>CM062809.1:1249966385-1252366385 GCA_031772625.1 Pinus tabuliformis
ACATTCATCTTATTAATAAAAAATATTACTTACAATACTTTGTGTATTTTAACATTTAAAGCAAAAACAACTCAGCTTTGTCGCTACAGTGGTATCAGAGCCATTCGAGCCTTTGGACGTTATCCTCTGCACAATCTACCATTAAGTTTAAATCCTGAAATCATGGAATTAAGCGAATCTCATAAATGTACAATTGCGATGTTAGGTGAAATTTGAGAGTCATTACAGCAAATAAAAAGATCATTTGCAAAATCATTAGAAGCTTTTAAAACATTGGATTTAACACCTACAATAGAAGTTGACCTTAATGTCAAAAAAGATCAAATTATTGAAAATACAACACTCAAAGATGTATAAGCTATAGATGAGACTGAATCTAAGGACAATGTTGATTTCTTCAACCTACTAGCAGTCGATGAATTTAACTTCCCTGCTAATATCTTACCTGCCATTAAAACCCACAATGTAAATGCTGAGAGTATTGATGTTGGATCACCTTCCTTACAATCAAATTTCACTGTTGATTCTTTATGTTCCATTTATGCCCACAATGTGAATGATGACGTGCTTGGTATCAAAAAGAACTCCTTTCCTTGTGAAAATCATTCTAGTTTTATTAATTCTGATAATCATTATAATTTATATGCTCTCAAACCTTTGCGTATAAAAATAAACCAAGAAGCCAAACATAAGGCAAAGCTAAAAAACATTCTATGCATGGCCTTGTCTATCAAGGATGTCACCTACAAAAACCAAACCACCCTACTCGATGGTGTCAAGACAAAAGCCTAATTGCACATCACCGCCAATATCCTCTCAAAATTTAACTATGAAGACATGGTGACAAAGAGAACCATCATCAATTTGTGTGGCTACCCTCTTTGCAGTAATAGACTACTAGCATCGGAGGAGAGGAGTAGCAGTGCAAGAGAAAGGGATGCTACAAGATTTCCCTCGAGGAACACAAAGTGTATGACCTACTAGGAGACTTGGCTCTACTGCTCCACCCCCTGCCTCATACACAGTCACACCTTTTCTGACTACCTTCTACCACTTGATCGCAACACGGACGTTGTTCTCGAATTGAATTTAGTGACAATTCTCCACATTCTCAAAGCAATTGGTTCTCTCTCCCTTGACAAGGCTTAAACTGATATTGTTCCAGAATGCCCCCCAAAAAATAACATTCTTGAAGAATTTAAAGAGGGCAAGAAGAATGAGAACAATAACAATTTTGAGGAGAAATTCTCTTCCAAATTGCTGATACAGGAATAAGAAAATGACAGCAATGAAAAAAATTGTGGTGGTTTTTTACTCTGCGTCTGCAGGTCCTTTTGATGCCATTAAAGATTATGTCCCTTGAGGAGAGTAGCAATGCCTTCATATTAATCTTCCTACATATGAGTCTATTTCGAAATCGACCAAAAAAAGGGGCCTAAGAAAAGTAAGAATTCTCTCAAAAGAGGAGCTCCTAAAAATGAGTTTGATTTTCATATCACTACAATTATTGGAGAACCACATGTTGATGTTACTTCACATGGTGCTACAAGTTCCATTGTTATTAAAGAAGAGTCTTTGAACCAAATGGATAAAAAATCAGAACGGAAACAAGATTTACATAATGAGAACAAGTCAAAACAATTCATTGAAGCATTACAGCCACCCAATTCAGAAGCTGATGAGAAAATTTCAGTGGAACAAATGATTCCCAATCCAACTTTGCTTGTCGTAAGCATTTGGGAGGATCGTATGAATAAAAATGGGCAGTTGTTACAATACGCGGACGAGGGTTTTGATTTTTTGGTCCCTCTGCCTCAAATTCATTCAAGAACAATCAATCGATGCCAAACAAATGTACGACCATGACTGTACGAATCTGTACGACTTTAATGGGGCATACAAATAAGGAAAATAATTTAGAAAAGTTACCTTTATAAAGTAATTATAAAGTATCTTTATAGAATTATAAAATTACCTTTTAATATGCTTTTTATAAAGTTACTTTTTAAAAATAAATAAATAATTAATTAATATACTAAATAAAATAATAATAATAAATTAAAATTAAAATATTTTTAAAAAGTCCACAGGGTCTTGGATAGATGGTGATCAGGTGTTTTGTTAAGGCCCTCTTTGATGTGAAGTCACCGGTTCAATTCCCCACCCCAATCGGGGTGATATATTGGACATGATGAAGATGTAGTCCTCCCAAGCTTACAAAAAAAAATATTAAAAAAAAATCAAAGGGAAAAGAGATAAACCCCAATAGTTGACAAATGCAAGGTGAAGAAAATTGTGAGCAATAAAGCTTTGAGGACAAATTTTTTTGAAGAGAGGGGCAATGTTACAAATATAATTTATATAAAATAAATATAAATATAAATAAATCAATTATAATTAATTAATGTTTAGTTAATGAAGAGGCATGTCTCTAAAATACATGGTCATTCATGAAGGGGCACCTGCCTAGGTATATAAGCAGGCCCTCATTGTAACATTCATCTTATTAATAAAAAAATATTACTTACAATACATTGTATATTTTACATATAAAGCAAAAACAACTCTAAGTTTTGTTGCTACACTCTTAATATTGCCTCTGAATCAAAATCGTTTAGAAGTGACCCTAAATCATTATCCCTCCCTAGAAGGGGTGGCCAGCATGAGACAGATGAGGGGGCACAAGATTGTTGTCCCACTATCTACAAGAGGATGGGGATGTGGCATCGTGCCCCTACCTGCCCCATGATTTTAAATTGCACATCCCACTGTGTTGGTTGCTAACTCCCCTCGTACTTGGAATACTAGTGTGATTTATAAGCATGCTCCCAATTTTCACATTGGTCATTTTAAGAGGCGAATAATTATGATGGCATGTCAAGTCATCTCTCTACACATGAGGATAGTGGCTAATAGTTTGTATGCACTTATCTGTTGTACATTCAATTTAATGGTGTCTCATATATTTTGGGAGTTTCGGACCTTGTCGTAGGTATTTAGAATGGGCATTAGTAATTTGTGTATCATTTTAAGATTTTCTCTCTATAGTAACCCATCGCCTTCAATGAATTGAATTGTCTTCCTTATTGAACTTGTTGTATTGAAGTCATTACTTGATCCATCGGAGCTCTGTCTTCTACTTTTTCCTTCTTTTTTCTTGGATTTCAACTAAGGACTTCCTTGTTGGGTTTTCCCAGCTCCACAATCTCTCCCCTTTGCTAAAGCACAATCTTGTCCTCTAGCCTCATCTACCCCCTCCACATTATTCCTCCTCTTCCTACTAGCCTATCCTTGTGGAATTATTACTCCTCTTAGTTCTTTCTTTGTGATTGTTTACATTCCCCCTCTCTCGTGGAGACCATGCCGAGACAAAGAGTGTGGGTTCATCGTGGTGCTACCTATTATAGGGAAATTGGAAGCCCCAAAGCCCAACAATGGGCTGAAGCTCTACTACTCAATATTGTGAGTTTACTCCTACAGGCATTCAAGAGGAAATTTCCTAAGTTGAATGTGACATTGCATATGAGAGACAAAAAATTATTGATTTTGAGGTTCTTGTCGAGGTGGTGGGATGGGTTCCAAACCTAGACCACTCCTAGGGTCGCCTCAATCACTATATGCATATATTTGATCTTTAATGTCACCTCAAGTTGTTGTTGGGTTGCAAATTAATGGACATGAATATTGCCAAAGAAGAGATGCTTCTTCAGTTGGATGAATTGCAAGTGTTAGTATGCTTAGTAGACTAGAGAAATTGAAGCCCATCTCAGCATGCTCCCTGCTCCAGGTTGTTCTCTAGGACATAACAGTGGTCCTATCCCTATGGAAGCATTAAATGTTACTTATATTCTTTGGTTACTTATTATCAAGTCCCAATTACTTTGTTTTTTAACTTCAGTCTAACCTTAGAGGCCATGTATCTCAAACAAACTTGTTGGCTTTTTGGTGCACTATTAGTAAAAAAATATGTGCAACTCTTAAGGAAAATGAAATTGTGTGTCTGGTCTAGTTTTCTTAGTCGTAGACCGGGATAAATTTTATATGTGATGATATAAAAATAGCAATTTAAAGGAATGTAACAATATTACTTACCAAAAAACACCCTTTTTTAGGATTAAATTACTTCATTTTTAAACCATAGCCTACAAAATCAGCATTGCCACAAACAAAATCATAAAAACAATCTTAAAATGTCCACCCTTTTAAGGTTATCACTTTAATCACTATACAATAAAATAATGGCATGATGATATCAACATGTATTTTAAAAAGAAGAAGTCAAAACATTATACCATATGGATATTTTTTTAGCAATCATCATTGGAATCCAACGATATAATTTTTAGCCAAATTATACCTTTTTAATATTAATTTTGCATTTTTAATGCAGAATTGGATTCAACGTCCTTAGAAACCTTTATTACATCTACGTTGTGCAAATAATTAATATCTATGATTTCAACAAATTGAATTTTTAGTAAATTGATTAAAAAATGTATATCCCACAAAAATCCAATCATAACATGTTTAAACCATTATATTTAAAAATTCAACGCATGTTGCCAAAAATTTGATCATGTGTTTCTACTAATTAAAAAAGGATAAATATACATAACATTGAATTAAACAAATGATATATATATATATAATATATATATATAAATATATATAACAAACACACTAATTAAAAAAGATAGATATACATAACATTGATTTAAACAATTAATATATATTTTTTCATAAGCTTGTTCATTGAAGGTGACTCCAAAACAATGATCAATGTTTGTTGGAAAATTCATTGTGGCACCAGTCCTTCCAAAGTCTCTCAAAGTTTGAGGATGGAAGCTTGAATTGTAAATGTGGTCAATATTTTATCTGGCACACATGCTCCCCTCATTTCTTATGTTAGTAGGGAGGGATATAAACTTGCAGATAAATTGGCCAATTTTGGTCTTAACATTGCAACAACTCCTCTTAACATGGCCTAGGACTAGGATATTCCTCACCTTCTCTAAGCCACATATCAATATTTGTCCCCCATATATGGTTCCAAAGAGTAGGCACTCCCCCTCGTCCTTGGCATGAAAAACTTAATCATTCAAAGTTGCAAAGCACCAACCACCTGGCTCACAATGTGCACCAATATCTGCTACCATTTTGTTCATGGTAAGGGTTCAATCGCCATTACTCCACCACAAAGAAGTGGACACCTCTCAACTAATGGTCCATAAGTTGCATAATCGTCCTACTCATTTCATAATTGGGCATGAATTACATCAAGATTTGCTCCACCATCATGTCAACAGGGAGAAGGTCATGGAAAATGAGTTAAGTTTTATAAATAATGCCCAAGGTAGTAGCGAAATTCAAAACTATTGGTCTAATTGCACACCACCTTTGCCAAAATCTCTATCAAATAGCACAATTAACTGCTTTTGTGATTATCCTCCTCAGTATTTTCATGTTCAAGGTCTCAGTACTTACAAATTTTCATGGACCAAGACCAAAGATCTTGAGGATATTAATTATGTCAGGCATTGTCGTTCTTAGATAATATACATTGATATTTCCTCCAGTTGTAGTTTCTTATGCTTCCTCTGTTTCTTAGTGAACATCTCTCTCTAGTTCAGGACCTTTGTCCTCATTGCAAGGCTTGGTCTCTTAGCAACTCCTCATCACAGGTTTATCCTTTCCCTCTACTTATTTAGGTTTTGCTTTATTGCCTTTCTTTTTTGTTTTTTCCTCATACTATTATGTTGTAAAGTGGGGGCCTTCTATCTTGTTTTATTGGCCATCTACATATCACCTCCTTCCCTGTAGCCCTATAGCTTGGCATTCTTCTCCATCAAGACTTCTCTTTCGCCATGGAGATTTTGTTGTCAAATTGGAAGGTTGTCTCAGCCACCCTTAGTGGCTTCTTCACCGACCCATGCTATCCCACAACAATGATAGTTATGCTCTACAATTATTTTGTATTTGTCTTTATATTTTCTAATGTTTGTTATCTTGTAAATCGACCATATGTAACAACCTGGCACAACTAGTTGTATCTTATGTTTTTTTGGTTATTTGATGAATTTGTCGGGCCAGAAGTAACTCCACGAATGAATTGTTGCTTTTTCATTAAGATAGCATATGACTATATATAAGGAGAGGGAGACTATTAGGTTTCATCTCCCAATGTCTCTTCGTCTTCCAACTTCCTTTTATTTTTACTATTTACAATATTTACATCAGTTTACCTAATCCCAACGATTAGGTGTTAACTTTCCCCCCTTAATTTGAAGGGATATTGGTGAGTCCAAGCATCATTCTAAATCTTTCAAACTTTTCCCTTCTAAGCGCTTTGGTGAATTTGTCTGCAATTTGTTGATTTGTGGAACAATGTCATAGGTGGATTGTGTTGGCCTCAACAGGATGCTGAATCAGATGGTATTTTGTATTGATGTGCTTCGTTTGATCATGGAACTTTGGGTTCTTGATCCACTTTAATGCAAAAGTGTTGTCAATCAAAAGAGGAGTTGAATGCACTAGTTTCTCCTGCAAATCTTCCAAAACTTTCCTAAGCCACACAATTTCCTTCGTTGCTTCAACAGTTGCCGCATATTTTGCCTCAGTTGTGGAATCTATTGGAACTGATTGTTTGCGTGACCTACAGGAGACAAGCCCTGACCCAAGACTCATAACATAACCTAAAGTAGATACTTTAGTTTCTTTATCTCCATCAAAATCTGAATCAGAGTGTCCAATCAAGCTGAAGTCATCCACCTGCGTATACTTGAGTCCAAAGTCTTGAGTTCCCTTCAAGTACTTTAGAACTCTTTTTGCAGCAGACCAATGACCCTCACAAGGCTTTTGCATAAACCTGGAGAGGATTCCAACAAAAAATGAAATGTATGGTATGGTAGTAGTAAGGTAGTTGAGACTTCCTACGAGTTGTTTATACTTCGTTGGATCCTGAAATTTTTGTCCTTCAGTGGATGTGAGCTTTAAGTTTTGTTCCATTGGAGTAGTCAAATGATTGCACTCATCCATGCCAAACCTATTCAATAGATCTCCAATGTACTTCTTCTAAGAGAGGAATATAAACTTTAGATGTTGAGTTACTTCAATACCAAGATAGTAGTGAACATAACCCAAATCTGTCATTTCAAAACCTTTCTTCATTTCTTTCTTTATGAATGAAATGTAGCTCTCTTTGTTCCCTGTCATTAGAAGATCATCTACATACTCCACAAGATATACAATTGTTTTGCCAAATTTCTTGACAAACAAAGTTGCATCATCAAGATCATAATGTTTGAAGTTGAGTTTCAGAAGATGCTTAGTTAACTTCTCGTACCAGGCTCGCGGTGCTTGCTTGAAGTGATACAAGGATTTTACAAGCTTGCATACTTTGTGTTCCTGACCCTTCACAACAAATCCTTTTGGTTGGGACATAAAAATATTCTCTTTCAAATCTCCGATCAAGAAAGCAGTTTTTACATCCATTTGATGGACTTTCCAACCATTATAAGTTGCCAAGGCAAAAAGTGCCTGGATGGTATCCCATTTTGTTGTGGGGGAAAGTCTCCTCATAGTCGACCCCTTCCTTCTGTGCAATTTTTTTTGCCACAAGCCTAGATTTATGCTTGTCAAGTGAGCCATCTGCTTTATACTTATTCTTGAAGACCCACTTGCATCCAATTGGTTTGGTTCCCAATGGAAGATCAACCAGCTTCCAGGTGCCATTCTTTATCAAAGCATCGCATTCTTTTTGCATCGCTTCTTTCCATTCATCATGAGAAGCAACTTCTTTGAAGGAATTTGGTTCAAAATTTGTAGACAAATTCAATTCACACTGATAAGAAACATCCATATCAATAGGTGAATCATGATTGTCTACATCAACTCCATTCCATGTAGTTGAGCTTCTTGTTCCTGTCTTTCCAACCTCGTCAGGATAAACACTTTCAAGTGTCTTTGTTAGCCATTTTGGAGGACCTTTCTGAGATGGCCTAGGATGCTTAGTTGACTGAGATGGGGTTGAATCAAGATTTAGTTTCACAATTATGTCAATCACATCACTCAAAGTGTCATCAGTGGTTGGAGCTTCATGCGGAGGAGAGAGTGCTTCAGAAGAAGATTCCATAGATTGATCCAGTATAAGGATCCCCCTTAAAGATGTGGAATATCATTATCAAACCCTTGAAAATACTTTGCATGTCTGAATCTATCCAAGTGATCAACTTGCCGCTAAACAACATTGTCAGTCTTGGAAGATTCAAGAAAGATCACATCTCTAGATATTATAAACTTTTTATTCACTTCATCATAAAGATGACATGCTTTTGAGGTATCTGAGTACCCCAAGAAGATACATTTGTGAGTCCTTGCACCGAGTTTGTTTCTATGTTCCTTAGGTATCAAGGCATAACAGGTCAAACCAAAAACCCTGAGATGCCTCACCGAAGGAATGTGGCCATACCACATTTCCACATTTCATAGGGAGTCTGTTGGGTCCCTATAATACTAGGGATTACCCCATTACTATTGTAGTTATACCCCTTATTTATATTGTTGTGCCCCTATTACCCCCATATTGTTATTTTTGTGCCCCATAGAATCCCTCTATTGTTATTTTTGTGGCTTTATATTATTATTGTTAGGTCGGCTGGATTATATTGTGACTCCTTAGACTCCTATATATAGAAAGGAGGTTTTGTCATTTGTATCATCCAAGAATTGTTCATTTATGTAATGTAAAGGAGGTTGCCCCTCGAAGAGGCTGAATTCTAAGGCGTTGATCTTTCTTTTCTATCTTTTCTTGAGCTGGTTTCATAACATTTGGTATCAGAGCTTTGGATTCTAGGGTTTTGCTGCTCCAAACAGGTCATCGTGGCATTTTCGCTAAAACTTTTTTTCTGTGACGTTTCAGAAGTCGCAAAAAAAACCCATTTGAGAAGAAATTTCACTGAACCTTGGGTCCGAATTTCAGAGCTTTTTGCGCAATATTTGCAGAGATATGATCTGAGGAAGTTGGTCTTTTTGCAGACTCCTGAATTACATTCAAAACAGGTGACCTGGGGAAAATCGTCATAACTTTCTCTCTGGGGATCAGATTGAAATTTCGTAAGAAGGTACAGAAAGAGGACAGACTGTAGTTTCTTGTGGGTGTTTTTCAGATCCAAAGGTCGAAACAGTGACTCGTGGCACGTCGTACAAGTTAGCTCTACTGAACTAGTCTATAATCAAGTCACTGTGGGAGATTTCGCATAACTCTTCCTTGGAGAATCCAATTTGGGTCAGACTTGTGGCATTGGAAAGAGGACACAGAGAGCTACTACAAGTCACAATTTCAGAACTAGATGATTGGAAAGTACAGAGATACATCAGAGGCAATATCGAGCTCCTACAAAGTGAAAAAAGGTGTGTAGATTTTTTTTTAAATTTTTGCTTAAGCTTGGTTTGAAAATTTATTTTGAAGGAATTCAAAGGGCATAGTAGAGCATTATTATCGGTAACTGATGCCCCGAGGAAAGAAAATGCAAACACCTAGTAAGGAACCTGAAAGCTCTAGCATGACTCATGAAGAAGAGGAAGAAATGCTACATGATATATCAAAATTACAAGAACAAGTGCAACAAATGTCACGCTCACAAAAGTTAACAGATGCTAAGATAAATGGCGTGGAAGCTAAGATAAATGGCGTGGAAGCTAAGATGAATGGCATGGAAGCTAAGATGGACAATTTGAAGATAGATTTGAACACAAATTTGAAGACAGGCATGGCAGATTTGAAGACAGATTTGACTAATTTTCTACAAGAAATACTTATTAATGGTGAAAAGGTAGTAAAGGAAACTCATGATGAGAACAAAAGAAATGTTAATCATGATTCCATAGACGCTAATGTTGGATCGAAGAATCACCACATTCCAAAAATCGATATGAGGAAGTTTGATGGCAAGGATCCTGCCACATGGATATTACAGATGGAGCAATTCTTCGATCTCAATAATGTGCAAAACACACAAAAGGTACGTATGGCAACTTTATATTTGGAACCAAATCAGTTTGTATGGTATCAATGGCTTTGTTCTCGTAAACAATTTATCACTTGGGCAATTTTTACGGAAGAATTGATAGCACATTATGAGGATACAAAAAGCAACACTTTTTTTAGCCAATTGATAAGTCTCAAACAAAAGGGTTCAATAATGGAGCACATTGAGGAGTTCCAAAAATTGAACATAAGGGTAAAAGATATTCCAGAGGAGCATAGGATTGATGTGTTCATAGGGTCTTTAAAGGATAATATCCAACATGATGTGCGCCTTTGGGAACCTGATTCATTAGAGAAGGCATTCAGGTTAGCAAGAAAAATGGAAAGCAAAATTATGGCAACTAGGAAGCATACCATTCACAACTATAAAGACGGAAGTGTTGTTGCCCATAGTCTTCCACAACCTACAAGGTTGACACCACAACAATTGGAAGAAAAAAGAGCAAAAGGGCTTTGTTACAATTGTGATAGCAAATACACAAAAGGTCATAAGTGTGCTGAGAAGAAATTATTCTACATAGATTGTGAAGAGGAAGAAGAAAAGGAGCAAGAAAGGTCAAAAGAAGAGGATATATTCCAGGAACAAAGCCTAGATGAAGAACAAATAAATCCGACCATATCTTGTAATGCATTGGCGGGAATTACCACTCCTCAAACCATCAAGATAGAAGGACAAATCAAGAAGAAAAAGGTAATAGTGTTGATTGATTCAGGAAGCACCCACAATTTTATTCATTGTAGGGTAGCAAAAGAATTGAATTGCTTCCTATATCCAGCACCAGAGTGTCAAGTGATGATTGCAAATGGAGGAACAATAAATTGTTCTGGAAAGTGCCATAATATCAAGCTATCCATGGGAGAATATGTATTGACTAGCCCAATGCTTTCCATTCCAATGGGAGGTGCTGATGTTGTACTAGGAGTCCAATGGCTACAATCCTTGGGTACAATAGCTTTTAATTTTCAAGAACTTTTCATGAAATTTTCTGTGGAAGGAAAGGAAGTTGAATTAAGGGGTATTGCAGGGAAACCAGGAAAGATAATCAGCTCTAATGGCATGACAAAGCTTCTAAAAAAGGAGCAAAGAGGTGTAATTGCACAATTATGTTCGCTAGATGTTTCCACATTGGAATCATCTATTTCTCCAGATCTCCAAAAAGTCCTGGACAATCATTCCAAGGTATTTGAGACTCCCAAAGGTCTCCCACCTATGCGTGATCATGATCATGCTATTCATCTGATTCCAGGAAGTGTTCCTCCAAACATCAGGCCGTACAGATATCCATATGTCCAAAAAAGTGAAATTGAACGTATGGTTGCAGAAATGCTAGAGGCTGGTATAATTCAACCGAGTCAAAGTTCTTTCTCAGCTCCAGTAGTATTGGTGCACAAGAAGGATGGATCATGGCGCATGTGTCCAGATTATAGGGAGCTCAACAAGCTCACTATTAAAGATAAGTTCCCCATTCCTGTCATTGATGAATTACTGGATGAATTGCATGGATCAATTTACTTCACCAAGTTGGATCTTCGTTCGGGATATCATCAAATCAGAATGAAGATTGAAGACATTCCGAAAACGACATTTAGAACTCATGAGGGTCATTATGAATTTTTGGTCATGCCTTTTGGCCTTACCAATGCACCTTCAACATTTCAAGGTTTGATGAATTCAATTTTCAAACCATTCCTTAGAAAATTTGTGTTAGTATTTTTTGATGATATACTAATCTACAGCAAGTCTTGGAAGGATCATGTTGAACATGTTGACAAGGTGCTACAACTATTGGAGGAGAAACAATTATATGCAAAAAGATCCAAATGTTTCTTTGGAGTCCAGGAGGTGGAATATTTGGGTCATATTGTATCTCATGAAGGAGTTAAGGTAGACCCTAGCAAAATTAAAGCCATTAAGGAATGGAAAATCCCCACATCCATAAAGCATCTGCGAGGATTTCTTGGGTTGACAGGGTATTATCGCAAGTTTGTTAAGAATTATGGGAGAATAGCAGCACCTCTAACAACATTATTGAAGAAAGATTCATTTTCATGGACTCCGGAAGCAACAAAGGCCTTTAAACATCTTAAAGAGGCAATGTGCCAAGCACCAGTCTTAGCTACACCGGACTTCACAAAAACCTTTATTGTGGAATGTGATGCTTCAGGAAATGGAATTGGTGCTGTTCTAATGCAAGATGAAAGACCCATTGCTTTTGAAAGTCGTCCAATCAAGGGAAAGTTTTTAAGCAAAGCTATTTATGAGAAGGAAATGTTGGCAATACTCCATGCACTTAAGAAATGGCGACCCTACCTAATGGGAAGACACTTCAAGGTAAAAATGGATCATGATAGCCTTAAATACTTTTTAGAACAAAGATTATCCTCTGAAGAGCAACAAAAGTGGGTCACAAAGATGTTGGGTTATGACTTTGAAATCATCTACAAAAAAGGGAAGCAAAATGTGGTGGCAGATGCACTCTCAAGAAAGGATGAGGATATGGAAGCATTGTTGTGTGCCATTTCTATTATCCAACCAGATTGGATAAACGAAGCAAAGGAGGAATGGAAGAATGACGAAGAAGTGTGGGCACTTATTCGAAAGCTACAACAAGATTCCAGTACTTCTGATACATTTAGCTGGCAAAATGATTCGTTATGGTACAAAGATCGCTTATACCTCTGTAAGAATTCCCAGCTAAAACAAAAGATTCTTATGGAATTGCACACTTCTCCCTTAGGAGGGCACTCAGGATTTTTAAAAACTTACCACAGGGTTAAGAAGGAATTTTTTTGGGATGGCCTTAAATCAGATATTCAAAAGTTTGTGGCGGAATGTTTGGTTTGCCAACAAAATAAAGTTGAAACAATTAAGACACCGGGTCTATTACAACCTTTATCCATTCCAAGCCAACGTTGGGAGGAGGTTTCAATGGATTTTATCACAGGTTTACCCAAGTCTGAGGGAAAGAGTGTCATCATGGTGGTAGTTGACAGACTTACCAAGTATGCACACTTTTGTGCATTATCACATCCATTTAAAGCCAGTACAGTTTCTACTGCATTTATGGAAACAGTTCAAAAGCTACATGGAAACCCAAAGATTATTGTAAGTGACAGAGATCCCATTTTCACTGGAAATTTTTGGACAAAATTATTTTCTTGTCTTGGTACTCAGTTAGCTCATAGCTCATCTTATCATCCTCAATCTGATGGGCAAACTGAGATAGTAAACAAATGTTTGGAAGGATATCTTCGTTGCTTTGTATCTGATAAACAGACACAATGGGTCAAATGGTTGCCTCTGGCTGAATGGTGGTATAACACTTCCTTCCATACAGCAACAAAAATGACCCCATTTATGGCACTTTATGGGTACCAACCACCATCAATCACATCATATTTAAGAGAAAATTCTAAGGTTCAGGTAGTGGAACATCACATCGAACATCAACAACAAGTCCTCCAACTCTTAAAGGATAACCTCGTGTTGGCACAAAATAGAATGAAACAACAGGCAGATCAACATCGCAGTGAAAGAAGTTTTGATGTAGGTGATTGGGTATTCCTACGGCTACAACCATATAAGCAAATGTCCCTAAAGCAAGCTAAGAAGGATAATAAATTATCACCAAAGTATTATGGTCCGTACAAGGTGTTGGAAAAGATTGGTACTATGGCATACAAATTGGAGCTTCCTGCAGCTTCTCGATTGCACCCAGTTTTCCATGTTTCATGTTTAAAGAAGGTTATAGGCGACAAGCTCCCAGTTCAAACAATATTGCCAGAACTTGACGAGGAAGGAAAAATTATATTGGAACCGGAAGCAGTCACAGAAACAAGAACTCGACAGCTACGAAATCGATCAATTTCAGAGTATCTTATCAAGTGGAAGAACTTATCCGCTGAAGATTCCACATGGGAGGATGAGAATTTTATGCAGAAGTATCCAGAACTGCTCAAGCGTTGAGGACAACACTTTTTGAAGGAGAGGGGCATGTTGGGTCCCTATAATACTAGTGATTACCCCATTATTATTGTAGTTATACCCCTTATTTATATTGTTGTGCCCCTATTACCCCCATATTGTTATTTCTGTGCCCCATAGAATCCCTCTATTGTTATTTTTGTGGCTTTATATTATTATTGTTAGGTCGGCTGGATTATATTGTGACTCCTTAGACTCCTATATATAGAAAGGAGGTTTTGTCATTTGTATCATCCAAGAATTGTTCATTTATGTAATGTAAAGGAGGTTGCCCCCTCGAAGAGGCTGAATTATAAGGCGTTGATCTTTCTTTTCTATATTTTCTTGAGCTGGTTTCATAACAGAGTCTTATTTTTTATAGCATTAGATGGACACTATTCTTTATATACACAACACATAGAATTGCATCAGCCCAAAACATTAGTTTAACATTCTTGAAAAACATCATGGAACATACCATATTTAAGATTGTCTTATTCATTCTTTTAGTTACTCCATTCTGTTGGGGATTATAAGGCACACTTGTTTGATGTTTGATCCCAGTTGGCGAAGATAGTTTTCAAATTCATTTGATGTATATTCTTTTCCGTTATCAATACAAATAGATCCAATATGAGATTGTGCATCATTTTCCATTCATGCATGAAAGTTCTTGAATGTTTCAAAAGCTTTAGATTTGTTCTTCAATAAATAAACCCAACACATTCTGGTGTAGTCATCAATAAATATCATCATGTATTTATTACCATTTGCAGAAGGAACAAACATTGGGCCACACAAATTATAATGAATGAGTTCAATTTTTCTATGTGCTTTGGAATAAGAATCATGAAAACATCCTTTATTGTGCTTTCCTAAGATACAAGCATCACATTGCTTAAGTTTCCTAGGAATTGTAGGCAAACTAGTAACACCATTTATCTTCAACAAATAGAGGTTGTCATGGTTCATGTGTCCAAATCTAGCATGCCATAAAAGACTTGATGGAATGTACCTTCATCATAGTGAGAATTGTATGAAAATTTATGTGCATGAACACAGGTTCCTTGCAGCTTCAAAAGTCTTCCTTCCTCTATCCCAATCATGACAAGTGAGTGATTTGATGATTTTTCTGACCTTGACCTTGCCATCAAATATATGAATAGAGTTCCTTTTTGGTGGATGTGGACCAAATACAACAAATTTCTCCTCAACTCCGAGAGGTATAAAACATCATGTAGAAGAAAGTATGGAAGATCATGCAGTTTGAGCCTAATGGTGCCAAGCCTTGATGGCTTGAGTTTTGACTTGTCTGCAAATATACTGCTCCATCAAAATGATCAGTGAATTATTCAAAGAAATCTCTTCTGAGAGTCATGTGGCAAGTTTCTCCTGAATCGAACAACCAAGCATCTTTCCATGAAGCAAGTGAATCATTAAATAAGTCTTCGGTTACACCAATGTTGCAATGTGCCACAGCATAATGAGCAGACTCAGGTGCTTTACCTTTCCCTTTTTTAGGTGTTTTACCTTTTCCTTCATTTCTTTCTTGCTCGATTCTGTCCCAAGGTAGCTTACATGTGGAAACATCATGTCCATCTCTATTGCATCGTATGCAATGAAGATCAGACCTTTCTCCTTGGAAATGTCTGCCCCCCCCCCCCCCCCCCCGCCTCTAAAATTCTTCCTTCCTCTTCCTCTTTGGTCACCTCTTCCTCTAGAAGAATCTTGTGGATGATTCTTCTCTTTTTGTGCAAGGCACACAAATTCTTTAGTAGACTGAGGAATTGTCTTCTTCCCAAAATCATTCTTTCTCTTAGCAAACTTCTTCTAAAGGGAGTCCAAGGTAATCTCCTTAAGGTTTCCACTTGCTTGCTATGACTCAAGATAATGTGAATAGGTGGGATATAGTGCCTTGACATAAGCTATGAGAGGAATATCTATTTCAACACTAGTGGCTTTTATGTCATTCATAATAGATCTTACTTCTGGTGGTAAGGCAAGAGGGCCATCATTTTTCAACTCAAGGTTGAACAACTTGATCATCAATTGAACAACTTCAAGCTTAGAACGTGGGTCATACAATTCCTTCAACTTCTTTAAGGCTTCAAAGGCATTTAAAAATGGATAAATATGGCAACTCACCTCTTCATTTACGGGCGTTGCAATCAAGGCATAGGCCTTGCTATTTTTGTTTTTCCAAATGGTAAGCTCCTTGTCTGAAGTGGGATTTTCTGATGCATTGTCTCCTTCCCCTTCACAAACCCCTTTCCACAACTCATTGAAAATCAAGGTGTGTTTTATCTTCCAAGACCACTCATGATAATTCTCTTTTCTAGATAGAACTACTCCCACAATGGAGATGAGTGAATGCATCATATAGTCTAAGTTGTGCCCAAAATAATTGCAATAATTGCAAGACTTTGTGATAAAAAATAATTAGTTGTCTTCAAAGATATCTCAACTAAAATTGTAGCCTCTCAATATTCCTCCATACACTATACAATTTTATTACAAACAAATACCACATACCATACTCCTTAAGCCCTTCATGAAAACTCAACTCATAAACAACTCAACACACATACCATATGTATTTTATATGTCATGTCACTTTATGGATACCATAGTTTTCATACATGTCACTTTATAACATGTTACTTTATATAAGCCACGCATATGTGATATCTAAAACTTCAATGCACCAAATGAAAAGGATAAGTAGAAGCAGATTGGGATCACTACCAGTCAGGATAAGATCATCAACATAAAGAACAAGAATGATAAGAGACTTGCCCACTTTCTTGGTGTAGACAGTATTGTCAGAATGACACCTAGAGAAGCCAGATTCTAAAAGAAAGTTATCCATTTTGGCATACCAAGCTCGAGGAGCTTGCTTGAGACCATAAAGGGATTTCTTAAGCTGACATACAAGGCTGGAGTCTGTTTGTATAAAGCCAATAGATTGTTCCATATAGATTTCTTCATGCAAGTCCCCATGCAAGAAGGCGGATTTAACATCCATCTGATGGACTTCCCATTTGAAAGAGGCAGCAAGGGAAAGAATAAGGCGGATAGAGTTCATTTTGGCAACAGGGGAGAAGGTTTCAGTATAGTCAATGCCTTCAACTTGTGAAAAACCCTTAGCAACAAGACGAGCTTTATGTTTATCAACTTTCCTATCTGGTCCATACTTGGTTCTGTAAACCCATTTGCATCTAATAGGTTTTCGTCCCTTTGGTAGAGGAACAAGATCCCATGTATCATTTGCCAATAATGAATGATATTCTTCATTCATAGCTGCTTCCCAATCTGGATGGCCTGAAGCTTCTGCAAAGGTGTTAGGATCATAATTCACTGAAGCTTGAGCCAGTAAAGAAGAGGCTCTCTCGAACTGAGAACGTGTACGTCGCTGATCTGTAGGATCACCGGAAAGATCACCTGTTGCATCCCGAGTAGCACAGACCCATTTTGGAAGCTGAGGAGATGAAGGAGGATCCTGAGAAGGTGGGGGAGGATTTTCATCCTCGCTTTCATCATCTGAAGAAGAAATATTTTCAAAAGTAGAAGAGAGAGGGAGAGGTGGCACATCCGCCGAACTAGGCTCGCAGGCCGATATATTTTCATCAAACTTTACATCTCTTCTAATGATAACATTTTTGGACTTAAGTGGAATAAGTCTATATCCTTTGACATCTTCAGAATATCCAACAAAAATACATTTTTCACTCTTTGGTTCTAAAGCTTTATGTTTCTCATATAGAATATGGGCCCATGCTTCACTTCCAAAAACACGAAAGTGACTTACATCTGGTTTGTTTGAGCTCCATGCTTCTTCTGGAGTGATATTCTTTAAAACCTTAGTAGGAGCGCGATTTATTATGTAATTTGCATAGTTAATTGCTTCTGCCCAATAATTAAGACTAAGTCCTTTAGATTGAAGCATACAATTAGCCATTTCCTTTAAGGTGCGATTCTTCCTTTCAGCTACACCATTTTGTTGTGGAGTATATGGAACAATATGTTGCATTTGAATTCCATTCTCAGTGCAAAAGTTGATGAATGTGTTTTTAACATATTCTCCGCCATTATCAGATCTTAGCTTAAGAATTTGATGTCCAGATTGTTTTTCAACAAAGGCCTTAAAGGCCAAGAACATGTTAAATAGTTCACTCTTGAGTTTTAAGAAGTATACCCAAGTGCGTCTAGAGAAATCATCAATGAAAGTTAAGAAATACTTGTAGCCAGAGAATGAAGCAACTGGAAGTGGACCACATAAATCACTATGCACGAGCTGTAAAGGGGTTGAGGCGTGCCAAGAGGCACGTTTTTCAAAACTGTCCTGATGATTTTTTCTGAGTACACATCCGGAACAAACACCATCTCTACAAGATACCATTGGAAGACCTGTCACCATATTTTCTTTACATAGATTCTGAAGAGAGCGATAGTTTAAGTAACCAAATCGCTCATGCCAAAGTTTGCTCACTTCATCATTATGAGCAACAAATACTGAGGGAAGATTTGATGACCCAAAGTTGTGAAACTTATACAACCTTGTAGAATCATCAGCAATGCCAGTAGCTAAAATCTGTCTAGGATCTTTTAGGTCCTTAATTACAACATCGTGAGGTGAAAATTCAACGATTTTACCTTCACCTGAATGGGTTATCTGATATACAGATAGAAGGTTGCAGGATAAGGTTGGAACACATAATACATCATTAAACTGACCATTGTCTAGATGAACAGTTCCAGTCCCTACAACACTAAGAGATCTATCATCACCAACATATATATTTTTGGTGTTACAATCATTTAAAGAAGAAAACATGGCTTTGTTTTTGGCCATGTGATAAGAAGCTCAAGAATCAATGAGCCACTCATGAGAATGAGAAGAAGAAGATACATTTAGTGCATAGCCAGACCGAGATGCTTGACAACCACATGCAGAAAGTGCCATTCCTGAAGATGAAGTTGAAGTTGAAGATTGCTCCAAATGGATGTTATGCTTCTTCATTGCTGCTTCCAAGGCTTCCATCTTCTTAAAGCATTTGGATTCTAAGTGGCCATCTCGATTACAAAAGTTGCAATGTCTATCAGTCTTCTTCCCTTTGTTTTTATTTGTCTTATCATTTTTTTGAAATGATTTTTCATTTTGAGGCTGAAATTGCTTAGGACCCTTGTTTGGTTTAGGACCATTCCTTTTAGGATAAAACTTCTTAGGATTCTTTGGATTTGGTTGCTGCTGGGCGGCTAACGCTTTCTTAGAAGAGTTTCCAAGATGAAGAAGACCAAGGTGTAAGAGTTTTTCTTGTTCTCTTATTAAAGAATCACAAAAGGAATCAAAGGAAGGGGACTTGTAGGTTTGTCCTTGAGAAATGAAGGCTTCTCTTGTAGAATGGAAGATGGAAACAAACACAGAATAGGCTGGTCCCAACTTAGTAAGAATGGAGTAGATAAGGCTACTATCTTCTTTCTTAACCTTAACACCTTCCAAGAGAAGTCTAAGGGTCTTGAACTTGGACAAAAAATCTTCAATGCAAGAAAAATTATTGGGGTCCAATGTAAGCAATTCATTTTCAAGTTGATGGGCTTTAAGTTCATTTTTAATTCCAAAGACTTTAATAATTGTTTGTAGTGCTTCATCAAGAGTATCAAGTTCTGCAATATGGAATATAAGATCTAGAGAAATAGACATCCCTATCAACCCACGTGCTTGGTATTGCCTATTTTCCCATTTTGCTGCCTTACTTCATCTTTCGGTTTGGTCTCTTGGCCTGTGGCTATTCTGTAAAGACCTTTACTTATAAGTAAATCCACAATGTAGGACCACCATTGGAAGTAGTTAGTGCTATCAAGAATGACTTGGCATGGACTTTCCATTTTTAACAGAAAATAAAGCTGTAGATGTTGAAACTAAGTGTACCAATGGAAATATCTCGAAAAATTAGGCCGTTTAAAAAAAAACAGTTCTGAAAACGGCTTCCAGATGAAGAAGTTATAACTATTTAAAAAAAAATTGACGAAGTCGCCGACGAAGTGCGGGAATGTGCGGAAATGAAAAATCTGCCCCCACAAAATGGAGACTTGAACCCAAGATCTCTACTCTCATAAATTAGCTTTGCACCAAGTGAGCTATACAAAAAGTTTAAGAGAGAGAGAGAGAGAGGGGGGGGGGTTGATGCTTTGGGTTGCGTACTTACTTTGAGAAAGCTCTTTTCCCTACAAAACAAAAAACACAAAACCCAACACGGACATACAAAAAAACGAACCTTGCGGCTCGAAGTTAGCTTTAGCCGGAAACTAAATATTTTCCTCAATGTTTCTGATTTTCCAAGATCACACTAAGGTGCAGCGGAAAAGAGCATACGCATGAGAAGAATCCTTCCTTTCTGTTTCTGATTTGCCTAGATCGCACAGAGTCGCAGGCCAAAGAGCATATGAAGAAATGAAAGGTATAGATCCGGTAATAAAAAAAGCTAAATAAACCGAAACCGAAATAAACAGAGAGAAAATAACTGTAAACTGCAAATAAACACTGTATACCTCCAGATCTTAAAAATGACGTAGCTAGGGCTACTGGAAACCTTTTCGCGTGAAACGAAAGGGGTTCCTCACTGGAACAGATGCTCCCAACACAACAGAGCAGTTCTCTCGGCCCGAAAGCAGTCAGAAACAGTGGATCTAGGAAACAACAGTCAGATGCAGTTCTACCGACTTCAGATTTGGATCACCAGCGGACGCGGCCCTCAAATAGCTCTGATACCATGTAGGAATTTACAGGGTAAGTTCCTCAGACAGAACACCAAAGGACACGCTCACAAACAGATCATAGATCAATACACCAGTATTTTGACGTGGTTAAAACCCTCAAAGAGGGAAACAGTCCACGGCCTGAGCCAACGCGGCCACTTCAGGCAATTTATTAATAAAAGAATGAAAATTTACATATGCTTTTCTCATAGACGGATTACCCTACAAATGACCCTCCATGCGCTTTAAATAGAAATCATGGACCAATTGGGTGTTAAGCTACGGATCAAGTGTCGGTAATACCGAGGAGAGAATGAACCGTCAGATCACTACATATCGTGACCATCGGATTGTAAGTTAAAAAATGTACATAGTAAAGAAACGCACTTTACCTAACTCTATACCTAACTCTATACTAGACCAAGTTGTACTTAACTATTTCCTATGTGTCGGAATATCCTAACAAGAACTTCGTCAATGTAACTGTATACAAACAGTGATCATTATATAGCGTTGGATTTTGCTGTAGACGGTTAATCGACTTCCAGTAGGAGCAAAATTTATAAATCAAGCTTGCATTTGTACTGGGGTTTTCAACCTATTTTTTAGTACATAAATGCATTCAAAATTGTATCAGAATGCAAAAGAATTCTACAAGGTTTCCATCCTCAACATAAAACTTCTTGTAAATTTGAAAATTAGGGGGCTACCTAAACTTTTGGTTATGGGACTGCTGATCGTGAAAGTTGTTGTAGTGTTCTAAGAGTTATTCTTACATGTAATATTCTTTTTACTCTCTTCTTTCTTTTTATATGGAATACAATATGGAAAATCTAGTTTATGGTACATTTTAAAATATAAGATATTTGGTTGTATATTATCTATCAATATGTTGTTAAAACTAGTCTTGTCATGTTCTCAAAACAATCTT
Organism: Pinus tabuliformis; assembly: GCA_031772625.1. NCBI lineage: Eukaryota > Viridiplantae > Streptophyta > Pinopsida > Pinales > Pinaceae > Pinus > Pinus tabuliformis. Next base: position 1,249,988,082 of record CM062809.1, read on the forward strand.
ATTTGTTCGAAATAAAATTATACATATAATTTAATTTTTGCACTTACCACTCAATAATCCCCAACGTTGTTACATGATAAACTAGAAATATTTATACACTGATTTATGTTTTGAATCTCTAATGATTTTTTTTACGTGGAATAGTATATGAATTGGTTATTTTTTATAAATAATTGAATACTTAAAAATGATAAAAGATTACAATTTTTAATATTAAATATGTTGCATTGTTAGTGTTTAAATTATATATATATATATATATATATATAGGTATACAAAATATAAAATTTTCTTTATTATTATATATTATATTTTTTTTTTACTATAGTTGGAGTGGGCTTAAGTGTTAAAAGCATGTGTTTCCTCCAGAGGTCACAAGTTCAAAACCAAGAGGGTTGAGTATGTATGCCTTTGTAAGTAGTCAATTGGAAAATAATAATAATATATATTTCTTTTAATTTTGTTTGGATAATAATAATATATATATATATATATATTTTAATTTTGTATATCTAATTTTTAATACGACTTGGGATTGAGAACACACACTGTTTATATTTGCATTGAGCATTTTCATTCTATTTTTTCATGAATACTATCATGTTTCATTGCATGTACTCAGTTTTAGATTTTGGTTTTTTTTTTTTTTTTTTCTAAAGTGCATATTTTTATTTATATAATTTTTCCTTTAGATGTATTATTAGTTGAGATTTATATATAGATTTCCTAACATTCAATGTGAGACAATAATTTTATTTTATTTCAGTAAATAATTTATATTTGTATTTATTTTTATGAATAAATTTGATAATATATATAATAAATTAATGTTTCTCAAACCAATTTGTATTTTAATACATAATTATTTTACTAAACACATTTTGTCAATCTTTTCAACCTTCTTCTATGATTTTTTAACTAATTCTATAACCCATACAACTATATAAAATTGTTGTTATTATTATTTTTTTCATTTACTATTTATAGAATAGATAACGATGTTTAGGGATTATTTAACTAATTATGCAGCTCAAACAACCATATAAAATTGTTATTGTTATTAAGAAGAAAATGTCACTATTATATGAAATGATTATATTTAGGCCGATAGGCCTTCCTTTGGAACAGACTCTTTCGTCGTTCCTTTGGCTCTCGTGCTGACACGTGGCATCGGATTTTGAATGGCTCGTTTGTTCCTCACGTGGCATCGGATTCTGGAGCGGGACAGTTCTGGAGGGAGTGGTTCTGCGAGGGAATGGCGGGTCGCGGGACAGTTCTGGAGGGAGTGGTTCTGCGAGGGAATGGCGGGTCGTGTTAAGTGCAGTTATCTTCCACCTTATTCGATGCATTCGAGCAGTGAGCTAGAGTTCCCCTTGACCCGTGGGGTGTTCCATTCATTTGATAATGTTTTGGATTAGTGAAATATTTTGGTGCCCTAGGGTTTGTTGTTCCAGTTTTAGTTACTGGAATTCTCCTTGAGGTCGTAGTAACTGGTTGATTTCTTCAATTATTTTTGTGCCCTAGCGTTTGTGATCTTTATTATAACAGCTAGAGTTCCCGTGAACCCGTGGGGTGTTCCATTTATTTGATAATGTTTTGAATTAGTAAAATATTTTGGTGCCCTAGAGTTTGTTGTCGCAGTTTTAGCAACTTGAATTCTCCTTGAAATCCTGGGCCGTTCCCATTTTAGAATGTGTTCCATGTTTCCTGTACCCTGTTTATTCTCCTTTAATATCTAGGGTTTTCTGTGGATGCTTTCTGTTGTCCTTTTTGTGATTCACATATGACTTGGAATGTGAGGGTTCACGTTCTCCCTGTTTCTTAGGTTCTGTTTTTTCTCTTTTATTATTTAGGGTTTACGGATGTGAGGGTTCTGCTTTACAGTAGAATGATTGTTTGAGGAGACTCGTAATATTTCTGTATTTATAGCTGGTTTTTGGTATTTTGGGGTTTCGGCTGAAATGGCGTTTGGGGTTTCAGCTGAGACGACGTTTATGGCTTGGCTGATATCTTCGTTCTTGTTGTCACTGAAACAGATAACTCTCTACCTTGCTGGTCGTTAATTGCACCTAACAATGGCTCGTACGAAGCAGACAGCTCGTAAATCGACTGGAGGAAAGGCTCCAAGGAAGCAGCTGGCAACAAAGGTAATTTTTATTTATTTATTTCTTTTTCCTTTCTTGTCGGCTATGTGGCTTTCGATGTGTATTACCTCGTATGTATGCTGAAATACTGTTCTGGTCTAGGCCGCACGTAAATCTGCTCCTACCACAGGTGGTGTTAAGAAAGCCTCATAGATACCGCCCTGGTACAGTTGCTCTTCGGTATGTTCTCTTGATTTGAAATTGTTATGAATGCCTTATGATAATTTTTCTGGCTTTATTGCCCTATTCTGTCTACTAGATATCTAATTGCAACTTATCAAATCATACAGAGAAATTCGAAAGTATCAGAAGAGTACCGAGTTGCTTATTCTCAAGCTGCCCTTTCAGAGGCTTGTTAGGGAAATTGCCCAGGACTTCAAGGTAACACTTTCCTTTTCACAGTAGTAGTCAAAAAAGCTCTGCAAGGGCATCCACAGCTCAATTTTGAATCAACTGGCAGAGTGCACCTAGTACACCAAAGGCTGACCTTTCTAAAATTTGTTATTTATTCTTTTGTGGTGCACGTAGTACACCAAAGGCCGACCTTTCTAAAAATTGTTATTTATTCTTTTGTACACGGATCTGCGTTTCCAAAGTCATGCAGTGCTATCTCTCCAGGAGGCTGCAGAGGCCTATCTTGTGGGACTGTTTGAGGATACCAAGTTGTGTGCCATCCATGCCAAGAGGGTGACGATCATGCCTAAGGATATTCAGCTTGCAAGGCGTATCCGTGGGGAAAGGGCTTAGGATTGATTTTGATGCTTAGGATCAGATAGAGCTTTGTTTGAATGTTTCTAATTTGTATATATATTTGATATTGGACACCCTACGCAGAAACGCAATGTTGACTGCTGGATTTTTGTCGTATTAACGGAATTAGTTGGAGTTTAATGGATATTATGTACCTGAAGTTAATTGGCATTTTTGTTAATGCCTAACTTATGAGGTAATTGTGATTGTTTGATTAATTCTTATGACTACAATTTACTTCTTGCTTGAAGATGTTTATGGTGATATCCAGAAAAAGTATCTGTATTAAGATTGAAGCTTTAGAACATGCAGTGCGTACTCTGTATATTCATTGATAGTAGTATGTTTTATATGGAGCTTCTTTGCAATTTCTCTATATCTTTTGGATGTGCGACGGTTTTATGTTAAAACTCATCCAAAATTAATCTGCTCTCGCATTTGTATAGTCACCAGGAGATGATTGATCTTGCTAATTTGGGTAGTAATAAGTTTGTGGGTGGTGATACACACACATATATAAGTGGGCGTGTTGGGGACTTGTCTGTGTTAAAACTCAATTCAAAGTTTATTTGCGCTTGCATTAGTATAATCACCAGGAGATGATTGATCTCCCTGATTTGTTTATTAATAACCTTGTGTGGGCGTTCTCTCCCACTCCCTCTCTCATATTTATGTATATATACGCACGAGTGAGTGTGTTGGTGTGGTGAGGGACCTTATCTGTGGATTGCTCATGTTTGATTGTACTGAGCACTAACCTATAATGACATACCATCAGGCCAAACAATATCCAGTTACTCATTTGTAACCAAAAATTCAGTGCCTCTGGTTGGTATAGAAAATGGTCAAAATAAAGGGACAGCAGTTCATGGTTAAGCGGTCAAAGCAACCAGACAGCTAAAATTCCACACAAGGCATATCAATACTATCCAAATACACCTCAAAGTGACAAACTTGAAAACCTATTGTGCATTTAGCTTAATTTTCACTGAGACTAAATATAAAATCTGCAGATAACTGCGAATCCTTCTCTGGGAGACGAAAGAGCTGCCCAGATAACGAATCCTCGTTTTCACGAAAAAGCTTTACTGGTACTGAACAAAATCCTTCAACAAGATAATATGCCCAATTTTATTTTATAGGTGTTTCAGAATACTTGAAAAATGCACGAGTTTTCTCCCAGCCTTTGATTTGATTTACTAGGGATGTGTTACTTTGCTTTTGGTCTCGGTGTTTACAATCATGACAGAAATCTTGTTGAATTGAAATGCAGCTAATTCCAAGCCTGTAACAATGGAATCAGAGTTGTCCCAGATCGCAGATGCTCGTGACTTTAGGTATGGTATTTTGGTTGAATTTAATTGAATTTAACTTCAGCTGAAATTTGATAATGGTGGAACATACGGATTGAGTTTACTATCCATTTGAAACATAATCTGTTCCCCTGCTTGTGCGAAGTTATTCTGGGATAGTTTATAATGAGTTGAACATAATTTAGAACTTATTCTTCATTTGCTCCCAAACATAATACCATGAGCATGTATTCGAGTAATAAAAAAATAGACGCAGTTTTCTTCAGGGCAAAATCTTTCTCTCCCCTATCTTTCTGCTATGTGCTTTTATCAAATAACCATAATACAGATAACCAATGCTGACAGAAATAAGGTTATAAAAAATCGTGTTTTTAAATGATCTGCAATGTAACATTCTCCAATAGTAATTTGTTACCATTTGTCCAGAATTTCGACTATAAGAAAGCCCGTCTCATCTAGATATTCAAATACGAGAACCCACTTCTGCGATGGGTTGCTTCTCTTGGAATTATTGAAGACAGAATAATGTTGTTTGAAAATGTATTGGAATTTTGATTTCAACAATCGTTGTTCATATCAGTAAGCAGCTTTTTGAATGTTTGCGAAGCAGGGTATTTGTGGGAACATGGAATGTGGGAGGTAAAGCACCCTGCAATGGCCTGAATTTGGATGAATGGTTGCATACTTCACCTCCAGCAGACGTCTACATTTTGGGGTATTAACAAACTCCCCTCATTACATCCAATCCAGCAAGATGAACAAAGCCCTGAAAATGTTTTATACATTTGCATTTTGTGTTTCTACGAACAAGAGGATATCAGTTAAAACTCTTTTAGTTTCAGAATGAAATGGTGTGTTGATAGTTTTTATTGAGATTTCCACAGTTGTGTCAAAAGTCTAACAGTATACTGTCTCTATGTGGATTTTCCCAGGTTTCAAGAAATTGTGCCTTTAAATGCAGGAAACATTTTAGTGGCAGAGAACAATGGTCCTGCTGCCAAATGGCTGACCCTTATTCACCAAACACTGAACAATTCAGGCACAAGCAATAATAGAAATCAATGCAGGTGTTTATCACATTGCAGGGAAAAGTCTGCTGAAATTCCAGTTTTAGTTACTGTAATTCTCCTTGAGGTCGTAGTAACTGGTTAATTCTTCAATTATTTTTGTGCCCTAGCGTTTGTGATCTTTATTATAACAGCTAGAGTTCCCGTGAACCCGTGGGGTGTTCCATTTATTTGATAATGTTTTGAATTAGTAAAATATTTTGGTGCCCTAGAGTTTGTTGTCGCAGTTTTAGCAACTTGAATTCTCCTTGAAATCCTGGGCCGTTCCCATTTTAGAATGTGTTCCATGTTTCCTGTACCCTGTTTATTCTCCTTTAATATCTAGGGTTTTCTGTGGATGCTTTCTGTTGTCCTTTTTGTGATTCACATATGACTTGGAATGTGAGGGTTCACGTTCTTCCTGTTTCTTAGGTTCTGTTTTTTCTCTTTTATTATTTAGGGTTTACAGATGTGAGGGTTCTGCTTTACAGTAGAATGATTGTTTGAGGAGACTCGTAATATTTTTGTATTTATAGCTGGTTTTTGGTATTTTGGGGTTTCGGCTGAAATGGCGTTTGGGGTTTCAGCTGAGACGGCGTTTATGGCTTGGCTGATATCTTCGTTCTTGTTGTCACTGAAACAGATAACTCTCTACCTTGCTGGTCGTTAATTGCACTTAACAATGGCTCGTACGAAGCAGACAGCTTGTAAATCGACTGGAGGAAAGGCTCCAAGGAAGCAGCTGGCAACAAAGGTAATTTTTATTTATTTATTTCTTTTTCCTTTCTTGTCGGCTATGTGGCTTTCGATGTGTATTACCTCGTATGTATGCTGAAATACTGTTCTGGTCTAGGCCGCACGTAAATCTGCTCCTACCACAGGTGGTGTTAAGAAAGCCTCATAGATACCGCCCTGGTACAGTTGCTCTTCGGTATGTTCTCTTGATTTGAAATTGTTATGAATGCCTTATGATAATTTTTCTGGTTTTATTGCCCTATTCTGTCTACTAGATATCTAATTGCAACTTATCAAATCATACAGAGAAATTCGAAAGTATCAGAAGAGTACCGAGCTGCTTATTCGCAAGCTGCCCTTTCAGAGGCTTGTTAGGGAAATTGCCCAGGACTTCAAGGTAACACTTTCCTTTTCACAGTAGTAGTCAAAAAAGCTCTGCAAGGGCATCCACAGCTCAATTTTGAATCAACTGGCAGAGTGCACCTAGTACACCAAAGGCTGACCTTTCTAAAATTTGTTATTTATTCTTTTGTAGTGCACGTAGTACACCAAAGGCCGACCTTTCTAAAAATTGTTATTTATTCTTTTGTACACGGATCTGCGTTTCCAAAGTCATGCAGTGCTATCTCTCCAGGAGGCTGCAGAGGCCTATCTTGTGGGACTGTTTGAGGATACCAAGTTGTGTGCCATCCATGCCAAGAGGGTGACGATCATGCCTAAGGATATTCAGCTTGCAAGCCGTATCCGTGGGGAAAGGGCTTAGGATTGATTTTGATGCTTAGGATCAGATAGAGATTTGTTTGAATGTTTCTAATTTGTATATATATTTGATATTGGACACCCTACGAGGTAATTGTGATTGTTTGATTAATTCTTATGACTACAATTTACTTCTTGCTTGAAGATGTTTATGGTGATATCCAGAAAAAGTATCTGTATTAAGATTGAAGCTTTAGAACATGCAGTGCGTACTCTGTATATTCATTGATAGTAGTATGTTTTATATGGAGCTTCTTTACAATTTCTCTATATCTTTTGGATGTGCGACGGTTTTATGTTAAAACTCATCCAAAATTAATCTGCTCTCGCATTTGTATAGTCACCAGGAGATGATTGATCTTGCTAATTTGGGTAGTAATAAGTTTGTGGGTGGTGATACACACACATATATAAGTGGGCGTGTTGGGGACTTGTCTGTGTTAAAACTCAATTCAAAGTTTATTTGCGCTTGCATTAGTATAATCACCAGGAGATGATTGATCTCCCTGATTTGTTTATTAATAACCTTGTGTGGGCGTTCTCTCCCACTCCCTCTCTCATATTTATGTATATATACGCACGAGTGAGTGTGTTGGTGTGGTGAGGGACCTTATCTGTGGATTGCTCATGTTTGATTGTACTGAGCACTAACCTATAATGACTATGAATTTGTAGAGCCATTTCAGGAAAGTTCATCCGAGGGAGGGACATGAATTTGAATAGGAATGAGCTATGTGCTAAACTAATGGAAAATAGAGGTTAGTGTAAAATGTGAATCCCTTCAATTTGAAGGAACGAGCTATGTGCTAAACTAATGTAAAATTGAGGTTAGTGTAAAATGTGAATCCCTTCACCCCTCTCGTAACAGGTGAGGCGATAAATCGTGACAGGGTGGTTGTGGCCGAAGACATTCCACGTGCATGTAGATTAATGACCTTAATGATATATGGTGCCAACAGAAAAAGATTGCTTTCAATACTTATACTGTATTGAAAGACAATTTTCTGTATATTCACGAGCACAACCAGGGGAATCGGTCCTACAAACTGGGTCTGAACCAGTTTGCAGATCTGAGCCACGAGGAATTCAAGGCCACATATCTGGGTGCCAAGCTGGACACCAAGAAACGCTTGCTGAGGTCTCCCAGCCCTCGATACCAGTATTCCGACGGCGAGGATTTGCCAAAGTCCATTGACTGGAGAGAAAAGGGAGCCGTGGCTCCCGTGAAGGACCAGGGTCAATGTGGTAAGTTCTATCTTATGAATTTTCATACCCTAATTTTCAGTTTTATGAGAATTTATATCTGATGAATTTTCATACCCTAGGCCATAACAGTGCCCTGTACAGTACTTTTTATTTGAGAAGTTTTATCCCCTGAATTTTATACCCTAGACCATAAAAATGCCCTGTCTTGTACTTTTTCTGTTCGATTTTTTCAGGAAGTTGTTGGGCGTTCTCAACTGTGGCGGCCGTTGAAGGAATCAATCAAATCGTTCTTTTGCAAACCTGATCGACTAAGGAGAAACTGATACATAAAAAAAAGGGTTTGTGTACAAAATACTTCTGCTATGTTGCCGTGTCTGGCTTGGCTTCTCCAGTTGGATCAGAAACTGCTCCTGTCCTGTCATCAATTCTATCCCTTCTCATTTATACATGTACAGCGCTTGGTTATGTTAGCCATTGTTATTGTTTGTTCTGAGGCTTATAGTCTATGAACAAAACAGCCTTGTGATTACGGAAGCTATTATAGATCTTAACTCCAGGAGTTAAGGTAATGTTCCATAACACAACAGTGTTCTCAGGCATGTGAGAGCCAGTGAGACTAAACCTTTGAAGGCAAGGTAACTCGGACTAAAATCTGAAGACCTCTACTTCAACATTTAGCAATATGCGAGAGTTAAATGATATCTCCTAAATGAAACTTGGCCTTTATTTCATTTACCTTTTTATGAGCTGAATACATATCTATAAATGCATTTTTTTATCATTTTTCCAATTTTCATACTATTTATGCAATTGAGAATTTGTGATTATTTAATACTCTTAGTTTGAATATTTGTGATTATTTCACCCTTCAATTACTAGCAAAACTCATCTTGGCCTTCATTTCTGTTATGGCGTCCTTCATTTTTATGAGCTGAATACATATCTATAAATGCATTTTTTATCATTTTTCCAATTTTCATACTATTTTCCTAATTTAAAAAATCTATCGGCCTCTTTTTGCACTTTTTAGGGCAATTGCTAGTTTTATCACAAGTATCTTTATGATTTGCTAATAACACAACATCATCCATGTAAATTAACAATAACAAAGCATAACTTCTTATATGTATACTTTATTTATTCTTTATGATTCAATTTTCTAACTAATTTATATATAAGTCAAATAGAGGATACATTCTTATTTCATTTCTATTTTACTCTTGATTTTAACTAGGCCTTCAAATTTTATCATTCATTGAAATCCTCAATTTTACAATGTACTTTTCATATAATTACAGATTATCTCTTCTCCACTCTACTTGAGTTCTTACTTTCTCCATTATTTTTCAAAATTATTAGGCATAGTATGATAATTTTTAGAAAAATCAAAGAAGCAGTAATAAGTATTATTTCTTCATCTCTTTTTCAAAACATTGATGACAAGTTATGAGATGGTCAATGGTAAAATGCTTAGGCCAAAACAAACACAAGAAAATCCCTTACAATTTTCAATGGCCAATCGTTGAATGCTTAAATAAAAAGAAATCCAAGGAAAATCCCTCACAATTTTGAAAATATTAATCCTGACAAAACTGTAACATCATGTTAAATGTCATGCCAAATTGACAAACACTATGTAATTGTGCATTGTACTAAACAATTTCTAATTCAGATCTATATGAATGTGACATCTATTTAGTTGTATATGCACATAATGTAAATGCCATTTGAACAAGTCCTACCAAAGTTACTACTTTGCAATTGAATTACAAGTTTTTTTATTTGTTTGTTGAAAATATAAATTGTCAAACTTTGTCATATAAATATGAATACAATTGTGCTTTGCAAAACAATTTCATAGAATAATCATTTTCTATTATATGGAATATATCTATTAATCTTCTTCATATTATATTAATATTAGTTTAGATATTTCATATTATGCTTTATATGTCTTATTCTACTAGCTTTTATATGCAAATTTTCAAGCAACATAATTCTTAATTTCAATGACAAGGATTAAGCTGCCCTACAACACTTGTTTTAGAATTGTTTTCTCTCTTTTTTTTTTTTTTTGGGAAAAATGCTAAAAGATTACCTCGATACCGGTAAAATATAAAGTAAATAGTATATATTTAAATTTAATTATTAAAAAATACATGGTTAAGTTGAAACGACATTTGAAATCTTGAATGGAAATTAAATTGAGGAAGTGCACAAGTAAATGATTATTATTAAAATCTTATGAAGAACATAATATAATAGCATTGCACAAAGTGGAATATCATAAAATTTTACGCTTTTGGAATCTTTTCAAGTCGGTGGCTTCATTTTTTCCTTGGATTTAAACCTCGTTTCATCTTGTCAAGAAATATGAAAATCAGAATTAAGAATCACTCGAGAAAGGAAGTGTTTGTGGAATTATGCACTAGCTATGAGAAAAATCTGAAAATAATGCCCTAATTTCTCTTGTATTCATTGGACAAATCTCTGCAAAAACGCGCAAACTTTGTGGGAAATCGTTGGATGACAAGTTTAAAGTAAATTCTGAAAATTGTGCCGTAACTGGGGTTTTTATTTTATTTTATCTATATATATGGAATTTTTGGGATGAATTTGTTAGACAAAATCTTGAAAGTATGCCATAAATTATTGGGATACTTATCAGCGTAGGATATGATACTTCTGTCTAAAGTTTTCTACAAATTTGTCATATTAAACTCTGAAGTTCTAATTGGTGGTTTTTTTTTCCACGAATTTGTGTGGGACAAATTTGTAGGAAAAAATATGAAAACCATGTCATATTAAACTTTGAAGTTCTAATTGGTGGTTTTTTTTTTTCCAGGAATTTGTGTGGGACAAATTTGTAGGAAAAAATATGAAAACCATCTCTGTATTTTTTCAGGGTAAAATTTGAATATCGTGCCCTAAGTGGTTCTTTTTCTCCTCTCTGGAATTCATTAGATAACAAGTTGCTGGTTTTTATTGAATTCATGGTGTGAATTCATATCATGTGAACGAATAACCCCTTAAAAATGTTAAGGAATCATAATAGAATATTTCTATATAAGAATCTGTATTAGAAAGAAAACATTTGCCATCAAACAATGAAGTTAAATAATCATGATAATACTGAAGGTCATGGGAACTATGGTGACATTATATTAAAGGAATGAATTCATAATAAAATTGACCAATTGGACAAAGATAAATTCTTTGCATGGTGACATGTATAATAAATTTTCCCTCTAATGAGAGAGTCACACTCTAATGTTTTACATATGTGACTAATTATATCTATAAATTGTGGTCAATTCTCTATTTCTTTGATGTCTTAAAATAGGAAACAATAAGTGGATTACTTTAGATAGCCTACGCTATTAAATTTATTTCTTGGGTATTTACCAAAATGAGGGAATACTAATAACATTTCCAAGTTTGACAATTTTATGGTTTTAGAGAGTGGTGTTGAGAAATCAATGCATGTAGAATTAGGGTTTGATTCATATTTTCTTGACAATTAATTGTGAATCATATTGGCTTCTTTTAGTTTTTTATTATGTTATCTTTAATCAAGCAATTACCATATAAAATGTATGAAGATCACGAGGACAAGGAACACAAGATATAGGCACTTAACTAGGGCAAAACCCATATATAGGGGAAAACCTAGTCTAACTCTTCCACTAGTAGATTCAAATCAAAATGAGATAATCCAAGACCCTTTTGACCTAGAAAAAGACCTCTTCCAATCACCAATTTAACCCTTCCTTCACTTTGATGTATTTCGCTAAAGTCTCAAAGTGTCAACTTCCTAGATGCAACTTCAATCCAGAATTTCGGATTTGTAGCTACTTCAGAAATTTTGGCCCTCGATTACTTGTACAAAAGCCTTAAAGATATTCGCACGTGTGAGAGAGATGCCCCAAAACTTTGATTTTTCTTTTTCCTTGAATTAAGTGTTCTTAGCCTGCACTTCGCTCTCTTTTTCATCCTCTTTTTCTTGTAGATCGAACTTGTGTTGTACTTCCAAATGAGTTGAGGTGCCTCTATTTATACTGCTTCCATAGGGTCTAATTGCCTCCAATAGAGCTAACTTCTCCAAGACAGGGTTGAATTGGTGAGGAGAGACAAAATGCTTATTTTGACTCAAAAATAATTTTCTTTACATGATACAAAAGCCCAAGAAGAGTCTAATAAATATGACAATGAATCTCTTGAATCTTAACAAAACCTCAAAGCCTTCAATGGAGGCTATGACCTAGAAAATAAATGATAGAGCATGAAACCCACGCTTTAATTTTTATTTTTTCTTTTACAATAATTTTTTCTTTTGACAAATACAATTATGATGACTGACACTAGTTACATTCTTCAACACTCCCTTTTAACTAGGGAGAAATTCATAATTACATATATAAAAAGGTACATGGAATATCTCAAAATGATATGCTCTATGAAGAGTTACAACACACACAATGCTACAGATTAGATACCTAACCAGCCTATATAACCGGGTGGGACTAAGGTGTGTTCCAAGTTTTAACCTTTATAGGTACCATCAAGCTTCTGTTCTAACACCAACCTAGGGATCTAGGTGCATATCCAAGGTCGAAGCTCCAAGAACAATGACACCCTCCCTACTTCGGGATCTAGACATCATCACAAGCTGGACAGATGTCCTCCTAAGCATCTTGTCGCCCCAAGATGATTCATCTCTCCCTATCTACTAAATCTGCAATATCAACCAATCTAATCATGCTTTTGAAATATTCGAACTTCTTATCTGGAAGAGATTTTGTCAACACGCAACTACTTGTTCATTTGTTGGAATATACTATAGCTTCATGACCCTATCCTACACCAAACTTCTAATGTAGTGGTACTTGTTATTCATGTTCTTTGTCTTGGCATGAAACACATGGTCTTCAGACATCTTGATGCTACTTTCATTATCACAATTTATCACGGTAGGATCTAGTGGCCTTCCAAACAATTTTGACAAGAGTTTTCTTAACCAAACGACTTCTTTTCCTACTTCACATGCAACAACATTTTCAACTTCAACACTACTTAAAGCAATAGGATCTTCTTTTCTACTCATCCATGAAATCATTTTAGATCCTAAACTAAAACAACAACTGGTAGTGCTTCTTCCATCAGTGTCACTTCCACCCCAATCAGATTGGTAAAACCCGTTAATTTAACTTCCTTTCCTTCATACTTTAGGTAGTGATGAATTGTTCCACGTAGGTATCTCAAGATATGCTTGGAAACTATCCAATGGTCATGATGAGTCCAATTGAAATTGAATAAGAACGTTTACAACAAAGCATATGTCAGGTTTGGTATTTACCAAGTACATCAAAGATCCCACCAACTTACGATAGCTTGTAGGATCAATGGGACTAGAGTCAGAGCTTCTCAAGTTATTTAGATTTTTGACCATGGGAGTGGTCATATGCTTGGAATATACCATACCAAACTTTTGTAACATCTTGATTATTTACTTTCCTTGACCAGTATGTATCTCACCTGGTTTCTGCCAAACTTCCAAGCCCAAATAGTAGTGCATGAGTCCCAAATCTTTCATTTCGAATTCAACTGTCAACAACTTCTTACATTCTAGAATTTTGCGCTCCACACCTGTAATAAATAAATCATCCACATATAGAAGTATAATGATTGGTTCATTCTTCACTATCTTGATGTAGAGATTTTCATCGATAGAACTTTTGACAAATCCAATCCTTAAATATAGGCATCCATTCTTGTGTACCAATCCCTTCACTATCTTGATGTAGAGATTTTCATCAATAGAACTTTTGACAAATCCAATCCTTAAAATATAGGCATCCATTCTTGTGTATCAAGCCCTAGGAGCTTGCTTCAAGCCATATATATATTTCTTAAGTCTACAAACATAATTATCCCTAGTATTTATCTCAAAGCCTGCCAGTTGTTCAATATATACTTATTCATCATTGGTTCCATTTAGAAAGGCCATTTTAACATCCATTTTATGTATATTCCATTCCATAATTACAACTAGCGAAACCAAAGATCTAATAATAGTGTACCTGACAGTGAGAGAAAATGTTTCTTCATAATATATTCCTTCCTTCTGAGAGAAACCCCTTGCAAAAAATCTTGCTTTATATTTATCTATGCTTCCATCAACAACATGATTGATTTGTAAATCCATTTGGAACTAACAAGAGATTTGTCACTAGGTCTAGGAATGATTTCTCAAATCCCATTCTTCATGATAGATTGATATTCTTCTTGCATTTCTTTCTTCCATTCTTCTTGAAGAGTGACTTCTTCAAAGGTTGTTGGTTTTGATTCAATTAAGTTTGTCACATATGATACATATCTTGAGTATATTTTTGGTCTTTTGCTTTGTTTGAAAGTTCCTTTTGTTTCTTCATGTCCTTCGACATCTTCAAGTGTAGTTGTTAACCAATTTGGCCTCTTCTTCGTTTCAGGAATAATTGTAGGTTGAATAGGTTCACTTGATCCTTATTCCTCTAGGTTTGCAGGTGACTTGTCATGTTTCTCTTCTTCTTCAAATTGTGGTACATCTTCTTCATCAGACTCGATTTATATATCCTTGGATTTCTTGTAGGCATGTTTTTGATCAAATATAACATATCTACTAACTTCAATTCATCTATATTATTTGATGTAGATTCTATAAGCCTTTGATAAAAGGCTTTAACCAATGAATATTCCTTTTATACTTGTAGAGTCTAACTTATTTCACTTGTTTTTTGGAACATGAATGTATGCAGGACATCCAAAAATTCGGAGATGGTCTACACATGGATTCTTCCCTGAAAATGATTGTTCTGGTGTCATATTGTGAAGGATTCTACAAGGGCTTCTATTTTGTATGTATACTGTTGTCATGGTTGCTTCTCCCATATAAATTTCGGTAGGTCTTGATCAAATATCACAGTCCTTATACATTATTCAATGGTTTTATTCTTCCATTCTGCTACTCCATTTTGTTCGAGGTTGTATTGAACAATGAGCTCCCTCTTAATGTCTACTTCTTTACAATACGCTATAAGTTATTTTGAAGTGTATTCACCTCCATATTCTCATATCTCAGAGTTTTTTATTATTTCTTTCAGTTAGGGTCTCAACTTCGTATCTAAACTCCTTGAACTTCTCAAATAATTCATCCTTTATCTTGAGAATATAGAGCCATGTCTCTCTAGCATGATGATCAATGAAGGTCACACAATTATTGGTGGCCTCCAAGAGATTTATTAGACATGGGCCCACATACATCAAAATGAATGAGATCTAATATCTCCTTAGACCTTATATCACTTCTTGTAAAGGGTTTCTTAGTATTTCTTCCCAAGAAACATCTCTTGCATACTCCTACATGGTCTTCCTTGATGTTGGGGATGCCCTTCACCATTTGACTTAGAGAGGGTATTATCCTATAGTGAATATGTACATATATTCGATGCCGAAGTTTGATGGGAATAATTAACATATGAACAAGGGCTTGAGGAGATGGATTTATAACTTTATATAATCTTCCTTCACAAATCCCAATAACCTTTGCTTTTTCAAAACTAGAATCTTTTCCCCAAACCAAAACTTTACCATCTACAAAAGCAACTCTATCTCCTTTATCTTCTATAAAAGAAATTTAAAGTAAATTATTTTTCAAACCTTGGACATAGAGGATGTTGTTGAGGTGTAGCTTTGCTCCACTTTCTAGCTTTAATGATGTAGATCCAAGGCACTTGACTACACAGTTGTTGTTGTCTCCAAACTCCACTACATGTGATGATGATCCTTTTGATAGAGTATGAAGTTTTCCACTTTTCACTATCGTATGTCTTGAGGCTCCACTATCAATAATCCATGCATTTTCATCATCAAGTGTACCTGTAAGTGCAACTAAGAATCCTCCACTCTTGACTCTTCTAGATAGATTGTAGATGATCCTTCCAACTAATATTTCTGCAATTTTCATGAGATTGAGTCCCATATTCAAATAAATTTCCATTGAGAGAGTGATATTTTCTTCTAAAATTTCTTTTCCTTCTTCAATTGATAGCTAAAAAAGTGATCTTCGACTATTCCTTCTCTCATCTTAGCTCTGAAATCATGTTGAGAAATCAATGCATGTAGGAATTAGGGTTTCATTCCTCTTTTCTTTATAATTACTTGTGAATTATGTTGGCTTATTTTACTTATTTATTATGTTATCTTTAATAAAGAAATTACCAAATAAAATGTATGAAGATCACGAGAACAAGGAACACAAGATATAGGCACTCAGCTAGGGCGAAACCCGTATCTAGGGGAAAACACAATCTAACTCTTTCACTAGTAGATTCAAATCAAAATGAGATAATCTAAGACCATTTTGACCTAGACAAAGACCTCCTCCAATCACCAAGTCAACCCTTCCTTCACTTTTATGTATTCTACCAAAGTCTCCAAGTTTCAGCTTACTAGATGCAACTTCAATCCAGAATTTCAGCTCCGTAGCTACAAAATTTCGGACCTACAGCTATGTTGTGGCCACAACCCCCCCATATATTTTTGCAAAAAATCACGGGGACCCTTCATTTCGCATTTTTGAAAATTTCGTTCTTTCTTGACATGAAAGTGGCTGATGATTCTTCTTGGTATGATTTCTTGGCTTTTAATATTTTTGTGCATACTTCATCATGGCCATTATAATTGTCATTTCACTTATGTGATGGTTATATTCTCTTTGCTACCTTTCACATCTATGTCAACACTGGTCACAAGAAGTTAATATGGTATCGTCAGTCGTCACATGGCCCCACATTTTGGCTTAAGATCTTGCAGGGTTGTTTGCTACTTGGCCCTCCTCTATTGCTTGGTGTATATTTGCATTTAAAAATCTGGTTAGTAGTTACTAAAACACATTGTAATATAATTTGTAAATATATATTTAACATATATATGTTGTAATATTATATGTGGTAACATAATTGTAAATATATGAATATTAAATACCACATCAAAAATAATCTTGTTACAACTTAATATTCTACAAAAATTATCTATAAAACACATAAAAAGTAGTGTAAACACTTCATTTCATTATATATTGTATTATAATAAAATATCACATAATATAATATACATATATTGTAATTATATGTTTTATATAAATTGTAACATATACAATTATTGTAAATTAGTTACTTTATATAAATTATTTTTAAAATGTAAATATTTTTGCAAATAATAAAATATAAACTATTGGACACCTAATCCTCTAAGGGTTGGTGTGGAAGCTGAACAGTCAAAGGGAGTCCAAGAGACCACTTGGAATATGAAACCAAGGGTCACTCCAATGTATTATAAATACGTATAATTGTGAATAATATATGCAATTCAAAGCTTATCCTTCATATTCTCTCCCAGCCATTGTTGTGTTTAACATGTTATCAGAGCTACAGGAGATTTCCTACCCTTCTCCAATTTGAGCCACTAGTTCTATGGCCTCTATGTGCATGAGAATTCTACTATTGGTCTTGAATTTAATTGTTAGCTTAGTGGGTCCTGACCCAGGTTCAGAGTTAGTTGTGCTAAACAAAACCCTACACTACTGGTCCTTTCAGCATCAACCCATGTAGCGCGGACTGAAGTCTCACCCGAAGTAGTATGGAGGGAAGCTGGAACCAAGTTTCTGCACCCAGAGATCAGTGCGATGTCGTGTTGTGTCCTAGATATGCCTTCGCATAGATCTTTAAGCCCTGAGGGTTCAACGCTGTAATTTCCTTCAGTCGTCCCCTAGACCTTCACGAAGGTCTATGATCGACTTTTGCGGAGCTTTGACATATAGGTTATCTACTTACGGCCATCATAGACTAATCTTAGATCGGAATCTAAAGATACTTGCTTAAGTGCTTTATAAACTTAATAGAAAGTATTATAACCTTCGCGTAAACACTTAACGTTCATTGCGTTCAATTAAAGAGATTCATCCAATAGATTCGCGCATCAATACATCATTAATTCATAAAGACATTCCTTCATCATAAGATATATCGTAAACATAAACTGCAGAAAGAAACATATGAATTTCCCCAATAGTCTTCTTTATTGATATTCAGTATAAGGTTATAGGCTCAAAACTTCCCTGTGCACTCAGCTGCGGACTCTACTCTAGGCCTCTGCACACTTAGCTACAGATCCTTTTCCTCCTCTAAGACTTACTCCTCTGTGCTAACTCTCTAAGACTCCATCCGTTGTGCCCATAAAAAACATATAGATCTGCCTTAGACTCTCTAAGACACACCTATTTATACAATCCCATGGTCTGTGGACCACAGGTAGATCTCAAAATTGACTCGATCTTTACATAAATGAGGGTAAAAGCCCTTTTTGACTCTTATCTACCTACACACTCATCCAAAATTCACAAAGACTTTACATCTTTTTATTATTATCAAAACTTGGGATTTTACCCCAAAACTGACCTAGGGGACCCCATCCCAACAGGCCCCCAACACAAATATTGTGACTCACCCTCAAGTCACTCGGTTGGCACGGTGATCTTATTGCGAAGATCCTCTAGCTCCACTTGCACAACTACTTCTCAGCAATGCTCTGTGTAGCTACCTGCTTCACTTGTTCGACGAGCTGCTTTGTAGCTAGTCCTTCGCTGGACAACTTGATCTTCTGCTATGTGAGCCACAATTTTGTCAGCTTCTCCTAAATGTTGGTTGAGACTTGGTAGGATTCTTCCAACCAAGGACTTGTTAGCTCTGCTACAAACTTCAGCATTTGGAGGACCAAATATTAGCTCAGCCATGTGTTTATGCAGAAAGGGCAGATCGCAACACTCTTTTCCTCCCTTCCCTTTCATTTTTCTTATACCCCATAGCCTTGCCATCTTTGTTTTTCCTCCTGAAACCTCTCTGTTTCTCGTTTAAACACTCCATTTCACCTCCAAAGCCGTGTATAAGCCTATATTCCCTCCAGCCCCTGAGCACGCAATTCAAACCCACCATAAGACCCTACCATATAACCCTCCGCATTAATCCCCACCGTTGATTGTCCTAATCCAACGGTCCCCGCCACCGCAGCCCTTTGTTCCCGCGCGCTAAACCTTGGTCTTTTCCCAACCGTTGATCGCATCCACCATGAGATCTAACGGTAATCGCTCGTCCTGCGCCCGTGACTTAACCACTCGTTAACACGCGGGGAAAGCGGTTTCCTGCCTGTCGCATCTGCCACGCGTCGCAATTTTATTGCATCGCACCCCCGCATACGGATACCGCCTACCCTCCCGAAGCGGTGTGGGGAATACCACTTACTGTCATCCCGTACAATCCCCGCGCGTTATCTCCCACGCAACTTTCGCTCCCGATCACTGTCGGATCTGCCTGTATAAGATCCGACGGCCCTCGATCTCCCTCCTCTCCCATCTCCAGATTCCTCTTGTAAACTAATCTCCACCATTGATATGCGCGATCCGATGGCTGAGCTTTGTTCCTCCGTTCAATCTACTTCCACCATGCTACCCGTGTCCATAGCCTGTCCAGTGTACCCGAAGGAGGAAGGAGGCCATGATCCAGCACTCTGTGCATTAAATCCTCAACAACCGCATTCAACAAGTAGCATGGTCGAGGAAGAAAAGTACAGGAAAAAGCATTTAAAGGCATTAATTAGTCATGGAGCTTTATACACATTACACTCTATCTGCTCAAAGAAGGATGGCCGAGTAGCAGAAAGGTTGATTTGTTTATTAAAACATTTAGATCATAACAGAGACTCCATCAGAGAGTTAAAGTGGTTGGTGGTCCATTATGACCCCTCCACGCATAGCACAGTAGTAGAATATCTTTGTAAACAAACTCTATATATACCCAGAACAGAGATGTAATGAGGGTTGATGGTTATAGTTCTGATGTAAGGTTCAACTTCTAGAGGCTGTAACTATTGTGATACCTGTAGTGTCTGGTCTTCATTTTCAGCTAATACAAGCTTCTTTTTCTGTTAATTGCTCACTTTCCACTTCTTCTTTGTTCCAGTTTGTGCCTGTTATGCATTTTTCATGTGCTCTTGATGTTTAGCATTAGAGGGGCTGTCATCCCACCTCTGTGTTAGAATCTAGTATGTATCATTGAATTTGTATGTAGGTTTCTGTTATGTTAGTGCTCAAAGAGCTGTCATCCTATCTGTGCATTAGGAAATATATTTACAGACCTTCTTACTGGTTGCAGCCGGCCATCACAAGGTCCTGTGCATTTGCTGGTGTAGTCAGTATTCTCCATGTTCACCTAATCCTCAAACTGTGAGTAATTGGTGGTCTAAAGCCTTGTAGTCTGGGGGTGTTCACCCATGTCTGGGGTTAAGCATAGTAGAAGTGGTTATCTGGCTTGAATATGCATCATTCCTTCCACTTATACACCCATTTCCAACATTTTTGTTGAGTTTGTAATGCTTCCGAGCATCTCTGAGATACAACCTAGGAGAGTTTCTTGGGGTGATAACATTAATTGGCATCGTTTCTGGGAAGAGGAGATTGAAGCTCAGCTTCCCTGGGAGAACGACAGTTCCAAGCTTTGATGATAGAAAAGGTTTGGACACATATTCTGGTTGTAATCATCTATCTGGCGACTCCACTAGAGGAAGACCAACTTTTGGCGACTCCACATTGAAGTTCTGGCTCAGTTTGTGAGGCATACTCGAAGAAATCCTCAGAAATCACCAGCTGAACTAGTGCCTGACCCTGAGAAGATTGTTAAATTGAAGAAAACATCACAGAAAGGAGCATCAGGATCAGGTAAGCCGAAGAAATCTTATGCATCTCTGAAAGATAAGGTTATTGCTGAAGATATACAGTTTGAAGATTTAGAGCCCAACACTATTAATAAGGAAATTCTTTCAGAGATTAATAGAGCTCCTTATCAATCTAGTTCCCCTTTGAATCTCAGTCCAAAGAAAACTTCCCATACAGTCCATAACATCCCTTTGTCCCTGTCATCCATTTCATTGTTTCAAACTGCTCAATCTGCCAGTGTCCTTCCTCATATCCCAGTCATGGCAGGACAACAAGTACCTACGAAGATAGAAAGAATTGTAGCTGCCAGGTATGGATCTTTGGTCTTGCATGTTCCTTTAAATGCCATGCCTATTGGAGAGTATCAGAAATATATGCCCAAGTTCACTGGTACAGAGGGAGTAACAGCAGAAGAACACCTTGAGGCTTTCTATAGTTATGCTGATAACTTAGACATAAGTGAAAATGATGTATGGATGAGAGTTTTTGTCCAGAGCCTTGATGGAGAGGCCAAAAATTGGTTCAGAGAACTAGCCCCTAGATCTATTTCTAATATTGAAACCTTAGATGAAGCATTTTCGAAGCATTGGGGAGATAAAAAGGACTTGTTGTATTACCATACTGAGTTTGGTAACCTGAAGAGGGAAAATGGGGAATCATTGCTTGATTTTAATAAAAGAT
Source organism: Pinus tabuliformis (assembly GCA_031772625.1). Taxonomy (NCBI): domain Eukaryota; kingdom Viridiplantae; phylum Streptophyta; class Pinopsida; order Pinales; family Pinaceae; genus Pinus; species Pinus tabuliformis. The sequence goes on from CM062809.1 coordinate 1,250,009,518, forward strand.
TCAATCGTATGTATAGTAAGATACCAGCTGAGGTAAAACCTACCCCCACCTCTGCCAAACTCACCTATGCCAATGCTTTTGACTCTAATTTCTGCTTGTTGTTGAGAGAAAGAAGATGTGCCACTCTAGCAGACATGCAGGATGCAACACTAGAGGTGGAATCTAATATTATGGCTGCAGAAAAGCTAAAGAGTCATGCTGATAGAAGGAGGTAGAGAGGTGAGGCTTCTTCTTCCTCTACTTCATCTTCAGAGCCTAAATTAGATAAAATGACTAAGATGATAGAGTCATTGGCTGCTGAAATTTCTAAGCTAAAGGTTGAGCAGAATTCAGGAAAGACAAGGCAGCAGAACACATTTGCTCCAAGAAATCCAAATCCATTCAGAAGAGCAAATGAATAGTTACAAATAATTCAGAGGGGAAAATAATCAAATGAAGAACAAAAAATTAAAGCTCCCTTCCAGAATGTAGTCATGGAGGAGGAACAATTTGAAGATGAGGATGAAATTCACTGCATGGAAGATAAAGGCAGTGCTGCATTTTTAACACTGGCCGCATATGAAGAATCACTGTTGCAGGACCAAATAAGTGAAGAATGGGATAGAGAGGCAGTTCTGCAAACTGTTGAACAACAAAGATACAATCTGAGGTCAAATGCAAGAATTGTCAAGGAGAATCCTGCCCAAAGAGCTGTTGTCCAAACAAAATATCAAACAGAGAGGACCAACAGCTGATCTAGTCATCCTCAAAGCACTAGTTCAAGAGGTAAGAGGTTCTGATAAGTTACCTTCCTCTTTCAGCTTTGAGTCAGAAGTCCAGAAATTAAAAATATATGTGCCTCTGGTAGAGCTGGTAAAGAGTCAAGTGTTTAGAAAATATATCCTTGAAGCTCTTGAGCTAGAAACTACACAAACCTCCATTGACTTTGTAAATTTGCAAGATGATAAGCCTGCTATTGTGCTTAGCCCTATGGTTGAACCTGCTGATAATAATTCTCCATCTTTCTATGTATCCTTGACCATTCATGACAAAATCCTCCACAACTACCTGCTGGACACAGGGGCCAGCCACAATTTGATGCCTAAAGCTGTCATGGAAGAGTCAGGCCTTGATATCACCATACCATACCATGATTTATTCTCTTTTGATTCAAGGAAAGTGAAATGCCTAGGATTGATTAAAGATCTGGCCATTACCTTAACTCAGCTGCCCATGAAGAGTATGATGATGGATATTGTGGTAGCAGATGTCCCTCCTAAGTTTGGCATGCTGCTGTCCAGAGGATGGATTAAAAGACTAGGTGGGACATTACAGAATGATCTATCTTATGCCACTGTCTCAGTTTTTGGAGGAGAAAGTAGGAGATTGTACAGAGAAGCATAGTTGGCATACATAATCAGTGATGAGAAGAATCCTACTAATCATCCTATTTATGCCGTGGACACTGATTTTGGAGCATGTATTCTCCAAATAGAAGAATCTCCAAAGGCCTTATTGCAGCTCAAGAAACCAATTGATCAGGCCGAGGGAGAGCAAGGAAGTTAGGTTTGGGAGATGTTCTTTGATGGAGCATGTTCCAGGGAGACTGCAGGAGCAGGGATGGTGTTGATATCTCCAGAACAAAAAAGCACACAACTGTCTTTTAAATTGGCTTTTCAAGTCATAAACAATATAGTAGAGTATGAGGCTCTATTGTTGGGCATTAAAGCAACAAAAGATAGAGGAATCAGGAACATAAAGGTGTTTGGAGATGCTGATTTGATCATTCAGCAAGTAAATAAAACATTTCAAGCAAAGCACCCAAGGCTGAAAGCATACAGAGATGAGGTATGGAGAATCAGAGATTCTTTTGATTACTTCTATATTTCATATATCCCTAGAGCCAAAAATCAGCTTTCTGATTCCCTTGCTATGTCTGCTAGTCTATTTATCCCTCCCATGCCTCCCAAACTAGTTTATGAAGTGCAAATGAAATACAGACCATCCTTGCCTGATAATGTCCAACATTGGAAATTTTTTGAAGATGATGATGAGATAAATAGGTTTTTGCAAGTCATTGATGAATTCTCCGATATGCAAATTGACCGTCCGCATTAGTCCCCATCGTTGATCGTCCTGTTCTAATGGTCCCCGCCACTGCAGCCCTTTGTTCCCGTGTGCTAAACCTTGGTCTTTTCCCCACTGTTGATCGCATCCATCGTGAGATCTAACAGTAATCGCTTGTCCCGCACCTGTGACTTAACCACTCGTTAACGCGCGGGGAAAGCGGTTTCCCGCCTGTCACATCCGCCACGCGTTGCAATTTTATTACATCACGCCCCCGCATATGGATACCGCCTACCCTCCCGAAGCGGTGCGGGGAATACTGCTTATCGCCGTCCCGTACGATCCTCGTGCGTCATCTCCCATGTAGCTTCCGCTCCTGATCATTGTCGGACCTGCCCATATAAGATCCGACAACCCTCGATCTCCCTACCCTCCCATCTCCTGATTCCTCTTATAAACTGATCTCCACCGTCGATATGCGCGATTTGATGGCTAAGCTTCATTCCTCCATTCAATCGACTTCTGCCATGCTGCCCGTGTCCATAGCCTGCCCGGTGTACCCGAAGGAGGAAGGAGGCCATGATCTAGCACTCTGCGCATTAAATCCTCAACAACCGCATTCAACAAGTAGCATGGGCGAGGAAGAAAAGTACATGAAAGAGCAGTTAAAGGCATTAATTAGTCATGGAGATTTATACACATTACACTCCATCTGCTAAGAGAAGGACGACCGAGCAACAAAAAGGTCGATTTGTTTATTAAAACATTCAGATCGTAGTAGAGACTCCATTAGAGAGTTAAGGTGGTTGGTGGTCCATTATGACCCCTCCACGCATAGCACAGTAGTAGAATATCTTTGTAAACAAACTCTATATATACCCAGAACAGAGATGTAATGAGGGTTGATGGTTGTAGTTCTGATGTAAGGTTCAAATTCTGGAGACTGTAACTACTGTGATACCTGCAACATCTGGTCTTCATTTTCAGCTAATACAAGCTTCTTTTGCTGTTAATTTCTCACTTTCCGCTTCTTCTTTCTTCCAGGCTGTGCCTGTTATGCATTTTTCATGTGCTCTTGATGTTTAGCATTAGAGGGGCTGTCATCCCACCTCTATGTTAGAATCTAGTATGTATCATTGAATTTATATGCAGGTTTCTATTATTTTAGTGCTTAGAGAGCTGTCATCCTGTCTGTGCATTAGGAAATAGATTTACAGACCTTCTTACTGGTTGCAGCCAGCCATCACAGGGTCCTGTGCATCTGTTGGTGTAGTCAGTATTCTCCATGTTCATCTAATCCTCAAACTGTGAGTAATTGGTGGTCTAAAGCCTTGTAGTTTAGGGGTGTTCACCCATGTCTGGGGTTAAGAATAGTAGAAGTGGTTATCTGGCTTGAATATGCATCATTCCTTCCACTCATCCACCCATTTCCAACATTTTTTTTGAGTTTGTAATGTTCCCGAGCATCTCTAAGATACAACCTAGGAGAGTTTCTTGGGGTGATAACAAGACCCAACCTCGTCTTAAGCACTACATATTTTTTTTTTTCAGTTTCTTCCACCTGTGCGAGGAACCGCTTCCCCTCCTATAGCTTGGTGAGGTGCTGCGCTGTAGCAATTGAGTGCACCATCACCCTAACCTCATAATACTGCTTTTGGAGCTCGCAAATCTATGTACTCAATATCTGTAGGTTAGGGTCTTCCTGTAGGGTCGTTACTAACTCCATTTCCTTTTCGAACAAAGCTATGTAGTCTATGACGATGACATCCATAGTAGAAATCCCTTCATGGATGACGGCTCTGCACTGTTCTCTGACTTCCGGCGGAGTCGAAGGCTATGACTTGAGCTGCAGCTCCATGATTTTCATATTGAGTTCAAATTGAACTCTTACCACCTCTTCTTTTGCATCGTGGATTCTTGCAACTAGTTTCCAGATCTTGGCCTTTGGTTGTGTGTCCTCAGGTGTGTGCAATTCTAGCACTGTTTGGCATGCCTCTGCAACTGCGACTGCCAACTGGGAGCTCTGCGCCTAGATGGTATCCATATCCTTTAGGGCCTACGTCTTCTCAACTAACATTTGTTCGTTGTTCACCCGATACTCGCTTATTAAACTGAGAGCGCGCTGCTCCTAAGCTCTCAGTTCCGCTGTCACTCATGTCTGCACTGCGTGAAGAAATTTGTTGGGGAGCAAAGCAATATTGAGGCCGATGTTCTTCAGGGTACTTAGGATGATCTTGTCATTGGACGATTCTGTGTTTAGGACCCCTCTGTCAGAGCAACTCTTCTGAGTTCCACCGTCCTTACCAGTTCTATAGCCTGACTTGTCCCTTGTGCCAGGCCCGTCTATGCGGCACTCACCTGTCTCACGCCCATCAGTATTTTGCTGGTTTGGATCTACAATTCGCGCAGATCCTTCTGAACATTTCCCAATGACTGCATGTACTTTTGCTAGAATTTCTACAGAAGTTCGTTTGTAGTGTCGCTCACCTTGTCACCGATCTTGTCGAGATCGCCCTCTGTTAAGGTGACGGGATCCTGCCGCACTTTAGCCGACTTCATCTTTTTGCGGGAACCCATCTGCTACTGCTGGTATCTACGCTTCCTTAGCCTAAATGGGGTACTCTGCCCCTCATCGCTGCCACCACCCTACGCAGACTACTCTTCCTCCTCGGTTTCAGGCAAAGGGGATTTGCCACTTTTCTCGGAGTCGTTTTGTTCTTGTTCAACCTGTTCCTTGGAAATGCATTCCTTTTCCCTTCGAGCCTTTTCTTCGGCCTCCTTCTTCCACTGCACATCCAATTTATGTGCCACCTTCTTTGCTGCATCCTGTCATTTTTTCTCAGCTGAGCTCCCCGCACCTTTTCTACTACCTACTTCTAAGTCAGATGGGGTGTGCTAATCTGCCGACCACCGCTTGATCACTTCCTGTATGGAATCATCGGTGACCAAGTACGGAAAATCGAACCATTTCTGTTGCGAGTCCTTCCCGCACAAATGTAGATGCGGTGGAAATTTTCCTTGAACTCAGCATACGTTGACAACTGCTCGTACAAGGTCAAGGAGAACCTTGGGCACTGATTGATGGCCATGTGGAAGCTCGCCTCCATCAACACCCAAAAAATCTTTGTCTCTATGACCCGCGTGGGGTCCTTCGTGGCCTAGAGGGAGGAAAACTGTGTGACCTGTTATCACAAAATCAATCCCTGAGAGGTTTCTAATCAGGTAGACCTTGTGTAACTCTTTCAAACCAACTTTTGGTTGAGGCTTAGCCTCCCCAACCTGAGAGGGCTCTCTCACAAGATTAAAGATTTGGATAATGAATAAGATGGCTAACTCTATGGATTGAAATCAAATGAAAATGTATAAATGGTTGAAATGCCAATCAACAAGCATCTATTGGGCTATGGAGTCAAAGCATGTTTTAGTACAAAAACAGATCAGCTTACATGGAAGTCAGGGCTTAAAGAGTTTTAATCTACTAGCAAAATAGAGACACGATATAGGAAACACAGTTTATGAACACATGAAGAAAGTTAGAGCATTATCAATGAATTCTAAGTAACATGTGTTCATACCACTGCAAGTGAGCAAATGAAGAAATCCATGAGGAAATAAAACACATAAAACCCTCTCTGAATCATGAGTAATAAAGCCAAACTTCTGCATTAACATAAAACATACAGTGTTATGCAATAACATAATATGCACTGTTTCTCTTGAAATTTCCAGCCCTTAATACATTAGTTCTTCTCCCATATATAGAGTTCATGTAGATTCCTTCCTCCGGCATGAGGGGAATTTGAATTTCTCCTAATTGACACCTATTGACACTTAAAACTAACTATTTAATACAAAGGACAACTAACTAGGAGTCTTAGAGACCTAATACAACTAGGAGTGTAACTCCTTATTATGATTACAACAACCTTATCTAAACATTTAAAACATTCTTTGACACCTAAAACTCCATGAATTCGAATTTGATGGTGCTCATAACCTTCTAGCTGGCCCTTGATGACTCATCCTTTTGTTGTTCCTAGAAACTAGGAGACTGTCCCTTGCTCTATTCTAGCTGAAAAATAGGTCTTGGGACAAAGCTCATAACTTCACATAAAAACTGTATTTGGAAAAAATGAAGGAGGATTTTGTTAACCAATCCATTCTAAACAAAAACCTCTCTTGGTTTTTTGAAACAAATTTCTACCACCCAGAATGAGTCTTTTAAAAACAGGTGTAAAAATATGCTTGTGAAAAACTGCACTTACAACAGTTTTGTAGCGCAAGTTTGATCATTCATTTCTCTCAAATAATAATGGATTTGATGAAAGTGGAAGAGGTTTCTATACTTCCGAATCTTAGGAATGAAAACCTCTTTCACTTTTCAGAGATGATTTTTTAACTGCTTGGTAATCCCCTTGGAAGTCGACTGCTCTTTTCATAACATAAAACTTTGGAGTTCATAAAAGTCTTTCCTTTCCTTGTTTTGCCTTTGCTTGATGTTTATACCTTGTAAGTAATCCCTTTCAGCTGCCCATCCTCAAAAAGATATCCTTTTGTCTTACAAAAGTGGTCCATCAAATTACAATATGCAGCTACAGCAGTTTCGTAGCGCGCTACGAAACTGCTGTGCATTAGGCATCACTTACAACAGTTTCGTAGCATGCTATGAAACTGTTGTGTAATTCCAAAAACACAGGTTACATGCCAAATTCGACTATATTGAGCTTCTTTATCTTGAAATTTCCTTCTCATCTGCCTTGAAACTATTCAAAATTGAATGCAGAGGCACCATTTTTCAAGGAAAACTTCAAAAAGATAATTCATATCAAAATTTAGGATTACCTTACTTGAGCCTTCAAAGAACTTTGATGTATGCTGACCCTGACATGAAAATAACCAAGACCAAATCTTTCTTACCTTACCCTTTTCCTTTGAAATTTGTTTAGTGATAACATGACCTTCGACAATCCTGCCTTCAATGGAGGAAACTGGATGTCCTCCAATAGATCTCATGCGACTAGTTCAATGGAGAGCAAAAACTACGCATAGTGGAAGGTCTTGCTCTCATCTTGGGCCTCATGGAAATTCACAAGGAATTAGCTGCATAAGTACCGCGAGCAGTTAAACTGCATGCCCTCCACGTATTGTGTAGCTAATGACACCACAGTCGCTGAAACCTCATCTGTGCAACACTTCCTCATAAATTTTCAAATTAGTATTTGGGTGGAAATATTTACCGCGGGATCATTTATGGATGTGATGGAATAGCCGTGCGGCTTCTTGATAAGCTCAAACTTCTTTTTCATCATCTCTGCCAAGTCCCTCTTGCTTGTATTTTCGCCAAACTCCTTGGATGGATTCAAGCCCTCATGCGACAGGTGCATGATCTTGTGGATGAGCATATCTGTGATGGGTATAGGTGCACCAATCCATAAGCACCCATCATGCACCAGAGTAAGCAGCTCTCATATACATGTGGTGTTAATGTTAGAGCGGTGGTAGTGGGGCACCCACAACAGGTTCAACAATCCAGATTTCTCCACGCCGCGGATCCATTAAACGGTCTCCAACTCAGTGACACCTGAATCTTGGTAATACACGCACCTCATATAATTGTCTGTCACGAGGTGAGGGAACCACTCATGGTCAGCCAGGTCCCAGTCCTCCATTTTTAGCATGGGAATCCGCGTGAGGCACAAACCTTCAAACGTTATCTTCTCTGGCAATAGGGGCATGTGGATGAGGAATTTGTCCAAGTCTGGGTCCTTGGGGACCTTCGCCTTCCCTTTTCGTGGAGTGATATATTTGAGTAACCAATGTTGGGCTCCACTCCCTCAGCGTCTATATCCTCCATGCCTTGTTCAACTTCCAAATCCACAACCATCTCAGGCTGCTTATCCTTCTTTTTCTTCTGAGCGACCACATGTTTCCTGAGTGACTCGTGCACTGACACCAACCTCTTCTGTTTGTCTTTCTTTGTCTTCTGGGTTTCTCACACAGGCATAGGCTTCGGCCTAGGTGACCTCGGTAGAGCATCTCCTTCAAGGCAATGTCTCCCCCAGTGCTCACATTCTCAGGAGGGCTTGGACCCAACATGTTTTCCAAGATGAATTTATGATTTAACTCGAGCAAATTTGCAAAAGCAGGGCTCAAAATCAAATCCTCAAAAAATGAGCAGCTCATAAGCAACAAACATCACAGCTCAAAAACTATAAGGGTGTAAAGTATTCTCTACTAGACTGACACACGTAATTTATAGGGGATTTTGAATTCAAATCCAACCGTTCCCCCTGGTTTGTCTGCAGCTCTTCAATTATTTTAGCCTTAAATGTTGGTTGCCCACTCCTCTTAACTGTCTCCTAGCTGTCAAATCATGAACAGTGACTCTAATGGTCACTTTCTAGCTATGCTGTGCAGTATCCCCTTTTCGAGCACAACTCCCTTCGCGCAACTTCTGATACGGTACGTCTCCCTTTTTCGCGCAGTTCCTCAAACCAGGTAGTGTAGTTTATAGCCTCGCGCTCCCTTGCAGCTACTAGGAGCACTAAGACTGTCATGTCATCAGATAATCATTAAGCCAGATCTCCTGTATATGGCTTCAATTGGCTTCCATTCACCATTCCCGGAAAAGGTTCTCCATTGAGCTTCGCGAGCTGAACTGCGCCTCCATTTGTAATTTCTTTGATGACATATGTACCAAGCCAGTGCATCTGAAACTTTCCTGAAAATTTAGTGAACTTACTATCATATAATAAAACCAAGTCAATTACCTTAAACATACGCAACTTGATGTGTCAATCGTGCCATGCTTTTTTGCGTTCCTTCTGTACTTGCTCATGAAATCCAGCCAAGAGTCTGTCCTCTTTGAGCTCCATCAGCTGTGCAAGCTGCTCTTCCAAGGCTTTGCAGTCTGCCATCCCTGTGAAAGCTGTTATGCGTAGATTAGGCACGATATATTCCATAGGCATCACAACTTCTATGCCATAGACCAATCGAAAAGGTGTATGACCTGTTATATTTTTGCAAGTAGTCTTGTATGCCCATAACACTGTAGGTACGCGTACGTCCTAATAATTCCATTGCGCGTTGAAGATATTTGTCAACACGTTCTCCAAGATCTTGTTAAAGGCCTCAACTATTCCATTAGCTTGAGGATGATATGGTGTGCTCTTTTGATGATAAATCTAGAATTCTTCGGTCAATGCGTTGATTGTTTCGTTGAGGAAGTGTGTACTACGATCACTCATCAACACTTTTGGGTGACCAAACCTGGTTAACACATACTCAAACAAGAACTTTGCTACTGTGGCCCCTGTACAATCCTTCACAGGCTATGCCTCCGCCCATCTAGTCAGATACTCCATCGCAGGGATGATATAACGCGCCCCTGTTTTCCTTCTTGGGGGTTAACTCGGTCCTAAAAAGTCAATTGCCCATTTCTCAAATGGCTCTAACGACACCTGAGGGTTTAGTGGCAACTCATCCCTATGTGATGGTCTGCTCATTCTCTGACATGCATCGCAAGCCCTACAATATGCTTTGGTATCTTTATGTAACATAGGCCACCACAAACCCACACACAAAATCTTCTGCATTGTCGCTTTTCCTACATAATGTCCTCCCGCAGCTCCCCCCAGAGCTTCAGATAGGATGTTGTTTCGTTCAAAATCTAGTACATACCATTAGAGTATCTCGTCTACACCCATATTATATAAATGTCCTGCAATTACTAATAAATCTGTTGGGCGCATTACTAACTCTTTCTTCTGCTGACTAGTGTATCCTTACGGAGCCTTCCTTGTAGTCAAAAAGTGGATAATATCTGAAAAATGGTTATCCGCTACGTGCATCGCGAAGAGCTATGCCATTAGGTAGCCCTTCCTTCAAATTAGTAGGCTCCTCCCCTGTTTCAATCCATGACAAATGGTCAAGTCCTACATTCAACCTTCCTGGATTCACATTTACCTCAAAGTCATATTCTTGAAATAGAAGTAGCCATCTGCATATCTTCCCTCCCAACACAGGCTTATTGACTAGGTACTTCAAGGTGGAGTGGTCTATGTACATGTTGAAATGTCCACCCAACAGATAGCATCTGAAATTTTGGAGCGCGTACACCATAGCCAATCCTTCACGCTTTTTCATTGAGTAGTTATTCTCAGCCTTTAACAAATTTCTACTCACAAATTCTATAGGATGATCCATCTCTCCTTCATGAGCTTGTGTCAGCACTACTACCAACACAATACACGAGGCATCAATGTGCACACAGAATTCCTTCTTCCAATACGGGAAGACCAAGATCAGTGCAATGACCATCTTTCCTTTTAATACATCCAGACTGCATTGACATTCTTCATCCCAATAGAATGTAGTGTCCTTCTTTAATAGCTTCTCCATAGGCGCAGTAATCTGAGCATAAGCCTTCATGAATTTTTTATAATACCCAGTATGGCCTAGCGTTGCACGTAACTTTTTGACACTCCTCGGGGCCTCCAAATTGAATATCATTGCAATCTTGGCAGGGTCCACCATTAGCCCTTTCTTGCACACCACATGACCCAGCATAATCCCAAAGGCGATGTAGAATAAGAACTTCTTCAGGTTCAGTGCGATCTGATACCTTCAACACATATCCAACATTAAGCGTAGACACGCTACATGGCACTTTACTAACCCAAACACTCTCTAGTCATCAAAATATACCTCCAAGAATTTGTGAATAAAATCCTTGAATGTCGCGATGACTACGTGAGAGAATATCACCGGTGCATTATTGAGTCCAAACGACATCATAGTATACTGGAAACAACCCCGTTCCATCACGAAGGTTGTCTTACTCCTGTCTTTTGGCATGATATTAATCTGATGGTATCGGAAGAACCCATCAGTGAATGAGTAGGCCTCCTGTCCTCCCACATTATCCATTACCTCATTAGTAAACAACATTGGAAAGGATCATGGATGTAGGCATCATTAAGATTTCCTATATCTACGCAAATCCTTATTTCTCCATTCCACTTCTTTTCTTGAACCACCATTTTGCTCACCCAGTCAGATTCTTCAACTGGTTCGATGATGCTTGCTTCTAGCATCTTATCCAACTCTAAGCGAATATTTTCCTTATATTTGGGATTAAGGTGATATGGCCTCTACTTAATAGGCTTCACGCCCAACTTTAAGGTAATTTTAATCATGCCCAAGTCACCTATGATGCCTTTTAAGTCTGAAAATTTTATAGGGAACAAATCCTGATATTCGCAAAGAAACTCAACAACTTTATCCACTATGGCATCATCCTAGTAATCCTTGGTCTTTGCAAATTTTGGCTATGCTTCGGTACCAATGTTCACTTGCCTAGTATTCAATGGTGCGGTGATGTCCAGATTTTCTATCTGCGGACCTTCAACTGTGCGATGGTCTTCTGCCTCTGGAATATTGATATTTCTTGGATCCTCATCCTCCCCTTCAGCAGTCACATTATAACATTCCAATGCATGGTGTAGCTGGGTGATCTAGTTTGGCTGAACTAGCTCCAAAGGGTCCTACAATTTTCTAAAGATCGTTGCTTTAACCTCCTGCAGAGCTTCATCAATGCTTTCGAACCCATCCTCAAAACTGAAGGTCATCATAAATCCTTCCCTTAATATATCCCACTCCGCAGTGCGATGGCGGAGCTCGGTTTCTAGGTACCAATTCATAAGGATTATATCCAAAGTATGATATAATAAATGCACCCATTTTGGCTGCATCTCTGCTCCATAAAATTAAGTCCATTTCGCTAAATGGTCACGTGGATCATTTCTCCCATCATATTTCTCAGTCAGCTGAACTTTTGGGCGACCAAATTGCAATTGCATCATCCTTTTGTAGTGGCACCATTCATCAAAACTGTCTTTGTGTGTACCCCACCACCGTGCGGGCATAACACACATCACCAAATCTAGTGCTTGAAAACAATGATCCTCAGGTACTTCTCTTTCGAAGGAATCCAGAAACTTATCTACATCAGTTAAACCATCATAATAGGGCAAATTTCTCACCTCCGATGATACACAACGCAACGATTTAGTCATCATGTTATAGCGCATCGTAGATACTTCGTGCAACTGATTCTGCCAATGATCCAATTCTTCATTTGAATCCAATATATAGGAGCTTTCACAGTCCCATGCAATCCGTCCATCAACTACTGGGTTAATCTAGTCTCGATTTTGCGTTGTTATTTTGTAAATTTGATGCAAATCATCATCACTTTCTTCATAGTCGCGGATTTGTTTAGTATAGCGTGGTCCTTCTATAGGGTCCAATGGTATTTCCTTTCAAACGACATTGTACGCTTCTTCAAGTTGATGGCCCCATTCATATCAAAAGCCCAATCAATTCCAAGGAGCGCGGGGTATGGATTGCTGTCATCAACAATTTCTATCACTTCAAAGTTAGCCAACGCACTTGCACCTCCTATATCTGCAGTGACTCCATTTAATCATCCCATAGGGATAATCTTATGCTAGTTTGCCATAATTGAATTGGGGACCACTACATCACAGGTCTACCCATTCTCTCCCATGTCTGTTTAGGCAAAATGTTCGCATCAGACCCCAGATCCAAAATAAATTGGTCCATCTCATAGTCTCCTATTTGTGCGGTGAGCCTCATCTCGCGCCCTGTTCTTGCCTTATGCTTGCCAATCTCCCTAACTGTGCAGTGTCCATTAGGAGTAATTTCCTTACTAGCACACTTATTTATCAATTCTTGTAGCCCCTTTACAACCTTGCTATCACGCGGAAATTTCATATAGGTTTCCAAGAACGTGGTGAGTACAGAGGGATCAATCTCTGTGGGCGCGCTGGTTCCTGGTAGTTTTCCCTGACTGCCTGAGGTAGATGCCTCAGTGAAGTTTTTCTTTGCCTCCATAAACATCTCCTTCGTGCATTCCAGATCGAAGCCAACTTCCTTTTTTAGGGCCTTGCGGACCCACCCACTTTCTTCAGGTTGTTTTCCTTTATCATCACCAGTCGTTATTCCGCTTCTTATCACAATATTCACATTCGGATATTCCTCGCAGGGTTCAATGCTCATCATTTGCAAGTTATGGGTAGGTTGCTAAGGCTGTGCCTTCTTCTCCTGCATCTTGGTTATCAACATAGGGCATTCTTCTATTGTTTGGTCAAACTGAGTGCAGTATTGACATGATGGGCGTGTCTGATTCAGACACTCCTGCACGTAGTGCCCTGGTGTCCTGCAATTATAGCAAATGACTTGTCCATGACCTCTACTCGGTCCTCCTCCTCCTCCTCATCCTCGTCCGCACCCCTGATATCCTCCGTGTGCTCCCCTGTGCCCTAATCTGGAGGCGAGTTTCTACTTGCATTTGGTACAGAGGCGTCCTATCCATCATCAATTCATACCTACGGAAGTGGCGCTCATCGTGGCCCACTGATTTGCAGAAGTCACAGAACAATTGTTTTGGTGTTTGCACAAACTTTTGCAACAAATGACAATTATCTGTTACATGTTTTTCGGCCACTTGAGAAATAGTGCACCATAGTGCGGGTCCCACACTTGGTCTTGCTGGAACTTCCTTCCTCAAGGAAATTTGGTCTCCTTGCTGTGATATAATTTATGAAGACAGGGCACTTGAGGCATCAAACTTCCTCGTGGACCTCCTGTCTAGCCTCTTTTTCTTTTTTTCAAAATATGCAATTCCAAACAGAGGTTCTGCAGCTATGAGCGAATTTGTTGGACTTCCAAAGACGCATCCTAAATAGGTGTTTCATGCAATCTCATCCCGATTTCTAGAGCTTCCACCCGAGTCCCTATCTTCTACTATGATAAAGCAATCCTTAGGTGGGGTAGGAGCAAGGCTATAAACCATTCGCGGTGCTCACTATCTATGACGTGCATATTAGCTTCATGGATCGTGCACTTCAATCTTTGATCTAACTCTCATGACGTTTCACCGCCCCTCATCGTGATTTCCTTGAATCCAATCACTAATTGCGAGTCAGACTTAGGATTACTGAATTCTTTGTTCAAAGCAGCCTAAGTGTCTTCTAATGATGCCAACGGATTATCGGTGTAGTACTTCATGTACCATGTCAGCGCTCAAGCCTACAGAGTGGTAGCCAACTGCACCTTCTTTGTATTATCAGTTGTAATTTGTTGTGCTGTCCACACAACCTTTGCAACAAACCAAAACTGATCTGCGTCCTCACTTCGTAGGCCCTTGAAAAATGTCAACTTCATCGTATTTGACATGTTGAACGACAATGGTGGTGGTGGCGATGTGGGCGAAGGTGTGCGATGTGGAGGTGAAGGTGGAGGTGGAGTGGATGGATGATATTTCCGCAGAAAACCCTACTTTATCAATTAGCCAATGCTCCATGGTGAGGCCTGTACCTCTACCTCATCGTCACTTGAAGGAGGTCCAATCAATGGGTTATACTTAGGCCCTGCTTTTTCTTGGTTTATAAAGCTTCATCCACTTCGCGTAGATCCAAACATCAAGGCAATGGCATAACTCGCTTTTCACACAAGAGAATCTTAATCCAGGTATTCAAGGATCTCAAATACTTACCTTGCGGTCCCTTGAAGAAGCGTCGCTCTGCTTCACTGTAACTGACTGAGGTGTCAACCACGAATCCTGTTACAAATCCTCCTATAACTCGATCAAGCCAGTGATCAACAACGGACAAGATCTTATCTTCAAACACTTCCAACCTCCGCACTAGTTCCAAAGTCCAAACTATTGGATCGTCAAACCTCCACCTTCCTTGGTCGTCTGCCAACTTAGCGATCCACTCGTATGGTTCGATCAGGAAGGTGCCAAAGAAATTTTCGTGTATTTCTATGTAAAAATATTTGTCCAGCCACTGTTATTTTGTCAGGCGTAGATTTATATTCTCCTGCACCACAAATTCATGGATCTTTCTATCCAACCACTTCTCAATTTCCTTTTTGGTCAGATTCCATTGATGCGACATCACTCATCTCTTTATGCAGATCCCAGTCCTGACAACATAACCATTTGTTGGCTTAGTGGGTCCTGACCCAGGTTCAGATTTAGTTGTGCCAAACAAAAACCTACACTACTGGCCCTTTCGACATCAACCCATGTAGCGCAAACTGAAATCTCACCCAAAGAAGTATGGGGGGATGTTGGAACCAAGTTTATGCACCCAGAGATTAGTGTGATGTCCTGTTGTGTCCTAGATCTACCTTTGCGCAGATCTTTAATCCCTGAGGGTTCAATGATGTAATTTCCTTCAGTCATCCCCTAGACCTTTGTGAAGCTCTATGATCAACTTTTGCGGACCATTAATAGCTAGGTTATCTACTTACACGCATCATAGAATAATCTCATATCAGAATCTACAGAGACTTGCTTAAGTGCTTAATAAAATTAATATAAAGTATTATAACCTTTGCGTAAACACTTAACATTCATTGCGTTCAATTAAAGAGATTCATCCAATAGATTCACGCATCAATACATCATTAATTCATAAAGACATTCCTTCATCATAAGATATATCATAAACATAAACAGTAGAAAGAAACAGATAAAACATATGAATTTCCCCAATAATCTTCTTTATTGATATTCAGTATAAGGTTATAGGCTCAAAAATTCCCTGTTCTCTCAGCTGCAGACTCTACTCTAGGCCTCTGTGCACTTAGCTACAGATCCTTTTCCTCCTCTAAGACTTACTTCTCTGCACTAACTCTCTAAGACTCCATCCGTCATGCCCATAAACAACATATAGATCTGCCTTAGACTCTCTAAGACACACCTATTTATACAATCCCATGGTCCATGGACCAAGGGTAGATCTCAAAATCGACTCAATATTTACATAAATGAGGGTAAAAACCATTTTTGACTCCTATCTACCTACGCACTTCGCATCCACAATTCACAAAAACTTTACATCCTTTTTATTATTATCAAAACTTGGGATTTTACCCCAAAACTGACCGAGGGGACCCCATCCCAACGTTAATGAATGTGCCATCAACTAAATTCTAGTTGCATTCTCTGCTAGTTATTTCACAGTAACTCCTATGCTCTTTGTCTACGCTTTAGGCATTGAGGCACCAACATGGGCTCTTCCAGCACCTGTCACCTACGCTCACCCCGTCACCTGAGTTTTGTGCAATACTCTATGTGTAGAAAGCTTCCTTGGCATTCTATTTCTTTTATTATTGTATTGCCCTCATTTTTCACTATAACGTATTCGTATACCTTCACATATTAGATCTGAAACTAACATAAGCGTGTTGGGTGTTCAATTATTCTAGGAAAATTCTATCTAATCTCTACATCCTAAACCTACACAACGAGAATATAGGAAACAATAACGTTTTCTCTTTCCATTATGTCATATGTAGTCTGCTAGTTGTTCCCTTGTGCCAAAGTTTGACACTATCATAGTTTAAACTTCAAGCATTACGATCATTATTGTGTTAGAGTCACTCTAACCCACACATACGCAGTCTGTTAGTTGTTCCCTTGTGCCAATGTTTGACACTATCACAGTTTAAAGTTCAATCATTACGACCATTATTGTGTTAGAGTCACTCTAACCCACAAACTCACACCTCATCCAACCAACTGTGTTTCTGTCCAATTTTTTAGCATTCCATGGCCATGGTGATTCCTTTGGGCACGTTTGAGCACTTTTGATGTCTCTCTCCCTATACAGGGCGTAGAATCCTTGTGCATTGGTTTTTTCTGAACACTGGTATGATTGGTTGTATGTGTGCGTCGAGCCAAGTAATTGAGCAATGTGAATGAATGATGTGTTGAAGGCTGGAGCATGAGTTGAAGACTGTGTTTTGTTGAATGTTGGTGTTATGGTACATTTGAATGTGCGTTGGAACTATGTTGGTGTATATGTGTTGCACTTGGTGCGTTGAATCTATTTTGAAGATCATGAATTGTGCTGTGTTGAAAAGTTTGTGTGAGTGTGCGTTGAAGATTGAAATTTAAGATTATGACATTTTATGTGTAAAGGAATAAAATTCACTTTAAATATTTGTCACTAAAGATTTGTCAACAATGAATTTGTGAAAAGGAGAGAGAGGGCGATCATGTGTGCTAGGGTTCTATTATCAGCTTTTGAGCCTTGGTCGTGTTCCCATCATCACCTCCACTCTGCATTGGCCGATCATTCACCTCCATTTGATTTTTTACCCTTTTTGAGGAACAGTTGCGAAGAGTTATCCTGTTAGCCATCCTTGTGACACGGCCATGATTGGAAAATTCCAAACCTTACCTGGAATTAGCTGCTACCCAAATTTATCACTCATGCCTCAAAAGACGAGTCTCCTTTAAGCTCTTTTCAACTGACTCGTAAAATATGAAAATATTGTCGACCGATTGGCCTTTCCAGCACGTTAAAGTTACTGGAAGTGCTATCCCTCCTTTAGATTTTAATCTTTTTGGACCTGAGGGATTATTACACAAAAAGATCGAGCGTTTGTTTTGTTCGGCTCGTTAAAATTACCGAAAAATCATCCCTTTTGTATTATTTTATACTTTTTCAGACTTAAGGGATTATATGACGAAAAAGGATCATTGGAGTCTTCTTTACGTCCCTTTTCAGACTCTCTAAAATTGAAAAGGATCGAGTTATCTTTGTCATTAAACTCGTTAAAACCAAATAGCGACAAACTTGTCCATAACAGACAAGAATGAGTTTCACTATCGCTAGGCTCGTTAAAACATAGTGATGGGTTTGCCCGAAGGGAAAATTATAGAACAAGCATATGTTATCCTCCTCAAGCTTGACAAAAATAAAGAGGTACTAGTCAACAATGACTGGGGAAAAATTAGGAAGAAAAATTGAAGAAACTTTGTTGGTAGCAAGTCGTTCTTGAACATGACACTTTCACTCCGCATCCGAGTCGGGTTGGGTTGTTCCATTCACTGGTCACATCACCATAGTTCCGTCACACCATCCATATTTGGGGTTAATGCTACCAATCCATCATGTCAGTGTCACTAATATGTTCAAGAGAAGTTGCTCAGAGAATTCACCTGTGTCTCATCCACTGCAATACATTCATGCTCCATTCTCTCATGACCGCCACCCTGAACCTTATGTCATCAGATTATTTTCACCTCCATTAAAATCATTTGCTCCGTTCTGTGTCATTGACGTGGGATTCACTAAGGCCCTCCTATGACGGATCACTTCTTGTCTACATCAGCTCATTATCCAAGAAGTCGATCTAGGAACAACCCTTTCAGTACTTTGAAGCTTGCATGCCTCAATGGAAAGTTTCTCACTTCCGGCGACAGGTTTACATCAATGGCCTTCGACCGAAATATTTTGCGTGGTGTTCGATGCCAAGTCCCTTTATTCACACCACGTAAATTGTACTATAGTACCTTGAGGGTCATCATCATTATCGGTGATTCCTCTCATGCCCGTTAATAGCTTACATCATTGGTTGGTAATCAGGCGATGTCTTTCCATGTTCGACTCCAGAACATCTCTCACATGGATCGACTTGTACTTTGAGTGAAGATCGAACGAGATTGAAGACCCTGGATCTAGTTTCATCCATCTGGGCTGCGATATATATTCAGGAAAATAAAGACATCAAATGTACATCATCGCTGCACAGATGATCATCCAATCTAAGGGATGATGGCTCTACCAGAATGATCAGTCTACACACAGACGATTGTCTGTCTTATGTACATGAAAATGAATTTATAAAGATGAGCATGGGAAATGCCCGCCTCAGCTAGATCATGAAAATATTATGAAGATAATGTATTGTATTGTATATTATTACAAGTCGCCTTCCAGCTCGTAAAAACTTTGGATCCTCATGATAAAGCATTTCACCCGACATAAAAAGATTAACGACCTCATGCTTTAGGGGGCAACTGTTATAGAAATTTTTGGGCACTGCAACCCCAATCATATATGTCCATAAACTAAGGGCTCCTAAGTCCCTAAAAGTGTTGTTTCACACCCTAAAAGAACAAGGTCAGCTGATTACATCATCTCCCAGAAGTTCTCCATGAAAAACTACTCAGAACTGGTCAAAACTGGATCATTTCACTTGCTCCATGGCCAGGGCGCGATGCATCCCACCTAAATGCACTCGGGAGGTGCGATGCATGTTGAAAAGCCCTTCTATGGGGTGTGGTGGACGAGAGTAGACAAATGGCAGAAGTAGTTTGCTAAGTGGATGATCTTGGAATCTTCTAGAAACTTCCCGAGGACACTTGTCTCTCTGAATTCACCCAGGGATGAGTAAGAGATCATCAATATCCAAGTGGAATCAAGAACTATCAGATAGGAGACACTAATAAAAAACCTAGAGTTGACTCACACCTCTGCAAATATCTATATATAGATCTCTCATCCCAGAGATCCAGAGGTTGGAGGCTGGAATTTTGTATCTTGTAAGGAAGTGCTGTTGGTTTCTTGGTGCAATATCATAGTGTTGGGTGATCTAAGATTTTCATGAGGTGAAGAAGGGCTTTCTTGCTGAGAGGATGATGTTGGGTCAGAACAATTGGTTGTAATCCTCTTTGCTCTTTCTTGATTATCAATAAAGCTATTCAAGTTTTCCTCCACATTCTTGTATAATCGATGTTATATGCATTTGTGTGGTTAATATATATATGGTCCTATATTGTTTATGATAGTAGATCTATGTTCTCGGATAGTGTTATGCTGCTTTGATTCTACAGGTGCTCTTTGAAGCTGGGTATACAAAGAAGCAAGTAGCAAAGGACTATCAGAAGGGAGAGGAATCAAGCAAGGAATCAAGTGCAAGACTGAGGTTGGTCTCCTTTATTCTTCTCTCTACTTCTCATAAAGGAAAATGAAAGTGGTTTTAGTTTTTTTGTTTCTAAGGCAGCTACCAGCCTTAGTGGGACTAGTAGCTCTGCATAGACACTAGTTTTCCCGATAACAATAACCTTACTTGATGTGTGACTTCCTTAAGGAATTTTTTTATGCTGGCTTAGCTACATCTTTAAATCCTCAATTTGCCTTTTCATAACTTTGATCCCAGCTCTCAGTTGCCTGTTAACCATTCTGATGTATCTCGCCTCCTTTTTCTTGAAATCAACCTAGCTTTGGCCTATCAAATACAGTTTCAACAAATAATGCTAAATAAAACAAACTGAGATACATTGACCAACTGTAACCTTGCATTGCTGATATAATGGTAAGTGAAGATGACATAAGATATAAGCTTATGTTCATGAGAAGCTATGCGAATGTCAATCTCCTTACTTGGTATCTTCTTATCTTAGCTATCAACTACTACAGTATGTTTCTGAATTAACTTGTCCTGCTTTTCTTTCTCTTTATGAATCAACTCTTCTACCTTGGGCAAAATATGCAATGCTTGGGAGGAAGACTGCAAGAAATCAAGTATAGACTTCGACTCCTTCGCAGTATCTTTGTCAGGGGAAGGTAGTCAAATAGATCTGTAAAAGTGCTGATCTAGGAGAATTGGCACATCATCTGGAGTAACATAGCCATACTAGTGACCAATAACTTCACCATCAGCATTTGGACCATATATTATAAGGTCCCCAACATATTTTTACCACCAACGTGTGAGCATGGACTCATAGCTACATGACCTTTAAGGCCTCGAGATTCTATATCTTCTTTTAATCTCTTGATAAGAGCAGGTCCACAAACACCACACCTTCGATCTCGACTAGTATGTGAACACACAAAGATATGTGATCCAGTGAGTATTTCAGGATTTCCTGAAAGCCATTCTGTATCTTTGACAATCACCTCTTCCACAAAGGTATCAACATCAAAGTGTGTCAACCCCTTGTATCTGATCATATATGGAAATATCAAAACATCTCTCTTTGAAGTCTTTGTTCCATCCCGCCCCTCGCATATTGTAAAGCGTGTTTTCTTGAGCAAGTGGGATGACTTTCCACGCTACCTTCAATGTTTTTATTAGTTAGCTTCATATCCAACTCATCGCATTGAACATTTTCCTCCAGTGTTGAGTTCTGACAGCAATTAGTAGCACTGCTACCCTGGTAGCAACTTGCTACTTCATTTTGGTAATTCTATCCTTGTAGCGCACTTTCAAAGCAACCAGCAACGACACGGTCTCAACATAGTAGTATCCACGATCAACATAGTCACCCATGAAGAGATAGTTGGTATCAAGAGCCTTGCCACTAATGCGAAAGAGCTCTATTAGATCATGGAACCAATGTAGCATCAGTTGCCTTCCGAACAACCTTGCAAGCTTGTATGTCTCCAGTCCGTGCAAGATCACGCAATGAGATCTCAAGTTTTTCACTGACAGTTAAGCACAGATTCATGACATTTTGTAGGCGCTGAATGGCATCTTGGACCTCTTCTCACTGTAGTTTATCAAGGTATGAAACTGATGACTTTGAAATTGAAAAATCGGAACGTGGATACAATATGCAAGCCAGAAAGGAGCAGAAGAAACTGGTGACCAACATCAGTGGCTCTGCTAGCATTGAAATGGTACTAAATTTATAATAAACCTAAAGGAACACATTATGTTCAGGCACCACATTCTTCTGTTGGAATTCTGGCTACAACAGTTTCCAATACCCTTCCACCTACACCATTACAGACATGCACAATCTTAATTTAGCTTACCTTTATGCCCCAAGGTTCACTGTGTCATCTACATGACCATGTGCTCGATAATATCCTCCTCTAGTTTGCTCAAATTCATCTCCATACATAAACACAAACATAATTAAGACTGTGATTACTTGGCTTCTCTTGAAACTTGCAATTTGAGCGTACCACGACACCTAATGACATATTGATGAGGATAAGTGGTTGAATTGACAGGCAAAGGGTATGAGTTGATAAATGGTGATGTAGAAAGATAACATATTTTGATAAATTTGACAGTTGGATAAGATTTGCTATGGATCAGCGCGAATCCCTAGCTTCGTCTTTGAAATAGGATTGACATATGGAGCTTAGGTGTGATGTTAGATCAATGATGGATAAAACAGAGAATTGACCCGCTTTGACATACTAACAAGACTCTTAACAAGACTCCTATTCAAACTGTTTAGACTCTAAAACCAGATGAAAATACTAGACCCAAAACTGACACCAACCCTTTGACAAACAATCGAACTGATGTGAACAATTTAGAAATTTTTTCTTGAGTGATAACACATCACTTGAACCCCTCATACATAAAGAGCTTACTAAGTTGTTGGATGTGTTAGCTCTGCTACATATCTTTGATTTCTGAAGGTCAGAAATGAGCCTAGTCCGCTTGGTGATGCTTAAAGGAGGCTCATGGTGGTCATTCTCCCTTCCTTCCCTCACTCCACTTATCCTCTGTTACCTCCATCTATTCTGTTTTCCTTCTAAAGCCCAACAAAACCCATTTGGTTGCCAGCCACGAGCGCTAAAGCAAAAACCCCATAAAACCATGCTCATATGACTTTGCGCCCTTATGAAATCATCACCCGTAACATCCACCATTGATTTCTGCCTGTCGATCCAACGGCTCCCCTCGCGCCCAATAAAGCAACATGCCCAATCGTTTCTCCACTGTTCGATCAGCTCCGCGAAGATCAGACAACCTTCGCACATTTCACACTTGCAAAGCGATGTGACGTTAGCATGCAATGGAGAGCGGGTTTTCTCTCTCCTCCACCACTACGTGTCATGCGTCGAGTGGAATCGTGCGCCTTCATCCATTTACCGCCCGATGCCTAAAGGCAGTGCGATCGATACTTCTTACTGCTTAATCTTCTGTCCTCGCCTGATAACCATTGCTCACCTTCGCCACCCGATCATCATTGGATCTGTCCACCCGAGATCCAACGGCCCATGTTCATTCCGCTCCCACTTCTTCCAATATCCCCGCCAAGACATCTCTACAATCTATTCTCCCGATCCAACAACTGATTTTTCTCCCCCTTCTGAATCATCCACTCGCCATGCAATCCACGTCCCTTGACTGTTTCGTGTGCCTGAAGGACGAAGGTGACCGACCTACCAGGTGCATTTGCTCCTCAACAACCACATTTAACAGACAACATGGCCGAAAAGAAAAAGGACAGAGTGTGAACGTGTAGATGCATTTAGCAGTTATGGAACGTCATTGATACGAACACTCCAACTGCATGAGAGGATAGCAGAGCACCTGAAAAGATCAGATTCATCCACTGGAACAAGAAAACACACCAAAGACTCCATCCGGGAGTTAAATGCAGTTGGTGGTCAATTATGACCCTTCCCTACCTAAAGAGGTCAGGTGCCTTTGTATGAAACTCTATATATACCCTAAACAAGATGTAATCAGGGTTGATGGTTGATGTTTTGATGTAAGATTCAACTTCTGGAGACTGTAACTATTTTGACACTTGCAGCGTCTCGTCTTCATTTTTAGCTAATACAATCTTCTTTTGTTGTTAATTGCGCACTTTCCATTTCTCTTCTGTTCTAAGCTGTGCCTGATATGTTGTATGCTTGAACTCTTGATATTTAGCATTAGAGTAGTTTTCATCCTATCTCTGTGTTAAAGACTTGTATGTATCATTGCATAAGTTATTTAGGCTTCTCTTCACCTAGTGCCAGAGAGTTGTCATGCTGTCTGTGTATTAGGAGATTAGATTTGTAGGCTTCTTTACTGGTTGCAGCCGACCATCACATGGTCTTGTGCATCTGCTGGTGTGGTCAGTATTCTCCATATTCACCCAATCCTTAAACTGTGAGTAGTTGGTGGTCTAAAGCCTTGTAGTCTGGGGGTGTTCACGCATGTCTGGAGTGAAACAAAGTAGAAGTGGTTATCTAGCTTGGACAAGCATCATTCCTTCCATTCATCCATTTACAACAATAATTTGAATTTATATGTTACCAGGCATCTCCAAGCTACAACCTAGGAGAGTTTCTTGGAATCCTAACATAGTTGTCGTCGTTGTCGGGGAGAGGAGATTGAAGCTCAGCTTCCCTGGGAGAATGAAACAAATCTAGCTTTGATGATAGACAAAGCCTAGGCACATTTATGGTTGTAATAATCTATTTGGTGACTCTACTAGAGGACCAACCTTTGGCGACTCCACATTATAGTTCTGGCTCAGTTTGTGAGGCAAACCCAGAGAAATCCTCAAAGATCACTAGCTAACCTAGTGCCTGACCCTGAGAAGATTGACAAGTAAAGAAAAATGTCACAGAAAGGAGCATGAGGATTAGGTAGTCCCAAACAATCTTATGTATCTCTCCAAGAGAGGCTTGTAGCTAAACATACGCATTTTGATGATATAGATCCTAGCATTGTTAGTGAAGAAATACCCTTAGAGATTCATAAAGCTCCTTGTTCATTAAGTTCCCCTTTGGATCCCAGTCCAAAGAAAACCTCCCACACAGTCCATCATATCCCCCCAGTCCCTGTCATCCATTCCACAACTCCCTACCTTTCAAACTACCAGTATCAATTCACCTACCCTAGTCATGGCAGGCCCACAAGCTCCTAATAAGATGGAAACAATCATAGCTGCTAGGTATGGGCCTCTCGTCTTGCTTGTTCCTTTGAATGCCATGCCTGTAGGAGAATATCAAAAATACATGCCTAATTTCACTAGTACAGAAGGAGTAACAACTGAAGAGCACCTTGAATCTTTTTATAGTTATGTTGATAACCTGGATATCAGCGAGGATGATGTGTGGATGAGAGTGTTTGTCCAGAGTGTTGATGGAGAGGCTATAAAATGGTTCAAAGAATTGACCCCTAGGTCTATAGCAGACATTGAAGCATTAGATGATGTCTTTTTGAAGCATTGGGGAGATAAGAAAGACCTGCTATACTACCATACTGAGTTTGGAAACCTCAAGAGAGAGAATGGGGAATCATTGTTTGATTTTAATAAAAGGTTTAATCGTATGTATAGCAATATACCAGCTGAGGTAAAGCCTACTGTTGTGGGGAAAATGCCTATGCAGGACGATCCTATCCACCTAAGGTGTGACAGTGCCTTAGCAACAAACAGAGACAGCTATTCTGGTTTCTTCCTTTATGAAATGCGAAAGAAGAGAGATCAATAGACTTACCGGTGTCTTCCGTTTGTCCCTCGATCCAGATCCTCTTCTCTTTGGGTATTCACAACTACTTGCCTCCTCGCTCGCCCAGCTTCAATAGATTCCTGCGAGATCACAAGAGAACAGCTACTTGCGATAAGAGAACAGCTACTTGCGACAAGAGAAGAACACAACACAAAGACAGATATTCACATTCATAACTGATTTAGGATTAGAAATAAATCAAATACACTAATGCAATCATACATCAAAGATACATCAGTATATAGGAGAAAACGAAGATAGCTTTATTGATAAATAACAAGGTTCAGGAAGAGATACAACCCAGAGGGCTCCAATCCAGCATCTCCTTCCCAGCAGAATGGAATTCCTATCTTCACCTCCCTTCAAAGCATTAAGCACCCAATGATTCCAGTCTCAAACCAACAGCAATTCTTTGCAACAACAAAATTCCAGCCTCTAGATCTCATGGAGGAGAGATCTATATATAGATGTTTTGGAGAGAGGATGAGTCAGCTTGAGATCTGACTAGTGTCCTCTCCCTCTGTCAGTTCTTGATTCCACTTGGAGGTTCTTGCTTCCACTTGGAGATTTGGAACCTCTTACTCATCACCAGTCGAATTCCCTAAGGCAAGTGTCATTTTGGAAGCTTCCTGGGCTTTGACACCTTGAGAAATGAGCCTGCCACATGTCCACTTTCGCTCAGCGCAGGTAGCCAGTGTTGGCTTTGACATTCAGCGCAGGTAGCCAGTGTTGCCATTGACATTCAGCGCAGATGGTCAGTGGAGCCATTGACATGATCCTGATTTGACTTGTTTTTGAGAAGTTTCTGGTGGAGAACTTCTGTGAATTGCTGTGGTTTGTTAGCCTTGTTCCTCTAGGGGTAGGAACAACATGTTTAGGGACTTTGGATCCCTTAGATTATGGACATTTCATGCTCAACGCCGTAAGGCACAAAAATGTCTATAACAGTTTCCCCCTAAAGTATGAGGCCGTTTATCGGGTGAAATGCTTTATCTAGGAGGGTCCGAAGTTCATCCATTTGCTGGGAGGAGACCTGTAATAAGATACAATACAATACGTTATTTTTCATACTGCTTTCATGATCTAGCTGAGGTGGGCATTCCCATGCTCAGCTTTATAAATTCATTTTTTGTACATAGAACAGACAATCGTCTGATGGTAGACTGATAATTTTGGTGAAATTATCATCCTTTGAGTAGGATGATCATCGGTTGCAATGATGTACATGTCAAATGTCTTTATCTTTCCTGAATATATATCGCAGCCTGGATGGATGAAACTAGATCCGGGGTCTTCAAAACTCGTTCGATCTTCACTCTAAGTGTTGGTAAGGTAAATCCCCTCCACGGACAGAGGCGATCCCACTAGCCTATAACAGAACTAGCCACAAACAAACCACGCTGCTACGCAAGTTCCTAGTTATGCATCAAAGGTGAATCAAGAAGACTAACCTGGAGTCCAACGCTATGATTGAAGCAGAGTTGATATCCTCGCTCCCTTGCTCCAACAGATCACAAACGAACACCTACACATGCAAAGGAAGAGACAGATACCAGCATAAAAACTACCAAGGCACAACTATATTTCAGTCAGAAAGGAAATAAATCAACACATCACCATGATAGATAATGAGATTGGAACTATAATAGCAGTCGCTCATCAATTAATAAACAGGAAAAGTTACAACCATTGTTCTGACGTCGACCCTTCTCCTGGCTGGGGGAATAACTATATGTGTCTTGCTATGCATCTCCTCTCCGGCATCATAACCTCTCTAGCACTCACTAGCATTCCTCCAAGAACTCAAGAACTCAACATCTAACACTCCATGACCAATAATCATCACTACTATCACTCAATCACTTAAATCACTAGCACTAACACTAGCTTGTCCAATGCATAATGACAAGCTTATATAGATGAAGAAGGGAGGAGGATGCGATGAACCGGGACACCTTTCACGGATTAGCAAAAGCCATAAAGATGGATAAAGCTCGACAAAAGACTGATTTTTTATCCTCAGAAAAGCTCCATGTAATGAAGGAAACAACAGTCGGACGTGCATTAAGGCAAAAAGCACGACTAAATTTGGTTGGCGCGACTGTTGCTCTAAGACAGAGAGCCAATGGTCGCGCCCTCTTTTGAGGATCTCCATCATTGGCGCGGGTAGGATACTGTGGACTTGCGCCAATGGAAAAAGAGCACTTTTTAGGGATGATCTACAGAAGGTGTCTTCAGGGAACATGGAGTACATACTCAGGGGAACATAATGCAAATGTTTTTAGACTTTTTCACTTCTTATAACTCCCGGAATGAGTCCTCCAAGGTACGACAAGAGGAGTAACAGGGATGGTGAAAAATTACTGTGTAACAGATGCCCCCTAAAGCATGAAGTCCGAGAGGTGGAGAGGGGTGAAATGCTTTACAAGAACACACACAAGAGCACACAAGAGCACATATAATTACTGCCGCCGAGGAGCTGTATTAAGAGACATGACTGATAGTTCAATTACATGATGTACGTGGTATGGTCGCAGCCATCCATAAGAGAGTACATAAATAATCTGGATCCATAGTATGGACGCAACCATCTGGTTAGGATCAATGAATTGACTCAGGTATGGTCGCAACCATCCAGTGAATGAGTCAAGTATCACGCCTGGATTACAACAGACACAATCCAGGGTCTTGTGCTCCATCTCGACCCGAACAAGAGTACAAGTCCAAGCATGTGAATATATGAGCTGAAGTTGAACATGCATGAACATCGTCTGATTACCAGTCAATAGTGGAAACTGTTAACAGACGCGAGAGGTACCACCAATAATGACCATAGCCCTCAAGGTACTATAGGTACAATCTACGGCGTGTGAATCAATGGTCTGAAGTCGAACACCCGTAGAATCATTCGATCGGAGGCCAATGATGAAAACCTCATGTCGAACACGAAGAACCTGCCATTGAGGCATGCAGGCTCCAAGGCACCGGAAAGGAGTCTCTAGATCAACTCCCTGGATAATGAGTTGAAGTCGACAGGGAGTGACCTTGATCGAAGGTGGGCCATAATGTTTCCCACATCATTGACACGAGACAGAGAGATGGTGTTGTGAATCAAGATTGTGCGAACTATCAGAGGGAGGTTGTTTTGCAGAGGTCAACTTCTCTTGAACATATCGGCGGCACATTAACGAAATTGGCAGTATTTGACATCAATGTATCAAAGGTCATGATGACGAGGCAATGAGTGAACGAGAGGTCAAATAGGGTATCCAAGTCCATGGAAGCAAGTGAAATATATGAGATGAAATATCCCCACCCCGGACACGAAAGCAAAAAGTGCCATGTTCAAGAGCGACGTACTGCCGTTACGGTAATAATTATGGTTCAAAAATTTTCTTTTCCCCCCGCCATTTCTGGCGAGTACCCCAGTTATTTTTAACAAGCTTGATGGGGATAGCATGTGCTTGTGTTGTGACAAAATCCGATGTCATTAAGTTTTAACGAGTCTGACAAAGGAAGAACTCGGCGTCTTTTCATGTTTAGAGAGTTTGAAAAGACAGCAGAAAAGGAAACTCCAGGGATGTCCTTTTTCGTAAAGTTGTGTCTCTCGGGCCCGAAAAAGTATAAAATAATACCCGAAAGAACCACCCGATCATTACGACCGAGGAGTACTTTTCATGATTAGTGACTTCGACCTGAAAAAGTAAAAAAGCGGTCAAAACCACGTCGTTTCGTAACCACTAACGAGTTTGAAACGACAAAAACCCGGTAATCTTTTTATGTTTTAACGGTCGACAAAAAGAACTTAAAACGACCGCCCCTTATCACCATTTAACGAGTCAAGAGGAGCGACTCGGCAATCTTTTCTTCTTTAAATGGTCAGAAAAGAGCTGAAAGCGGACCTCCATTTTTATTTTCTTTAACGAGTGAAAAAGGGAAAAATACTCGGCAATCTTTTCATATTTTTCGAGTCAGAAAAGAGCGTAAAGGCGACTCGTCCTGAAGGAACGAGTGGTATAAAGGATAGCAACTGGTTCCGGTAATGGTGGAACTTACTCGAAACATGTAAAGGTTAAGAGGCTGGCTAATAAAACCACTCATCGCTGCGGTTCCTCAGGAAAGGAAAAACAACCAAGTGAAAGCATATGATTGGCCAAAAAGATGGTGGCGATGGAATGAAACAACCAAGGCTCATCTAGCAAGATTTAGTAGATAAAAGGCAATCACGGGATGTAAATGGGTTCATTTTTACACAAGCTTGAACCATGGAGAACTTTGCTTGTTAAAATTTTTTGTTGCATGCCCCCAGCATGATCATACAAATCGAGGTACATGCCCCCCAAGCTTCATGGCATTCACGGAGTGGATGGAATGAAGGTTTACTTGGAAAGACTCGATTTTGAAGGAGGATGCATGCCCCCCGGGCTTCAGTCACGCGCCCGGGTGAGCTGCTGTCATCAGAATGACGGGGTGGGTGCTGGGGCATTTCCTGTGGAAATAATACCATTTAGGAATGGTAGATGACTATATGTGAAGTGTGAACCGGGGAATGAAAGTTGGTCTACGACTTTGATCGTTCTTCCTTCATGCGGAAAACACATCAGTCTGAAGAGTGAGGACACAATAGCACGTATGTGATAAATATAGTCTCGTCCAAGGAGTAAATTGTAATCTAACGGACCTTGGACTACCATGAGACCCATTTGGATAGTCTTCCCTTCTAACGTGATAGGTACATTGGGAAGAATTCCTAAAGGTCGGGTGATTTCTTGATGGAAACCTATAAGGTTTCTCATCTCAGGCAGAAGCAGTGGGGAACCAAGTGCTTCCCAAGCTGTTGAAGAAAGGATACTCACAGGAGATCCCTCATCAATAATTGTACCAGCCATAACCATGCGGTAGACTTGGACTATAATTCGAAATGGTATGGAGGCTGGTAACCGAGGATTAACTAGGTGATCCCAACTGAAGGAAACAACTAGGTTGCTTGGAGGTGGGACTGGATAGACAGCTGGAAATGATTCTAATGGACTTTCTTCCTGGTGTGAAGGAATGAGAGGGACGCTCACTTGAACATTAACGTCTATGTCAATGAATAGAATTTGGACGGTGGGTTCTTCATTCTTGGTAGTGATAACATCATCTGAGGAGGTTACTTCTGAAGGCGAAACCGGGTCACTTGTAATCCGGACCATTTGACTGTTGTCTGGTTTGGATTCAGATGTAGGATCATCTAGGGTTGGAAATTCTGAAAGCAAAACCGGGTCACTTGTAAGATGTGCCTTTTGACTTTTGTCTGGTTTGGATTCAGATGTAGGATCATCTAGGGTTGGAAATTCTGAAAGCAAAACCGGGTCACTTGTAAGCCGGACCTTTTGACTTTTGTCTGGTTTGGATTCAGGTGTAAGAGCATCTAAGGATGGAACCTCTGTAGGCAAAACCGGGTCACTTGTAAGCTGGACCTTTTGAAAGACCGGGTCACTTGTAAGCTGGAACTGTGGACTTTCGTTTGGTTTGGACTCAGATGGTTCATCTTTGATGATCAAGTGGTGCGTAGATGATGAACATAAATCACTCGTTCCGACCAGGGACTGGTCTGGAACAGGCGGAGCACAGGTAGGTTCAGGAAGAGAAAGCTGGACCAAAGAGGAATCATGTTTGATCACTTGGTTAGTGGAGAAACGCTCTGCAGTTGTAAAAAGACGCTGATATCCAGCGGGTAGTTGGGGTAAGGGATTCGACAGACTTGCCAAAAGACGGGAAGCTTCATCCATAAGTGGACAAAGGCGAAGGAGATGATTACCTTCACAAAGTCGACAAGGGAAACGAACCTTCCCTCTTCTGTTACCAACTAGTAAGGGATCGTTGATTTGTGACAGTAAGGGGTGAGTCGGGTCACGGGACCATATGTCTAGGATCCTGGGAATGCCAGGACAATCAGAAAGAAAATGGTCCCCTTTGCATAATCGACAAGGAGACCGAAGCTTCCGCGGAGGAGCAGAAGGTGGTTCCACTTCTGATAACTTCGTGGTGGATACGACCTTTCCCTTAGGAGACTTCTTCTTTTTGGTCTTCTTCTTCTTCTTCTTAGCCACCTGGTTAGTGAAATCCAAGGTTTCACCAGGCGAAGTAGAAGATGAGGACGCAGCAATAGGCGAAGAAGGGAAGGGGTCCACCTTAGAATCAACATGGTGTTGTTCGGGTGGGGGAGGTGGTGGTGGGACAGGAGTCATCACACTTGAGACCACCGAGTTTGAAAACAACCATACGGGTAAACCAATGGTCAACCCAGGCAAAGACAATGTTGCGATATACTGAACACCAACATTTCCAACAGAAGGAAATGGGCGAGGGTTCCCATCAGGAGGAACACCTTGGCCGGTGGGCACCGGAAAGGCTGCCATTGAACGAGAAATAACCCTACTCAAGCTAACGCAAACAAAATCTAATTGGGTAATGTTATCGTGGCCAATAATTTTTAAGACACTGAACTTAACCTTTTCATTTTTTAAGAGTCGAGAAAAGGATAAAAGATGACTCTATTCTCCTTCGAATATTTAATGAGCACGAAGTGACAAGACGCTCATAGGCACCTTTTCGTTTAGGGAGTCCGAAAAGGATCAAAAGTGACTGCTCTGGAATTCTAGGTAGAGGGTGTGCCAAACTTTTCGCAAAACCACAAAATACTTTTTAGGGTACGGGTGGTCGATCTTCGTGAATGCTGTGTTCACTGCATTACGAATCGTAGGGCGGCTGACACGGCTTCCTATGGATAAAGGCTTTATTCCTATAGGGGTCTCCCAATATATACTCGACGGTACGTGGGAGCACAGTCCGTATTGGCAGCTATCGTTTCACCGTGGAGGAATCACCCAACCACTCGACGATAAACTACCAGGTTTAAAGACGCCGGAACACGTCTCTAACCTAGACCTCTAGAGTGTTTGCGTTATGTTGCAATGCATTGTTATGTTCATTGAGTTCATTTTAAAGTTTATCTTTGATTATGTTTCAGTTTTTTGGTCCTACCGTATGTGATATCTCAAAAACTTCTTACATGCAAACTATATGCCAAAATTAAATCATTTGATTCGATGAATTCTATCTACAGGAGGGTTGAGATCTTTTTCACAAACGAAATGATCACTTCAACAAACAACAAAGATCCTAATGCAGCTAATAACAAGAAACGAAATTTTGTCTTTTTCTTTTTAATAGCAACAAATAACAATAAATGCTAACTACTATGATGCAAGAGATTTTTTGTTTTTCTTTCCTTTAAGATGGCATGATGCATGTAAACAAATTCTAAGAGATATGCACAATCCAAGTTCAGTCAATGAAATAGAACCAATTCTAAAACACAAAATGAACCATGCAAGCAAGGAAAAACACAAAGACTAGTGAAATCCAAAGAAGCTAGAAGTGAAGTATTCAGAGTATAGAAGATCAAGCTTTAACAAATCACTGGATAAGTGCAGAACACAACCAACAAGCTGACTGGATAATCAAGAGACCGAAACTTCCCACAGAAGGCTAGACATGCAAAGTCACTAGAAATGAGCAAACAGCTGAGGGATACAGGCTAAGACCAGTCAAGCAGAGGTTCAACACAGTTCCAGAGGCTGAAAGAGATATATAAAGAGACTGAATGAGCTTTCCACCCACACACAGGCAAAATTTACAGAGCTGGCGCGACTGTCAGCCTGCAACTTGCGCTACCACAGGATTGGCGCGAGTTGCTTTTGAGCAACGTGCGCCAACTGGCGCGACTGTCAGAGAAATAACCGCGCCAATTAAGCTTGCCAACTAAAAAGATAAATGATACGACCTCAGGTCGGGTTGACAGTGCTCAGATGGGTCAAACAGTAAAGAATAAACTCAAAACTGACTCAGGAAGCTCATGCACTCAAGCAAGCAGAAGAAAATTAACATGCAAGACAGAAATCAAAGAGTTACTCCCTAGCGGAGTCGCCAATTTGTTGGTAAGGTAAATCCCCTCTGCGGACAGAGGCGATCCCACTAGCCTCTAACAGAAATAGCCACAAACAAACCACGCTGCTACGCAAGTTCCTAGTTATGCATCAAAGGTGAATCAAGAAGACTAACCTGGAGTCCAACGCTATGATTGAAGCAGAGTTGATATCCTCGCTCCCTTGCTCCAACAGATCACAAATGAACACCTGCACATGCAAAGGAAGAGACAGATACCAGCATAAAAACTACCAAGGCACGACTATATTTCAGTCAGAAAGGAAATAAATCAACACATCACCATGATAGATAATGAGATTGGAACTATAATAGCAGTCGCTCATCAATTAATAAACAGGAAAAGTTACAACCATTGTTCTGACGTCGACCCTTGCTAGGCGAATAACTATATGTGTCTTGCTATGCATCTCCTCTCCGGCAGCATAACCTCTCTAGCACTCACTAGAATTCCTCCAAGAACTCAAGAACTCAACATCTAACACTCCATGACCAATAATCATCACTACTATCACTCAATCACTTAAATCACTAGCACTAACACTAGCTTGTCCAATGCATAATGACAAGCTTATATAGATGAAGAAGGGAGGAGGATGCGATGAACAGGGACACCTTTCACGGATTAGCAAAAACCATAAAGATGGATAAAGCTCGACAAAAGACTGATTTTTTATCCTCATAAAAGCTCCATGTAATGAAGGAAACAATAGTCGGACGTGCATTAAGGCAAAAAGCACGACCAAATTTGGTTGGCGCGACTGTTGCTCTAAGACAGAGCGCCAATGGTCGCACCCTCTTTTGAGGATCTCCATCATTGGCGCGGGTAGGATACTGTGGACTTGCGCCAATGGAAAAAGAGCACTTTTTAGGGATGATCTGCAGAAGGTGTCTTCAGGGAACATGGAGTACATACTCAGGGGAACATAATGCAAGTGTTTTTAGACTTTGTCACTTCTTATAACTCCCGGAATGAGTCCTCCAAGGTACGACAAGAGGAGTAACAGGGATGGTGAAAAATTACTGTGTAACACTAAGTACAAGTCGATCCATGTGAGAATTTTTCTGAAGTCGAACATGGAAAGGCATCGCTTGATTACCGGTCAATGAGGTAAACCGTTAACAAGCGCGAGAGGAATCACCGATAATGATAATGACCCTCAAGGTACTGTAGTACAATTCACGTGGTGTGAATAAAGGACTTGGCGTCGAACACCACGCAAAATCTTCTGGTCGAAGGTCATTGATGTATACCTGTCGCCGAAAGTGAGAAACTTGCCATTGAGGCATGCAAGCTTCAAAGTACTGAAGGGGTTTGTTCCTAGATCAACTTCTTGGATAATGAGCTGATGTCGACAAGAAGCGATCCGTCAAAGGAGGGCCTTAATGAATCCCACATCAGTGACACGGAACAGAGCTAATGATTTTGATGGAGGTGAAAACGATCTGTGACATACAATTCAGGGTGGCTGTCATGAATGGATGAAGGATAATGTATGGCAGTGGATGGGACACGGTTGACTCTTTCTGAATGACTTATCTTGAACATATGGCGACACTGATGCGATGGATCGGTAGCATTACCCCAACCCGATTGTGGTACGGAGGAAAAGTGTCATGTTCAAGAGCGACTTGCTACCATCAAAGTTTTCTTTAGTTTCTCCCAATTTTTCCCCAGTCATTGCTGACCAGTACCTCTTTATTTTTGTCAAGCTTGAGGAGGATAACATATGCTTGTTCTATAACCTGCCCTTCAGGCAAGCCCATCGCTATGTTTTAACGAGCCTAGCAATAGTGAAACTCGTTCTCGTCTAAAGACAAGTTTGTCGCTATTTAGTGATTTTAACAAGTCTAACGACAAAGATAACTCGTTCCTTTTCATTTTTAGAGAGTCTGAAAAGGTACATAAAGTTAACTCCGAAAGTCCTTTTTCGTCATCTAATCCCTTAAGTCCGAAAAAGTATAAAACAATACAGAAGGGATGAGTTTTCGATAGTTTTAACGAGCCGAACAAAACAAGCGCTCGATCTTTTTGTGCAATAATCCCTCAGGTCCAAAAAGATTAAAATCTAGAGGAGGGATAGCACTTCCGGTCGCTTTAACGAGATGGAAGGCCAAAACTCGGCAATATTTTCATATTTTACGAGTCAGTTGAAAAGAGCTTAAAGAAGACTCGTCTTTTGAGGAACGAGTGATAAACAGGGTTAGCAGCTGATTCCAGGTACAGGTTGGAATTTTCCTATCACGGCAGTGTCACAAGGATGGCTAGGTGAGATCACTCTTCGCAGCTGTTCCTCAAAATGGGTAAACAATCATATGGAGGTGAACGATCGGCCAAATGAAAAGTGGAGGTGACGGTGCAAACATGACCAAGGCTTTAATGGCTGATAAATTTACATTCACAGTGGTTATTTACCGAAACAGGTTCATTTTTTAAAGAGCTTGAACGCGGAAAAACACTACTCAAACTTATGTTTATTTTTTAACGAGCATGAACTATGCGCTAAAACTGCTCGGATCTTGCGTTTATTTTTTAACGAGCATGAACTTTGTACTAAAACTGCTCGTTTATACCAATCATATGATAAAAGTGTCTCATTGAAGATGCTATTTTTTATTGAGCTTCATCTCACGTAAGCTTTGCTCCGGATCCTTTCGTTATGCAAGTTCGGAAACGACTAATCCTACGAGTTTAAAGGGTTAGAGGTCCTAAAAATTTAAAAAACAAATAGTCGCCCCTTGCTTGCACTCCAAAAGGTTTGCATGCCCCCAGGCATAAAGCACGATTTCAAGGTTACCTCTACTTCACTTCCGCCAAAACATTTGTTTCAACGAGAGAAGCTTACCTATTTCAGGTTACCCAAAGATTGTCTCGTTAATCTTTCAAACAAAACACTTCCTCGGCAATGTCTACCGAAATAGACAAAGGTGAGTGACGTAGCCCGCCAACTCACATAACTTTGACAAAAGAATCTTATTCTAGAACAACCCTCTTCCTAGACGGACGGGGTACGGACTAGTCATATTCTCCCGTGGAAACCTACCCTATACCCAAAGTTTTCCTGCCGAAGCAGACCAGGACGCATGCCCCCTGGGTTCCAGTCATATCCTCCCGGATTACTCGCGCTCATCAGGAGGACGGACCGTGGGTTGAGACACTTCTTGCGTGAAAAGACCATTTAGGGAAGGTACGTGACTATTTACGATGCGTGATCCGAGAAATGAAAGTTGGTCCACGAGCTTGACCACTCTTCCTTCATGCGGAAAACACATTACTCTAAAGAGTGAGGAGACCAGGGCCTCCATGCAATATATATAGTCTCGTCCAAGGAGTCGGTTATAATCCAATGGTCCTTGAACGACCATCACGTTCATTTGAACGGTCTTCCCTTTCAATGTTATTGGCACATTGGGGAGGATTCCTAAAGGTCGACTGGTTCCTTTATCAAAGCCTGATAGATTTCTCATTTCAAGCAAAAGCGCAGGCGAACCAAGCGCTTTCCAAGCAATAGAGGATAGGATACTCACAGATGCCCCTTCATCAATGATAGTGCCAACCATTACCATTCTGTATATTTGGACGATAATTCTGAATGGTATACTGGCTGGCAACCGGGGTCTGCCTAGTTGGTTCTAGTTGAACGAGACAACTAGGTTGCTTGGTGGTGGGACCGAATAGACGACCGGATATCGCTCTGACGAACTTCCTTCCTGCGATAAAGGAATGGTGGCATTGCCCCCTTGTTCATCAGAGTCAGTGCTGATGAAGAGAATTTGGACGGTGTCATCTTTATTCCCCTCTGTGATGGTATCATTCGAAGATAGAGCCTCTGAAGGCAAAACCGGGTCAACTGCCGTTTCAACCTTTAGACTTTCGTCAGGTATGGATTCAGACGGTTCATCTTCAATGACAGGTGCTTCGGCTGACCACCTGGGCGGGTCAGCCGGGTTCTCAACTAGCGAAGGACTTGGCAAGAGTTTTTGATATCCAGGAGGAAGTTGCGATCGTAAAATCGGGCGATCTTCCAGAACTCTTTTTGCCTCGTCTGAGAAGGGACAACGGTGGATGGCGTGATCGCCTTCACACAGTCTGCAGGGAAATTTAGCTTTCCCTCTCTGTCCTGGGGCTTCACTCCCGCTAGTTGACGGTGAGCAGTCAACATGGCTATCAGAGGTTGACGCTACCGAATTGTGCAAACGGGGGGACCAGTCCCTTAGTATCCGAGGGATACAGGGACAATCTCTGTGGAAGTGGTCTCCCTTGCATATGACACATGGCGATTTAGGCCTAGTGAGTACTGTGTGTGGATTTTTGCCAGACGACACTTGTTTGCCCCCAGTCGCCTTTGGCTCCTTCTTCTTCTTCTCCTTTTTCTCCTTAGGAACTCGGTTTTTTGTTCTACCAGTTCCGTCAAGCGAAGAGGAAGGAGGAGAGGAAGAATTATATGAAGTCGAAGGTTGGTGGACACTCTTGTCTGGTCTAACTGTTGACTCGACTGTTCAAGAACCATGGTGTTCTGAACGACATTGGTTGAAAAGAGCTAGACTGGTAGGCCAATTGTCAGTCCTGGAAGCGACATTGTGGCCATGTGGGGCGCACCAACATCTCCCCAAGAGGAGAAGGGACTAGGATTTCCACCAAGGGGAATTCCTTGGTTGGTGTGCTCCATCTTTTCAACCTAAAGATCAACGCGGGAATAGAGGGTGATTGTTCCGTTTAAAATAAATTGTTAACGACGCTTTAGACACAACTTGCTTTTTCACTTTTAAAGAGTCGAGAAAAAGCTAAAGATGACTCTAGTCTCCTTCGATGTTTTAACGAGCCCGAAGTGACAAATGCTCGGATGGAATTTTTCTGTTATAGAGTCTGAAAAAGGCCAAAAGGAACTGCTCTAGAGTTCTAGGCAGAGGGTGTGCCAAACTTTTCGCAAAACCGCATAATACTTTTTAAGGTACGGGCGGTCGATCTTCCTGAATGCTGTGTTCAGTGCATTGCGATCAGTAGGGCGGCCGACACGACTTCCTAAGGATAAAGGTTGTATTCCTATAGGGGTCTCCCAATATATACGCGACGGTATGTGGGAGCACAATCCGTACTGGCGCTATCGTCCCTCAGGAGGAATCACCCACCTTCCACGAGATCGAAAGTCACCAGGCTTAACGACGCCGGAACACGTCTCTAGCCTAGACCTCTATGTTGTGCGTTATGTTACAAAGCGTTGTTAGGTTCATTCAGTTTATTTTAAGTTGATCTTTTTTAGAAGTTTACCTTTCTGGATCACCACGAGATGTATGGTACAATTCCTAAATGCAGTCTAAGATGATAAGCAAGCTTTATTATCTTTTCAACTTTGAAAATCCTAGCTACTAAGGGAAAAGAAAGACACCATCTTTTCTCAAAGAGAAATCAGCACACTCTAATGCACTCTTTTCCTAAATCAAGCATGCAAACTTATCAAAATGCAAATGCACAATGCAGGTGTTTGTTTTCCGCTTTCTTAGTATTGATGCCTACAAAGAAAGATTTTTGTACAACTTTGAATTTGCTTTTAAATGACAAGTACAAAGAAGTTTACTTTTTTGAAATCAACAAGGGTAGAAGAGATTACAACACTTTGCGACTTTTGAAATGAACACTTGTTTCGACACTTAAAAGAGACAAACTCAAACCAATAAGCAAAAGCAAATGTATAAACAACTGTAAACAACCAATGAACTCTCTCCTAAGATCACTATCAACAGATATGAATCAAGGGCTACAGGATGATTACTTCACTCATGCAAAGGAAAACTGTAAATGACGCCACAAACACATAAAAACACTCACAGTCTTTTTGTACAAAAGGAGGCGGAATTTAAGCAGAGAAAAGGAGTTATCAGACTGGTACCTATGTTGGTTACAGGATGCAAAAAACAGAGATCAAAACAGGGCAATAGAGAGCAGAGAACCCCAGCTGCACAAGGCCAAACTGGTTCAGCGCAACCTCAACACTGTGGTTTTGACATTCAGCGCAGGTAGCCTTCACGGGACCTGCGTTGAAATGCAGAATGTCTTCACAGCAGTTGCGCTGAAGGAGAAACTCTCGTTTCTCACTGGGTTCTGGGTCACAGATTGCTCAATAATCAACGGTTTCAGGCCAAATCAGAAACAAAAGCAAGGTATAATCAAAGGGATGCTTTGAGAGGGTACTAAGATCTATCACAAAGGATCATCAAATCATTTGTGAGTCCATTGTTCAGATCATAGACAAAATCCAATGAAGGATCAAGGCAACAACTGTCTACTTTGCAACTGAGAATAGCAAAAGTAGTTCAATTGTTGCTGCTGAGTCTATGAAACAAACAATGATAGAAACACAAATAAAATGACTAAAACAAATATCCCCAGCGGAGTCGCCAATTTGTTGTGGGGAAAAATTCCTATGCAGGACGATCCTATCCACCTAAGGTGTGACAGTGCCTTAGCAACAAACAGAGACAGCTATTCTGGTTTCTTCCTTTATGAAATGCGAAAGAAGAGAGATCAATAGACTTACCGGTGTCTTCCGTTTGTCCCTCGATCCAAATCCTCTTCTCTTTGGGTGTTCACAACTACTTTCCTCCTCGCTCGCCCAGCTTCAACAGATTCCTTTGAGATCACAAGAGAACAACTACTTGCGACAAGAGAACAACTACTTGCAACAAGAGAAGAACACAACACAAAGACAGATATTCACATTCATAACTGATTCATGATTAGAAATAAATCAAATACACTAATGCAATCATACATCAAAGATACATCAGTATATAGGAGAAAACGAAGATAGCTTTATTGATAAATAACAAGGTTCAGGAAGAGATACAACCCAGAGGGCTCCAATCCAGCATCTCCTTCCCAGCAGAATGGAATTCCTATCTTCACCTCCCTTCAAAGCATTAAGCACCCAATGATTCCAGTCTCAAACCAACAACAATTCTTTGCAATAACAAAATTCCAGCCTCTAGATCTCATGGAGGAGAGATCTATATATAGATGTTTTGGAGAGAGGATGAGTCAGCTTGAGATCTGACTAGTGTCCTCTCCCTCTGTCAGTTCTTGATTCCACTTGGAGGTTCTTGCTTCCACTTGGAGATTTGGAACCTCTTACTCATCACCAGTCGAATTCCCTGAGGCAAGTGTCATTTTGGAAGCTTCCTGGGCTTTGACACCTTGAGAAATGAGCCTGCCACATGTCCACTTTCGCTCAGCGCAGGTAGCCAGTGTTGGCTTTGACATTCAGCGCAGGTAGCCAGTGTTGCCATTGACATTCAGCGCAGATGGTCAGTGGAGCCATTGACATGATCCTGATTTGACTTGTTTTTGAGCAGTTTCTGGTGGAGAACTTCTGTGAATTGCTTGTTCCTCTAGGGGTAGGAACAACATGTTTAGGGACTTTGGATCCCTTAGATTATGGACATTTCATGCTCAATGTTGTAAGGCACAAAAAAGACTATAACACCTACCCCCACCTTTGGAAAACTCACCCATGCTAATTCATTTGACTCTGACTTTTTCCTACTATTGAGAGAAAGAAGATGTGCCATGTTGGCCAAAATGTAGGATGCAGCCCTAGAGGTAGAATCTAATATCATGGCTGTAGAAAAACTCAAGGGACATGCAGAAAGAAGAAGGCAAAGAGGTGAAGCTTCCACCTCATCTTCATCTTCAGAGCCCAAATTTGATAAAATGACTAAGATGATAGAGTCATTGGTTGTTGAGATATCCAAGTTGAAGGTTGAGCAAAGTTTTGGGAAGGCAAGGTTGTCTAATTCATTTTCCCCTAGAAACCCAAACTCCTTCAGAAGAGCAAATGATCAACTGTAGATCGTTCAAAGAGGAAAGGAGACCATTGAGGAACAAAGAGTTAAGGCTCCTTTTCAAAATGTAGTCATGGAAGAGGAGCAGTTCGATGAAGAGGATGAGATTCACTACATGAAAGACAAGAGCAATGCTTCCTTCTTGACATTAGCTGCCTACGAAGAGTCATTACTCCAAGACCGGACCAATCAAGAGTGGGGCAGAGAAGCTGTTCTACAGACTGATGAACAAAAAAGGTATAATTTGAGGTTAGGAACGAGTAATGTCAAGGAGAATCTTGCCCAAAGAGCT
This sequence comes from Pinus tabuliformis, assembly GCA_031772625.1. Lineage (NCBI taxonomy): Eukaryota > Viridiplantae > Streptophyta > Pinopsida > Pinales > Pinaceae > Pinus > Pinus tabuliformis. The sequence continues at coordinate 1,250,050,777 of CM062809.1, forward strand.
ATTGTCCCCATAGAGCAGCAGGCCAATAGACAGAGAAAGCTAGCAACTGAACCAATCATCCCCAAAGCTCCATCTCAAGAGGTAAGAGGCCTTGACAAGTTTCTTTCCCCTTTCAGTTTTGAATCAGAAGTCCAGAAGTTAAAAATATGTGCCTCTGATAGAACTTACAAAGAGTGAGGTATTTAGAAATCCTATCCTTGATGCCCTTGAGCTAAAAGCCTCATAAGCCTCCCATGATTATGTAAATTTGCAAGGTGATAAGCCTGCAATTGTGCTTGGCCCAATGACTGAACCCTCTGAAAATAGCTCCCCATCATTCTATGTCTCCTTGACCATTCATGACAAAACCCTCCATAACTGCCTGTTGGACACCAGTGCCAGCCATAAATTGATGCCCAAAGCTGTCATGGAAGAGTTAGGCCTTGACATTACCAGACCTTACCATGATCTATTCTCCTTTGACTCAAGAGTTAAAATGTCTGGGATTAATAAAAGACTTGGCTATTACCCTAACTTAGTGTTGAGCCTCAACCTTGCACTCATTTACCTGTCCTCCCAACAGCTTTTCCCCATTCACTTCTCTCTTCTGACATCATTTCCTCCATCAACTTGTTCAATTCATTGCATTATATGTCTTTTAACATGATTTGATTGACTGTGCTAATGATTGATTGTTTGTTTAGAATTTTGGTACATGTTCAGCAATTCCGCAGCTGTTCTATAATTCCGCAGCTACTCAGCAATTCCGCAGCCTTTTTGTTGTTTGCTATACTCCACGTGTCTTCTCCAAGAACGAGCCACATGGACATGTTGGTATGGATGCCTACATGGATCGTATGCTATTGGTTGGGCCAAATCAGTCACGTATGCCCCCGGTCAACGCAGGAGTACCCACGGTCAAACAGTTAAGTTCCAGACGGTGGCACGGCTCTGCGTTAGCAACTGAGACACGGAATCACAGCTGGCACTTCCTCCACGCCACGAAGACAGCAAGGGACAGGATCTAACCATAGTTTCACTCCCCATGATGACCGTTTCCTCCAAATGTGCACGGAGCTGCCTGCGTGTTGCTGCGTAGTTAATTAGTTAGGCCTGTAGTTGCTTAGTTTACGCAGAGGACAGTTTGTCCCTGTGCCTATCAATAAAGCGTTATCCAACGCTTAAAGATTAGCTCTTATTATTGTAATTGCCGTAATCATTTTGGTTGTAAAACTCTGTTTTAAAAGACTGCTGTTACAACACTTTTTCACTGTATTTTGACATGTTGAATTAATAGAAGAAGATTGTTTCTGCTCATCTCTGCGTAGCTGATCTTTAGCTGGTTGAGTGGATGGAGGGCCCCCATCTATCAAAACCTATGTACAATAGCATTTAATTTTATTTTCCTGCCTTTCTTTGTTTGCATTTTCACATGTACAATAATGTATAGTTTGATTTCTGCAATTTTTCATTTCTTTGATCATGTATAATAATGTACAGTTTGATTTCATGCCTTTACATTTCCAGCACTTTTGAGAACTGATCAGTTTGTTTATGCAGGTGTGTTAGAGCCCGGGATAGTGTGTTTTTATTTCACTGATGGTATTTGAAGTTGTCTTGTCTTAGCTGCTGATTTTTACTTTGCTTACGCAGTTTCATTGCTAGTTTACTTTTTAAAGTTTTTAACAAGTTGCTTACTAACTTTTTGATGGTCTTCTTATCATAATTATCTAACTTTTATTGGACCAGAATATCATTGAGTGGCAGCTTGGTTTGATTAGCTTTTTGACTCATATTACTAATTTCTTCTTAACTGTTTTTCACATGAACAATTACAGCTAGAGGCAGAGTGTTAAGAAAGAATGAAGTGTTATGATTTGTCATTTAAGTTTTGCAGTTAAAGTAGTGTTTTTCACTTTCCATTGAGTTAACATAGATGCTATTTTTTTTGTTCTTATCAGCAGCACAGATAGTGGACTAGTGCCATTAGTCATTTTGTTTAATGCTTTGCTTTCATTCAAAGTTTTAATTCCATTGCAAGTCACTTTTCAAGCTTTCTCTTTAAAAATTTTTAGGAGAATTTAGTAATCACCATACACACACACACACTCATCTGTTCATAAATCCATCACTCCATCTTAGGAAGTTAAATCAACCACAAACATCATCTAAAAGCGACAAAAAGAACTAGGAAAGGTTACTTAAGTACATACTGTACATATCACTTCATCAGCTTACGAGCCCCGGGTTGACAATTAATGATAGCAATTTAGACAACACTAAATTGACCAAACATTTTGGCGCCGTTGCCGGGGAAGTGAAATTAGGTAGCCAATTCTAAAAAAAAATTAAGAAAATTTCAAGAAAGGGAAATTGATAACCTCTCAAAGTATGCTCTCCTCTTGCACCTAGAGTGATCTGGAGGATCAGAAAAGAGAAAGTTATTGGTTTAATAGTTTCTCAAGTATGCTCTCTTCTTGCACCTAGAGTGACCTGGAAGATCAGAAAAAGAATTATTAACCTGACTTGAAGAAAAATAAAAAAAAATGACATGCATAGAGCTAGAGATTCTAGGGGAAGGTTTTTAGCTAGAGCCAAGAGTTCGATTTTTACAAGTCCATCTACTCCAAGGGATAGACAAGAGACACCTCCTTTATCTCCAACTGATACTCCTAGCCCTAGGGTTCCCGAAATTCAGGAGGCAGGAGTTGAATCTCCCATACCTTCCATCGAGTCTGAAAGAGATCCTTTCCTTCTTTCTCCAGAGAGGCAAATTATAATTGAAGAAGTAGAAACACCTGAAGAAGAAGGAGGGAATCCTTCTCATACACCCTTAGTAGAAGAACCAGAAGACTCTGAAGTCTCTGGGGAAACTACCATGGCAGAGGAAGAAGCACCTGGATTCGGTAGAGGTAGAGGTAGAGGAGGAGGAGGAAACAATGGAGGAGGTAGAGGTAACATTGGAGGAAATAGGGATGGGGATAACTCATTCGGATTCCCTATAGTTGATGAGGATTCTCGAGCTACCATGAAAAACATCTCACGATCTGTCCTCCCAAACTTTCATGGATCAAGGAATGAGGACCCTGAAACATTTTTATTTGAGTTTGAAGTCGTATGTAGAACTTATAACTATTTGGATGACACTCAAAAACTCAAATTGTTGCCTTCCACATTGAAAGGACAAGCTTTGAAATGGTTCATGGGGTTAGTCACTCAATCCATTAGGTCTTGGAATGATATGAAATAGACATTTTTGGATAGGTACCTGGACTATTGTATGCCCACCAACCACAAGGATGAGGTATTTAAAATGGTACAAAAAGAGGATGGGAATTTGGAGGAACTGATTGAAAGATTTCAATATAATTTGAAAAGAGCAAAAATGAGTAACTTGGATGAAGAGACCTTGAAAGCCCTATTACTAAAAGCCATTAGAGATGAATGGATAGATATTTTGAATATGATGGGGAAGGGAGATATATCTCAGCTTCCACTTTCTAATATAGCAGAATTATGTGTCCATCTCTCAAGGGGCAAATCAAAAACTCAAAAAGGGCCTAGGGATCCTTCACTCCTCAGAGCAAATAAATCTGCAACCGGATCAGTAAGTAGAGCTGAAATCGGCAATATGCTTGATGAATTCAAAACTGATATCTTAGGGAGTCTTAGTGAACAATTAGACACCCTTAAGGTCCACAATAAACAGAAAGCAGAAGCCGAGGCCTTGACCATCTTTTGTCCGAAATGTAGGAAGAAACATGCTTTAAGGGAATGTCCCTTGGAAGCACAAGTTGTGGAAACATGTGTAATTTGCTCAGAAAACCATGAGACCAAGGTTTGTCCTTCAATCCCTGGACTCAAAGCAGTCTTTCAAGAAGATCCAAATACACTTGAATCTCTCTGTTCTGTTGCAAGGAGACCATGGCAGGGCAACAAACTCAAGGGTTTAACAACTCTATGAATTTTCAACCCCAACCAAATTGGAATCCTTGGCAACAACCTTGGCCTCAACCTCAAATTCCTTTTCAAGCATGGATGCAAAGCATGCAAAATCCTTATGGGATATTTGCTCAATTCTATCAATATCCTCCATCTTTTCAGAATCAGCAAGCTCCACAACTTCCAAATCAAAGTCAACAACTCTCATTACCATTCCCTCAACAACAACAACCTTCTCCACAAAATCAAAACTCTCAACTCTTGCTCCAATCCCAACAAAAGCCAAATAAACTTCCATCTCAGCCATTGCCAAACCCCAATAATAGGAACCCTCAAAATGCTTACATGATGGAAGGTCAACCATTCCCTACCTATATGATTGTTCCTCTCAATGAAGTACAACTCAGATCAGGTAAAATCTTAGATCAACCTTCTATAAATGTTCAACAACCAAGCATTTCTGAGGAAGAATCTCTTAGAGCTAATAAGGGTTCTGAAGCATCCCTTCAACACCCAAACATTCAAACAGAAAAAGAAAAAGAAAAAGAATCAACCCCCACAACTCCCATAGTTGAGAAACCTACATCTGTGGCCACACCTCCTTTTCCTGAAAGGTTATAAATCGACAAAGGAGTGGAAAAGCAAATTTGGTTGCGTGACTATAATTTTCTAGATGAATTGAAGAATGTCTGTATCAAGATTCCCTTGTTACAAGCCATTAAAGAGATTCCCATTCTAGCAAAAACAATAAAGGAGTTGAGCCTTAAGAGACCAGGAAGGAAACCAAGAGATACCAGAAAGATCCACCTGGTAGGAAAAATTGCAGACATTATGATGGGAAAGATTACCATGCAGAAATATGTAGACCCCGGTAGTCCAATTGTCAAAAGGCATATCAATGGGGTAGAAATACCAAATACTTTGATTGATTTAGGGGTTGCTATCAACATTATGAGTAGACAGACCATGGACCAGTTAAAACTTCCTAACCTTCTCTTTACACCTACTTTACTGCAGCTTGCAGATAGATCAATCATTAAACCTGATGGTGTATTGGAAGACATTCCAGTCTCCCTAGACTCTTGGGAATATCCAGTTGATTTTATGATTTTAACTCCCAAGAACAATCTAGGAGGACATCCTCTTATTTTAGGAAGACCTTGGCTGGCCACAGCTGATGCTTTCATAAGTTGTAGGTCTGGGGACATGTATATTTCTGATGGAAATTCAACAAAGAAGTTCAATTTGTATCCTCCAGCGAAAGCAATTACAGAAATAGGAGAGAATGAGTGGGTTGATGATGAAGATACTATACAACCTATCTTTACCATTTCTGAGATTAGTGAAGACAGTCAAATTCTGAATACATTAGAAAATTTCGAACCATCTTCAGAATATGACTCCACACAATTTCAGTTGGATTCTGACATAGAGTGTCTATCATCTAGACAAATGTCTCTTTTCTCTATGGAACAATTTGGTAGTTCTGCCATTGAAATATTTCCAGGAAAAACATTAAACATTAACAAAAACTTGGAAAAATTCCAACAGGAAGAGCTAACCAAAGTCTTGCAAAGACATTCTACTGCTTTTGCATGGGAGTATACCGACATGAAAGGTATTGACCCTAAGACTTGCATTCATCATATCTACATTGAGGAAAACAGTAGACCAATCAGACAACCTCAAAGAAGGATGAATCCAAATCTTAGGGAGATAGTGAAAGAAGAGCTCCAAAAGTCACTCAATGTAAACTTCATTTACCCTATTTCAGATAGCCAATGGGTTTCTCCCTTGGTCATAGTACCTAAAAAGAATGGTAAATGGAGGGTTTGCATTGATTACAGAGAATTAAACAAAGCAACCTTGAAGGATCACTTTCCTTTGCCCTTTATTGATCAAGTATTAGATACTTTAGCAGGTAAAAAGTTTTTCTCATTTTTGGATGGTTTTAGTGGTTACAATCAAATTCAGGTAGCACCTGAAGATCAAGACAAAACCACATTTACTTGTCCTTGGGGAACTTTTGCTTACCGAGTACTTCCTTTTGGATTATGCAATGCACCTGCTACATTTCAAAGGGCTGTGCTAGGAATTTTTTCAGATCTAATTCATGATTGTGTAGAGGTCTACATGGATGATTTCACAGTATATGGTAATACATTTGAAGAAGCATTAGAAAATTTGAAAAAAGTTCTAATTAGATGTAAAGAAACAAATCTTTCATTAAGTCATGAAAAGTGTTTTATGATGTTTACTGAAGGAATTGTTTTAGGACATCATATTTCAGGAGATGGAATTAAAGTTGATAGATCCAAAGTAGAAGTCATCTCCAAGTTACCTGTTCCAAATTGCCAAAGAGATGTTAGAAGTTTTCTTGGGTTTACCGGATATTACAGAAGATTTATTGAAAACTTCACTAAGATAGCATCTCCTCTTTTCAAATTACTTACCAAAGACTGTGAGTTCAAATGGGATCCTGAATGTCAGTCTGCCTTTGAAACTTTAAAGACTAGAATATCTGAAGCACCCATTTTGAGAGGGCCAAATTGGAAACTCCCTTTTCACATTTCTACTGATGCTTCAGATACAGCTCTAGGAGCTGTTTTGGGACAAAAAGATTTGGTCCCTTATGCCATTTATTACACTAGTAAAAATTTGACTCCCACCGAGTTAAATTACACTGTGACTGAAAAAGAATTCTTAGCCGTTGTTCATGCAATCAACAAGTTTAGACACTACATAACCGGCTATGAAACTTTTGTCCATACTGATCACTCCGCAATTAGATATCTCATGAACAAACCTATTACTAATGGCAGAGTTACAAGATGGCTTTTACTTTTACAAGAATTCAACATTATTGTGTTAGATAGACCAGGAAAACAAAACACAGTAGCTGATTTCTTGTCTAGAATCCAAAACACTAACGAAGATTCTCCTGTAGAGTATAAGTTTCCAGATGAATACTTGTTTGCAGTAACTACCAAGACTCCTTGGTATGCAGATATTGGTAATTATCTAGTTACAGGGAAGCTACCTCCACACTTATTTCCTAATGAGAAAAGGAAAATCATTCAGGAGAGTTCACATTATTCTTGGATTTCTAATGAATTGTTCAAAACAGGGCCAGATTGTATGATCAGAAGGTGTGTTTGGGAAGATGAAATGCCTGACATCCTTAAGGCATGTCATGATGAACCATGCGGCGAACACTTTGCTGACAAGAGGACAGCCTATAAAATCCTTTCTTTAGGATATTATTGGCCTTCTCTCTTTAAAGATGCAAAGAAGTATGTTAGAAGGTGTGACAGCTGCCAAAGAGTTGGGAGACCAACTCTTTCAAATGAAATGCCACTACAGCCACAGGTATGCATCGAACCCTTTGAGAAATGGGCTCAAGATTTCGTTGGACCTATTAATCCACCATCTAGGCAAAAGAAGTATATATTGGTTTGCACTAATTATGTTACTAAGTGGGTAGAAGCCAAGGCATTGCCTTCTGCCACTGAAAATTCAGTTGTTCAATTTATTTTTGAGGATATTTTTACTCGTTTTGGTGTCCCAAGAGAAATTGTGACAGATCAAGGAAGCCAATTTACATCTAAATTGATGGAGAAGCTGATGGAGGAATACAAGATCAAGCATAGAACATCTACTCCATACCATTCGCAATCAAATGGTCAAGTGGAATCTACAAATAAAGTCCTTGAAGGCATTATCACCAAGACTGTTCATCTTCATAGAAGAGATTGGGCGGAAAGGCTTCCTGAAGCCTTATGGGCCTATAGAACTACATGGAGGAACACAACAAGACATTCTCCCTATGAACTTGTTTATGGGAAAGAAGTCCTGCTCCCCATTGAGTTCCAAATCAAGACCTTCAAGATGGCAGTTCAATTGGGAATGAGCCTATCGGAAGCTCAAAAACACAGAATGGACCAGCTAAATGAACTAGATGAAATAAGACAAGATGCAATCCTAAGGACCGATCTAGTTTAGCACCAAAGAACTAAATGGCATGATCGACACATCAAAGAAAGAAAGTTTCAGAAAGGAGATTGGGCACTATTGTTTGATTCCAAGTTTAAGGACTTCAAAGGAAAATTTCAAACTCATTGGCTTGGGCCATATGAGATTGATGAAGTCTTTAAAAATGGAGCAGTTCGAGTGAAGACCATTAATGAGCTTCAGACTCCTCTCATTGTGAATGGCCATAGATTGAAAGTCTACCATAAGCCACTCTCAAGAGAGGAATTTGTTAAGTTGTTCCAAGAAGATTCTGCAATGAGGCTAGTGGAGAAGAATTCTTCTCCTCCATCAGCCTGATCTTTGTTTCTTTCAGTTAAAAAAAAAAAAAAAAAAAAGAAGAAAAAAAAAGAAGAAAAAAAATCTCTTGTATAAGCCTGAAAACCAATCTTGGATTGGCAGTCTTATGCAGAAAATATGAAGTGAAAATCAGGGTCACCTGACGCTTTATATTTTCTCTTTTTCTTTCCTGTCCATCTCATCCATCTCATCCATCTCATCCATCTCATCATTTTCATTCCACCTCATTTTCTTTCATACCATTCATTCCATCTCATTTTCACCAATAAAGTCCCTCTCAGGACTATTCCATTCAGTCAAGTTGTTTTAATCCTCTTTGTGCAGGCAGAAAAGTGTTGCTGCAATTTCCACAGCTAGGAGCCAATTCCGCAGCTAATACACTCTGTTCTTGCAACAAAAACAAACTCTGTTTCAAAAAGAAAAAAAATTTGCAGTAAAAAGCACCAGCATCATTAAAAGAGCAAGGACACATGGCATATACAAAGGCAACAATAAATCAAAGGTTAGGGATCAAAATGAAATTATACGAAGGTATGTTCAAAATTTCTAACTAACAGTTATATCATTTATGTATGGTTTTCGGATTGTGGTAGGAGGCATGTAATGTAATGATTGACAAGATCCTCGTCCACTCCTCATAATCCTCAACCATTACGCTGCGTAATCCACCTCACTGCCTTCCTAACGGTTCCCTAATCGTTGTGATTTGAACTTAATACGGCCTGCTCTCTCTCATCAATTCTTCGTACCAGAGTGACGTGTACTGTTGTACCACGGCTCTCCAATTGGTTATTCCGCAACCAAGTGTACGCAACCACCAGACGTTCAGGGATTCGGCCGTTGTATCCTCTACCCATAACTCCTCTTCTCGCATGCATAACCTCATCTTCGCATTGTTATCTACGCCCTCACCGTTTTCACTTCCGGTTTCATTCATCACGCTGTTTCACCGTGAACATACTCTGTTCTATTCCTCACCTCTCCGCTCAGAACCCTGACCACCAGTTTCGTAATTGCATCACGGCCATTCTGTTGTAGCCGTAAAACCACTACTGACCACTCTGCTGTAGCCGTAATACCCACTGCTGAGCACCGTTTTTCCCGTATAAGCTCTCTCTCCCGTATTCGAACAACGCTGTCAGAGCAGCAAGAGAGCTGGTAACCGAAATGGGCAAGTTATTAAGAGCAGAGCTGGAAGGTTCTAAGTTTTTAGACGGTTACCCACAAACGAAGAATGCCCTGCAGAAGGCCAAGTGGTTAAAATTTATTCAGAAGTTCAAAGGATATAACAAGGAAGTCACCAAGGCATTTGCCCGGTCGTTTGATGGAAAAACAAATACTGTGGAGATTGGAGACCTACAATTCACTGTCACCGAGAGCAGCCTGGCTCAAGCAACTGCTTTGCCTCGTACTGGGGAACGTTGGTTCAAAAATCGAACTGTTGAAGGCCAGGAATGGAAGAATATGTTGAAAAATCCAGGTATGGATACCACTATCTTCACCAAAGGAATACCTGTAAGTGTCATTAAAAAGGAATGGACTGCCTTACTTTTGTTAGTTCAGAAATTTTTAACATGTGAGGGCAGATTTGGTATAATGTATGTTTATCATACAAAGATAATGATGCATTTTATGGGTGAACATACCATCAATCTTCCTTATTTCTTGCTGGCTAGTCTGAAAAAAATGAGTGCCACTGTTCAGAAAAATGTGGGAAACATTGAGCCCCACCTATATCACCATGGACTCATTAAAATCTTGATTGAGGAGCAGTTAAAAATCAGAAAGGATACATGGGAGAAATTCCTTGTTAGAAACCATTTTCAAGGGGCAGCAGAAGCCTCTAGTAGCTCTCCTAGGGTGCCAAAAAGAAGTAGAAGAAAAGGGAAAGAAATAGTCACCCAAGAAGAGACTGCTGCCCAAGATACTGCTGTAGAAGTTGAAGAAACTGCCCAAGAAATTGTTACAAAACTCTTCAAGAAATTTCCCAAGAAACTGTTCAAGAAACTATTCAAAAGGAAAAGAAAAAGGGATGCAGAACAAAAAGACAAAAGGAGGATAAAGGAAAATCTATTTTGCAAGAGTCATACCCTTCACCTGAACCTTCAAGTGAAGAAGATACCCAAACATTAGCTCATAGGCTTGCTCAGCTTCATGAAACTGCCAGCTCCAAAAAGAAACAAAAGCAAAAACAGCAAGAACCAAAAAGTACGAGCCTACAAATAAGGAGAAGCAGTAGACTTATACAGAAGAAGAGTGTGATTAAAGAGAAACAGTCTCATTTCATTGATTTGGGCACACCTGAGAAGACTCCAATTCAGCTAACTATTGAGCTAAGTCCTCCAAGAGAGGAAAGTCCTGTCCAGCAAGAGAGAGAAAGCAGTTTTCAAGGATTTGAATTTAGGCCAAGACAAACACCTGACATTGACCCTGTCCAGCAGGAGGCATATGATTATTTGGAAACATTAGAGCAATCTGTTGCTGGCCCTAGTACTGTCTTGCCCCTGGAACAACAGGTTCAATCTTTGAAGCAAGAAGTATTTGAGCTAGAGGTCCTAAACCGTCACATCAAACAGGAAAATGAAGCACTGAAAGAATAGAGAAACATGGACAAGATGATCCACGATAATACAATGCTTCATCTGGGTCTTTGGCAAAGAAAGAACAGGAAATTGAAGAGGAAATGCAGGAAATTGAGCAGAGCCTTGGTCAACATGAAATTCAGATGCTTGGTTAAGAAACCAAGAACAAATGTGGCAACAGGAAGGAAAAGGAGAAGGTTGGATGTCTTGGCAGAGGCATCCGAACATGTGAACTGAAAGATTATGATAAAATTTTGGTTGCATGAGGACATGCAACACCCTCACAGTGGGGGTATGTTGAGCCTCAACCTTGCACTCATTTACCTGTCCTCCCAACAGCTTTTCCCCATTCACTTCTCTCTTCTGACATCATTTCCTCCATCAACTTGTTCAATTCATTGCATTATATGTCTTTTAACATGATTTGATTGACTGTGCTAATGATTGATTGTTTGTTTAGAATTTTGGTACATGTTCAGCAATTCCGCAGCTGTTCTGCAATTCCGCAGATACTCAACAATTCCGCAGCTGTTCAGAGATTCCGCAGCCTTTTTGTTGTTTGCTATACTCCACGTGTCTTCTCCAGGAACGAGCCACATGGGCATGTTGGTATGGATGTCTACATGGATCGTATGCTATTGGTTGGGCCAAATCAGTCACGTATGCCCCCGGTCAACACAGGAGTACCCACGGTCAAACAGTTAAGTTCCAGACGGTGGCACGGCTCTGCGTGAGAAACTGAGACACGAAATCACAGCTGGCACTTCCTCCATGCCACGAAGACAACAAGGGACAGGATCTAACCATAGATTTACTCCCCATGATGACCGTTTCCTCCAAATGTGCACGGATCTGCCTGCGTGTTGCTGCGTAGTTAATTAGTTAGGCCTGTAGTTGCTTAGTTTACGCAGAGGACAGTTGTTAATTTTTGGTATGTTCTACGCTAGAGCAATTTATTCAAATTTTCACAGTTAGCAATCACATCACCATTACGATAAACTGCAGATAGAACATAAATATAAAACACAGAAGACAAGCCAAGGCAAGAGGACACAAGATATGGCGCGAGCCAGGGACAAACCCCACAATATGTGGGGAAACCCTTTGATCAAATCTTCTTTTATCTTCAAAGTTCAGCAGAGAAAGAGAGAGAGAGAGATAGTACAATTACAACAGAAGTCAAGACTTTGACTTGACTAGATCTGAGCATAGAATATCTTCTATAACAATGAGATCAGTTGAAGGCATTCTGCCTCAACTGATTCTCCAAGGTGACTCCTTCACCTATCATCGTGTTGCATCTGGTTCTCTTGCTGTACCAATCATACTGCACCATACTTCACTAATCACGTTTCTCATGTCCATGATCTTATCCATCATCATGTTGCCCTTCATGTCCATGATCATCATGTGCATCATCATCATGTTGCTTATCCGCAGTCCTTTCTCCTTCATCCATCCATGATCTACAAAGTATGAGATCTGAGATTCATCTAGACTGCACCTACAGGTATGCTGAGAATGGAACCTACACCAGACCTTAGTTAATGCTGCGTCCTTATCGAATTAGATCATGTACCTGAGATTTTTCCATGATTGGACCTAATGCCTAACCGAGTTGCAGTCAAGCCCTAATGTGAATCTTCTTCTGTTTTTGGATATGAGAAGTCTGTCTCTCCTTAACTGCGTCTACTTGTAACTACTCTTCAAAACATCAAAAGTATTTGAGTTCGTATGACTGTCTCCATGACTGCACATAGGGTCTTACTGTGGCTTCATTAACTGTGTATAAAGGTTTCCATGGACAACGTAATGCTGTGCGTATTGCCTTCATTATAGTGTATGGACAACGTAATGTTGTGCGTATATATTGCCTCCATTACAACGTATGAGCTGCGTGATGCTATGCGTATATACAAATGAGGATTTCGGAGAGCGTATTATATGTCTACGTGCTACAGCATAAACCACGCTGCCAGATCTAGGGCTTGCGTGATATATATGTGTCTACGCATCTTTGCCTCCATCCTGACTGCGTTACAATAAATATCTTCATTCCCCGTATTATATGATTGTGATATATGACAGCGTTCCAAGTACGTGGTCTCCACATGTTTCTTCAGAACGTATTTCAGCGTATATGAATATATATATGTGACATGACCTGTGCATTAAAGTTGTGACCGGCATATTAGCTCCAGCGTATACGTGACCTTCATTGACTGCGTGTAATTCTTTTCAGCTGTTCTATATACCAGACTGCGGCTTAGGGCATCATCAAACTAGGGCAGCGTATTCTTTTTGTGACTCTCCTTCTCAAAACCCAAGACATGGAGAGGATATCACATCAAGAATGCATGTCCAAAATGATAACAAATCCTCATCTATTTATACCAAAACGAAGATGATGAATAGACACGTCGGTTGGGCTTCTAGAGCCTACATAAGAGCTGGTCGGCTTGATAATAATTACATAAACAAAATAAATTAATATCTCCATAAATACTTATCGGAATTAGATGATCTTTGGATCAATCCTACACCTCTCGACAAGAGGGATCCAATAAAAATATCAGCTGCCATAAATAAGCTAACCCACATGGAGTTTTGCCCTAGTTGCCAATTTAACACTCCCTCTCAACTAGGGGGAACTCCATCTGCTGATCCATATGACCGACTGTACTATCTCTACCATCAGTACCCTGCACTGCTCTACCCATCTTTGCTCAGCTCTGCTGGCTCTGCTCTACTCTACTAAGCTCTGTTGGCTTTGCTCTGCTCTGCTCAGCTCTGCTGGCTCTGCTAGCTTTGCTCTACTGGCTCTGCTCTTCTCAGCTCTGCTCAGTGCTGCTGGTTCTGCTAGCTCTACTCTTCTTAGCTCTGCTGGCTCTGCTAGCTCTGCTCTGCTCAGCTCTGCTGGCTCTACTCTGCTCAGCTCTGCTGGCTCTGCTAGCTCTGCTCTGCTAGCTCTGCTAGCTCTACTCTGCTCAGCTTTGCTGAACTATGAAGAAGAATAATTGATCAAGAATGTCTCATACCATTCTCCACTGACCCGAAGTCAAACTCAGAGTGCATACCACTAGTCCCAGACCAGTCTCAACTGACCCAAACTCAACGTCATAGTAGGTACCACTCCTACTACTGGTCCCATACTAGTATCGCAGTCTCAGAGAGTGTACCACTAGTCCCAGACCAGTCTCAACCGACCCAAAGTCAGCGTCATAGTATGTACCACTCTCACTGGTCCCAGACCAGTACTGCACTGACATGAAGTCAGTCTCGGAGTATGTACCACTGGTCCTAGACCAGTCTTAGCCGACCCGAAGTCAGCGTCATAGCATGTACAACTCCTACCACTGGTCCCAGACCAGTATCATTGATCCCAGATCAATGGAGGACATCCTAGCGTAGGGAGTACGGTAGATACAACGACGCGTCCATCGGTACTACTATGGTCCCTAACTTCATTTCCCTGCTCATTGATCAGATGAGAGGTACTTCCCATGAGTCCCAAACTGCATGGGTAGGATGCCTCGACAGGAGAACTTAATCAATCCTGTCCTCACAGGAGAACACATCAATCCCGCTACAATCGCCATGGAGAACACATCAATCTAGGCTGCCATGGAGAACACATCAATCCAGCCCTCACAGGAGAACACATCAATCCTGCTACAATCGCCATGGAGAACACATCAATCCAGGCCTCACAGGAGAACACATCAATCCTGCTACAATCGCCATGGAGAACACATCAATCTAGGCCTCACAGGAGAACACATCAATCCTGCTACACAAGAGAGCGAATCATCTTGTCCCACAAGAGAGTGAATCATCTTGTTTCAGTGTGCACCACCAGGGGAGGGTGAGTCACCCTGTGGTCGTATGTTGCTCCAATAGAACTGCAAGCCCCCCAAAGCTCCTAGAGCTCAATGTATGCAACATGCAGGACCCTTTTACAAAGGTCTCTCGACGACTCCAAGTCGTTCGGGAAAATCACAAATTTAATCTTTCCTCAGGGCTCTGTCCTGTACATCATCTCAGTGTGATGGAGCCTCCTTGATCATCGACTTACCATATCCCAGATAAGGCAGTAATTGATGTCTATCTGCTAGAGAAATTGTCAAATACGAGACTCCTCAATAATCGAATCCCATCTCTGGTTGTCATAGAGATTCACAGTGGTATTCATCATGTGTACAAATAGCTCACTGAAGAGCTTCAGCAACCAGACTGCCTCACAGAGGGCCATACTATCAGCAATGTATTCTGCCTTGGTGGTGCTCAGAGTCACCAACTTCTGCTTCCTCTTCTCTTCCAGGATATCGAGGCAGACAGCACTGAGAAGTGCTCTAGGGATCCTTCGTATTGCCTGCCCACTCATCATTCGAATAATCATGTGGTTTCATATTTCCAGCAGTGTATCTCAATTCATGAGAGATTGTGCCCTGAAGATATCTTAGAAGATTCTTGGCACCAATCTAGTGAGTCTCAACCAAATATGAGCTCACCATGCTAACTACAACACAGATGTCCGGATGGATGTTCTTCAAGAACATCAATGCAAATGAGTTTATGAAACTCAGAGGCATTTCCCAAATCTGGTCCGACATCATTACCATATAACTTCTGAAAGTTAGGATCCTCGAGGCAGTCACAAGCTTGCAGCTTATCTTCTCACATTCAGAATCCAACTCCCTCTGTCTCTTATAAGTGAGAGGGTCTGCACCTGTCAGACATAGGTGCCGGTACGAGAGGTTCATCATCCACAACCTTCGAGTAATGGTTTGGATCGATTTCACTCCTAGTGAATCTCAGCTGCATTGGACAGCTATTAATCCTCTCATACTATGCCCGAGGTGTTTTTCTTCAAGCCATAGAGGGCTTTCTTCCACCTGTATACATGAGATTCCTTGATCATGATTCTCAAACTCCTCGGGTTGTTCCAAACCTGTGAACCAGCTGCATGAGGGGAATGGTCCCCTTATAATATTTTCCTTCGGTACATTTCAGACATGTACCTTCATGCTTCTTTTGAATTCAGGCATCCTAGTCCCCATTTGACTCACAGACCTTCGGTGCTGAGTCAATGGACATGGTCCCCAGTGGACTTCCTGCAACTTGATACAACCCTGAACTCAAAAACATCTTTAAAAAAAATCTATTTTCAAACACGTACCTTTCCATCGATAAGTGCCACCTTGTAACCTTTGACTTCCATTTCCGAGATGGACATCAGGTTCAATCAGGTACATAAAAGAGATTTTGGGGTTCCTTGCTTTCGTGGTAGAGTCGACCATTGTCTTTGATGACCCGCATCTCTGTCATTCGGGCACTTAAATAAATAAAGCGTTCTCCAACGCTTAAAGATTAGCTCTTATTATTGTAATTTCCGTAATCATTTTGGTTGTAAAACTCTGTTTTAAAAGATTGCTGTTACAACACTTTTTCACTGTATTTTGACATGTTGAATTAATAGAAGAAGACTGTTTCTGCTCATCTCTGCGTAGCTGATCTTTAGCTGGTTGAGTGGATGGAGGGCCCCCATCTATCACAACCTATGTACAATAGCATTTAATTTTATTTTCCTGCCTTTCTTTGTTTGCATTTTCACATGTACAATAATGTATAGTTTGATTTATGCAATTTTTCATTTCTTTGATCATGTATAATAATGTACAGTTTGATTTCATGCCTTTACATTTCCAGCACTTTTGAGAACTGATCAGTTTGTTTATGCAGGTGTGTTAGAGCCCGGGATAGTGTGTTTTTATTTCACTGATGGTATTTGAAGTTGTCTTGTCTTAGCTGCTGATTTTTACTTTGCTTACGCAGTTTCATTGCTAGTTTACTTTCTAAAGTTTTTAACAAGTTGCTTACTAACTTTTTGATGGTCTTCTTATCATAATTATCTAACTTTTATTGGACCAGAATATCATTGAGTGGCAGCTTGGTTTGATTAGCTTTTTGACTCATATTACTGATTTCTTCTTAACTATTTTTCACATGAACAATTACAGCTAGAGGCAGAGTGTTAAGAAAGAATGAAGTGTTATGATTTGTCATTTAAGTTTTGCAGTTAAAGTAGTGTTTTTCACTTTCCATTGAGTTAACATAGATGCTATTTTTTTTGTTCTTATCAGCAGCACAAATAGTGGACTAGTGCCATTAGTCATTTTGTTTAATGCTTTGCTTTCATTTGAAGTTTTAATTCCATTGCAAGTCACTTTTCAAGCTTTCTCTTTAAAATTTTTTAGGAGCATTTAGTAATCACCATACACACACACACACTCATCTGTTCATAAATCCATCACTCCATCTTAGGAAGTTAAATCAACCACAAACATCATCTAAAAGCGACAAAAAGAACTAGGAAAGGTTACTTAAGTACATACTGTACATATCACTTCATCAGCTTACGAGCCCCGGGTTGACAATTAATGATAGCAATTTAAACAACACTAAATTGACCAAACACTTAGCTGCCCATGAAGAGCATGATGATGGATATCGTGGTAGCAAATGTTCCCCCTAAGTTTGGTATGCTACTTTCTAGAGGGTGGATTAAGAGGCTAGGTGGGACATTACAAAATGATTTATCTTATGCCATTGCCCCAGTTTTTGGAGGGGAAAGAAGGAGATTGTACAAAGAAGCACAACTGGCCTACATCATTAGTGATGAGAAGAATCCTACTAATCATCCCATCTATGCTGTGGATACTAATTTTGGAGCATGTATTATCCAAATTGAAGAATCCCACAAGGCCTCATTGTAGCTCAAGAAACCAATAATCTATGCCATGGAAGAGCAAGGAAGTCAGGTTTGGGCGATGTTCTTTGATGGAGCATGTTCAAGGGAAACTACAGGAGTAGGGGTGGTGCTGATATCTCCAAAACAAGAAAGCATACAGCTGTCTTTCAAGCTAACTTTTCAAGTCACCAACAATATAGCAAAGTATGAGGCTCTGATATTGGGCCTTAACGCAACTAAAGAGAGAGGGATCAAAAACATAAACGTGTTTGGAGATGCTGATCTCATCATTCAGCAAGTGAACAAAGTGTTTCAAGCAAAGCACCCGAGGTTGAAAGCATATAGAGATGAAGTATGGAGACTCAAAGATTCTTTCGACAGTTTTTGTATCTCATATATCCCTAGAGTCAAAAATTAGCTCGCTGATTCCCTTGTTATGTCTGCTAGTATGTTTATCCCTCCCATGCCTCCTAGACTAGCTTTGTTGTGGGGAAAAATGCCTATGCAGGACAATCCTATCCACCTAAGGTGTGACAGTGCCTTAGAAACAAACAGAGACAACTATTCTAGTATTCTTCCTTTATGAATTAAGAATGAAGAGAGATGGATGGACTAACCGGTGTCTTCCGTTTGTCCCTCGATCCGGTTTCTCTTCTGTTTGAGAGTTCCCAGCTACTTGCCTTCTCGCTCGCCCAGCTTCAACAGGTCTCTGCAAGATCACAAGAAGAGAACACTACACAAAGACATAGATTCATATTCATAACTAGTTCAGGATTAGAAATAAACTAAACATACTAATGCAATCATACATCAAAGATACACCAGTATATAGGAGAAACCAAGATAGCTTTATTGATGAATAACAAGGTTCAGGAAGAGATACAACCAAGAAGGCTCCAATCCAGCATCTCCTTCCCAGCAAATGGAATTCCTATCTTCACCTCCCTTCAAATCATTAAGCACCCAATGATTCCAATCTCAAACCAACAACAATTCTTTGCCATAACAAAATTCCAGCCCCTAGATCTCATGGAGGAGAGATCCATATATAGATGTTTGGAGAGAGGATGAGTCAGCTTGAGATCTGACTAGTGTCCTCTCCCTCTGTCAGTTCTTGATTCCACTTGGAGGTTCTTGCTTCCACTTGGAGATTGGGAACCTCTTACTCATCACTAGTCGAATTCACTGAGGCAAGTGTCATTGAGGAAGATTCTGGAAGCTTCCTGGGTCTTGACATCTTGCTGAATGAACTTGCCATTTGTCAACTCTCGCTCAGCGCGCCCTGGTAGTGCTTCTACCTGCGTTGCAGTGCAGGTAGCCAGTGCATACTTTGCATTTCAGCGCAGACAGCTAGTGGAGCCTCTGAATTGATCCTGAATTGACTTGTTTTTGAGCAGTTTCTGGTGGAGAACTTCTGTGAATTGCTGTGGTTTGTTAGCCTTGTTCCTCTAGGGGTAGGAACAACATGTTTAGGGACTTTGGATCCCTTAGATTATGGACATTTCATGCTCAATGCTGTAAGGCACAAAAATTTCTATAACAGTTGCCCCCTAAAGTATGAGGCCGTTTATTGGGTGAAATGCTTTATCAGGAGGATCCGAAGTTCATCCAATGCTGGGAGGAGACCTGTAATAAGATACAATACAATACATTATTTTTCATACTGCTTTCATGATCTAGCTGAGGCGGGCATTCCCATGCTCAGCTTTATAAATTCATTTTTCTGTACATAGAACAGACAATCGTCTGATGGTAGACTGATAATTTTGATGAAATTATCATCCTTTGGGTAGGATGATTATCTGCTGCAATGATGTACATGTCAATGTCTTTATCTTTCCTGAATATATATCGCAGCCCGGATGGATGAAACTAGATCCGGTGTCTTCAAACTCGTTCGATCTTCACTCTAAGTACAAGTCGATCCATGTGAGAAATGTTCTGAAGTCGAACATGGAAAGACATCACTTGATTACCGGTCAAGGAGGTAAACCATTAACAAGCGCGAGAGGAATCACCGATAATGATAATGACCCTCAAGGTACTGCAGTACAATTCACGTGGTGTGAATAAAGGACTTGGCGTCGAACACCACGCAAAATCTTTCGGTCGAAGGTCATTGATCTATACCTGTCGCCGGAAGTGAGAAACTTGCCATTGAGGCATGCAAGCTTCAAAGTACTGAAGGGGTTGTTCCTAGATCAACTTCTTGGATAATGAGCTGCTGTCGACAAGAAGCGATCCGTCAAAGGAGGGCCTTAATGTATCCCACATCAGTGACATGGAACGAAGCTAATGATTTTGATGGAGGTGAAAATGATCTGTGACATATGATTAAGGGTGGCGGTCATGAAAGGATGAAGGATAATGTATGGCAGTGGATGGGACACGGTTGACTTTTCTGAACGACTTCTCTTGAACATATGGCGACACTGATGTGATGGATTGGTAGCATTACCCCTAATATGGATGGTATGGCGAGACCATGGTGATGTGACCGGTGAATGAAACAACCCAACCCGATTGTGGCACGGAGGAAAAGTGTCATGTTCAAGAGCGACTTGCTACCATCAAAGTTTTCTTGAGTTTCTCCCAATTTTTCCCCAGTCATTGCTGACCAGTACCTCTTTATTTTTGTCAAGCTTGAGGAGGATAACATATGCTTGTTCTATAACTTGCCCTTCGGGCAAGCCCATCGCTATGTTTTAACGAGCCTAGCGATAGTGAAACTCGCTCTCGTCTAAAGACAAGTTTGTCGCTATTTAATGATTTTAACGAGTCTAACGACAAAGATAACTCGGTCCTTTTCATTTTTAGAGAGTCTGAAAAGGTACATAAAGTTAACTCCAAAAGTCCTTTTTCGTCATCTAATCCCTTAAGTCTGAAAAAGTATAAAACAATACAGAAGGGATGAGTTTTCGATAGTTTTAACAAGACGAACAAAACAAGCGCTCGATCTTTTTGTGCAATAATCCCTCAGGTCCAAAAATATTAAAATCTAGAGGAGGGATAGCACTTCCGGTCGCTTTAACGAGCTGGAAGGCCAAAACTCGACAATCTTTTCATATTTTACGAGTCAGATGAAAAGAGCTTAAAGAAGACTCGTCTTTTGAGGAACAAGTGATAAAATGAGTTAGCAGTTGATTCCAGGTACAGGTTGGAATTTTCCAATCACGGCAGTGTCACAAGGATGGCTAGTGTAATCACTCTTCGCAGCTGTTCCTCAAAATGGGTAAACAATCAAATGGAGGTGAACGATCGGCCAATGGAAAAGTGGAGGTGACGGTGCAAACACGACCAAGGCTTTAATGGCTGATAATGTTACATTCACAGTGGTTATTTACCGGGTAGTTCATTTTTTAACGAGCTTAAACGCGGATTGAAACACTTGCTCGATCTTATGTTTATTTTTTAACGAGCATGAACTATGCGCTAAAACTGCTCGGATCTTGTGTTTATTTTTTAACGAGCATGAATTGTGTGATAAAACTGCTCGATTAACCCAGTCATATGATAAGAGTGTCTCATCAAGATTCTATTTTTTATGGAGCTTCATCTCACCAAGCTTTGCTTTGGATCCTTTCGTTATGCAAGTTCGAAAACGACTAATCCTACGAGTTTAAAGGGTTATAGGTCCTAAAAATTTAAAAAATAAATAGCCGCCCCTTGCTTGCACTCAAAAAGGTTTGCATGCCCCTAAGCATAAAGTACGATTTCAAGGTTACCCCTATTTCATTTCCGTCAAAACATTTGTTTCACCGAGAGAGGCCTACCTCTTTCAGGTTACCCAAATATTTTTTCATTAATCTTTCAAACAAAACACTTCCTCGGAAATGTCTACCGAAATAGACAAAGGTGAGCGACGATGCCCGCCAACTCACATAACTTTGACAAAAGAATATTATTCTAGAACAACCCCTCTTCCATGCCGGACGGGGTACGGACTAGTCATATTCTCCCGCGGAAACCTACTCTATACCCAAAGTTTTCCTGCCGAAGCAGACCAGGATGCATGCCCCCTGGGTTCCAGTCATATCCTCCCGGATTACTCGCGCTCATCAGGAGGACGGACCGTGGGTTGAGACACTTCTTGCGTGAAGAGACCATATAGGGATGGTACATGACTATTTGCGATGCGTGATCCTGGAAATGAAAGTTGGTCCACGAGCTTGACCACTCTTCCTTCGTGCGGAAAACACATTACTCTAAAGAGTGAGGAGACGATGGTTCCCATGCAATATATATAGTCTCGTCCAAGGAGTAGGTTATAATCCAAGGGTCCTTGAACAACCATCACGTTCATTTGAACGGTCTTCCCTTACAATGTTATGGGCACATTGGGGAGGATCCCTAAAGGTCGACTGGTTCCTTTATCAAAGCCTGATAGATTTCTCATTTCAGGCAAAAGCGCTGGCGAACCAAGCGCTTTCCAAGCAATAGAGGAAAGGATACTCACAGATGCCCCCTCATCAATGATAGTGCCAGCCATTACCATTCTGTATATTTGAACGATAATTCTGAATGGTATACTGGCTGGTAACCGGGGTCTGCCTAGTTGGTTCCAGTCGAAGGACACAACTAGGTTGCTTGGTGGTGGGACCGAATAAACGACCGGATATCGCTCTGACGAACTTCCTTCCTGCGATAAAGGAATGGGTGCATTTCCCCCATGTTCGTCGGAGTCTGTGTTGATGAAGAGAATTTGGACGGTGTCGTCTTTATTCTCCTCTATGATGGTATCATTCGAAGATAGAGCCTCTGAAGGCAAAACTGGGTCAACTGCCGCCTCAACCTTTTGACTTTCGTCAGGTAACGATTCAGACGGTTCATCTTCAATGATAGGTACTTTGGCTGACCACCTGAGCGGGCCAACCGGGTTCTCAACTAGTGAAGGACTTGGCAGGAGTTTTTGATATCCAGGAGGAAGTTGCGCTCATAAAATCGGGCGATCTTCCAAAACTCTTTTAGCCTTGTCTAAGAAGGGACAATGGTGGATGGCATGGTCGCCTTCACACAGTTTGCAGGGAAATCTAGCTTTCCCTCTCTGTCCTTGGGCTTCACTTTCACTAGTTGACAGTGTGCTGTCAACATGGCTATCAGAGGTTGACGCCACC
Source organism: Pinus tabuliformis (assembly GCA_031772625.1). Taxonomy (NCBI): domain Eukaryota; kingdom Viridiplantae; phylum Streptophyta; class Pinopsida; order Pinales; family Pinaceae; genus Pinus; species Pinus tabuliformis. The sequence goes on from CM062809.1 coordinate 1,250,073,474, forward strand.
GAATTGTGCAAACGGGGAGACCAGTCCCTTAGTATCCGAGGGATGCAGGGACAATCTCTGTGGAAGTGGTCTCCCTTGCATATGACACATGGCGATTTAGGCCTAGTCAGTGCTGTGTGTGGATTTTTGTCAAACGACACTTGTTTGCCCCCAGTCGCTTTTGGCTCCTTCTTCTTCTTCTCTTTCTTCTTCTTTTCCTTCTTCTCCTTAGGAACTTGGTTTTTTGTTTTACCAGTTCTGTCAAGCGAAGAGGAAGGAGGAGAAGAAGAATTAGATGAAGTAGAAGGCTGGTGGGCAACTCTGGTCTGGTCTAACTGTTGACTCGACTGTTCAGGAATAGTGGTGTTCTGAACGACATTGGTTGAAAAGAGCCAGACTGGCAGGCCAATTGTCAGTCCTGGAAGCGACAATGTGGCCATTTGGGGCGCACCAACATCTCCCCAAGAGGAGAAAGGACTAGGATTTCCACCAAGGGGAATTCCTTGGTTGGTGGGCTCCATTTTTTCAACCTAAAGATCAACGCAGGAATAAAGGGTGATTGTTCTGTTTAAAATAAATTTTTAACGACGCTTAGACACAACTTGCTTTTTCACTTTTAAAGAGTCGAGAAAAAGCTAAAGATGACTCTAGTCTCCTTCGATGTTTTAACGAACCCGAAGTGACAAATTCTCGGATGGACTTTTTCCGTTATAGAGTCTGAAAAAGGCCAAAAGGAACTGCTCTAGAGTTCTAGGCAGAGGGTGTGCCAAACTTTTCGCAAAACCGCAGAATACTTTTTAGGGTACAGGCGGTCGATCTTCCTGAATGCTGTGTTCAGTGCATTGCGATCAGTAGGGCGGCCGACACGGCTTCCTATGGATAAAGGTTATATTCCTATAGGGGTCTCCCAATATATACGCGACGGTATGTGGGAGCACAATATGTACTGGTACTAATCGTCCCTTAGGAGGAATCACCCAACCAATAGTGAGGCGACCAGTGACCAGGTTTTACGACGCCAGAACACGTCTCTAGCCTAGACCTCTATGTTGTGCGTTATGTTGCAAAGCGTTGATAAGTTCATTTGATTTATTTTAGGTTGATATTTTTAGAAGTTTGCCTTTCTGGATCACCACGAGATGTATGATACAATTCCTAAATGCAGTCTAAAGATGATAAGCAAGCTTTATATCTTTTCAACTTTGAAAATCCTAGCTACAAAGGGAAAAGAAAGACACCATCTTTTCTCAAAAAGCAATCAGCACACTCTAATGCACTTTTCCTAAATCAAGCATGCAAACTATCAAGATGCAAATGCACAATGTAGGTGTTTGTTTTCCGCTTTCTTAATATTGATGCCTAAAAAGAAAGCTTTTTGTACAACTTTGGATTCGCTTTTAAATGACAAATACAAACAAGTTTACTTTTTCAAAATCAGAAAGGGTAGAAGAGAATACAACACTTTACTACTTTCGAAATGAACACTTGTTTCAACACTTAAAAGAGACAAACTCAAACCAAAAGCAAAAGCAAATGTATAATCAACTATAGACAGCCAATGAACTCTCTCCTAAGATCACAATCAACAGATTTGAATCAAGGGCTACAAGATGATTATTTCACTCTTACAAAGGAAAACTATGAATGACGCCACAAACACATAAAAACACTCACATTCTTTTTGTACAAAAGGAGGCAGAATTTAAGCAGAGAAAAGGAGTTATCAGACTGGTACCTATGCTGGTTACAGGCTGCAAAAATCAGAGATCAAAACAAGGCAAAACAGAGCAGAGAACCCCAGCTGCACAAGGCCTAACTAGATCAACGCACCCTCAACACAGAGGCTTTGACATTCAGTGCAGGTAGCCTTCATGGGACCTGCGTTGAAATGCAGAACCTCTTCACAGGGTCTGCGCTAAAGGAGAAACGAGAGTTTCTCACTGGGTTCTGGGTCACAGTTTGCTGATTAATCTACGGTTTCAGGCCAAATAAAAGCAACAAGCAAGGTACAATCAAAGGGATGCTTTGAGGGATTACTAAGATCTATCAAAAAGGATCATCAAATCATTTGTGAGTCCATTGTTCAGATCATAGACAAATCCAGTGATTGGATCAAAGCAACAACTGTCTACTTTGCATCTGAGAATAGCAGATGCAGTTCGATTGTTGCTGTGGAGTCTATGAAACAAACAATGATAGAGACACAAATAAAATGACTAAAAAAATCTCCCCAGCGGAGTCGCCAATTTGTTGTGGGGAAAAATGCCTATTCAGGACGATCCTATCCACCTAAGGTGTGACAGTGCCTTAGCAACAAACAGAGATAGCTATTCTAGTATTCTTCCTTTATGAATTAAGAATGAAGAGAGATGGATGGACTAACCGGTGTCTTCTGTTTGTCCCTCGATCCGGTTTCTCTTCTCTTTGAGAGTTCCTAGCTACTTGCCTTCTCGCTCGCCCAGCTTCAACAGGTCTCTGCAAGATCACAAGAAGAGAACACTACACAAAGACATAGATTCATATTCATAACTAGTTCAGGATTAGAAATAAACTAAACATACTAATGCAATCATACATCAAAGATACACCAGTATATAGGAGAAACCAAGATAGCTTTATTGATGAATAACAAGGTTCAGGAAGAGATACAACCAAGAAGGCTCCAATCCAGCATCTCCTTCCCAGCAAATGGAATTCCTATCTTCACCTCCCTTCAAAGCATTAAGCACCCAATGATTCCAATCTCAAACCAACAACAATTCTTTGCCATAACAAAATTCCAGCCCCTAGATCTCATGGAGGAGAGATCCATATATAGATGTTTGGAGAGAGGATGAGTCAGCTTGAGATCTGACTAGTGTCCTCTCCCTCTGTCAGTTCTTGATTCCACTTGGAGGTTCTTGCTTCCACTTGGAGATTGGGAACCTATTACTCATCACTAGTCGAATTCACTGAGGTAAGTGTCATTGAGGAAGATTCTGGAAGCTTCCTGGGTCTTGACACCTTGCTGAATGAAATTGCCATTTGTCAACTCTCGCTCAGCGCACCCTGGTAGTGCTTCTACCTGTGTTGCAGTGCAGGTAGCCAGTGCATACTTTGCATTTCAGCGCAGACATCTAGTGGAGCCTCTGAATTGATCCCGAATTGACTTGTTTCTGAGCAGTTTCTGGTGGAGAAATTCTGTGAATTGCTGTGGTTTGTTAGCCTTGTTCCTCTAGGGGTAGGAACAACATGTTTAGGGACTTTGGATCCCTTAGATTATGGAAATTTCATGCTCAATGCTGTAAGGCACAAAAATGTCTATAACAAGCTTATGAAGTTCAGGTAAAATATAGACCATCCTTGCCTGATAATGTCTGGCGTTGGAAAGTCTTTGAGGATGATGATGAAGTAAATAGGTTTCTACAAGTCATTGATGAATTATCTAAAATTCAAATTGACCAAGAGAATGAAGCTCTGGAAGAAAGCCCCCAATCCCAGCTAAAGAACAAAATTTGCAAAAAAAGCATTGTCCAGTTGCTCAGCAATCATATACCTAAAGGCCTAGCTCCCTTAGAAAATTTGTTTGACCAGAATGATGTGCCTTATAAGGTTTCCCAAAAAGAAGATCAATCTGTAGTCCATAAGCATAACATAGGGAGCCCAGATCATCGTAGATATATAAATCTGTCGGCTCATTTGTAGGCTACTCAGAGTTCTAAATACTGCACCTTGATGAAGCAGTTCGCTGATGTCTTTGCTTGGGAGTACAATGAAATCAAAACGTATGATAAAAAGATCATCCAACATAGGATCCCCTTCGAAAAAGACACCATCCCGTTCAAGCAGAAGCTGAGACCTATAAATCCTCTACTCCTTCCTCTAATTGAAAAGGAGATCAAGAAGTTGTTGGTTTGCAAAATCATAGTACCTCTTAGATATTCAAAATGGGTAGCCAACTTAGTAGTTGTGAGGAAGAAAAGTGGAGAAATTAGGCTCTGTGTTGATTTCATAAACTTAAAAAAATGCTCTAAGAAAGACAATTATCCTCTACCCAAGATGGAGCATTTGCTGCAGAAAGTCTCAAGAGCCAAAATAATGTTTTTCCTGGATGGATTTTCAGGGTATAATCAAGTTGTTGTGCATCCAGATGATCAAGAGAAGACTGCATTCACCACTCCCTGGGGCACTTTCATGTATTCCAAGATGCCTTTTGGGCTGATGAATGTTGGAGCAACCTTTCAGAGAGCTATGGATATAACATTCGTGCGAGAGAAGGACAAGTTTGTCCTCATTTACCTTGATGATATAACAGTATACTCCAACAACCATCAATATCATTTGCAGCACCTGAAGAAATTATTTCTGAAATGTAGAAGGTTTGGGATATCAGTCAATCCTAAAAAGTCACAGTTTGCTTTAGAAGAGGGTAAGCTGTTAGGACACATTGTCTCTGCTGTAGGTGTCAAAGTTGACCCAGAAAGAGTGAGAGCAATACAGACCTTGTCTGTCCCAAGATCGAAGAAGGATATCCAGTCCTTTCTGGGCAAAATAAATTTTCTAAGGAGGTTTGTTCCAAATTTTGTAGAAATTGTAAAACACATTACCTCCATGTTGAAGAATGGATCAGAAATCAAATGGACTGAGGAAGCAAGAATATCTTTTGAATCCATCAAGAGAGCCATTATGGAAGCTCCTACTTTGATCAACCTAGACCATAGCAAGGAGTTCCATACATTCTCATTTGCCTCAGATGACACCCTTGCAACAGTCCTGTTGTAGAAAGATGACGAAGGTTCAGAACATCTGGTGGCATTCTTCAACAAAACCTTAAGGGATGCTGAGCTGAGGTATGACATTATAGAAAAAAAAGTCTATGCTCTTATCAAATCCTTAAAAGCTTTGAGAATATACATTCTGCACTCCAATGTAATTGCATATGTGCCCTCTACTTCAATTAAATATGTCCTAACGCAGCTAGATGTTGATGGTAGAAGGGATAAATGGATAGCAAAGCTAATAGAATTCAACATAGAGCTAAAGCCCACCAAGCTGGTCAGAGGTCAGGGCCTTGCCAAACTGATGGCTGAAGAAAATTGTAGGATGCTAGACATAAATCTCATAAACACAATCTGAGAGTACAAACAGACAGAACAAGTAGTTGAACCTGGGTAGAGCCAGCCAGTTGCAAAAAATCTAGTTTCTTGTGAATGGTATTCTACCATAGTTCAATTTTTGCTGAAGCTAGAAGTCCCTCCAGGCCTAAGTTCAAGCCAAGCCAAAACCATTAAGCTTAGAGCAGCCAAGTATTGCATTCATGAAAACTTGCTGTACTGGAGGGACCCCTCTGGAATCCTATTGAGGTGTTTGGACAATGAACAATCCATAGAAGTCATGCATCAGTTTCATTCCAGCATCTATGGAGGGCATCACTACTGGAAAACCACAGCTCACAAGGTCCTTAGAGCTAGGTATTATTGGCCCACCTTGTTTTCTAATGTCTTTTCATTTGTTAAGTCTTGTGACAGGTGCTAGAGGTTTGAGGGAAAGCAGCATTTGAAGTCCTTGTCCTTGAGGTCCATACATGCAAATGGTCCTTTTCAACACTGGGGCTTGGATTTCATAGGAGAAATCAATCCACATTCCAGTGGCTAGCATAGATGGATCTTAGTAGCCACTAACTACTTCACTAAGTGGATTGAGGCCATCCCTACCAGAAATGTTGATCACCATGTAGTCATGAAGTCCTTGACAAAGAATATATTCACCAGGTTTGGTTATCCACATAAAGTAGTTACAGACAATGCAGCAGCCTTCAAGGCAAAAGAGTTGGTGGACATGTGTGACTCAATGGGCATTAAGCTAGTTCATTCCACCTCATACTACCCTCAAGGCAATGGTCTAGCAGAATCTTCCAACAAGAGCCTGATAAGGATAATCAAAAAGTTGTTGGAAGACAACAAAAAGAATTGGGATTCCAAGCTCAAATATGCATTGTGGGCTGACAAGGTCTCCACCAAGAAATCCACAAGGAATTCACCATTCAAGCTGGTATATGGCACTGAGGCTGTATTCCCAATTCAGTTAACCCTCCATGTGGAAAATTTCTTGCAAGAAGAGCAGAATGAGGAAGAGGACATGGAAAAAAGGATTTGTGATTTGGCAGAAGTGCATCAAATCAAAGAACAACTGGTTGAAAAATCTGTAGCACATTAGGGAAGGATCAAGGAAGCCTTTGACAGGAAGGCAAAGATAGATAGTTTTCAGGTTGGAGACTTGGTTCTTAAGTGGGATGCACTGAAAGAGAAGAAAGGAAACCATGGGAAGTTTGATGCTTTGTGGACGGGACCTTTTGTCATCACTCAGATCCAAGGGAACAATAATTTCATACTGCAAAATATGGAAGGAGAGACAGTTTTTGATGGCCCAGTTAATGGGCGATTTTTGAAAATTTATGTTGTTTAAGGTCTTCAGGCCTTCCAAGTTGTAAATATGTTGTTTCATCAGTTTTAGTGTAGGCACAATTAGACTCCATGCCCAATGGAACACTAGGAAATTTTTCTAATCTGGTTTTCACAGGAAAGGCGATGATCTGCAGTCCTTGAGACCTCACAGGGAGGATCTCATCCCCAGAGGGAGCTAGTGTTAGCTCTGCTATATACCTTTGATTTCTAAAGGTTGGAAATGAGCCTAGTCCGCTTGGTGATGCTTAAAGGAGGCTTGTGGTGTTCATTCTCCCTTCCTTCCCTCACTCCGCTTATCCTCCATTACTTTCATCTCCTTTGTTTTCCTTCTAAAGCCCAACAAAACCCCTTTGATTGCTAGCCCAAAGCGCTAAAGCCAAAACCCCATAAAACTGTGCTCATACAACTTTGTGCCCTTATGAAATCATCGCCCGTAACCTCTGCCATTGATTTCTACCCACCGATCCAATGGCTCTCGTCGCGCCCGATAAATCGACGTGCCCAGTCGTTTCTCCACCATTCGATCAGCTCTGCGAATATCGGATGGCCTTTGCACATTTCGTGCCCGCAAAGCGATGGGACATTAGCATGCGATGGAGAGAGGTTTTTCTCTCTCCTCCGCCACTATGTGTCATGCGCCGAGTGGAATCATGCACCTTCATCCTTTTACCACCCGACGCGCAAAGGCAGTGTGATCGATACCACTTACTGCTTAATCCTTTGTCCCCGCTCGATAACCGTCGCACGCCTTCGCCACCTAATCACTGTTGGATCTGCTCGCCTGAGATCCAACGACCCACATTCATTCTGCTCCTACTTCTTCTGATATCCCCGCCAAGCCATCTCCGCCGTCTATTCTCCCGATCCGATGACATATTTTTCTCCCCCTTCTGAATCGTCCACTCGCCATGTAGTCCACGTCCCTTGACCATTCTGCGTGCCCGAAGGACAAAGGTGACGAACCTACCAGTTGCAGTTGCTCCTCAACAACCACATTTAACAGACAATATGGTCGAAGAGAAAAAGGACAGAGTGTGAGCATGTAACTACATTTAGAAGTTATGGAACGTCGTTGATATGAACACTCCAACTGCCTGAGAGGACAACAAGGCACCTGAAAAGATAAGATTCATCCACTAAAACAAGAAAACACACTCAAAGACTCCATCAGGTAGTTAAATGCAGTTGGTGGTCAATTATGACCCTTCCCTACCTAAAGAGGCCAGGTGCCTTTGTATGAAACTCTATATATACCCTAAACAAGATGTAATTAGGGTTGATGGTTGATGTTTTGATGTAAGGTTCAAATTCTGGAGACTGTAACTATTTTGAAACTTGCAGCGTCTCATCTTCATTTTCAGCTAATACAAGCTTCTTTTGCTGTTAATTTCTCACTTTCCATTTCTCTTCTATTCTAAGTTGTGCCGGATATGATGTATCCTTGAACTCTTGATATTTAGCATTAGAGTAGCTGTCATCCTATCTCTATGTTAAAGACTTGTATGTATCATTGTATAAGTTATTTAGGTTTCTCTTCACCTAGTGCAAGAGAGCTGTCATGATGTCTGTGTATTAGGAGATAAGATTTGCAGGCTTCTTTACTAGTTGTAGCCGGCCATCACATGGTCTTGTGCATCTACTAGTGTGGTCAGTATTCTCCATATTCACCCAATCCTTAAACTGAGTAGTTGGTGGTCTAAAGCCTTGTAGTCTGGGGGTGTTCGCGCATGTCTGGAGTGGTTATCTGGCTTGGACAAGCATCATTTCTTCCATTCATCCATTTGCAACAATAAGTTGAATTTATATGTTACCAGGCATCTCTGAGCTACGACCTAGGAGAGTTTCTTGGAATCCTAACAGCATGAACGGATCATATACAAAGTTCGTCATTCCAAGTGGGTTTCAAACCTTGTTCCTATACACAAGAAGTCTAGGGAAATCTGCTTGTCTGTTAATTTCCAAAACGTGAACTGCGCCTCGGAAAAAGACAACTAGCCTGTGCCATCCATGGACCACATTCTACAAACAGTATCTGGGGCATAAATGTTTTCTCTTCTTGACGGTTTTTCAGGATACAATTAGGTTCTAGTAGCAGAATCTGACAGACTTAAGACTACCTTCCATACCAAGTGGGGTATATTCGCTTATAGACAAATGTTGTTTGGGCTTTTAAATGTAGGCGCAATCTTTCATTGCACCATGGACATTTCTTTTCGCGGACTCATCAAAAAGAGCGTAGTGGTATACCTTGACGATCTGATCGTGTTCTCAAAAAAACAAGAGGACCACATATGACATTTGAAGAAAATATTTGAGCGATGCCAAAGATACATGATTTCCTTGAATCCCAAAAAGAGCGTATTCGCAGTGTATGAGGGGAATCTTCTCGGACACATTGTTGCCAAAAGCAGGATCAAGGTGGACCGAGATCGGGTTCAGACTATTACATAGATTCCTTACCCAGTTAACAAGAAAGCTATGCAGTCTTTCTTGGGCAAGATAATCTTTGTCTGGAAGTTCATCTCACATTATGCATTGATAGTCAAGCCCATGCAAGACAGGATCAAGAAAGATGCAATCTACAACTAGGGCAAGAAGGAAAAATATGCATTCACCCAGATCAAGTAGGCTATTGCAGAAGTGCCTGCACTCTATAGCCTAGAATTCAAGAAGGGTTTCCTGCTATACACCTTCACCTCCGATAATTTTCTCGTTGCAGTACTCACTAAGAAGGATGAAATGAAAGATGAACACCCAATCTCCTTCATGAGTGCAAGCATGTAGGGACTAGAACTAAACTACCCCATTGTTGACAAGTAAGCATACACAGTTTACAAGGCGCTGAAACAATTCAGGCCCTACTTGCTGAAGAACCAATGCACAGTCTTCGTCCCTCACCCGACAGTCTGCACATTTCTTGTACAACAAGAACTGGGTGAAGGACGTGCAAACTGCGTGATAGGCTTGCAAGAGTATGATATTGAAATCAAGCCAGTTCACATGATCAAAATACATGAGCTATGCAGACTTGTAGCTGAAGCAATACACACATCGAGGAGTGAAGAAGAGATCACCGACTAGGAGCAAGAAATTGATGTATGATATAAGGCGAGCAACACCTGCTAAAGATGGAACCTCTTGGTATGCAAATGTGTGCTGGTACCTTGAGAACAACACCGTACCCTCTCACTTTTCTATCAAACAGAAGAGGGCATTGTGCCTAAAAGCCTTAACATATCAGTCGATGCATAGAGTGCTTTACAAGAATCACAGTAAAAAAGTTTTGCTCAGGTGCCTGGAGGCACATGAATCATAGAAGGTACTGCAAGATCTGCATGACGGACCTGCAGAGGGTCACTTTGCGGGAAACACCACTGTGCACAAAGTTATGCAAGCCCATTTCTACTGGCCCACATTATTTAAGGATACACATGCTTATGCCCATAAGTGCCTGGTCTGTCAGTGATGCACCGACAAGACATGAAGATTAGCAGCCCAACTGCACCCTGTTGGAGTGACAGAACCATTCCAATAGTGGGGCCTAGATATCATTGGGGAAATCTTCCCACATTCGGCCAAAGCAACACCGCTACATTCTAACATCAACTGATTACTTCACACGGTGGAAAACAGTAGTTCCTCTCAAACAAGTGAACAACCAGGAGGTCACTAACTTCGTCTAGCAGAACATCATCTCACACTTCGGCTTTTCGATATCACTTATTTTTTATAATGAAAGGTACTTTTCATCTTTGAAACTTTATGATTTTTCATGGCAGAATGATATTGTGCTGAAACACTCATCTAACTATTACCCGTAAGGAAACGGTCTAGTAGAATCCATGAATAAAAACCTCATTCACATAATAGAAAAGACTGTTTTCGCTGAGTAGCGCAACTGGCATACCGCCCTGACGAATGCATTATGGGCTGATCGTGTAACACCCAATTCCTCTCTGAGTACCTCCCCATACTTCCTGGTCTATGGTAAAGAAGCCATCCTTCTACCCAATATCTACTTGCCTACACTTCAGCTTTCCCAAGAATCCCAAGGCAAGGCTTGCTAGCTAGTTTAGTGTAGGATGGATGCTCTCCATAAGCTTTAGGAAGAAAGGATGAAAGAAAAAGAAAAATTCACACTCCACCAGAACCGTATCAAGAGATGGTTCAATAAGAAGTCTGTAGGGAAAGCTAACTTCAGTATTGGTGACTTGGTTCTGAAATGGGATAAGTCCCATGAAGACAAAGGCAAACATATGAAGTTCAAATCCCTATGGATTGGTCTATACATAGTCTAGGAGAAGCTTGGCCCACACACGTACTGTCTGAAATCACTTGATGGGAGGGTTTACAACATTCCTTTCAACGACCAAGATCTCAAGCATTATTTCCAATAGGCCGGGCCGCGTCCCATGCCATGTACACAGTCTGCTTGCTGCTTGTTGTTTTCATTTTGTTTCCCTTGCTTACTATCTTTGTTGCTATTTGGTTTATTCTGCTTACTATTTTTGTTTATGTCTGTTTTGTTTGCTTGATACCTTACTATTTTTGTTTCTGGAAATAAGTGCTACCAACTACTATGTTTTGGCTTTTGAATAGAGTGTGTGGCTAAGATTTGAATAAACTTGTGACACTGTAGCACTTGGCTAGTCTTGTATCCCTCTTATCTGTGGTTGGTTGTAACCTTTAGCTGATGAAGTCTTAAAGGAAAATACGAGTCGTCTGCAAGGGAAGTTTTGGTACAACCATGAACCTGTGTCCATACTGGGAAGCCCCATGCCTGCACTTAGTATTCTTCTCTATGTTGGCTTAGTGGGCCCTGACCTAGGTTCAACGTTAAATTAGCCAAACAAATCCCTACACTACTGGCCCTTTTGGCATCAATCCACGGAGCGTGGACTGAAGTCTCACCCGAAGCAGTATGGGGGGATGCTAGAACCAAGTTTCTGCACCCAGAGATGGTTATGATGTCATTTTATGCCTAAATCTGCCTTCGCGCAGATCGATAAGCCTTTTATGGCTTATCGATATACTTCTCTTAATCGGCCTCTAGACCTTCGCGAAGGTCTACGACTATCATTCGTGGACCCTAACCAGGCGAATCAACCACTTACACACTTCTGTAATTACTCTTACTTTTGTATTTACCCAGATCAGCTTAAGTATCTGATAACTTCAACGTAAATAGATATTATCACTTGCGTTCAAATAACAATGAAAAACATATAGATTTGCACATCAATATAGCATTAAATCATGAAACCATTATTCAGCATAACATAACCACATTGAGTCATAACAAAAGTAAATAGATCAAACACATATATTTTCAGAGTAATCTTCTTTATTAGTACTTCAAATCTTCTTACAGACTCTAACTACCCTGTGTACTCAGCTGCAAGGGTCTATGCACATAGTTGCAGACTTGTACCCTAGGCCTCTACGCACACAACTTCAGAGCCTTTCTTCTATTCTAAGACTCTTCGCTCTTAGCTCTTACTGACTCATCAATGACATGACTGCATTGGACTCTTCTAAGACTCTCCTTTTTATACAATCCCATGGTCCGCATACCATGGGTGGATCTTCTAAAGACGACACAAAATACATAACAGAAGGGTGGAAACCCTTTATGACACTTTACATCTACGCGCTCTGCGACCACACATTGTGGAGACTTTACACTTTACATACAAAAAATTGGGCTTTCTGCCCCAAAACTTGGGCTTTTAACCCCAAAATTGACCCTAGGGGACCTTGTCCCAACATGCCCCCAACACAAATATGGTGAATCACCCCCGAGTCACTCTACTGGGGTGGAGATATTACTATGAAGACCTCCCTATTCCACTTGCACTAATTCAACTTCGGCTGTACATTGCGTAGCTGCCTGCTTGACTTGTTCCACCAACTGCTCCATTACTAGTCCTGCGCTATCTACTTCGATCTTCTTTTGTGATGTCTACAGGCTGGAAAAATTCTCCCCAATGGTGGTGGAGAGCACATAGGCCTCATCTAGCCAGGGCCCAATCTAGCCTTGAGGACTGCCTCTTTTTGCTATGCTACTTCCACCTGTTCTTTCAGTTCCTTTGCCTCATGCAGCTTGGCCAATCTTTGTGTGATGGTGACACTGTGTGCCATCACTCTGGCTTTGTCATATTGTTGTTGTAATTCCCTTGCCTCAGTATTCAACCTCTATAGGTTGGGATCTTCCTACAAACTCATGAGGACCTCGATCGATTGCTCGAAGAGTGTAGTGCATTCTGCCACTGTGACATCTACTGCAGTGACTACATTCTTGACAACTGCCTCACACTGTTCTCTGACCTCTAGCAGAGTTGAAGGCTATGCCCTCAACTCAAGATTTGTAATCTTGAGGTTTAGCTCAAACTGAACCTAGGCCATCTCAGTTCGAGTATCGCACGCCCGTAGCCAACTTCTGAATCTTGGCTTGCACAGGTGCCTCTTAGGGGATGTGTAGTTCCAAAATGGTTCTATGCACTTCTGCTACCACTACTATGGTGAACTTATTCTTCTCCTGGACCTTATTCTAGGTGTCTATCGATGCTATTTTCTCAACAAACAACTGTTCATTTTTAACCTTCTTCTCGCTGATCACACTCAATGCGCACTGCTCTCGGGCCCTAAGTTCCACGACCACACTTTCTTGCAACGTGTGAAAGAATTCACTTGGGAACGTGGCCAAGTTGAGACCAATGTTCCTTAAAGCAGTCTTGTCAGCATCTGTCTCTGTGCCTAGGGCTCCATCAGGTAGTGATGGCCTGAGGATCCAAAGAACAAACCATCTCCACTACTCCAGTGGTCCCCGACGCCAAGCTAGTTGAAGTCGTGCTGCTCTACCCTACACCAGCTTACAGTTGAGTAGTTTAGATTTGCAGCTCGTGCAAACCCATCTGAATGGAAACCAACGCTTGCTTATACTGCTGTTTGAACTACTACATCAATTCCACCTTCACATCCCTTACTTTATCCCTGATGTCATCCAAGTCACTCTTTGTCAAGGTGATCGGGTCTAGTGACGACTTGGTGACCTTGGAATTTTTGTGCGGCCCTTCCTTCTCTTGCTCCCTATTCTGCTTCACCCAAAAGGGAGTGATTTCCAAATCTACACCACCCTTCTCTAATCGTTCTTCTTCCTCTGTCTATGGTGAGGGATATTTCTGACTTCGGTCAGAGTGACGCTCTTCCTCTCGTTCCTTCGTGGCATGATTTGCTTCCTCTCTGGATTTTGTTGCAGCCTCCTTCTATTTTTTAGCCAACTACTGGATTTTCTACTGGGCCTCTTCCTTCTTCTACTTTCTTGTGGACTTACTAGACCCAATGGAAAAATCTGAGGTCGTGCGTCACTTCGTTGGACAACGATTGAGGACCACTGCTATGGCATCATCTGTCACGAGGTATGGTAGATCATACCACTTTTGTTCTGGGTCCTTGCACACCCGGATGGAGATACAGTGGAAGTCCTCTTTGAATTCTGCGTATCCCAACAACTACTCAAAAATAGTTGGTGACAACCTTGGCTTGCGATTGATGGCCATATTGATGCTCATCTACATCAACACCTAGAATACCTTGCTCTCGCAAACCTGCTCAGCATCCTTCGTGGCCCATAGAGAAGCAAACTTCATTGCTTCTGGAAAATCTTATGTGATTGGAGGAAAATAACTATCCTCCAGCAACTACCAGGTGACTAGCACATCAAAATTAAGAGCCATGAGTAGTGAAATGTCTTTCTCTAGTCCTGTGCCTCCCTGCAGTTCACGAGGAACTCGCTGCATAGATAGTGTTCCCAATTGAATTGTATGCCTTCCGCGCACTGCAAAGCTAATGAAATGACTGGTTCGAGTACCTCATTTATGCGACACTTCCTCATTACCTTGCCTATCAAGATCTGGGCGACCAACTTCATCGTGGGGTATTTATGTTGGGAATTGAATATCCGTGCGGCTTCTTGACAAACTTAAACTTATCATTCATCCTCTCGGTGAGGTTGTGCTCGCCTGTTTTTCCGCCAAATTCCTTGACCAAATTCAGCCCCAAATGTGGTAATAAGGTGATCCTATGGATCACCATGTTAGTTAAAGGGATCAACCTCTCCAACCACAGGCACCCTTCGTGCACCAGGCACAATAACTGTTTGATAATTATCAAATTTTGCAGTACTGCCATTGTTTTCTCGACTCCCCCATGTTGCCCTAGGATTCCCCAAAAAACATCGTTTAGGGCCTCAAAACGGCTCCGGAAGTTCAGGACCCGAAAAACTGCTAAAAATAGTAAGTTGTGCTACAATTAAGGAAACTGAAAATGCTGAGAAGACAATGGTGGGGGTCCAGGTGGACTTGGCAGGTGGCCACCAATATCCACCTGGATCATTCCTCCCCCCTTAGGAAGCAATGGTCCCCATTGCGTTGAGCTCCTCCATGAGATGAGGAAACTTCTGTTGAACTTGTTCCCTGGTGAGCCACTTGCCCTGCTGAAGGAGTTGGCCTGCTTTGACAACTCGAAACAGTTGGATATTCTGTTGGCGAGTGTTCTTGATCTGTGTTTCCATGATCCGATCAGTTGCAGCTTGTTCCATGCAGTCGGGATTTAATTCTGTGGGTTTGAGCTGTTCTGCAATGTCGGATGTGCCTAGCAATGGTGGAAAGTATGGCCGAAGGTGGTCCACATTGAACACTGGGTGCAGGCCAAGGAATGGGGGAATGCTGAGCTCAAATGCATTATCTCCCATAGCCTTAGTAATGGTGTAAGGACCATATCGGAGTGGTCTCAATTTCCGATAGGCTCCAGTAAGGCGTTCCTTTTGCAAATGCAACCAGACTTTGTCGCCCACCTGAAACTTGTGTGGCACCTGGTGTTGATCATGTCGCTGCTTGTACTTCGCATTTTATTTCTCAAGAATGTCATGGACCTGCTGGCGAATATGTTGGATGCGCTCAATGAAGCTGGTGGCCTTATCTGTTTCGGACTGGACATGAGCTGAATTCATGTGAGTGGCTGCAAGTGGCATGGCCACATCAATGGGGCATAGTGGCTGGAATCCCAACCCCACCTGAAAAGGGCTATGGCCAGTGGAGCTGTGAAGAGCTCGGTTGTAGCTGTGCTGAACATAAGGGAGGCTCTCGTCCCATGTGCGTGGATGCTTTGAGTTATACATGCGCAGAATGTGCACAATCATCCTGTTGACAACTTCTGTCTGGCCATCAGTTTGAGGATGGAAGGCTGTGGACTTCGTGAGTTTGGTGTCCAGAATTGACCAGAGACTGGACCAAAATGTGCTGAGAAACCGACTGTCCCGATCTGAGATGATAGACTGTGGGATCCCAAAGTGCACCCACACTCGTTCAAAGAAGAGTTTAGCAGTGGCTTCTGCTGTGATATTCTTCTTGCAGGCCACCATAATGGCCATCTTCAAGAACCTATCGACGACCACAAAAACACAATCATTTCCATGCTTAGTGGAAGGAAGGCCTGACATGTAATCCATGGAGATGGATTCCCAAGGTCGACTAGGGGTAGGCAACGAGGTATAGAGGCCGTGCTTCTTAATGGTCGGTTTGGCAATGGCACAAGCAGTACATGATCGGATGTACTTCCCAACATCCTGTCGAAGATTCGGCCAATAGAAATAATTTTGCAGTATTGCCACTGTTTTCTCGACCCTGAAATGCCCAGCAGCGCGACTGTAGTGTGCTTCCAAAATCATCTTGGCACGCTCACTTGAAGGAACACAAAGGTGACCGAGGTGGCATAATAGGGCATCCTGGAGGTGAATCTGCAACATGCCGACCCTCCAAGAGTGTCTGGTATGTGTGGCCGAATTCTAGGTCGCTTTTGTAGAGAAGTGGCCAATCAGAAGTCTCGTGCCCACAAGAGTTGAGCACGGTGGTTAGCGCCATGATCGGTGGCCGACTGAGGCAATCTGCAACATTATTGGTGCTTCCCTTTTTATACTTGATATTCAAGTGAAACTGTTGCAGGTATGTAGACCACTTCTGATGGCGATCATTCTGCGATTTCCCTTGGGTCTGTATGAACTGCAGAGGTCAGTGGTCTGTGTGGATGACCGTTTCCTTCCCCAAAATGTAATGCTTCCATTGTAGGCAGGCCTGTACAATGGAATACATCTCTTTATCATAAGTGGGGTACTTCTGGACTGTGTCTGAAAGTGTTTCACTGTGATATGCCACTGGATGTCCATGTTGAGTAAGAACTGCCCCAATAGCATAGTCAGAGGCATCTGCCTCGACCTCAAATGGTTGTTGTAAATCTGGTAACGCGAGCACTGGTGCCGTGCAGAGGCGATCCTTCAACTCCCTGAATGCCTTCTGTTGAGATTCAGACCAAAAGAATTTTGCTTTCGCCCCACCCTTGGTGACTTGACTCAAGGGCCAAGAAATATGAGAAAACCGCAACACAAACCTGCGGTAGAAGTTGGCAAGGCATAGAAAGCTGCAGAGCTCTGTTAGAGTGGTTGGAGAGGGCCAATCCCGAATGACTTGGATCTTGGCTGGATCGACATTCACCCCCTGTTCATCAATGATGTATCCCAGATACTGAACCTGGGTCATGCCAAAAGTGCATTTCTCCAAATTGGCACATAGCTTGTGTTGCCGCAGTGTTTGGAGAACCTGTCGGATGTGGTGGAGGTGCTCTTCCCAACTCTGGCTGAAGATCAGTATGTCATCCAAGTATACTACTACAAAGGAGTTGGTGAATGGCCGCACGATGTCATCCATTAGCCTCATAAAGATTGCAGGAGCATTCGTCAATCCGAAAGGTATGACCAACCATTCGAAGAGGCCCTCCTTGGATTTGAAGGCAATCTTCCACACATCGGAGGGTTCGATTGGTACCTGGTGATATCCTGACTTCAGATCGATCTTGCTGAAATATTTCGCCCCCTTTAGTTGGTCTAGGAGGTCATCAATCCGCGAGATTGGGTACCTATTACGGACAGTGATCTTGTTCAGCGCCCGATAGTCAATACAGAGTCTCCACGTCCCATCCTTCTTCTGTACCAACATGATCGGGCTCCCACAGGGCGATGAACTCGGACGGATGTGACCTTTCTGCAGGAGCTCTTGAATCTGCCTCTTGATTTCATCGTTCTCTAGAACGGAGCGCCGATAAATTGGTCCATTGGGTAGCGGCGCACCTGGGGTCAGATCGATGGAGTGCTTGACTTGACAGTGCAGAGGAAACCCTGCCGGGGAGGTGAAGATGTCCTCGTACTCCTCCACAACCTTGTCCATCTGTAGTTGTCGTGCAGAGGGACCCCGTTTGGAGGCCGAGACCACTGTCTTCTTCTTTCCTTGAGGGCGTATCATCAGGAAAACAAATTTCCTGGTTTTGGAAATGATCTTACTGCATTTTTTTGCAGTAATAAAAGAGATGGCGGCAGGTGGTGCTACCTCTGGTATCCTGAACAACTTATTTCCCAATGTAATAATAACAACACGGGGCCTTGATTCATACACAGCATGTCGCTTCCAAAAGTATGGTTGTCCTAGTAATACATCACAAACTTCAAGGGGAGGAATGTCACACAATACCTCATCCGTGAAGGGCTTGATGTTGTATGGAAGGCGACACTGCCAGCTCACGCGAAGATCTCGTCCTTGGTGGAGCCACCCGATGGTGTATGGTTGTGGATGTGCTGTGGTCGGTAAGCCCAACCGCTTCACGACCTCTGCCGAAATGAGGTTCTTTTGACTCCCGCTATCAACAATGAACTGTATCAGGGAGCCCTTTACCCACATCTGGGAGTGGAAGAGACGCTCCTCCTCCTCTGGATCTTCGGGTTCATTTTTCTGGATCTTCATGGTAGCAACAGTGGCGCTGGGATCCGCATCAATGATCTGCTTCCCTTTTTCATACCCCTTATCAGGTTCTGACTCAGAGTCAGAACATGCATCTGATTCTGAAACCTTTAGCTCAGCCACCAGTGACTGCTTGGCCCGACACTCACTTGTGTTGTGAGTGGAGCTCTTATGGAACTCACACCATTTTCCAGTGTCCTTTCTCGGCTTTGCGGCGCTGTTCTTTGCTTGCAGCTTCGGCTGGTTGTCTTGGGCTGTCCCGCCTTGGCTTTGTCCTTTGTTCTGTGGTTTAGGGGCACCTTTCCCCTGCTTTGGATTTGCAGATCCAAAGTCTCGCTTATTTTGTTTAAACTTCTGCTCGACCTTGACGACATATCGGTATGCTACGCCGAGCGAGGGGATGTTTAGGAATTGTATTTCTTCCTGGATGTACTTGTGCAGGCAGCCACGGTATTTGAGTATCAAATGTTGCTCTGAATCCTTGATACCCAACTTTGTGCGAAGGGTATGGAAAAGATTGGTGAACTCCGACACGTCTTGGTCCCTTCCCTGCCGCAGCGTGGTCCACTTTATGTATTCATCCTCATAGCTTCCGACAGGGTAGTACTGCTCCTTGATGGCATCCCGGAACGAATCCCAGGTGGGTGCGGCTGAAAATAGTGAGCCAGTACTTTCATCCTTCTGCTCGTAGTAGGTTTCCCACCAGTCCTTGACGTGGGGGGCTGCTTTGAGAAGAGCAAAAACAATCTTTTCCCGACTCGAAAATTCATGAACAGAAAAATAACCCTCTAGCAGATTTAACCATTTATCTACGGCATCTGCGTCTATCTAACCCTCGAATATGGGGATTTCAAAATTAACTTGTACCTTAAAGGGTGTGGCGTTTCCAGAGTAGCTGCTGGAAGCCGATGCGATGTTTCTGGGTAGCCGCTGAAGGATCTGGGCAAAGTTGTCCATCATCGCGTTCCGTTGTCGCTCGAGGGCTTCTTCGAGCAAGATTTTGATGGGATCTCCTGTCCCCTCGTCTTTCTTCTCGTCCGCCATGGGAGGCCGTCGGGATTTGTGAGGCTGGTCTTGCAAAGGTTCAACCAGTTCAAGCCCTAACTCCTTATATCCCGACCTTGTTGGGGACATGCAAAGAAAAACAGAGAAAAAGCAGACCGCTCTGATACCACTGATCCGGATTTAAACAGGAACGCAAAAACTTACAGAGATAACCATATACACAAAGATGCAGCGGAAATAATACTTCATTTCATTAATGGAAAATACTGAAATATGCTTACAACCAGAAATGGAAATAAACCAGCTAGGGCGATGGTAGCTTATCTCTGAGAAGAGATGTGATGGCTACATTCCTCTGAACTGTATTACAATGAGGCTCGAAGGCCTATTTATTGTTGAGAAACAATGGAAAACCCTTAACATTCCAAAACCTAACCCTAGGAGATGAAACGCCAAACTGTGGGCCCTGTTTGGGGTAAATTGGTACATCAACTTCCGGGGGTCGTAACTTTGGCATATGATCTCCGTTTGACACGTACAATAGCTCATTAGAAAGATCTATCCGAGCACTATCATTGTTGGAACAGACAACATTTGTCCATTCCATGGACCCATGTTGCCTCCAGATTCCGCAAAATACGTCGTTTAGGGCCTCAAAACGGCTCCGGAAGTTCAGGACCCGAAAAACTGCTAAAAATAGTAAGTTGTGCTACAATTAAGGAAACTGAAAATTCTGAGAAGACAATGGTGGGGGTCCAGGTGGACTTGGCAGGTGGGCACCAATATCCACCTGGATCAGTGCGGTGGAAATGCGTGTTATAGATATATTTGGGCACTGAAACCCCATTGACATATGTCCATAAACCAAGGGATTCTAAAGCCCTAAAAGTGTTGTTTCATACCCTAAAGGAACAAGGTCAGCTGATTACATCATTTCTTAGAAGTTATCCCTGAAAAACTACTCAGAACTGGTCAAAACTAGACCATACAGACTACTCCATGCTGAGGGTGCGATGCATCTCACCTATTACACACAGGGGGTGCGATGCATACTGAAAATCCCTTCTGTAGGGTGGATGAGCAAGAGTAGGCAAATGGCAGAAGCAGTTTGCTAGGTGGAAACTCAAAGAATCTTCTAGAAACTGCTCATATGACACTTGCCTCTCTGAATTCGCCCAGGGATGAGTAAGATATCTTGAAATCTCCAAGTGGAACCAAGAACTATCAGTGAAACGACACTAATCAAAATCCCAGAAGCTGACTCACTCTCCTGCAAACATCTATATATGCATCCCTCATCCCAGAGATCTAGGAGGCTAGAATTTTGTAATTTGTAAGGAAGTGTTGTTGGTTTCTCTTTGAAGACATTGTATTGTTGGGTGATCTTGCTTTGTATGAGGTGAAGAGGGCTTTCATGTTGGGAGGATGGTGCTGGATCAGACAGCTTGGTTGTAATCCTCTCTTCTACTACTTCTATCAATAAAGCTATTTGAGGTTTCCTCCATATACTTGTATATCTCTGAATCTTGTATTTGTGTATGAATTTATATGGTTAATGTACATCTGATCCTACATTGTTTATGGTTATATATATCTCTGCTTTGATGGTATTTTGTTGCTTTGACTCTACAAGTGTTCTTTGAAGCGGGGCAAGTGAGGAAGGAGTGGCGAAATATCTATCAAGGGAGAGAGGAAACAAGCAAGGAGACTAGCGAAAGACTGAAGTTGGTACTCTTTGCTTCTCTCTCATCTATCTCTCATAAAGGAAAACACAACTTTAGTTTTTTGTTTCTAAGATAGCTACCCATGTTAGTGGGACTAGCAGCTCTGAGTGGACACTAGTTTTCCCAGTAACAAAATGGAGAATCCACTGGAGAGCGAATAGTTTGTTTGTTTTGTTACTGTTGTTTGCTTTATAAACCATAGATGGAGCCTGAAGTTAAGCTAGCTAGCCTTCAAACTTATTTTTCTATGCAACTGCAAAGTAGATCAACGCTGCTTCAGTAAATCTCCGGGTTGGTTTATGAATTGAACATCTGACTTGCAAACATCTAATTGCCCTGGTGGTAGCTCAAATAACCTCATTAGATCAGCCCTATACTTTGTGTCTACTGACTATCATTAGCTCAGCCTAAATCTCTGAAATTAGCTGCAAACTGTGAGTGAAAACCAAGCTCAGTATCGTCCCTGGATCATCGCACTGTCTCTCATTGGAAATCTAGATGCATTGTTGGAAATAATACTGAGAGGGGGGGTGAATCAGTATTATCAAATTCTTTTCAATATATCTTCCTTATTTATACTTTGAATTATTATTGTATGTTAGTACCATAAAATAATGAGCATGGACAAGAAAAACAGATAGTCACACCAAAGAACACCAGATATAAGGTGGAAACCCAATGTGGGTGAAAACCACCTGTTGCAATATGTCTCTATCTTCTTTCAATTATAAACTCCTTTTACAATGATTTTGTACTGGTGTAGTCCTTTACCAGCATGCAGGCTGCAACCTGCAGAGAGCTACAACTCTCTCTCGTTTTCCAGTCTCTTCTGGAAGGGAGCTACAACCCCCTACTTCTTTTTCCTTCAAGGACCACTTTTCATAAATTTTCAAACTGGATCCATGAAAATCATCAAGTACATGCAAATCACCCAAAATCCTTATACAATCAACCAAGAATCACCCAACTTCTCAGAATGCTATAAACAGAAAGATAGTACCAGAAATATAAACCCAGAACTCTGCAACAAGAGATAAAAGATAACCAATAAATGTTTTAAGACAGATCCGCAGTTTTTCCATATCTGGACTGCGTGACTCCGCACCCCGCCTTCTGTTTTCCTGCATATCCATGCAGAGCACCTTCTGCTACGCTGCGTACCTCCACACTTCTCCTTCTGTCTTTCTGCATTCCTCTATTGTGCCAGCGCACCTTCTCCTTCTATCGCGCCGCGTACTTCTATGTGTCTCTGGAGCTTCTCCCTCTATCGCGCCGCGTACCTCTGTCCTTGATCCGCACTACTTCTTCTGTCTCGCCGCGTGCCTCCACACTGTACCCTCTGTTACGCTGCGTACCTATACTGTATCGCCGCACTGCGCCTTCAATCGCGCTGCGATCCCACACACTGTGCCTTTCTGCGTACCGCGTACCACTGCACTGCACCTTTCACCGGACTGCGAACATCCGCATCTGCACTGTGAATTACCTGCGGACCTTTGATTTGAATCAAACTAACAACCTTCCAATGTTCCACTAACAGTCAGATGCACAGATCTGATCATGCGCCTGAGAGATCACGACTTAATAGATTCACCTTTAAATTTACTTTGATTTAGATCAAGCATTTAACATTGACAACCCAAAATTTTCAGATCTTAAGATGTTCAATTTTCAAAAGATACATTGGCCAAGTGATCTCCTTCCCTATTTATAGTCAAGCCCTTATTCACACCATGGGACAAAACCATCAATAACCAATACAAGGGATCCAAACCGGGGCTAAATTAGATCCTATACCGCGAGCCAAAACCATAGGATCAAGAACGTCGGGCTAAATACCATGGGCCAAACATAGGAAACCCCACGCGAGCGCGCTTCTTTGCCTTGAAGTGAGTGAACTAGGGGAACGCATGTTGTGGGGGAAAGTATCCAACTCGGAATGACCCTAACCCACTCTAAGGGTGACAGTTCCTTAGCAACAGCTGAAAGCAAAGCTATCTAAAGTTTCTTCTTTATGACATGCAAGAGATAAAAGGGAGAGATCCACTTACCGATGTCTTGCACAAATGGTCGATCCAATCTCCTCTGTTTGCCGCTTGCTCCCAGCTCCAAATCTTTTCACGGGCCCGGCTACACGAGATCCTGCAAATAAGATGAGAAGAGGAAACTACAAGAAGCATGCATTCATAAATGATTCAAGGATTAGCATAAATCAAAGACGCAAGTAAGACAATACACCATTGAAACACATGCGAATAGAAGAACCTCAAATGCTTTATTAATATATGGAAGTAAGGTTCAGGCGGTGATACAACCATGAAAGGTCCAATCTAGCATCACCTTCCCGATGGAGAGAAATCTCTTCTTCACCTCCCTCAAGCAATCACCCAATGCTCACAACTGTAAACCAACAGCAATTCTTTGCACCGAATTCCGCCCTCCTAGATCCCATGGGATGAGATCCTTATATAGAGTCTTGGAGTGAAGATAAGTCAGCTTGATGTGTGACTTGTTGTCCTCTTCAACTCCAGTTGTTCTTCAGTCCTTCACTTGGAGTTTCTACCTTCCACTTGGAGTTTTAGAAGCTCTTAACTCATCATTAGGCGAATCTTATGATCAAGTGTCTTTTTGGAAGCTTCCTGGACACTGGCACATTGAGAAAAAGATTCCTCCACATGTCAAAGTACACCCAGCGCAGGTAGCCTTTGTTGCACTTGCTATGCAGCGCAGGTAGCCTTTGTTGCACTTGCTATGCAACGCAGGTAGCCTTTGGAGCAGCTGCTTTGATCCAAAATTGACCTGTTTTTGAGTGTTTTTCAGTGGAGAACTGATTTGCAGTGCTGTGGTTTCCTGACCTTGGTCCTCTAAGGGTAAGAACAACATGTTTAGGGACTTTGGATCCCTTAGATTATTGACATTTCATGCTCTATGCTGTAAGGCACAAAAATGTCTATAACAGTTGCCCCCTAAAGTATGAGGTCGTTTATCGGGTGAAATGCTTTATTAGGAGGATCCGAAGTTCATTCAAATCGTCGAGAGGTGACCTGTAACAAAAATACAATACAATACATTATCTTTTCATACTTTCTTTTCATGATCTAGCTGATGCGGGCATTTCCCATGCTCAGCTTTATAAATACATTTGTTGTACATAAACAGACGATCGTCTGATAATAGACTGATAATTCTCTGCTTTTAATTATCATCCTTTTAGTAGGATGATCATCTGCTGCACATGTCTATGTTTTTATCTCCTGAATATATATCGCAGCCCGGATGGATGAAACTAGATCCAGGGTCTTCAACTTGTCCGATCTTCACTTTAGTACAAGTCGATCCACGTGAGAATTTCTTGAAGTCGAACATGGAAAGACATCACTTGATTACCAGTCAATAATGTAAACTGTTAACAAGCGCGAGAGGAATCACCGATAATGAAGATGACCCTCAAGGTACTGCAGCACAATTCACATGGTGTGAATATAGGATCTGACGTCGAACACCACGCAAAGTCTCTTGGTCGAAGGTCATTAATGTATACCTATCGCCGGGAGTGAGAAACTTGCCATTGAGGCATGCAAGCTTCAAAGTACTGAGGGGGTGTTCCTAGATCAACTTCTTGGATAATGAGCTGATGTCGACAAGAAGAGATCCGTCAAAGGAGGGCCTTAATGAATCCCACATCAGTGACACAGAACGGAGCTAGTGATGATGGTGAAAACGATCTGTGAAATATGATTCAGGGTGGCGGTCATGGAAGGATGAAAGATGATGTACGGTAGTGGATGGGACCCGGTTGACACTTTCTGAATGACATCTCTTGAACATATAACGACACTGATGTGATGGATCGGTAGCATTACCCCATGTATGGATGGTATGGCGAGACCATGGTGAAGGGACCGGTGAATGATAATAACACAACCCGATATTTACGGAGGCAAAAGTGTCATGTTCAAGAGCGACTTGCTACCATTAAGCTTTGAGGTTCTTCCCAATTTTTCCCCAGTCATTTCTGACCAGTACCTCTTTATTTTTGTCAAGCTTGAGGAGGATAACATATGCTTGTTCTATAACCTGCCCTTCGGGCAAGCCCATCGCTATGTTTTAACGAGCCTAGCGATAGGGAAACTCGTTCTCGTCTAAAGACAAGTTTGTCGCTATCTAACATTTTTAACGAGCCCAGCGACAAAGACAACTCGGTCCTTTTCATTTTTAGAGAGTCTGAAAAGGGTACATAAAGTAGACTCCAGGGGTCCTTTTTCGTCATCTAATCCCTTAAGTCCGAAAAAGTATAAAACAATACAAAAGGGATGAATGTTCGATATCTTTATCGAGCCGAACTAGACAAGCGCTCGATCTTTTTGTGCAATAATCCCTCAGGTCCAAAAAGATTAAAATCTAGAGGAGGGATAGCTCTTCCGGTCCTTTTAACGAGCTGGAAGGCAAAAACTCGGCAAACTTTTCATTTTTTACGAGTCAGTGAAAAGAGCTCAAAGAAGACTCGTATTTTGAGGAACGAGTGATAAACAGGGATAGCAGCAGATTCCAGGTACAGGTTGGAATTTTCCAATCACGACAGTATTACAAGGATGGCTAGGTGGGATCACTCTTCGCAGCTGTTCCTCAAAATAGGTAAACAATCAAGTGGATGTGAATGATCGGCCAAATGACAAGTGGAGGTGACGGTGCACAAACACGACCAAGGCTTTTATGGCTGATGAATTTACGGTCTCAAATGGTTATTTACCGGTTCATTTTTTCTGAATGAGCTTGAACTCTGGGGGAAGCCTGCTCACAAGCTTATGTTTATTTTTTAACGAGCATGAATTTCCGCATTAAAACTGCTCGGATCTTGCGTTTATTTTTTAACGAGCATGAACTTTGCCAAAACTGCTCGTTTTTACCAGTCATAAAGTAGGAAGGTCTCTTGGAAGATTGCTATTTTTTAAGGAGCTTCATCTCCCTACGCTTTTCTCCATACCCTCTCTCTATGCAAGCTGGGTATCGGCTAATCCTACGAGTTTAACGGGTTAGACCTACAGGTTTAAAGGGAGGACCTAAAAAACTAAAAAACAAAATAGCCGCCCGTGCTTGCATTCCAAGAGGTTTGCATGCCCCCAGGTGTAAGTCTAATTTCAAGGCTGCCCCTACTTTTCTGTTAAAAACCTTTGTTTTCAACAGGTGAGGCTTACCTCTTTCAGGTTACCCAAAGATCGTTCTGCTAATTCTTTCAAACAGAAACTTTCTTCGGCGATGTCTATCATTAGGTTACACAAAGATGGTTACAATTTGTTGCAGCAATTGAATCCCTTTCTTTGGAGGCTGCCCCTACTTATCCTCTAAAAAATTTGTTTTAATGGGTGAGGCTTGCCTTTTATCCAAAGATGGTTACTACTTGCTGCCGCAAACGGATCCCCTTCTTTGGCAGAGCCCACTTATTTAGACAAAGGTGAATGACGATGCTCCGCCACACACTTAACTTTAACAAAAGAATCTTTTTCCAGAACAACCCCATTACTGACTGCCCCTTCTTCCGCATGAGAGCTCTTCCTGGCTCTTCTGTTTTACGAAGAAGAAGGAGGGGACGGGGTACGGACTAGTCATATTCTCCCGCGGAAATTCTACTTTACACCCAAGGTTTCTTCTGCCTCCAGAGCAGACCAGGATGCATGCCCCCTGGGTTCCGGCCTTCCTTTCCCGAATTACTCGCACTCATCAGGAAGAAGAACCGAAGGTAGAGACCTTTCTTGATCAAATAGACCATTTAGGATAGGTATGTGACTATTGGCGATGCGTGATCCCGGAAATGAAAGTTGGTCTACGAGCTTGACCATTCTTCCTTCGTATGGAAAACACATTATTCGAAAGAGTGAGGAGACTATTGCTTCCATGCAATATATGTAGTCTCGTCCAAGGAGTAGGTTATAATCCAAGGGTCCTTGGACGACCATCAAATTCATCTTGACAACCTTCCCTTTCAGTGTAATAGGCACATTAGGTGGAATCCCTAATGGTCGACTGGTTCCTTTGTCAAAACCCGAGAGATGCCTTGTCTCGGGCAAAAGCGCCGGGCAACCCAGTGCTTTCCAAGCAACAGAGGATAGGATACTCACAGATGCCCCTTCATCAATGATAGTTCCAGCCATCACCATTTTGTATATTTGGACTATAATTCTAAATGGTATACTGGCTGGTAACCGGGGTCTGCCTAGTTGGTTCCAATCAAAGGACACAACTAGGTTGCTTGGTGGTGGGACCGAATATACGGTCGGATATGATCCTGACGACGCTCCTTCCTGCGATAAAGGAGTGGGCACATTGCCCTGATGTTCATCAGAGTCGGTGTTGATGAAGAGAACCTGGACGGTGTCATCCTTACTCTCTTCGGTGAGGGTGTCAACTGAAGATGAATCCTCAGTGACCGTGGTATTTGAAGATGAAACTTCTGAAGGGAGAACCGGGTCAACTGCCGTTTCGACCCTTGGACTTTCGTCCGGTCCGGATTCAGTAGGTTCACTTTCAGCGGCTGACACTTCAGCTGGCCCTATGGGCGGGGCAGCTGTATTTTCGACCAACGAAGGACTTGGCGCAAGTTTTTGGTATCCAGGAGGAAGTAGCAACGGTGCAACCGGTTGATCTTCCAAAACTCTCTTTGCTTCGTCTAAAAAGGGACAACGGTGAAGGGTGTGATTGCCTTCACACAGTTCGCAGGGGAATCTCATTCCCCTTCGTCGTCTGGGACCTTCACTTTCGCTGGTCGACGGTAAGCATTCAACCTGGTTTTCAGAGGTTGACGCTTCCGGATTGTGCAAACGAGGGGACCAGTCCCTTAGTATCCGGGGAATACTGGGACAATCACGGTGGAGGTGGTCCCCTCTACATATGACACATGGCGATTTGGGCTCGGTCCGTGCTGTGTGTGGGTTTTCATTAGATACCTTTTGCTTGCCCCCAGGCGCCTTTGGCTCCTTCTGCTTCTTTTCTTTCTTCTTCTTTTCCTTCTTCTTTTCCATGGGAGCCGCACTTCTGGAGTTCTAGGCAAGGGTGTGCCAAACCTTTCGCGAAACCACAGAATACGTTTTACGGTACGAGTGGTCGATCTTCGTGAATGCTGTGTTCACTGCATCGCGATCAGTAGGGCGGCCGACACGGCTTTCTATGGATAAAAGCTTTGTTCCTATAGGGGTCCCCCAATATACGTGATGGTACGCGGGGGCACAAGTTCGTATTAGTGCTATCGTCCCTCAGGAGGAATCACCCACCTTCGTATAGATCGATAGTCACTATGTTTAAAGACGCCGGTTCACGTCTCTACCTAGACCTCTACTGTGTTTCGTTATGTTTCAAAGCGTTGTTAGATAAATTCAGTTCTTTTTAGGTTGATCTTACTTAGCAGTTTGCCTTTATGGATCACCACGTGATGTATGATACAACTCCTAAATGCAGTCTAAGAATGATAAGCAAGCTTTTTCAATTCTTTCAACTTATGAAAACCTTAACTACTGAAGGAAAAGAAAGACATCATCTTTTCAAACAGATCATAGAGCACACATTGATGCACTTTTCCTAAATCGACATGCAAGCTGTCAAAATGCGCATGCACAATGCAAGTATTTCTTTTCTTCTTCCTTAATGTTGGTGTATTACAAAAAGAAAGCTGTTGTATAATTTCGAATTCGATTTCAAGCGTAAGCAAACAAGTTTGGTCCAATAATCAAAAGAACACCTTAAGATTCACTCGTTTCAACACAAGAAATACTGAAATTCGAACCATATAACGAAAGCAAATGCTCAAGCAGCTATGAACAACAATAAACTAGCTCTTAGAATCACATCGACACTTTCTCACAGGTCTAGATCCAAGAGGTCATAGCAAGACTAGTTCACTTTCGCTACGGGAAACTGTGAATGACAACAAGAAATACAATAAGAACAATCACGGTTTCTTCATACAACTGAGGCGGAATGAAGGCAAAGAGAAGTGGTTTCAGCTGGGTATATAGGTTGACAACAGGCTGCAAAAACAAGACTGAAAACTGGGCAACAGACAGTGGGGAATCCCAGCTGCACAAGGCAAAACTGGATCAGCGCAGGTGCTGCACTGTCAATCTGAGATGCAGCGCAGGTAGCCCCTTCGGGACCTGCATTGCAGTGCAGGTAGCCTTTGTTGCAGCTGCACTGATGAGACAACTCTCGTCTCTCTCAGATTCCGGGTCACAGTTTGCTCAAAAATCAATGGTTTTTGGCCAAATCAGAGGCTATCAGTTAAGTATACACTAGAGGATGATTAAAGGAAGATGAACACTATCACAAAGAGCTAAAAAGAGTCCTTGTGGATCAGCTCTTCAAATCATAAACATGCCCAGCACTGGGCTAGAGTAGCTGCCCTCTACTTTGCATTCGAAGGACTCGAATGCAGTTCGATTCGGTACTCTCTTGTTTAAGAAATGAATAGCAAGAAACACAAGCTACCAACAAGACACGATCCCCAGTGGAGTCGCCAGTCTGTTGTGGGGGAAAGTATCCAACTCAGAATGACCCTAACCCACTCTAAGGGTGACAGTTCCTTAGCAACAGCTGAAAGCAAAGCTATCTAAAGTTTCTTCTTTATGACATGCAAGAGATAAAAGGGATAGATCCACTTACCGATGTCTTGCGCAAATGGTCGATCCAATCTCCTCTGTTTGCCGCTTGCTCCCAGCTCCAAGTCTTTTCATGGGCCTGGCTACACGAGATCCTGCAAATAAGACGAGAAGAGGAAACTACAAGAAGCATGCATTCATAAATGATTCAAGGATTAGCATAAATCAAAGACGCAAGTAAGACAATACACCATTGAAACACATGCGAATAGAAGAACCTTCAAATGCTTTATTAATATATGGAAGTAAGGTTCAGGCGGTGATACAACCATGAAAGGTCCAATCCAGCATCACCTTCCCGATGGAGAGAAATCTCTTCTTCACCTCCCTCAAGCAATCACCCAATGCTCACAACTGTAAACCAACAGCAATTCTTTGCACCGAATTCCGCCCTCCTAGATCCCATGGGATGAGATCCTTATATAGAGTTTTGGAGTGAAGATAAGTTAGCTTGATGTGTGACTTGTTTTCCTCTTCAACTCCAGTTGTTCTTCAGTCCTTCACTTGGAGTTTCTACCTTCCACTTGGAGTTTTAGAAGCTCTTAACTCATCATTAAGCGAATCTTATGATCAAGTGTCTTTTTGGAAGCTTCCTGGACACTGGCACATTGAGAAAAAGATTCCTCCACATGTCAAAGTATGCCCAGCGCAAGTAGCCTTTGTTGC
Organism: Pinus tabuliformis; assembly: GCA_031772625.1. Taxonomy (NCBI): domain Eukaryota; kingdom Viridiplantae; phylum Streptophyta; class Pinopsida; order Pinales; family Pinaceae; genus Pinus; species Pinus tabuliformis. The sequence goes on from CM062809.1 coordinate 1,250,103,779, forward strand.
ACTTGCTATGCAGCGCAGGTAGCCTTTGTTGCACTTGCTATGCAACGCAGGTAGCCTTTGGAGCAGCTGCTTTGATCCAAAATTGACCTGTTTTTGAGTGTTTTTCAGTGGAGAACTGATTTGCAGTGCTGTGGTTTGCTGACCTTGTTCCTCTAAGGGTAAGAACAACATGTTTAGGGACTTTGGATCCCTTAGATTATTGACATTTCATGCTCTATGCTGTAAGGCACAAAAATGTCTATAACAATGCACCTTCTGAACGGGTAACCTGCGGTTACGACCGCACTTCCTGGACGACGAACCTGCGGGTCCGCACCTTTTGAACCATTCACCTGCGAGCCTCTTAATTTCCATCATTTTGAGAGCTTGAACAGAGTTTTTGCCACTTGAGTGAGTTTCCATCAAGTACAACACCTGTATCATAGAGCCATATCAGAATCATAATGCCAACAATCTCCCCTTTTGGACTTGATGGCAACCTCAAGATCCTCAACGTCATTCTCCCCCTTTGACATCAAGGGCAAAGGGTTATGATCCCCCTAAGAACATGCTCCCCCTGACTATAAACCAGATCTTCAAAGAAGAACCATAATCCACCAAACACCATAAATGACCATGAAAGAGATAGAGACATATTGCAGCAATATTCCTTTTGTCCTTCCTCCATAATGCCAACAATGCATTATATGCTCCCCTTGAACCTGTGCCATTCGACCTTTGACCAATCCGCAACTCAGCAAATGTACGCATATACCCCAGATGAACCTTGCGTACAACCAACAATTAGAAGAGAGTCAACAATAAGATGATGCATCAACAACCCGTTGCCTGAGGTATTCAAAGGTCTCCCTGGGCAATGGTTTAGTGAGTATATCAGCAACTTGTTCCTTAGAAGGAACATACTCCAACTTGACCTTCTGTTCAAGCACTTGTTCCCGGAGAAAGTGATACTTGATTGGTATGTGCTTGGTCTTTGAATGCATGACTGGGTTCTTTGAAATGCTGATTGCACTTGTATTATCACATAAGATGGAGATAGGTGGAGTATAGGTGATTTGAAAATCCTGCAAAGTTTGTATCATCCAAAGGAGTTGAGTGCAACAAGATGCAACAACAACATATTCCGCTTCAGCTGTAGACAAGGCAATCGAACTCTGTTTCTTGCTGAACCAAGATACTAATTTGGAACCCATAAAGAATGCACCACCACTTGTGCTCTTCCTGTCATCCACGCTTCCGGCCCAATCTGCATCTGTATAAGCATGAAGTGTGAGATATGTATCTCTAGGATACCATAAGCCATAGTTTTGAGTCCCTTGAAGGTATTTGAAAATTCTCTTCACTGCCTGAAGATGAGTTTCCTTTGGATTCGCCTGAAATATTCCAACTATTCCCACTGAATGCATGATGTCTGGTCGGGTACCTGTCAAATAAAGTAGACTTCCAATCATAGATCTATAGGTTGGTTGATGCACTGCTACTGATTCATCATTTTCACTGAGGCTACATCCTGTGACCATGGGTGTACATACTGGTTTTGCATCTTCCATGCCATACTTCTTCAGAATCTGCTTGAGATACTTGGTTTGAGATAAGAAGATCCCTCCTTCATTTTGTTGGATTTCCAATCCAAGAAAATATGTCAGTTCTCCAAGCAAAGACATTTCGAATTCTTTCTGCATCACCAAGGCAAAGCTTTGACTCATAGCTTCTTCATTTCTGCCAAAGATAATATCATCTACATACACAACAAGTATTAGTAATTTGTCATTTTCAATTTTTATATAAAGATTGCTATCTGCTGATCCTTTTGAGAAACCTTGTTGATGAAGAGATTTGTCCAAACGATAGTACCAAGCCCTTGGAGCTTGTTTAAGACCATAGAGAGCCTTTTTCAGTTTGCATACAAGATTTGGATCATTTCCAAGAATGAAACCATCTGGCTGCTCAATGTATACTTCTTCTTCTAAGTCTCCATTTAGAAAGGCCGATTTCACGTCCATTTGAAATACTTTGAACTTTTGAAAGCTTGAGAGAGCAAGGAACATTTGGATGGCCTCAAGTCTTGCAACAGGAGCAAAAGTTTCTTCAAAATCTATTCCTTCTTGCTGCGCATACCCTTTACACACAAGTCTGGCCTTGTTTCTAATTACTTCCCCATTTTCATTCAACTTATTTTTGAAGACCCATTTTGTCCCTATAACATTCTTATCCTTTGGTCTAGGAACCAAGTCCCAAGTATTGTTCTTTTAGATCTGCTCAAGTTCTTCATCCATTGCTTTGACCCAACATTCATATTTGCATGCCTCTTTTACATTTTGTGGTTCAGTGGAGGAGAGTAATGCCAAATAGCTTGAAGCTTCTGCAATTGTTCTTCTTGTTTGTACACCTGCTTCTTTCTGCCCCAAAATCTGAGATTCTGGATTATTTTTCTGAACGTACCTGGATGGAGTCTTCTCTTCTATCCTTATCTGTTCCTCTGGTGCTTCTTGAGGTTCTTCTTCTTCATCATTTTGTCTTTGAGGGTAGTCTTCGTCTTCTTCAATATTTTCATGATTTACTTGCCTAGGAATGTATCCTTTTTCATCAACCACTACATCAATGCTGTCAACAATTATTCCAAGTCTTTTATTGTAGCACTTATATGCTTTGCCATGAGGAGAATAACCAAGAAGAATGCCTTCATCTGCTCTAGGTTCAATTTTGCCAAGTTGCTCATCAGTATTCTTAATATAGCATTTGCTCCCAAAAATTTTGAAATGCTTTACCGAAGGAGTCTCACCATACCAGAGCTCATGAGGAGTTTGAGTGTTGTTCACTCGGACATTTGTTTTGTTGAGAATAACGACCACAGCATATGCAGCTTCACCCCAGAAAGTTATGGGAGTTCCGGATTCATCAAGCATAGCACGAGCCATTTGTTGGACTGTTCTGTTCATCCTTTCTACCACTCCATTTTGCTGAGGAGTTCTAGCTGTAGAGAATTCCCTTCTTATCCCATGTTCTTCACAGAAATAAAAAAGTTCATTTGAGGTAAACTCCCCACCTCTGTCGGACCTGAGGCACTTAATTTTGTAGCCTGATTCATTTTCAACCAAGGCTTTGAAGGATTTGAATTTTTCGAATAATTCGTCTTTGTGCTTCATAAGTCCTAACCAAACAAACCTGGAGAAATCGTCAATGAATAATATCAAGTATTCTTCTCCTCGAGGTGTCCTTTTCCTAAAAGGACCACATACATCTGTATGGACTAGCTCAAGAGGCCTGCTGGCTGATCCTTCCTTCTCAGGGAAGTTGGTTCTGGTTTGCTTACCAAATTGACATGATTTGCATATGGTGTTGTCTGTAATTTTGATATCTGGAAGACCACGAACTGCCTGATATTTGCATGCCTTCCTTATTTGTGAAAAGCTTAGATGCCCCAACCTCCGGTGCCATAACCAATGTTCATCATCCTTGCTCAAATAGCATTGTTGTTGTCCTTCTTCAAATATGTATAGATTATTTGGATTTCTTCTGCCTTTGATCACTGTTTTCCCTGTATCAAGATCACAAACAGTACACCCATTTGATCGAAATATTACTTCGGTTCCTTGATCGCACATCTGACTGACACTTAGAAGATTATGCTTCAAGCCATCAACATACAAAACATTTCCAGCTTTGACCTTTTCTTTCAACTGAGCAGTGCCTTTCCCTGTTATAGCTGCAAGAGTATCATTTCCAAAAGAAACCTTCTTTCCTTTTTCTAAAGCAGAATATGATTCAAGTTTTTCTTTATCACCTGTCATATGCTTCGAACATCCACTGTCGATGTACCATAGATTTTCCTGTCCCTCTGCATAAAAGGCTATCCCACATCTTTCTGTTTGTGGTTCCTTTATTCTCCATGTTCTGGTGCTTGAGGCTTGTTCCTTTGTCTGCTGAAACATACTCCTACATTCAGAATCTTCATGACTGAAGTTATTGCAAATAGAACATTCAACTTCATTTTCAAGAGCCGAAAAGTTGTTATAGGTCCTTTTTGTAATCCCAGTCATACTTCTTTGTTTTTGAGCTTCTCTAGTCATGATTTTTTTATATGCAACACATTGAGCTGCTTTGTGACCAAAGTTATGGCAAGAGAAACATTGTCCATTGAAGAAACTTCTGCAGTTATCAAATCTACCAGCCAAATGATTGTAATTTCTATTGTCATCCATTCTTGAAGAAAATTGAGAAGATTTTACCTGTGGCTGGTTGTAGCTTTTGTTCACCCTTAAGACGGATTGCCCTTGGTTTACCTAATAGTATTTGTTTGTTTTTGATGTAATTCGTCCTTGCTTTACCTGGTGATCTCCATTGTGCTTTTTCTCATTCCTTCTTGCTGCATCAAGATAACTCTTTGAGGTGAATGCTTGAGACGTTTCTCCATTATACCCCAGACCTGTCTTGTTTAGCGGAGAACGTTGTACATTGATGATCTCATCTAGAGTTTCAGATCCTTTGACAAACTTAAGATTAATAGCCTTTGTTTTCTCAATTTCTTTTCTAAGGCCAACAATTTCACATTTTAACTTTTCAAGAAATTTTTCCTTTTCATCAATTTGAAATTGTAGAGTATCAATGATCACATTCTTTTCTTCTATACATATCTTGAGTCTAGAAATATCTTAATAAAAGCTATCCACATCTATAGCATCCATGTAATCATCATCTTCAAAGGCCATTAAAAGTTTATAGTCATTACCTCATTCATCTTCATCACTATTTGATAGACCATCACTCTCTTCATGAGTGTAGTAGCTTTTCTTATTAGCATTCTGTTTCTTGTTCCATCTAATAGGTTCCTTTCCCTTGTCGATCTTATCCTTATGAGGAAATTTGGCAGCATAGTGACCTACTCTTCCACAAGCAAAGCATTTGAAGGGTAACTTACCACTGAACCATCCAACACCCCGTTGAAGATTTCTGACAAAATTTGATTCTTCTTCTTCTTCTGACCCATGTCCTGATTCATAGTACTCTCCTTTGCCTGAAGCCTTGAAGGCAACTTCTCTCCTGTCAGATGGACCTCCTTTCCTCATTTCATAAGCAGTTATAATTCCATGTAGTTGTGACATTTTAAGATGTTGTAGATTCTCTTTTTCTTCTATAGCAGAAACTTTAGATTCAAACCTAGGAGACAAAGATCTTAGAACTTTTTCAACCACAACAACCTCTTTTATTTCTTCACCCAAATTTTTCATACAATTAACAATCTCATCCACACGAAGAAAATAGTTAGCCACACTTTCATCAATATACATCCTGAGATTTTCATACTGAATTCTGAGGGTTTAAAGTTTTGCCCGTTTTACCTGTTCATCTCCTTCATAGCTCAAAACAATCTTGTCCCATATTTCTTTTGCGGACTTAAACTGCATTACCTTAACAAATTATGATTGAGATAGGCATCCTAAAAGAGTATTAACTGCCTTTGCATTTGTTTCATATTTCTTCTTTTCAGCCGGATCTGTAGGAGTTGCAGAAGGAAAAGTATACCCTGTATCTATGATATCCCAGGCTTCTGTACCAAGAGATTGAAGATAGGCAGTAACTCTTACCTTCCAATAAATGAAGTTTGTCCCATCAAAAATTGGTGGCCTAATTGATGCTTCCCTCTTGTAGTTGCTCATGATGATATATCTTCCTTCAAGCGATCAAGCTCCTTCAGAAGGACCCGCTCTGATACCAATTGTTGGAAATAATACTGAGAGGGGGGGTGAATCAGTATTATCAAATTATTTTCAATATATCTTCCTTATTTATACTTTGAATTATTCTTGTATGTTAGTACCATAAAATAATGAGCATGGACAAGAAAAATAGATAGTCACACCAAAGAACACCAGATATAAGGTGGAAACCCAATGTGGGTGAAAACCACCTGCTGCAATATGTCTCTATCTTCTTTCAATTAGAAACTCCTTTTACAATGATTTTGTACTGGTGCAGTCCTTTACCAGCACGCAGGCTGCAACCTGCAGAGAGCTACAACTCTCTCTCGTTTTCCAGTCTCTTCTGGAAGGGAGCTACAACCCCCTACTTCTTTTTCCTTCAAGGACCACTTTTCATAAATTTTCAAACTGGATCCAAGAAAATCATCAAGTACATGAAAATCACCCAAACTCCTTATACAATCAACCAAGAATCACCCAACTTCTCAGAATGCTGTAAACAGAAAGATAGTACCAGAAATATAAACCCAGAACTCTGCAGCAAGAGATAAAAGATAACCAATAAATGTTTTAAGACAGATCCACAGTTTTTCCTTATCTGGACTGCGTGACTCCGCACCCCGCCTTCTGTTTTCCTGCGTATCCACGCAGAGCGCCTTCTGCTACGCTGCGTACCTCTGCACTTCTCCTTCTGTCTTTCTGCATTCCTCTACTGTGCCAGCGCACCTTCTCCTTCTATCGCGCCGCGTACTTCTATGTGTCTCCGCAGCTTCTCCTTCTATCGCGCCGCGTACCTCTGACCTTGCTCCGCACTACTTCTTCTGTCTCGCCGCGTGCCTCCGCACTGTACCCTCTGTTACGCCGCGTACCTATACTGTATCTCCGCACTGCGCCTTCGATCGCGCTGCGATCCCACGCACTGTGCCTTTCTGCGGACCGCGTACCACCGCACTGCACCTTTCACCGGACTGCGAACCTCCGCATCTGCACTGTGAATTACCTGCGGACCTTTGATTTGAACCGAACTAACAGCCTTCCAATGTGCCACTGACAGTCAGATGCACAGATCTGACCATTTAACATTGACTATTTATTTAGTCAAGATCTTAGACCATGGGACAAAACCATCAATAACCAATACAAGGGATCCAAACCAGGGCTAAATTAGATCCTATACCACGAGCGAAAACCATAAGATCAAGAACGGCGAGCTTAATACCACGGGCCAAACATAGGAAACCCCACGTGAGCGCGCTTATTTTCCTTGAAGTGAGTGAACTGGGGGACCTATTGTGGGGAAAAATGCCTATGTAGGACGATCCTATCCACCTAAGGTGTGACAGTGCCTTAGCAACAAACAGAGACAGCTATTCTAGTATTCTTCCTTTATGAATTAAGAATGAAGAGAGATGGATGGACTAACCGGTGTCTTCCGTTTGTCCCTCGATCTGGTTTCTCTTCTCTTTGGGAGTTCACAGCTACTTGTCTTCTCGCTCGCCCAGCTTCAACAGGTCTCTGCAAGATTACAAGAGAAGAACACTACACAAAGACATAGATTCATAAACATAACTAGTTCATGATTAGAAGTAAACTAAACATACTAATGCAATCATACATCAAAGATACATCAGTATATAGGAGAAAACCAAGATAGCTTTATTGATGAATAACAAGGTTCAGGAAGAGATACAACCCAGAGGGCTCCAATCCAGCATCTCCTTCCCAGCAAAATGGAATTCCTATCTTCACCTCCCTTCAAAGCATTAAGCACCCAATGATTCCAGTCTCAAACCAACAGCAATTCTTTGCAATAACAAAATTCCAGCCTCTAGATCTCATGGAGGAGAGATCCATATATAGATGTTTGGAGAGAGGATGAGTCAGCTTGAGATCTGACTAGTGTCCCCTCCCTCTGTCAGTTCTTGACTCCACTTGGAGGTTCTTGCTTCCACTTGGAGATTTGGAACCTCTTACTCGTCACCAGTCGAATTCCCTGAGGCAAGTGTCATTTTGGAAGCTTCCTGGGTTTTGACACCTTGAGAAATGAGCTTGCCACATGTCCACTCTCGCTCAGCGCAGGTAGCTAGTGTTGGATTTGACATTCAGCGTAGGTAGCCAGTGTTGGCTTTGACATTCAGCGCAGATAGCCAGTGGAGCCATTGACATGATCCTAAATTGACTTGCTTTTGAGCAGTTTCTGGTGGAGAACTTCTGTGAATTGCTGTGGTTTGTTAGCCTTTTTCCTCTAGGGGTAGGAACAACATGTTTAGGAACTTTGGATCCCTTAGATTATGGACATTTCACGCTCAATGCTGTAAGGCACAAAAATGTCTATAACAGGACCGCACCTTCTGAACGGGTAACCTGCGGTTATGACCGCACTTCCTGGACGGCGAACTTGCGGGTCCGCACCTTTTGAACCATTCACCTACGAGCCTCTTAATTTCCATCATTTTGAGAGCCTGAACAGAGTTTTTTCCACTTGAGTGAGTTGCCATCAAGTACAACACCTGTATCATAGAGCCATATCAGAATCATAATGCCAACATGCATCACACGTCTCATGTGTTGTAGGTGAGATGCATCCCTGTTTCCCTGTGTTATAGGTGCGATGATTGAGTGAGACTATTTCTGCCCCTGGATTTTGTTTTTTTCTTCATTGTCTTTAGCTTTATTCATTAGTTTTGTTGTCTATGATCAATATATCACTGTTGAAACCTCCTTACTTTGCATTATTCAACCTCCATTAATAAGGAATTTTGAATGTTTTTTTTATTATGTATTTTTCAACATTTACAGTTCTCCTTTACAAATAGTAGCTTAATCGAACTATCGTCTTTTGATTTGAAAGTGTCACAAGTGTCGTTTTCAGTCAAGAAAAAGAGTGTCGTAAAGCATTCCTATTTTAGATAGTCAATTACACTTTTGCCATTGTACTTTATTTGAATTAATAGTATTTCAAGTTTCAAAAGAAATTTTAAATTTGAAATCGCAAAGTGTCGTCTTAGCCTTCCTTTCATTTTTTTTGAAGAGAAAATTGTTAGTACTGTCGCTTTGAAAGAAGATAGTTTAGATCTGTACTTAGTTTTCTTTTGTCATTCTCACATTAAGAATTTCTTAAAAAACAATACATACATGTACATTTGCATTTAGACTACATGCGATAATTGATTTAGGAAAACTGCATATAGTGTGTGCTCTCTGCTCTATGTTGAAAGAACTTCATTTCTCTTTCCTTAGTAGCTAGGATTTTCATTGCAAAAAGAAAGTAAATGACTGTTTATCATCTTAGATTGCATATTTAGGAATTGTATATTTACATCACACGGTGAACCTTAAAGGCAAACTTCTTAAGAAAGATAAACTATAAAATAAACCTTAATGAACATAAAAACACTTTGGAACCTAATGCACAACATATACAAGTCTAGGCTAGAGATGTATTCCAGCGTCATAAAGCCTGGTAACTATCGCTTTCATCGTAGGTTGGGTGATTCCTCCTCTTTGAGACGACAAGTGCCAGTATGGACTTGTGCTCCCACGTACCGTCGAGTATATATTGGGAGACCACAATAGGATACATCCTTTATCCTTAGGAAGCTGTTTCTGCCGCCCTATCGATCGCAATGCACTGAACATAGCATTCAGGAAGATTGACTGTCGTACTGTAAAAAGTGTTATGTAGTTTTGCGATTGGTTTGGTAATTCCTCTATCTAGATTTCCAGAGTAGTCACTTTCATCCTTTTTCAGACTCCTTAAAATAAAAAGTCCATCTGAGCACTTGTCACTTCAAGCTCATTAAAAATCGAAGGCGACTAGAGTCATCTTTATCTTTTTCTCGACTCTTAAAAATTGAAAAAGAAAGTTGTGTCAAAGCGTCATAAAATTCATTTAATTTGGAATAACATTTTCCCCTTTTTATTTTGAGTTGATCAAGTAATCCACAATCGTGGAAGAAAGTCAATCAAAACCCCATCGTTTGCGGAGACTAATGAGTCAACCGTCTTTGACTTCAGAAACAAAACCATTCCGAGCCAAGAAATCTCGTTTAACTAGGTCAAAGTCTCCTGGTTTATTTGAAACTTGTGTTTCAACATCCTCAGAGACTCCAGTTACTCCAACTATTTCTGGTATCCCTGCCTCTACAGAAGAAGTTCCACAGTTACAAAAGGACATTAGAACTGATCCTAGTGTAACGGCAAACACATCTATTCCTGAACCAGCTCCATCTAGGACTGATTCGGAAGGTGTCAGCCCTCCAACATCTGTTGATACAAAGTGTGTACCTTCTTCGGCACCAAAAATATTTTATAGACCCGATGGTCTACCTCTTCCACCTGGACTGATTGCTATAGAAGAGATTGTGGATGATCTTCCATCAAGTACACCATTACATTTTGGAACTGGGATCCACCTATATCCTTCTGATACAGAAGGTAGTCACCCTTCATCGCAAGTTCCTATAGAATCGCTAGGAAGTCTTTTGGATAGACTAAATATGTCTGAACAACCATCGACATCTAGGACTCTGTCCTCTGATACAAGAGAATCAAAACCTCTTGCCACTACTCCAACAATGTTTGTTGGTATACCATCTATCCCAACTAGCTCTCAACCACTAGATGAAGTCCACCCAGGGACTGTTTCGACAATATGGTCTGTTCCTGTTTGTTCGTCTGGAATATTATCTGGAATTTCTTATGTTGAGTCTCAGCAAATTGATCCTTCACTAGAGTATCAATTTGGGTAGTCTAGTCTACAAAGACCAATTTTCCCTTTGAACACTGGATTTCCACCATATGGGGGGCAGTATGCCTTTTCCTTGTTCGGTCCGGGAGAACAACCATATGAGAGTTCACAATAGAATTCGGGTCAAGCTGGAATTACATCCAGTAGTTGGGTGCCAATACTGCCTCAACAACCAAGAGTTGTATATTCAATACAACCAACTCAGCCTGTGTCGAATATTACCACTACACCGACTATTGTGACGGTGTTGCAAGTACAAGCACTGCCTGTTGTATGTCAGCCTCAAGTTTCTCAGGTTGTAATACAACTCCTCTTGTCTCCATGACTCAATCACAATCGCCGATTAGTGGCTCCTTAACTGAAGCGACTCAGGTTCAAACAGGTACTATCACCTCTCATCTTGGTCAAACATCCAATATTGGACAATAGCAAATGGCTTCACAACCATGGCTGGTGCAATATCAACAACTGTGATTCTAGCAAGCTTACCGAGGACCTGAGCAACAAAGCTTTGTGGGTAATGGACAGCCGTATATTCAGAATGGTTACGATCAATCATATCATAATGGTTATGCCCATCAACCTTATCAAAGTTATCAACATCAAATACATTATGTTGGTATGCAAAGACCCATTGCTCAGGTGATCCCATCTTATCATGGGTATGCTTCACCAAACCTGAATCAACAGTGGCCCTTCGTCACAACTTTAGAATTACCAGATCTGAATTGGCTAACAAATGATCCAATTGCTTACGCCCCTTGGTGGCTGGCGATTCCTTATAAACTTCTATATTCCTAAATTCAATGGAAATCCGGGTGAAGATTTGTCAAATCATGTGATGACTTTCATCTGTGGTGTCCATCCAACACTCTCAATGATGATTCGATTAGGCTTCACCTTTTTTAGCAAATGCTAACTAGTCTGGCAGCGAAGTGGTACATCGAATATCCTAGAGCTTCATTCGATAACTTCAGCGCCCTTGCCACCACCTTTTTAACCCATTTTCAGTTACCAATAAGGTAAGAAATAGGAACGAAGCTTCTTACCAATTTTAAGCAGATGACAACCACTCACATATCTCATCATATTCATGAGTGGTGACGTCGTCGTCAAATGGTAAAAACATATGTTCCTAATCAACCGCTAGCTGAATGGTTTATTAAGTCGTTGTTACCTTCTATTACAAAAGATTTGGCTAAAGGGGGAGTTGTCACTGAAGAGCAAGTCATTGCTCATGCGCAATATCTAGACTTGATCTATACTAAGTTTGGCACGCTCTATGACAACATCCCTGATGCTTCTAGACCAGATTTTTCCATTACTCCCCCTCCTAAATTAAACAAAGACTCTCATGTCAGTGATGGCGTGATAGGTACAACTAGCACAAAAACTGAAAAGGCTACATCTAAGAAAGCCCGTACGGTTTCTGGTCAAAATGAAAATGAATAACTTCTTGCCTTGGAGGTTAATGCCGTGTCGACCGACAAAGGCAAAGAACTGAAGCAACCAGGGGTCAAGAAGAAAGGGAAAAGAAAAAAGAAGAAACAGGATGATTCGTCTCCTGAAAAATATTCTGCAAACCCTTATGGGCAAAAGAAACCTCCTGGGCCATGTCACATATGTGATGAAGACCATTAGACGAAATCTTGTCAGTATAAAGCTGAGATTAAGAAATTCTTTAATATTTCTGAAACTTCAGCAGTATTGACCGATCCGTTTCCAAGCCCAGAAACCAATCTGGTTGTTGGCGAAAATGATTCCCCATCCCAAGTGCTTATGTTGTCCATTTTGAAACAACAAAATGATGCTTTGATATCGATGAGGAATAAAGATTACGGGAATCCACAACTGTCGAACAACAAGGCTACATATCAACCTAGTAGTTTGACAACAACTTCAATCGAAGTTGTGCCACCCATCATTCCTGAGCTAACGATAAAGCCGCCAAAGGGAGTACACAAATTGACATTTAATCCTCGTGCTCGAGTAGCACAGGATTATAATATAGTAGAGGATCTAGCCCAATCACCATCCGCTATGTCAACACTTGAAGTATTGCAAAATTGCCCCTCCCAAAAGCAAGCTTTATTATTAAAAATAGGTGGGATTGACCCAGTGGATTCCAATCTTGTGGCCTTTAATCATAAAGGATATGAACCTCAGTTACCAGCACAACTCACTTTCCTCATCCAAGTGAAAACCTTCAGCAAAACTGTTGGTCGAACAATTATTGATGAGGGGGCATCTACCTGCATTATGTCAATGAGTTGTTGGAAAAATTTAGGATCGCCACCCTTGTCAAGATCATCAATAACACTAAAAGCATTAGATGGACGAACATACACCCTATACAAGATTTTAAGTAACTTACAAGTTGAATTGGGGGGAAAAACAGTAGAAATTGACATCAAAGTTATCGATGGAAACCTTGATTACAATATCCTAATAGGAAGGCCCTGGATTTATGCTATGGCCGTTGTTATGTCAACTTACTTTAGAAAGATTTCATTTCCCTTTCAAGGAGGAATTACAATCGTTGATCAACAAAAATTTCTCCCTAACAATTCACAAGTTATAGGAACCATTCCAGTGATCCATGGAAGCTCTCATTTGCTTCAAAATTCCAGAGTAGGCCTACTGAAAGACCCTGCCTTGATGGGTACTTTTGCCCTACTGCCTCCAAGTAATCTGGCGGAAGTGGCCACAGTAGGAACCTGAAATATGATATCTTCCATTTAGAAGATTTCCGAACATTTTGTTAGCATGGATCATCAATAGGTATTGCCTCCAAGCCCAATAGAAATTTTGTAGCAATCAATTTTCTCGACCTGGGCGGTAAACCCAAATCAACGCTCATCGAGTGTTTGGATAGATAGGTCAGAGGAATATGGCACCTTTTCAGATCCTTGGTCACATGTACATTCTACAGACGAAGGAATTATTCAGTCGATGATGATAGGAGAGGCACCATGGGAATATTACCACCATCGTTCCCATCTTCCAGATTACAACGAAGATTATTCCAGCGACCTTGATCATCCTTAAGTTTTTGATTTTCTATCAAATACTGTAAATACAGTGGATTCCAAGTGAAATCTGTCCAATATTGAAGAAACTATCACCATAAATATCTCGACCAAACCTGATGTTGTAGAGAATATTCATGTCGGCAAATCTTGTTCTTCTTCAAAAATGGAAGTATATTGTGCTCTCTTTCACAAATTCAGAGATGTTTTTGTGTGATCATATGAAGAAATGCCAGACCTTGACTCGAGCATAGTTGAACACGAAATCAAGATGTATCCAGATGTCAAACTGGTATGACAACAGCTTCGGCAGGTGCACCCGAAGAAAGCCGTTGCCATCAAGGTAGAAGTTGACAAACTTTTACATGCTGGTTTCATTTACCCAGTTCCTCTAACTGATTGGGTGTCAAATATTGTTCCTGTGATGAAAAAGCAAGGAACGATTAGAATGTGCATTGATTACAGGGATGTAAATCAAGCTTGTCCAAAGGAAAACTACCCTACACCCTATATCAACCAGATAATTGATGAATGCGCCGAATGCGAAATCTTTTCATTTATGGATGGATTTTCCAGGTATAATCAAATAAATATTGGCCCACAGGACCAGTCGAAGACTGCATTTATATGTCTGTGAAGCACATTCGCGTACCGCAAATTACTTTTTGGTTTAAAGAACGCAGGGGAAACCTTTTAGAGGGCTATGAATTATGCCTTCCATGACATCAAGAACATCATTCAACCATATCTCGATGATCTACCGGCTTATTTGCGAAAGTGGACTGATCATCTGTAGCATTTGAGAGCTATATTTCTACATTTCTGACACTACAAGATACAACTCAATCCGCACAAATGTGTGTTTTGTGTCGGTTCTGGTCGTCTACTTGGATTCTTGGTTTCTAAGGACGGAATTTGACTCAACCCATGTAAGTTTTAGGCAATCATCGATATGCCTCCACCTTCAAATTTTCTTTAGATTCAGAAACTCCAAGGGAAAGAAAACTTTCTGAGGAGGTCCATTCCAAATTACGCTGAACTTGCTAAAGGTTATACATGTCTTTTGAAAAAAGAAGTACCCTTCAACTGGGATCAGGTTCCGCAAGCTTCCTTTGATGCTCTAAAGGAATACCTAATAAAAGCATCATTAATGTACGCTCCTGACTATCAAAAAGACTTTAACCTATATCTAGCTAGAGCAGATACAACCATCGCAATGGTTTTAGTTCAAGAAGAAAATGGAATCGAACATCATGTCTATTATTTAAGTTGAAGCTTAAATGATACAGAATCAAGTACTTCTATGTGGAAAAGCTGACTCTTGCAGATGTTCAAGCAATACAGAGATTTCGACATTATATCCTCTTTCGCAAAACTACCATTTTGTCAGATTGCAATCCTATGACTTACATTCTGTCACGTCAGTTACTTGGGGGAAAATATTAGAAATGGATAGCTATTTTTCAAGAGCTTGATCTGGAATTCGTAAAATCCAAATCAAATAAATCTCTGGTTTTCGTGGAGTTACTATGTGACTTCCCATCGTCGTCCAACGATTCAACATCCAAAGCATAAATCATGGATGCATCTTTGTTTATGATATCATCAAGCGATCCACGGTATGGAGATATAATCATCTATCTCCAAACCCAAACATACAGGCCTAATACTTCTTGCTCAGAACAACAACGTACTTGATACCAAGCAAAAGACTACATGATCATCGGTGATACACTTTACTGTCATGGTATCGATACAGTTCTGCGAAGGTGCCTCACCCATGAGGAAGCCAAAAAAGTCCCGAATGATTGTCATTTAGGAGCATGTGGGGGTCATAAATCTGGTTACGCTACGGCACAAAATATTTTACGAGCAGGTTACTTCTGGCAAACAATGTTCAAAGGTTGCATAACCGTAGTTAGAAGTTGCCATGCTTGTCAAATCTTTGACCGCAAAACCAGAATACCACTTGCACCTCTACATCCAGTAGTAGTGGTTGGGCCATTCCCCAAATGGGGCATCAATTTCATGACATGTAACCCCACCTTGGCCGGGGGGAATGGGTATATCATAGTCGCAGTTGACTATTTTACGAAATGGGTCGAGGCGATGCCTACATTAAAATATAGCGGCGAAACGGCTGCTCTTTTATTTTTCAATCATGTTGTCTCTAGCTTCGGTGTTCCACAGGCTATAGTCATAGATCATGGATCACATTTTCGCAATCACATGATGGTTGAATTAACTACCAAATTAGGACTGTCCCATGACAGTTATATTCCATATTATCCGTAGGCTAATGGACAAGTTAAAGCGATCAACGAAGTCCTCAAGCATATGTTGCAGAGAATGATTGGAGCCCACAAACGGGATTGGGATTTAATATTGTACTCAGCTCTATGGGCATACAAAACATCGATAAGAAATGCGATCGGGTTTATACCCTTTCAGCTAGTGTATGGCCTGGAAGCTGTATTACCAATTCAGTGTGAGATTTCATCTCTTAAGCTCATAGTCAACCTTCTCCTCGAAACTTCAGAAGAAGAGACTCGTTTCTTGGAACTAATCCAATTGGATGAAACCCATCGTGATGCCACCTTGGCTAACGAAACTCATAAGAAATGAGTTAAGGCACAATTTGACAAAAATGTCAAACCCCGTGTCTTCTCAAAAGGTGACCTGGTCTTACTTTATGATCAGGAATCAGATAAATTGGGAGTAGCTAAGTTCCAATCTTTGTGGATGGGTCCCTACATTGTTAAATGAGTGTTAGCAAGAGGAGCCTACGAGCTAGTAGATTACGATGGGATTCAACTGGCACAACCCCGAAACAGGTTGTACCTTAAGCGTTATGATGCTTGACTAAGTGTAGTAATCTCTTTATATGCTTTTGCTACATTTTCGTTTTCGTCAAGAGTGATTGTTTTGGTTAGGTAATCCACTTTTGCATTTGTTGCAGATGTCGAACCTGTTGGAATCATTTGTTGGATATGCCAACAGAGCTAGTCATAGTACATGGAACGTATCTTCTGTAGCCTGGACCATTTTTGATCCAAGTGGCGAGTTAGTGAGTTTTAGGGGAGTATGTATTGGTCGGTCAACGAACAACATCGCTGAGTATAGCAAGTTGATAGAACTTCTCTCTGATTCCATCACACATGGCATTTGCTAACTTATTGTCAGGCTAGACTCACAACTTGTCATCCTACAGCTTATGGCATCTATTCTGTTTGGAATCCATCTATCTATCGTATGTTCCTAAGGGTAAGGATTTTGGAAAGGCAATTTGATTCTATTCAATATCAACACATTTCCAGAAAATTAAACACATTAATTGATTCATTAGCAAATTATGTGTTAGATAGACATTTGCAACATTTATAAAAGAAAGCATTCCAATCAACATTTGCATCAAGATTGTATAACTTAACCAAAATAAAGCTCTAAAAATAAAAAATATATATAACTATTTATAGTTTGTCAAAATGTTATGTGTCCAAGACAAAATTGGTCACAGTACCCAAAAACTCAAAAATGCAAGGAAGCACCCTAGACTAATGGTGCTGGTGATAACAGGTCACCGCCTGTGCGATCATACATAAGAGCCTAGTCCATCATCGGTCCTCACATCCTGAATACTAAGGGTGAGACCCTCGATCTGATCCTGCAATATTGCAAGGGTCTCGACTTCATCCAGATCGCGAAGGATAGCCCTCCCTATAGCCTCTCCTGCTGGAACGGAAGCTGCTACCCTTGGGCGCACTGCTAGTCACACTGGTACAGTATCTGCACAAATATATGGGTTTGATTAAGTCTTGATAGCATTTAAAAAACACAAGAACATTATAAAAACAATAAACAAAGATATGGTCAGATCTTTTACCTATAACACCCCACTACTCGCCAGCTGGCAAAACCAAATCTGGGTCACCCCAGAAATCCATCCCAGCATACGAATACTTGGAAAATACCATTTGTTGATGGTTGAACCACTCAAAGAAGGCATCAGATAATGAAATCTGCAATTGACCAGCATGTCTGGCTATAAGATCAACCCATCTCTGCATCTGTGGTTTTTTCGGCGCTGGCACTCCGAGTGAAATGTACTATGGCTGCATCAGTGGGATCTTCTCCAAGGCGAAAGCAATCAGAATAGAACCATAACCAAAGTTCTTAGATCGTCCTTTATTCACCTTGGTAATTTGTTCTTTTATAACCGAAATTACTGCATCACACCAGTTGAATACCTTTGGTTCAAGGCATTCAAGAGCATACTACATATAAGACCTATTGGCCAAATGAAGAACCGCACTACCATCCAATCTAGCAAAGGTGAATAAGATAGTCCTCAAGGACCGGTCAGTGACATCTCAAATACTGATCTTGCCATCCCTGCTCGGCTGAGATCCATCTCTACAGAACCGGTGAATATAATCCCTCACAGATTCACCCCCATCGACAGATCCTGATAGTGAGAGAGGGGCACCATGCCTCGATAAACTGGTCAAAAAGTAGATATCCTCAATTGTCAAAGGTATGGATTTACCTCGAATCTGAAGCACTCGATTGGTAGGATCCCATGCTGGATATGTAGAAGAATTTGATCAAGCCACGGTTCCGAAATGCAATCACTATACCTAGATCATGTAAATAAACCATATCCTCTTCTTCATGCTTACATTCACGCCATGTAACGACCATCTTGATCCAATGAATCTCTGAAAAACAAACAAGAGAAGAATTAGGATCCTGATTCAGGCAAAAACAAGCAAAATTTCCATGAAAAATAGTGCATAAATTTTCCTCTTTGCACCCATCGCACCCCAGCTGTGTACTAGGTGGGATGCATACTGACTGGCTAATGGCCAGCTCAGTATGCATCACACCTTTCGATGGATACTAGGTGCGATGGGGAGAGAATGAATTGTTCAAACCCCAAAGGCTTAGAAAAATAGGAAAACATGCTCAGAACCAGAAAAGGAAAGAATGCAAATGAAGAGCTCAGGGTTATCTCCTACCTGGTCTAGATGGCGCTGAAAATAGTCCACAGAATCTCCTGGAATCAACTGATGAAAATCGAGGGGGAAAACACCTCCAGAGCTCCAAAAATCCCAAATTTGAATGAAATGGTAAAAATGAGAGGTAAAAACTATTTTTATGTTACTATTCACGTAGTTCAAGTAAAATATTGTTGTTTAACTCATTTTTCAAACATGTCTTTACATTTCTAATCAATTTGATGGAGTAATTGAACAGGCAGTACGACCATCAAAAGAACATAGTGTTAATGGTAAAATCAACATCTCTGACTATTATCACGAGTAGTTTTACGCGAAGTTCAAGCTCGTTAAAAAATAAACCTAGCAATGAGCAAATGTTCCCCCAGAGTTCAAGCTCATTAAAAAATGAACTCACCTTCAGTAAATAACCATTGCGATCGCATAATTATCAGCTTTTGAACCTTGGTCATGTTCTTACTATCACCTCCACTTTTTTTTAGCCGATCATACGCCTCCATTTGATTGTTTACCCTTTTGAGGAACAACTGCAACGAGTGATTATATTAGCCACCTTCTTTACATTGTCATGATTGAAAAGTTCCAAACCTTACCTGGAACCTGTTGCTATCCAAAAACATCACTCATTCCTCAAAAAATGAGTCTCCTTTAAGCTCTTTTCATCTGACTCGTAAAATATGAAAATATTGTCAAGCATTTTGCCTCTCCATCTCGTTAAAGCGATTGGAAGTGCCATCCCTCCTCTAGATTTTAATCTTTTTGGACCTGAGGGATCATTACACAAAAATATTGAGTGTTTGTCCTTTTCGGCTTGTTAAAACTATAAAAAATTCTTCCCTTTCGTATTATTTTACACTTTTTTGGGCTTAAGGGATTGTATTACGAAAAAGGACTACTAGATTTGCCTTTACGTCTCTTTTTAGAATCTATAAAATTGAAAAGGACCGAGTTATCTTTGTCATTAAACTCATTAAGACAATAGTGACAAACTTGTCCATGCAGAGAAAAATGAGTTTCACTGTCGCTAGGGGAAAATTATAGAACAAGCATATGTTATCCTCGTCAAGCTTGACAAAAATAGAGAGGTACTAGTCAGCAATGACTGGGGAAAAGGGGAAGAAAACTTGAATAACTTCGTTGGTAGCAGGTCGCTCTTGAACATGACACTTTCACTCCATCACCATGATTGAGTCGGGTTGGGTTATTCTGTTCACCGGTCATATCACCATTGGTCCACCGTACCATCCATTTTGGGGTTAATGCTACCAATCCATTTCAGTGTCATTGATATGTTCAAGAGAATTTTCTCAGAGAATTCACCAACCTAGCTAACACCTCATCCGCTGCAATACCTTAACGCTCCATTCTTTCATGACCGCCACCCTAAACCTTGTATCATCAGATCGTTTTCACCTCCACAAAATCATTTGCTCCATTCTCTGTCATAGATGTGGGATTCATTAAGGCCCTCCTACATCAGGTCACTTCTTGTCGACATCAGCTCATTATCCAAGAAGTTGACTTAGGAACAACCCTTTCAGTACTTTGAAGCTTGCATGCCTCAATGGCAAGTTTCTCACTTCTGGCTATAGGTTTACATCAATGGCCTTCGACCGAAAGATTTTGCATGGTGTTTGACATCAACTCATGTATTCGCACCACGTGAATTGTATTGCAGTACCTTGAGGGTTATTATCATTATCGGTGATTCCTCTCATGCCTATTAACAGATTACATCATTGGCTGGTAATCAGGCGATGTCTTTCCATGTTCGACAGTAGAACATCTTTTCACATGGATCGACTTGTACTTCGGGCAAATATTGAACAAGTTTGAAGACCCCGGATCTAGTTTCATCCATCTAGGCCGTGATATATTTAGGAAAATAAAGACATCAAATGTACATCATTGCTGCACAGATAATCATCTAAGCTAATGGATGGTGGCTCTACTAGAATCAACAATCTGCCACATAGACGGTTGTCTATCCTATGTACATGAAAATGAATTTATAAAGTTGAGAATGGGAGTGCACGCCTTAGCTAGATCATGAAAATATTATGAAGATAATGTATTGTATTGTATCTTATTACAGGTCACCTTCTAGTTCGAAAAACCTCGGATCCTCATAATAAAGCATTTCATCAGACATCAGAAGATTTACGACCTCATGCTTTAGGGGGAAACTGTTATAGATATATTTGGGCACTAAAACCCCAATCACATATGTCCATAAACCAAGGGCTTCTAAACCCCTAAAAGTGTTGTTTCATACCGTAAAGGAACAAGGTCAGCTGATTACATCATTTCCCAGAAGTTCTCCCTAAAAAACTACTCAGAATTGGTCAAAACTAGACCATACAGACTACTCCATGCTGAGGGTACGATGGATCTCACCTATTACACACAGGGGGTGCGATGCATACTGAAAATCCCTTCTGTAGGGTGCAATGAGTGAGAGCAGACAAATGGCAGAAGCAGTTTGCTAGGTGGAAACTCAAAGAATCTTCTAGAAACTACTCATATGACACTTGCCTCTCTGAATTCTCCCAGGGATGAGTAAGAGATCATGAAATCTCCAAGTGGAACCAAGAACTATCAGTGAAATGACACTAATCAAAATCCAAGAAGCTGACTCACTCTCCTGCAAACATCTATATATGGATCCCTCATCCCAGAGATCCAGGAGGCTAGAATTTTGTAATTTGCAAGGAAGTGTTGTTGGTTTCTCTTTGAAGACAATGTATTGTTGGGTGATCTTGCTTTATATGAGGTGAAGAGGGCTTTCATGCTGGGAGGATGATGTTGGATCAAATAGCTTGGTTGTAATCCTCTCTTCTACTACTTCTATCAATAAAGCTATTTGAGTTTTCCTCCATATGCTTGTATATCTCTGAATCTTGTATTTGTATATGCATTTATATGGTTAATGTACATCTGATCCTACATTGTTTATGGTTATATATCTCTATGCTTTGATGGTATTTTTTTGCTTTGACTCTATAGGTGTTCTTTGAAGCGGGACAAGTGAGGAAGGAGTGGTAAAAGCTCTATCAAGGGAGAGAGGAAATAAGCAATGAGACTAGTGAAAGACTAAGATTGGTACTCTTTGCTTCTCTCTCATCTATGTCTCATAAAGGAAAACACAAGTAACTTTAGTTTGTTTGTTTCTAAGATAGCTACCCATCTTAGTGGGACTAGCAGCTCTGAATGGACACTAGTTTTCCCGATAACAATGTGACACCCATAGAATATTCAACAATCCTACCTTTTCCACCCCTTGAATCCACTTCAGCAGCTCCACCGTGGTGACCCTAGAATCTTCGTAGAACACATGCTTCATAAAAGTATCAATAACCAGGTGGGGGAACCACTCTATTTCTGCCAAGTCCCAATCTTCAAGCTTTGAATGGGGGATGTGCATGAAGCACTGTCCTTCAAACATGATAGTATCTATCAACAGGGGTGTATGAAGAAGAAACTTTCCCTCATTTGGGTCCTTTGGGACCTTCACCTTAACCCGACGCAAAATGTATTCTAGTAGCTTTGAGATAGGTTCTACTCCCTCAATATCGATGTCCTCTGCGCCCTCGTCGGAATCTAGGTTTACCACCTTACCTTTCTCTTGCGCGGTGGACTTCTCTTTGTTTTGATGCTTCCTTGGCAGCTCGTGCATCGACTGTGTTGCTTTATGTTTGTGCTTATTCATCTTAGAAGTATATCCTATCGGCGTAGGCTTTGGCCTAGGCGATCTCAGTGATTTTGGCATCGCGGTGGGAACTTTCACACTTACAACCTCAGGGGCAGCTCCCTTAGAGGCCATAGATCCTCTAACACTTTTAGTTTCTACGGGCGCTGACATGAGGCTATTCAGGAGCTCCTGGGTTTCCTTAGGTAACTTTTCAAACATTGAACTGACCACCAAATCCCAAAAAATCACAAGATTCATGCACAATTGATAGCATGACACAGAAGCTCTCAAAATACAAAGTTTTTGTCGTTGTGAGGCCATCTGTAATTTATAGGCAACTTCGAATTCAAATGCGACCGTTCCCCCCAAAATTTGCTCATAAATGCTAGATTGGTGGTAGATTTTCAAAGATATCGCTCTTAATTTCAGCCTTAAATGCCCCCCCCCCCCGCTCCTCTTAATCAATTTCTCACTATCAAATCATGAACAGTGACAATAATGGTCACTTTCTGGCTGCCCTGCACGGTCTCTCCTTCCATAGTGTAGCTCCCATCGCGCTTTTGCTAATGTTGTGACATTCATTCATCCCGCGCAGTACCCCAGTCGCGCAACTCTACAACCTAGGCATTGTAGTTTATAGTCCTGCACCTCCTTTCAGCTGCCTAGAGTGCTAAGACTCTGCTTCCATCATATAGTCATCTGGTCGGATCCCCGACGTATGGCTTGAATTGGCTGCCATTTACCTTTTCGGGAAATGGATCTCCATTCAATTTCACTAGTTGAACTACTCCACCATCGATAATCTCTTTGATGACATATGGCCCCAGCCAATGCATCTAAAATTTTCCTAGAAATTTATCAAACTTGCTATCATATAATAAAACCAAATCGTTTACCTTGAAGGTACGCAGTTTGATGTGCCAATCGTGCCATGCCTTTTTGTGCTCCTTCTGAACTTGCTGCTCCTTCTGAACTTGCTGATAGAATCCAACCAAAAATCTATCTTCTTCAAGCTCTTTCAGCTGCGTGAGCCTCTCTTCCAGGGCTCCACGGTCTTCCATTCTTGTGAGCACTGCTATGCGTGGACTAGGTACAATATACTCCATTGGGATCACAACTTTTATGCCATAGACCAGCCTGAAGGGTGTCTATCTAGTCAAATTCTTACAAGTAGTTCTGTAAGCCCATAACAACGCAGGTACACACATGTCCCAATCATTCATTTATGCATTGAAAACCTTCGTCATCACGTTCTCCAATATCTTATTAAATGCTTTGACTGTCCCATTAGCCTGCGAGTGATATGGCATGCTCTTTTGATGATAAACTTGGAATTCCTCTGTCAGCACGCTAATCGTTTCATTAAGGAACTTCGTATCGTGGTTGCTCATCAAAATCTTCAGGTAACCAAACCTAGTTAGCACATATTCAAAGAGGAACTTCACTGTTGCTGCCCCTATACAATCCTTTATAGGGTTTGCCTCCACCCATCTCGTCAAATGCTCTGTCACGGTGATGATATACCGCACACTCGTCTTCTTTCCTAGAGGCTGGATCGAGCCTACAAAATCAATTTCCCATTTATCAAAGGGTTGTAACGACACTTGCAGATTCAGAGGCAGCTCATCCCTCCACGATGGCTTGCCCGTCCTCTGACATGCATCACATGCCTTACAATAAGCCTTGGAATCCTTATGCAGTGTCAACCACCACAACCTAGCACGTAAAATATTCTGCGTTGTTGCTTTTCTTGCATAATGTCCTCCTGCAACTCCTCCATGAGCTTCAGTGAGGATGTTGTTCCGTTCAAACTCAGGTACATAACGTCGAAAAATTTCATTCGAGCCCATTTTATATAAATGTCCCGCAATGATAGAAAAGTCTGACGCGTGCACCACTAGTTCCTTATTTTGTTGACTAGTATACCCTTTTGGAGCCATTCTTGTCATCAGGAAGTGTATGATATCTACAAAGTGATTGTCAGCTACGCGCACCACAAAGAGTTGCATGTCAGGAAATCCTTCCTCCAAGTTAGTACGTTCCTCTCTTGTTTCAATGCACAACAGATGATTTGGTCCTACATTCAATCATCATGGCTTCACAGTGACTTCGAAATCATATTCTTGAAATAACAACAACCATATGCATATCTTCCCCCCAAACGTAGGCTTATTAACCAGGTACTTTAATTCACAATGGTCTATATACATCTTAAAGTGTCCGCTTAGCAAGTAGTGTCTGAACTTCTGGAACATGTACACCATAGCTAAACCTTCACACTCTGTTGTTGAATATTTCTTCTTAGATTTAGACAACTTCCGATAGGGTGGTCCAACTCTCCCTCACTGGCTTGTGTTAGTACTGCTCTAAGAGAAATACATGACGCGTCCACATGCACATGAAATTCCTTCTTCCAATCCGGGAAGACTAGGATCAGTGCAGTGACCATCTTTTCCTTTAACACATCCAAGCTCCGGTGACATTCTTCATTCCAACAAAATTTAGCATCCTTCTTTAAAATCTTCTCCATCGGCATGGTAATCTAGGCAAAACCCTTGATGAACTTTCGATAGTATCCCATATGCCCTAATGTTGCGTGCAACTTTTTCACACTTATTGGTGCCTCCAAATTAATTATAACTGCTATCTTAGCTGGGTCCACCATTAATCCTTGTCTGCACACCACCTGGCCCAACAAGATTCCGAAAGGAACACATAACAAGCATTTCTTCAAATTGAGTGTGATCTGATACCTCCGACATGTATCCAACATCAAGTGTAGGCTAGCTACATGGTGTTTCACTAGCCCAAATACTGTCCAATAATCAAATTATACCTCTAGAAACTTGTGAATGAATTCCTTGAACGCTGTGATGAATATGCACGAAAAGATCGCCGACGTGTTCTTCAGCCCAAAAGGCATTACAGTATATTGAAAGCATCCCCACTCGGTTGCGAAGGTCATCTTACTTCTATCCTTCGGCATGATATTGATCTGATGGTACCTCGAGAACACATCAGTGAATGAATATGCTTCGTGTCCTCCTACATTATCGAACACTTCATGGGTGAACGAAGTCATAAAAGGATCATGCACACAAGCGTCATTCAACTTCCTAAGATCTAGGCATATCCTTATTTCATCCTTTTGCTTCTTTTCCCAAATTACTATTGGGCTCACCCAATCAGATTCTTCCACCAGTTCAATAAAACCCTCTGCAAGCATTTTATCCAACTCTAAGCGAACCTTTTCTTTATACTTTGGATTGAGGTGGTAAGGCCTTTTCTTGATCGGCTTTGCGTCTAGTTTCAACGTAATTTTCATAACTCCAAGGTCCCCTATTATCCCTTTTAAGTTTGAGAACTTCATAGGGAACAAGTCCCGGTACTCGTGGAGCAACTCAGCGACCTTATCCACCATAGCATCATCCCAATAGTCTCATATCTTTGCAAAATTCGGCTCAGCTTCTTTCCCAATGTTCACTTGTCTCATTTTCAATGGTGCAGTGATATATGGATTTTCTATTTGTGGTCCCTCAACTTCGCGGTGACTTTATGTTTCTAGGATATTAATGTTCCTAGGATCCTCGTCTTCCTCTTCAAAGGCCACATTATATCACTCTAGCGCGTGGCGCAGCTGGGTGGTCCAATCTGGTTGAATCAAATCCAAGGGATCATGTGGGATTCTGAAGATCATTGATTTGACCTCTTGCATCACTTCATCAATGCACTCAAATCCATCTTCAAAGGTGAATGTCATCAAGAATCCCTGTCTCAAAATATCCCATTCGTCTGTGCCATGGTGGACCTCTGTCTCCAAGTACCAATTCATAGGTATTACATCCAAGGTTTGTCAGAAGAGATGCACCCACTCCGGTTGCGGTTCTGCTCCATAAACATCGATCCATTTGGATAAGTGATCGCACAGATCATTCCTTCCATCGTATTTCTCTATCAATTGTACCTTTGGGCGACCAAACCACACCCTCATCATTCTTCTATATTCACACCATCCATCGAAGTTGTCTTTATGCGTACCCCACCATCTTGTTGGCGTGGCACACAGCACAAGTCCAAGGCTTGGATGTGATGCTTCTCCATCACTTCCCTTCCAAATGCATCCAGAAATTTATCAACGTTAGTTAAACCCTCATAATAAGGCATACTTCTTACCTCCGACGATACACAGTGCAACGATTTTGTCATCATGTTATATCGTAGCGTAGACACTTCATGCAATTTATTCTGCCAGTGTTCCAATTCCTTGTCTGAATCTGATGTGCAAGAGCTTTTGCGGTCCCATGCAATACGTCCATCAGTTTTCGTATTTACCCAATCTTGATCTTGCACTGTTATCTTATAAATCTGGTCAAAATCATCATCACTTTCGTAATCGCGGACTGGTTCAGTGTAGCGAGGTCCTTCTGTAGGGTCCAATGGTACTACTACGTAGAGCGATTTTCTTTCAAATGGCATCGTCCACTTCTTCAAATTGATCACCCTATTCAAGTTGATAGCCCAATCGATCCCAAGGAGCGCAGGGTAGGGATTGTTGTCATCCACAATCTTTATTACTTCAAAATCGGCCAATGCGCTCATGCCTTCAATATCGACTGTCACTCCCTACAACCTTCCCATGGGGAATCTTTTGTTGATTCGCCATCCTCAATTAGATAGGAGACGACTGCAGCGTAGGTCTCCCCATTCTATCCCATGTTTGTTTAGGCAAAACATTCACATTGGACCCTAGATCTAGAATAACTTGGTCCATTTCATATTCTCCTATTTGCGTGGTTAGTCTCATCTCATGCCCCGTTCTTGCCTTATGCTTACCAATTTTCCTAACCATGTGCAGTCCATTAGGAGTGTTACCAGCACATTTATTGATCAACTTCTGCAATCCCTTTAAGGCCTTGCTATCTTGAAGCAACTTCATACAGGTCTCCAAAAATGTAGTAAGCATGGATGGGTCCATTTCTTCAGGCTACTTATCTTGACTTCCTGAGGTAGAAGCCTTAGTGAAGCTTTTCTTTGCTTCCATAAATGTTTTCCTTGCGCGCTCCAGATCAAACCCGACCTCCTTTTCTGGAGCTTTGCGGACCCATTCACCTTCTTCAGGCTGCTTTCCCTTGTCTTCGCCAGTCGTCATTCCACTTCGCAGCACAATGTTCACATTAGGATCCTCTTCGTAGG
Source organism: Pinus tabuliformis (assembly GCA_031772625.1). NCBI lineage: Eukaryota > Viridiplantae > Streptophyta > Pinopsida > Pinales > Pinaceae > Pinus > Pinus tabuliformis. Next base: position 1,250,131,159 of record CM062809.1, read on the forward strand.
GTTGAGCCCTCATCATCTACATATTTTGGGTAGGCTACTAAGGCTGCACCCCTTTTTCGCACATCTTAGCTAGTAATACAGGGAAGTCTTCTATAGCGTGGTCAAAATGAGTGCAGTATTTGCATTTCGGGTTCGTGAATTCTCGCGCATAGTATCCTGGTCCCCCACAATTGTACCAAATCACATGTCCTCAACCTCTACTAGGTCCTCCTCCACCTCAGCCTCACCTGCGCCCCTGAAATCCTCCTCGCGCTCCCCCAACGCCTTGATCCAGAGGCTGAGCTTCTTCCTACACTCTATATGTGGGCGTTCTATCCATAATTAACTCATAATTATGATATTTGTGCTCATCATGTCCCACAGATTGACAAAATTTGTAGAAGTGTCATTGTGGTTGTTATCACTTGGATTGAACCTCAGGCTAAAGGAAGGCAATGCCAGGGTAACCACAAACCACGCTTAACCAAGTAGCTAGCCCTAATAGGCCAGGAGAGGGATCTCTCTATAAGGATCTCAGCTGAGATGACTGGATCAAGAAATGATATTAGGCTAGGTATAGTAGCACAAGGTTTGATTTTGATTTTGAAAGGTTTTTGTGGATCAGGAGGAGCCAAACAGTTAGGGTAAAGAAATTAGGTCAAAATTGCAGGGTGTTCGATGGGGAAAGGTAGGTACAAGGTTCAACACTCTAGGGTTTTGAGGGGTGAGGTGATTCTAGATAGGTGAGAAGCTAGAAAGAGCATGTGAGCAACATGGATCCTTCCTAAACTGAAGAAAACATAAACTGTGAATCTTTTCCCAAAATAGAGCATAAATATTATGGATTCTGCCTATCAACTTGAAAACATCCACTTAAAAGCAATGACATGATTGATGAAGTACAATTTGTTTTTGACATATGATCACAATAGAGAAAAATGAACTGAACATCATACCACATGGATGCTAGAGAAATAGCTACAATATTTAATTAATCTCCTGCTAAAATTGATACAAAATGATGCTTACTCAAAGCATAAGCATCCCACTGAGTCCAACCTGTAAAATGACTGAGAAAATACATAATATAGGCCAACAACCAACTCATCCTAGGCATCAGGGGTCGAATCCATGAGTGGAGGAGTAGTTGCAAGAAAGGCTGAACTGATAGCTGGAGTGTAGGATGGTGAAAGTGACTCATCCCTCACTCTAGCAAACTGATTCATTACATGCCACATAGGCCATCTAACTGATGTATCTACCCTAGGTAAAAGTAAAAACATGATAATTACATCATCTAGATCAATTACAGAGGTAAAAATTGAATTTCCCATAGATAAAAGTCAACCTGGAATGAAATAGTGAAAATTGTGGAAAACTGTCAAACGCGCAATGACCCTGGTAAACATGTAGCGACCCTGGTCAAACGCGCAACTTCCTCTTCAAGTTGACTTTTGACTGCCTTCCCGATGTCCAAATCTAGCCAAGGATAGCTCACTGGAAAGCTTATCCTGTATAGTTTCCAAAAAATCCCTTAGTTTTAAAAATGGGCTTCATTTCCCCTCCAAAATTTATATCTCCCAAGACTGCTCAAACGCGCACCGACCATGCCAGAAAAGTGGAAAAAAGGTGATTTTTTGGTAGTTTTTGACCCTTTTGGCTGACCATTTTTGCTCCAAATTCTTAGAAAAAGTCCAAAAATGCTGACCATTTGCTCATTGGATTCCTTAAACAAAAGTGTAGCATCCTAGGTGTTGCGCGTTTGACCATGCTGATTGTGCCAAAATTTCTTCAAAAAACACAACACAACACATCTTGCTAAAATTGTTCAAAAATGGCCAAAATTTGTGGGCTAATAGATGGCTATATTTTTTAGGCATGGAGTGATGCCTCGGCAAGGATATCCAACCTCTTTTTCTCATCTTTCTTGGTCAAAGCCTCAATTTTTGCATGAGCTATTTTGAGCTTGGATCTTGCAATTTTGTCTCTCATTGCATAGTAATTTTCCATCCTTATTTGAATATTATTGTCCTTCTTGGCCTTTCCTAGGAGGTTCTCTAGATCATCATTTACCTTCTCAAGCCAATATTCTCGGTTTTCATTTGCCATCTTGGAAAATTGCTCATTCAAGGTGAGCTGATTGGCCATTTCTTCCTCCCTTTTCCTTTCCTGCTACAAGGCTCTTTTTAGGCCTCTCGTCCTTGGCCTTCTTCTTGGCACATGTTCATCAAGTGGCTCACCATACTTCCCATATGCCTCATCAAGTAAGGCCTTTGCCTTTTCAAGCTCTCTCTTTTCCTTTCTGAGTTGAACCTCCATGAGCTCATTTTTGACCTCAAACTGCCTATTTTCCTACTCATAGTAGGAAATGATCCATTTGGAACTTTGCAAGTTGACCTATAGCTCTCCTATAAGTGAATTCTTCTCCTTGATGACAATAGTTGTGCTTTTACTGTCATCATGTTCATTTGATTCAACTAACTGAAAATCATGCTCTATCTCATGGAGGTCTTCCTCCTGCTGTTGGAACTTTGTCTCTACAACTTTTTCCTTACCCTTCTGTACCTGCTTTGTCGATGAAGAAGGAAAGGCCCCTCCCACAATCAGTGGGGAAAACACTTGCCTATGTCCTCTCTCATAGGTATGTGCCAAGGCTCCTAAACCATCCCTTTTGGGCTTGCTACTCTCACCATGATCAATATTCTCTTGCACAGCGCCTTCACCCTGCCAGGTGAATGAATAAGATCATGAAATGTTGATGATGGAGGTGATGGTGTGGCTAACTCATGATGAAGATGAATTATTTATAGGCTGAGGTGGAGGAATGGAGGTGGGTGGATGAGAGGATGAGGGGGCCTCTTGGCCATGCTAAATAGGTGGGACTATGAAAACCTCATTGGATATGAAAGTGTCCCATGCAATGTTAAGCTGATCAAGGTAGTGTAGGACTATCATCTTGATGAGAGAATGGTGAAATGTGGTATGCATCTGATGATCATGATATTTCCTTCGGGCAATGTATGACATATTTTTGATATCTCGGTAAAGATTGTAGGGCAGATTGAGCATTATGACTCTTGTAAAATGCATGAGTAACTGAATATGGTAGGAATAGAGCCTAGAAAACCTGCCCTCACATGTGAAGTACTTCATGATGATTTTTATCATAGGAATATATCTCTCTAGGGGGTAAGAGAAAGGAAAAATCCTCCTTCTTTCATTCTTATGGCTAGGTTTAAGATATCACTCATAATAGAAATAATCCAAATCTGCCTGTTTAAACCACTTTTCCCCAACATCTGGGATCCCAGTAGCAACTGATATGATAGTAGAAGATATGGTAAAGGTGACACCAACAAAGGCTGCTTGATTGTCATGGAGGTTGATAATGAACTGTCTAGTCAATTCAGAATGATGCTGTGTCCTTTCCACCTTCTCACAAAACTCAAAACATCCCATTTGTTTAAATCTTGTGACAGTGATGGGAGATGCCATGAGCTCTCTAGTATTGGTTGGTTCATATCTAATGATTTTCCCTCCTTTCTTATATTTCCTCCTCTGTTGTTTTTCTCCATCACTCTGACTTGCGTGTTCTTCTTCTGCCATGATTTGTTGCTATCAAAACCTTAGGGAAATGGTAGAATGGATTGTGGGTATGGGAAATGTGGAATGGTGTGAGGAGAGATGATGAAGAGGAGATGGGGATGTGTGGAATGAGGGAGGTGATATAGGATAGTTGTCAAGTGAGGGGGAATGGTAATGAAATCTAGGAAATGTGATTTGAGATGGTGGGAATGTATTACTAGGGTTTGATCTTAGGAATAACAACAAACAACTTAAACCCTATGTAGGTGAATAATGGAGGGAAGGAGTGAGTAAATTTTCCACCAACCTGATTTCTGAAGTATATGATGACCAACTTGGAACTTGGTGGCGATGGAGGGTTTCTAGCACGTTTTGGATCCTTCCAGGTGAATGCGCAACGATCCAGGAAATGTTAGAAAATTATATATTACAGAGCAATGGAACACATAAAATATTGCAGAAATATAAACACATAAAACAAGAGAGACACAGATATACGTGGTTCACCCAGTTTGGGCTACATCCATGGAGAAACAACCATTTATTCCTTTAATATTATCCAACAAACTGAAAAGATACAACCTACAGTAGATCCGCTGTAACACTCTCTTTGCTCTCAATCTCCTCTCTCTTCCTCAGTTAGAATACAGATATGCATAGATGCAATACAATTCCCTCATATATAGTGAGGGGTTGCCTTCTAGGGAAAAAAACCCTAAATTAAACATAACTTCTACCGTCAAATCATCCACCCAATAAACGACCCAGATTGACTAGAAATTATTAGACTTTTACAAGGCAATTTTACATCTAATTTTTAGCTTCAGGGTGCTGCCCCCGAACCCCCGCTGGGGGACCGCTAGCCCCCGGACCCCCCAGCCGGGGGGGATTTACCCTCCCGCGTGGAGGGGTGTACAGTCCTTCTGGGGTATACATCCAGTTGAAACCTTTTGAATACAGAAGATAATCAGGCTCCACACCCAACAATCTCCCACTTGGAGACTAATTATAGCAACTCCACCGCTGCTTCATTTGCTAGACAATGACTCCACTTTGGACTTGGCTATTTCTCATATTCTTCATCATACTTGAAGACCAATTGAAACTGAGCAGATTCTCAATTTCTCCCTGGTTACAACTTTTGTTAGCATATCTGCAGGATTCTGGCTAGTGTGTATCTTTTCCAGCTTCAACTATCCATCTTCCAATGCTGACCGCATGAAATGGTACTTGAGCTGTATATGTTTACTCTTGGAATGAAATGTAGATTTCTTTGCAAGATGTATGGCACTCTGGTTGTCACTGTATAACCTACCCAACTCCTGCTTCTTACCCAATACATCCAGAAAACTTTGTAACCAAATCATTTCTTTACTAGCCTCTGTAGCAGCAACATACTCTGCTTCTGTTGTTGAAAGTGCAACAACACTTTGGATTTTTGAAACCCAACTGACAGCTGTTCCACCTACAATAAATACATATCCTGTAGTGCTCCTCCTGTTATCTCTGTCACCTGCCATATCTGCATCAACATATCCCTGTAGAGAAATGTTTGAACCACCAAAGCATAATGCTTGATTTGTGGTACCTTTCAAATATCTGAGAATCCATTTCACTGCCATCCAATGTTCCTTTCCTGGATTTTTCATGTACCTGCTTACAACTTCCACTACATGTGCAATATCAGGCCTTGTGCAGACCATTGCATACATTAAGCTTCCCACTGCTGATGCGTATGGAACTTTAGACATATAATCCATGTCTTCTTGGGTCTTTGGGCACATTTCCTTACTAAGTTTGAAATGGCTAGCAAAAGGTGTACTAACTGGTTTTGCATTGTGCATATTAAATCTTTTCAACACCTTTTGTATGTACTCATTCTAAGACAATGTTAATCTACGATTTTTCCTATCTCTAGTTATTCTCATACCAAGGATTTGTTTTCCGGCTCCCAAATCCTTCATTGCAAATGAATTTGCCAATTTTCTTTTGAGCACATTTATTTCCTGCATGTTAGACCCTGCAACAAGCATGTCATATACATACAATAACAATATAATATAGCTGCCATCATTTTGATTTTTCAAATAAACACAATGATCAGAGTGACATCTAGTATAACCTTGTTCAAACACAAACTTGTAAAATTTTAGATACCATTGCCTTGGAGCTTGTTTTAAGCCATACAAGATTTTCTTCAACCTGCACACCAGTTTCTACTTCCCTTTTACCTCATATCCTTGTGGCTGCTGCATATATATCTCTTCCTCCAAATCCCCATGGAGAAAGGTTGTCTTTACATCTAACTGCTCAAGATGTAAATCTTCAGCTACTACTAGACTTAGAATAGTTCTTATTAAAGTCATTTTAACAATGGGAGAAAATATTTCATCAAAATCAATACCTTTCTTTTGTGCAAACCCCTTCACCACATGTCTAGCTGTGTACCTTTGTTTTCCTCCATCTTCTTCCTTCAGCCTGTAAACCCATTTATTCTGCAATGTTGTTTTACCTGCAGGCAACCTGACTAAGTCCCAAGTCTGGTTAAGTGCTAAGGAGTCCATCTCTTCTTTCATGGCTTGCTCCCACTTCTTCTTGGTTTCTACCTGCACTGCTTCTTCATAACATTCTAGTTCATCAGAATAAGTCAACAATACATAATATAATGAAGGAGAGTGTCGTTCAGGGGGTCTACTTATCCTGGTAGATCTTCTAACACCACTTTCAGGCGTTTTAAGTGCTCGTTGCTATTGTGGTTTTTGTTCTGGCTGTTGATCATTATGATTTTCAGGCACCATCACTTTTCCTGTGATATCGTCAAGCACTGTGTATTCTCTGTTTTCTTTTTCTTGTTTCTTTTCCTGCAATCGATTCTTATACAAGACCTTTTCATTGAATATTACATCTCTGCTCCTAATGATTTTATGATTTTCATAATCATATAAGCGATAACCAAAATCATTAACAACATATCCAATAAAGGTGCATTTCTTTGATTTTTCCTCAAGCTTTGTTCTATTTTCTTTGTTAATGTGGACAAAGTCTTCACAACCAAAAGTATTTAAAAATGAGTAGTTTACCTTTTTACTTGTCCATGCTTTCTTTGGAATACCACCATCCAAGGAACTTGAAGGCCCTCTATTTATTAGTCAAACAACAATATCTACAGCATCTGCCCAAAATTGTAAAGGCAATCTTGCATGCAATCTCATGCACCTTGCACGCTCCATGATTGTCTTGTTCATCCTTTCTAACACACCATTTTCTTGTGGTGTTCCTGGAACTGTCTTCTCTCTGCGAATTCCATTCTCTGAAAAGTACCTATCAAACTCTTTGCTGCAATATTCACCTCCATTATCTGATTTGAGACACTTCAACCTTTTCCTGTCTCATTTTCAACCAATGCTTTCCACTTCTTGAGTATCAAATACATCAGATTTATTTCGAATACAATAAATCCAGGTTTTTCTGGTTGCATCATCAATAAAAGTAACATAATAATGAGAGCCACCAAGAGATGATACCTGAGTAGGTCCCCATACATAGCACAAGCTCTAATTTTTCGCTCTTATTTTCTTTCCCAACTCTAAGGAATCTGACTCTCTTCTATTTTCCATAAACACAATTCTCACAAAATTTTAAATCAACATGCTTCAAACCTAGTAAAAAATTTCTTGAGTGAAGAATCTGCATCCCCTTCTCACTCATGTGCCCGAGCCTATGATGCCACAATGTCGTATCTTCTCCTGCAGAGGTTAAAGCATTAACAAAATTAGAAATACCATTGCATAAATACAATGTACCAACCTTTTGTCCTTTTGCTATTACCAGGGATCCTTTAGTGACTTTCCAAGTTTTATCTGTGAAAGTAGTTACGCAACCTTCAACTCCCAACTACTGTGTTGAAATCAGACTTCAGATCTGGAACATGCCTTACCTTCTTCAATAGCCACAGATTTCCATTTTTTTTGTTTTATGAAAACTGTACCCATTACAACGATTTTATAGGGTTTATCATCACCCAATCGAACTTGTCCAAAATCTCCTTGAACATAATCATGAAAATGTTTCTTATCAGGTGTGGCATGGAATGAAGCCCCTGAATCTATCACCTAGGCATCAATAATATTTTCTAATGAAAGAATCAAAGAATCTTGCAACACATCACCTATTACATTCGCTTCATGATTAGTTTCTTGTTGCGCATCTCCTTCTTTTCCCTTTTGAGACTTGTAGTCTTTCTTCAGGTGTCCTTTCTTCCCACATTTCCAGCACATTATCCCTGATCTGGACTTGGATCTGCCTTTTCTTGACTTACTGTGATATCCTGGGCTCTTTCCTCTTTCCATTTTTCTTCCCCTAGTCTCTGTAGTCAAAGCATTACCTGATGTCTCACTGGAGCTTTTCCATCACATTTCCTCGCTAAGGATTTCACCAACAACATCATCAAACTTTAAAGTACTAGATCCAGAGACAGAGTTACTAACAGCCATAACTAAACCATTCCAACTTTCTAGCAATGAGCACAGAAATAACAAAGCCCTAACTTCATCATCAAAATTTACCCCTACAGAACTTAACTGACTTGTAACTGTATTAAAATCATTTAAATGATCTACAATAGATCCACCTTCTGACATCTTCATATTAAATAAACGCTTCATAAGAAATACCTTATTTGAGGCCGAGGATTTTTCATACAGTTTGGCCAATGCTGACATTAAAACCTGTGTTGTTGTTTCCTTTGAAATATTAAACGCTACCGACGCCGCTAGGCACAACCGTATTGTTCCAAGTGCCTTTCTGTCTAGAATATCCCATTCTGTTTCTGTCATACTCGTCAGCTTCTTTGTCTTTTCGCTCAATGGTAGGTACAGATCTCTCTACTACAGATAATCTTCCATCTGCATCGTCCACAGCTGGTAGTTTTGGCCGTTGAATTTTTCGACCCTAAACCTACCACCTTCCACCATTGCTCCCACTCGAACCAGGAACCCTTCTCTCCTGAGAGATTATCAACCAAATAGACCTTCTGATTTGATACTAGTTGTTAGAAAATTATATATTATGGAGCAATGGAACACATAAAATATTGCAGAAATATAAACACAGAAAATGCATAAAACAAGAGGGACACAGATATACGTGGTTCACCCAGTTTGGGCCACGTCCACGGAGAAACAACCAGTCCTTCCTTTTATATTATCCAACAAACTGAAAAGATACAACCTACAACAGATCCACTGTAACACCTTCTTTGCTCTCAATATCCTCTCTCTTCCTCACTCAGAATACAGATATGCATAGACGCAATACAATTCCCTCATATATAGTGAGGGTTTCCTTCTAGGGAAAAAAACCCTAAGTTAAACATAACTTCTACCATCAGATCTCCGCCTAATGAATAGCCCAGACCCCCAAGTCGGGGGGGGGGATTTACCCCCCCGCACGCCCCCATGTGGAGGGGTGTATAGTCTTCCTGGGGTATACATCCGACTGAAAACTTTTGAATACAGAAGATAATCAGGCTCCACACCCAACAAGAAAAGGTGCAGCGACCTGGTCAAACGTGCAACGACCTCTACAAGAGCACAGTGCCATTATAAATTACATTGTAAACTCTAGAAAATGCGCAACGACCTCTACAGAAGCGCAATGACCAGTTTAAACGTGAAGCGACCCTGTTGAACGCGTCATCTTGCTCTGTTTTGCCCAATTTCACCTCAAAATCACATTTTTCTTTTGCTAAGGAGTTGTGAGAGTGCTAGAGTGAAAATGAGGCTTTCATGAGTGCCTTGAGAGGCTTTATACTTGAATTGACTTTAATTTATGAGTTTTCATACCCACTTTCTAAAGTTCTTTGTCATTTTCAAATTCTCACTTTAATGCCTTTTTTACTTTCTGACCTTTTTTTGCTCTTGACAAGTGGATGATACTTTGATTAGATTAATTTCTTTAATGTTTTCATTTTCTTGCAGCAAGGAGAAATGCTTGGGGCAGCTGGGAACACTTATTACATGAAATTACTTGAATTACATCAAAAAAATATAAATCAACTAAAATACTTTGTTTTCATCTAAAAAAAAGTTTTTGAGATGAAAATTACATTAGTGAAATAAGATCTGTGTACAGTAAACATGACTTATTAGCAATCACTTTTTGTTTATTGGTCATCCTCACACCTTTTCTGTGCTTTATTTACATTTGAAATTATGCTTTTAATCTTGGAAATGAACCCTAAGACCTAATGGATACATAATTGTTTCAACTCTAAAAATAACATAACTGAAACCATAACTGAATACAACATGGAGATGGGTCAACAAATGTACCTCATGAGGGAAATTTTGATTTTATGATAAGAAGGCAACCGTTAGTGGACCATTTTGACATGACCTAGTGGAATGATCCAAAAAATTCAGTATGAGACACCTAAAATGAAAATGCAAAGAGCAGATTTGATCCCTAATGGAAGTATACAAACAAACATTGACACTAACATTGGTCTTATTGATGGCAGCTCCTTGGAGGTGTAAAGAACAGCGTAGAGCATGTGCCTAGTTGATTGGGCCAATACGGTCAAACAAATGAAAAACCGAAAACCCTTTTTGAAATTTTTGAAAAATGACTCGATATAAAATAAAAAGTAACTCACAAACGACTCTAGACTGACTCAAAAACCAACTAAACACCGCACAAAGCATTTAAGTTTTATATCCTTCACTTCGGGCCCCAAGCTCAAATGACATTGTACTTCAAAACTTGCAAGGAAAGCAAACTGGTATATACAATGACAATGAAAGAACTTCAACAAGCTACATCAGAAATAGTAGTGTTTTAGGAGCCTACCATTCACTGGCCCTCCTAAGCATTCTTGACCATCCATTTTCTTCAATAAAAATGCATTATGTCCTCGATAGGCTGAGATTTTATAATGTCCTTTCCACAAATATTCAAACTTACCATGCTTTCCTTTTTCTTCATTTTGTGCATCCCATCGCAGCACTACATCTTCCAGCTGAAAATTTTCTACCTTGGTTTTGCAGTCATAAATTTTCTTTATCCTCTCTTACAGTCAAAAAGTGTTTTGAGAAACCTCTTCCCTTGTTTGTTGAAGGTGAATCATTTGATTGATCCGGCACTGAATATCATCTTCTCCACTACCGTCTTCTTGCAATAATCTCATGACTGAGACTGCAAGGGATGTGGAAAACATTGTAGCAGTACCATAAACCAATTCAAAAGGTGACATACCTATTGATTTCTTGCAGCTAACTTTGTCGTCCCACAAAGCATTGACAAGCTTTCAATGCCAATTCTTTTTGTTTGCCTCCAACATCTTCTTAATAGTGTTTACCATGGATTTATTTGAAGACTCAGCTAGTCCATTGCCTTAAGGATAGTAGGTCGTGGAATGACCCAATGTGATGTTGTATTTGTTGCAAAACTTATCCATTCTCTTCGACTTAAACACTGTTGCATTATTTGTAATAATATTGTGAGGGAAACCAAAACGAGACAAGATATTTGACTATAAAAATGGAATTATTACCGTGTTCGTAGCTTGCCTTGTTGGAATGGCTTCGATCCATTTGGTGAAGTAATCGATAGCTGTCAAAATCCATTTGTGTTGTGCTGATGATGTAGGATGAATTCTCCTATGAAATCAAGCCCCCACTGCTGGAATGGTGCATTAACCACAACTGGTTTCAAAGGAAGGGGAAGCAACTTCCTTTTTCCCTGAAAAACTTGACATTCATGGCAGCTCATGACTGTTTTATACAAATCTGAAAACAAAGATGGCCAGTAATACCCTACTCTCAAGATTTTGTTAGCTGTTGTTTTCCAAAGCAAGTGACCCCCACAATCTCCTTTATGAAAATCATTCATTACCTACTGAGCTTCATTTTCCACCGAACAATTAAGAAGAACCCCTCCCGAATCTTTCCAATTGAGAACACTATCTAAAATGCAAAATTTTGCAGACTTCAGCTTTAGTGATCTACCTTTACTTTTCGACATTCCAACAAGAGGAGAAAGATGTTGAAGAAGATATACTATATCAAAATACCAAGGTGAGTTGAGAAACATCTCTAGTACCTGAATGAGTGTGCCACCATCTTCGTCATTTGACATTGGTGCAATAAGATTTATGTTCAGAGTGTGAATATTAGACTCAACCATGAGTTTTGCCAAGCCTTGAACTTTGATTAGTTTCATGGGCTTAATCTCAAGATCATACTCTAACATCGCTGCTATCCACTTACTTCTTCCTCCTTCTGGATCCATTTGCATGAGAACATATTTGACAGTTGCGTTGGGAACATATGCTATGGTATGTGAATGTAAACTCAAAAATCCTTCAATGCCTTTATAAGAGCCAAAGCTTGTTTCTCAATGATGTTATAGCGCAGAGCAACATCTTTGATAGTCCGACTGAAAAGTGCAATGGGTTGCTCCACCTGATCCTTCTTTTGCATCAACACCACAACAAAAGTGTGCTTAGATAAAATTGCAAATATAATAAAATCATGAGTATAATCGGCACTAATCAAAACAGGGGCTATGGTCAAAGAAAGCTTTACCAAGTTGAAGTATTTCATGGCATCTTCTATTCATTTCATAGTGCTGTCCTTTTTCAACATATTAGTTAACTCACGCAAATGTTCAGCCAAATTTGGTATAAATCTACGTAAGAATTTCATCTTACCATTGAAGTTTTGAATCTCCTTTTTGTTGTGCAAAAAGTCTATTTCCTGAATTGCCTCCACCCTAGAAGGATCAATGCGAGTACCATCTTTAGAAATTATATGACCGAGGAGCTTACCTTCCTCCATGGCGAAAAGACTCTTCTTTGGATTTAAAGAAATTTTGAACTCCCTGCATTTCTAAAAAACAATCCTCAGGTGGTGTAAATGTTCATCATCAGAACCAGAAAACACTGTCAAGTCATCTAAGTAAACCACTAAGAAAACATCCTTCTCATTAGTGAAAGTTATATCTATGGCCCGTTGAAAAGTGGCCTTGACATTCTTTAGCCCAAATGGCATCTTGGCATACTAAAAATTCCCCCATGGCATTGTGAAGGCAGTTTTGTCTTGGTATTTTTTGTGCACCAAAATCTGATTGTAACCTGAGTAGCCATCTAGTAGTGACATCCGTGATGCTCCAACTACTCTTTGCAGAATATGGTCCATCTTAGGAAGAGGATAATTGTCTTTCAAGGATAGTTTATTTAGGTTCTAGAAATCAATGCACAACCTTATCTCTCTGGTCTCTTTTCATACTGGGACCAAATTTGAAACCCAATCAGAGAATCTAATTGGAACAATGATACCAGCTTTAAACAATTTATTTACCTCTTTCTCGATGGATAGTAGTAGTTTTGGGTTGATCCTCCTCAATTTTTGTCTAAAGGGTTTTTGATCCGACTTGATAGGAATGGTATGCTGAATGATATTCTTGTCATATACATTCAAATCTGAGTAATCCCATGCAAAAACATCAGAAAATTTAGAAAGCAACTTAACATACTTAGCCTTTTATTCGGGAGATAATGTTTTTGATAGCTTGACAAGCTTGGGCTAGTCCGTTGTTCCAATGTTTACATCTTCAAATCCTTTATTAGTAGGAACCAAGGTTGGTTTTCTCGCCACATCATCTTGATCAAACAACTCCTCTAAAGGCATAAGACCTCTAGGAATAACAGTATCCTTTAGCTGTAAAACATCCATCTGATTTACCTCAATGTCTTGTTCATCAAAATCACTAACATCATCAATGAAAGCATTCTTGAATTTCCCTTACTTCTAAAAAGGAATTAATTTCATTGACATCCCAAAAAACTTTCCAATATCTCAGATTATCTAGAACAGTAGGCCTATGTTTGACATGAATTTCAAATTTATTGCTAGAATTCATTGGAATTTTCAGATTTCTCGCTGCTGTAGCAAGTGAATCAGCAATGATGTTTTGAATTCTCAGCACCACTGTCAATGTGTATTTTGGAAACATTTCAAGATATCCAGGACTGCGTTCCTATAAGCTCTCATCCGTGGATGCTTCACTTGATATTCTCCTTTGACTTGTTTAATCACTAGCTTTGAATCACCATAAACAAAAATCCTTTTCGCACCCAGCTTCTTCAAAACCTTTAGACCTATAATCAATGCCTCGTACTCCGCTTCATTGTTAGAGAAATCAAAATCTAATTTATAGGAACACACTCTAACATTACTTTGAAATTTGTCTAGGTGAAAAACAAGACTTTGAATCCAAATTCCAATAACTGCACCGTATTTACCCAAAGTACCATCGAAATCCATGCTCCAAAGGCCATCTTCATCTTCCAGATGTTCGAATTTTGCATTTGTTTCGATCTTACTTTGCTGGTTGCTTCATTTTTCTGTTCTTCACTGACTTTCTGCTCCTGTGGAAGCTTCTAAAAAGGAATTGTCGTTTTTTATTTTTCTTGACTAAGAACTACTCTAAAATTTTTAGAAATTTTTGGTACATCATCTACTTCTACGAGTTGAATATCTACATCATTCAATCCACTATCAGTGTACAAAACAAAAGACTCTAAATCTGTATGTACAACATTTATTGGATGATTTATGGGCTTCTCTTTATTAGTGACCATATATTTCATCTTCTTTTCTTGGTACAACTTCCTCATTTAGCCGAAAACATGGATTGTAGCATAATAGAAGTCAAGTTGTAAAGTGCCTTTGAGTTTGGCTCCTCTTGATCTAGACAACATCATACCAAATCGAGGTGGTATATCAGCTACTACTACGTCCATCAAGACATTCTTGGTTGGGATTTGATCTAAGGAAACCACCAAATCTTTTATGATACCAATGCAGCGAACTCTACTAGAATCAAATGAGTACAGATCATGATATTTTCAGGTGATAGCCAGGCCCAAATTTTCCATGATAGCCTTGGGCATCAAATTGTGGGAAGCTCTGGAATCAAGCATAACATTATGAAGAATAAACTCATGCGGTCTAAGACTCAAATAAAAGGGTGGGAATTTGCTATCTTCTAGCTGTCCTTCTACAGTTGGACCAAAAATAAGTTCAGGATGATCATCCTCAACATTCACCATGTCAGAAAAAGGATCAATTTACAATATTCTAGAAACATGATGTTTGTAATTTCTACTCTTAACAATCTCACTCAAAGGAATGAACACTTTCAATTTAGCAATTTCACTTTATAAATTAAAAGATGTGACTTTTTCTACCTCTTTGGCACTAATGTCCCTCTTATCTGTTTGCTCCTTCGTTGCACTATCCTTTTTCTGATTGTCTTTCTCTTTTCCAACTGTACTTGTTGATGGCTGATTTACCTTGCTAGTATTCTTATCAACAATCTCCTTTCCCTTTTTTTGATTGTTTGATGATCATTCTTTGACTGAACATCCTTCCTTTTCTGAATAGGACTGACTGGTACATCTCTGCTCCTCAAGGGACATTGTCTCTACTGTGCACTCAAAGCATTCATGTAACTACGTTGATAATCATTAAATTTGGCCTCCAAAACAACATATTTTGCTAAGATGTAGTCCTAATCCTTTAGAATGTCAGAACTTTCTACATACTGCTCATCTTCGGTCAGAAATATAGGCACACCATCCACCATGAAGAAGTGATTTGTTTCAATTACCGGATCTTCCTCCTCTACTTCTTCCACTCCTTGAACATAATTATGTTGTAATGGAGTTTTGATCTATTGTTGCTGTTGCACTGGTTGTTTTTGTGCTTTTTCCTCTCTTTTCTTGATTTA
Source organism: Pinus tabuliformis (assembly GCA_031772625.1). Taxonomy (NCBI): domain Eukaryota; kingdom Viridiplantae; phylum Streptophyta; class Pinopsida; order Pinales; family Pinaceae; genus Pinus; species Pinus tabuliformis. The sequence continues at coordinate 1,250,146,516 of CM062809.1, forward strand.
GAATTGGGGCTGCTGCTGCCCTCTAAAGTTTGGATTCTGGATCTGCATTTCAGGTCTGTCTGTGATGGGAAATTGGTCAACCATCCTTTACATTGTTCGAATGAATGTGTTCATTTTCACATTTGAAGTGGATGCTTCTTCCTTCACAATCACTCTTTTCTTTGATCTCATTCTTACTCTTTTTGCCAGCAAGTTCGCTTTTAGGCTCACAACATTCTTTTGCATGTCTTCTAGAGTTGTAGGATCACGTTCACGCAAATGATATTCCATGTCGGCATCAAATCCATCTGGAAACTTAAGCAAAGCCAATCCCTCTGGTGGTTTGATATTGGCAGGAATAGCATTTTACACTGCATTAAATCTCACACAATAGTCTTGCACACTCTCGCCAACATTTCTTTTGATGTTCTCATATTCGAACAAAATATGAAGGGGATTCTTCTTCACCTCCTTCTGATCAAGAAACTTCCTCTAGAGGACAAGTAGAGTAGTGATAGGAGCTGTTGGTAGGGCTCTGAACCATTTCCAAACTTCTCCTTCAAAACTTTTTACAAACAGCCTCATCATCACATCTTCAATTTCAACTTCATGGAGGTCAAAGAAATCATTCATATTGTCTACGTGCTTTTGAGCTATAATGGTTTGGGTGCCATCGAAGAAAGGTATTTTGGTTTGATAATCAGAGGGCATGGCACCAGGATTTTGAGGAAAAACAAGGTGTGCATATCGGGCAACCATAACTGGAGGTGGGGGAAGTGGTGTATTTAAGACAAGGATTGGGATATTCGATATACTCAAATGGGAATTAACGATAGCTTGAGCGGTATGAAAAATTTCTGAAGAAGAAGGTGGTGGGTGAGAGATAGTTTGAGTAGTAGTAGATGAAAAGGAAGTATATCAGAAATCAACAGATGGCTTATGAGTCTTATTTTTCACCCAAGTGTTTAAGTTCGAAGAGAGGCTATGCAAATGATTAAGAGTATGAATAAGTTGTGACCCTGATTTATTGTGTGAAAATGAGTCTTCGAAGAGGTTATAAAGACATAGAGGAATCAACAATTTTCTGATCAATCCAACTTAAAGATTTACTGTGAAATAAACTTTGCTCAAAATTAATATCAAACTCAATGTCTTGCAAAGTGTCTAATCTTCCTGGGAGTGAATTAACTTGAGGAATGAAATCCTCACTTGATTGTTATCCAGCTAAACTAGATTTCTCTGCAGCGTTCTTAGATTTTTGCCCAATTTTATGAGGATCACTGACAATGGTTGGAGGATTCAGATCTGGATTGGATCTGGTGTACTTTCGAGAAGCCAGTATGTCTAATTTTGAAATTTAATATATTGCTTTACAACTTTCCAATTCATCCTATTAAATTCTAAAACTCATCATCCACAAGCTTAAGAATTCAAATGAAACATCTTACTGGGGTGATTAACTTCTGATCTTTCATTCCCCAGTATGGTCGCCACTATGTTATCACTTAGATTGAACCTCAGGCTAAAGGAAGGCAATGCTAGGGTAACCACAAACCACGCTTAGCAAAGTAGATAGCCCTACTAGGCCAGGAGAGGGTTCTCTCTGTAAGGATCTCAGTCGAGATGACTGGATCAAGAAATTATATTAGGCTAGGTATAGTAGCACAAGGTTTGATTTTGATTTTGAAAGGTTTTGCTAGATCAAGAGGAGCCAATAGTTAGGGCAAGGAAATTAGGTCAAAATTGCAGGGTGTTCGATGGGGAAAGGTAGGTACAAGGTTCAACACTCTAGGGTTTTGATGGTTGAGGTGATTCAAGACAGGTGAGAAGCTAGAAAAAGAATGTGAGCAACATGGATCCTTCCTAAACTGAAGAAAACATAAAATGTGAATATTTTCCCAAAATGGAGCACAAATATTATCGATTCTGCCTATCAACTTGAAAACATCCACTTAAAAGCAATGAAATGATGGATGAAGTACAAAAACATTTTAACTTATGATCACAATAGAGAAAACTGAACTGAACATCATACCACATGGATCCCAAATAAATAGCTGCAATCTTTCATTAATCTCCTGCTAAAACTGATACAAAATGATGTTTACTCAAAGCATAAGCATCCCAATGAGTCCAACCTGTAAAATGACTGGGAAAATACATAATATAGGCCAACAACCAACTCATCCTAGGCATCAAGGGTTGAATCCATGAATGGAGGACTAGTTTCAAGAAAGGTTGAACTAATAGCTGGAGTGTAGGGTGGTCAAAATGACTCATCCCTCACTCTAGCAAACTGATTCATTACATGCCACATAGGCCATCTAAGTAATGTATCTACCCTAGTTAAAAGTAAAAACATTATAATTACATCATCTATATCAATTTCATAGGTAAAAATTTAATTTCCCATAGATAAAAGTCAACTTGGAATGAAACAGTGAAAATTGTGGAAAACTGTCAAACGCGCAACGACCCTGGTAAACGTGTAGTGACCCTAGTCAAACGTGCATCGTCCTATTCAATATGACTTTTGACCACCTTCTCGATGTCCAAATCTAGCCCCAAATAGCTCATTGGAAGTATTATCCTGTCTAGTTTCCAAAACTGCCCTTGGTTTTCAAAATGGGCTTCATTTACCCCTCCAAAATTGAAATCTCCCAAGACTACTCAAACGCATAACGACTAGGCCAGAAAAGAGGCAGAAAAGGTGATTTTTTGGTAGTTTTTTACCCTTTTGGCTGACCAGTTTTACTCCAAAGTCTTAGAAAAAGTGTAGGGTTCATGTACTCATCATTGTGAATCCAAAAATGTTGACCATTTGCTCATTGGATGCCCCAAACAAAAGCGCAATGCCCTAGGTGCTGCACGTTTGACCATGCTAACTGTGCCAAAATTTCTTCAAAAAACACAACAAAACACATCTTGCTAAAATTTTTCAAAAATGGAAAAAATTGGTGGGCTAATAGATGGCTATATGTTTGAGGCATGGAGTGATGCCTCAACAAGGATATCCAACCTCTTTTTCTCCTCTTGCTTGGTCAAAGCCTCAATTTTTGCATGATCTCTTTTGAGCTTGGCTCTTGCAATTTTGTCTCTCATAGCATAGTGCTTTTCCATACTAGAATATAAAGAAGACCTAACACGGAATAAGTCGATCTTACGGACAAGATAGACCTTCCTAGAATCTAAAGAAGACCTAATGACAAGCAAACCAATCAGACACTATCTTTCTCTAAATATGCTTTTATAAACAAAGGCAAACAAGTGTTTTAGGCCTACCTTAGGTCCAAAGCAAGTTTGTGGAAGCCTTCGCTCCTTCAATCCAAATGAGCTCCTTTGTTGTGAATCTGCAAACACAAACAAGAAAACAAATTAAATAGCACCTGAAAAGCCAATATCATGAAACATATTTAACATGAAAGTCAAGGAATTCATGAAACAAATGACATGAGACAATTTGTTGAGAAAAATGAGTTTGATTGTATTAATTCAAATCAAGAAGAACTTTACAACATGTGCCTTGACGCTGTACAAGATCCTCCCAGGGTCCAGCAAGAAGTCTCCTCTAGTTTGACAAGTTTCACTCTCTTCCCAACGAAGCCAAAAAGGTATGTGATTTCTCCTCTTAAGCTCAACTAGGAAGTCTTAATTTCACCAGCATTTACCCTAAAAAATGTTTAGCTTCTAACCTCCCTAGCAACCAGCCCAATGGCTGAATTTATAGTGAAATGGAGGGAAGTTACTAGATCCTCCTTCAAAGGGATAAATCCCTCCTTCAAAGGGATAGCTCCTCTCATCAAGGGATTAGCTCCTTCTCTTTTGGGATGCATGAACCACCTAAGAGCGACCAATCCACGTCAAAATTCCTTCTAGAATCGTCTAGAATTAACCCAAAGTGAGTTTTTTAGAATAAACTTGCACATTTTTGACTTTCATAGGGGTCTGCACCCACACCTTTAGGGATAGAGGGGGCAGGTCTGCAGTTTTTGTAAACAGAGGTGTGGGACCGCAGGAAATAGTGAGAGAAAGTGCGGAAACAGAGTTTTATTGATTTTCAATGTCTTCCTCTCAATTTTAAAGCTTGAGTTGAAGAGCTAAGGTCTGAGACTTTCTTAGGAGGACAATACAAGTGATGATAGACCTATACTGACTGCAAATAATCATGGTGACGATATTTTGTGTAACAGATTTCCCCCTAAAGTGCAAAGTCTATAGTAGATGAGGATTTCATTTATCATTTAGGAAGAGTGAAGTACTTTATCATTTCGAGGATCATCTTGTGGAGAGCCCGGTTGGAAACTGTAAAAACATTCAGTGCAAGATATATATATGAGATCATATCATCACTGAGGTAGGCATTCCCATATTCAGATCAAAACTGACATAGAAAACTAACTACTGCTCTGATACAGGAATGATCTTGTAATACATCACAAGTATAGACTCATGTGGACACAGTATGGGCGCAACCATCTGTTTATGAATAGTCCATTATATAATGAATACAAAATTCCTCGCAGCCTGGATTGTGGGAACTAGATCCAAGGTCTTCATTTCTACTTCCCGAAACAGTACGATTCTATCCATGCGAATGAATGTGTTGATGTCGAACATGGTAGAAACCACTTGATTACTAGTCAATGATGTAAACTGCTAACAAGTGTGAGAGAAACCACCAGTGATGTCAATGGCTCTCAAAGTACCCAGTACAAGGCATGAGATGTGAATAAATTTGTTGATGTCGAACATGTCACGGAATCCTTTGATCGAAGGTCAATGATGCAACCTATTGTCAAAGGCGAGAAACCTGCCATTGAGGCATACAGATCCCAAGGTACTGACGATTTCTAGATCATCTTTCTAGATAATGAGCTTAAGTCGATAGAAAGCGATCTGTCGTAGGGAAGCCCACAACACAAAATCATAGATCAAGTTGAAGAAATTTAGTTGCAAGGACTGACTCAGGGATGGTCAAGATGGATGATAGATATTTTGCAGATGAATGGCTTATTAGCAGTGACCTCTTGAACACATAACGACACGACAAATGGCTTGGTGACAATTGACCCAAAGTTAATACCCAGAAACTGGCTGAAGACTTTCAATGTTGTTTGATCAATTGTTAGGCAAAGGATTTCCCAGCCTAGGTGAATAAAAGTGTCGTGTTCAAGAGTGGTTACAAAGTATGACAAACAGGCTCATTTTTCTCTCTTTTCCCCACCATTTCTGGCAAGTACCTCTTTATTTTTAACGAGCTTGAGGAGGATAACATTTGCTTGATTATAAGCTCATCCTTTGGATGAGTCCAACTTAGTTTAAATTCAAACCCTAAGAAGGAGTGGTTCGTTCCTGTTTGTAATTGAACAGGTCCTTTACTGTGAAATTTTAATGAGTCTAGTATAGGAGAAACTCGACGTTTTTCAATTTTAGAGAGTTTGAAAAACTTAAGAAGACTCCAGGGTTGACCATTTTCGTAAATTTGCGTCTCCCAAGCCCGAAAAAGTATAAAATAATACTTGAGAGAACCACTTGATCTTTACGACCAAGGAGTAATTTTCGTAATTAGTGCCCCTGATCCGAAAAAGTAAAAAAACGATCAACGACGCGTCGTTTTATGGCCAATATCGAATTTGAAATGACAAAAATCTGGCAATCTTTTCATGCTTTTACGGTCAGAAAAGAGCTGTAAGTGGACCGTCTTTTAGTTCCGTTTTAACGAGTTTAAAAGAAAAACTCGGTGATCTTTTCATGTTTTAGGAGTCAGAAAAGATCTTAAAGGTGACTCTAAATGTTTTTTCGTCGAAAATGATAGATTTCGCCTGAATAATCTGTTATCCTGAACAAAAATGCAAACATTACTCATACATGTTTGAAATGAATAAAAATGTTGCCAAAACACCTTTCCAAAGTGAAACATAAAAAAATTGCAATTTATTTACTCAAAAAACTTATAAAAAGGGCCTTCATCAATTCATTTTTACTGTTTGAGTTTTGGGTGAGAAAATAGTGCTTTTGCTCATAAAACTTCTCGTGAAGATTGCGGAAATCCAACCGTCGGAATCGAACTCCGTCTTTTCCAGGTAATCCACATCATCCTACTCTTCATTTTTAACCATTTCATTTCTTGTTTTAGGCTTTCATTTTATTTCTTGGAGGGTTTTTACGCTTAAAACCCGTGCGCAGGGGTCCGCAGGTGTACCCCTGCTAGCCCGCGGACCCCGACTTTTTCTCCATTGGGAAAAAGTTAGGGGTTCGCACCTTCCATGTAGGCAAGGTGCGGACCCACACACTGTTTCTAACCCAGAGCGTTCCCCATTGCAAGGGTTTTTAACCCAAAAATTCTCAAAATTGACCCAAACAAATTAATTTCTAGCATTTTAATTTATCTTTTAACTTGATGCAGAGAGTACATAATGCTAGATTGGCGTGAACGAGAGCATGAGGACGTGGATGCTGTCACATTGAATCACCAAACTTCAATCGATGCATTGAAGGCATGCGGCTTGTACAAATTCTGGGCCATTCCTGGCATGAGGGCCCAGGTCGATTTCTTACAGTGGTTGGTTGACAGATGGAGCATACAGGACCATTGCTTCTTCATTGGTGGCCACTAGCTCGAAATCGAGCTGGCAGACATATATTTCTTGACTGGTTTGCATAAGAGAGGCGAAGACTTGACTCTATTCGGGGTTAGGCCAGGTGGCCAGTCTGTCGATAGCCTCCGGCTAGAGTTCTACAACAGCCAGGCTAGAGACAAAGGGATAGACATAAAAACCATATCCCTTCCTGAACTCATGGTGATCGCGTTTACTGTCACTAGACTTTGTGGGAGTGCCGCATTACATGTTGCCACCGGATCCCAGATGCGTATGGCAGTTGATTGCTTTCGAGGCACCATCTTCAACTGGTGTGATGCTGTGTTGGCCAATGTGAAAGGCCAACTGACCAGAGCCTAGAACGAACAACTAAAGACCTTTAGTTATGGGGCTTTGGTTGTGAGCTTTGGTCTGGAGAGGGTTCCCATGTTAATCCCGCAGCACCTTACTGTTGGAGCTGGGCTTCCTTGAGAGCCCAAACTGATGCGATGGGTCGCAGTTATGGCCCGTCATTCAGATGAGGGGACAGAGGTTGTTCGATTCAAACCTGAGTATTTCCAATGGTTGGAAAACCAGGTTTTTTCTATTCAGGACTTCCCTTATGCTGGGGTAGATTTTCGTGGTGACCCAGACATGGCTCTTCCACCAGGAGAGCAATGAGATGACTCAGGTAAAATCATTTTCAACATTTTTCCTATTTTAATTTTTTTATTATTTTTACATCATCCCAAAACTAATAGTAAAAGTTTCAAATGCAGATGTGGGTCCATAGCGACCAATCGCTCTCCGACCTTATGAGAGGAAACAACCAGCTGCAGCCGCACCAGCCCCACAGGACGAATCAGCAGAGGTTTTGGTCGAGTTGGAGGGTTATCTCGAGCGCTTGACAGGAGATATTCCAGAGACCACTATAAACGACATTCCTCGTCGGCTTCAACGCTATGTGATTGGGGTCCCAGGACCTTTTAGGAGGTTCCTTTGCAAGGTGGCCCGTGCAGTGGTTTCTTATCGAGATCATCACCAGTGATAGGATGATCGCCTATTGTGGGCACATATGACATTTTTGTTTTTTGTACTTATCATTTTTGCCGATCATAAGGTGTTTTTCAACCTATGATCGAGGACGATGTATTTTTTGACACACTCCTATATATATATATATATATCACTATTACCAGCTTATCTTGTAAATCATGTTATGGAATGGTTTTAAATTTACATGTATGATTATTGCAAATGTCTACTTAACATTTGAGAAGCAATTGCATCTGCCAATGTATTTAAAGATCTTGGAATATGCTGATATTTAATATAATCAAATTCACGTTCCAAGAGACGCACTCTAAAAAATAATCTCAATAACACTGGATTTCTAATGGCATACACTCTATTAAGCTGTAATATAATGAGTTCAGAATCTAACCTCACTATCAAACTCCGAATCCCAAATGAAATAGATTCAGATAATAACTCAATCACTGCACTATACTCGACAATGTTGTTCGTTGTTTGACCGAGGCTTACCCCATGCATAGATGCCAACTCATCAGAGGGCAAATAGATAACCCAAGCTGCGGAAGAAATGTTTTGTGTATTATGACAAGCACCATCAGCGAAACCAATGTATGTCTGGAGAGGCATCGACATCTGCAATATCAAGGGTAAAACCAAGATAAGAAGGAATAATGACGAAAAACACTCTCTAAGCTAAGCACATTGTTTAAACTAAAACACACCAGCTAGAAAGAAAAACTATCCTAACTAAAAATCTCCATACCCATTCTTTAAGCATAATACCTCTTCAGGTAAAGACCATTTCTGGGTTTACCTAAAGAGTCCCCGTCAAAGTCTACTAATTCATAGGCCCCTTTTGCTAGCTTTCGCTTGACAACATAGGGACCATGCCACATAGGAATGAATTTTCCAGCACCTAACTTATCATTAGCTTGATCGTAAACTAAGACTAGATCTCCTTCCGAAAAATTTCAAGGGGTCACATTTTGATCATACTGAGCTTTCATACGTTTTGCGTGAGCCTCGATCGCCAATGCAGCATCACGTCGATTCTCATCTAATTGAGCCAAGTATAACAAACGATTTTCCTCTTCGGAAGTGGCTGGAAGTAACTCGATGGCCATTTTCAATGACGGGATTTCACATTCAATGGGTAACACAACTTCCAGACCATAAACTAGTTGGAAAGGAGTGAACCCTGTTGATGTTTTTATTGATGTTTCATTGGATCATGATGACTAAGACTTTGGTGTCCCACAAGCTGGTCTGTAAGTTCGGTCATCATAACATTTAAAAAATGGCGCCCATGATCAGTAATTATCGCTTGTGGGACACCAAACCTAGCAATTATATGATTGAACACAAAAATTGCAGCTGTCTTGCCATCTGCCTCAAATGTAGGCATCGCCTCGGCCCACATGGTAAAATAATCTACCACAAGGATGATATACGCATGCCCCCCGGCTGAGTGAGGGTTACATGTAATAAAATCGATACCCCATTTGGAAAAAGGACCAACGAAAATTATAGGGTGGAGAGGAGAAGGTGGAGCGCGCATCTTTCGATCAAATATTTGGCAGTTGTAGCATTTTCGGACCGCATTAATACAATCTTTAAACAAAGACGGCCATAAGTAGCCAGCGCGCAATATCTTTTGGGTTGTGGCATACCTAGACATATGACCGCCACACGCTCCAGAGTGACAGTCATTTAGAACCCTTTCAGCTTCCTCGTGTGTTAAACAACGTCGAAAAACAGAGTCCGCCCCACGATGATAAAGAGTATCTCCAATAATCCTAAATTGTTGGGACTGGAATCGTATTTTCCGACGTTCTGACCTTGAAATTTCTGGCCGAAAGGATTGGGTCTAGAGATAAACGATGATATCCCCATACCACGGATCTAAAGTGCTGATTAGAAACAAGGATTCATCTGCAATGGGCTCCTCCGCCACAGTTTCTGTGTCAGCATGCGGGAAGTCACACATTAACTCTACAAAAACTAAAGTTTTCTTAGACTTAGATTTTTCAAATTCCAAGTTGAACTCTTGCAGGATAACGATCCATTTAGAGTACTTTCCCCCTAGAAATTGCTTGGTCAAAATGTAGATCATAGGGTTGCAATCCGAAATTATTATAGTTTTACGTAGTAAAATGTAGTGACGAAAACGTTGGACAGCTTGAACAGCTGCCAATGCCAATTTCTCCACATGTGAGTATTTTAGCTCAGTTGGATTTAAAGTTTGACTAAGGTAATATATCACATGTTCAGTTTCGAATTCATCTTCCTGAACTAAGACCATTACAATGGTGGAATGAGAGGCGGCGAGATACAAGAAGTAATCCTGGTTGCAGTTGGGAGGATGCAATAACGGTGCATGGGTCAACGTGTGTTTGAGTGCATCAAAAGAATTCTGAGCTATCTCATCCCAATAGAATGGAGTATTCTGTTTCAACAATCGGGTAAAACCTTTTGTAACCTCGGCGTAGTTAGGAACGAATCGTCGTAAAAAGTTTGCTTTCCCTTGCAAACTTTGGAGTTGGCGAAGACTCGAAGGAGGAGGCAATTTGACAATAGCTTCAAATTTTGAGGGATTGACGTGAATGCCGGCTTTCGAAACTAAAAACCCCATCAATCAACCTGTTTCTATACAGAAGACACATTTGTGTGTGTTCAACCGAATCCGATAATGCCTACACCTCATAAAGATTGCTCGTAAATCGACGAGGTGATCAGCTCGATGTAAAGAATGAGCTGGAAAATCATCGAGATAGGGTTGCACAATGTGCTTGATGTCATGAAACGCATAAGACATGGCCCTTTGAAAAGTTGCTCCAGCATTCTTGAGCCCAAAAGGTAATTTTCAATAAGCAAATGTCCCCCATGGACAAATGAAAGACGTTTTTGGTTGATCAGCAGGTCCATCCATGAAGGAGAATATTTCACTGCTGGCACAATCATCAATGATTTGATCGATATAGGGAGTTGGGTAATTGTCCTTTAGACAGGCTCGATTAATGTCCCTATAATCGATACATATTCTTATTGTTCCTTGCTTTTTGTTAATTGAAACAATATTCGATACCCAATCCGTTAATGGGATTGGATAAATGAAACCTGCTTTGAGTAATTTTTCAAATTCTGCTTTAATTGCAGCAGCTTTTATCGGGTGAATCTGACGCAAACGTTGCCGGACGGGTTTAGCGTCCGAGTAAGTCTTTATTTCATGAACAACAATCGCGGGATCAATTCCTGGCATTTCCTCATAGGACCAGGCAAACACGTCGCGGAATTCTTGAAATAGGGCCTTATATATTTTAATTTCGTCATATGTACACGAGGCACCTATATGAATGTTCTCAACAATTCCAGGCTTAACCGAAATGTCAATAGGAATAGTTCAAGAGATGTTTCCCAAATTTAACTCTGAATCGGGATGTTTCATTGAATTCCGAGGTTCTTTGACATATTTAATCGTAAAAATTGATGAAAAATCATTTTCAAAACGATCATTCTCGGGTAAAAATGAAGATTTGTGATGGAGATCTTCCCATGGTAAATCATCTACACATAGGACTTCACGAATTTTCTCATCAGAGTGAACAAGTTCAGAAAACGTGATTGAATCCGAGTTGCATATGAAAAGTGATTCTTCACAGACCACATTCATTAAGTCGATTTCGGTTGAAGATGGGTCGGGTAAACGATTGCATGGCCTCATACGCAATTTCATATGGACTCAAAGGCATGACATCACCAAATGAGTCTATCTCAAATTCAGAAGGAATGATCCAAGGATCATCATAAACAGTGGTGTCTGATGTAATCATATGAATGGTTGCAAATGAAGACGATGCGTTGATCAGAGGAAAAGGAAAAGTTCCCAGTAAACCGGCATCTTTAACTAGTCCTACTCCAACATCCTTATATGGGATAGTCATTTTACCGACATGCTGAATACTTTCAGAAGAGGCTGGGTCAGATGAAAAGTAAGCCAGCTGGTCTATTGTTACGATCTTTCCGTTATGAGGAAAATTTATAACCCGAAAGACTGATGAAACGACAACTGTCATAGCATAGGACCAACTTAGACCCAAGAGAAGGTTGTAATCTAAAGGGGCATCAACTACCTCCACATCTAGATTAACGATTTTTCCTTCAACCCCTATAGGCAAATCCTGTAGAATTGCAAAAGGATGAAACCCACGGCCATCAAACGCCTTTACAATCATCGGGGATTTATTTAGCGAAGGAGAACCAAGCGATCTCCAACACTGTATCGATATAATACACATTGAGGCTCCCTCATCAATCACAGTCTGATGAATAGGCCTATTTTTTACTATCACTGGAATCTGGAAAGCCATTTGATAAGGTAAGCGCGGTGTACTATTTTCTATATCAAAAATTATTAAGTTTGAGTCCTGAACGTCAACGGCTCCTATAGCCGACAATAGTAATTTACGGTGTGCTGGACATGATTGCAGTACTTCCAAAGCTGGCATTGCTGAGGGTGAAACAGCTAAATCCTCACAATGTTATAGTTCTGAGCTGCTTTCGCATGTGGATTGAAAGCTGACTTTCGAAGTATACCCTTGGCGGGCGGTTTGATTACCAAGTCTGGATTAGGTTTCTTGATCTATAGTGGATCGGAACCAGGAGCTGAGGTTGATGGATTAGAATGAGAAGATGCTGCTTCTTTACCATCAATAGGACTTTTACTACCATAATCATGCGATCGAGTCGCAATCCTAACATGGGACATCATCAGTATGGGTTCTTCATTGGCACTCGAGGAAGAACCTATCATCTTACTGTCTTGAGCTGGAAAAGGATCCTTCAAAACAACAGGCGTTTGGGAACCTTTGACAATCTTTGCAACCTCTGCATGATGAGGGCAGTCTCTTGTAAAATGTTCATCGTCACAAATGAGACAAGGATAACGAGGTTTGTGTTTTTCATCATTGGATTTTGATTTTTCAGGTTTCTCCTTTGAATTTTTTTCCGTTCTATTCTTCTTCTTTCCTTTCTTCTTCCCACCAGATTTTGATTTGGCTGTAGATGACTCTACAACATGAATATCGGTGGAAATCTCCGCAAAAGAATCTCCTGTCGGGGAATCAGGCAAGGTTATGATAGGAGAATAATTCTTGGAATGTTGGGTGTGGAGCCTGATTATCTTCTATATTCAAAGGTATCGCCACATAGGACCCCAATTCAAAATGGGGGCGGCAACGCCGCCCGTAAAATATTCGCTGCAGGGGGGGTCCAAGGGGGGCGGCTGCGACCTTTGGGAGCCCCCCCCTAGCGGGGGGTTTAAGCTAAAAATAGTTGTAAAAGTATAGTAATTTCTAGTCAATCTAGGCCGTTCATTAGGCGGATGATCTGACGGTAGAACTTATGTTTAGTTTAGGGTTTTTTTCCCTAGAAGGAAACCCCTCTCTTTGTATGAGGGTATTGTATTTGAGGTTGTGTGATAGATGTGTATTCTGTGAGCGAGAAATAGAGAGGTGAGACTGTGAGAGAAAATAGAGGATATTACAGCGGATTTGCTGTAGGTTGTGTCTCTTCATTTTGCTGGATAATAGAAAGGAAGGACTGGTTGTTCGGGGTGGATATAGCCCAAACTGGGTGAACCACGTATATCTGTGTCTCTCTTGTTTTGTGCGTTTTCTGTGTTTATATTTATGCAATATTTTATGTGTTCCATTGCTCCGTAGTATATAATTTTCTAATGGAGCTTATAAAAGGTTGGAAGGACTTCATTGTAATGCAAGACCTGGAGGTGAGCAGTGAAAGCTCACTTGGTTGGGATGGCCAGGGTTTTGGCCAATGCTAATGAGATCTTATTAGGTTTGTTTTTCCCCAGATTTGGGGTTTTCCTGGATAAATATTTGTGTTTATGTGTTTATGGTTGTTTCTCGTTATTTTTATATTTGTTTCTCTCAGTAATTCTCCATAATTAATTTGTGTTCTTGGGTAATTTTCTTAACAACTGGTATCAGAGCCAGATATTGGCTTCAAAGGGATTATTTGATGCCAGGGGTTTATAGTGCCTGATGAGATCAATGTAGCCTTTTTACAGATCTGGGTTTGAAAATAATGGTGGAACAATCGTACGCGAAAGAACCTCGAGGAGAATGTGTAGAAGATAGTGCCGTAATTGCTAGGGATCGCAGTGCATTTGCGATATTTACCGGTTTGGAACATGCTAACATATTGTTCGGGATTCACGCGACTATTTAAAAAAGGTTAGCAGAAGAAAATTGTTCATGCGGCTTTGAAAATTGTTCGTTTTCTGCTATGTGAGGCCACCGGTGCTAGAATCTAAGAGGTTCTCGTAGGGCTCGCAGTTGGAGTTGTTCGATAGAAGTTTTTGACCAAATCATATTGAGAGAGGATGGATCAGAACTGCAGTAGCAATAAACAAAAAAAATTTAATGAAGTCAAAATTATTGCATGTAAATGGGCATACCACCGTAAGACTTGGTAAGGCATGTGTAACCCTCGGTGATCACCGGTAAAGTCTGGGTTAGACCTAGGTGATAGGGGGGATGTCGGGTTAACAATACCCCGGGTAAAAAATTTGAGGGGGGTAAGAGCTAGAGTGAGCTGGATTGTCTCACTTAGCAAGTTTGGCTGGAGTTAGTCAAGGAACCCCAAGTCAAGTTTAAGGGGGGGAATTGTTAGGTAAACTTGACTTAGGGTAGAGTCAAAGTTGACCAGGTTAAATAGTGATGGTTTTGTGGCACATGGTATTGTGCACCCATAATATTCTGCCTGTGGTATTATATGTAATGGAGCTTATAAAAGGCTGGAAGGACTTCATTGTAATGCAAGACCTAGAGGTGAGCAGTGAAAGCTCACTTGGTTGGAATGGCCAGGGTTTTGGCCAATGCTAATGAGATCTTATTAGGTTGGGTTTTTCCCCAGATTTGGGGTTTTCCCGGATAAATATTTGTGTTTATGTGTTTATGGTTGTTGCTCGTTATTTTTATATTTGTTTCTCTCAGTAATTCTCCATAATTAATTTGTGTTCTTGGGTAAATTTCTTAACATGGAAGACTTCTTCTTACTCTTAGTGTTAACCGTACCAATCATACCATCGGCGACATGAGATCCCGAAGGAGCTGCAGCGATTTGATTTTGCTTGGGAAGATCGGGGATTTTCTCGTGTAACGTACCTGATTGAGTATAGACCAAGTCAAGGTACTGTGCTTGAGCAATTACTTGCTCCTCAGTAACTACTTCGGCTTTAGCGACATCTTCAGTGATCTTTGGCAACAAAGATTTTATGAACCATTCAGCCAAGATCTGATCCGAAATAAAAACCTTCACTAAGCGCCGTCGACGTCTCCATTCATGAATATGATCTGAAATGTAAGTGGACGTCGATTGCTTTAATGAAGTTATCAATTCATGCCATTGTCATATCTGATCGACAACTGAAAATGAGTTAAAAACGAGGTATCTAACTGACTAAAATTATAAAAAGTGCCTTGCGGTAACTCCTGGAAAACCAAGATTAACCGAACCGTACTGGGGTTGTTGATATGTGTACCCAGGGTACGGTTGATACTGATAGGCTGGCTGCTGCACAGCAGGACCGAATTGGTACTGTCCCTAGTACGGTTGATAAGTAAATTGTGTTTGACTTGTGACAACCGTACTTGAACCAGGTTGTCCTACAAGCATTTGAACCGAAGTTTGAATCGTAGATCCAGACGGTGGTAAATATGTCTGAGGAGTAGATACAGGAACAGTAGAAACCGGAGCTGTCGATACTCCGGAAGTAGGTGGGGTAGATTGAACAGATGTTGCGACAGTTGCAACAGTCATTTGAGGTGGAGTACAAGGCATACTAGGCCCAGGCTGAGAAACTACCGAAGGTACAGAAGTTTGAATATTAGACTGGACAGGTTGCTGGGGTGTACCAGAAACTAAGGGTTGTCCAGTTTGAGATGACAACTGTACATTTGGCTGTAACACCTATTGAGTTTGCGATGGATCCCACACTAAATTCATTCTGGGGTACTGACCCATAACAGGTTGAGAATATTGAGGACCATAACCGGGTTGAGGGTAGGATTGATAATTCAAAGGTACATTTCCTGTTCCTTGAACATATGATTGACCGGAGGGTGGTTGGAAACCTTGGTTCGAGTACTGACCTTGGGGTTGATACCCTTGAGGCACGTACTGATACTGGGGTTGACCTTGAGGTATATATTGATACTGGGGTTGACCTTGGGGTACATGTTGAGTCTGGGGTGTACCTTGAGGAACGTACTGCCCCGTAGGTATGTACTGTCCTTGAGGTTGTCCCCCAGGCGCAAGTTGGGTACCTTGAGGTTGCCCCCCAGGCAATAATTGAGGTTTCCCCCCAGACGGTAACTGGCCACCTTGAGGTTGAGGATTGGGAATAGAACCTGACATCATGAGAATATCTTCTACGCTCAACGGCTTAGTACTGTTGCTTCCACTTAATAACCCTTGTTCAATGAGTTGAGGAGATGCTCCCGAAAAAGTACCAGAAAGTGACTGATACCCAGAGGGAACTGAAGGACCACCGTACAAAAAGGATTCAGGCGATTGAGTAAACATGGATGACTGTCTTGACATATTTAACGGAGGATAATAACCTCTAGGTGTTGGGTGATAAGGAACACGAGGTGGTGAAAAACTTAACCCTGGGTTTTCTAAGAAATTAGTCAAAGAAAGATACCAAGTACTGCTCCTTGGTGGACTGTTAAAAATTTATTCACGCTCCCTTAGCTCAATAACAGGTTGATTTTCAGGGATAGGGATGCCTACTTCTTCTTCTAGAGTAGCAAGTTCTTCGATAGCTATAAGTCTAGAAGGAAGATCTTGGGTGATTACTCTTTCTACCCTAGGTGAACCAGGACCACTAGAAGCTGGAGAAGCAAACCCCGATGTCGGAGTAGTAGCAAATTCACTTTCAGGTTTGGATATTTCAGGTTCCTCACCTATATCACTAGTAGATGAAAAGCTACCAGTAACTTCGGACAGACACTGATTGCAGATTATAATCTGCTACTAAAGCTTGAAAATCAGGATGTACCACCAAAGAAGACTCTCCTTCTTCTGGTGACCCAACTTACTGTCTTTAGGAGTTACGAGGACTTTCAACCCTTCAGGATGGCTCAGTGAAAACTCAGGAGGTTGGCCCCGAAGTCTACGGGGCTTCCTCGATAATTCAACCACGGTTAAAAACTTTTAACTACTTCACACGCAAACAAAGAAAAATCTCAATGAAAACCACCTAAAGCCTCTAAATAACCAAACAAATTTGAATCACACGCCTAAAGAATCTAGGAGATCAAAAACACACAAACAGTAACTTTCCGTACCGAAAACAATAGTTGGTGATGAAATCCAACGTCACAGAGTTCAATACAGAAATGGCGGTTGGAACAGTTACCCCGGAAACCTGCTTAATGAATAGACTAGCACAAGTTCCTCCTCTTAACCGTCTCGAGTGAAGAGAACCCCCCAGAAAATCCAAGTGAGTCTAGCTGACGTCTGCTCCAGGTACAGTGGGATCTTCCCACCACTGTCACCTTAGGAAGAATCCTAAAGAATATCTCCACTAAGGTTACCAACTGAAACAAATATACCTAGGGGAACAATCTACGATCCGATACGCATGCAAGGGCAGAGTAGCAAGCTCAATCCCCTTGAAGGCTCCTTGACATAATCCAAGATTTACCAACAAGTGACCTCAGGCTCCTCGACAATGGTCAATCCGAGGTTTACTGTTTTTAATACGTGAATATCTGGCGTCGTTCCCAATGAGGAAGGATTGATTCCCACACTGGTTCGGACACGATCTCGTGCTTCTCCTTTAAGAGGAGCTTTCCCAGAGCATAAATGCAACAATTGGGTTTCTTCCCTACCACAAGATACAACTACTTGTTTGTTTTTACTGTCTTGGAGAGTTAATTACTCTCCTACTCCAAGACACTAGCCTAATCTAAGTTGGTGTATCAGAGCCCTAGAAATAAAAATGTTACTAGATGAATTTTACTTTAAGCGTTATTTTTATTGGTTTTTGTTTAACTCAAAAGGTGCGGAGATGAAATTCGTGGTATGAAGACTCGACTCAAAATCACTAAAAATGCACCTAAGATGATTTAAACAGTCTTTTCTCTTCGATGAACTTCTAGCTAGGAAAGAGTTTGAGAATGCAAATACTTTGTAAACACAAATCTTTCTTAACACAAAAATTAAAAGAAGAGCTTTTTTCCTTTCCAATGCACTCAAAACGAGACAATTAGGTATTTCACAAAAATTTCCCTTTTCGTTTCAAAGCACTCAACCACTACAAAAACAAACTTTTTCCAAAAGAGATTTTTTTTTTAATTTTATAAAACACTCAAAACTATGGAAATGACTAACTTTGAGATCTATAAACTATAAAAACCTATTTTAAGTCAAAGCCTACAAGATGTATTTTAAAGGATGTTTTACTTAGCTAGATGTAAGCTAAGGACCAATTTATGCAGAATCACAAATCAGTCAAAAACAACCAATTTTGTTTTCTTTTTAAAAATGAAAATCCAAACTCTTAAATACAAGCTTTTCGAAGTTTTGTAAAGAGAAAACACAAAGCGGATTCCTCAACAAGGGTAGATTTCATAAATGGTCAGACTCATAAGAAGGCTGGTAGACACCAAGGTGATCTGAGGTCCCTACAACTTCTAAGCTCAGAGCTACTATAATACCAAAACGAAAAACAAACCCAACAAGAAAAACTCCTAGGAATTTCACCTAAAACCCTAACACCAATGAAATCAACCTAAGGAAAGCTTTTGACAGGTTATATGCAGGTCTGGGCAATGGATAATAACTTCTAAACAAAAATTAAGCTGACTAATAGAGGAAATCTTAGGTTTTTCAAAATTTTGACAAGGTCCGCAGGCCCACAGTTAACACAGGTGCGGTACTGCTCTGTGCTAAAAGAAAAAGTGCGGATAAGTACGCACTGTGTCAAAAGGCTAGGGTGCGGTCTTCTCCCAAAGCTATGAAAAACGAAAAATAACCCTGGATCTACAAACTCTACCCAATTCCACACACAACAAGCCAAAAATAGAAACAAAAACACAGTTTCTCAGGTCAAAGTAAAAAAAAGGAAAAAATCAAGTCCCCAGTATGGTCGCCATTTTGTCACATGGAATAAGTCGATCTTGAGGACAAGATAGACCTTCCTAGAATCTAAAGAAGACCTAATGACAAGCAAACCAATCAGACACTATCTTTCTCTAAATATGCTTTTATAAACAAAGGAAAACAAGTGTTTTAGGCCTACCTTAGGTCCAATGCAAGTTTGTGGAAGCCTTTGCTCCTTCAATCCAAATGAGCTCCTTTGTCGTGAATCTGCAAACACAAACAAGCAAAAAAATTAAATAGCACCTGAAAAGCCAATATCATGAAACATATTTAACATGAAAGTCAAGGAATTCATGAAATGAATGACATGAGACAATTTGTTGAGAAAATGAGTTTGATTGTATTAATTCAAATCAAGAAGAACTTTACAACCTGTGCCTTGACGTTGTACAAGCTCCTCCCAGGGTCCAGCAAGAAGTCTCCTCTACTTTGACAAGTTTCACTCTCTTCCCAATGAAGCCAAAAAGGTATGTGATCTCTCCTCTTAAGCTCAACTAGGAAGTCTTAATTTCACCAACATTTACCCTAAAAAATGTTCAGCTTCTAACCTCCCTAGCAACCAACCCAATGCCTAAATTTATAGTGCAATGGAGGGAAGTTACTAGGTCCTCCTTCAAAGGGATAAAGCCCTCCTTCAAAGGGATAACTCCTCTCATCAAGGGATTAGCTCCTTCTCTTTTGGGATGCATGAACCACCTAAGAGCGGCCAATCCACGTCAAAATTCCTTCTAGAATCATCTAGAATTAACCCAAAGTGAGTTTTTTAGAATAAATTTGCGCCTTTTTGACTTTCACAGGGGTCCGCACCCACACCTTTAGGGACAGAGCGGGCAGGTCCGCAGTTTTTGTAAATAGAAGGTGCGGGACCGCAGGCAATAGTGAGAGAAAGTGCGGAACCAGAGTTTTATTGATTTTCAATGTCTTCCTCTCAATTTTAAAGCTTGACTTGAAGAGCTGAGGTCTGATACTTGCTTAGGAGGACAATACAAGTGATGATAGACCCATACTAACTGCAAATAATCATGGTGACGATATTTTTTTGTAACACTACTCAAACGTGCAATGACCAGGCTAAATGCTAAATGTGCCAAAAATTTCTTCAAAAAACACAACAAAACACATCTTGCTAAAATTGTTCAAAAATGGCTAGAATTGGTGGGCTAATAGATGGCTACATGTTTGAGGCACGGAGTGATGCCTCGGCAAGGATATCCAACCTCTTTTTCTCCTCTTGCTTGGTCAAAGCCTCAATTTTTGCATGAGCTCTTTTGAGCTTGGCTCTTTCAATTTTGTCTCTCATAGCATAGTGCTTTTCCATCCTTCTTTGAATATCATTGTCCTTCTTGGCCTTGCCTAGGAGGTTCTCCAGATGATCATTTACCTTCTCAAGCCAATATTCTCAGTTTTCATTTACCATCTTGGCAAATTTCTCATTCAAGGTGAGCTGATTGGCCATTTCTTCCTCCCTTTTCCTTTCCTACTCCAAGGCTCTTTTTAGGCCTCTCTTCCTTGGCATTCTTCTTGGAAATTGTTCATCAAGTGGCTCACCATACTACCCATATGCCTCATCAAGTAAGGCATTTTCATTTTCAACCTCTCTCTTTGCCTTTCTGATTTGAATCTCCATGAGCTCATTTTTTACCTCAAACTGCCTATTTTCCCGCTCATAATAGGAAATGATCCATTTGGCCCTTTGCAAGTTGACCTCTAGCTCTCTTGTGAGTGAATTATTCTCCTTGATGACAATTTTTGTGCTTTATTGTCATCATGTTCATTTGATTCAACTAATTGAAGGTCATGCTCTATCTCATGGAGGTCTTCCTCCTGCTGCTGGACCTTTGCCTCTTTAACTTTTTCCTTACCCTTCTGTACCTGCTTTGCCGATGAAGAAGGCAAGGCCCCTCCCACAATCAGTGGGGAAAACACTTTCCTATGCCCTCTCTGATAGGTATGTGCCAAGGTGCCTAAACCATCCCTTTTGGGCTTACTACTCTCACCATGATCAATATGCCCTTGCCCAGTGCCTTCATCTCTGCCAGGTGAATGAATAGGCTCATGAAATGGAGGTGATGGTGTGGTTGACTCATGAGATGAAGATGAATGATGTATAGGCTGATGTGGAGGAATGTAGGTGGGTGGATGAGAGGATGAAGGGGCCTCTTGGCCATGCTAAATAGGTGGGACTGTGAAAACCTCATTGTATATGAAAGTGTCCCATGCAATGTTAAGTTGAACAAGGCGGTGTAGGACTATCATCTTGATGAGAGAATGGTGAAATATGCTATGCATTTGATGATCATGATCTTTCCTTCGGGAAATGTATGACATCTTTTCGATGAGTAACCGAATATGATAGGAATAAAGCCTAGAAAACCTGCCCTCACATGTGAAGTACTTCATGATGATTTTCATCATAGGAACATATTTGTCTAGGAGGTAAGAGAAAGGAAAAATCCTCCTTCTTTCATTCTTATGGTTGGGTTTAAGATATGGCTCATAATAGCAATAATCCAAATCTGGCTATTTAAACCACTTTTCCCCAACATTTGGGATCCTAGTAGCAGCTAATATGATAGCAGAAGATATGGTAAAGGTGACACCGGCAAAGGTTGCTTGATTGTCATGGAGGTTGATAATGAACTGTCTGGTCAATTCAAAATGATGTTGTGTCCTTTCCACCTTCTCACAAAACTCAAAACAACCCATATTTTTAAAGCTTGTGACAGTGATGGGAGATGCCATGAGCTCTCTAGTACTGGTTGGTTCATAGCGAATGATTTTCCATCCTATTTTATATTTCCTCCTTTGTTATTTTTCTCCATCACTCTGACTCGTGTGTTCCTCTTCTGCCATGATTTGTTGCTATCAAAACCATAGGGAAATGGTAGAATGGACTATGGGTGTGGGAAATGTGGAATGATGTGAGAAGAGATGTTGAGGAGGAGATGGGGATGTGTGGAATGAGGGAGGTGATAGAGGATAGTTGTTAAGTGAGGGGGAATGGTAATGAAAGCTAGGAAATGTGATTTGAGTTGGTGGGAATGTATTACTAGGGTTTGATCTTAGGAATAACAACAAACAACTTAAACCCTATGTAGGTGAATAATGGAGGGAAGGAGTGAGTAAATTTTCCACCAACCTAATTTTCTGAAGAATATGATGACCAACATGGAAACTTGGTGGCGATGGAGGGTTTCTAGCATGTTTTGGCTCCTTCGAAGCGAATGCATAGCGACCCAGGAAAAGGTGCAGTGACCTGGTCAAACACGCAACGACCTCTACAAGAGCGCAACATCGTTATAAATTACACTGTAAACTTTAGAAAATGTGCAACAACCTCTACAGGAGCGCAACGACTAGGTTAAATGCGCAGTGACCCTGATGAATGCCTCCTCTTGCTTGTTTTCCCTAATTTCACCTTAAAATCACCTTTTTTCTTTTGTTGAGTTGTGAGAGTGCTAGAGTTCAAATGAGGCTTTCATAAGTGTCTTGAGAGGCTTTATACTTGATTTGACTTTAATTTATGAGTTTTCATACCCACTTTCTAAAGTTCTTTGTGATTTTCAAATTCTCACTTTAATGCCTCTTTGACTTTCTGACCTTTTTTTGCTCTTGACAGGTGGATGATGCTTTGATTGAACTGATTTCTTCAATGGTTCCATTTTCTTGCAGTAAGGAGAAATGCTTGGGCCAAATGGGAACACTTATTACATGAAATGACTTGAATTACATCAAAAAAATATAAATCAACTAAAATACTTTGTTTTCATCCCAAAAACATGTTTTTGAGATGAAAGTTACATTAGTGAAATATGATCTTTTTACAATAAACATGACTTATTAGCAATCACTTTTTGTTTATTGGTCATCCTCATACATTTGCTGCCCTTTATTTACATTTGAAACTATGCTTTTGACCTTGGAAATGAACCCTAAGACCTAATGGAAACATAACTGTTTCGACTCTAAAAATAACATAACTGAAACCATAAGTGAATACAACATGGAGATGGGTCAACAAATGTACCTCATGATGGAAAATTTGATTTTCTGATAAGAAGACAACCATAAATGGACCATTTTGACATGACCTAGTGGAATGATCCAAAAAATTTAGCATGAGACACCTAAAATGAAAATGCAAAGAGCAGATTTGATCCCTGATGGAAGTATGCAAATACTGACACTAACAATGGTGTTTGTACAAATTTCTGCAGTAGTTGACAATTGTCTGTCACATGTTTTCCATCTACCTGACAGATAGCACACCATAGCATGGGCCCTATACTTGGCCCTACTTGAGCTTCCAACTTCAGAGGCATCAACCCTCCTGCTGCAACACAATTCACAAAGACTGGGCAATGATCTTTGTCATGCCCTTGACTTTTGCATTTCAGGCACCAAACTTCTTTGCGCACCTCTGGCCGAACTACTCTATCCTTCTTCAGACATTGAAACTCTAGGCAAAGGTTCTTCAGATGCACATGATTTTGTTGAACTCCCAAATTAGCATCTTGCATCGGTGTCTTATGCAATCTCATCGCAATCTCCAGGGCTTTCGCCTAGGTCCCAATATTTTGTTGTGATAA
The DNA here is from genome assembly GCA_031772625.1 of Pinus tabuliformis. Classification (NCBI taxonomy): domain Eukaryota; kingdom Viridiplantae; phylum Streptophyta; class Pinopsida; order Pinales; family Pinaceae; genus Pinus; species Pinus tabuliformis. The sequence goes on from CM062809.1 coordinate 1,250,169,887, forward strand.
AACAACCCTCAGATGAGGCAAGAGTGAAGCCACAAACCATTCATGGTGGTGCCCATCCATAAGATTCATGTTAGCTTCGTGGGTCATGCACTTCAATATTTGATCCTGTTACACTAAAAAATGTCACCATGGCTATTTACAGTCGGTATGGCTCTATCAACAGTCATACTACCCTCTTAAGCAAGTCTTATGCCTCTGCTATCCATGTCAAACTCCAAGAAAGAGAGAAAGTCTTTATAAAGATGTTTATCTCTGGGTACGCAGGTTCTCTCAAACCTTGCCTGCGGGTACGCACCTATTGTTAGTGAGATCTGCGTCCAAGGACGCTCTGTATCTAAAGGGGCAGGTGCGTCCCTCTGAAAAGGTTAAAATGCGCAAGTTTTATCTTCAAAAACTTACTTGTGGTCATTTCTAGAGCATTCTAGAAGGTTGTTCGACGTGTATTGAGCGCCTCCAGATGGTTCATGCACTCCTACCAAAGAGGAACTTATCCCATCAATAAGGGAGTGATCCCATCCAAAGAGGGGACTATCCCATTGATGGTGGACCTAATTAACTTCCTCTTGAGCATTATAAATACAGGCATTGGGCCAGAAGGAGGGAGGTTGAAAGCTATACATTTCTAAGGGTAAATGCCGCAGGAATTAGGACTCCCATTTAGAAGCTTGTGAGGAGAGATTGCCATCTTTACTTGTTCTATTTGGAAGTGCGTGAGCTTTGTCAAAGTAGAGGAAGACTCTTGTGGACCCTGGAAGGAGCTTGCACAACACCAAGGCTCAGGTTGTAATGGTTCCTTTTGATTACCTTTAATGCAAATTGGTCCATTCTTCTCAATAACTTGTTGTTTATGGGTTATTTCATGTACTCCTTGGTCTATATGTTGAATATGCTTTGTTTTATGTTATAATCAGGTGCTATTTAATTGTTTGACTGTTGGTGATTGCAGGTTTTGGAGAAAAGGAGGAGCTCATCCAGATCAACAAAGCTTGGACTTCTACAACAGCGTTTGGACAAAGGTAAGAACGAAACACTTGATTTCTCATATCATAATGCATGTTTAGAGAAGGATAGCTCTAGTTTGTTTTGTTTGTCATTAGAATGTCTTAGACTTCTAGGAAGGTCGGTTGTGTCCGCACTTTTGACTGACTCCGTGTGACAAATTGGCGACTCCGGTGGGGACTCCGCTAGGGACTCCATTGATGAGAAAAGTCTTTTCCTTTGTGTGAACTTTGCTTTGAGAAAATTGGTTTATTTTTCTGGTTTTGGCTCTGTGATTCTGTCTCTGGGTGGGTTAGCTTAGGATTAGTTTTATTTTGGTTTTTCTTGAGTTTTTCAGAAGGACGCACCCTCTGAGTGCTGCACAGTGCGTCCCTAGACGCACTTTTGCTGTGTGCACAGAGCGGACCCGCACCTGTGCTAACAGGTTGCCTGCGTCCCCTGCCAAAATTTGAGAAAATTCCATTTTTTGCATTTTTTCTCTTAGATTTTGTTTTTTCTTAGTTTTTTCTGCCCAGATTCATTAGTCCCTTGCCAAGAATCTTCACCTGAACTTGTTTCGATAGCATTAAGTGTTTTAGTGGATTTCATCGAAGTGTAAGCCCTAGGGTTTGATTTTGAGTAGGTCTTGTAGTGACTTTGGCGGTAGGAGTTGTCAAGCCTTAGATCTCTCTGGTTTTGTCAACATTCTAAGAAGTCAGACCTGTCATAAAGTCTACCTGTGAGAGAAACTTACCATTGAATTGTCTCTTGGCCAATTTCGAAGTGCTTGTTGTTTAAGTCTTGAATTCCATTTTACAAAAGAACAAAAAGATTTGAGTTTTGTTTTGACTAGTCTTTTGATTCTGCATTAGCTGGTCCTTGATTTGATTTTGATCAAGTAAAACAACCTAGAATCATGTTTGTGAGCTTTTGCCTTGTTAGGTTTGCTTAGAGTAATCTCTCTTTTGATTTGCTTGTGAGTCAAATTTTCATAGTTTTTGTAGCTTTTGAGATTGTTTTTTGTTAAGATAGGTTTATATACTTTATTAAAAAGAGAAAATACAAAAACATCTCCTTTGAAAAGTTTTGTTTCAAGTAGCTTTGAAAGTTTTGAAAGAAAAAGAGTTTTTCGTGCAAGTAAAGAGTGGTCATGTTTGTGTGCTTGAAAAGAAAAAGGGAATTGTTTCTTTGATTGTCTTTTCTAAGGAAGTTGTTTTCTCTAAAATTTGCATTCTCTCAACTCTCTTAGTTAAGAATTTCATTGAAAAAAGGAAAGTAGCGTAAATCATCTTAGGTGCATCTTTGTAGTGGTTGAAGTCGAGTCTACACACCATTGGTTTCACTTCCACTACCTTGTGACTTTAAAGAACAACCATAAAAGTAACGCTTAAAGTAAAATTGAAATAGTAACTTTTATTTACTAGGGCTCTGAAGCACCAATTTAGATCAGGCTAGTGTCTTGGAGTAGGTGAGTAATTAACTCTCCAAGACAACAAAACCAAACAAGTAGCTTATCTTGTGATAGAATAAATCCAATTGTCTCACTTGTACTTTGGGAAAGCTCCTCTTAAAGGAGAAGCACGAGCTCGTGTCCGAACCAGTGAGGGGATCATTCCCCCCTCGTTGGGAACGACGCCAGACACACACGTATTACAAACGGTAAACCTCGGATTAACCATTGTCGAGGAGCCAGGGGTCACTTGTCGGTAAACCTTGGATTATTGTCAAGGAGCCGGCAAGGGGATTGAGCTTGCTACTCTGCCCTTGCGTGCTGTCGGAGTTTAGACTGTTCCCCCAGGTGCATTTGTTGCGGTTGGTAACCTTAGTGGCCATTATCTTTAGGATTCTACCGAGGTGACGGTGGAGGGAAGGTCCCACTGTACCTGGAGCAGATGTCGGTTATACTCACTTGGATTTTCTGGGGGGTTCACTTCACTCGAGATGGTTAAAGTGGAGGAACTTGGTCTAGTCTATTCATTAAGCAGGTTGTCGGGGTAACTGTTCCACCCGCCATTTCTGTACTGAATCCAGCGAGGTTGGGCTTCATCACCAACTAGCGCTTTTGGTCCGGAAGACTACTGTTTGTGTTTGGTTTGACGCCCTAGATTCTTTAGGCGTATGATTCAAATTTGTTTGGTTCTCTAGAGACTTTAGGTGGCTTGATTTGAAATTTTCTTTTGTTTTCGTGTGTAGTAGTTAAAAGTTTTTAGCTGTGGCGGAATTACCGAGACAGTCCCGTAGACTTCGGGGCCAGTCTCCTGAAGTTGTTTCTGTGGCCGAATTGTTGAGAAGATCCCGTAGACTTAGGGGTGAACCTCCTCAAGACGAGTCCAGTCATCTAGAAGGTTTAAAGGTCCTTGTAACTCCTCCTAGTGGCAGTAGAGTAGGTTCACCTGAAGAAGGAGAATCTTCCTTGGTGGTCCATCCAGATTACCAAAGTTTAGAGACAGGTTATAATCCCGAAGCTGTTACAGTTTCTGAGCTTGTTGGTAGTTTTTCGTCTGCTAGTGATACAGGCGAAGAACCAGAAATATCCGAACCTGTTACTCCGACTCCTAGTGTTCCTAATTCACCGAGAATAGAAAGAATTATCACCGAAAATCTTCCTGTTGGTTTGATTGCTATTGAAGAACTTGTTCCAGAGGAAGAAATAGGCGTCTCTGATCCTGAAGATCAAATTACCCTTGACCTAAGGGAGCGTGAATCTATCTTTTACAGTCCTCCTAGAAGTACTACTTGGTACCTTTCGTTAACCAATTATTTAGACAACTTTGGGCTAGGTTTTTCTACACCTCGTACTCCTTTTCCACCTGGAGGTATTCATACTCCTGTAAATATGTCTGGTCAGTCGTCCGTGTTTACACAAAGTTCTGAATATTTTTTACATGGTGGTCCTTCTGTTCCTACTGGGTATCAATCTCTTTCTGGTACCTTTGCGGGAGCATCTCCTCAACCCTTTGATCATGGGTTATTAGTTGGAAACAGTGGTAATATACCATTGGGTGTAGGAGACATTTACATGATGTCAGGTTCAGTTCCCGTTTCCCAACCTCAAGGTGGCCAATTACCGCCTGGGGGGCAGCCTCCGTTAATGCCTGGGGGGCAACCTCAAGGTACTTCATTCGTGTCTGGGGGGCAACCTCAAGGTCAATACGCTCCTATAGGGCAATACATACCTCAAGGTCAACCCCAGCCTCAATATGTACCCCAAGGTCAACCTCAGTATCAATATCAACCTCAAGGATGGCAACCTCAAGGATGGCAACCCCAAGGGTATCAACCCCAAGGGTATCAACCTCAAGGATACCAACCTCAAGGTCAAGGTCAACCCCAGTACCCGTATTTACCTCAAGGTTATCAACCTCAAGGTCAATACTCAGGTCAAGGTTATCAACCACCTCAAGGTCAATCATATGGTCAAGGTATGGGAACTGCACCTTACAGTTATCAATCCTATCCTCAATCTGGCTATGGATCTCAGTACCCTCAACCTGTTATGGGTCAATACCCTGGAATGTTAGTGTGGGATCCGTCACAGGGTCAACAGATGTTGCAGCCAAGTATACAGTCGGTACCTCAAGCGGGACAACCTGTAGTTTCTGGTCCACCCCAGCAACCGCAACCTGTCCAGTCAAGTGTTCAAGCCTCTGTAACTTCGGTAGTTACTCAGCCGCCAATTGCACCTAGTACTCCATCTCAAACGGCTGCTGCAACTACCGCCACATCTACCATACTTACTTCTGGAGTATCGACGGCTCCGGTTTCTACTGTCTCTGTAACCACTCCTCAGACATCTGTACCGTTGTCCGGATCTACGATTCAAACCACAGTCCAGATGCCTGTAGGCCAACCTGGTATAAGTACGGTTGTCACTACTCAACCTCAATTTGTTCAACCTCCGTACCAGGGACAGTATCAACCTGGGCAAGCTGTCCAACAACCGGTTTACCAGTATCAACCGTATCCTGGGTACACTTATCAACAACCCCAGCAACCCCAGTACGGTCCGGTTAATCCTGGTTTTCCAGGAGGATATAATATCCCAAATGCAACTCCTGTTCCTAGTTATCCTGGATATCCTCCTCCTGGGGCCGGTATTGTGACCCAGAGTTTTAGAGATCCTAATCGGCAGTTACCGTTTATCGCAACTTTGGATTTACCAGACTTGACGCACCTAACGAACGATCCAATTCAATATCTTCCGTTCTGGCCGCCAATGCCAAATAAGTTGCCCAGCGATATACCCAAGTTCGAAGGTAAGTCTGGAGAGGATCTGTCCAATCACGTGATGACTTACCACCTCTGGTGTGCTTCAAATTCCATCTCGGATGATTCGATCCGCTTACGTCTTTTCCAGCGTACACTCATTGGTCTCGCGGCCAAGTGGTACATTGAGTTACCACGGGCCTCTTTTTACAATTTTAGCCAGTTAGCTACCTCGTTCTTAACTCACTTTCAGTTACCGGTCAGATACGATAACGGTACGGAGTTATTAACTTCACTAAAACAATCAACCTCCACGTATATTTCAGATCACATTCATGAGTGGAGACGTCGAAGAAGGCTAGTGAAAGTTTTTATCCCGGACCAAATATTAGCTGAATGGTTTGTTAAATCATTATTACCAAGGATTACTGAAGATGTAGCTAAGGCCGGAGTAGTTACTGAGGAGCAAGTCATTGCTCAGGCGCAATATCTTGACTTAGTTTACACTCAGTCGGGTACATTACACGAGAAGATTCCGGATCTTCCAAAGTCGAATCAAATCACTGCTGCTCCTTCGGGATCTCATGCCGCTGATGGTATGATTGGTATCGTGAATACAAAGAGCAAGAAGAAGTCTTCCAAGGCTTCAACTACTCCTATTATCACTTTGCCCGATTCCCCGACAGGAGAGTCTTCTCCTGAACTTACCGCCGATATTCACGCTGTAGAGTCATCTACGGCCAAATCAAAAAACGGTGGAACGAAGAAAGGAAAGAAGAAGGCTAAAGCAGACAAGGCTCCGAAGGAGAAAACTGAAAAGTCGGAAACAAATGACGAAAAGCGCAAACCTCGATATCCTTGTCTTATTTGTGAAGAGGATCATTTTACGAGAGATTGCCCTCATCGGGCCGAGGTAGTGAAAATAGTCAAAGGTTCTCCCACTCCTGCTGTGTTAAAAAATCCATTTCCGGAGCAGGAGAATAAGATGATAGGTTCTTCCTCGAATGCCAGTGAAGAACCCATTTTGATGATGTCTCATGTGAGGATTGCGACTCGATCGCAAGATTATGGTAGTAAGAATCCTGTTGATGGTAAGGAAGCAGAATCTTCTCACTCTAACCCATCAACCTCAGCTCCTGGTTCCGATCCACTACAGATCGAGAAACCTAACCCAGACTTAGTAATTAAACCGCCTGCCAAGGGTGTACTTCGAAGGTCTGCTTTCAATCCACATGCGAGAGCGGCCCAGAATTACAACATTGTTGAGGACTTAGCTGTTTCACCCTCAGCAATGTCGGCGTTAGAAGTGCTGCAATCATGCCCAGCACAACGAAAATTGCTTTTGTCGGCTATAGGAGCTGTTGATGTTCAGGATCCGAATCTAATGATCTTCGATCTAGAAAATAGTACACCGCGTCTCCCCCATCAAATGGCTTTCCAAATTCCAGTGATAGTAAAAAACAGGCCTATTCATAGGACTGTGATTGATGAGGGAGCTTCTACGTGTATTATGTCGATTCAATGTTGGAGATCCCTTGGTTCTCCTTCGTTGAATCAATCCCCCACCATCCTTAAGGCCTTTGATGGCCGTGGGTTTCGTCCGTTTGGTATTCTACAGGAATTGCCTATTGGGGTAGAAGGTAAAACCGTTAGTCTAGATGTGGAAGTGGTTGATGCCCCTCTAGACTACAACCTTCTTTTGGGTCGAAGTTGGTCATATGCGATGACAGCGGTCGTTTCATCAGTCTTCAGAGTAATTAAGTTTCCACATAACGGTAAGATCGTGACAATTGATCAGCTGACATACTTTTCATCCGACCCGGCCTCTTCAGAGAGTATCCAGAATGTCGGTAAGACGACAATCCCTTATAGGGACGTTGGTGTAGGTTTAGTTAAGGATTCCGGTTTACTGGGAACTTTTCCTCTCCCTCCACTCAGCGTAGAACCTTCGTTTGCAACAATTCATATGATTACATCAGAAAACATTATTTATATTGATCCTTGGTTTGTCCCATTTGACTCTGAGATAGACTCATTCGGTAATGCTATGCCCTTGAGTCCATATGAAATTGCTTATGAAGCTCTAATGTCTTTTACCGACTTTCATTCAACCGAGGTCGACCAAATGAATGTGGTCAGTGGAGAGTCACTTTTCACCTCAACCTTAGAACGGATAGCGTTTCCCGAAGTCGTGTCATCTGACGAACAACTTTGCGAAATCCTAAGTGTAGACGATCTACCATGGGAAGATCTCCATCATAGATCTTCGTTTTTACCTAAGGATGATGCATTTGAAAATGATTTTTCATCTATCTTTACCGCTGAATATGTCAAAGACGCTCAGGATCCAACGAAACATTCTGATTCAGAGTTGAATTTAGGGAATATTTCTCGTACTATTCCCATTGATATTTCAGTAAAGCCCGGAATTGAGGAGAACATTCATATAGGTGCCGCATGTACAGAAGAAGAAATCCCAACTTACAAGGCCCTATTCCAAGAATTCCGCGATGTGTTTGCCTGGTCTTACGAGGAAATGCCGGGAATCGATCCTGCCATTGTTGTTCATGAAATCAAAACCTACCCGGATGCTAAACCCATCCGGCAATGGTTGCGTCAGATTCACCCTCGAAAAGCGGCTGCGATTAAAGCAGAAGTCGAAAAGCTGTTGAAAGCAGGTTTCATTTACCCGATCCCGTTAACGGACTGGCTATCGAATATTGTTCCGGTCAACAAGAAACAAGGAACAATAAGAATCTGTATCGATTATAGGGATATCAATCGAGCTTGCCCAAAAGACAACTATCCTACGCCTTATATCGATCAAATTATTGATGATTGTGCCGGAACTGAAATGTTTTCCTTCATGGATGGTTTTTCGGGCTATAATCAAATCAATATTCTACCTGCCGACCAACCAAAAACGGCATTCATTTGTCCATGGGGGACGTTTGCTTATGGCAAATTACCTTTTGGGCTTAAGAATGCCGGGGCCACTTTTCAACGAGCAATGTCTTACACATTTCACGACATCAAGCACATTGTGCAACCGTATCTCGATGATTTGCCTGCTCATTCTTTACGTCGAGCTGATCACCTTGTCCACCTACGAGCAATATTTATGAGGTGTAGGCATTATCGAATTCGGTTGAATCCCCACAAATGTGTTTTCTGTATAGAAACAGGTCGATTGCTGGGATTTGTTGTTTCAAAAGCCGGCATTCGCGTCGATCCCTCGAAAGTCGAGGCTATCATCAAATTGCGTCCTCCTTCGAGTTTGCGCCAACTCCAAAGTTTGCAGGGGAAAGCGAACTTTTTACGCCGATTCATCCCAAACTACGCCGAGGTCACTAAAGGTTTTACACGGTTGTTGAAACAGAACGTTCAATTCTTTTGGGACGAGATTGCCCAAAAATCTTTTGATGCACTTAAACACGCATTGACCCATGCACCGTTGTTGCATCCTCCCAACTACAACCGGGACTACTTCTTATACCTCGCAGCTTCGCATTCCACCATTGGAATGGTGTTAGTTCAAGAAGATGAATTCGGAGTGGAACATGTGATATATTACCTCAGTAGGACCTTAAATCCCACTGAGCTAAAATATTCGCATGTGGAGAAATTGGCCCTGGCAGCCGTTCAAGCTGTCCATCGTTTTCGTCACTACATTCTTCTCCGTAAAACTACAGTTATTTCGGATTGCAACCCTATGATTTATATTTTGACAAAACAACTGCTAGGGGGCAAGTACTCTAAATGGATCGTTATCTTGCAAGAGTTCGACTTGGATTTCGAGAAGTCCAAGTCTAAGAAATCCTTAGTTTTTGCGGAATTGATGTGTGATTTCCCGCATACTGACACAGAGACTGTGGCGGAGGAGTCCATCGCGGACGAATCTTTGTTTCTTATCAGTACTTTAGATCCGTGGTACGGGGATATCATCATCTATCTCCAGACCCAAACCTTTCGGCCTGAAGCTTCAAAGGCGGAACGTCGAAAAATTAGGTTTCAATCCCAGCCATACAAAATTATTGGAGATACACTTTATCGCCGGGGGGCAGACTTAGTTTTTCGACGTTGTTTAACTCACGAAGAGGCTGAGAGAGTTTTGAATGATTGTCACTCTGGAGCATGTGGCGGTCATATGTCTGGGTATGCCACAGCTCAGAAGGTGTTGCGCGCTGGTTACTTCTGGCCATCTATGTTTAAGGATTGTATCATTGCAGTCCGTAAGTGCCACAACTGCCAAGTGTTTGATCGAAAGATGTGCGCACCACCTGCTCCTCTCCACCCTATAATTGCCGTTGGTCCATTCGCCAAATGGGGTATCGACTTTATTACTTGTAACCCTCACTCGGCTGGGGGGCATGCGTATATCATCCTCGCGGTTGATTATTTCACTAAATGGGCCGAGGCGATGCCTACATTCGACGCAAGCGGCAAAACAGCTGCAATTTTCATATTCAATCATATAATAACTAGGTTTGGTGTCCCACAAGCAATTATTACTGACCATGGGAGCCATTTTCGAAACACCATGATGACTGAACTTACAAGCCAGCTTGGTTTGCGCCATGACAGCTCTACTCCTTATTATCCACAAGCCAACGGTTTGGTTGAGTCTATCAACAAAGTTCTGGTTATCATGATCCGACGAACCATTGGTATTCATCGGTCGAATTGGCACAACATGTTATTTTCGGCGCTATGGGCATACCGAACCTCAATGAAAACCTCAACAGGGTTCACTCCTTTCCAGCTAGTTTATGGCTTGGAAGCGGTGTTACCCATTGAATGTGAAATCCCATCACTTCAAATGGCTGTCGAATTACTTCCAGCTACTTCCGAAGAGGAGAAACGTTTATTGTACTTAGCTAAATTAGATGAGACTCGACGTGACGCTGCATTGGCAATCGAGACTCACGCGAAGCGAATGAAAGCTCAGTATGATAGAAATGTGACCCCTCGAAGTTTTTCGGAGGGAGACCTAGTGCTTTTATATGATCAAGCTAACGATAAGCTAGGTGCTGGAAAATTCGTTCCTATGTGGCATGGACCCTATATTGTAAAGCGAAAGCTAGCAAAAGGGGCTTATGAGCTGGTAGATTTTGATGGGGACTCTTTGGGTAAACCCAGAAATGGGCTTTACCTAAAGAGGTATTATGCTTAAATGGTGGGTATGGAGAATTTTTTAGTTAGGTTAGTTTTTCTTTCTAGCTAATATAATTGTTAGTTAGTCAGCGTGCTTAGCTTAGTGAGTGTGTTTTTTGCTTATCTTGGTTTTGCTCTTGATATTGTAGATGTCGACGCCCCTCTAAACATACATTGGATTTGCTGATGGTGCTTGTCGTAGTACACGGAATATCTCTTCCGCAGCTTGGGTTATCTATTCACCCTCTGACGAGTTAGTTTCTATGCATGGGGTAAGCCTCGGTCAAACAACGAACAACATTGCAGAATACAGTGCAGTGGTTGAATTATTATCCGAATCTATTTCATTTGGAATTCGACGTTTGATAGTGAGGTTAGATTCTGAACTTGTTGTATTACAGCTTAATAGAGTTTATGCCATTAGAAATCCTGTGTTATTAAGGTTGTTTTTGAGAGTGCGTCTCTTGGAACATGAATTTGATTACATTGAATATCAACATATTCCAAGGTCCTTAAATACATTAGCAGATGCAATTGCTTCTCGAGTGTTGGACAGACATTTACGATAATCATGCAAGTAAATTTAAAAACATTTCATCATACATGTTAAACAAGATGAGCCGGTAATAGTGATATATATATAGATAGGAGTGTGTCAAAAAATATACATCGTCTTCAATCATAGGTTGAAAAACACCTTATGATCGGCAAAAATGATAAAGTACAAAAAGTCAAAAATGTCACATGTTTCTACAAAGTGACTAGCCAATCACTGGTGGTGCTCCCTGTACGACACCACTGCACGGGCTACCTTGCGCAAAAATCTCCTAAACGGTCCAGGGACCGCGACTACATAGCGCTGAAGTCTGATAGGAATATCATCCATAGTAGTCTCAGGTATATCCGCCGTCAGACGCTGTAGATCATGCTCCAACTCAGCTAGTACCTCTGCAGCCGCCGCGTCCTGTGGGGCCGGTACCGGTGCAACTGGATGTCTCCTCTCAAAAGGCCGGAGGTTAGCTGGACGCTGTGGACCAACATCTGCATTTTGAAAATTTTACTGTCAGTTTTGAGACGATATATATAAAAAACAAAAAAAAATACATAATTTGAAAACTCGTGAAAAATAAAGTACCTCTGTCATCCCATTGTTCTCCCTGTGGAAGAACCATGTCCGGATCACCTCGAAAATCTACTCCAGCATACGGAAAGCCCTGAATCACAAACACCTGGTCCTCTAACCAGTGAAAATAACTGTCAGTGAATCGAACAACTGCCGCACCCTCGTCCGGATGCCGGGCCATCACCGCAACCCATCGTACCAGCTTTGGCTCCTGAGGACCCAAAATATCAACAGTGAGATGCTGAGGGATCAGCATCAGAATTCTCTCTAAGGCAAAGCTCACGACTATAGGCCCATATCCAAAGGTCTTTAGTCTCCCGGTCTTTGCCCTGGTCAGTTGAGCTTTCAAGTTAGCCGACACCGCATCACACCAGTTGAAGATGGTGCCTTGGAGACAGTCAATTGCCATCCGCATTTGGGACCCAGTAGCAATATGTAAAGTGGCTGAGCCACAAATCCTGGTCACAGTGAAAGCTAAGACCATGAGTTCACGCCGAGAGATGTATTTGATCTCTATGCCTTTCGCATGGTGTCGATCAGGTAGGCACCAATCTGCTCGGAGACTATCAAGGGATTGGCCACCCGGCCTAGTCCCAGCTAGATTGAGCTGCTCGCCTCTATTCGGCAAGCCAGTGAGAAAGTAAATATCAGCGGGCTCTATCTCGAGTTGTTGCCCGCTGATATAAAAGCATTGCTCTTGAACGTTCCATCTCTCGACCAGCCACTCCAAGAATCTTACCTGAGCTCTCATGCCAGGTATGGCCCAGTATTTGTATAATCCACAACTTCTTAGGGCATCGAGGGAGGGTTGATGATTGATTGCAGCTTCATCAACCTCCTCATGCTCTCTTTCTCTCCAATCCAGCATGATAAGTGCCCTACACATGAACAAACAGGCATTAAAATAAATTTTGGGTAAATTCAATGGTTAATTTGGGAGCTTGGGGTTTCAAAATCCGCGTTTTGCGGAGGACGCACCCCGCGTTTGGCACACAGTGCGCCGGGACGCAGGTGGCCTGAAGGTAGCCTGCGTCCCCCGACCTTTTCCCTGTGTAGGAAAAAGTCGAGGGACGCAAGCCAGCCTTTAGGGAACCTGCGTCCCCCGCAGAGCGGTTTTCAAAACCCAAAACCCCCCAAAAATAAAAAATGAAACCTAAAATAAATTTCTAAACGGATGAAATTGACAAGGAGGATGTTGTGAAATACCTAGAAGAGACGGCGTTCGATTCTAACGGTCGGATTTTCCGCAGCGACCACGGGAAGTTTCTTGTCAAAAACTCCTTTTTCAACCTCAACAGTCAAACGGTAAAAATGACATGGTAAAAAGTCTTTTTATAGGTTTTTTGGATGAATTTGTTCATTTTTCACCATGGAAAGATGTTTTTCGATGAATTTTTGCCTATCTTAAACAGGTATGAGTAATGTGTCGCTTTTGTGCAGGACAAAGGGACTTAGAGAGAAAATTGTCATCTTTTCACGAACAAAATATCAGAGTCATCTTTTAAGCCCTTTTCTGACTCCTAAAACATGAAAAGATTGCCGAGCGTTTCTTTTACACTCGTTAAAACGAAATTAAAAGACGGTCCCCTTATAGCTCTTTTCTGACCGTAAAATCAGGAAAAGATTTCCGTGTTTTTGTCGTTTCAAAATCGATACGGAAATAAAACGACGTGTCCTTGATCGCTTTTTACTTTTCAGGCCAGTGACACTAATTATGAAAGTACTCCTTGGTCGCAAGATCAAGCGGTTCCCCCAGGTATTATTTTATACTTTTTTTGGGCTTGAGGGACACAAATTTACGAAAAAGTTCAACTTGGAGTCTCCTTAAGTTTTTCAGACTCTCTAAAATTGAAAAACGCCGAGTTTCTCCTATACTAGGCTCGTTAAACATTTCACAGTAAAGGACCTGTTCAATTACAAACAGGAACGAACCACTCCTTCCTAGGGTTCGAGTCAAAACTGGGTTGGACTCATCCGAAGGATGAGCTTATAATCAAGCATATGTTATCCTCCTCAAGCTTGTTAAAAATAAAGAGGTACTTGCCAGAAATGGTGGGGGAAAAGAGAGAAGAATGAGCCTATTTGTTACCTTTTGTCTCAGAAGAAACTTTATTACCACTCTTGGACACGACACTTTTCATTCACCTGGGTTGGGAAATCTTTTACCTCACAGTTGATCAAACCACTTTTGAAAGTCTTCAACCGGGTTCTGGGGATTAACTTTGAGTTATTTAGCACCAAACCATCTGTCGTGTCGTTATGTGTTCAAGAGGTCTGCAAACAAAACTTTCATCTGCAAAATACTTGTCATCCATTTGACCATCCCTGAGTCAGTCCTTACAGCAACATTTCTTCAAACTTGAACAATGATTTCGTGTTGTGGGCTTCCCTGCAACGGGTCACTTTCTATCGACATCAACACATTATCTAGAGATATGACTTAGAAATCGTCAGTACCTTGAAGTCTGCATGCATCAATGGCAGGTTTCTCGCCTTTGACGTCAGTTTACATCATTGACTTTCGATCAAAGGATTCCGTGAAATGTTCGACATCAACTCATTCATTCACATCTCATGGATTGTACTGGGTACTTTGAGAACCATTGACATTACTGGTGGTCTCTCTCACGCTTGTTAACAATTTACATCATCGACTGGTAATCAAATGGTTTCTACCATGTTCGACATCGACTCATTTATTCGCATGTTTAGAATCGTACCAATTCGAGAAGTAGGAATGAAGACCCTGGATCGAATCTTTACCATCCAGGCTGCGAGGAGTTTTGTATTCATTATCTAAGTAGACTAACCATAAACAGATGGCTGCGCCCATACTGTGTCTACAAAAGTCTATGATTATGATGTACTGCAAAATCATTTCTGTATCAGAGTAGTTAGTCTGTTAGTTAAAGTTTCAATCTGAGTATGGGAATGCCTACCTCAGTGATGATATAATCTTATACATGTATTTTGTGTTGAAAATTGCAGGTTCTGACCAGGTTCTCCACGAGATAATCCTCGAAATGATAAAGCGCTTCACCCTTCCTAGATAATAAAAAACCCTAATCTATTCCAGGCTTCGCACTTTAGGGGGCAATCTGTTACACTAAAAAATGTCACCATGGCTATTTACAGTCAGTATGGCTCTATCAACAGTCATACTACCCTCTTAAGCAAGTCTTATGCCTCTGCTATCCATGTCAAACTCCAAGAAAGAGAGAAAGTCTTTATAAAGATGTTTATCTCTGGGTACGCAGGTTCTCTCAAACCTTGTCTGCGGGTACGCACCTATTGTTCGTGAGATCTGCGTCCAAGGACGCTCTGTATCTAAAGGGGCAGGTGCGTCCTTCTGAAAAGGTTAAAATGCGCAAGTTTTATCTTCAAAAACTTACTTGTGGTCATTTCTAGAGCATTCTAGAAGGTTGTTCGACGTGTATTGAGCGCCTCCATATGGTTCATGCACTCCTACCAAAGAGGAACTTATCCCATCAATAAGGGAGTGATCCCAATCAAAGAGGGGACTATCCCATTGATGGTGGACCTGATTAACTTCCTCTTGAGCATTATAAATACAGGCATTGGGCCAGAAGGAGGGAGGTTGAAAGCTATACATTTCTAAGGGTAAATGCTGCAGGAATTAGGACTCCCATTTAGAAGCTTGTGAGGAGAGATTTCCATCTTTACTTGTTCTATTTGGAAGTGGGTGAGCTTTGTCAAAGTAGAGGAAGACTCTTGTGGACCCTGGAAGGAGCTTGCACAACACCAAGGCTCAGGTTGTAATGGTTCCTTTTGATTACCTTTAATGCAAATTGGTCCATTCTTCTCAATAACTTGTTGTTTATGGGTTATTTCATGTACTCCTTGGTCTATATGTTGAATATGCTTTGTTTTATGTTATAATCAGGTGCTATTTAATTGTTTGACTGTTGGTGATTGCAGGTTTTGGAGAAAAGGAGGAGCTCATCCAGATCAACAAAGCTTGGACTTCTACAACATCGTTTGGACAAAGGTAAGAACGAAACACTTGATTTCTCATATCATAATGCATGTTTAGAGAAGGATAGCTCTAGTTTGTTTTGTTTATCATTAGAATGTCTTAGACTTCTAGGAAGGTCGGTTGTGTCCGCACTTTTGACTGATTCCATGTGACAGATCCAAATCCCAGGGGGTCTTTCTAGGCTTCATCATGATCTCCTTGAATCCCACAATTAATTGTGCTTCCGACTTAGGCCTAGTGAATTCCTTATTCAGTGTGGTCTGAATGTATGCTAATGAAGCCATCAGGTTATCAGTGCAGTAATTAATGTACCATGTCAACGCACATTCCTATAAATTTGTGACCAACATTGATTTCTTCATCTGATCATCATTTACACCCTAAGCTTCCCATATGGCATTCATGACGAACTAGAAATAGTCTGGGTCCTCATTTCCCGAACCCTTGAAAATGGGCAACTTTACTGCATTCACCATATTGAACGGTGGCAGAGGTGGTGGCGGTGTGGGTGAAGGTGCATGCTGTGGAGGTGAATGTGGAGGTGGGGTGGGTTGAGGGGGTATTTGTGGGAACCCTTGTCTTATTAATTGAACAACACTCTGCGGTGAAGTCTGTATTGTTTCCTCATCATCACTCAGAGGAGGTTCGATCAACGAACTATATTCAGGGCCTGTTCTCCCTCTATCCCTAAAGATATTTACACTTCGTGTAGCTCTAAAAATCAAGGTAACTGCATAACCCGCTTTTCACACAAGATCATCTTAATCCAAGTATTTAAAGACCTTAAATACTTACCTCACTGTTGAGGAGGTAAATCCCCTCTGCGGACAGAGGCGATCCCTACTAGCCCAGACCGGGTCTAGCAACAATCATATAATGCTACAGCGCAAGTTCCTAATTGCAAATTAATAGACCAGCGATGAAGGCCTACCTGGATTCCAATGCTAGTGCTTGTAGAAGAGGTGGTGCTCCCATTCTTTTCTCCGACAGATCACAATCCTCATGATCTCCGTGAATAGATACCTGCACATGCAAAGAACGACACAAACACAAGCATAAAATCCAGCATATGCAACTATATGTCAGTCAGAAAGGACATAACTCATCATCATCACAAATAATAACAAGAGTCGAACCATAACCAATAGCGTTCATTAATAATCAATCAAAGAAGAATACAACCAAAGTTCTGACGTTGGATTCTCCTTTGGCGGGTCAGCAACACATGTCTCGCAAAGCCTGTCAGGAATAAGGACAAGCCTCTCTCTCTTTGGATCTTGGACAATAATCTCCTTGCTTGGATTTGGCCTTAACGGAATCAAGAAGGCTCTTGCAGCATGAAGCTCTTGGGAATTTGGAATTCTGAATCTCTGGAAACTAAAAACTATCCAACTCCAAAAACTCTAGAACTAGCTTGCCAAGGAAAATGGACAAGCTTTTATAGATGGAGGAAGGGGAGTTGGGATCATCCACAATAATCATGGGATTGGCCATATCATCAAGGAAGCTTCCATGAGAGGTGGCAAACCACTTCCTCTCTATGGAAATCCGTAGCCAAACCACCCAACTCAAGATCGATTCAGTCCAGGAATTTGTTAGGATGAAACTTCCGCCATTTGTTTGTTAAAAACACCACTGATTATGGTTGGTGCGGGTGCAACTCTATGACAGAGCGCCAACTGGTGCACCCTATTTGGAAGACTTCCCCCATTGGTGCGAGGGCTGCACTATGGAACCACACCAATGGAAAAAGGGCTATTTTAGGATTTTTCAGCAGGAAATGTCTTCAGGGCAAATAAAGCTCATGTTCAGAGGAATGTAATGTAAGTGTTTGTAGGCCATGTCACTTCTCATAGGTCCCATAATGAGTCCTCCAAAACGTGGGAGAGGGGGTAGCAGGGACGGTGACAAATTGTTGTGTAACAGATGCCCCCTAAAGCATGAGGCCTGAGAGAGAGAGGGGGGTGAAATGCTTTACGAGAACATGTCCAACCGAAAACACTGCTGCCGGAAAACCTGCGTGGAGAAATACAACTGATATCTCAAATACATGATATATGTGGTATGGGCGCAACCATCCAAAGTGGAGTACACAATAATCTAGATCCAAGGTATGGGCGCAGCCATCCAGTGAAGATCGATAAATAGACTCAGGCATGGTCGCAACCATCTAGTGAATGAGTCATGTAATAATCATAATAATTCATAAAATCACAGCCTGGATCTCAACAGACAAAATCCAGGGTCTTGCGCTCCATCTCGATCCAAACAAAGTACAAGTTCAAACATGCGAATATAGGAGTCGAAGTCGAACATGCAGGAACATCGTCTGATTACCAGCCAATGGTGAAAGTTGCTAACAGATGCGATAGGTACCACCAATAATGGAAATGGCCCTCAAGGTACTATTGGTACAATCTACGGCGTGTGAATCAGTGAGCTGGCGTCGAACACCCGTAGAATCATCAATCGGAAGCCAATGATGAAGACCTCGCGTCAAATGCAAAGAACCTGCCATTGAGGCATGTAGGCTCCAAGGCACCAGAAGGGAGTCTCTAGATCAGCTTCCTGGATAATGAGCTGAAGTCGACAAGAAGTGACCTTGATTGAAGGTGGGCCATAATGTTTCCCACATCATCGACACGAGACAGAGGATGATAAGGTTGTTGTGAATTAGGATTATGTGAGTTATCAGAGGGAGGTTGGTATTTTGCAGAGGTCAACTTCTCTTGAACATATTGGTGGCACGATAGTGGACTTGGCAGTATTTGACATCAAATGATCAGAGGTCATGGTGACAAGGCAACGAGTAGATGAGAGGTCAAACAGGATCGTCCAAACCCACGGAGGCAAGTGAAAATGAGATGAGATGTCCCCACCCAGACACGAATGCAGAAAATTGCCATGTTCAAGAGTGACATACTGCCGACACGATAATGATTGTGGTTCTATTTTCCCCACCATTTCTGGTGAGTACCCCAGCTATTTTTATCAACAAGCTTGACGGGGATAGCATATGCTTGTAAAGCGTCATTTCGACGGAATCCAATGTCATTAAGTTTTAACGAGCCTGACAAAGGAAGAACTTGGTGTCTTTTCATGTTTAGAGAGTTTGAAAAGACAGTAGAAAAGTAAACTCCGGGGGTGTCCTTTTTCGTAAAGTTGTGTCTCTCGAGCCTGAAAAAGTATAAAACAATGCTCGAAAGAACCACCCGACCATTATGATCAAGGAGTATTTTTCATGATTAGTGACTTCGACCTGAAAAAGTAAAAAAGCGACCGAAATCACATCGTTTCGTAACCATTAACGAGCCTGAAATGATAAGGGCCCGACGATATTTTCGTCTTTACACAGTCGGAAAAGAGTTTAAAGACGACCGCCTCTCATTTACGTTTAGCGAGTCGAGAGGAATAACTGGGCATTCTTTTCATGTTTAGAGAGTCAGAAAAGAGCAGAAAGATGACTCCTTAATGACTATTTCGTATATTTACCGAGTTCAAAAAAGTATAAAATACAACTCGTTTCACCATCTAAGTCACATAAGAACCTGTCGTTGCACAAAAACAAGCGTAAAATCCATTTTCGACAAAAATATATTAAAATATTCTTAAAAAATGACTTTTAAAAAACCTATTTTGAGTTAAGAAAGCCATAAATATGTCAAAATGGTAAAAATCAAATTTACTTTTTACTTTTACCTCATTGGAGAGCAACAGTAGTGCTTTTGGTGAGCGATCTTCGGGTGACAATTGTGACAAATCCGTGCGACCATTTGGAGTGCCTTCAGTTCCATGTAAGAGGCACCTTCTCATGCTTCATTTTAGTCCATTTTTTCGTCATTTTTTCTTGCTCCATCGACCTCTGTGGAGGAAATTTGAAAAACTAGGGCTGCGCCCATTGGCGCGGGTATCGGGCACGGACCCGCGCCAATGGGACTTTCACTCCAAATGCCCGCGCCAATGGGCGCGACTGTTTTAAAAACAGTTGTGCCAACGGCCGAGCGTATTTGTTTTTCAAATTTCAACGTTTTCAAACTGATTTCGATGCATTTCTAGGTTTACCAAAGATCTAATTAATATTTTTTGATCATGTGGACGCAGGGAAACGACCAAAATGGTAGTCCAATGGAAGGAAAGGGAGCATGATAGTGTGGAAAAAATTGCCCATAGCAGACGAGGGTGGCATGGAAGCCCTTAGAAATTGTGGGCTAAAAAAATTCTTCCTGACCTCTTACTTACGAGCTCAACCTGAGCTCTTGCAGTACTTGATCAATCTTTGGGACGAACACGAGCAAGTGTTCTGTATACAAGATCAAGTGTTGGAACTGGATGTTTCTGACATCTATTTCATCACGGGGTTGTCACACAAAGGTCCAATGCCCATACTGACAGGGAGCAGACCATCTGTCAAAAAGATAGGCGAGGTGATGGAACGGTGTGCCCAGGGGCACAATTTGGGTCTGGGAGTGCAAAGGTGGATATTGCCACCATTCAGGATCTAACACTCAAGGCGGTGTTATTTACCATCACACGGGCTGCGGGGGCGCAGACACCCCACGAGGCAATAAAGAACCAACTCATATTGGCCACAGAGTGTCTGAATCCCACTATCTTTGATTGGGCTACAGCGATGACTACCAACATGAAGAGACAACTTACAAAAGCTAAGCGAGGCAAACTGCAGCAGTTTGGGTATGGTTCTATCTTGGTATCATTCATTCTAGAATGATTACCAATATTTCAGGGCCAGGGGGCCATCGTAGTTGATCTAGTACCACGGGAGCCAAGAATGGCTCGCTGGGCAGCATTCATGCCCAGAGGGGGAGGAGGCAAACAGATGTCCTGGAGGCCAGAGTTCTTTGGGTGGCTTCGTCGCCAGCTGATTGTGGTGAAGGATTGGCCGTATGCAGGGACTAACTTCACAGGTGACCCGGATCTCCCACTTCCAGAGGGAGATGAGTGGGATGAGGAGCTGGGTATGACCTCTTTTTGATTTTATTTTTTATGATTTTTTTGTGTTAATACATGTTTGTTCTAACAACAGTTATATGTGTATGCATATGTTGGCCCAGAGAGACCAGCCGACATGTCCCCTATTTCATGGAGAAACCAGCCTGCAGCTAACCCTTAGGAAGAGGGTGCCAAGGGAGGGGAGCTGATCCAGAACCTCGAGGGAATTTCTCGGGGGATTCCAAATTATGCCTGGCTGGCGGATGTCCCACTAGCGTATCAGAGGCATACAGTGGGAGTGCCCAGTCGCATCCACTGTCTCTTGAGATGCCTAGTGCGTGTGGTGATGTGCTATCATGAGCACCATAGGGATTAGACACCTAGGTTTATTTCTATGCATATTTTTGAGAGACATGTCGTCTCCGGATGTATTAAGATGAACATGTATTATTTTTTGATCTATGTGATGCACGTTGTGCAAACATTTCGACACGTATATATATACATATGCCTATTTTGGATGGATATTTTACATGTGATGATGTTTTTATATGCTATGCAGATGTCTAACACAAATGTAATCTAATGTATCAGTTGCATAACAAACGACCGAATGTGAAATGTATTTAATCGCATATTTTATTTTTATGCAAGCTTAAAAGCACACATGACAACACATATGCAAACTATGCTTGGAAATGGATTTTATTTTTATGCAAGCTTAAAAGTACACATGACAACACATATGCAAACTATGCTTGGAAATGGATTTTATTTTTATGCAAGCTTAAAAGCACACATGACAACACATATGCAAACTATGCTTGGAAATGGATTTTATTTTTATGCAAGCTTAAAAGCACACATGCAAACTATGTTTGAAAACAAGGGAAAACAGGCATGCCCCCCAGCATGATGTCTCAATTCAAGGTACATGCCCCCCAAGCTTTAGTCCATTGAAAATGGAGTGAAGATTGACAATAGTTTGATCACACTCGAATTGAACGAGCTGACGTTTCAGTATTTTAACGAGGTTGACACAATTAAAAGAACTATCCTCGTGACACCTAGTTTCATTTGTTAAGGAGCTTGACATAGGAAAACGAACTATGCTCCGACTAAACCCAGTTTCATTTTTTAAGGAGCTTTACATAGGAAAGGAACTATACTCCGACCAGACCTAGTTTCATTTTTTAAGGAGCTTGACATAGGAAAATGAACTATGCTCTGACCGGACCCAGTTTCATTTTTTTAAGGAGCTTGACATAGGAAAGCGAACTATGCTCTGACCAGACCTAGTTTCATTTTTTAAGGAGCTTGACATAGGAAAGCGAACTATGCTCCGCCCAAACCTAGTTTCATTTTTTAAGGAGCTTGACATAGGAAAGCGAACTATGCTCCGACCAGACCTAGTTTCATTTTTTAAGGAGCTTGACATAGGAAAGCGAACTATGCTCCACACAAACTTCATCATAATGAACAAAAAGTCATTGCTTCCAAGGGTGTCACTCCCGGTGGAAGGACAACATCTTGGAAGTCAGGGCCCAATGCCCCTAGGACCTCATGCACGAAGGCATCATCAATGGATACGGGCACAGGATAAGTAGCCACGCAGTTGACCTGCGGTGGGGCAGACACAACCGGTGGATAAAAACCAGGAGGGGATGGCAGCTGCGCAGGAGGCACCAGGGGACTAAAGAACAATAATTGATCTATAGTCACGATTCTTCCATCGTGTGGAAAACAAACCACACAGAAAAGTGAAGAGACAAGAGCCCCCATGGCATAAACATAGTCACGGCCAAGGAGAAGACTGAAATCGAAAGCACCTTAGGTAACCAGTACGTCTATATAGACGGTTTTGCCTCCCAAAGTAACAGGAAACTTCGGGAGGATCCCTAACAGTTGACTGGTTCCTCCGTCAAATGCCAATAGATTCTGTGCGGCCAGCACAAGCTGTGGGGAGCCCAAAGCTTGCCAAGTAGTGAAAGGCATAAGACTGACAGATGCACCCTCATCCAAGACAGTGCCAGGTACTGCCTTATCATAGGCATGTACTGTAATCTGGAAAGGCACATGGGATGGAAGGTGGAATGTATTCAAATGACTCCAGTCGAAGGAAATGACCGAACTACTTGGTGGTGGAATCGTATGATTTCCCCCCTGCGCTACAGGAGACGAAGAAGGACCCCCTTGATCAGGGAGGATAGGAGGGTCGTTCTGAGACTCAGGAGAATCTAACGAGACGAGAAGAACATGAGCGGTAGAATCATGATGCTCCTCCAGAACAGAGTAATCAACAGGTGGTGAACCCAAGTCGATACTATCTCCGACCAATGGTTGGTCTGGAGTAGGCTCGGCACAACCAGGTTCGGGAAGAGGAGCTCGGACAAGAGAAGAATCTAAGGCAATCTCGTTGTCCACAGGGAGGGGGCCAGAAGAGAGCTTTTGATAACCAACATGAAGTTGGGGTGAAGAAGCTGTAAGACTTTCCAAGACAGCGGAAGCTTTATCCATGAGCGGACAAAGGTGAAGGGGATGGTTTCCCTCACATAGTCTACAAGGGATTCAAATCTTCCCTTTCTTCTTACCACTACCCGTTGATAGGGTGGCATCATCATGAGCTTTAGAGGACGATGAGGGACAAGCCGAATCGCGAGACCATACTTCTAGGATCCTAGGAATACCACGACAATCATGAAGAAGATGGTCACCCTTGCACAATTTACAAGGAAACTTAACCTTCTGCGAAGGAGAAGAAGGTGATTCATCCTGGGATGGTTTTGGAGCACTAACTAGACTTTTAGCCTCTCACTTATGAGACTTCTTCTTCTTCTTCTTCTTCTTAGCCACCTGGTTACTTGAATCTAGACTTTCACCAGGCGAAGTAGAAGACGAGGACGTAGAAACAGGCGAAGAAGGGGAGAGGTCCACCTTGGAATCAACATGTTGTTGTTAGGGTGGAGGAACTGATTGATCAGTAGTTGAGACATTAGAGACCATAGAGGTTGAGAACAACCAAACAGGCAACCCGATGGTTAACGTAGGCAAGGACAAAGTTGCCATATACGGAGCACCGACATTTCCAAAAGAAGGAAATGGACTAGGGTTTCCATCTGGGGGAAAACCTTGGCCGGTAGACTCGGGGAAGGTTGCCATCGAAAACGAGAAAGAACTCTACTCAAGCTAATGCAAACAAGTGTAGGTTTTAACCCTGTACAGAAATTACCTGCATACGAATTCTTAAACAAAGAAAATAAACAATGCGAGAGCATAACCCATAAAACACATATGCACAGAGATTTTTCCCTGGATCCCAAAACCGGGACTACCAGCTTGATTTTTCATTATGTTCCTTTCAATGTTACAATACATATTTATACATGCTGAAGCATCCAATACCATGGACCAAAAAACCATCGCGTCCAATACCATGTGCGAAAATCATGCACAAAACCATAGGTAGGTTCGCCCAACCTAATATAGGGTCCAAAAAAAATTTTCCCGGGGCGCTGCCCCGGACCCCGTAGAGGGGGGCTACCCGCCCCCCTCAAACCCCCCGAACAGGGGGGGCTGCCGCCCCCCTCTAACCCCCTGTTTAACTACGTAGGTTAGTCGTGGAAAGAATATAACACAACCCAACAATCTCCCACTTGTTGTTTTGTTTCCACAGGGGGCCACAGGAGAGTCTAGTCATTTTTCCAGCCCTGAAACACCCATTGTTTCTCTACACCAAGAGAACTTCTCAAAGCTCACAGATTTTGTCAATGCATCTGTAGTATTCTTCAAAGTGTCCACCTTTACCAGCAACACCTTTTTGTCTTCTATCATATCCCTCACAAAGTGATACTGAACATCAATGTGCTTTGTCTTTGAATGATAAGCAGGGTTCTTTGCCAAGAAAATTGCACTTTGGCTGTCACAGTCTATTCTTATAACTCCCTGTACTAACCCCATACTTGAACACAATCTCTGCAACCAAACTGCTTCCTTGCTTGCATGAGTGGCTGCCATGTATTCTGCCTTTGTAGTTGATAGTGCCACTACAGATTGTTTCTTACTCATCCAACTGACTGCACCTCCAAATAGGTTAAACACATACCCACTTGTAGATCTTCTCTGATCCAGATCTCCAGCCCAGTCTGCATCAACAAATCCATGAATATCCAACACTCTGTCCAATCCTGGTCTTCCTTGGTAGCACAAACCATAATCACTAGTGCCACGCAAATACCTGAAAACCCGCTTCACTGCTGTCCAGTGCTCCTTCCCAGGTTTTGACATAAACCTGCTCAATACTCCCACTGCATGTGCAATGTCTGGTCTAGTACAGACCATTGCATACATCAGGCTACCGACTGCACTTGCATATGGAGCACGGGACATGTCCTCTTCCTCTTCTTGTGTCTTGGGACACTGTTCAACAGATAACCTCACACCTACAGGAATAGGAACCTTCACCGGTTTACTCTCCTGCATATTAAACCTCTGCAGTATTGTCTCGACATACTTCCTCTGGTTTAACCAGAGCTTCCTCTTTGCTCGATCTCTTTTAATTTCCATGCCCAAAATATAGTTTGCAGCACCAAGATCTTTCATGTCAAATTTGGAAGACAATTGGGTCTTCAAATCCTGGATAATTTCTTTGTCATTTCCAACCAGCGACATATCATCCACATACAAGACCAGATAAATAACATGGTCACCAATTAATTTAAAATACACACAATGATCTGCTTTGCTTCTGGTGAAGCCAAGTCCCCGTATAAATGTATCAAATTTCTGATACCACATCCTTGGTGACTGTTTTAACCCATACAAAGACTTCTTTAACTTGCATACCAGTTCTTTCTTACCCTTCACCGCAAAGCCTTCAGGTTGCCTCATGTAGATTTCCTCTTCTAAATCCCCGTGAAGAAATGCTGTCTTCACATCCATCTGTTCTACTTCAAAATCAAAAGCAACAGCAACAAATAAAAGTAATCTAATAGAAGCTACCTTGGCAACAGGAGAAAAAATATCACCAAAATCAATTCCCGGCACCTGGGAATAACCTTTTGCTACCAACCGAGCTTTGTATTTCTCCACCTTTCCTTCTGCATTAGTCTTCTTCTTGAACACCCATTTGCTGCCAATGGGTTTCCTTCCAGCCGGCAACTCTACCAGATCCCAAGCCTCATTTTTGTGCAAAGATGCCATTTCATCAA
The DNA here is from genome assembly GCA_031772625.1 of Pinus tabuliformis. Classification (NCBI taxonomy): domain Eukaryota; kingdom Viridiplantae; phylum Streptophyta; class Pinopsida; order Pinales; family Pinaceae; genus Pinus; species Pinus tabuliformis. Next base: position 1,250,195,502 of record CM062809.1, read on the forward strand.
CCATGGCCTCTTTCCAGAGTTTTCCATCCTCTGAATCCACTGCTTCCTTCACAGTTCTGGGATCATCATCAGTAACAGACAAAGCAAAATTTGAACTGAAAGCAGATGGACTATACCTTTCTGGCTGCCTTCTTTCTCGACCTGATCTTCTCACAACCGGAGTTTGTGGCTCTTCATCTTCTGATTCCTCCTCTGCTGCAGAGTCTGATTCTTCCTCCTTTGGCTCAAACTCTATCTTCTCAGGTTCCTTTGGTTGGACTTCAGATTGAATAACATCTTTTACCTCTCTGAACACCACATCTCGGCTGTACACAACCTTTCGTGTGACTGGGTTCCAAAGCTTATAACCCTTTAAACCATCCTTATACCCAATAAAGATGCACTTTTCAGATTTACTATCCAACTTGGTTCGTTTCTCCTTTGGAACATGTACATATGCATCACATCCAAATACCCTCAGATGTGAAAGAGAGGGTTTCTTACCAGTCCATACTTCTTGTGGAGTCTTATCCTCCAACACTGATGAGGGTGATCTGTTGATCAGGTAACAAGATGCCCTAGGGCTAGAAACGTGAATTCGATAGAAAATAGCAAACACCCAAAGGGTAAAGGTTAAAGCTAGTCAAACAAGACTCCAACACACTCAAGCAGTCAAAAAAAGGTACCCAGAACAAAAACCAAGCTCAGGAAGCTCAAAAACAAGCAAACTTCAAAAGTTCCCAACCCTGGCGCGACTGTAAGGCTACAACTATCGCCTTTTAATGATTGGAACAGGTTGTATATGAGTAACTAGTGCCAATTGGCACAACTGTTACGCTATAAAAGCGCGCCAGTAAAGTTTGTTATGCCAAAATAAAAAATAAGTGATCCAAAGCTAGGCCAACAATAACCAGGTAAACCAAGAGGCAAGAAACAGCAAAATAACTCAACCCAGAAGGCTAACCAAGCAGGTAAAAACCAAGAAACAACCAAAAAGCAAGACAAGCTCCCCAGTGGAGTCGCCAAATTTTTGAGGAGGTAAATCCCCTCTGTGGGCAGAGGTGATCCCTGCTAGCCTAGACCCGGTCTAGCAACAATCATACAACGCTACAGCACAAGTTCCTAATTGCAAATTAATAGACCAGCGATGAAGGCCTACCTGGATTCCAACGCTAGTGCTTGTAGAAGAGGTGGTGCTCCCATTCCTTAGCTCCTGCAAATCACAATCCTCACGATTTCCGTGAATAGACACCTGCACATGCAAAGAATGACACAAACACAAGCATAAAATCCAGCATATGCAACTATATGTCAGTCAGAAAGGACATAACTCAACATAATCACAAATAATAACAAGAGTGGTAACCAATAGTCTTTCATTAATAATCAATCAAATAAGAATACAACCAAAGTTCTAATGCTGGATTCTCCTTTGGTGGGTCAGCAGCACATGTCTCGAAAAGCCTGTCGGGAATAAGGACAAGCCTCTCTCTCTTTGGATCTTGGACAATAATCTCCTTGCTTGTATTTGACCTTAAGGGAATCAGGAAGGCTCTTGCAACATGAAGCTCTTGGGAATTTGGAATTTTGAATCTCTGGAAACTAAAAACTATCCAACTCTCTAACTATCTAACTCTAAAAAACTCTAGAACTAGCCTGCCAAGGAAAATGAACAAGCTTTTATAGATGGAGGAAGGGGAGTTGGGATCATCCACAATAATCATGGGATTGGACATATCATCAAGGAAGCTTCCATGAGAGGTGGCAAACCACTTCCTCTCTATGGAAATCTGTAGCCAAACCACCCAACTCAAGATAGATTCAGTCCAAGAATTTGTTAGGATGAAACTTATGTTGTTTGTTTGTTAAAAAAACCATTGATTATGGTTGGCGCGGGTGTGACTCTATGATAGAGCGCCAATTGGCACACCCTCTTTGGAAGACTTCCCCCATTGGCGCGAGGGCTGCACTATGGAATCGCGCCAATGGAAAAAGGGTTATTTTTAGGGTTTTTCAGCAGGAGATGTCTTCAGGGAAAATAAAGCTCACGTTTAGAGGAATGTAATTCAAGTGTTTGTAAGCCATGTCACTTCTCATAGGTCTCAGAATGAGTCCTCCAAAACACGGGAGAGGGGGTAGCAGGGACGGTTACAAATTGCTATGTAACACTCACGGTCCCTTGAAGAAGCGGCGCTCTGCTTCGCTGTAACTGACCGAAGTATTGACCACGAACTCTGTCACGAATCCTCCTATGATACGATCAATCCAATGATTGACAACACGTGTGATCTTATCTTCCGAGGCTTCCAATCTCTACACTAACTCTGGGGTCCACAATATCATACCATCAAGCCTCCACCTTTCTTGGATGTCAGCCAATTTAGCGATCCACTCGTATAGTTCAACCGGGAAGGAACAAAATATTTCATGTATTTTTGTGTACAGGTGTCTTTCCAACCAATGTTCTTTCGTCAATCGCGGATTTCTATTTTCTTACGCTGTGAATTTGTGGATCTTCCTATCCAACCAGTCTTTAATTTCCTTCTTAGTTGGATTCCAGTGATGCGACATCACACATCTCTTTATGCAGATCCCGGTCTTGGCAATAGAACCAGTTGTTGGTTTAGTGGACCTTAACCCAGGTTCAATGTTAATTTAGCCAAACAAATCCCTACACTATTAGCCCTTTCGACATCAATCCGTGAAGCACAAACTGAAGTCTCACCCGAAGCAGTATGGGGGGATGTTGGAACCAATTTTCCGCACCTGGAGATGGTTATGATGTAGTTTTATTCCCTAACTCCGCCTTCACGAAAATCAATATTCCCTAATATACTTCTCTTAATCGCCTCTAGACCTTCGTGAAGGTCTACTATTACGGGAATAAGTCCCCTAAGGCTTTGGGTCAGAACCCCAACAGAGTAGGAGTAATCTACAACAAGAAACATGCATACAACTCAGGCAACATGCTTAAATAATCAAACTATGCAAGGATGAACATACCTGGATGTCGTTCGTTTGGGCAGTTCCAGCCAGCGTTCAAACCCTCTGCGACTCCTCATGATCTTTGAATCTGCAAATCAACCAATTTGAATACACTTGCAACATATAGATAAATAATTTTAATGAAATCAACTTTATATCATATAAGTAAATGGTTAGTTATACATCAAAATAATCATTCATACATGAACCATAAAAATAACATCTGATGCATAAACAAAGTCGATCTCAGGAACAAGATAGCGTTTCTTTTTGTTGTAGAAAACTATAATAAACATGGAAAGAGTTCACCTGAGTCTTCCTCTTCTGGCTCCAAGTGGAACCGACCTCTAGGTCCGTCCAGTGCCAATCTTTAACAACATCCTTCCACAACCAATACCATGATATCTCAAGCAAGTGAGAGAATATCAACACTCAAGGAAACAAGGTTTCTTGAACTTGGGGAAGTGCTTGAAGCATAGGGATACTTCAGACTTGATCAAGGGATAATCTTAGTATAGTAATTCTATCTCTTGTCTCTTCCTTAAGGCCTTCCCATAGAAGTCTTTTTATACTTCACCCAATTAGTTTTTTAGTTGGGGAAACAGTTTGGAACAGTTGGGCCATGGGCACTAGGAGGTAATCAACAGGTAAAAGCCATGAACTCCGCCCATAGTTAGGGAAATTCAAATTTTTTAAGTGTTTTAACTCATATACATGGGTTGGGTATTGACTAACCCGCATGTACACGCTTTTATCACAGGGAAAAGTAGCGTACATGGAGTAAAACACTGTTTTAAAAATATTTGGACCAAGTCTAGAAGGAGGGGTTGCCCTAGGCCATAAACCAAGCATCAAAAATACCAAGGGTGATATTTGGAGCTATAATAGATGCCCCCTAATATATGAGGTCAGTACATGATGGCCGAAATGTATTAAGTATATGGAAAGGAAACCTGTCAAAAACTGAGAAGGACTTCACCATATTTCACCCTGCCAAGCCATCAAAAAGAAGATCATAAAGAAACAGTTGTCTGAGGCAGGCTTACCCATGCTCAGAGAAAGTAAAGCATGTCTGCATATTGACAAGTACAAGTGGATCCACTATGTATACACATATAAAAGACTGAAAGTACATAATGAATCATCTGATGATGATCGCACAAGTACATGTCTGAACATCACATATATAAGAAGATAATCAATGAAGCTAAATGATGAAGCTGATCACTAATGACAAAAAATGATCCCAATAGTACCAAATGAACATGATGGAATAAGATGATACTACATCGCAACTCGGATGCCAGCATATAAGATGTTGCTATGAAGGACTACAACATATAATGTGGATGGTGTCAACTAGCAGCAACAAGAGCAATTGACAAGTGAACTAAAGAATGTTGATGCAACCCGAGGTCTTCACCGATTGTCGTGGTACATTTCTACACAATGGGAATAAATGATCTGAAGTAGACCATGTGAGAAATCGTTTGATTACCAGTCATTGATGTATACCATTAACAAACATGAGACTACTCACGATAATGAAAATGAGAGTCAAGGTATCCAGTACAATCTAACAAGTGCGAATGAATGAGCTGAGGTCGAACACCTGGAAGAATCTACCAATCAGGGGACAATGATGGTTTCCCACTATTGATAGCAAATGATCTGCCACTAATGATTGCAAACCCCAAGTTACTGCCAAATATACTCTAGATCTTTGCCCCAGAGCAATGAGTCGTAGTTGATAGGGAAAGATCCGCTAGAAGGAAGGAATTAAGGCATCCTTCATCAAACTAGCGCGAGTGTAACCCGTAGGCCAATAACGTGGAAGGAATCGGACGAAAAAGGATGTAGTAACCCAACTGAAGCACGTTTTCGACATGTTATCACTCAGGTTGTCCCCAGGTTGGAGTAAGGGATACAGCCGAGGTAACCACAAACCAACTTTTGGTTGCAGGTTCTAGCCCACCTGCAATCAGAGAGGGCTCTCTCTTTCAGATTTAGCTATGTTTAAAAGGATTTTAGGCTAGGTATTGAGTTTAGAGGGTTTTTGTTTTGTTTTGGTGGGAAAATTGATGTTTCAGGTAGAGAGGCATAGCACAGTCTGAGTGTTTCAAACCATTGGGCGTGGAGTCGAGGAGGAGGACTGCTGGTGCATTTCCTTGGTCACAATAAGGGAAAATGGAGCAAGATAGCTGCGCATGAAACAACATTTCAGGTTTAAATGATGGAAAGAATGCTAAGTAACGAGAGGCAGTTAAGAATCTCTCAATCGGCTTAACAGATGTAGGTAACAGAGCTCTACCTAGGGGCATTTAAGAATCCCTAGATAGTTGGCTTACACAGGTGAATCGGGGTAAATATGAGCCAGGAGGAATTCATATTCATAACCAATTCATTCAGAGGAAAACATAAGGAAATAACAGAAATTGAGCATAGAGTGTATTTAAACAAATTCTAAGCTATTATTTCTTTCTGCTATTTAGATAGTGGTAAAAAATAAAATAGAGGTAAGATGCACTTATTGTTTCAGGCTGCAACACAAGAATTCCATCTTCATTTCTTCAAAACATTCATTAACAACAAGCAGTTTTCTCTCCAAGCTTTCAACAATCTTTGGTTATAGAAAAAACTCAGGTATACAATGCAAGTCTCTAGTGAAAATTCTCAATTGACCAACGCTTGAAACAATGTAGAGAGAGGTATATATAGGGAAAAACTCTCTACAACTGTTTTTTTTACATCTTGACCTAAAACAGGTCATAAAAAATGATTAATTTGACCTAATTCTATCATAAATAAATGCATGAAAATATCTCGGGCTACGCTAAGGGCGGCCGTATCAAAACTGAGTAAATGATGTAGTCCTCGGTGGCTTGGTGTAGTGTTTTCTGCAATAAATGTGTATGGGCTTCTGCTTCTTTGTTTTCTGTCTGCATTTAAAGCTTTAACTGTGATTTGAGGGCAAGGATGGCCTTACGCCTCTTAATTTGACTTTCTGGGGGGCTCATCAATGCTCAGGTGCTTCGAGCCCCTAAAAAATCTTCGACTGATACTCTTTGGCTCTTCTTCTTCTCTGATACTCTCTGACAATAAATTGGGATGCTGTTCTGACATGCTATGCGTTAAATCAACATTTAATGGCCGCTGTTCGGCTCTGTCTTCCTTAAAACTGTCTTCGGCTCCTTCCTGAATGCTTCGCGAAGAAAAACGGGTCATTCGGCGCCTTTCGGGCTTGCTGGGGGCTGCGTAATGAAACGATTCCCTAAAGATTCCCCACTTCGGCCTATTTTATCTAGGCACAAATCGCTCATCAAAAACTGCCTCAGAAACCGATTCCGGGGCTCCAGAGTGCGATTTTCGCCCTTCGCGCTAAAAAATGATGATGACGTCTGTTACACAGTAATTTATCACTGCCTTCCTGTCAGTCACCCTGCTGTGCCCAGAATTCACAATCACTAAGTACTTGATCCTTGAACTGGCTTAAAAACCCATTTTTCCAAAGTTTTGTTCATCAGCGCGTCTGTTCCTAAAATAACCGCGATGACAGGCGCCTTCCAGTGTATCCTGTGCGCTGCCATCGCGGAAGAACATCACTTTTCCGCGATGGCCCACAGCGCGCCTTTCCCGTGTTCTTCCACGCTGACGTGACTTCTTCAGTTATTGATATGCGCTGCCAGCGCGACAGTTTCCCTATAATCCGCGCTGATCCAGTTTGGGCGAATTTGTTCAAACAACCTGCCTTCCAGATCTCTCCAGGCTTGGTTGTTAGCTTTGTGAATGTCGACTCCCTTCTATGGCATGTCTGTTCGACCCTTTCCAACAACTCCCCTTGAAGATAAGCTCATCCTTCCACCTTTTTAGGAGACTCCTTCTCCTATATAAGCTCTCACCATTACCATGAGCAGCTAGTTAGACTTAGCTTGGAATAGCTTGGATTGTACAGAGCTTGTAGTGCTCAGATTGCTGCTATAGGTTTGGTGTGTTAGGTGTGGAAGTGATTGATTGCTTAGGGAAGGTTGTTTGTGACATTTGTGTGAGAGAGAGAGAGTTGTTTGTCTTGGGAGAACCATCCTCAAAGGTGAATGCTTGAGATACATGCTGACTGATCCCTCCTGAGAAGATTACCGACGTCAGAACATTTGGTTGTACTCTTCTCTATTCTGATTAATAATAGATGACTGCTATTATTGTTCCATTCTCGTTTGTCTATGCAATGGGTAAATATGAATTATGTCTTTTCTGATTGACATATGGTTACTTTTACTAGATTTCACGCTTGCGTTTGCTTTCTCTTCGTGTGTGCAGGTATCTATTCGCGGAGATCGCGGATGATTGTGACCAGCTGAAGCAAAGGAGCGAAGGCAACATCTCTTCGTCAAACGACAGCGCAGGAATCCAAGTAGGTGCTCTTTACTTCTTGTTTAATTGTAACTAGGAACATGCGTGGCAGCATTGTGTGATTGTTGCTAGACCCTTGCTGGGCTAGTAGGGATCGCCTCTATCCGTAGAGGGGATTTACCTCTCCAACAATTTGGCGACTCCGCTGGGGATGAGCCTTATTGTCTCTTGAGTCCACTTTTGTGTTTGGTTTTGATTGACCTCTTTCCAAGTTTTGGGGATTGTCGTGGTTGCTTATAAACTTTCTGGGTGTTTCTGGGAAGCATTTTTATTATTGAAAAGCTCCTGCCTTTGGTTTTGGAAGTTTTTATTTTGGCTTTCCTTGTTTTTTGCTCTCAGCGCGTTTTATTTCGGAACAGTCGCGCTGACATCGCGACCCTGTTCTTTGGTTTTCTCTTCATCGCGCCTGTACGTCTAACAGCCGCGCTGACCTCGTTTTCAAGGGCAGCGCGCTTTATTCGTGTTCTTCCGCGCTGACATCGCGCCCCGCTTCTTTGTGATTTCGGTCATCTCGTCTGTGTGCTTTATATCCGCGCTGACCTCGTTTTTCTGAGACAGCGCGCTTTTTCCCTGTTCTTCCGCGCTGACGTCGCAAAGTTGCTGAAGGCCTCCCCCTGTCAGCGCCAAGTTGCTAAAGGCTACCCGCGCTGAGCCTGAAAAACTCATTTTTGACCAAATTGGCCTCCTGAACCTCTTGCTGTGACTTTCCCTTCTTCTCTCCACCTGTCTAATGATTTGTTTTTCACTGTCTGAACTTTGAACTATTTGATTACGGAGCTTAGCTTCATAGGGTTTCGTTTTGCTCGGTTTTGAGTTTGCAAATACCTTCCCTTCTTTTGCTTTCGCTGCTTGGTTCGTGTTTCCATCCTTACTTTTGCAATTGCTGGATTGTGTGGAGTCTCTAATTGACTGGTTGTGACTCTGGTCCATCGGGTGTTTGCTTTTCTCTATTGATTTCGCACTTTGAGCCCTAGGACATCTAGTGGCCGTGTGTGTGTCAAGCCTACCGTTAGGATCTCTGTTTTCTTGGTTGACCAGCTCGTTCTAGACTTGTTTTCGCATTTGTTCAGTGATTGTTAGAGTGTTTTGGATTGTGTTTCCAAGTGGTCTTTTTCGCTTCCTCCTTGCTTGCGATCCTTGCTTGTTTTGCAGAGCTTAGATCACGTAGCTCGTGCATTGCTTTGTTTTCTTTTGATTTCGAAACTTTGGTTGAGTGTTTCGGGAACTTTGTGTGCTCTCATTAAGTAGTTTACTTGGTGTTCAGGTTCCTCCAAATTCCTTTAGGTGCTTTATGTCACTGAAAAGAAATCAAATTAGTAGCTTGCTTTAAAAAATTCGAAAAGGAAAAGAACATTTCGTTGACTTGCATTTTCAAAAGAAAAGTTTCCTTTCCTCGCTTTAGTTGCATTTAGCTACTTGTTTGTTTGTGTTCGTTTGGTTTGGTTTAAAAATTCTTTGCTCTCTCGTAGCTAGAATTCATCGAACGAAACGAAACTCTTTTGCATATAGATTGCATCTAAGTAATTGTGAGCGAACATACGATAGAGCTTGAAATCGAAACTTAATCTCAAGATCAACTGTAAAATGAACCAAATGAATCTAAAAACGCATTGGAACTAAACGCAAACATTTAGAGGTCTAGGTTAGAGACGTGTTCCGGCGTCTTAAAACATAGTCACTGTTGTTTCACATTAGGTTGGGTGATTCCTCCTTCTGTGACTCGATAGTGGTCTAATACGGACTGCGCTCCCACGTACCGTCGAGTATATAGGGAGACCCCACTAGGCTTTTATCCTTTATCCATAGGAAGCCGAGTCGGCCGCCCTACGATTCGCAATGCAGTGAACACAGCATTCACGAAGATTGACCACCCGTACCCTAAAAAGTATTCTGTGGTTTTGCGGAGAGTTTGGCACACCCTCTACCTAGAGTTCCAGAGCAGTCGCTTTTGATCCTTTTCGGACTCCCTAAACGAAAAGGTGCCTGTGAGCGTCTTGTCACTTCGTGCTCATTAAACATTCGAAGGAGACTGGAGTCATCTTTTGTCCTTTTCTCGACTCCTGAAATATGAAAAGGTCAAGTTTGGTTCTTGCGTCTTAAAATTAATTTGGCCACGATAACATCACCCTTTCTAGATCTTGTGTGCGATAGTTTTGAGTAGGGTTTTATCGGTAGTTTTCTTTAGGAGTTCTAAGGGGTCTGGTCATCCTGGCTGACCCATCAACCCCTGGTCTAAGTGATCAAGGTTCTCCATCCTCTGTTGCTCCCGAGGTACCAGTTGTAGGCGGTACTCTTCCCATTGTTCCGAGTATCCAGCCTATCAACATACGTTCCCCAGGCAACCCAGATTACATAGAGGATTGGAATCCCGTCTGGGAGGAAGATTGGGATACCCCCCGTACCCCTCGTACCCCTCTAGGTATGTCATCTCCGATGGAGGGGGCAGCTTCCAGTACAGGTGAGACACCTGCGGTCACAGACATCGAGACACCCGTGGTCACAGACATCGAGACCCCGATCCCGGCTTCCTCTCCCGTCCCTTCACGATATCAATCGCCGAGGGATAGGTATGCCGCTAGAACAACTTCTACCACTATATGGGATCCTAGTCTCGCTGCCTCCATTGGCCCTTTTGTTTCGCAGCCCCTTTTTCCACCCCTCACGACAGAACTCAACCCTCCCGTCACCTCAGTTCCCACTCAACCTACTGTTTGTATAGCGCGCTCGACTCCGATCGTCAGTGCTGTACCGGTTTCCTCGTCTGAAATCCCTCAAGCTGGTTCTTTTGTTGGAGGCATTCCAGGATCAGGACCGTATGATGCTTATGGGGAACCTATAACGGACCCGGATTACGAAGGTCCTGTCTTCTACTATGATGAAAATGGTGAGTTTCTTGAGGAAATCTCAAGTCTCCCTCGTCGCCCTTTTGAAGAAAACGAGGAATCTTTGAATGTCATGTATGATGACACTACTAAGTACTTTGGAAACCGAGACCCTCCTCGGCAGCCCATAGGACCACCCAATCAGGGCCCGCCATTCCACGTGCAAAACCCCCAGGGGCAACCACTGTATGGCCCGCCTGACCCAGGACAATCTGGGCACCCACAAGGTCAACCTTACCAGGAACAACCTATGGGCATTGGAGGTCCGCCATATCCATATCAAAATCAACCTACTGGGCAGCCAGAGCAACCGTCTTTTCAACAAGACCAACTTGGTTTCCAGCAAGGGTACCCCTCTGGACAAACTGGCTCAGTTTACAACCCTTCAAATCAACCAGCCGTCCAGCAAGGGTATCCCCTTGGGCAGGGTGGACAACCCTATGTTCAACAGGGCCCACCTGCCCCTCAAATCACGAATCCTTCTGGGCGAGGGGGGCAACCTGCTATACAGCAAGGTCAACCCTCTGCTCAGCCCATATACCAAGGAGGGCAGCCTGCCGCACAGCAAGCCCAGCCCTCTTCCCAACCCGGTTACGGTGGGGGACAAACGGGTCAACCATCTATACAGCCAAATCAACCCGGGGTCTTCCCTCATCGTCAACCTGGACAAGCTGGCCAACCTCGACGTCCACCAGCTATCCAACCAATTCGACCACCCGTTCCGCGAAGACAACCCTTGGTCGCACATGGACAACCTGGCGTCCAGCAAGGCTATCCTGCTAGCCAACCAGGTCCATCTCGAATCCGACCAAGTCAACCTTCAGGACGTATGGCCCAACCTCAGCCGGTTCAAGGACACTACTCTGGGCCTCAGACTCAAACAGGTTATCAACCCTCATGCCAAACGCAGCCTGCCTACCAGGCTCCGTATGGGACCCAGCAGTCACATGGCTACCAGCAACCCCAGGGGCAAAATCAGTATGCTCCTTACCAAAATTATCAGCAACCACAGGTCACTCCCTATCAAAATTATCAATATGGTCAACCTGGCGGGCAAGCTGCTAATTCATGGGGAGCTGGGGGGCAAACACAGGGACAGTCGTCCGCACATGGACAAAACTCCTACGGACAAACCCCCTATGCGCCAGGTCCTTTTGGACCAGGTCCATCGGGACAAAGTTCCTACGCGCCAGGTCCTTTCGGGCCGGGCCCGTCCGGACAAAGTTCGTGGGGGCAACCCCAATCTGGGTGGAACCCTAATACCGCCTCGAACCCTCAGCCACAGATGTCCTTCAACCCGCAGCTACCATTTTTGGCTACGTTGGAACTACCCGATGTGTCCAAGTTAACAAACGATCCTATTTTGCATAACTCATATTGGCCACCGGTTCCGACCAAAATACCAGGTGACTGTCCAAAGTTCGACGGCAAAGCCAGAGAGGATCCTCAGGCCCACGTAATGACTTATCACCTTTGGTGTTCATCTAACTCATGGCTTGATGATTCTATCCGACTGCGCCTCTTCCAGAGGACTCTCACTGGTTCGGCTGCAAAATGGTACATTGAACTTAACCGCGGCATGTTTTCAGATTTTAACTCGTTGGCTATGGCCTTTCTGACTCATTTTCAGTTACCCATTCGGTACGAGACTGGGACCAATTTGCTCACGTCTCTGAAACAGGATACGGCAACGCACATCTCCGATCATATACATGAATGGAGAAGGCGCCGTCGTTTGATTAAATTTTGGATTCCCGACCAACTCCTGACCGACTGGTTTACCACGTCCTTTGTCCCTAAAATTGCCAAAGATATTGCAATGGGGGCGTGTGTAACTGAGGAGAAAGCAATTGCGCGAGCTCAATACCTCGACTTAGTGTATTCTCAGTCAGGTACTTTGTATGACTATTTGCCAGATGCCCCGAGGCCCGGACAAACCAAAGCTCCACCAAAACCGTCTGTTGATGGGGTTATTGGCTCCGTGAATTCATCAAGTAAGAAATCGACCGCGAACTCTGGGAAGCAGAAACAAAACGCCTCTAACGAGAATGCTTCTCAGAGCCCATCCATTCCTGGGAATACCTCCGAGGTAAATGCCGTTCAGTCCACCGCGGCAGACAAATCCTCGAAAGGCAAAAAGAAAGGAAAGGCCAAAGAAAAATCCGGACAACCTAAGCAGAACCCTCCTAAACCTCCCTCAGAGGAAGGAGCCAAGCGGAAGCCTAAGTATCCTTGTCTCATTTGTGAGGAGGATCACTACACCAAGGATTGCCCCAGGCGGTCCGAGGTTAGTCGGCTTTTAAAAGGTGCTTCAGGGTCCCCTGCCGTGCTTAAAGAGCCTTTCCCATCCCAGCAGACGCATCAGGTGGCAGACCCTTCTCAATCCTCTTCCTCGTTCGGTTCTCAAGTATTCATGGCTGGAACCATTCCCATCCATGTCACGACTCGAACAAAAGATTATCCATCTTCAGCCGGGAAGGAGCCGGAGATCCCCTCCAGCGCTCCCACGTCCAGTTCTGGCCCTCTTCACATTGAACGGCCCAGCACCGAGACGATCCCCCGAACCCCTCCCAAAGGTGTACTCAGGAAGTCATCTTATAACCCCAATGCTCGTGCCGCTCAGCATTATAGCATTGTCGAGGACTTAGCTCAGGCTCCGTCTGCTATGTCCGCGTTAGAAGTCCTCCAGAGCTGCCCCTCCCAGAGGAAGTCCCTGCTATCAGCAATTGGTGGCATAGACCCGGCAGATTCGAATTTAATTTCTTTTGACCTCGAAGGTTTCACGCAGAGATTGCCTCATCAGGTGGCTTTCCTCATACAAGTTCTCATCAAAGGCAAGACGATTCACCGTACTGTCATTGATGAAGGAGCCTCAACCTGCATCATGTCGGTTGCTTGTTGGAAGGCTATTGGTTCGCCTGCTCTGAGCCAGTCTCCCACCACCCTAGAGGCTTTCGATGGAAGAGAATCTCGTCCACATGGTATCCTCCCGCGTTTACCTATCTCTTTAGAAGGGAAAACTGTAGAAGTCGAGGTTGAAGTCGTTGACGCTAATCTCACTTACAACCTCCTCCTAGGACGAAGCTGGACTTATGCCATGCAAGCCATGGCTTCCTCCTTATTCCGTGTCGTTCGTTTCCCCCATCAAGGGAAAATCGTCACAGTGGACCAGCTGTCCTTTTTTGCTTCCTCTTCTGAAGGGAATGTACCATTCGTGGAGCATACCTCCAAATCGCTAGTGAGTGTGGGTGCCGGATTATTTAAAGATCCCTCCTTAATGGGAGTCTTTCCCCTCCCACCTCCAAATCTCGCCTCCGTTAACATGATCATAGCCCATTCTGATCCATGGGTTCTCCCTCCCGTGAATCAGGAAGACTCCTGGGGCGAGATGATGCCGTTGAGCCCCGCCGAGCTCAACTACATCGAGATAGTCGCTGCATCGGCTTCAACCCCTGAACCTGCTCTTCCAGGCAGCGTTCCCGGTTCACCTGACCCCTTCCCTTGGTTGGGAGAAAAGGCCACTTCGGATCCCCTGAAGGAATCATTTCCCTCCGACGAGGCTATCATCGAGACTATGTCTCCCGAAGAGCTCCCTTGGTCAGATCACCACCATCGCTCTTCGTTTCTCCCTCCTCATTCGGAAATGGCCACGTGTCTCAGACGGTTTGCTTCATGTCTCCCACATATCCCTCTCCAAACGCCTATCCAGTTATATCAAGTGTCTTCGGAAGGGAACATGGGTAACATTACGCAGACTCTGGCTATCGACATCTCTGTCAAAACAGGGGTTGTCGAAAATATTTATATTGGAGTCACATGCACTCCTGAGGAAATTCAGCTTTATACAGATCTATTTCGTGAATTTCGTGATGTTTTTGCATGGTCTTACGAGGAAATGCCCGGCATTGACCCCAGTATCGTGGAGCACGAAATCCCTACCTATCCCAGCGCTAAGCCTGTTCGTCAGCGTTTACGCCCAGTGCACCCTCGAAAGGCTGCAGCCATCAAGGCCGAAGTTGAAAAACTCCTTAGAGCTGGTTTCATTTATGCCATTCCCCTCACGGAATGGGTATCTAATATAGTTCCTGTCAATAAAAAACAGGGCACTATTCGGGTTTGTGTTGACTATCGCGATATCAATCGCGCCTGTCCAAAAGATAATTTTCCTACGCCTTTTATTGATCAGCTTATCGACGACTGCGCAGGAAGCGAAATTTATTCATTTATGGACGGCTTCTCTGGTTACAACCAGATCAACATAGCCCCCGCAGACCAGCACAAAACTGCTTTCATTTGTCCTTGGGGCACCTTCGCTTACAAGAAGCTACCTTTCGGTCTCAAAAATGCCGGCGCCACTTTCCAGCGTGCAATGTCATATGCTTTCCATGATATCCGACACATCGTACAGCCTTACCTGGATGACCTACCCGCTCATTCAGCTAAACGCCAAGACCATCCATCTCATTTACGCGAAATCTTCCTTCGCTGTCGACACTACCGTATTCGACTCAATCCGCACAAGTGTGTCTTCTGCGTGGAATCCGACCGACTACTCGGGTTTATCGTCTCCCGGGAGGGCATCCGCCTGGATCCCCTTAAGGTCGAGGCCATTTTGAATCTTCCTCCCCCTGCCACTCTACAGCAGTTACAAAGCTTGCAGGGAAAAGCTAATTTTCTTAGACGATTCATCCCAAATTATGCCGAGGTGGCCAAGGGTTTCACGCGATTACTAAAGCGAGACACGCCCTTTCATTGGGACGCTATCGCCCAGCAATCTTTTGAGCGTCTTAAAGACCTTCTGGTCTCAGCTCCGCTCCTAAGACCTCCGAATTACCACCGTGACTACACCCTTTATCTGGCCGCTGCCGATACCACCATCGGCATGGTTTTAGTGCAAGACGACGACGATGGCACGGAGCACGTTGTATACTATCTTAGCCGCAACCTCCTGGATACGGAGACTCGCTATGCATATGTCGAGAAGTTGGCATTGGCCGCTGTCTGTGCCGTCCAACGTTTCCGTCATTACATCCTGTTGCACACAACGACCGTGATCTCTGACTGTAACCCCATGACCTATATTCTGTCACGACAGTTGCTGGGGGGCAAATACTCGAAGTGGATCGTAATCCTCCAAGAGTTCGACTTGGAATTCACTGCCGCCAAGTCTAAGAAATCACTGGTCTTTGCCGAACTGCTCTGTTCCTTACCATCTCAGTCTGCACCATCTCATTCAGAGGAGCACATTCCGGATGAAACGCTCTTTCTCATCAGCACTCTCGACCCATGGTACGGGGACATCATTGTATATTTACAAACGTCTTCGTTTCGTCCCAATACATCGAAAGATGCTCGACGACGAATCCGTCACCAAGCTCAACCGTATCGCATTTTGGGCGACACCCTGTACCGCCTCGGCGTCGATTCTATTCTTCGCCGATGCTTAACCCTCGAGGAAGCTGAGCGAGTCTTGAATGACTGCCACTCCGGCGCTTGTGGCGGCCATATGTCCGGATACGCTACCGCTCAAAAGATCCTCCGCGCTGGTTATTTCTGGCCTTCTATATTCAAGGATTGCATCCTTGCTGTACGCGCATGCCATGAGTG
Organism: Pinus tabuliformis; assembly: GCA_031772625.1. NCBI lineage: Eukaryota > Viridiplantae > Streptophyta > Pinopsida > Pinales > Pinaceae > Pinus > Pinus tabuliformis. The sequence goes on from CM062809.1 coordinate 1,250,211,362, forward strand.
CCAGGTTTACCACCGGAAGATGCGTGCACCTGTTGCACCACTGCACCTTGTCGTAACCGTAGGTCCATTTGCAAAATGGGGCATCGATTATACGTCCTGTAACCCTCGTTCGGCCGGGGGGCATGGGTACATTATCATTGCCGTGGACTATTTCACCAAGTGGGCCGAAGCGATGCCTACATTAAACGAAGACGGTCACACAGCGGCGCAGTTTTTATTCAATCATATCATCACTCGCTTCGGAGTCCCTCAGGCTATTGTTACAGATCACGGAAAGCATTTCCGAAATCATATGATGACAGAGTTAACGACCCAGCTAGGCTTGCGGCAAGATAGTTCGTCACCGTACTATCCTCAATCTAACGGTCAAGTCGAAGCCGTGAACAAAGTTTTGATCACCATGCTTCAACGCACCGTCAATACACACAAGTCAAACTGGCATCTAATGCTTTTCCCGGCCTTGTGGGCCTACCGGACTTCTGTGAAGGATGCCACCGGTTTCACCCCGTTTCAACTGGTCTATGGACTGGAGGCTACCCTTCCCGTCGAATGTGAGATTCCTTCATTAAAATTAGCTGTCGAGTTGCTTCCCAACACCACTCCGGTGGAGGAACGGCTTCTTTACCTAGAACGGTTAGACGAGACTCGTCGTTTGGCTTCTCTGGCTATCGAAGCACAGAAGAAGAGAGTCAAAGCTCACTTCGATCAGAATATTCATCCTCGTTCCTTTGTTGAGGGAGACTTAGTACTGCTCTACGATCAAGCTAAGGATAAGCTGGGGGCAGGAAAACTCGAATCCATGTGGTTAGGTCCCTACATCGTGAAACGTGTCTTACAAAAGGGCGCATATGAGTTGATTGACTATGAAGGAAATCCTCTTGACAAGCCCCGTAATGGGCTGTATCTGAAGAAATACTATGCATAGCTGCTCACATTCACTTTGTATATACGTGTGTTTTTGAGTTTTTAGTGCATGAGTTTCTTTTTGCTTTGGTATAAAGGCGTGTTTTGCCCCTTATTATGCTTTCTCTTTCCTGCGCAGATGTCTCGTACCCCTTATGTTGGTTTCGCTGATGGTGCCTGCCGTAGTACTTGTAATTTGTCTTCGGCAGCGTGGGTGATCTACGATCCTCACGGAGAGTTGTTAGACCTTCAGGGTGTCTGCCTAGGTCGTACCACTAACAACGTTGCCGAGTACAGCGCTGTAATCGAATTACTTGCCGAAGCAGTTGACCTCGGCATCCGAGAGCTAGTGGTGAACCTGGACTCCCAGCTGGTTGTCCATCAACTCAACGGACGATATTCCGTCAGAGACCAGCGCATATTAAGGTTGTACCTACGTGTAAGATTGTTAGAGCGGAATTTTGATTACATTACTTATCAGCACATTCCGAGACGATTAAATACGTTGACTGATGCATTGGCAAATCATGTATTAGATAGACATTTGCGTAACAGATAAACATCATACAGGAAAGCATAGATAGCATAGTAAAACCATAAGCATGTGTAAATAAATCATTTCAAGCATAGTTTGCATTCATGTGCTTTAAGCTTGCATTAAAAAATATAAAATCCATGGGTCAAGTGTCGTGCAAATTCATACATAAGATCACAAACTGTACTGAATAAACGCATAACATAAAGAACACATCATCACATGTAACAATGACCCATCCAAAAATCGGTATATATATATATATATATCGTGTGGCGCACTAAGGCGCTCAAAAATAGAAGTGCATGTCCCAAAATCTCAATACATCTGAGTCATATGTCTCAAAATAGCAGTGGAAATAAAACCTAGACGACTAGTCAGCTGGATGGTGCTCTCTGTAGTACACAGCTGCTCGTGCCACCCGCCTCAGCAGGCGGTGCACCCTGGGTTCCACCCCCACTGTGTGAATCTGATGCTCTACGGGGACCTCCTCGACCCCCTGGTAGTCAGGCACCCCCTCCAGCAACCCCTCAAGGTTGCGAGCCACAGTCTCCGACGTGTTAACCCCTGGAGGGGCTAAGGCCAAAGCTCCGGCTCCCTGGCCCTCTCTCCGTGCCGTGACAGCCAGCCCAATCGGTCTAGTAGGCCCCACATCTGCATGACAAGACATTTATTAGGACATGTACATAAAAAATTAAAAACAATGCAAAACTCAAAAAGACAAAAAGTGTCATACCTGCATCGTCCCACTGTTCACCTGGAGGCAGTACCAAATCAGGGTCATTGCGGAAATCCATCCCCGCATATGGCCAATCCTGCACGAAGATCTCCTGCTGGTCCAGCCAGTCTCTGAAAAATGCTCCCCAGCTATGTGGCCAACCGCCACCCCCACGTGGCATGATACGAGCCCATCGTGAGGCCCTCGTCTCTCGAGGATCCCTGGGGGCATCCACAGCCATCGACTGCAGCCGCATGGCTGGCACTCGCTCCAGAATGAGCGGGACCAAGATCGATCCATAGCCGAACTGCTTCGTCTCCCCGCGACGGCAGTTGCTCAATTGCCTCTTCATGTTGTTGGACACTGCCGTGCGCCAATCAAACACTGTAGGCTCGAGGCATTCGAGAGCTAGTAGGAGATGGGTCTTGGAAGCCTCATGGTTCGCCATGCTACCCGCTGCCCGGGTCACCATGAACAGGATGGTGCGTAGCACTATGTCTCTCACTGAGGGGATTGAGCACTTCCCGCTCCGCGTTTTCACTGCCCCCGGGCAAACCTGAGCCATCAGATCATCCAGAGTACCACCGCTAGGTCGCTGCCCCTCCAAGATGGGCCTCGCACCTCGGCGCGACAACCCAGTCAAGAAAAAGATGTCCATGTGGTCGAACTCAATGTCGTGACCACGGATGGTGAATTTCTGGTCCACCGGGTTCCATGCTCTAATCAGCAGCTCCAGAAGATCATGCTGAGCTCTCAAGCGCGGCGTGAGGAAGAATTTCATGAAACCGCAAGCCCGCATGGCGTTGCAGCAATTCACATCTCCCCAAGCAGCTACATCTTCCACATCGTGAACTCTCTCTTGCCATTGGAAGGCCATGATGTCCTGCACAAACCATAAAAACAAGTTAGAAGTGCTGGCATGTAAAAATTCACGTTCATTTTCAAAAACAAAAATTTTTCCGCGCCAGCGCGGCTGTTTTAGAAACAGCCGTGCTGACAATGGCAGCCCTTTGTAAAAAATTCGAGGTCAGCGCGGAAGAACACGGCTTTTCCGCGCTGACCCGAAGTTGGCCACGTTTGTTCTTTTTCGGTCAGCGCGACCCCGTGGGCGATATCCGCGTTGACCGAGGGCGCATCCATGCAATAAAAAATGCCCAATTGGGCCAATTCGACCGTTAAAAACCTACTAAAATGAACCAAAATGCAGGGCAAGGGAATGAGGACCTACCTGGAAGAAGCGAATCAGAAAATGGTCTCCGTACGGGCTGGAAATCGCTCCGTCAACTTTTTGGCTCCTCCACGTCCTTCACGTTCCGAAATAGTAAAATGGTAAAAATGACTTATTACTCCCCCCTATTTATAGTAAAAACTCCTAAATTGCCATATTTTTGGGTTTTTACCATTTTTAACCATAACTCTAGCCCTGATTTTGTTTAAAGCATGTTTTAATGTGTTTTTTACGTATATCGAATGGATTTATGCGGGTAGTGCCCTTGTGTAGGTACAGGTATAGCAGCTTGGTCATGCCGGTCCACCATTCATGCGATCCCCAAAAAGTGTCGTCTCTAAGCTCTTTTCCGACGATAAACAAGAGAAGATAGCTGAGCTTCCTTTCAGCTCGTTAAAAGGAATGAAAGGCGGTCGTTTTTAAGCTCTTTTTCCGGCCGTTGAACCAAAAAAAGATTGCCGGGCGTTTGTCGTTTCGCGCTCGATATCGGCTCTAAAACGACGTGTTTTCGACCGCTTTTTTACTTTTTCAGGTCGGAGACACTATTCATGAAAAGTACTCCTCGGTTGTAACGACCGGGCGGTTCTTTCGAGCATAGTTTTATACTTTTTCGGGCTCGAGAGACACAACTGTACGAAAAAGGACCCCCCTGGAGTCTCCTTTTCCGCATTCTTTTCAGACTCTTGAAACAAGAAAAGAAGCCGAGTTTCTCCTTTGTCAGGCTCGTTAAACACTCAATGACATCGGATATTGTCAACATGACACGCATCAAGCATATGTTATCCCCGTCAAGCTTGTCATCCAAAAATAATCGGGGCACCTGCCTGCAAAGGTGGGGAAAATGGAACTATGATTACAGTCGTCTCGGCAGTACGTCGCTCTTGAACATGGCACTCCGCTGTTTCGTGTCTGGGTGGGGTCATCTCATCTCGTTTTCACTAGCCTCCATGGGTTTGGGATATCCTATTTGACCTCTCATCTGTTCATTGCCATCACCATCCTATCCGCTGCTCATTTGATGTCAAGTACTGCCAAACCCGTTACAGTGCCGTTATATGTTCAAGGGAAGTTGTCCTCTGCCACAATACAACCTCGTTCGCTATCTCATCACAAACTATTATACCTCTGTCTCGTGTCGATGATGTGGGAATCATCATGGCCCACCTTCGATCAAGGTCCTTCCTCGTCGACTTCAACTCATTATCCGAGAAAGTGACTTAGAGACTCCTTCCAGGTGCCTTGGAGCCTGCATGCCTCAATGGCAGGTTCTTCGTGTTCGACGCAAGGTTTTACATCATTGACCTTCGATCGAACGATTCCGTGGGTGTTCGACACCAACTCATTGATTCACACGCCACGGATTGTACCTATAGTACCTTGGGGGCCATTGTCATTATTGGTGGTACCTCTCGCGTCTGTTAACAGTTTTCATCATTGACTGGTAATCAGACGATGTTCAGGCATGTTCGACTTCAACCCATGTATTCACATGCTTGGACTTGTACTCTATTCGGGTCGAGATGGAGCGCAAGACCCTGGATCCTTGCTCACTATGGTCCAGGTTGCGATTTTGTGGACGATCATTACATGACTCATTGATGGATGGCTGCGCCCATACCTGAGTCTTCATGGATGGCTGCGACCATACCTTATCATTATTATGGTCTCTTTAGCTGGGTGGCTGCGTCCATACCACAGACCATTCTCGCATGTCTTTTGGATGGCTGCGCCCATGCCTAAACTGCATGTATTTGATTGTCAGAGATTTTCGGTACTTCTTGGTGGTGTTCCAGTTCGGCGTGTGTTGTAAAGCATTTCACCCCTCCCACTCTCTCGGTCTTCATGCTTTAGGGGGCATCTGTTACACAGTAATTTATCACTGCCTTCCTGTCAGTCACCCTGCTGTGCCCAGAATTCACAATCACTAAGTACTTGATCCCTGAACTGGCTTAAAAACCCATTTTTCCAAAGTTTTGTTCATCAGCGCGTCTGTTCCTAAAATAACCGCGATGACAGGCGCCTTCCAGTGTATCCTGTGCACTGCCATCGCGGAAGAACATCACTTTTCCGCGATGGCCCACAGCGCGCCTTTCCCGTGTTCTTCCGCGCTGACGTGACTTCTTCAGTTATTGATATGCGCTGCCAGCGCGACAGTTTCCCTATAATCCGCGCTGATCCAGTTTGGGCGAATTTGTTCAAACAACCTGCCTTCCAGATCTCTCCAGGCTTGGTTGTTAGCTTTGTGAATGTCGAGCTCCCTTCTATGGCATGTCTGTTCGACCCTTTCCAAAAACTCCCCTTGAAGATAAGCTCATCCTTCCACCTTTTTAGGAGACTCCTTCTCCTATATAAGCTCTCACCATTACCATGAGCAGCTAGTTAGACTTAGCTTGGAATAGCTTGGATTGTACAGAGCTTGTAGTGCTCAGATTGCTGCTATAGGTTTGGTGTGTTAGGTGTGGAAGTGATTGATTGCTTAGGGAAGGTTGTTTGTGACATTTGTGTGAGAGAGAGAGAGTTGTTTGTCTTGGGAGAACCATCCTCAAAGGTGAATGCTTGAGATACATGCTGACTGATCCCTCCTGAGAAGATTACCAACGTCAGAACATTTGGTTGTACTCTTCTCTATTCTGATTAATAATAGATGACTGCTATTATTGTTCCATTCTCGTTTGTCTATGCAATGGGTAAATATGAATTATGTCTTTTCTGACTGACATATGGTTACTTTTACTAGATTTCACGCTTGCGTTTGCTTTCTCTTCGTGTGTGCAGGTATCTATTCGCGGAGATCGCGGATGATTGTGACCAGCTGAAGCGAAGGAGCGAAGGCAACATCTCTTCGTCAAACGACAGCGCAGGAATCCAAGTAGGTGCTCTTTACTTCTTGTTTAATTGTAACTAGGAACATGCGTGGCAGCATTGTGTGATTGTTGCTAGACCCTTGCTGGGCTAGTAGGGATCGCCTCTATCCGTAGAGGGGATTTACCTCTCCAACAACGTCAGCAGGTGGGACCTTGTACAGTGGATGACATCAGCGATGACATCAACATGATGATGTGGCAGGATGACGTCAACATGATGATGTCATCACGTACGGAGGTGACATGGCAGTACGGCAGATCTAATGATGTGGCAGGACACGTGGCAGGTGACTCGGTGGTACAGTGGCAGGAGGGCCACGTAGGCAGATGACGTGTCATGGTGACTGGGTAGGGGGTGACACAGTGTTATCGGGAAAAGTGTCTATTCAGAACGACCCTATCCCACTGGGTTTTGATAGAGACCTCAGAAACAAACAGGGAAAACTACTCTTGTATTCTCCTTTATGAACTATAAACGAAGAGGGATAGGATGAACCAACCTGTGTCTTGCGCTAGTCCTTTGATCCAATCTCTCTTCTCTTTGACAGCTTCCAGCTACCTACTCCCTTACTTGCCCAACATCACCAAGTTCCTGCAAGATCACAAAAGAAGGAAACTACACAAAGACATGGATTTATGTTCATAAAAAGCTTAGGATCAGATTTAAGCTAAACATACACATATAACAATCAACAATGATATACAAGCATGTAGGAGAAACTCAAATAGTTTTATTGATAAAAAAATAAGATCCAGGAGGAGTTACAATCGATGATTCCTGATCCAGCATCAACCTCCCAGCATAGAATCCCTTCTTCACCTCTAACAAAGCATAAATCACCCAATACTCTGATATCTATCTCAAAACCAACATCAATTCTCTGCAATGTACAAAATTCCAACCTCAGGATCTCTTGGTGAGGGATCCATATATAGATGTATGCAAAGAGGATGAGTCAGCTCATGAATTGATTAGTGGCTTCTCTCTGTCAGTTCTTGCTTCCACTTGGAGACTGAGAGCCTCTTACTCATCACTGGTCGAATTCAGTGAGGCAAGTGTCATTGGAGAAGATTCTGGAAGCTTCCATTGTCTCTCCACCTCGTGGAATGACTCTGCCACTTGTCATTTCCCGCTCAATGCACCCTGGTAGTGCATTCAAGTGCGTTGCAACGCACCTAGCTAGTGTATTTGGGTGCTTTGCAACGCAACTAGCTAGTGGAGCATCTGAAATGATCCTGATTTGACTAGTTCTGAGCAGTTTCTGGTGGAGAACTTCTGGGAGAAGCTGTAATTTGTTGACCTTGTTTCTTTAGGAGCTGGAACAACACTTTTAGGGACTTATGATCTCTTGGTTTATGGACATTTCATACTTATAGCTGTAAGGCACAAAAATGTCTATAACAGTTGCCTCCTAAAGTATGAGGCCGTTTATCGGGTGAAATGCTTTATTAGGAGGATCCAAAGTTCTTTCAATGCTGGGAGGAGACCTGTAATAAGATACAATACAATACATTATCTTCATACTATTTTCATGATCTAGCTGAGGCGGGCATTCCCATGCTCAACTTTATAAATTCATTTTCATGTACATAGGACAGACAATCGTCTGATGGTAGGCTGATGATTCTGATGAAGTCATCATCCTTTTGGTAGGATTATTATCTGTGATGCAATGCTGTACATTTCAATGTCTTTATTTTTCCTGAATATATCTCGCAGCCCGGATGGATGAAACTAGATCCGGGGTCTTCAGTCTTGTCCAATCTTCACTCGAAGTACAAGTCGATCCATGTGAGAAATGTTCTGAAGTCGAACATGGAAAGACATCGCTTGATTACCAGTCAATGATGTAAACTGTTAACAAGCACGAGAGGAATCACCGATAATGATAATGACCCTCAAGGTACTGCAGTACAATTCACGTGGTGTGAATAAAGGACTTGGTGTCGAACACCACGCAAAATCTTTCGGTCGAAGGTCATTGATGTATACCTGTCGCCGGAAGTGAGAAACTTGCCATTGAGGCATGCAAGCTTCAAAGTACTGAAGGGGTTGTTCCTAGATCAACTTCTTGGATAATGAGCTGATGTCGACAAGAAGCGATCCGTCAAAGGAGGGCCTTAATGAATCCCACATCAATGACACGGAACGGAGCAAATGATTTTGATGGAGGTGAAAACGATCTGGTGATATATGGTTCAGGGTGGCGGTCATGAAAGAATGAAGTATAATGCATGGTAGTGGATGGGACACGGGTGACTTCTCTGGATGACTTCTCTTGAACATGTCGGCGACGCTTATGTGATGGATTGGTAGCATTTACCCCAAATTTAGATGGTATGGCATGACCATGGTGATGTGACCGGTGAATGAAACAACCCAACCCGACTCGGGCACGGAGTGGAAGTGTCATGTTCAAGAGCGACTTGCTACCAATAAAGTTTCTTTGAGTTTTCTTCCCAATTTTTCCCCAGTCATTGCTAACCAGTACCTCTTTATTTTTGTCAAGCTTGAGGAGGATAACATATGCTTGTTCTATAATTTTCCCTTCGGGCAAACCCATCGCTATGTTTTAACGAGCCTAGCGATAGTGAAACTCGTTCTCGCCTAAAGACAAGTTTGTCGCTATTAATATTTTTAACGAGTCTAACGACAAAGATAACTCAGTCCTTTTCATTTTTAGAGAGTCTGAAAAGGTACATAAAGGTAACTCCAAAGTTCCTTTTTCGTCATCTAATCCCTTAAGTCCGAAAAAGTATAAAAAAATACAGAAGGGATGAGTTTTCGATAGTTTTAACGAGCCAAACAAAACAAGCACTCGAGCTTTTTGTGCAATAATCCCTCAGGTCCAAAAAGATTAAAATCTAGAGGAGGGATAGCACTTCCGGTCGCTTTAACGAGATGGAAGGCCAAAACTCGGCAATCTTTTCATATTTTACGAGTCAAATGAAAAGAGCTTAAAGAAGACTCATCTTTTGAGGAACGAGTGATAAAATGGGTAGTAGCTGATTCCAGGTAAGGTTTGGAATTTTCCAATCATGGCAGTGTCACAAGGATGGCTAGTGAAATCACTCTTCGCAATTGTTCCTCAAAATGGGTAAACAATCAAATGGAGGTGAATGATCGGCCAATGGAAAAGTGGAGGTGACGGTGCAAACATGATCAAGGCTTTAATGGCTGAAAATGCTTCATTCACGGTGGTTATTTACCGGGGGATAGTTCATTTTTTAACGAGCTTAAACAAGGGTGGAAACATTTGCTCGGTCTTATGTTTATTTTTTAACGAGCTTGAACTATGCGCTAAAACTGCTCGATTAATCCAGTCATATGATAAGAATGTCTCATATAAAAATGGAAACATTTAGATTTTTGCCCCACATCCTTTCTTTATGCAAGTTAGGTGACGACTAATCCTACGAGTTTAAAGGGTTAGAGGTCCTAAAAATTTAAAAAATAAATAGCCGCCCCTCGCTTGCACTCCAAAAGGTTTGCATGCCCCCAGGTATAAAATATGGTTTCAAGGTTACCCCTCAATTTGCAGACAAAACATTTGTTCTATCGGGAGAGGCCTACCTCTTACAGGTTACCCAAAGATTGCTCTATTCGCGGTGCAAACAAAACACTTCCTCGGCGATGTCTACCGAAATAGACAAAGGTGAGTGGCGAGATCAACCAACTCTCATAACTTTGACAAGAGAATCTTATTCTAGAATAAACCCTCTTCCAATCACGGACGGGGTACAGACTAGTCATATTCTCCCGCGGAAACCTAATCTATACCCGAAGTTTTCCTGCCGAAGCAGACCAGGATGCATGCCCCCTGGGTTTCAGTCATATCCCTCCGAATTACTCGCGCTCATCGGGAGGATGGACTGGGAATTGAGACATTTCTTACGTGAAGAGACCATTTAGGGACGGTATATGACTATTTGCTATGCGTGATCCGGAAATGAAAGCTGGTCCACGAGCTTGACCACTCTTCCTTCGTGCGGAAAACACATTACTCTAAAGATTGAGGAGACAATGGCTTCCATGCAATAAATATAGTCTCGTCCAAGGAGTAGGTTATAATCCAAGGGTCCTTGAATGACCATGACGTTCATGCGAACTGTCTTCCTTCTCAATGTTATGGGCACATCGGGAAGGATCCCTAAAGGTCGACTGGTTCCTTTATCAAAGCCTGTCAGATTTCTCATTTCAGGCAACAACGATGGTGAACCAAGCGCTTTCCAAGCAATATAGGAAAGGATATTCACAGAAGCCCCCTCATCTATGATGGTACCAGCCATGACCATTCTATATATTTGAACGATAATTCAGAATGGTACACTTGCTGGTAGGCGGGGTCTGCCTAGTTGATTCCAGTCGAAGGATACAACTAGGTTGCTCGGAGGTGGGACCGAGTATACGGCTGGGTATGGCTCTGAAGAACTTCCTTCCTACGATAAAGGAATGGGTGGATTACCCCCATGTTCGTCGGAGTCTGTGTTGATGAAGAGAATTTGGACGGTGTCATCCTTATTCTCTTCAGTGACTGTATCATTCGAAGATAAAACCTCTGAAGGCAAGACCGGGTCAACTGCCGCCTCGACCTTTGACTTTCGTCTGGTATGGATTCAGTTGGTTTATCTTCAATGACAGGCACTTCAGCCGACCACCTGAGCGGGCCAGCTGGGTTCTCAACTAGTGACGGACTCGGCAAGAGTTTTTTATATCCAGGAGGAAGTCGTAACGGTGAAACCGGACGATCATCCAAAACTCTTTTAGCTTCGTCTAAGAAGGGACAACGGTGGAGGGCATGGTTGCCTTCGCACAGTTTACAGGGAAACCCAGCTTTCCCTTTTTGTCCTGGGGCTTCACTTTCACTAGTTGACGGTGTGCTTTCAACATGATCACCAGAGGTTGATGACACCGGATTGTGCAAACGAGGAGACCAGTCCCTTAGTATCCGGGGGATGCAAGGATAATCTCTGTGAAAGTGGTCTCCTCTACAAATGACACATGGCGATTTAGGCCTGGTCGGTGCTGTGTGTGGATTTTCGTTAGATGACACTAGTTTTCCCCCATTCGCCTTTGGCTCCTTCTTCTTTTTCTCTTTCTTCTTCTTTTCCTTCTTCTCCTTAGGAACTTGGCTTTTAGCTTTACCAGTCCTGTTAAGCGAAGAGGAAGGAGGAGAGGAAGAATTAGAGGAAGTAGAAGACTGGTGGGTAACTCTGGACTCGTCTAATTGCTGATTCGATTGTTCAGGAATAATGGTGTTCTGAATGACATTGTTTGAGAAGAGCCATACTGGCAAGCCAATTGTCAGTCCTAGAAACGACAATGTGGCCATATGGGGCGCACCAACATCTCCCCAAGAGGAGAAGGGACTAGGATTTCCACCAAGGGGAATTCCTTGGTTGGTAGGCTCCATTTTCTCAACCCAAAGATCAACGTAGGAAAAGGGTATGAATGTTCTGCTTAAAATAAATTTTAACACGCTTTGACACAACTTTCTTTTTCAGTTTTTAAGAGTCGAGAAAAAACAAAAGATGACTCTAGTATCCTTCGATTTTTAATGAGCCTGAAGTGACAAGTGCTCAGATGGACCTTTTCCGTTAAGGAGTCTGAAAAGGAACGAAAGGGACTGCTCTGGAGGTCTAGGTAGAGGGAGTACCAAACCAATCGCAAAATTGCAGAATACTTTTTACGGTACGGCAGTCAATCTTCCCGAATGCTGTGTTCGGTGCATTGCGATCAGTAGGGCGGCCGACACGGCTTCCAATGGATAAAGGTTTTATGCCTATAGGGGTCTCCCAATATATACTCGATGGTACGTGGGAGCACAAGTCCGTACTGGCACTTATCGTCTCAAAGTGGAGGAATCACCCAACCATCAGTGAGGACAACAATTACCAGGCTTTACGACACCGGAATACGTCTCTAGCCTAGACCTCTAAATGTTGTGCGTTAAGTTACAAAGCATTGTTAAGTTCATTGAATTTATTTTAGGTTGATCTTTCTTATGAAGTTTTCCTTTTGGGTTCACCATGAGATGTAGATGTAATTCCTAAAATGCAATCTAAAGATGATAAGCAAGCTTTTATCTCTTTTCAGCAATGAAAATCCTAGCTACAAGGGGAAAAGAAAGACACAATCTTTTCTCAAAGAGCAAAGAGCACACTGTAAATGCACTTTTCCTAAATCAAGCCAAACAGACTGTCAATATGCAAATGCACATGTGCATGTATTTGTTTTTCACTTTCTTAATATTGATGCTTAAAAAGAAAGTTGTTGTACAAATTTGAATTCGCTTTCAAGTGAAAAACACAAACAAGCTTCTTTTCGAAATCAAAAGGTAGAGACAATCACGACACTTTATGATTTTGAAGTAAACACTTGTTTCGACACTAGAAATTCACAAATTCAAGCCAAAGGAAAAAGTAAAAGCGTAATCGACTGTCAACAGCAAATAAACTTTCTCCTAAGATCAAAATCGACACTTACGACAGATCTAAATCCAAGGACGACAGTATGACTAGTCTACTTTTGCAATGGGAAACTGTAAATGACGTAACAAACACACAAAAACAAATACAGTTTCTTTTATACAACTGAGGCGGAATTAAGGCAAAGAAAAGGGGCTTTTAAACAGACATACACACTGATCACAGGCTACAAAAGTCAGAGGAAAAACTGGAAAAAGTGAGCAAAGAACCTCAGCTGCACAAGGCTAAGCTGATCAACGCACCTGGTACACAGAGAAACTGGATAGCAACGCAGGTTGCCCTCTCGGGAAATGCGCTGAAATGCAGGAACTCTTCACAGCACTTGCGGTGGGGCAGAAACAAGAATTCTATCCAGGTTCTGGGTCACGGTTTGCAGTTTAATCTATGTTTTTTGGCCGGGTAAAAGCAATCAATAATGCACAATCAGAGGGTTGATTTAAAAGAGGTTTAAGAGCTATCACAAAGGGTAATCAGATCATTTGTGAATCAGCTATTCAGATCATAAACAGATCCAGTGAATGGATTGAAGTAGCAGATGTCTACTTTGCATTTGTAAATGGAAAATGCAGTTCGATTCGCTACTTCTAAGTTTATGAAACAAACAATCAGAGAAACACAAACAAACTAACTAGACACGATCCCCAGTGGAGTTGCCATTTTTTTATCGGGAAAAGTGTCTATTCAGAACGACCCTATTCCACTGGGTTGTGACAGAGACCTCAGAAACAAAGAGGGAAAACTACTCTTGTATTCTCCTTTATGAACTATAAACGAAGAGGGATAGGATGAACCAACCCGTGTCTTGCGCTAGTCCTTTGATCCAATCTCTCTTCTCTTTGACAGCTTCCAGCTACCTGCTCCCTTACTTGCCCAGCATCACCAAGTTCCTGCAAGATCACAGAAGAAGGAAACTACACAAAGACATGGATTTATGTTCATAAAAAGCTTAGGATCAGATTTAAGCTAAACATACACATATAACAATCATCAATGATATAAAAGCATGTAGGAGAAACTCAAATAGTTTTATTGATAAAACAAGAAGATCCAGGAGGAGTTACAACCGATGATTCCTGATCCAGCATCAACCTCCCAGCATAGAATCCCTTCTTCACCTCTAACAAAGCATAAATCACCCAATACTTTGATATCTATCTCAAAACCAACAACAATTCTCTGCAATGTAAAAAATTCCAGCCTCCGGATCTCTTGGTGAAGGATCCATATATAGATGTATGCAAAGAGGATGAGTCAACTCATGAATTGATTAGTGGCTTCTCTCTGTCAGTTCTTGCTTCCACTTGGAGACTGAGAGCCTCTTACTCATCACTGGTCGAATTCAGTGAGGCAAGTGTCATTGGAGAAGATTCTGGAAGCTTCCATTGTCTCTCCACCTCGTGGAATGACTCTGCCACTTGTCATTTCCCGCTCAACGCACCCTGGTAGTGCATTCAAGTGTGTTGCAACGCACCTAGCCAGTGTATTTGGGTGCTTTGCAATGCAGCTAGCTAGTGGAGCATTTGAAATGATCCTGATTTGACTAGTTCTGAGCAGTTTCTGGTGGAGAACTTCTGGGAGAAGCTGTAATTTGTTGACCTTGTTTCTTTAGGAGCTGGAACAACACTTTTAGGGACTTAGGATCCCTTGTTTTATAGACATTTCATGCTTATATCTGTAAGGCACAAAAATGTCTATAACACACAGGCAGGTGACGTCATTGCGCATGAGTGGTAAATGGTTTTGGGCGCACCGCCTTAGCGCCTGGGCGGTTTTGGGGGGAGGGGCTCTGCCACAGCCTAGGAGGTGATGCGTGGTGGGAGTACGGCGGCAATACCGCCCATCTCCCGGACGCTAACCTTCGGGCACGTCGGGGGACAGGAAGGCCCGCCAGCCGTTGATCTGGGCACAGGACTATCGGACGGCAGGCGGGAAGGACGGGGCGACGGTGGGTTAATGGGCGGGGATATTCGCGGGAATATTCCGATTCAAATATAGCACGGTGGTGGTTTTTTAGACTTAGGAAAAGTGGGTTACAGGGTTTAATGAGCGCGGGTTAATGTATTTACACTCGGGACTTTAGCATAATGGGTAGAACATGGGTTTTTGAGGGTTTATAGGGCTAGGGGGGGAGGTTATTAGCATGACCAGGTGTCATCTAACTCCTGCTATGACACGGATGGGCTAAAAATAGCCCCAGATGGACTATTTTTCCTCGAACTTAGAAAATATATGGCTATATTTCCAGGGGGGGGGGATATTTACATAGGGGAGTTTTATATACATATTTGTAGTAGGGGAAGGGAAAAACTGATGGGGAGTTATATACTAGAGTTAGTAGTTAATATGGAGATGATAAGAAAGCGCTAAGGTGGGGGACCTTAGGCTAATTTTCGGGAAAAGTGACTCATAGATGAGAAATCCTTGAGTGAAGCAGATCTTCACTAAGGCAAATGACATGGAAAATGATGAACTAAGAGGAACCAAGCAGATCTTGACCTCTTTGGGGAAATTAGTAAGTGACTTGGGGAATTTATAAGAAGGGGGAGTTAGTGATGTCCACCTCGAGCTCCTTCAGATGAAAAACTGTCTGCACTATGATCTGAAGAGATAAAACACTTTGTAACACAAAATTGATCATAAGTCATCATTCTGCAACCTCACAACTACCTACCCAACCTATTCACCTAACATTTTTTCTTTTTTTTAGTTTAGGTGCACTTAGACTTGCATACCCAGATTTACAATTTTTCTTTTGAATGCTTCCTATCTAGATCTACACTTATTTCTACCAGGGGCCCAGATTAAGAAGTTGGGTCCCTTTTATTCTCTACCTATCTACAGATCTGCCAAGATTAAACTATTTGGTCAGATGCATTCTCTACATTCTAAAACAGGAATTGAAACCTAGGGAGACCAAGGTTAGACTGTTTGGGCCTCCCTTAAATGAAAACTCTTCAAAACTGGAACAACTCATCAAAATTGGAATACAGCAGTGCCTTTGAACTAGCACACTTCATGGTATTTTTGTGGAAATATGGAAAGCTGCAGCCTGCAAAGTATGACATATTTGGCATGTAAAAATGTCAATCATGAAAAATAAAACCCTGTTGCAATAGGAGGCTAACAGTGGCTCCATTTGGGGATGAATTTTCCTTGTGAAAAGTCAAGAACAACAGGTCAGACTGCCTTGATCTTCTGTTTATTTCTGTAGACTGGAAACATTTGTTCTGGATGCAAAAAATGTAAAACTTTGAAATATGAACAACCTCCTCCTCAACTGAGTTACTGTGAACTGTGCAGCATTGCCTGCTTTCTTCTGCGTGCTTGATAATTATGCACAATGACTGCAAATAGTTCTTTTCTACCATGAATTGCTTGTAATGTGATAGTTTTTTCTCTTGATACTTTGCTAAAAACTGGTGTAGAAACAGAGCTTTAAAAACTGGAATACTTGCATTGGCTGTGTCTTTTAAAACTTTTATTGCTGCTTCTAAAACAATCAGCCTGCTTATACAAAATGAAAACAAAGTGCTGATATATACAAATAAGACTGTAAAAAGGTATATACAAAGCTGCATCGTATCCCTTAAAAGGGATCATGGTAATGTTTCAGCATACGGCGATTGACAGGGCCTTCTTTAGCAGAACTATCTTCTATAGATTTGAGAAAATATGTGTTATTTCCTTGAACAACAGAAATAACGAATGGACCTTTCCAAAAAAAATCAAAATTGGCATGTTTGCCCTTGTCTTCCCTTCTTGAGTGCCATCTCAGCACTTTGTCACCAACATTGAAATCCTCAGCTTTAGCTCTCTTATCAAACATCTTTTTAAGCTTTTCTTGCAAAATTTGAGCTCTGTCATAAACTTGTTCTCTGGTTTGCTGAAGATGAATGGTCTGATTGATTCTTCTTTGAATGTCATTTGGTTCAGCTTGAATTTCTTGTAACAATTTGATAATAGGAATGCCCAAGGATGAAGGAAATCTAGCCTCCATGCCATATACTAGCTCATAAGGGCTCATCCCAATTGATCTTTTGCTCAAGAGTCTATCTGCCCATAGGGCATTTACCAGCATTTTGTGCCAGTTCTTCTTGTTTTCTTCTAGCACTTTCTTTATGATGTTGATGAGGCTTTTGTTAGATGATTCGGCCAAGCCATTACCTTGAGGGTAATAGGCCGTAGAGTGGCCTAAGGTAATATGAAATCTGTGGCAAAAATTGATCCTTTTTTTGGCATCTTTTTTTAACATGTTGCTTAACAGTCTTATTAATTCAGCTAGATTTTGGATAAATCTTCTTAGGAAGTTGATTTTCCCAAGGAACGCTTGTAGCTCTTTTATGTTTCTTGGATATGGGATTTGGAGGATGGCTTGGATTCTTTCAGGGTCAATTCTGATCCCATATTTTGATATAATTTGGCCAAGTAACTTGCCTTCTTCAAGGACAAATAGGGATTTCTTGGGATTCAAGGAAATGCCATACTTCCTACATGCCATAAAAATTTGCCTAAGATGCTCGAGGTGTTCTTCATTAGATTTGGAAAATGGGGTCAAGTCATCAAGATACAAAACTAGGAAGTCATGTATTTCTTTGGCAAATGTAATGTCCATTGCTCATTGAAAAGTTGCACCAGCGTTTTTAAGACCAAATGGCATCTTCACATACTTAAATGTTCCCCAGGGTGTGGTAAAAGTTGTCTTGTCTTGGTCGTTCGGGTGAACAAGTATTTGGTTGAAACCTGAAAAACCATCTAGCAAAGAGATTCTAGATGACCCCACTACTCTCTGCAAGATGTGGTCCATTTTAGGCAAAGGGTAATGGTCTTTTAGGGAGACTTGGTTTAAATTTCTAAGATCTACACAAAGTCTGATTTCACCTGTCTTTTTTCTTGTAGGAACAATATTGGATACCCATTTAGAAAATCTGATGGGTGCTATGATGCCTGCTTCAAACATCCTCTTTACTTCCTTCTCAATCGGTGGAAGAAGCATAGGGTTAATTCTTCTAAGTTTCTGTTTGAAGGGTTTCTGGTTCGGTTTTAAGGGGATTGTGTGTTGGATCACCGAGGTGTCATAGGATTTCAAATCCTCATAGCTCCAAGCAAATACATCCTGGAATTGTTTGAATAGGTCAATGTATTTGGGCTTTTGATCAGGTGGTAAATTTTTGGATAGTTTGATCATTTTTGGATTTTCTGCCATCCCAATGTTGTGTTCCTCTATGTCAATGTTTATGGGTTGCAATTTTGGCTTTCTAGGAACGTCATTGGCGTCAAACATGTCTTCTAGTGGGGTTAAGCCAGCAAGCAGAAAGTTATCTTTCAGCTCAATGATCTCTGCCTCTTCTTTGGCAATGTCTTCCAAGTGCATTTGTTTCAGCTGTTCTATATTTTCTTTGTCAAAAACAGTCGGGTTCAGGATTTGCTTGGCTGTTGCAGCTATTATAGCTTGTTGATCTTCTTTTGTTTGTTGTTCCGAATCTGTCATAGCATCCAAGTCAATGTTGATATTTGAGAATTCATGCTCAAGGGTAAGGAAATAATTAATATGGACGTCATTTTCGAACACCTGCCAATCTATGATGTTATTTGGGACAGTGGGCCTATGTTTTATTCCAGCCGTGAAGTGATGGTTTGGGTCAAAAGGAAGCTTGCATGTACTAGCAAAGGTGGCTAGGCTGTGTGCATGAATGTTGTGATTTCTGGAAATCTTGTCAAGCTTAAATTCAGTGAATGCATTGAGTATATTAGTGGCAACAGTCCTATAGGCTCTCATTCTGTTGTCATTGGTAACAAAATTATCTTTCATTTGTTGTATGATTAAATCAGAGTCTCCTAAAATAGACACTTTAGCAGCTCCTAGAGCTTTGAGTAGTTTAAGGCCTAACAGCAGAGCCTCATACTCTGCCATGTTATTTGTGCATTTAAAATTCAGTCTGTAGGCATGACCTTCTGCATGGTTGTTATACGTATTGTGAATCCAAACACCTGCCCCTGCTCCTAACTTGTTAACAGAGCCATCAAACTCTAAATACCATGTGATTTATTGCTTTTGGTTGATGCCTAAAGTGTCAATCAACTTAGGATTGGGCAGATTTGAAATTTCTGTATGGGGAAGTTCTTCTTGCATGCTGGTTGCAATAACTATTGTGACAGTCTTATCAGTGTGTGCAACTGATTCTTCATTGATTTGTGCTTGTTGTTCTTGGGCCAAGGGCTCATTGTTGGTTGGAGAATTTGTATCATCATTAAACAAAATAAAGGAATCCATATCAGAATGGATTGAATAAAAGGGAAAATTTTCAGGCTTGCTCTCACTACTTACCACATATTTCATCAGCATTTCTCTGTACAGTCTCTTTGGTTGCCCAAAGACTGAAATGGTAGCGTAGGAAAGGTCTAATTGAAGGGATCCTTGGAGCTTTGCTCCCCATGATCTTGATAGGAGCATACCGTACTTTGGTGGAATGTCAGCGACCACTACGTCCATGAGGATGGTCTTATTTGGATATTGAACTAAGGAGACACACAAGTCTTTGATGAGGCCTAGACATTTCACTTGACTTGAGTCAAATGAGTATAAGTCTTTGTAAGTCAAGGTTCAGTTTTTCCATAACTGCTTTGGGCATTAGATTGTGCGATGCCCCTGAGTCAAACATAGCATTGTGCAAAACTTTGTCATGTATATGCAAACTGACGTAGAAGGGTGGAATAGGTCCATATGTTGACTTTCCATTAACTTCTGGACCAAACAACAGTTCAGGGGAATCATCCAAAACATTTACATCATCCTTGTTTTCTGGAATTTAAAGTGACCTTTGAATTTGTTTCCTATATACATCGTGTTTGGCAAGTTCTGAGAGGGGGATGGATATTTTCAACTTAGCAATTTCTGCCTCTAAATTATATGGTTTTTCCAATGGAGTCTTGTTTTTGATAAAGGCAATTTTTTCCTTTTCATTTAAATTATCTGCGATTTTCTCTTGTTTATCAGCGTTATGAGGACTGATAGCTTGCAGTTTTTTGGTTTCAGGAAAGTTTTTTGGAACACTGTTCGAGCTTTCTTTCGAGGAAGAAGGTGGAAAAGGCTGATTTTTGGAAGGCTGTATTTCTGTTATGTCTTCTACAGTCACTTGATGCGGGTTTGGAACATTTGTATCAGCGGGTTCTGTTATGACAACCTTGCCTTTGGTCTTGTTGGGTTGTTTACCATCCTTTGTTTTACTAGGTTCCGAAATTTCAATGGTCCTAGTTCTCATCTTATATTGTTTGTGTACTTCATACACAACAGTATCATATCCTTGTTTAAAATCAAAAGACTCACCAGATTTAGTTTGAAACTGATTGTAATCGAGTTCATTTTGGTCTTCTTGGGACAGGACAGTTTGGTGCTCACCCTTTAGATCCATCAGGTTCATGTGAGTGTCCTCTATGGGTTCACTAGAAGTATATCCTTCAACATAGTTATCTTGAAAAGGGTGTCTTATCTCATGGTCTTGGGTAGACCTACCAGCATTTGTGTTCTGTGTTTTCCTAAAATTTGGATTCCTTATGGTATTGGACTGTTGTCCTTCCCATGATGCTTTTCTCTCAACATTTTCTACTCTTTCTCCTAGCCTTTTTAGGCCATTGATAATAGCATCAAGCTTTTGATCAAAGGCTGAGGGTTCTTCCTTAAAGGTGGTTCTTCTTTCCATTCTAGCTCTATTTCTCTTGGCAATTAAGTTAGCCTCAACACTGACAACAACATTTTGCATGCCTACAAGGGTCTGAGGAGCTCTTTCTTTTAACTGATATGCCATATCAGGGTCAAAACCATCCAGAAATTTGTACAAGGCCAGATCAGGGGGAGGCCTTAGGTTCTGTGGTATTGCATTGTAAACATTATTGAATCTTGCACAGTACTCCAAAACGGTCTCTTGAGGACCTTGTTTAATCGTATCATATTTAGCTAGTATGTGCAAGGGGTCTTTCTTTTTCTCCCATCTGTTGGTAAAGGATTGGTAAAGCTCATCTGGGGTGGTTATTGAATTCGCAGCAAGTGATTTGAACCAAGTTCTTACATCACCTGCCAGACTCTGAACAAAAATTCTCATTCTCACGCTATCATCATCTATTTTGTAGTTTTCAAAATATTCTTGCATCTTCTTGGTATGCTGAATGGCAGTAAAAGGGCCAGTACTATCAAAATATGTAATTTTGGATTGGTACTCTTGAGGTAAAGCCCCAGCATTAGCAGGTAATTGCAGGGGTGCATATCTATTAGACATATTGGCAGGGATAAGTAGGACAACGGGGATTAATGGAACAACTGAAGTAACGGGGATCACAGGAGTGACTGGAACACTGGAAACAACAGTAGTGGTAGTATGTGTAGTGAATGAAGGTGTAGAAGGAGTACTTCGAGATGTAGATGATGAACTAGGGGAAATAGGGTCCGAACGAAATAAAACCTTGATAGGAGTCGGAATACAGCTAGGGTAAGCTGTTTTAGGACTCAAATCAACAAAATTTTCTTGTCTTTCTTGCTTCCTAAGGATCTTTGGGATTATGTTAGGGTTTTCAAAAATAGCTGGAGGGTTTGGATCGGGATTTGACCTTGTATATCGCGGATTCTTCTTGGGATCCAGCTTTCGAATTGTTTTTTGGGTATTTTTATGGGAATATTTTTGTAATTAACAAGGGACAGATCAGATTTTGGAATGGCTGTGTATATCTTAAAACTAGCATGAAGATTGACTAAAGCAGCTTTTATTTACTTCTGCTAATGTAAAACAGAAACAGTTTCAAAGGCTTCCTGGTTGACATTCCGACTTCATCTGTAGTTTTAAGAAATATACAACAATTAGAAAATTGACCTTTTTAGGGGATCTTTCCAACCTTCTTCGTGAAATTAACTGAGGATGCTCCCCAGTGGAGTCGCCATTATGTTATCACTCAGGTTGGAGTAAGGGATACGGCCGAGGTAACCACAAACCAACTTTGGATTGCAGGTTCTAGCCCACCTGCAATCAGAGAGGGCTCTCTCTTTTAGATTTAGCTATGTTTAAAAGGATTTTAGGCTAGGTATTGAGTTCAGAGGGTTTTTGTTTTGTTTTGGTGGGAAAATTGATGTTTTAGGTAGAGAGGCATAGCAAAATCTGAGTGTTTCAAACCATTGGGCGTGGAGTCGAGGAGGAGGACTGCTGGTGCATTTCCTTGGTCACAATAAGGGAAAATGGAGCAAGATAGCTGTGCATGAAACAACGTTTCAGGTTTAAATGATGGAAAGAATGCTAAGTAACGAGAGGCAGTTAAGAATCTCTCAATTAGCTTAACAGATGTAGGTAACAGAGCTCTACCTAGGGGCATTTAAGAATCCCTAGATAATTGGCTTACACAGGTGAATTGGGGTAAATATGAGCCAGGAGGAATTCATATTCATAACCAATTCATTCAGAGGAAAACATAAGGAAATAACAGAAATTGAGCATAGAGTGTATTTAAACAAATTCTAAGCTATTCTTTCTTTCTGCTATTTAGATAGTGGTAAACAATAAAACAGAGCTAAGATGCACTTATTGCTTCAGGCTGTAGCACAAGAATTCCATCTTCATTTCTTCAAAACATTCATTAACAACAGGCAGTTTGCTCTCCAAGCTTTCAACAATCTTTGGTTATAGAAAAAACTCAGGTATACAATGCGAGTCTCTAGTGAAAATTCTCAATTGACCAATGCTTGAAACATTGTAGAGAGCGGTATATATAGGGAAAAACTCTCTACAACTGCTTTTTTTACATCTTGACCTAAAACAGGTCATAAAAAATGATTAATTTGACCTAATTCTATCAGAAATAAATGCATGAAAATATCTCGGGCTGCGCTGAGGGTGGCCGTATCAAAACTGAGTAAATGATGTAGTCCTCAGTGGCTTGGTGCAGTGTTTTCTGCAATAAATGTGTATGGGTTTCTACTTCTTTGCTGTTTGTCTGCATTTAAAGCTTTAACTGTGATTTGAGGCAAGGATGGCCTTACGCCTCTTAATTTGACTTTCTTCGGTTGATACTCTTTGGCTCTTCTTCTTCTCTGATACTCTCTGACAATAAATTGGGATGTTGTTCTGACGTGCTATGCATTAAATCAGCATTTACTGGCCGTTGTTCGGCTTTGTCTTCCTGAAAACTGTCATCAGCTCCTTCCTGAATGCTTCACGAAGAAAAACGAGTCATCCGGCGCCTTTCGGGCTTGTTGGGGGCTGCGTAATGAAAATATTCCCTAAATATTCCCCACTTCGGCCTATTTTATCCAACAATGAGCGATTTGCGCTAATCGCTCATCAAAAACTGCCTCAGAAACTGATTCCGGGGCTCCGGAGTGCGATTTTCGCCCTTCGCGCTAAAAACTGATGATGATGTCAGCAGGTGGGACCTTGTATGGCGGATGACGTTAGCGATGACGTCAGCATGATGATGTGGCGAGATGATGTCAACATGATGATGTCATCACGTACGGAGGTGACGTGGCAGTACGACAGATCTGATGATGTGGCAGAACACGTGGCAGGTGACTCGGCGGTACAGTGGCAGGAGGGCCACGCAAGCAGATGACGTGTCATGGTGACTAGATAGGGGGGTGACGCAGGCAGGTGACGTCATTACGCAGGAGTGGTAAATGGTTTTGGGCACACCACCTTAGCGCCTGGGCGGTTTTGGGGGGAGGGGCTCCGCCATAGCCCAGGAGGTGACGTGTGGTGGGAGTACGGCGGCAATACCGCCCATCTCCCGGATGCTAACCTTCGGGCGCGTCAGGGGACAAGAAGGCCCACCAGCCATTGATCTGGGCACAGGATGATCGGATGGCTGGCGGGAAGGACGGGGCGACAGCGGGTTAATGGGCGGGGATATTCGCGGGAATATTTCGATTCAAATATAGCGCGACCGGGGTTTTTTAGACTTAGGAAAAGTGGGTTATAGGGTTTAATGAGCGCTGGTTAATGTATTTACACTTGGGACTTTAGCATAATGGGTAAAACATGGCTTTTTGAGGGTTTATAGGGCTAGGGGGGGAGGTTATTAGCATGACCAGGTGTCATCTAACTCCTGCTATGACACGGATGGGCTAAAAGTAGCCCCAGATGGACTATTTTTCCCCGGACTTAGAAAATATATGGCTATATTGCTAGGGGGGATATTTACATAGGGGAGTTTTATATACATATTTTTAGTAGGGGAAGGGAAAAACTGATGGGGAGTTATATACTAGAGTTAGTAGTTAATATGGAGATGATAAGAAAGCGCTAAGGTGGTGGACCTTAGGCTAATTTTCGGGAAAAGTGACTCATAGATGAGAAATCCTTGAGTGAAGCAGATCTTCACTAAGGCAAATGACATGGAAAATGATGAACTAAGAGGAACCAAGCAGAACTTGACCTCTTTGGGGAAATTAGTAAGTGACTTGGGGAATTTAGAAGAAGGGGGAGTTAGTGATGTCCACCTCGAGCTCCTTCAGATGAAAAACTGTCTGCACTGTGATCTGAAGAGATAAAACACTTTGTAACACAAAATTGATCATAAGTCATCATTCTGCAACCTCACAGCTACCTACCCAGCCTATATACCTAACATTTTTTCTTCTTTTTAGTTTGGGTGCACTTAGACTTGCAGACCCAGATTTACAATTTTTCTTTTGAATGCTTCCTATCTAGATCTACACTTATTTCTGCCAGGGCCTAGATTAAGCAATTGGGTCCCTTTGATTCTCTACCTATCTACAGATCTTCCAAGATTAAACATTTTGGTCAGATGCATTCTCTACATTCTAAAACAAGAAATTGAAACCTAGGGAGACCAAGGTTAGACTGTTTGGACCTCCCTTAAATGAAAACTCTTCAAAACTGGAACAACTCATCAAAATTGGAATACAGTAGTGCCTTTGAACTAGCACACTTCATGGCTTTTTTGTGGAAATATGGAAAGCAGCAGCCTGCAAAGTATGACATATTTGGCATGTAAAAATGTCAATCATGAAAAATGAAACCCTTTTGCAACAGGAGGCTAACACGGCATACACAAGATGTAGCTAGCGCATGATAGAAACCCTTTGAACCAACCAATAATGAAAGCTGACACAGAGATGAGGAATCCACCAATAGGGTCAAATGGAAATGAAGGCACTGCATGAATCCCTATGTGTGATAATGTAAGCTGATGTCGAACACAAGGGAAAGCACTCAGTCAAAGACCCATGATACTGATCGATGTTGAGCACAAGGTGACCTATCAATAATGAAAATAGGGCCAGGGTATGACTCTAGGCCTACCCTCAAAGCAATATGTCATCGTCGATAAGGACAAGACCCGCTAGCAAGAAGTCAATGGAGACCTTCTCAAACTGGCACGAGCAAAGGACCAATATAACTGATCTGATGACAAACAAGACACTGACAACCAGGGATGGCCGACTGAAAAATAGGTCAAGAGACACCGCATAGAGGCCGACGCAAGCTTACTTCCCTTGAACAAAAGCACGACTCAATGATAACTATGTGGCAACATATGATAACTCTGTATAAGATCGTCATGCAGGAGGCACGAACAAAATCTCCATATGATTGGAATAGATAACCAATCGGAGGAGAACTGACTCAATAACACGGTTAAGGCATACCTAAGTCAAACTAAATCCCACCCAAAATGGAGGAGAGACTTTCTTTTGAGTGCTTTGTTCAAGGGCGACACAACTGACTCTAGCTACCAAAAATATATGGAAATGTTGTCCCGTTCCCACTCTTTCTTGGAATATATAATTTTTTGTCTTTTTCTTTAAGCTGGAAAAAGAATAAAAGAATGCTATAGTATAGTGCAAATAATGAGCGTTAGTGAAACAGATGATCTAGTTCCTGGGACGGGAACAATCCTATGCTCAATGCAGGGAGGCAAAACTGGTCAAGGACACTCAAAGGGATGTTCCTTCCACGGATCAAAGGGTGTGTCAAGTTTCAAAAGCTAAGTGATTGTAGGTTTGAGTTTACAGAAGACATGGTAAAATAAGTGGCTTAAACACGAGTCCAAGTGAAGCTGGCTCAAGGCCAAAAGGTGCAAATAGTCAAAATGAAATGTAGCAGTACAACTCAACACAAAGGAGCCTCTGGGGTATAAAGCCAAAATGAAGTGAAGAAGTAAATAGGAATGAGCCTTCAACGCACAGGTCATGGTAGGACAAAAGAGGACTCCTGAGCCTACACAATATATCAGCATGGGCAAAAAATGTTAGTGAGGTGCTAACTATGATGCCCATGTAAAGGATGGATCTACCATCTTGTCATGATTTTTAAATCGGCGAGTGAACATGGCTTACCAAACATAACATGATGGGATTGACCCTATGGCTAGTGTATCGAAAAATGGAGGCTAGTATGCAAAATGCAACGGAAAAAATGGTTTCCCTAACCTATATACCAGTGAGTAAACGATAGCTGCCGTGATGGGCCAGCGGTCATGGAATCGAAATGAGATCTCGAAGAAGCGTCCAAAATGTCCTGAAAAAAAACAACCTATTCCTGACAATCCAAGCTCACAAATTAAAAAATTCATGAGACAAAAAAATCAAGTTTTGAAAAAATTTGACATTTTCAAAGCTATAAAATGACCTTTTGACTCACCATTTGTACCATTTGTGTTGAGAGCAAAAGCTATGGAGGAAAAAGAGAAAACTTGCCCCCCAAAGAATTGGACCGTTCAAATTGGATCAAAATCATCAGGTAACCCCCAATTCAAGCTTGCATTACTTTATGATTGTTTTTAGAAATTTTTATTAAGGTTTGACCGTAGGAATTTATGTTGAAAATTCCAACGTGGCATATACGTGGGTTGGATGTTATAGACCCACATATACGAAGGCCCTACATGCAACTGTGTGTGAAATGGACCCGCGTATATGTGATTTGAAATTTAAACACAAAAATCTAATAGTTAAAACTCAATTTTTTTTTTTTTTTCAAGATGATAATCACATGGTGAGAGATGGAGCATACTACCATTTATAATGAAGTTATGAATGATCAGCAAGCATTAGATGCATTGAGGGGATGTGGCTTGTTGAAATTTTTCAAAATGCCTAATATGAAGGCCAACACCCATTTCCTTGAAATGCTAATCCACTATTGGAGTACGAAGATGATGCATCAATGATTGATCAAATGACTTTGAGGATAGAAGTCAAGGACATTTACTTTATCACTGGCCTATCTCAGAGAGGAGAAGTTGTACATTCGATGGGCCGGACACGAGGTAGTCTCACAGTGGAAGACTACATACACATTTACTGTCCTGGGCATCCAAACAAAATTGGAAGTTAGATTCCATTAAAACATTTGGAGAGCTTATCCATGAGGATTCTACTATTCACCATAGCTAGGATAAACGGATCAGCCTCATTGCACCAAGCTTCATGAGTATCTATGAGCTTGGCCATGGAGTGCCTCACCACTATTTTTGATTGGTGTACACCTCTTCTTACCAATATGAAGAGCCACTTGTCCTCCTTTCAGAAAGGGCAGACCAAAAATTTCAGATATGGGACCATTTTATGCTCCTTCTTCTTCGAGAAGGTTCCTGGGTTGCATCAGAGAGTATCAGTCTCTATCAATAGCCCCTGGGATCCTCAGATGGGTAGGTGGGCTGACCTGATGAAACGCCTTGGGGCAGGGATGTGCCAGGGACTGCTTTCGATGATGAGTTCTTCTCCTGGTGGGAACAAAAAATCATCATTGTGGACGACTATCCCTATGCTGGCATGGATTTCAGAGAGATCCAGACTTGGTGCTGCCACTAAAAATAGCATGGGGAGAAATAGGTAACCATTTTTTAAGTTTTTATCAAATTTTAAGATTTTTTTTTATGTTTTTTAAATATGAAAATGAACTTAGAAATATTTTTGATGGGATTAAAATATTGACAAAATGATCATGTTCCAGATGTGTGTCCGGTAAGACCAGATGAATTCCTCCGGCACAAGCATCACAGAAGAGGTGCCGAAGAGGCGGCTGTTGAGACAAAGAGGGTCTTATATGTAGTCCAAAGAAACTTGGTGAGATTGACTCACCAGGTACCGATGGTGGTCGTAGAAGACCTACCTAAGGAGATGCAATATCGCATGGTAGGAGTACCACGAGACTGGGTTCGCGTACTTCGGTGTGTGGCCAACACAGTAGTCACCTTCTTAGCCGCTCATCCTGAGCAGGGTTGATAGATAGACTAGACATGATTATGGGAATTTAGTCCCGATTTTGTATATTATTTTTGAACACTTTATGTACACACGGGAAATTTTATGACATATATATACACAGTTCCAAATTTTTGATGTTTGTTTTTAACTTGATGAATGATTGATATGCCAATCTAATGCTTGATTACCGATAGAATCCGCTAATGAATTTTCAAATCGTGGAATGTGAAAATAACTAATATAAACAAATGACCTTTGCAACACCCTCACTCTAAAAAATTGGCGATATAAATAAGGATCCCGAACCTGATAAATGTTATTTAATTGTGACACTACCAGTTGTGAGTCAAGATACACTACCAATGAATCAATTCCATAAGAAATGATTTCAGATAGTAAATTAATGATGGCATTATATTTGGCAATATTATTTGAAGTAGAACCAATACATACTCCCCTTGACACCATCAACTGACCAGATGGATAATAAATCAACCAAGCTACAGAAGCAAGATTCTTAGTGTGCTGACTAGCACCATCAGCGAATCTGAAATAGACCAAGTCATCCATCAACACTTGCAAAAGTAGATCAAAAAGTGTCGATATCACAACAACTCCCCATAAAATATGCACAAAAATACAAAATATACAAATAAGTCATTTCTCGGCCGTAACCTAAGTAAAGTACTTCTTGAGGTAGAGCCCATTTCGGGGCTTTGCCAACTTGTTCCCTTCAAAATCGACTAATTCATCAGCCCTTTTTCCTCAAATTCATTTCACTATAAAGGGACCATATCACTTAGACTTGAATTTTCCTACCCCCAAGGGGTCTTTATCTTGGTCATAGACCAAGACAAGGTCGCCTTCAGAAAAGACTCGAGGATGGATAGCTTTATCGTACTAAGTTTTAACCCTTTTCTTATGGGCCTTGTTTATTATGGCAGCATCTTGACGCTGCTCATCGAGATGTTCCAAATGAACAAGGCACTCTTCGAGACGAGAGCTCTGGAAGAAGCTCAACAACTAGCTTAAGGGATGGTGTTATAGACATATTTGGGCACTGCAACCCCAATCACATATGTCAATAAACCAAGGGCTTATAAGTCCTTAAAATTTTTGTTTCATACCCTAAAGGAGCAAGCTCAACTGATTACATCATCTCCCAGAAGTTCTCCCTGAAAAACTACTCAGAACTAGTCAAAACAGGACCACACAAGCTACCCAGTGCGAAGGGTGTGATGCATCTCACCTACCACATGCAAAAAGTGTGATGCATACTGAAAATACCTTTTGTAGGGTGCGATGAGCGAGAGCAGTCAAATGGTGGAGGCAGTTGGCTAGGTGGAAACACAGAGAATCTTATAGAAACTCCCCATTTGACACTTGACTCTCTAAATTCACCCAGGGATGAGTAAGAGATCATGAAATCTCCAAGTGGAACCAAGAACTATCAAAGAGATGACACTAATCCAAATCCCAGAAGCTAACTCACCCACCTGCAAACATCTATATATGGATCCCTCATCCTAGAGATCCAAAAAGGCTGGAATTTTGTAATTTGCAAGGAAATGTTGTTGGTTTCTCTTTGAAGACATTGTTGGGTGATCTTTCTTTGTATGAGGTGAAGAGGGCTTTCATGCTGGGAGGATGATGCTGGATCAGACAGCGTGGTCGTAATCCTCTCTTCTACTACTTCTATCAATAAAGCTATTTGAGTTTTCCTCCAAATGCTTGTATACCTCTGAATCTTGTTTGTGTATGCATTTATATGGTTAATATACATTTGATCCTACATTATTTATGGTTATAGATCTATATGCTTTGATGGTATTTTTCTGCATTGACTCTACAGGTGTTCTTTGAAGAGGGAAAAGTGAGAAAGAGTGGTGAAAACTCTATCAAAGGAGAGAGGAAACAAGCAAGGAGACTAGCAAAAGACTGAGGTTGGTGCTCTTTGCTTCTCTCTCATCTATCTCTCATAAAGGAAAACACAAGTAACTTTAATCTGTTTGTTTCTAAGATAGCTACCCTTCTTAGTGGGACTAGAAGCTCTGAGTGGGCACTATTTTTCCCAATAACAAAATGGCGACTCCACTGGGGAGCAAATAGTTTGATTGCTTCATAAACTACAGACGGAGCCTGAAGTTAAGCCAGCTAGCCTTCAACTACATTTCCTATGCAATTGCAAAGTAGATCAAC
The DNA here is from genome assembly GCA_031772625.1 of Pinus tabuliformis. NCBI lineage: Eukaryota > Viridiplantae > Streptophyta > Pinopsida > Pinales > Pinaceae > Pinus > Pinus tabuliformis. The sequence goes on from CM062809.1 coordinate 1,250,241,506, forward strand.
ACTGCTTCAGTCAATCTCTAGGTTTGTTTATGAACTGAACAACTGACTTGCAAACATCCTAAATGCCCTAGTGGTAGCTCAAGTAACCTCATTAGATCAGCCCTTGTACTTTGTATTTACTGACTATCATTAGCTCAGCTTAAATCCCTAAACCAAGCTGCAAACTGTGAGCAAAAACCAAGCCCAGTCTCATCTTTGTACCATCGCACTGTCTCCCTTTGACAGTCTGGATGCATCGCACCTCCCATGTGTTGTAGGTGAGATGCATCCCTATTTCCCTGTGTTACAGGTGCGATGATAAGATAAGACTGTTTCTACCTCCATATTTTGGTTTTTTCTTCATCGTCTTCAGCTTTATTCAGGAGTTTTGCTTTCTGTGATCAATATATCACTATTGAAAATCCCTTCCTTTGCATTATTCAACCTCCATTGTATAAATAATTGTGAATGTTTTTATGTATTTTTCACCATTTACAGTTCTCCTTTGCAAACAGTAGCTTAATTGAACTATCGTCTTTCAATTTGAAAGTGTCGCACGTGTCATTTTCAGTCAAAGAAAAGAATCCTCCTCTTTTTGATAGTCGATTACACTTTTCCTCTTGTATTTCATTTGAATTAATAGTATTTTAAGTATCGAAAGCATTTTTCAATTCAAAGTGTCGTCTTCGTCTTCCTTTCGCTTTTGAAAAGAAAATTGTTAGTACTGTCACTTTAAAAGAAAAATAGCTCAAATATGTACTTAGTATTATTTTTGTCATTCACACATTAAGAAAGCGGAAAAAAATACATGCATGTGCATTTGCATTAAGATTGCATGCTGAATTTGATTTAGGAAAAGTGCATCTAGTGTGTGCTCTCTATTCTATGTTGAAAGAATTTCATCTCTCTTTCTTTAGTAGCTATGATTTTCATTGAAAAAAGAAAGTAAACGACTGTTTATCATCTTAGATTTCATATTTAGGAATTGTATATCTACATCACGTGGTGAACCTTAAAGGCAAACTTCTTAAGAAAGATCAACTGTAAAATAAATTCAATGAACATAAAAACGCTTTGGAACCTAATGCACAACATTTAGAAGTCTAGGCTAGAGACGTATTCTAGCGTCGTAAATCCTGGTAACTATTGCTTTCATCGTAGGTTGGGTGATTCCTCCTCTTTGAGATGACAAGTTCCAGTACGGACTTGTGCTCCCACGTACCGTCGAGTATATATTGGGAGACCAAATTTATCCTTAGGAAGCCATGTCTACCACCCTATCAATTTCAATGCACTGAACATAGCATTCAAGAAGATTGACTGCTGTACAGTAAAAAGTATTCTGCAGTTTTGCAATTGGTTTGGTAATCCCTCTATCTATATTTCCAGAGTAGTCACTTTTGTTCCTTTTTATACTCCTTAAAAGAAAAGGTCCATTTGAGCACTTGTCACTTCAGGCTCATTAAAAATTGAAGGCGACTAGAGTCATCTTTAGCTTTTTCTCAACTCTTAAAAATTGAAAAAGCAAGTTGTGTCAAAGCGTCGTAAAATTCATTTAATTCGCAATAACATTTTCCCCTCCTTATTTTGAGTTGATCAAGTAATCCACAATTGTGGAAGAAAGTCAATCAAAACTCCATCATCCGCGGAGTCTAATGAGTCAACCGTATTTGACTCCAGAAACAAAGCCATTCCAGGCCAAACAAACTTGTTTAACTGGGTTAAAGTCTCCTGGTTTTCTTGAAACTTGTGTTTCAACATCCTCTGAGACTCCAATTACTCCAACTATTTCTGGTATCCTTGCCTCTACAGAAGAAGTTCCGCAACTACAAGAGGACATTAGAACTGATCCTAGTGTAATGGTAAATTCTCCTATTCCTAAGCCAACTCCATCTAGAAATGATTCGGAAGGTGTCACCCCTACAGCCTCTGTCGCTGCAGAGTCTATACCTTCTTCGACACCAGAGATATTTTACGGACCTGACAGTCTACCTCTTCCACCTAGATTTATTTCTATAGAAGAGATTGTGGAGGATCTTCCATCCAGTACTCCATTGCATTTTGGAATTGGGGTCCACCTATATCCTTCTACTTCAGAAGTTAATCTCCCTTCATCACAAGTTCTTGTATAATCGCTGGGAAAGCTTTTGGATAGACTCGATATATCTGAACAACCGTCGACATCTAGGACTGTGTTATCTGACATAGTAGCAGTAGAACCTCCTGCTGCTACTCCAACAATGTTTTCTAGTGTACCATCTGTCCCAACTAGTTATCAACCGCTAGGTGGAGTCCACCTAGGGAATGTTTCGATAGTATGGTTTGTTCCCATTTGTTTGTCCGGAACCTTATCTGGAATCTCTTATGTGTAGTCTCAACAAATTGATCCTTCACAACGGTATCAATTTTGGTAGTCTAGTCTCCAAAGACCAATTTTCCCTTTGAACACTGGATTGCAACCATATGGGGGGAAATATGCCTTTTCGTTGTTCCCTCTCGGAGAACAACCATATGGGAGTTCATAACAGAATTTGGGTCAGGCTGGAATTGCATCCAGTGGTTAGGTACCAATACTGCCTCAAAAACCAAGGGTTTTATATTCTATACAACTGAATCAACCTATGTCGAAAATTCCCACTACATTAGCTATTGTGACGATGTCGCAAGTACAATCGCTGCCTATTGTATGTCAACCTGTAGTATCTTAGGTCGTAATACAACAACCTCTTGTCTCTGCGACCCAATCACAACCGTCGATTAGTGGATCCTTAACTGAAGCGACCTAGGCTCAAATGGGTATTATAACCCCTCATCTTGGTCAAACATCCAGTATTGGGCAACAGCAAATGGTTTCGCAACCATGGCTGGTGCAATATCAACAACCACAATTCCAGCAAGCTTACCCAGGACCTGAGCAACAAAGCTTTTCTGGTAATGGGTAGTCGTATATTAAAAACGGTCACCGTCTATCCTATCATAATGGTTATGCCTGTTAGCCTCCTGCTGCGGTAGGTTAATCATCTTTCATGATCGACATCTTTACATGCCAAATATGTCATACTTTGCTTGCTGCAATGCTCCATATTTGCTACAGATGACCAGAGAAGTATCCATGAAGGTGTGCCAGTTTTAATGCTACTGCTTTTCCAGTTTTGATAAGTAATCCATTTGGATCAGTTTTCAGCTAAGGGAGGTCCAAACAGCTTAATCTTGGCTTCCCTAGGTTACAATTTCCTGTTGTAGAATATAGAGAATGAATATCGGTCCAAACAGCTTAATCTTGGCAGATTTGTAGATAGGTAGAGAAACAAGGGTGCTCAACATCTTAATCTGAGCCCCTGGCTGAAATAAGTGTAGAAGTAGATAGGAGTACAACAACAAGAAAGAATGAAAAGCTGGGTATGCTAGTTCAAGTGCACCCAAACCAAAAGAAGAGAAAATGCTAGGTGAGTACGTCGGGTAGGTAGCTTTGTGGTTGCAAAATCATGGCTTGTGATCCATTTCATATTGTCAAGTGTTATATCTATCATATCACAAGTTGAAGGCAGTTGTTCAGTTGGAGGACTTCAAGCGAGGCATGTCTAACTTCCCCTTCTTCCTCTTTCCCCAAATCACTCATTAACTTCCCATAAAAGAGGCCAAGATCTGCTTGATACCTCTTAATTTCATCATTCTCCATATCATCTGCCTTGGTGAAGATCTGCTTCACTAAAGGAATGTTCACACTTCTTCTATAAGTCATTTTCCCTCTTAATAGCCTAAGATTCACATACTTAGCGCTTTCTTATCACTTGTCATGTTAACTACTAACACTACTATGTAGCTCCCTATCTATTTCCCCTTCCCCTACTAAAACTATGTATATAACTCCCCTATATACTTATCCCCTCCCCCTGGTTGAAAAATAACCATATGCATCCTCGGGAATTGCTAAGTTTATCTGAAACTCAGCAAGAATCCTCACTTCTCCCCTCAAACCATCTTCTCATGCATTTTGGACCCTTTCCGATGCATAGAACCCTTCATCACCCCCCTAACTATCTTCCAAATGCATAAGGACTCATTCCTTTGCATAATTCTCCTTCACATGTTTAACAAATCACCCCTTTTACCTTGGTTTGCCTTTATAAGGCATGAAACCCTCTTTGGCCACTAAACCCCTCTCAGGACCACATCACTTTCCTCCTAAGTGCCTTTGGACTCCTTCCAAGGCATAAGAATACCAAAACCATGCAAAAATCATTAAAAACCTTCTACAAATGAAAAAAACTCCTCCCTTTCTTTGGCCATCGGACCCCTTCCAATGCCTTAGAATCCATCCAAAACACCAAAGGCTACCCCTCCGAATTCGGGAGGGGGCAGTGGCATGTTACAAGCCATATGTGCAGCTTTCCGAAGGCAGGTGCCCTCCCTCTAACGCGATATCACCGTTGGAGGTTGGGCGATTTTATGTGTTAGCATTATTTTGTATTGCCGACGAGCTTCGAGCTGATGGCCCATCGCCAATCGCAAGTCGGCGATCGGGTTTCGCAGTGTTTATTGCATATATATATATGGCCCTCCACCTCGCCGATTAGCGAACTGCCGATTGGATCGCAGTCGCCCATTTTGGGCCCCCAGATCAACGGCTAATGTTTTATCGCAGCGCCCCCATATGGCTCCGACTAGCGGAGCCAAAATAACAAAAAGAAGGGCCAATAAAGCATTTCGGGTCCGGTGGCATTTCGGCGATTTTATGTGGCAACCCCATGACCCCGCCGATAGCGAATTGCCGAGTTAATCTCAGCTGCCCATTCAGGCCCAGAGATCAACGACCCATATTTAATCGGTGATCACCCCTTGTGTTTGGCTCTAACCAGTGGAGCCAAAATATTATAAAGGCGCAGCTTATGAGGTTTCAGGTCCGTAAGGGCCCCTTGTGCAGCGAAAGGAATGCTCCCGACGAGCTGGAGCCGAAATGGTATGTAAATGCAATGTTAAGGGTTTCGGGTCCGCGGACCCGTTTCAATTGAAAATCCGCCAATATGCGGGTCCCGATGGGTTGGACCCGAAAAGAGATAAAGTGGGCCTGTAATGCATTTCGGGTTCGTCATATTTCGGCGATCACATATATGCTACCCCCTGGTCCCTCCGACTGCCGATCCACCGACGGATCCAGGACTGTTGGATCGGGCCCCAGATTTGATGGTCCAGATCTTGTCGCACGGCCCCCCACTTTGCATTGCCCCATATATTGCTCCGACTGGCGGAGCTGAAAAGTTATAAAGCACAGTGTAAAGGGATATCGGGACCGCTAACCAAATTTTTGCAAATCCGCCGATTGGGTTCCGCCGATGGGCCGGACCCGATTTCAAATGAAAAGGGCCTCAATGCATTTTCGGGTCCGCTTGGTTCATCGCTCGTCGGAGATGTTATGTGTTGGGACCACTGGTCCGCCGATTTGCGATTTAGCGCTAGCCGTTGGATCGGCCCATGCCGGATCCAACGGCTAGCATTTAATGTTATGAACAGTGATTCGCTAAGTGCCATTTTTCATCAAAATTTGCAGTTTTAAAGGTGTTTTGCCTGTTTCAAAGGGAGGGTTGGTTTATGCAGGTTTCTATGTGGCACCTCCGCCCGCTCAAATCTAAGGCAAGCATGGATTTGCTCGGCCCATTGTACATTGCTTGTGGCTCTATTTGTGCCAAAATTCATGATTTTGCCTCGGCAAATCTGTGGGCGATCCTTTTTTCATCATATTGCAACATTTTATCATTTAAGCGGTATTCTTGGATCGGAAAGGGCCGACAAGCTCCCAAAAGTAGCAGAAGGCCAAGCATCAGCCATAAATGGGTGATTGGACAGTTCAAAGGCATTCGGAGGTCAAGAAGGGACCAGGTGCATGCCAAAGGGTATCAGGAAAGTGGCAGAGAGTATCGGTATTGCGATTCAAAGTAGATGAATTCAAAATGGCCCCAACAGATCTAGCAAGCCGTCATTGAGCCGTATAGCTCACCAACTCACAGATTTCGGCCATTTAAGACAACAGGACCACTTGAAGGCATATTAAAGGACTTGCAATGCAGATTTATGACAAGTGCAATGGTCCCAGTCACATTTTGGAGCAGCGCTACTTCCTTAATTGTGCAGTTATCACACAGAGGACAACGCGTGGCTCAAGGCACTCTTTCAGTCCATTTTTGAAACTGCAGGACCCTATGCAGCCCTAAAGAGCCATTTTGATGAGGTTGCTCCCTCATGCGCAGCTGTTTTAAATTATTTTATGCATTCATTTCCAGCAGAACTTAGCATTAGAAGTAGTTATTGCACAGATCTTTTTTGATCTATTTTGATAGATATTTTGTAGACATTTCCTCTATATACCACCCTCTGCATTGTTTTAAGGGGTTGGTTGGTTGTATGACTCCTCTAGAGACTCGATCTGTATCTGATATGATTTCTTTAATCAAAGACCGCTTAAAGCTTGGAGGATGGACTGTTTGAAGTGTTTTTAATGGTTGAAGAGTGAATGATGGAATTCATGTGCTGCTATATGGATCAATAAGTGTTTCTCACCTCTTTTGTTTCAATTTCATACATGCTCAAGTCACAGAACAAAAGATTGGTCTAGAATTTGCTAGCTGCACTCTATGCTCAGTTTCTGTGGTTTCTTAATGTTTTCCTCTTGATTTAGGCATAAATATGAATTTCTTTATGGCTCATGTTTGATCTATTTCACATATGAATGACTGTTGTTTAAGAATTCTTAGCTGCTCCTAAATAGAGCTCATTCATCTTTCCTCTGTTAAGCTGAGTGAGAGATTCTTTGTTGCCTCTCATTCCTTAGCCCTCATTCTATCCTTTTAAACTTACGTGTTGTTTCACGAGAAACTACCTTTCTCCTCATTCCTCTCGTGACCAAGAAAACGCACCAACAGTCCTACTCCATGACTCCATGCCCAATGGTTTGAAACTTACCATACTATGCATTGCCTCTCTACTTGAAAACATCCTCCTTCCCACCAAACATAAACAAAACCCCTTGAACTCAACAACTAGCCTAATATCATCTTCAACAAAGCTAAATTATAAAGAGAGAGCCCTCTCTAACTGCAGGTAGGCTAGGACCTGCAGTCCAAAGATTGGTTTGTGGCTACCTCGGCTGTATCCCTTAAGGAGCTTTAGGGACAACCTGAGTGATAACATAATGGGACTCCACTGGGGAACATCCCCAGATAATTTCACAAATCAAGTTGGAAAGCTCCACTGGGAAAGAACCAGACCTTCAAAAGTTTCTTTCTAACCCATACATTCTTAGGAAATCCCCAAAAAACAAGCCAGATGCTGGCTCCCAGGAAGAATTCACGCTATACAAGGTCAAATCCAGACCCAAATCCCACAGTTTCCTTTGAAAATCTGAATTTGATCCAAAGAAACCTCAGGAAATTAGAACTAAAGGAGGATTTTGCTAATTCTACTCCTGTGATAGTTCAGCCAAACTGTGGACCAACCCCTGTCAAAGTTCTATTTTGTTCAACCCCTAGTTCCCCTTGTTCATCATCCACGTCTCCAAGCACTCCTTCCACACCTCCATTCACTGCACATGCTACCACTACTACTCCTATTATCCCAATTGTTCTAGCTGTTCCATTTATCCCTGTTGTTCCACTTATCCCTGCCAACATGGCGAATAGATATGCACCTTTACAGCTGCCTGCTAATCCTGGAGCTATGCCTTAGGATTACCAAACTAAAATCACATATTTTTATGGCACAAGTGCCTGCACAGCCCTTCAGCATACAAAGAAAATGCAGGATTACTTTGAAAGCTATGAGATTGACGATGATAGTGTGAGAATGAAGATTTTTTTCCAAAGTTTGACAGGCGATGTCAGGACTTGGTTTAGAGCACTCCCAGCTAATTCTATAGCAGACCCAGAAGCCTTATACCAATCATTTATCAACATATGGGAGAATAAGAAGAAACATGAAAATTCACCTCCTGAAAAATCTTCTGAAAGCCCTACTGGGCAAAAGAAACCTCGTTATCCATGTTACATATGCGACAATGAGCATTTCACAAAATATTGTCCACATAAAGCTAAGGTTATGAAATTTTTAAAAACTTCAAATACCCCAGCAGTGTTGACTAATCCATTTTTGAGCCCAGAAACAAACCTGGTTGCTAGTGATCGTGCTTCTCTATCCCAAGTGCTTATGCTATCCATCTCAAAATAGAAAAATGATGCTTTGATATCAACAAGGAATAAAGATTATGGAAATCCACAATCGTTGAACGACAAGGCTATAGATCAACCAAGAAGTTCAACAACAACTTCGTCGGAAGTTGTTCCACCAATCATTCTTGAATTAACAATAAAATGCCTAAGGGAGTAGTACATAAATCGAAGTTTAATCCTCGTGCTCGAGCAACATAGAATTATAATATAGTGGAGGATTTGGTCCAATCACCATCCGCTATGTCAACACTTGAAGTAATGTAGAATTTCCCCTCCCAAAAGCAGAATTTGTTATCAGTGATAGGTGGGATTGATCTAGCAGATTCCAATCTAGTGGCCTTTAATCATAAAGGATATGAACCTTAGTTACCAGCCTAGCTCCCTTTCCTCATACAGGTAAAAACCCTCAACAAAATTGTTCATCGAACAATCATTTACCTGTATTATTTCAATGAGTTGCTGGAAAACTTTAGGCTCTCCACCCTTGTCATGATCATCAACGACATTAAAAAAATTTGATGGGAGAACATACACACCATATGGGATATTAAGTAACTTGCAAGTTGAACTGGGGGGAAAGACAATAGAAATTGAAGTTGAGGTCATTGATGGAAACCTTGACTACAATATCTTGCTAGGAAGACCCTGGATTTATGCTATGGCTGCTGTTGTGTCAACATATTTTAGAAAGATTACATTCCCCTTCCAAGGTGGAATTACAATCATTGACCAACTAACCTTCCTCCCCAATAGTTTGCAAGTTACCGGAAGCATTACATTGATCCATGGAAGCTCTATATCACTTCAAAATATCAGAGTAGGTCTCCTAAAAGACCCTTCCTTATTGGGAACTTTTTCCCTTCCACCTCCAAGTAATCTGGCGGAAGTGGCCACAGTGGAAACCTGTCATATGATATCGTCTACATCTTCAAAGATTAAGAAGAACTCTGACCATTTTGATAGTGTGGATCATCGCGAGGTATTACCCCCAAGCCCTACCATACCTACATCGCCTGACGATCAATTTAGTGATGTTGTACATTATGTACTGGGGGCATTGGAACCAGATATTTACTTCATGACCCCTTATGAGTTGTGATCAAAGGTCACTAGAGGATAGTTCATTGACTGGTGTCAACCTCATTAAAAAATAAAACCAAGGATATGAGGATAGTTATTTTACTGTGTCAACCTCATTAAAAAATGAAACAACTCCCTTTCCAAATCGAGTCTTTGATTACAATCTCGTAAAATCCAAGTCGATTCTTTCAAAGATTTCGAAGGTAAACCTTCATTCAAAACATCGTGTTGAATGCAATGAAGCTTAGGGGGAATGCACCTTGATTTGTGTCATTATGTTGGGGGCATGCGAACTTATAACAAGCATAGTTTTTCATTTCAAGCTTGTGTAAACATGAAACTGAATCTGAGCATATGTTGTCGCATGGTTCAAGCTCATTAAAAAATGAACTAGGCCATGAGGAGTTTTGCACGAAGTTCAGGCTCGTTAAGAAATAAACCTAGCAATGAGCAAATGTTCCCCCATAGTTTAAGCTCATTAAAAAATGAACCCCACCTTCAGTAAATAATCTTTGCGATTGCATAATTATCAGCTTTTGAACCTTGGTTGTGTTCTTACCATCACCTCCACTCTTTTTTAGCCGATTATATGCCTCCATTTGATTGTTTACCACTTTTTAGGAACAATTACGATGCATGATGCTATTACCCACCTTCTTTACACTGCTGTGATTGAAAAATTTCCAAACCTTACCTGGAACTAGCTGCTATCCAAAAACATCACTCGTTCCTCAAAAAGTGAGTCTCCTTTAAGCTCTTTTCATCTGACTCGTAAAACATGAAAGGATTGTCGAGCAATTGGCCTCTCCAGCTCGTTATAGCGATCGGAAGTGCCATCCCTCCTCTATATTTTAATCTTTTTGGACCTAAGGGATTATTACACAAAATATCGAGCGCTTGTCTTGTTCGGCTCGTTAAAACTATCAAAAAGTCATCCCTTTCATATTATTTTACACTTTTTCAGACTTAAGGGATTACATTACAAAAAAGGACCACTGGAGTTTCCTTTTCATCCCTTTGTAGACTCTCTAAAATTCAAAAGGATCGGGTTATCTTTATCATTAAACTCGTTAAAAAATCTTTTCATGGTTTCCTTTTTCAGTTTTGTGCCTGTTTCCCAGCTTTTCTGAGCCTCAGGGGTTTTGCCAGGGCGCCCTAACTTCAGCGCAGGTTCCCCATTCGAAACCTGCATTGAATGTCAAGCTGCCTTAAGGCAGCCTGACCTTCAACGCAGGTGGGACACTCTCTGCCTGCGTTGGGCTCAGAAAACTGAATTTTCAGCACATTTTTTGATGAATTTTCGCCAGTTTCTCATCAAATTCAGGAACTTACTCTTTCTCTTGTTTGCTTTGCAGGGAACTTTGAACAAAATGTCCCTTACATGGCGAGAATGAGAACATGAAGAGGAGGACATGATTGCCCTCCATGACCCTGTCACGGTGAACGCCCTGCGGAACTGTGGCCTGCTGAAGTTTTTCCGTATCTCTAGCATGAGAGCACAGATCACTTTGCTGCAATATATGCTTGATGCTTGGGATCCTATTAACCAAGTATTCCAGATTAGGGGAAAATCCATCCCCTTGACCATAGAGGACATTTACTTCTTGACTGGATTGTCAAGGCGAGGTGCCCCCATTTCTTTGTCAGGTTCAACCCGGGGGACTGACTCCGTGAGAGATTATGTCCGCCAGTATTGCAGGGAAGGTTCCCAGCCGAGCAGAGACGACAAGGCTGTTATCCGTGAGATTACTGACAGGTCTCTCAGGTCCATTCTGTATACCATTGGTAGGATGGCCGGTAGCGCAGCTCTACATGTTGCCAACAGATCTTATGTGCAGCACGCCTTGGAGTGTCTCCAACCGAAAGTATTCAACTGGTGTGATGCACAACTTGTTCAGATGAAAATTCAGTTGACCAAGGTAAAGGACGGGAAGCTGAAGAACTTTGGATTTGGTTCTATTCTGACTGCCTTCGCCTTGGAGAAAATCCCACTGATGCAGCCTCAGTATATTATACTCGACTTGCCTTCTCCGACCGAGCCACGCATGCAGAGGTGGGTCGATCACATGTCTAGGCATGCTGGTCAACCTCAGATCACATTCACTGATGCCTTCTTCAGGTGGTTCGAGCGCTAGGAGATGGTCTTTTCTGAGTATCCATATGTGGGTATGGATTTCCGAGGTGATCTGGATTTGGTGCTACCGGATGGCGAACAGTGGGGCGCTATTGGTAAACTCTTTGACCATATCACTGTTTACTGTTTTTATTCATAATGTTTCTGTGCTGTATTCTATCAAGACTTTTAATCATACTCTTGGATGCATGCAGATGTTGGTCCTTTTCGTCCAGCAGTTCGTCCGAGACCGCCAGTTGTTGCCCCGGCAGTGGAGCCTGCTAGGAGAGTTATTCTTCGCGACCTTGACAATACTGAGACCCTTACAACTGTGCAGGAGCAGGTTGAGAGCCTTACTCTCGGTATTCCGGATGTAAGGATCGATGAGTTACCTTTACAGTTGCAGCGGCATACTACTGGCGTGCCTAGACTATGGACTCGTCTCTTGCGCATGATTGCACAGGCCGTGACGTGCTATCATGAGCACCACTAGGCTAGGGTGCCCCCTAGCACTTTTGAGTTTTTGGGTCATATGACCAATTTTTGTCTTGGTTACAGAACATTATGTATGAACTATAAACAGCTTATATATATTTTGATTTTCGAGTTTTATTCTGGTTGAGTTATATGATCCATATGTACAATCATTGATGATGTGTCTCTTTTATATATGTCGCAAATGTCTATCTAACACATAATTTGCTAATGAGTCGGTTAATGTGTTTAAGTTTCTGGAAATATGTTGATATTGAATTGAATCAAATTGTCTTTCCAAAATCTTAACCCTTAGGAACATGCGATAAATAGCTGGATTGCGAATGGAGTATATACCATTGAGTTGTAGTATTACGAGCTGTGAGTCTAGCCTGACAATTAGTCGGCATATGCCACGTGTGATGGCATCAGAGAGTAGTTCTATCAACGCGCTATACCCAGAGATGTTATTCGTTGATTGCCCAATACACACACCTCTGAAACTTACTAACTCGCCGCTTGGATCAAAAATGGCCCAGGCTGCGGAGGATAGGTTCCGCGAACTACGACTCGCTCCGTCGGCATATCCAACACATGTCTCCAGGAGGTTCGACATCTGCAACAAATGAAAAAGGTGGATCACTCGACCAGAACAAATACTTTAGCAAAAACAAAATACAACAAAAGCATGCATGTTACTATTTAAGCATAGTAATGCTTGAGGTACAGCCCGTTACGGGGCTGCGCCAGTGGAATTCCATCGTAATCCATTAACTCGTAGGCTCCTTTTGCTAACACCCTTTTAACAATATAGGGGCCCATGCATAAGGATTTGAATTTACCTGCTCCCAATTTATCGGATTCTTGGTCATAAAGCAAGACCAAATCACCTTCTGAGAAGACACGGGGTTTGACACTTTTGTCGAACTGAGCCTTGACTCGTTTCTTATGGGCTTCGTTAGCCAAAGTGGCATCATGACGGGTTTCATCCAATTGGATTAATTCCAAGAAACGAGCCTCTTCTTCTGAAGTTCCGGGGAGGAGATCAATTGCGAGTTTAAGCGACGAAATTTCGCACTGGATTGGCAAGACTGCTTCCAGGCCATACACCAGTTGAAAAGGTGTGAACCCGGTTGCGTTCTTTACCGACGTTCGGTAGGACCACAAGGCTGAGTACAGGATTAGGTGCCACCTTCTTTTATGAACCCCGATCATCCTTTGCAACATACGCTTCAGGACCTTGTTGATTGCTTCAACTTGTCCGTTGGCTTGCGGATAATACGGGGTAGAGCTGTCGTGAGATAGCCCTAGCTTGGCAGTTAATTTGACCATCATGTGATTGCGAAAATGCGACCCATGATCTGTAACTATGGCCTGTGGTACGCCAAACCTGGCGACTACATGATTGAAAAAGAAAAGGGCAGTTGTTTCACCAGTGTTATCCAATGTAGGCATCTCCTCGGCCCATTTGGTAAAATAGTCAACAACGACTATAATATACCCATGCCCCCCGGTCGAGGTGGGGTTACATTGCATGAAATCGATGCCCCACTTGGCAAAGGGCCCAACAACAACTATGGGCTGTAAAGGTGTGGGTGGTCTTCTGGTTTTGCTATCAAAAATTTGACAAGCATGGCAACTTCTGACTGCGGTTATGCAATCTTTGAACATGGTTGGCCAGAAGTATCCTGCTCGTAAGATTTTTTGTGCTGTTGCATATCCAGATTGATTCCCCCCACACGCGCCTGAATGACACTCATTCAGGGCTTTTTCGGCCTCCTCATGGGTAAGGCACCTCCTCAGAACTGTATCGATACCACGACGGTAAAGTGTATCACCGACGATCATGTAGTCTTTTGCTTGGTATCGTATACGTTTTTGTTCGGAGTGAGAGGTGTTTGGCCTGAATTTTTGGGTTTGGAGATAAACTATGATATCTCCATACCACTCATCGCTTGTAGATATCATAAACAAACTTTCGTCCACGATTGACTCTTCTGATGTTTCATCGTTGGACGACGATGGGAGATCGCATAATAATTCTGCGAAAACTAGAGCTTTCTTTGATTTGGATTTTACAAATTCCAGATCAAACTCTTGAAGGATCGCTATCCATTTTGAATATTTGCCCCCCAGCAACTGTCACGACAGTATATAAGTCATGGGGTTGCAATCTGACAAGATGGTAGTTTTCTGAAAGAGGACATAATGTCGAAACCTTTGAATCGCTTGAACAATTGCAAGCGCTAGTTTTTCAACATAAGAATATTTACTTTCTGTATCATTTAAGTTTTTACTTAAATAATAGATAGGATGTTCAATTCCATCGACTTCTTGAACTAAAACCATCGCAATGGTCGTATCCGCTGCAGCCAGATACAGGTTAAAATCTCTTTGATATTCTGGGGCGTACATTAATGATGCTTTTACTAGACAATCTTTCAGAGCATCAAAGGAAGCTTGCGCTACCTGGTCCCAGATGAAAGGTACATCCTTTTTCAAAACACGAGTATAACCTTTAGCAAGTTCTGCGTAATTTGGAATGAACCTCCTCAGAAAGTTCGCTTTCCCTTGGAGTTTCTGAATCTGAAGCAAATTTGAAGGTGGAGGCAAATTAATGATTGCCTGAACCTTGCAGGGGTCGAGACGAATCCCATCCTTAGAGACTACAAAGCCAAGTAAACAACCAGAACCGACGCAAAACACACATTTGTGTGGATTGAGTCTTATCTTGTAGTGTCGGCAACGTAGAAATATCGCTTTTAAATGCTGCGGATGATCAGTCCGCTTTCGCGAATGAGCCGGAAGGTCGTCGAGATAAGGTTGAACAATGTTCTTGATGTCATGGAAGGCATAATTCATTGCCCTCTGAAACGTCGCCCCTGTGTTCTTTAAACCAAAGGGTAATTTTCGATAAGCGAATGTGCCCCAAGGACAAATGAATGCAGTCTTTGACTGGTCCTGTGGGCGGATATTTATTTGATTATACCCGGAAAATCCATCCATAAATGAAAAGATTTCACATCCGGCGCATTCATCAATTATCTGGTCGATGAAGGGTGTAGGGTAGTTGTCCTTTGGACAAGCTTGGTTTACATCCCTATAATCGACACACACTCTAATCATCCCTTGTTTTTTCATAACAGGGACAATATTCGATACCCAATCGGTTAGAGGAACCGGGTAGATGAATCCAGCATGGAGAAGTTTTTCAACTTCCGCCTTAATGGCAGCGGCTTTCTTGGGGTGCACCTGCCGAAGCCATTGTCTTACTGGTTTGACATCAGGATACATTTTAATTTCATGTTCAACGATACTCGAGTCAATGCCTGGCATTTCATCATATGACCAAGCAAAGACATCTCAGAATTCGCGAAAAAGAGCGTTATATATTTCCAGTTCTGAAGGGGAACAACCTTTGCCGACATAAATATTCTCTACAACATCTGTTTTAGTTGAGATATTTATGGCTATGGTCTCTTCAATATTGGATAAGTTTCGCTCGGAATCCACCGTGTTTACAATATTTGTTAGGAATTCAAAAACTGAAGGGTGATAAAGGTCACTTTGAGTATCTTCTTCATATTCCGGAAGAAGGGAACGATGGTGGTGATCATTCCATGGTGCCCCCTCAATCAACATTGATTGTAAGATTCCTTCGTCAGTCCCATGTACTTTCGACCAAGGATCTAATGGGGTACCATATTCTCTAGACCTATCTACCCAAACGCTTGACGAGCGTTGATTTGGGTTCGCCTCCCATGCTTGAAACATTGATTGCTACAATATTTCTAAAGGGATTAGGGGCAAAACAACCGCATGATCCATGTTGACATTGTCTTTTGCGACCTTCGTGGAAGATATCATGTTGCAGGTTGCTACAAACGGTATATTTCCTATGTAAATAGGAGGTGGTAGCGCGAAAGTTCCCATCAATGTGGGGTCCTTCAATAATCCTACTCCGATATCTTGAAGCGAATGGTTGCTCTCATGGATCATGGGAATGCTTCCTGTAACTTGTGAACCATTAGGGAGGAAGTTCTGTTGGTCGACGACCGTAATCCCTCCTTCAAACGGGAATGCGATCTTCCTAAAATAAGTCGACACGACAGCTGCCATGGCATAAATCCATGGTCTTCCCAATAGGATGTTGTAGTCAAGATTTCCATCGATGACCTCCACATCAATTTCTACTGTTTTTCCTCCCAGTTCAACCTTCAAGTTATTAAGGATACCGTATGGGGTATAAGTCCTTTCGTCGAAAGCTTTTAACGTCATCGAAGATCGCGACAAGGTTGGAGATCCTAGAGTTTTCCAGCAACTCATCGACATAATACATGTAGATGCTCCTTCATCAATAATTGTTCTGTGAACAGTTTTGTTGAGGGCTTTCACTTGAATAAGGAAAGCAAGTTGAGCTGGTAACTGAGGATCGTATCCTTTGTGATCAAAGGATACAAGATTGGAATCCATAGGATCAACCCCACCAGTTGCTGATAACAACGCCTGCCTTTGGGATGGACAATTTTGTAGTTCCTCAAGAGTCGACATAGCGGATGGCGATTGTGCCAAATCTTCCACTATGTTATAATGCTGCGCCGCTCTGGCGCGAGGATTAAATGTCGACTTGTGTACTACACCCTTTGGCTGTTTGATTTTTAATTCAGGAATGATGGGTGGTACAACTTCTGTCGAAGTTGTTGTCGAACTACTTGGTTGATCTTTACCTTTGTCGTTCGACAGCTGAGGATTCCCATAATCTTTATTCCTTGTCAAAATCAAAGCATCATTCTGCTGTTTTGAAACTGACAACATAAGCACTTGAGACGGGGAAGCATTTCCACTATCAACCATATTTTGACCCGGGTTGGGAAATGGATCAGTTAACACAGCTGAGGTTTGGGAACTTTTAAAGAACCTCTTTAACTCAGCTTTGTAGGGACAATCCCTTGTTCAGTGATCCTCCTCGTCACATATAATACATGGACTTTTTGGTTTCCCTTGCCCAGGAGGGTTTGAAGAATTTTTTCGAGGAGATGATTCACCCTGTTTCTTCTTCTTCCCTTTGTTTTGCTTCTTCTTGCTTCCTAGTTGATTGGTTTCTTTGCCCTTATCTGCTGATACGACATTTACTTCCGAAGCAAGAATTTCTTCTTTTGCATTTTGATCTGAATTCTTACGGGCTTTCTTTGACGAAGCCTTTATCAATTTCGCGTTTGTCGTGCCAATCACGCCATCACTGGCATGAGAGTCACTATTGGATTTAGGAGGAGGAGGAATTGAAAATTCTGGTCTAGGAGCGTCCGGTATTTTGTCGTAGAGTGTGCTGGACTGAGTATAAACTAAGTCCAAATACTGTGCACGAGCGATAACTTGCTCCTCTGTTACGACTCCCCCCTTGGCCACATCTTCCGTTATAGCAGGAAGTAACGACTTTATAAACCATTCAGCTAACAGCTGATCGGGAACATATGTTTTCACCATCCTACGACGACGACGCCACTCATGTATATGATCAGATATATGGGTGTCAGTTGTCTGCTTGAAGTTGGTTAATATTTCTGTTCCTGTTTCATACCTTATCGGTAATTGAAAATGGGTTAAGAAAGTCGTGGCTAGGGAACTAAAATTGTCGAAAGAGGCTCTAGGTAATTCAATATACCATTTAGCCGGTGGACCTGTCAATGTCCTCTGAAAAAGGCGAAGCCTTATCGAATCGTCGTTTAGGGTGTTCGACGAACACCACAGATGAAAAGTCATCACGTGATTCGATGGGTATTCACCCAGATTTCCATTGAATTTAGGAATGTCAGATGGAAGTTTATGAGGAATCGCTGGCAACCAAGGGGCATAAGCAATCAGATCGTTGGTTAACCGGTGTAAATCGGGTAACTCTAAAGTCGCCACAAATGGTAACTGTTGATTCAGGTTAGGCGAAGCATAACCAGGGTACGATGGAATCGCTTGAGCAGTGGGCCTTTGCATACCAGCATAATGTAATTGATGTTGGTATGACTGATATGGTTGGTGGACTTGACCACTGTAAAGTGGTTGGTTTTGACCGTTTTGGATATACGGTTGTCCACTGTTCGCAAAGATCTGCTGCTCAGAACCTTGGTACACCTGCTGGAATTGTGGTTGTTGGTATTGCACTAGCCATGGTTGTGAAGCCATGTTCTGTTGTGCTATGCTAACCGTTGGACCGAGGTGTGGGGTAATTGTACCCGTTTGGACCTATGTCGCCCCACCAGTTGGCGATTGTGGTTGTGACCCATGGTCAAGAGGATGTTGCATTACAACCTAAGAAATCTGAGGTTGACATGCAACAGGCATCGCTTGAACTTGTGACACTGTTACAATAGCCGGTGTGGTCGGGATGTTCGTCATAGGTACACACTGTTGCATAGAATATACAACCCTTGGTTGTTGAGGTAGCATAGGTACCCAACTACTTGATGCAATTCCAGTATAACCTGAATAATGTTGTGAACTCCCGTACGGGTACCCTCCCGGAGGGGGTAATGAAAGGGCATACTGCCCCCCATACGGTAGCAATCTGGAACTCAAGGGGATTGATTGTCCTTGGGGACTGGATTGCCCAAATTGACCTGCAAATGGATCAATTTGGCGAGTCTCAACATAAGAGTTGCCGAATATTACTCCGGATGAACAAACTGGAACAGACCATACTGTCGAAATAGTCCCTTGGCAGACTCCTTCTAGCAGTTGCGAGCTAGTTGGGACAGATGGTATGTCGGCAAACATTGTTGGAGTGACGGCAGCGGCTTCTGCTGTCGCTGTGTCGTTTGACACAGTCCTATATGATGACGGTTGTTCAGACATTTTAAGTCTATCCAATAGATTGCCTAGCGATTCTACAGGAACCTCCACTTGTGGTGGATTAACTTCTGATGAAGGAAATAGAGTGACCCCGACTCCAAAATGGGTTGGAGTACTTGCTTGTGGATCCTCTGCAATTTCCTCTATCGCAATCAAACCCGGTGGAAGAGGAAGACCGTCAGGTCCGTAAAATATTTCTGGTGCCGAAGAAGTGGTTGTTTCGACAGCGACAATTGTTTGAGGAACAAAACTCTCTAGACCGGTTACAGATGGAACTGGTTCAGTTATACAAGTATTTGCCCCCAGACTAGGATCAATATTACTGTCCTTCTGTGGCTGTTGAACTTCTTCTATAGAGGCAGGGTTTCCATAAATTTTTGGAGTAACCGGAACCTCAGATGTAGTTGGAACACTTGTTCTAACTTTTATAGAAGATTTTGAACTGGTTAAACGAGTTCGCTTTGTCCGTACTGTTTTCGATTCCAGGGACAAAGACGGTTGACTCGTAAGCCTCCGCGAATGATGGGGTTTCAATTGACTTTCTTCCACGATTGCGGATTACTCGATCAACTAAAATATTAAAAAGGGGAAATTTTTGTTTCCGAATTGAATGAATTTTATTAGACGCTTTTAGACACAACTTGCTTTTTCACTTTTTAAGAGTCGAGAAAAAGCTAAAGATGACTCTAGTCTCCTTCGATGTTTTAACGAGCCCAAAGTGACAAATGCTCCGATGGAATTTTTCAGTTATAGAGTTTGAAAAAGGCCAAAAGAAACTACTCTGGAAATCTAGGCAGAGGGTGTGCCAAACCTTTCGCAAAACCACAGAATACGTTTTACAGTACGGGTGGTCGATCTTCGTGAATGCTGTGTTCACTGCATTGCGATCAGTAGGGCGGTCGACACGGCTTCCTAAGGATAAAAGATATATGCCTATAGGGGTCTCCCAATATATACGCGATGGTACGTGGGAGCACAAGTCCGTATTAGTGCCACCGACTCTCAGGAGGAATCACCCACCTTCTTCGAGATCGACAGTCACTACGTTTAACGACGCCGGAACACGTCTCTACCTAGACCTCTACGATGAGCGTTATGTTGCAAAGCGTTGTTAGGTTCATTCAATATATTTTAAGTTGATCTTTTTTAAAGTTTGCCTTTCAAGGTTCACCACGAGATGTATGATACAAATTCCTAAATGCAGTCTAAAGATGAGAAGCAAGCTTTTTCAATCTTTTCAACTTATGAAAATCTTAACTACTGAGGGAAAAGAAAGACATCATCTTTTCACACAGATCATAGAGCACACACTAATGCACTTTCCCTAAATCCAACATGCAAACTTATCAAATGCAAAATGCACAATGCAGGTATTTCTTTTCTCTTTCTTAATGTTGATGTACTACAAAAAGAAAGTTGTTGTATAACTTTGAATTCAATTTCAAGTGAAAGCAAACAAGCTTTTGTCCAAAATCAAAAGACACCTTAAGATTTACTTGTTTCGACACTAGAAATACATAAATTCAAACCATATGACGAAAGCAAAAGCTAAATTAGCTATGAACAACAAAAAAACTAACTCTTAAGACCAGAACGATACTTATCACAGGTTTAGATCTAAGAGGCCACAGCAAGACTAGTTCACTTTCGTTATGGGAAACTGAAAATGATGTAAGAAATACACAAAGAACAAATACAGTTTCTTTATACAACTGAGGCAGAATAGTGGCAAAGAAATGTGGTTTCAGATAGGTACATTGACTGATAATAGGATGCAAAAACAGGGATGAAAACAGGGCAACAGAAAGCAGAGAACCCCAGTTGCATAAGGCCACACTGGTTCAGCACAGGTAGAACACTGTCAGTTTGACATTCAGCGCAGGTAGCCCCTTCGGGACCTGCGATGAAATGCAGACTGCCTTCACAGTGCCTACAATGAAGAGAGAAACTCTCGTTTTTCTCAGGTTCTGGGTCACAGATTGCTCAAAAATCAACAGTTTTTGGCCAAATCAAAGCTACCAATCAAGTACACACTAAAGGATGAAAAGGAGGATGAAAAGCTATCACTAAGAGCTGTTTAGAGTTCTTGTGGATCAGTTCTTCAAATCATAAACATGCCCAGAAACTGAGCTAGAGTAGCTGCCCTCTACTTTGCATTTGAAAGATCCAAATGCAGTTCGATTCGGTACTCCCTGTGTTTAGGAAATGAATAACAAAAACACAAACAACCAACAAGATACGATCCCCAGCGGAGTCGCCAAATTGTTGTTGGGAAAAGTATCCAATACGGAATGACCCTATCCCACTCTAAGGGTGATAGTACCTCAGCAACAATCAAAGCAAAGTTATCTAAGATTTCTTCTTTATGAAAGTAAAATAGGGGAGAAAGAGATCCACTAACTGATGTCTTTCGCTAATGGTTGATCCAATCTTCTCTCCTTGCTGCTTGCTCCCAGCTCCTTGCTCTTTCACTGGCCCCGCTACACCAAGATCCTGCAAAATGGCAAAAGAGGGAAACTACAAGAAGCATACATTCATAATTGATTTAAGGATTAGAATAAATCAAATACACAAGTATAACAATACATCATTGAGACACATGCATATAGAAGAACCTCAAATGCTTTATTAATGGAAGAAGTAAAGTTCAGGAAATGATACAACCATAAGAGGCCCAATCCAGCATCACCTTCCCAGCAGAAAGAAATCTCCTCTTCACCTCCTTCAAAGCAAATCACCCAATAGTTCTAAACTCAAACCAACAACAATTCTTTACATTCACAAGATTCCAGCCCCCCTAGACCTCATGAGAGAGATCTATATATAGGAGTTTTGGAGAAAGGATGAGTCAGCTTGAGGCTGGCATGAAGCTGACTAGTGTCCTCTCCCACTTCAGTTCTTCTTCAGTTCTTGAGTCCACTTGGAGGTTCTTGCTTCCACTTGGAGATCTAGAACCGCTTACTCATCACCAGTCGAATTCCCTGATCCAAGTGTCATTTTGGAAGCTTCCTGGGCATTGACACCTTGAGGAATGACTGTGCCACATGTCCAAACTCACCCAGTGCAGGTAGCCTTCTTTGCAGTTGACATTCAACGCAGGTAGACAGTGGAGCAGTTGAGATTCAGCGCAGATGCTCAGTGGAGTAGTTGACATGATCCAGAATTGCCTTGTTTTTGAGTGTTTTCAGGTGGAGAACTTTTATTCAGTGCTGTGGTTTGCTGACCTTGTTCTTCTAGGGGTAGGAACAACATGTTTAGGGACTTTGGATCCCTTAGATTATGGACATTTCATGCTTCATGCTATAAGGCACAAAAATGTCTATAACACTAGGAAACATAAGCAATGTGATGCTTGCATTCTAGGAAAGCATAGCAAACAGTCTTTTCATGATTCACATTCAAGAGCACATAGGAAGCTTGAACTCATTCATTCAGATTTATGTGGTCCAATGCATGTTCCTTCTGCAAATGGAAATAAATATATCATGACATTTATTGATGATTACACCAGAATGTGTTGGGTTTATTTATTGAAGAACAAATCTGATGCTTTTCAAACATTCAAGAATTTTCATAAATGGATTGAAAATGATGCACAATATCATATTGGGTCTATTCGCACTGAAAATGGAAAAGAATATACATCAAATTAATTTGAACACTATCTTCGCCAACATGGGATTAAACATCAAACAACTGTACCTTATAATCCCCAACAGAATGGTGTAGCAGAAAGAATGAATAGAACAATTTTGAATATGGTACGATCCATGCTTTTCTTCAAAAATGTAAAGATAATGTTTTGGGTTGATGCTGTTCTATGTGCTGCATATATAAAGAATAGATGTCCATCTGATGCTATAAGAAACAAGACTCCTTATGAATTGTGGTATGGACATGTTCCTTCGGTAAAACATCTCAGGATCTTTGGTTCCACCTGTTATTCTTTGATACCAAAGGTACATAGAAACAAACTTGGTGCTAGAAGTCGTAAGTGTATCTTCCTGGGGTATTCAAACACATCTAAAGCATACCACCTCTATGATGAAGTAAATAAAAAGTTTGTTGTATCTAGAGATGTCATTTTTCTTAAATCATCCAAATCTGACAATGTTGTTGAGCGGCAACTTGATCGCTTGGATAGATTTGCAAAAACGAAATCATTTCAAGAATTTGATAATCAGATTCCACATCTTGAAGGGGGGATTCCTATACTAGAACAACATGTGGAATCTTCTTTTGAAGAACAATCTCCCCTGCATGAAACTCCAACAACGGATGATGCTTTAAGTGATGTAATTGATAGAATTGGGAGACTCAATCTTGATTCAGTCCCAACTTAATCAACAGAGCAGCCTGGACCATCTCAGAAAGGTCCCCAAAAGTGGCTGACAAAGACACTTGAAAGTGTTCATCCTGATGAAATTGGAAAAACAGGAACCAGAAATTCAAACCGACAAAATGGAGGTGATGTAGATGACTCTAATTCACCTGTTGATATGGATGTTACTTATGATTGTGAATTGAACTTGTCTACAGATTTTGAACCAACTTACTTCAAAGAAGCTGCTTCTCATGATGAATGGAAAGAAGCGATGACAAAGGAGTATGATGCCCTCATAAAGAATGGCACTTGGAAGCTAGTTGACCCTCCATTTGGAACCAAACCAATTGGCTGCAAGTGGGTCTACAAGAACAAGTACAAAGCTGATGTCTCACTTGACAAGCACAAAGCTAGGCTTGTGGCAAAAGGTTTTGCACAGAAGGAAGGGGTCGATTATGAGGAAACTTTTTCCCCCACAGCAAAATGGGCCACCATCCGGACACTCTTTGCACTAGCAGCTCAGAACGATTGGAAAGTCCATCAAATGGATGTAAAGACTGCATTCTTGAATGGAGATCTAAAAGAGAATGTTTTTATGTCCCAGCCTGAAGGATTTGCTACGAAAGGACATGAACAAAAAGTATGCAAACTTGTGAAGTCCTTGTATGGCCTCAAACAAGCCCCGCGAGCCTGGTATGAAAAATTAACTGAGCATCTTCTGAAACTCAACTTCAATCATTTTGATCTTGATGATGCAACTTTATTTGTCAAGAAAGTTGGAAAAACAATTGTATATCTTGTGGTATATGTAGATGATCTTTTAATGACAGGGAACAATGAAAGCTATATTGCATCCATAAAGAAAGAATTAGGAAAAAGTTTTGAAATGACTGATTTGGGCTATGTTCATTAATATCTTGGCATTGAAGTAACCCAACATCCAAAATCCACATTTCTTTCTCAAAAGAAATACATTGGAGATTTGTTAAACAAATTTGGCATGACAGAGTGCAATCCTCTTTCTACTCCAATGGAACAAAACTTAAAGCTCACATCTATTGAAGGAAAGGAATTTGAGGATGCAACAAAGTATAGACAACTTATAGGAAGTCTCATCTACCTCACTACTACCAGACCAGACATTTCATTTGCTGTTGGAATCCTCTACAGGTTTATGCAAAAGCCTTGTGAGGGACATTGGTTTGCTGCAAAAAGAGTTCTAAGGTACTTGAAGGGAACTCAAGACCTTGGAATCAAGTATACATAGGTGGACGACTTCAGCTTGATTGGATACTCTGATTCAGACATCGATGGAGACAAAGAAACTGGAGTATCTACTTCAGGATATGCTATGAGTCTTGGATCAGGAGTTGTCTCTTGGAGATCACGAAAACAATCAGTTCCAACAGATTCCACAACAGAAGCAGAATACGTGGCAGCAGCTGAAGCAATGAAAGAAATTGTGTGGCTCAGCAAAATTCTTGAAGATTTGCAGGTAAAACAAGTACAATCAACTCCACTCATGATTGACAACACCTCTGCAATAAAGTTGGCCAAGAACCCAAAGTTCCATGATCGTACAAAGCACATCAATACTAAATATCATCTGATCCGACATCATGTTGAGGCCAAAACAATCCATCTTCGTCATTGTTCCACAAATGAGAAAATTGTAGACATCTTCACCAAAGCGCTTGGAAGAGAAAAGCTTGAAAGATTCAGAACGATGCTTGGACTCACCAACATCCCTTCAGATTAAGGGGGGGAATGTTGACACCTAATCCTCTGCGATTGGGTGAATGTGGAATGTGAACAGTCATCAAGAAGATGAACTGATCAGTCACATTCATGTATATAACAATAGCTACCTAATGAAATATATGAATCAGTTTTTTGCCTAGTCTGGAGTTACTCCTGGTCTGACAGATACACAAAAATATTGTAAAACTTATCTTTATTAATGCTTCAATCAGTTACAGACTCAAACTGCCCTACACACTCAACTGCAGGGGTTCGCGCACTCAGCTGCAGACTACTAGGCCTCTGCGCACTCAGCTGCAGAGCCTTCTCCTACTCTACGACCCAAAGACACGACTCTACACTTAGACTCAATGCTTCCTTATTAGATCTTCCATTGATTGATTCCTCCCTTTTACACTTAGATCCTCGCTCTATTTATACAATCCCATGCTCCGTGGACCATGGGTAGATCTCTCAAACCAACATCACATTACAAAAATGAGGGCGGACAACCCTCTAACTCATTTACCATCTTCACGCTCCACACCCACAAATCACAGAGTCTTTACATCAGACTCAGTCAAAACTTGGGCTTTAAGTCCCAATACTCCCGAGTCACTCAGCTGCTTTTCCTCTAATATTGTCTAAAATGATGTTGTATGCCTTGTTGAATTGTTGCAAAATCTCTGCTAGTTGCTTTTCCTCGTTGTGCACTTCTTATATTAATGATTCTATGACATGTTCTGCATCCTTTTTTTCCAATTATGTGTCCATTTGTCAAATCTATTGAAGCTTCTCATCAACTGCCTGTGATAACTAGAGGGCCTCATCCTGCCAAGGCTGAGTCATTTCTATCAAACTTTCCTCCTCCTTCTTCAACTCTTCGATTTTCTTTTGTATCTCTTTTGTCTCAATAATTTTTTCGAGCCTATGTGAGATTGGAAAATTCTTCGTAGCTACCCAAATCTCCTCCAATTGATGCTTCTTTTGCTGCATTTCCTCTTGCACTTTTTGAAAATTTGGATCTTCCTACAGTGAAGTCTAAATTTTCATGCCCTCATCCAGTAATTTTCCACAGTCTACCAATGCTGCGGAGATGCTGTCCATGCCATTCTTTAATTCAATCTCCCTTTTTTCACGCACTTATGGTGGCATGGATAGTTGTAGCTTTAATTGTAGCTCACTTATCTTTACCTCATATTCGAACTATACATCTGCAATTTTCTTCTTGGATTCTTTGACTGCAAGGCTGAGCTTCACAACCTTATCTTCTGTTGATTCCTCCTTGCGAACATCCATGTTTGGAACTTCCCTGCAAGTGGCTTCAACCACCTCTTTCAGTCTCTGTTTTTGTAGCTTCACCTGTTCCTTATCCTTGATGGTTTGGTCGAGTTGTTTCTTTAGTGAAAAACACTCTTGTTCTATCTGAATGTTTAGGTGCGAGGTGCATTGTCTACGCTCCTTGAGCTCATTTGTATTATGAGATACCTTGGTGCAATTCATGTAGGACTGGAGTGGGCAGTGCTACCATGTTCATAATGACATGGTACCAAACTTTTTCCTATTGCTTGACTTCGACGAAGTCAAACTGTAGATCTCCAACATGTATCTGCATTATCCTCATCCCAAATGTTGTTTCTATCACTCTTTCTCTATGGAGTCCGGTGGTCTGGATGTTTGCACCAAAATATTTAGCTCCGCAATACTCTACCACACCTTTGCGATAAGCTCGCTAAAGCGATCTTCCACCCTATTCCAAGATTCCATTGTTATCTCCTGATCCTTGTCTCCAATTTGATCCAGGTCACCATCAGTGAGAACCATTGGTGTGATTTATTTTGTTTTATCTGCCTTATTCTTAGCTCTTCTTTTAATGGTATCTCTGCCATGGATCTTTCTTTTCTCCGCGACAATTTTTCTGTTTCTTCCTTTTTTGTCTCCTTATTCATATCCTCATCTCCTTGAGGGTTCTCCTCATGGTGTTCTTTATCATAGTGTTCTTCTGCCTCTTGCTCTTCCTTTGCTTCCTTCTCCTTGTCTTTGCCATTGGCTTCACCATGTTGCAAAGTGTCCAACTCTTCTTCTTCTGTCGTACTGTCTCCTTCTTCCTCCAGCAGAGTCATCCATTATGAGGGCCATGCATGTACTACTTCTACCAGATCATCCTCTTCAACCATATGGCAATGCATTCCATTTCTTCTCCATGTCACTACATGCTTGTATGAACAATTTATGAAAATCTTCCTTGAACCTTGCCATAAGACTGTACTGTTTTTTCAAACTCAGTAAAAGGTGCAGATGTTGATTTACTAACATGTGTAGATCCATTGGATATAATATGAAAAATATTCTATTCTCTTGTGTTTGCGATGCTTGAGTGGTATGCCACAATGAAGCATACCTCGTGGCCTCACATACATCTGCTTCTATCGAAGGAACTGCGTATCCTCTGGCTCCTTCCATTCCAACAATGCTATGATCAAATTAATCCATGCCTAGTGAAAAACTGTACCTTTCTACTAGACCTCGCAACATTCGTCCAAGAATTCCTTGCATAAGTATCCAACCTAGTTATACTGGATTGTAGCGAAGTACTTTCTTCGTCAAAGCTCTCTCTGCAGCGTAGTTTATAGTCTAGTGCCCACTTTCAACTGAATGTGACACTAAGAATTTAGGGCGAAATTGTGGGGTTAGGGTTGTCCCTATACAACTTCAACCTACTTCCATTTACTTTTCCCTGAATTAATTCTCCATTTAACTTTGCTAACTTCACTGCGCCTCCATCAATAATATACTTAATAACATATGGGTTTAACCAATTTGTTTTGAATTTCCGTGGAAATTTCACAAACTTACTGTCATAGCGAAAAACAATGTATCCTACTTGAAACTTATTTTTCTTAATGTCCATGTCATGCCAAACCTTTTCTCTTGAATTTTGTACTTTTTGATGAAATCTTGCTATAAACATGTCTTATACCAGAGCAAGTAACTGAGACATCCTTTCTTCCATTATGTAAAGGTCTTCCATATTTGTAAAAGCTGCAATTATTAGGCTAGGGACAATGTATTCCATGGGCATCATGACTTCTTTCCCATAAACCAACCTAAAGGGTGTCTGACCCGTCAACTTTTTACATGTAGTCCCATAAGCCCATAATACTGCTAGAATGCTAAGATCCCAGTCATCCTTGTTTACATTACATACCTTAGTCAGTGCATTCTCCAAAATTTTATTGAATGCTTCCACAATTCCATTTGCTTGCAGATGATAAGGAGTTCTCTTTTGGTGGTAACCTTGAAATTCCTCAGTTAATGCTTCAATGGTCTTATTCAAGAAATGTGACCCTTGGTCACTTATCAATATCTTTGGACACCCGAATTTGGACAGTATGTATTCAAAGATGAAATTCACAGTAGTTTCTGCATTGCAATCCTTCACTGGTTGTGCTTTGGCCCACCTTATAAAATAATCAGTCGCAGTGATTGTATACTTCGCACCAGTCCTTTTTCCTAATGGATTATTAGGTCCAACAAAATCAATAGCCCATTTATCAAAAGGCTACAATGTTACTTGTGGCACTAGTGGAATTTCATCTCTTCTTGAAGGTTTTCCTATGCTTTGGAAGCATCACAAGCTCCATAATACTCATTTTCATCTTTGTGTAGTGTAGGCCACCATAATCTTACCCTTAAAATTTTATGCCAATAGCTTTCCCTACATAATGTCCACTAGTTGTACCACTATGAGCTTCTATTAAAATTATCTGTCTTTCATGCTCAGGAACATACTTCCGCAATATTTCATCTGGTCCCATATTAAACAAATGTCTTGATATTAGTGATAAATCTACTGCCTTAACCCCCAATTCTTTCTTCTATTGTGTAGTGTATTATGAAGGATCCATCCTTGTGGTTAAGAACTGAATAATATCAGCAAAGTGATCATCTGTTATTCTAATCGCAAACAACTGCTCATCAGGAAGATTATACTCTATATTCATTGGTTCTTCTCCTGTTTCCAACCTTCACAAATGATCAGGTCAAACATTTAATCTTCCTAGCTTAATAATAATTTCAAAGTCATACTACTGAAATAATAATAGCCATCTACAAAATTTTCCTTCTAGAACAGGCTTATTGACCAAATACTTTAGTGCATAATGATTGTTGTGGAGGTAAATCCTCTCTATGGACAGAGACGATCCCTACTAGCCCAGACCGGGTCTAGCAACAATCACAATGCTACCACGCAAGTCCCTAATTGCAAATACAAAGTAGATGGTGAGAACCTACTTGGATTCCAACGCTAGTATTCGTCGAAGAGATGTTGCCCTCGTTCCTTTGCCTTGGCCGGTCACGATCCTCACGATCTCCATGATTGGACACTTGCACATGCAAAGAACAACACGAAAACAAGCATAAAATCTAGTAGATGCAATTATATATCAGTCAGAAAAGATATAACTCAACATCAAACATAAGAAAATGAGAGTGGAACCATAATGATAGTCATCTATTATTAATAAATAACAAAGAAGAATACAACCATTGTTCTGACGTCAAATCCTCCTTTGGCTGGGTAGTCAGCTACATAAGTCTTGCAAAGCTTGTTGGGATGAGGAACAAGCCTCTCTCTCTTTGGGTGACAAGAATCTCCTTACTTAGATTTGGCCTTATGGGTGCAAAGAAAGCTCTTGCAGCTTCAAACTCTTAAACTCCTGGAACTACTGTAATTCTAACTAGCTTGCTCAAGGCATAGAGACAAGCTTTTATAGATAGAGAGGGAAAGAGATAGGATCAACCACATTATTCATGGAACTGGATTTATCACTTGGAAACTTCCATGAAAGGTGGCAAACCACTTTCCCTTCTATGGAGATTCGAAGCCAAGACATCCTTGCTCAACATAGATTCAGTTGGTGAATGGGTTGAAGAGAACCTTCGGGAGTTTGGTGGTTGAAAACTTTACTCAATTCGGTTGGCGCGAGTGCAACTCTGAGACAGAGCGCCAATGGCGCACCCTTTTTAGAGGATTTCTCTCACTGGCGCGGGCAGTGAACTGTGGACCCGCGCTAATGCAAAAAGAGTTGTTTTCATGAGTATTTGGGAGGAGATATCTTCAGGGAAAATGAAGCTCATACTCAGAGGAATATAATGCAAGTGGTTTCAGGTCATGTCACTTCTCACAGGTCCTGGAATGAGTCCTCCAGTTTACAGGTGAGGGGTAACAGGGACGGTAACAAACGGTGACAAATTGTTGTGTAACAGATGCCCCCTTGTTGGAAATAATACTGAGAGGGGGGGGGGTGAATCAGTATTATCAGATCAATAAAACTTTTTCAATGCTCAAAAACATATACGCTACTTTAGTTAAGTGAACCCGCGTGTACACGCTGCTGTGTCTAAAGCAACTAGCGTATATCCAGAAATCTTATGATTCAGTCAGCTTATCTTCAGTAAATGCATCAGAACATTATTAACCATATTAACAGTAAACAGGTGCAGTATAACAGAACAGATCATCACACAAAAGCCACACACATGAACACAAAGATATAAGGTGGAAACCCAATGTGGGTGAAAACCACCTGCTGCAAGTCATCTCAATCTTCTTCTTAATAAGAAAATACTTTTACAATATTTGTACTGGTGCAGTCTTATACCAGTACGGGAGCTACAACCCCCTTTGCTTTTGTACTAGCCGATCCATTTACTAGTACACAGGCTGCTACCTGCTACAATGCTCCAAAGATCTCCCTTAGCTTTTGTACTAGCTTAGATACTAGTACGTAGGTCCTTGCCTACAATCTTCTCTCCTCCAGGTACCACGTTTCATCAATTTTCAGACTGGATACACTGAAGCACAACACATAATCTGTAAGGCCACTTTTCATCCAATTTTCATACTGGACCCATAACTATCATTGAAGCTCAAAACAATCATCAAACCCTGAATCACTGAAACCCTGTTAACAACAGTCACCAGAACACAGAGCAGACACAGAACTCTGTAATAACCATCAGATCCATCTGCAACTTCAAATATCAAGCTTTACAATGTATACGCTACTTCGATGAATCAAACCCGCGTGTATACGCGCTTTTTCCAAAGACAACCCGCGTACAGATCTAAAAATAATTTCTCATAACTTGCAGCTATACCAGACATCAATCATACTCATAATACTTATAGAACAATACATGCGTCAGTATGTAGATCTAGAATAAGCATCATAAAGATAGTTCATTTCAAACCATTTGATCCCGATCTCTCCTTAGATCTTGCTCTCCATCAACCGATGAGATCTCTCCTTAGCTCAGATCAAGCAATGCATCATCAACCCATAACCAGCATACTGGATCTAATGCTTCATCAGATATTCAAGACATTTCAGATGCACTTGCCTAATGATTTCCTTCTCCTTATATAGCCTTAGGCCTTGTTCAATACCAAGAGCCAAAACCATAGTAACACAATACCATCAACTTCAAAACTAGGGATCGACACGCCCGTCGAGACATAATGGTCCGAAACCATAGGCACAACTTCCAAGGACTAACCGCCATGGACCAAAGGTACTTTTCAACATACACGCGCTTTTGCTGAAGCCAACCTGCGTGTACACGCGACTTGGGCTTAACGAACCTGCGTGTATGAGCTTTCTCTTCTTCTTATAGTCTGATCATCAATTCCTTGCTGCTGACCTTCTGTACTATGATTTGTCATCAGTGAGGTTTGCCATCAAGGACAACACTTATCTCATAATGCCAACACCCCTAAAGCATGAGGCCCGAGAGAGAGAGGGGTGAAATGCTTTACAAGAACATGCGTGACTGAAAACACGGCCGTCGGAGAACCTACGTAAAGAAGTACAACTGATATCTCAAGTACATGATAGAAGTGGTATGGGCGCAACCATCCATAATAGAGTACATAATAATCTAGATCCAAGGTATGGGCGCAACCATCCAGAGAGGATTGATAAATAGACTCAGGCATGGTCGCAGCCATCCAGTGAATGAGTCATGTAATGATCATAATAAGCCACAAATCGCAACCTGGATTCCAATAGACAAAATCCAGGGTCTTGCGCTCCATCTCGACCCGAACAGAGTACAAGTTCAAGCATGCGAATGCATGAGTTGAAGTCGAACATGCATGAACATCGTCTGATTACCAGTCAATAATGAAAACTGTTAAGAGACGCGAGAGGTACCACCAATAATGAAAATGGCTCTCAAGGTACTATATGTAAAATCTACGGCATGTGAATCAATGAGCTGGCATCGAACACCCATAGAATCATTCGATCGGAGGCCAATGATGAAAACCTCTCGTCGAACACGAAGAACCTGCCATTGAGGCATGCAGGCTCCAAGGCACTGGAAGGGAGTCTCTAGATCAGCTTCCTGGATAATGAGTTGAAGTCGACAGGAAGCGACCTTGATCAAAGGTGGGCCATAGTGTTTCCCACATCATTGACACGAGACAGAGGAAGAATGTCGTGGTGATGCAAAATTATGTGAGGTATCAGAGGAGGTTGTACTGCCGCAGAGGTCAACTTCTCTTGAACATATTGGCGGCACGACAGTGGATTTGGCAGTATTTGACATCAAATGAGTAGAGGTCATGGTGACAAGGCAATGAGCAGATGAGAGGCCAAATAGGATAACCCAAACCCACGGAGGCTAGTGTAAAACAAGATGAGATGTCCCCACCCCGACACGAATGCAGACTAGTGCCATGTTCAAGAGCGACATACTGCTGACACAACGACAATTATGGGTCCATTTTCCCCACCATTTCTGGCGAGTACCCCAGTTATTTTTGGCAAGCTTGACGGGGATAGCATATGCTTGTGAGCGTCATTATGACGGAATCCGATGTCATTAAGTTTTAACGAGTCTGACAAAGGAAGAACTTTGCGTCTTTTCCTATTTAGAGAGTCTGAAAAAGACAGCAAAAAGAAAACTCCAGGGGGGTCCTTTTTCGTAAAGTTGTGTCTTCCGAGCCCGAAAAAGTATAAAACAATGCTCGAAAGAACCGCCCGACCATTACGATCGAGGAGTACTTTTCATTTATAGTGACATCGATCTGAAAAAGTAGAAAAGTGATCAACATCACGTCGTTTCGTAACCATTCACGAACCGGAAACGACAAGGGTCCGACAATCTTTTCGTTTTTACACAGTCAGAAAAGGGTTTAAAGACGACTGCCTCTTATTTACTTTTAACCAGTGAAGAGGAGTAACTCGAAAATCTTTTCACTTTTAACGAGTCAGAAAAGGGCTGAAAGATAACTCCATAGTGACTTTTTCGTGTATTTACCGAGTCCGAAAAAGTATAAAATACAACTCGTTTCACCATCGAAGTTGCAAAAAGGGCCTGTCATAGCACCAGAAACAAGCGTAAAACCCATTTTCGACTAAAAGTATATTCAAATATTCAAAAAACAACTTTTTAAACCCTATTACACGTCAAACAGTCTATAAATGTGGTGAAAATGTAAAAATAGAATTACTTTTACTTCTTACCTCTTGCATAGTGGTAGTGGTCCATTTGGGGTACAAACTTTGAGCAGCGATTACTTCCAATCCGGGCAACCATTTGAGATTCCTCCAGTTCCAGGTAA
Source organism: Pinus tabuliformis (assembly GCA_031772625.1). Taxonomy (NCBI): domain Eukaryota; kingdom Viridiplantae; phylum Streptophyta; class Pinopsida; order Pinales; family Pinaceae; genus Pinus; species Pinus tabuliformis. The sequence goes on from CM062809.1 coordinate 1,250,274,910, forward strand.
GAGGCGCTTCCTTTAGCTCCATTTCCATACTTGTTTTATGCATTTTGTTCCCTAATTGAGCCTTCGCAAGGGGGATTTTAAAATTTAGGGTTGCGCCCCATTGGCGCGGGTATCCGGCACAGGTTCGCGCCAATGGGGTGATTTACCCAAAGGTGCCGCGCCATTGGCGCAACTGTTTTAGAAACAGTCGCGCCAACCGCGCGACCTAATTTTTAACTTAAAATTTCCCATCACTTCTGAAATTTGTCTGGTGTATATGGCTACCAGGGTTTCGTTAATGATTTATTCATCCTTGTGGGTGCAGGAAACAAGCAAAAATGGTGGTGGAATGGAAAGAACGAGAGCATGATGCCCTAGATGCCTTGGCCATTGCGGATGAGGGATGCATGAATGCTTTGAGAGACTGTGGTCTCAAAAAGTTCTTCCTCACCTCTTATCTGCGAGCTCAACCAGAGCTATTACAATTCATAGTGGATGCTTGGGATGTGGATGACCAAGTATTTTGATTACGGGATCAGACCTTAGAGCTAGATGTATCTGATGTGTACTTCATTACTGGGCTGTCACGGAGAGGGGCGAGCCCCATTTTGACCGGAAGTAGGCCTTCCGGGGAGAAAATAGGTGAAGTGAAGGCTCGTGTGTGCCCAAAGGCAGAATTTGGGAAGAACAGTGCTAAGGTGGATATCGCCACCATCCATGATTTGGTTCTTAAGGTGATACTGTTCACCATCACACGTGCAGCTGGGGTACAAGCGCCCCATGAGGCAAGTAAGAATCATCTGTTACTGGCGACAGAATGTCTCAACCCCACCATTTTTGACTGGGCTACATCGATGACTATAAATATCAAAAGGCAGCTTACAAAGTGTAAGCGCGGGGGAGTGAAACAGTTCGGGCATGGCTCGATTGTGGTGTCGTTCTTCTTGGAACGATTACCCTTATTCCAGTACCAGGGAGCTGTAGTAGCGGATCCATTACCACGAGAGCCTAGGATGGCTCGCTAGGCAGCATTGATGCCCAGAGGAGGAGGGGGCCAGCAGATGTCTTCGCGGCCCGAGTTCTTCATATGGCTTCGCCGCCAGCTGATCGTGGTAGAGGACTGGCCATACACGGGAACCAACTTCATGGGGGACCCAGACCTCCCACTGCCAGAGGGAGAGGAATGGGAAGAGGAGCTAGGTATGATCTTCTCTTTTTGATGTTTTTATGTATTTTTTATTTTTTTGTCAATACATGCATGTTCTAATGACAGTTGTATATATATGCAGATGTGGGCCCAGAGCGACCAGCTGGCTTGTCTCCTATAGCGAGGAGGGACCAACCTGCAGCTGACCCTCAGGCAAGGGGTGCCGTGGGGGTAGAGTTGGTGTAGAATCTCGAGGGACTTACCCAAGGGATTCTGGGCTATGCTAGATTGGCGGATGTGCCGTTTGCATACCAGAGGCACACGGTGGGGGTGCCAACCCACATCCATCGTCTGTTGAGACGCTTGGTGTGCGCGGTGGCGTGCTATCATGAGCACCACCACGAGTAGACTCCTAAGTTTCTTTCATGCATATTTTTTGAGGGACATGTTGTCCGAGGATGTATCAGGATGAGCATGTATTATTTTTGGGTTTTGTAACGCACACGGTGCAAACAATATGACACACACACACACACACACACACATATATATATATATACATATGCCGATGGTTTATTATTGTGCTTTTATGTGCTTGCTTGTATGATGTTCTGATTATAAATTACGCAAATGTCTATCTAATACATGATTTGCCAATGCATCAGACAATGTGTTTAATCGTCGTGGAATATGTTGATATGTGATAAAATCAAAATTCCTTTCTAACAATTTAACACATAAGTACAACCTTAAAATGTGACGGTCTCTGACGGAATATCGCCCATTGAGCTAATGGACGACAAGCTGAGTTTCTAGGTTAACAAGCAATGTACGAATACCGAGATTAATTGCCTCGGCTAATAATTCAATAACAGTGCTATATTCAGCAACATTGTTTGTAGTACAGCCTAAACAGACGCCTTGAAGGTCTATCAACTCACCGTGAGGATCGTAGATCACCCACGCCGCATAGGACAAATTATGAGTACTGCGGCAGGCACCATCAGTGAAACCAATGTAAGGTGCACCCGACATCTGCACAAGAAGCAAAAAGACACAATAGGGGGCAATCACGCTTTCACACCAAACCGAAAACATGAAAACTCACACACACACACGCATGTACAAATCGAAGCGCATGAATTATGCATAGTACTTTTTCAAGTAGAGCCCATTGCGGGGCTTATCAAGAGGATTACCTTCGTAGTCAATTAGCGTGTAGGCCCCTTTTTGCAACACTCTCTTTACAATGTAAGGGCCTAGCCACATGGGCTCGAGTTTGCCTGCCCCCAGCTTTTCATTGGCTTGGTCGTATAGCAGGACAAGGTCTCCCTCAACAAAGGAACGAGAATGAATGGTATGGTCAAAATGAGTTTTGACTCTCTTCTTTTGAGCTTCGATAGCTAGAGAGGCTAAACGACGGGTCTCATCTAACCGTTCTAGATAAAGGAGTCGTTCCTCCACCGGAGTGGTGTTGGGAAGCAACTCGATGGCTATTTTCAACGAAGGAATTTCACATTCTATAGGAAGGGTAGCCTCCAGTCCATATACTAGTTGAAATGGAGTGAACCCGGTGGCATCCTTCACAGAGGTTCGGTAGGCCCACAAGGTGGGAAACAACATCAGATGCCAATTAGACTTATGCATGTCGAGAGTACGTTGAAGCATCGTAACCAAAATCTTGTTAACAGCTTCAACCTGACCGTTAGACTGAGGATAGTACGGGGTTTAACTATCGTGTCGTAAGCCTAGTTGGGTCGTCAACTTGATCATCATGTGATTATGGAAATGCTTTCCGTGATCTGTGACGATGGCCTGTGGAACTCCGAACCGCGTAATAACATGATTGAACAAAAACTGTGCCGCTGTATGACCGTCTTCATTTAATGTGGGCATCGCATTGGCCCAATTTGTGAAGTAATTGATGGCAACGATAATAAACCCATGCCCCCCGGCCAAGCGAGGCTTACAGGTTGTATAATCAATGCCCCATTTTGCAAAAGGGCCTATGGCCACTACAGGGTGCAGCGGGGCCAGTGGCGCACGCATCTTCCGCTGGTATATCTAGCATGCATGACACGAGCGGACAGCAAGAATGCAATCCTTGAAAATGGAGGGCCAGAAGTAACCGGCGCAAAGGATTTTTTGAGCTGTGGCATATCCGGACATGTGGCCACCACAGGCGCCAGAGTGGCAGTCATTCAGGACTCTCTCAGCTTCCTCGAGGGTAAGACATCGGCGGAGAACAGAGTCAACACCGAGGTGGTATAGGGTGTCTCCTATGATCCCATAGGGTTGAGATTGATGGCGGATCCGCCGCCGAGCATCTTCGGATAGAGCGGGGCAGAACGAGGAGGTTTGTAAATAAAAAATAATATCCACGTACCAAGGATCGAGGGTGCTGATCAGAAAAAGAGTTTCGTCCAGGATATGATCTTCTGAAAGAGAGGGTGCAGAAGGAGATGGCAAAGAACAAAGCAATTTAGCAAAGACCAGAGACTTCTTAGACTTGGCAGCAGTAAATTCCAAGTCAAACTCTTGGAGGATTACGATCCATCTAGAGTATTTTCCCCCCAGCAACTGACGCGATATAATGTACGTCATTGGGTTGCAGTCAGAAATCACGGTCGTGGTGCGCAACATGATATAGTGCCGGAAACGTTGGACGACGCACACAACGGCTAATGCCAATTTCTCAACGTAAGCGTAGCGAGTTTCAGTATCTAGGAGGTTGCGACTGAGGTAATAGATAAAATGATCATTGCCGTCATCATCATCCTGCACGAGAACCATGCCGATAGTGGTATCAACGGCGGCCAGATAGAGAGTATAATCATGATGATAGTTCGGAGGTCTCAATAATGGAGCGGAAACAAGGAGACCCTTGAGACGCTCGAAAGACTCCTGAGCGGTAGCATCCCAATGAAAGGGTGTGTCTCGCTTCAGCAATCGTGTAAAACCCTTAGCCACCTCGGCATAATTCGGAATGAATCGCTTGAGGAAATTTGCTTTGCCTTGCAAGCTCTGCAACTGCTGCAAAGAAGCAGGGGGAGGAAGATTCAGAATGGCCTCGACTTTGAGGGGATCCAGACGGATGCCTTCTCGGGAGACGATAAACCCGAGTAGTCGGCCTGATTCAACGTAGAAGACACATTTATGAGGATTGAGCCTAATACAGTAGTGTTGACAACAGAGAAAAATTTCGCGAAGATGGGAAGGATGGTCCTGATGCTTGACTGAATGAGCTGGAAGATCATCCAGATATGGCTATACAATGTGACGAATGCCATGAAAGTCATAGGACATTGCACGTTGGAAGGTAGCGTCGGCATTCTTTAAACCGAAGGGGAGCTTCTTATAGGCAAAATTGCCCCAAGGATAGATAAAAGCTATCTTATGCTGATCAGCGGGCGCGATGTTGATCTGGTTATATCTAGAAAAACCGTCCATAAACGAGTAAATTTCACTTCCTGCACACTCATCAATAAGCTGATCGATGAAGGGTGTAGGGAAGTTATCCTTAGGACAAGCGCGATTGATATCACGGTAATCAACACAGACTCGAATGGTGCCCTGCTTTTTGTTCACAGGGACTATATTAGAAACCCAATTCGTCAGTGGAATGGGGTAAATGAAACCAGCCTTGAGAAGCTTTTCGACTTTTGCTTTGATGGCTGCGGCCTTTCGGGGGTGCACAGGGCGTAGGCACTAACGAACAGGCTTGGCACCTGGATACGTGGGTATCTCGTGCACCACTATACTAGGGTCGATGCCGGGCATCTCCTCGTAGGACCAAGCAAAAACATCACGAAATTCGCGAAATAGGTCAGTGTAGAGTTGAACTTCCTTTGGAGTGCAAGTGACTCCTATGTAAATGTGCTCGACAATCCCTGATTTCACAAAGATGTCGATGGGTTGGGTTTGCGTGATGTTTCCCATATTGCCCTCAGAAGATATTTGGTAGATTTGAATATGTGTTTTAAGGGGCGAGGATGGGATACACGAAGCAAACCGTTCGAGACATGCGATCATTTCCTGATGGGCAGGGAGAAACAAAGAGTGGTGGTGATGATTTGACCAAGGGGGCTCTTCAAGAGACATGGTCTCTATGATGGCTTCATCGGAAGGAAATATTTCCATTAATGGATCCTAAGTAGCATCATCTCCAAGCCAAGGGAAATGAACATACGAATCGGGAACACCGCTCGAAAGAGCAGGTTCGGGGGAAGGAGCCGATACAGCAACGATTTCGATGTAGTTGAGCTCGGCAGGACTCAACGGCATCATATCTCCCCAGGATTCTTCCTGATTAGTGGGAGGAAGGACCCATGGATTAGAATGCACGGAAATCATATTAATAGGGGCGAGATTCGGAGGTGGAAGGGGAAAGACACCCATTAGAGTGGGATCCTTAAAGAGTCCGGCTCCCACACTCTCGAATGATTTAGAGGTATGCTCCACGAATGGCACATTACCTTCGGAAGAAGAGGCAAAGAAGGAGAGATGGTCCACTGTGACAATCTTCCCTTGATGAGGGAAATGAATGACACAAAAAAGGGAGGAAGCCACGGCTTGCATGGCGTATGTCCAGCTACGTCCAAGGAGGAGGTTGTAGGTAATATTAGCGTCGACAACTTCGACCTCCACTTCTACCGTCTTTCCTTCCAAGGATATGGGCAAGCGTTGGAGGATATCGTAAGGACGAGACTCTCTTCCATCAAAGGCTTCTAATGTCATAGGAGACTGGCTCAATGTAGGAGAACCAATAGCTTTCCAGCAAGCAACAGACATGATGCAAGTTGAGGCACCTTCATCAATGACTGTACGATGAATTGTTTTGCCATTGATGATGACCTGTATAAGGAAAGAAATTTGGTGGGGCAGTCTCAGCGTATAGCCCTCGAGATCAAAAGAAATCAGATCTGAGTCAGCTGGGTCTATGCCACCGATGGCCAATAGCAAGGACTTCCTCTGGGAGGGGCAGCTCTAGAGGACTTCTAGAGCGGACATAGCAGACGGAGCCTGAGCTAAGTCCTCAACAATGCTGTAGTGCTGGGCAACAAGAGCATTAGGGTTGTAAGAAGACTTCCAGAGTACACCTTTCGGAGGGGGTCAGGGAATCGTCTTAGTGCTGGGTTTTTCGATGTGGAGAGAAACAGAACTAGACGGGGGAGCACTGGAGGGGACCTCCGGCTCTTTCCCGACAGGAGATGGATATTCTTTTGCTCGAGTAGTGACATGGATGGGAATTGTCCCAGCCATAAATACTTGAGAGCCAAATGAAGAAGAGGGTTGCGATGGGTCTGCCACCATTTGAATTTGCTGAGAAGGGAAAGGTTCTTTAAGCACAGCAGGAGTCTCAGGCGCACCTTTCAATAATCGACTAACTTCCAACCACCTGGGGTAGTCTTTAGTGTAGTGATCCTCATCACAGATAAGACAAGGATACTTAGGTTTTCGTTTGGCTCCTTCCTCGGGTGGATTTTTAGGGGAGTCCTGTTTGGGCTGTTCGGCCTTATTCTTAGCTTTCCCTTTCTTTTTCCCTTTCGAGGATTTATCTGCCACGGTGGACTGAACGGCGTTAACCTCGGAGGTACTTCCAGAATTAGATTGACCCTGAGAAGTGTTTCCATTAGAAGCGTTCTGTTTTTGCTTCCCAGGGTTCGCGGTTGATTTCTTTGATGACGTGTTTACAGAGCCAATAACTCCATCAACAGATGGTTTTGGCGGAGCTTTGGATGTTCCGGGTCTCGGGGCGTCTGGAAAATAATCATATAAAGTACCTGACTGAGAGTATACTAAATCGAGGTACTAAGCACGCGCGATAGCTTTCTCTTCAGTTACACAAGCTCCCATGGCGATGTCTCGCGCGATCGCATGGACAAAGGAAGTCGTGAACCAATCGGTCAGGAGCTGATCAGGAATCCAAAATTTGATCAAGCGACGACGCCGTCTCCATTCATGTATATGATCAGATATATGTGTGGCTGTGTCCTGTTTGAGAGATGTAAGGAGATGTGTCCCTGTCTCGTACCGAATGGGTAACTGAAAATGAGTTATGAATGCCATAGCCAGCGAGTTGAAATCTTGAAATGTTCCGCGATTCAACTCAATATACTGCTTAGCGGCTGAGCCGGTGAGAGTCCTTTGGAAGAGGCGGAGTCGGATGGAGTCATCAAGCCACGAGTTGGATGAGCACCAAAGGTGATAGGTCATGACATGGGCTTGAGGATCTTCACCAGCTTTGCCATCGAATTTTGGGCAATCACCGGGTATTTTAGTTGGAACTGGTGGCCAATATGGATTATGAAGAATGGGATCATTTGTCAACTTGGACACATCTAGAAGTTCCAACGTCGCTAAGAAAGGCAACTGAGGATTAAAGGACATTTGTGGCTGTGGAAGAGAGGTAGTACCCGGGTTCCAACCAGGTGGTGGTTGCCCCCATGGACTTTGTCCGGATGGACCTGGCCCATAAGGGTTCTGCCCATAGGGATTTTGCCCATAGGGGTTCTGTCCATAAGGATTTTGTCCATAAGCAGACGGTTGACCCTGGGTCTGCCCCCCAGCACCCCATGGATTAGCAACTTGACCTGTAGGTGCAACGTATTGTTGCTGATAATTTTGATAAGGAGTAACCTGCATTTTTTGTTAATTTTGATAAGGGGTAAATTGAGTTTTCCCTTGGGGTTGCTGGTAGCCATACATTTGCTGAGCTCCATACTGAGCCTGATAAGAAGGCTGCGCTTGGTAGGAAGGTTGGGGTCGTGGCCCACCTTGCATTTGATAACCAAGTTGAGTCTGGGTCCCAGAAGAATGTCCTTGAACAGGTTGGGCCTGGACCATATGGCTGGAAGGTTGGCCTGGTTGGGTTTGGGACGTACCTATTTTCCCAGAAGGATGTGTTTGTTGGGTACCAGGTTGGCCCTGAGCAACCAAGGGTTTTCCTTGCGGAGCGGATGGTTGAGCAGGCTGGATGGCCGGTTGACCTTGAGGTTGGCCAGCCTGTCCAGAAGGATGAATAAGCTGGGAAGTGGGTTGGCCTTGCTATGCAGAGAGCTGACCCGTTTGCCTAGAAGGATACCCCTGTTAGACTGTCGATTGACCTTGTGGAATGTAAGTTTGTCCAGTTTGTCTAGAGGGATAACCCTGCTGAATACCAGGTTGGCCTTGTTGGACGTAAGGTTGTCCTGGTTGTCCAGAAGGATAACCTTGCTGGGTACCAGGTTGCCCCGGATAACCATAAGGTTGAGTCAGATAGGTAAAATATGGACCGCCAGCAACCAAAGGTTGTCCCTGATAGGGTTGTCCTTGTAGGCCCCCAGGTTTTCCTGGGTAAGACTGGCCATAATATTGCTGCCCCTAGGGGGTTTGCACATAAGATGGTTGGCCTTGGTTAGGTGGTCCCTGAAGCTGTGCAGGCATTGCTTGGCCCCCATGGAACGAGGTGGTACCAGGGTTCCAAGCAATGGATAATGGTACCGAAACCTCAACAACAGGTTGAGTAGGCAAGGGTTGAGAGAGTTGAAGGTATTGACCGATAGAATCATAATAAAAGAATGGAATCTGCGCATTCAGATCCTGAACAGCTTGTCCAGAGGCACATACGGCCACCCTCCTGGAACGAGACCAGAAGAGGGTGGAGCACTTTGTGCAGGGTGGACAACTCTAGGCGAGAGCGCCGACTGGCCACTACTCACTTGACCGTGAGGGGGACCAACACCAGTGTTCAAAGCTGAGGACGTTGTTACGACACTAACAACCGGAGTTGAATGTGCTACACAAATAGTTGGATTCGTCGGAACTGAAGTAACATGTGTAGTGTGGGCTTGTGAAACAAAAGGTCCCGTGGTGGGAGTGATATGGGGATCCCACATGGTCGAATTAGGGGTCCTGGCACTTACCCTATCCCTCAACGACTAATAGCGTGGGGGGAGCAGAGAAGTAGCTGGGATGGTAGTGTCGATATTCGACACCACAAGTGTCTCACTCACTCTAGGAGATGTCTCATCCATGTGAGAGGTAGACATTGGAGACGAAACACCAGGGGGGGTGACAGGAATATCGTCCTCGTCAGGCTCCCAAATGGGGTTCCAATCGACTTCGTAATCTTCGTCGCCCCGGGCACGGGAGTTGATCGGTTAGATACTCTGGATAACAGGAAGAGTATCACTTACAACTGGTACCTCAGGAGCAGCGGAAGACACAGAGCCTTGATCACTTGGAACTGGAGTTGACGGTTCAACCAGGAGGGTAAACTTCAAACAAACCTAAGGGAATCTAACGATAAAGGACCCTACTCAAACTAACGCACACAAGATCTAACCAGGTAATGTTTATCATGGCCAAATGAATTTTAAGACGCAAGGACACAACTTGACCTTTTCATGTTTTAAGAGTCGAGAAAAGGACAAAAAGGTGACTCTAGTCGCCTTCGAATATTTTGTGAGCCCGAAGTGACAAACTGCTCAAGTGAGCCTTTTCTTTCAAGGAGTCTGAAAAGGATCAAAAGTGACTACTCTGGAGAACTAGGCAAAAGGGTTTACCAAGCAAATTCGTAAAACTACATATACACCTTGGCAGTCATATGAAAACCAAGGACTTCCCGTACGGCAGTCAATATTCCCGAATGTTGTGTTCGGTGCGTTACGGCTTGTAAGGCGGCAGACACAACTTCCTGTGGATAAAGGATGATAACCTAGTGGGGTCTCCCCTATATATGCGACGGTACGTGGGAGCTCAAGTCCGTGCTAGACCACTATCGAGTCACAAAAGGAGGAATCACCCAACCGTAGTGTGAAACAACAGTGACTAGGTTTAACGACGCCGGAGCACGTCTCTAGCCTAGACCTCTAATTAGTGAGCGTTATGTTCCAATGCATTTTTAAGTTCATTCAGTTCATTTTATGGTTGATCTTTAGTTAAGTTTCAGTTTCCAGGTCCTACTATATGTAATCTCTCACAATTCCTTAAATGCAAACTATATGCCAAAGAATATCATTTCGTTCGATGAATGCTAACTACGAGAGATTTAAGGATTTTTCAAACAAAATGACCACAAACAAGCAAGAATCACTCTGATGCAACTAATGACATATAAACAAAACTTTTGTTTTGTTTTAAATCACTTAATCAATGAAAAGCTTATAATTTCAAGTAACTAATGCGACGCAAAAGAGATTATTTGTTTTTCTTTTTCAATGGCAAAGCGCACTAAACAAATTTTGAGAGACAGTAACACCGAGAAAAAGACCAATTTCACTCAATGAGAACACAATCGAATCCCAAAAACACCAAAATAGTCCTTCAAACCAAGAATAAAGTACAAAGACCTCTTATGAGCTATGTGATCCAAGCCCAAACAAAGCCAAATGAAACCCAAGCGAAAAAGAAGCAAATCACTTGAATAACAAGAAAAAAATTTGACAACTACTGAGTGAATGCAAAAGGATAATCACAATGTTGACCAGATGATCAAAGAACACAAAACACCTATGGGAGGCTCGACGCACGAAGCCACTAGATGCCCTAGGGCTAAAATGTGAAATCGATAGAAAAAGGCAAACACCCGAATGATGAAGGTCTAAAACCAGTCAAACCAGGATCAAACACACTCCAATAATTGAAAAAGACAAAGCAAGACACAAATCCAAGCTCAGAGGGCTTAAGGACAAGCAAACTTGAAAAGTTGACAGACTTGGCACGACTGTCAGGCTGCAACTCGCGCTTTTATAGGATTGGTGTGGGTTGTCTTTGAGTAACTTGCGCCAATAGTGCAACTGTAAGGCTAAAAAGCGCGCTAATCAAGTTTACTAAATCAAAAACAAAAGCACGCGACCCAGGGCTTGAGAACAGTATCTAGGCAAACCAGGAAGCAAGAAACAACAAGAAGTTCGACCCAAAAAGCTATCTAAGCAATCAAAGCAAGAAAAACCAAAGAGGCAAGACAAACTCCAAGTTGTTTAGTCTGTAAACCAAACCGGAGATTGACTGAAGTGGCATTGATCTACTTCGCTAATGCAAAGCAATAGCGTTTCGAAGGCTACCTGGCCGTACTTCAGGCTCCGTCTAAAGTTTACAAATCAAACAACAAGATCTCCCCAGCGGAGTCGCCAAATTGTTGTGGAGGTAAATCTTCTCTGCAGACAGAGACGATCCCTACTAGCCCAGACCGGGTCTAGCAACAATCACACAATGCTACCACGCAAGTTCCTAATTGCAAATACAAAGTAGATGGTGAGAACCTACTTGGATTCCAACGCTAGTATTCGTCGAAGAGATGTCGCCCTCGTTCCTTTGCCTTGGCCGGTCACGATCCTCACGATCTCCGTGATTGGACACCTGCACATGCAAAGAACAACACGAAAACAAGCATAAAATCTAGTAGATGCAATTACATATCAGTCAGAAAATATATAACTCAACATCAAACATAAGACAATGAGAGTGGAACCATAATGATAGTCATCTATTATTAATAAATAAAAAAGAAGAATACAACCATTGTTCTGATGTCAAATCCTCCTTTGGCTGGGTAGTCAGCTACACAAGTCTTGCAAAGCTTGTTGGGATGAGGAACAAGCCTCTCTCTCTTTGGGTGACAAGAATCTCCTTACTTAGATTTGGCCTTATGGGTGAAAAGAAGGCTCTTGCAGCTTCAAACTCTTAAACTCCTGGAACTACTGTAATTCTAACTAGCTTGCTCAAGGCATAGAGACAAGCTTTTATAGATAGAGAGGGAAAGAGATAGGATCAACCACATTATTCATGGGATTGGCTTTATCACTTGGAAACTTACATGAAAGGTGGCAAACCACTTTCCCTTCTATGGAGATTCGAAGCCAAACCATCCTAGCTCAACATAGATTCAGTTGGTGAATGGGTTGAAGAGAACCTTCGGGAGTTTGGTGGTTGAAAACTTTACTCAATTCGGTTGGCGCAAGTGCGACTCTGAGACAGAGCGCCAATGGCGCGCACTTTTTAGAGGATTTCCCTCATTGGCGCGGGCAGTGAACTGTGGACCCGCGCTAATGCAAAAAGAATTGTTTTCATGAGTATTTTGGAGGAGATGTCTTTAGGGCAAATGAAGCTCATACTTAGAGGAATGTAATGCAAGTGGTTTCAGGTCATGTCACTTCTCACAAGTCCTGGAATGAGTCCTCCAATGTACAGGTGAGGGGTAACAGGGACGGTGACAAACGGTGACAAATTGTTGTGTAACAATGATCTATAAACATCTTGAAATGTGATCCCAACAAATAATGTATAAACTTCTATAAAGCATATATCATAGCAAGTCCTTCCCTTTCTATAGTTGTATAGTTCTTCTCTGCTTTAGACAGTTTCCTACTTGCAAAAGCTATTGGGTGATCGATTTCTCCTGCACCAGGTTGTGGCAATACCACTCCTAAAGCTATTCATGAAGCATCCACATGGACATGAAACTCCTTATTCCAATCTAGGAATACCAATATAGGAGAAATTACCATCTTTTCTTTTAGTGTGTCGAGGCTCTTTTGACATTCTTCATTCCATAGGAATGTTACATCTTTCTTTAGTAATTTTTCCATAGTTGCGGTGATCTGTGCATATCCTTCGATAAATTTTCTGTAATATCCTATATGTCCCAATGTGGTGTGAAGCTATCTCACTATATTGGTGGAGATAAATTCACAATAATAATAATCTTCGGAGGATCCACCATCAATCCTTGCTTGCAAACAATATGTCGCAACAATATACCAAAAGGTACACATAATATGCACTTTTTGATATTAAGAGAAATTTGATACTGCCTGCATGTGTCAAGCATCAATATTAAACTCGCAACATGTTTCTTCAATAACCAAAATACTGTCCAATCATCGAAGTATACTTCTAAAAACTTGTGAATATATTCTTTGAAATCTACAACCACCACTCTTGAAAATATGGCAAGGGAATTCTTTAGTCTAAAAGGCATCATTGTATACTGATATGAACCCCATTCCATAGAAAAAGTGGTCTTATGTCGATCCTCTGGTGCAATTCTAATATGATGGTATCCTGAAAATCCATTTGTAAATGAATAGGCTTCCTGACCTCCTACATTGTCCAATACTTCATTAGTGAAAGGAGTAGGAAATGGGTCATGTAGACATGCATCATTTAACTTCCTTAAGTCAACACAAATCTTGATTTCTCCTTGTGTTTTCTTTTGTTATACCACCATAGGACTTACCCACCCTGATTCTTCCATAGGTTCAATGATTCCAGTTGTTATCATTTTGTCAAGTTCTCTTTTCACTTTTGATTTATACTTTGGATTCAGTCTATAAGGCATTTTCTTAACTGGCTTCACGTCAGGCTTTAGAGGAATCTTCATAACTCCTAAATCTCCTACTATTCCCTTCATATATGAAAACTTAGTGGGAAATAGCTCCTAGTATTCATGCAAAAGATCTGTCACTTTGTTGACGTTTCTTCATACCAATAATCTCATATTGTTGCAAAATTTGGCTCCTCTTTTGATCCTATATTCACATTCGTTGTCTTTAATGGCTTTGTTAGATCAAGCATTTCTAACTCAGGTCCATTCTCTTCGCAGCAGCCTTAAGATTCTACTATGTCAATATTGTGAGGCTGTTCATCTTATTCTGTAGTGATGTTGTAGCATTCCACTACATTATGTAGTTGTGCAGCCTAATGAGGCTGCCAAGTGAGTGGAATTTCATTCTCAATAATCTTATTTTTAATTATCTGAAGGGATAAATCTATATATGGAAAATCATCTTCAAAGCTAAATGTCAATATAAAACCATAAACCATCTCTTCCCAGTTTGCAGTACCATGTCAAAGATCTGTTTCTAGGTACCAGCTTTGAGGAATTGTCTCCAATCTATGGATGAACCCATGCACCCATTCTTCTCGTGTAATTTCCTTTCATGTTGTCATGCAAAGCTAGATGTGCTCTCTAGGATCAGTTTGACCATCATATTTATTTGTCAACTCTATTTCTACCTGACCAAAACTTATCCATATCAACCTTCAACATTCTTGCCAAGTTCCTATATTCTTCTTATGTGTACCCCACCATCTAGTAGGAGTAGCCCTCAGGGCTATATCCAAAGCTAACAATCTTTGATACTCTGGTACTGTTGAAAATAGCGACAAGAAATGATAAAAATAGAAGTGCTACAAATAGCACTGCTATAAATAGAATGTTGGGATACATTCCAATTTTAGTTAGTCCCTAAACTAAAATTGGGAATTACAATTTGAATTTGATCTTAGCAGTTGTTTGTAAAATAATTAATTAATTCATCTTGAGTTAATTAGTTGTATAAAATCAAACATGAAGTCTATGTGAAGGCATGCAATAGTTTCCCCTTTGATTGAGGAAGTTATCCCTTGATTAAAGGAGATCAAGACGAGTTGTACTTTGAGTTGTAATTAGTTATCTCATTTAACTGAGTTAAGTCCAATTAAATTAGTTCCAACAGTTTGTTGAACTAACTGTGAGTTCAGTTAGTTAATGCATGCTTGCATGTAACTACTGCACTTCAGATAACTGAATATTCTCTCATAAATAACTTGTGCATTTCAGTTCAGTCAGAGACCCAGTTGAAATCAGATGATGGGAAAATGTAATATCGTTGCAGGAATATTCCATTGAGAATATCTCTTACATGCAGAAGGAATTCATTCCTTAGAGATTGCGCAATTACTTATGAGTTTGATGAGTGTGTGATGAGGCCAATTCACACAGGTGGCAACATTTGACCCCAGGAGAAATTGCACAAGGAAATAGGAGGCTTGTAGGATTGGAGGAAGGCATATGTTGTGTCTATTTAGTCTGTGAGTTGTATTGAGGGATTGTACTGAGAGCTGGATAGCTTGTGAGCTAAAGCTTTGTGTAATCCGGACATATTTCCACTTGTATGATAATACAGAGATCAATGTTTTTACTTGAGGCTTTCCCATGAGTATTCTTCTGTGTTCATGTGTGATTTATCTCTCATTCTCTGTTATATGTGTTCTATTTGATCTTGCTCAAAATCGATTAAGCTTTCGTAAGTTTGTTTGTAGAAGTAGATCAAGTATTTTTCTTTAGTATATTGCCTTATCAGGTGATCTACAATGGGAATTTCTACATGGTATTAGAGGAAAGGTGATCAAAGATAAGAACATCATACAAAGAAGGGAGAAGTTTGAATTTTGAAGTTCTTGATTATAGAATTCGAATTCTTATCACATCTCAAATATCACCAATGGCATTCAACGGTTTAAGACTCAAGTATGCCCTTGATGGTAGCTCCAATTATATAGCCTAGAAGGATTGCATGGAAGTGGTATTAGAGGACAATGTCTAAAGGACTTCATTGATCAAAAAGTCCCCAAGCCAATAGCAGATAATGCCCAAGAATTGGTGGAATGGAAGAAATGTGTGGATAGAGTGAGGAGAATACTCCTGGGGGGAGTTCGAGACCACATTGTCTCAAGCCTCCATGGGAAGGGTACATCGTTTTCAATGTGGAAAACATTGAAAGATCTATATCAGAACAACAACAATTAGAGGAAGTTGGCGCTAAAAGACAAGCTTCAGAAAATCAAGTGTGGAAAGGGTGACACGATCTCTACATCTGAACAAGCTCACCACCTGCAGGGATGAGCTTGGAAGTGTAGGGATCATGACAGCTGATGATGACATGGTGAGTCTTGCTCTCCTCGGTCTTCCTAAGAGCTGGCATAGCTACCAAGACTCGGTAAATGGAAGTGAGAAACTACCAGATTTGGAATGACTTTGGTCGGATCTGATGCAGGAGGAGATAAGAAGAAGCACCAGAGATGGATCTTCATCAAAGCAAGATGATGAAGAAAATACAGCCTTAGCGAGTAAGGCGAGGAAAGGGAAAGGGAAGGCGTCCCATTCCAAATTCAGTTCTTCCCATGGTGAGAAGAAGTTTGACAAATTGAAAGTGAGATGCTTTCATTGTCATGAGGTGGGACATTATGCTACGAATTGTCCACAAAAGAAATCCAAGAAGGGATCCTTGAAGGGATTAGATGGTGAGGCACTAGCCTCACAGTTCGAATTGGATTTATCTTTCATCGCATGTAGTGTTTCATCCATGGTGGGATGTGTTTGGTACATGGACAATGGAGCCTCTTTCCACATGTTCGACGACAAGAATCTTTTCAGTACCCTAGAGGAGAAGGATCTCCAGATGTAGATCGAGATGGGCGATGATGGAAAGTACCATGTGTTAGGTGAAGGTATGGTTGTGTTTCAGAAGGAGCATGGAGCTCCTCTCACCCTGACTGATGTAAAGTATGTACCCGGTCTAAAGAAGAATCTTGTGTCCGTTGCTATGCTAGAAGACAAAGGCTATTGTAGTCTTTAGTAAAGGAAAGGTATTCTTGAGGCATATCGGCACTAGATAGACGAAGAGGATCGAGATTAGAGTTAAGAATCTCTACAAGCTAGAGGTAGACGACTGTGTTGCATTGAGTTCCAAAACAGAGATGGCGCAGAGCCAATATGTTGATGAGCTATGGCATAGAATATTGGGCCACTTGCACCATGGGGCCTTGAAGATCATGCAGCAGATTTCTACCGGACTTCCCAAGGGAAAACTGGAGCAGACGATACATGCAAAGGTTGTACCTTGGGTAAGTATGTGAAATCTTCCTTTCAGGATTGAGACAATAGAGCTGGAGCAATTCTGGAGCGAGTTCACACGAATGTGTGTGGACCATTCTCTATAGCCTCCACCACTTGTTGAAAACGCAACAAGATGATGGAGCTTAGTGAAAAGGAGTCGCCTTCACTAAGTGGGCTCGCAGGGTATTTTTGGCGCAAAGTCTATTTTTAGACTATGTCTATTTTTAGACATATGGATCATGGTCTATGAATTGCAGGATGTTGTTTATGAATGATTGGTCGTGTTGGGAAAAATAGATGGACTTCTATTTTTGGTTCACAGCGGAGTGATCAAAGTCTATTTTTAGATTGCCAGGCTAGAAATAGAAACAGTCAAATATTATTAGCCCTTAGTAATATTTGGACTATAAAATTTATCTTATTCTCTTGGAGCACTTCAGTTCGAGCTACGGATGTGGCACTCACGTGGTTTCTTATGTGTTAGTTGAGCTATTGCATGGAGGACTTCAGTTATAACTCATGCATGTGAGTTATGTGGAGTTGATGGAGTTGTGTTCAGTTTGACTTAGTTGAACTAGTTGTATTTAGTCTAACTAAAGAATACACTAGTGATGAGTTGTGTGAATTGATTGTTAATTAATTCACTAATTATTAACTCATAAAGCAACTAAAGAATACATCAGTTAACTCAGTGCATGGACAGTTCAACAAAGACAGGTGTTAGAGGTAAGTGAAAGTGTGAGTTGTGACTATCAGTTGTGCATGAGATTTGCACATGCATGGATTGAGTTATGCCAATGAAGACTGCGCAGTGTGGGCCAATATCAAGGAAATTGTAGCTTGTGTTCATGTGATTTTCGCTTTGGATTGTGCAGTGGAGGCAGGCAGAGCAACAGAGAAGATTTGAACCTATGACTTGTTCGGATCTAAGCTAGTTTTGTGTGTAACAGGTGGAGATAGTACTGAGTACTTGTGAGGAGTATTGTACTATGTATTGTTACATTTTCTCAATCATTATAATATACAAATAGTGTGGGGTTTTCAGCTCTATGCTTTCCCCGGGTTACATACTGTGTTAATGTGCACATGCGTTTGATGTTTCATTGATTTTAATGCTGCTAAATTGATGATCAACATAGAGGAGATTATGTATTGTGCATGTATTCCGCAATATTGTATAATCGGGATAATCTTTGTGAATAAGTGTTTATTATTCAAAATTTCTACACCGCTAAACAAAGGTGCTATGTTATTTTTATTGATGATTTTTCTTGTAGATGTTGGATCTACTTTATGCAGAAGAAGGATCAGACCTTCTCAAGGTTTTGTGAGTTTAAAGCCTTGGCAGAGAAAGAATCTGGAAAGAAAATAAAAATCTTGCGTAGTGACAGAGGTGGAGAGTATGTCTCCCAATAGTGTAAGGACTTCTGCGCAACAGAAGGAATTAAACTGGAGTTGACGACACCCCATAACCCACAACAGAATCGGGTGGCTAGAAGGAATAATAGATCGATTGTGGGAGCAACTCAAGCGATGTTGCATGACCAAAACCTACCACTTCATTTGTGGCCTGAGGCATGCAATACAACAGTATACTTGCAAAACAAAAACCCGCACCATATACTGGGGATGAAGACACCAATGGAAGCCTTTTCCAGTAAGCGACTAGATGTGAGTCACTTCAAGATCTTTGGATCATCAATTTATTGCCATGTGACCAATGATGCCCAGAAGAAGCTAGATCCAATAGCTGAGTTGGGGATACTTGTGGGGTACACTGATACACCCCACAACTATCAGGTGTTCCTGCCTACCAATCAAAGGATAATGGTACGCAAAGATCTGAAGTTCGACAAGCAAAATGCCATGCGAGTATCATTTGAGAGGGAGCTCAAGTTGCATGCAGAGGAGGAGCCTCAAATTGATGTGGAGCAGCCACATGTAGAGGATCCGAGAGTGGAGACATCCACTCATGCTGAGTCTTCCAGAGATGGGCAAAAATGCTCAAGGGAAGCTGACAGGTTGATGATGGGTGCGTGAGAGAATGTGGGACAGTCATCTTCTCAGTACAGACAAAGGAGGTCACCCGAGTGGTACACTGGTTACATGGCCCTTGTTGGGGAGTGTGTAAAGACCGAACCTTCTTCATTCAAGGAAGCAGTGCAACAACCAGTCTGGGTTGATGCTATGGTGGATGAGTACGACTCCATCATTCGTAACTGTGTTTGGGATGTTGTCCCAAGACCTCAAGACAAGTCAGTGGTGAGTTCCCGATGGTTTTACAAGGTAAATTAGGCAGCTGATGGCAGTGTTGAGAAACATAAGGCAAGGTTTGTTTCCTGTGGTTTCTCACAGGTTGAGGGGATCGACTACGATGAGACTTTTGCTCCTGTAGCAAGGTACTCATATATCAGATCGATTTTGACACTATCATCTCAGATGGGTTGGAAGATCCATCAAATGGATGTGAATACTATGTTCCTCAACGGGAAGATTGAGGAAGAGGTGTACATTGAGTAGCCGGAAGGTTTGAGACCTTTGATCGTGAGTCGCATGTGTGCCAACTCAAGAGGGCTTTGTACGAGCTGAAGCAAGCACCTCGTGCTTAGTACACCAAGATCGACAGCTATTTCACCGGGTTGGGCTTCACCAAGAGTGAAGCATATGCGAACCTTTACCACAACATGGTAGAAGGTAAGCCATTGATCATTGTTCTTTATATGGATGATCTAATTTTGATAGGTGATGATTAGTTGACCAAGTCTTTCAAGGAGGACCTTGCAAGAGAGTTCGAGATGAAACACATGGGTCTTCTGCACTACTTTCTAGGCATGGAAGTGTGGCAGAAGGATGGGGAAGTGTTTGTGTCTCAAGGCAAGTATGCCAATGAAATACTCAGGAATTTCCACATGGAGAAGTGCAAGCCCATGCAGACTCCTCTAGCTAGTAACTAGAGGAAGGAAGATGCTACTTCAAGTGAGGTAGTAGTTGCTATTGTTTATCGACAACTTGTGGGTTCATTGATGTATCTAGTGAACACACAACCAGATTTCTGCTTTGCGGTGAACCAACTGAGTCAAGCTATGGTTCAGCCTACCAAGCTATTTTGGAAGGTAGCGAAGCCTGTGCTGAGATACCTCAGAGGTACATCTCAGTATGGATTTTGGTACATATGGACAAAGGGAGTGAAGCTTCAGGGCTTCACAGATGTAGATTGGGCAGGGAGTCCATCAGACCAGAAGAGCACTTCTGGAGGAGTCTTCAACCTTGGTTCAACTACAGTGTCCTGGTACAGTAGGAAACAGAGGTCAGTTGCAATTAGCTCAGCAAAGGTTAAATACATGCTTGCCAGTTAGGTAGCATGCGAGGCCATTTGGATGTGGAAGATTCTAGTGGGATTGTTTGGTCAGAGGATGGAGCCAACTGTGATCTACGACGATAATCAGAGTTGTATCAAACTCTTTGAGAATCGAGTCTTTCATGACAGGTCCAAGCACATAGATATCCGGTATCATCATCTTTGAGACTTTTTGGTGAAGCGGATCATGTTTTTGTTGTATGTTTTGACCAAGGAATAGGATGCAGATATTTTGACTAAGGCATTGTCAAAATGCAAGTTCGAGTTCCACAGAGATAGGATTGGGGTGACTAATAATCCCTTTCTTGTTGAGAGGGAGTGTTGAAAGTAGCAACAAGAAATGCTAAAAATAGCACTGCTATAAATAGCATTTCGGGATACATTCCAATTTTAGTTAGTCCCTAAACTAAAATTGAGAATTAAAATTCGAATTTGATCTTAGCAGCTGTTTGTAAAATAATTAATTAATTCATCTTGAGTTAATTAGTTGTAGAAAATTAAACATGAAGTCTATGTGAAGATATGTACCAATTTCCCCTTTGATTGAGGAAGTTATCCCTTTATTAAAGGAGACCAGGATGAGTTGTACTTTGACTTGTAATTAGTTATCTCAATTAACTAAGTTAAGTCCAGTTAGACTAGTTCCAACAGTTTGTTGAACTGAATGTGAGTTTATTTAGTTAATGCATGCATGCATGTAACTGCTACACTTCAGATAACTGAATATTCTCTAATAAATAACTCATGCATGTCAGTTCAGTTAGAGACCCAATTGAGATTAGATGATGGGACAATGTATTATCAGTTGCAGGAATATTCCATTGAGAATATCTCTTGCATGCAGAAGGAATTCATTCCTTGGAGATTGCGCAGTTACTTCTGAGTTTGATGAGTGTGTGATGAGGCCAATTCACACAGGTGGCAGAATTGGACCCCAGGATAAACTGCATAAGGAAATAGGAGGCTTGGAGGATTGGTGGAAGGCATATGTTGTGTCTATTCAGTCTGAGTTGTATTGAGGGATTGTACTAAGAGCTGGATAGCTTGTGAGTTAAAGCTTTGTGTAATCCGGACATATTTCCACTTGTATGATAATACAAAGATCGGAGTTTTTAGCTGAGGCTTTCCCTAGAGTATTCTTCCGTGTTCATGTGTGATTGCTTTCTCATTCTCTATTATATGTGTTCTATTTGATCTTGCTCAAAATCGATTAAGCTTCCGCAAGTTTGTTTGTAGAAGTAGATCAAGTATTTTTCTTTAGTATATTACATTATGAGCTGATCTAGAGTGGGAATTTCTATAGGTACATGTTCTTCATATTCTTTAATAAAATTATTTATATCACCCAAACCATCATAAAAAGTTAAGTTACGTACCTAAACTGTCATACAATAACTGCATTAATGACTCTTGAACATTGCCTCGTAGATACTTCATGTAACCTGTTTTGCCAATTTTCCAATTCTTATTTTGAATCTAAAGCAAACAACATATCATGTTCCCAACTCAACTTGCCTTCAGTAGGGTTAACATAGTCTTGTTCTTTTGTTGTCATCTGATAGATGTTATCTATATCAACTACGTTGTACTCATCTTTAACTGGTTCAATATACCTTGCTCCTTCTGATGGATTCAAGGGTGTTGGGTGTGAAGCCTGATTATCTTTTGTATTCAAAGGTATTGCTGCATTGGACCCCAGTTAGAAATGGGGCGGCAATGCCGCCTGAAAAATATTCGTTGTAGGGGGGGTCCAGGGGGGACCTTTAGGGAGCCCCCCCATGGCGGGGGGTTTCGGGGGCAACACCCCTGAACCTAAGAATAGATGTAAAATTGCCTTGTAAAAGTATAGTAATTTTTAGTCAATCTGGGCCGTTCATTAGGCAGATATCTGACGGTAGAATTTATGTTTAATTTAGGGTTTTTTGCCCTAGAAGGCAACCCCTCACTATATATGAGGGAATTGTATTGCGTCTATGTAGATCTATATTCTGAGTGAGAAAGAGAAAGGAGATTGAGAGCGAAGAGGGTGTTACAGTGGATCTATTGTAGGTTGTATCTCTTCAGTTTGTTGGATAATATAAAAGGAAGGACTAGTTGTTTCTTTGTGGACGTAGCCCAAACTGGGTGAACCACGTATATCTGTGTCTCTCTTTTTTATGTGTTTTTCGTGTTTATATTTCTGCAATATTTTATGTGTTCCATTGCTCCATAATATATAATTTTCTAACAACTGGTATCAGAGCCGAAGGTCTTTTTGGTTAAAAAACTCGCAGGAGAGAAGGATTCCTGGTTTGAGTGGGAGCAATGGCAGAAGATGGTAAGTTTAGTGTCAAGAAATTTAACGGCCAAAACTTCTCGTTGTGGAAGACACAGATGGAAGATTATCTATATCAGAAAGATCTGTACCTACCATTGGGCGGAAAAAAAAAGATGCCAATGGGTATGACAAATGAAGAATGGAACCTTCTCGATAGAAAGGCACTCGGAACAGTACGGTTGTGCCTCACCGCATCGGTTGCCTTCAACATTTCGAAGGAAACAATG
Organism: Pinus tabuliformis; assembly: GCA_031772625.1. NCBI lineage: Eukaryota > Viridiplantae > Streptophyta > Pinopsida > Pinales > Pinaceae > Pinus > Pinus tabuliformis. The sequence goes on from CM062809.1 coordinate 1,250,297,581, forward strand.
ATGGAGGGTTTGATCAAGGTGTTGGAGAAAATATATGAAAAACTCTTGGCCTGAAATAAGGTATTTGTTATGAAGCGTTTATTTAATATGAAGATGTCGGAAGGTGGATATGTTGCAGACCATTTAAATGATTTTAATATTGTTACAAGTCAGTTAAGTTCTGTAGGGGTAAACTTTGATGATGAATTTAGAGCTCTGTTATTCTTGTGCTCATTACAAGAAAGTTGGAATGGTTTAGTAATGGCCATTAGTAACTCTATTTCTGGATCTAGTACTTTAAAGTTTGATGATGTTGTCGGTGCTATCCTTAGCGAGGAAATGCGACGGAAAAGCTTCGGTGAGACATCGAGTAATTCTTTGAGTGCAGATTCTAGGGGAAGAAAAATGGAAAGAGGAAAGAGCTCAAGATATCGCAGTAAATCAAGGAAAGGCATATCCAAGTCCACATCGGGGATAGTCTGCTGGAAATGCGGAAAGAAAGGACACCTAAAGAAAGACTGTAGATCTCGAAAGGGAAAAGAAGGAGATGCACAACAAGAAAACAATCATGAAGCAAATGTGACAGGTGAGGTGTTACAAGATGCTTTGATTCTTTCTTTCGAAAATATTACTGATTCCTAGGTGGTAGATTTAGGGGCCTCATTCCATGCCACACCTAATAAGAGATGCTTTCATGACTATGTTCAAGGAGATTTTGGACAAGTGCGTTTAGGTGATGATAAACCCTGTAAAATTGTTGGAATGGGTAAGGTTCTTGTAAAACAATAGAATGGAAACCAATGGCTACTAAAGGAGGTAAGGCATGTTCCAGATTTGAAGAAAAATATGATTTCAACAGGGCAGTTAGGCAATGAAGGTTGTGTGACAACTTTCACTGATAAATCTTGGAAGGTCACCAAAGGAGCCTGGTAATAGCAAAAGGCGAAAATGTTGGTACACTGTATTTATGCAATGGTATTTCTAACTCTGTTAATTCTTTAACTTCCAAAGGAGCAGATGCAGCATTATGGCATCATAGGCTCAGACACATGAGTGAGAAGGGGATGAAGATCCTTCACTCAACGAATTTGTTGCCAGGTTTCAAGAATGTTGATTTAGACTTCTGTAAGAATTGCATTTATGGAAAACAGAAGAGAGACAAATTTCTCAGAGTTGGGAAAGAAAAGAAGAGCGAAAAATTAGAGCTTGTACATACAAATGTATGGGGACCTGCTCAGGTATCATCTCTCGGTGGCTCTCGTTATTATATTACTTTTATTGATGATGCAACAAGAAAAACTTGGATTTATTGTATTAAGAATAAATTTGATGTATTTGATACTTTCAAGAAATGGAAAGCTTTGGTTGAGATTGAGACGGGAAAGAAATTGAAGTGTCTCAGATCAGACAATGGAGGTGAATATTGCAGCAACGAGTCTGATAGGTACTGTTCAGAGCATGGAATTCGCAGAGAGAAGACAATTCCAAGAACACCACAAGAAAATGGTGTGTCAAAAAGGATGAACAGAACAATCATGGAGCGTGAAAGGTGCATGAGATTGCATGCAGGATTGCCTTTACAATTTTGGGCAGATGCTATAGATACCACTTTTTATCTAATAAACAGAGGGCCTTCAAGTTCCTTGGATGGTGGTGTTCCAGAGGAAGCATGGAAAGGTAAAAAGGTAAACTACTCCTTTTTAAAGCCTTTTGGTTGTGAGGTCTTTGTCCATATTAATAAAGAAAATAGAACAAAGCTTGAGTCAAAATCAAAGAAATGTACCTTTATTGGATATTGTGTTAATGATTTTGGTTATCGCTTATATGATTATGAAAATCACAAAATCATTAGGAGTGGAGATGTAATATTCAATGAAAAGGTCATGTGTAAGAATCAGTTGTAGGAAAAGAAATAAGGAATAAACAGTTCTTGATGAGATCACTGAAAAAGTAAAGGTGCCTGAAAATAATAATAATCAACAACCACAACAATAGCAACAGGCACCCCAAACACCTGAAAGTGGTGTTAGAAGATCTACCAGGATAAGTAGACCCCCTAAACGATACTCTCCTTCATTATATTATCTATTTTTGACTGATTCTAGTGAACCCGAATGTTATGAAGAAGCAATGCAGGTTGAAAGCAGGAAGAAGTGGGAGCTAGCCATGGAAGAAGAGATGGACTCCTTAATGCATAACCAGACTTGGGACTTAGTGGGTTGCTTGCAAGTAAAACTACATTGCAGAATAAATGGGTTTACAGGCTGAAGGAAGAAGATGGAGGAAAACAGAGGTACAAAGCTAGACTTGTGGTGAAGGGGTTTATACAGAAGAAAGGTATTGATTTTGATGAAATATTTTCTCTTGTTGTTAAAATGACTTCAATCAGAACTATTCTAATTCTAGTAGCAGTTGAAGATTTGCATCTTGAGCAATGTAAAGATAGACTTTCTCCATGGGGATTTGGAGGAAGAGATATATATGCAACTGCCACAAGGATATGAGGTAAAAGGGAAGGAGAAACTAGTGTGCATGTTGAAGAAGAGCTTGTATGGATTAAAACAGGCTCCAAGGCAGTGGTATCTAAAATTTACAAATTTATATTTGAACAAGGTTATACTATATGTCACTCTGATCATTGTGTTTATCTGAAAAAGCAAAATGATGGCAACTATATTATATTGTTATTGTATGTGGATGACATGCCTGTTGCAGGGTATAACATGCAAGAAATAAATGTGCTCAAAATAAAATTGGCAAATTCATTTGCAATGAAGGATTTGGGAACTGCAAAACAAATCCTTGGTATGAGAATAACTAGAGACAGAAAAAATCACAAATTAACATTGTCTCAGAATGAGTACATACAAAAGGTGTTGAAAAGATTTAATATGCACAATGCAAAACTAGTCAGTACACCTTTTGCTAGCCATTTTAAACTTAGTAAGGAAATGTGCCCAAAGACTCAAGAAGACATGGATTATATGTCTAAAGTTCCATATGCATCAGCAGTTGGAAGCTTAATGTATGTAATGGTTTGCACAAGGCCTGATATTGCACATGCAGTGGGAGTTGTAAGCAGGTACATGAACAATCCAGGAAAAGAACATTGGATGGCAGTGAAATGGATTCTCAGATATTTGAAAGGTACCACAAATCAAGCATTATGCTTTGGTGGTTCAAACATTTCTCTACAGTGATATGTTGATGCAGATATGGCATGTGATAGAGATAATAGGAGGAGCACTATAGGATATGTATTTACTGTAGGTGGAACATTTGTCAGTTGGGTTTCACAAATCCAAAGTGTTGTTGCACTTTCAACAACAGAAGCATAGTATGTTGCTGCTACATAGACTAGTAAAGAAATGATTTGGTTACAAAGGTTTATGGGTGAATTTGGTAAGAAGCATGATATGGGCACGTTATACAGTGATAGCCAAAGTTCCATTCATCTTGCAAAGAACTCAGCATTCATTCCAGGACTAAACACATACAACTCAAGTACCATTTCATACTATCAGTGTTGGAAGATGGAGAGTTGAAGTTGGAAAAGATACACACTAGCCAAAATCCTGCAGATATGCTAACAAAAGTTGTAACTAGGGAGAAACTGAGAATATGCTAAGTTTCAATTGGTCTTCAAGTATGATGAAGAAGATGAGAACAACCAGGTCCAAAGAGGAGTCATTGTCCAACAAATGAAGCAGTGGTGGAGTTGCTATAATCAATCCCCAAGTGGGAGATTGTTGGGTGTGAAGCCTGATTATCTTCTATATTCAAAGGTATCACTGCATTGGAACCCAGTTCGAAATGGAGTGGCAACACTACCCTAAAATATTCATAGCATGGGGGTCCAGGGGGGGCGGCTGTGACTTATAGGGAGCCCCCCCCCCTGGCGAGGGGTTTCGAGGGCAGTGCCCCCAAAACTAAGAATAGATGTAAAATTGCCTTGTAAAAGTATAGTAATTTCTAGTCAATCTAGGCCATTCATTAGGCAGAGATATGATAATAGAAGTTATGTTTAATTTAGGGTTTTTTGCCCTAGAAGGCAACCCCTCACTATATATGAGGGAATTGTATTGTGTCTATGTAGATCTTTATTCTGAGGGAGAAAGAGAGAGGAGATTGAGAGCGAAGAGGGTGTTATACCGGATCTGCTGTAGGTTGTATCTCTTTAGTTTGCTGGATAATATAAAAGGAAGGACTGGTTGTTTCTCTGTGGATTAGCCCAAACTGGGTGAACCACGTATATCTGTGTCTCTCTTGTTTTATGTGTTTTCTGTGTTTATATTTTTCCAATATTTTATGTGTTCCATTACTTCATAATATATAATTTTCTAACAAAGGGAATGATCACTATCATATTATTGCTTTCAAATATCATTTGCCTCTTCTTTAAGTTGATTATAGCCATGTTGGAAAATTCCCAATCCAATCCAAGTAATGTAGGATAGGGGTTACTGTCAACCACAATTTCTATTACTTCAAAATCTGTAGTAGTGTGCATCCCTTCAATGTCCAATGTAGTTCCTCATAATCTTCCTAGAGTAAAAATATTTTGTTGATTCATCATTCTTAGCAGAATAGGTGACCATTGCAACTTTGGTTTACCCATTAACTCCCATGTTTTCTTTGTCAAGACATTAGCTTCAAATCCTAGATCTAAAATAACTTGGTCCATGTCACATACTCCTATTTGTGCACTAAGCCTCATTTCCTTTCTAGTCCTCTTCTGTTTATGTAAATTGTTAACTTCACGCATTTCACTTCGTGATACTTCTTTAGACACACAAGAATTTATCAATTCCTGAATTCCTTCTATAACTCTTTGATCTCACGACAATTTCATACAAGTTTGAAGAAAATATTTTAAAGTATCTACCTTATATGCTGCATCTTATTCTTGTATTGTCAGAGCTTGGCTTTGTGTCGAAGATGATACACCACAACTATTCTTCTGATTCTGCTGCACGCTAGATGTCGAAGCTCCTACATCCATAAAGCTTCACTTCGCTTCCATAAAGACTTCTTTTTCCTTTTTAATATCAAACATATGGGCTTTTTTAGTAGTCTTTCTAACCCATGTAACTTCAACTTCATTCTTTCCATATGCTTTATCATTTCTAGTCACATCTCCACTCCTTGTTACAATATTAATGCAAGGTTCATTGGTCCTTAGTCCCGCAGTCATCATCTGAATGTTCTGTGTCGTTTGTTGATTTTTATTTACTTGCATTTTTTCCATAAGTACCAGAAATTCCTTAATTACATGATCAAAATGTTGGCTTGTTGGGGCCTGACCCAAGTTCAAAGTTAATTAGCCAAACAAATCCCGGTACTACTGGTTCTTTTAGCAATAGTCTGCAGAGCACGGACTAATGTCTCGCCCGAAGTAGTATGGGAGGGTGCTAGAACCAGGTTTCCACACCCTGGAGATGTCTAATGAGTTTGACTGGTCATTCATTTGTCCCTGCGCACAGGTGGCTTCATGCACTTTCTCGTTCCTTGTGGCTTGGTACACTACCTCCACGCAACCCTAACCATGGGCTGTGTCTCTCTCTACACTATTACCCAAGATCTGATTTATCTTCGAGTATTGTTTAAGCACCATCGCCTACTTAAGTGTCTTAAGTTATACTTAACAATAAAAAACATTCACATAGGTTCGCACAGTAAATAAACAGTATATTTGCAAACTATACCAATCATGCATTAAACTAGGAAAAGATACACAGAATTATAGCAAAACTTCTCTTTATTGATTCATCCAACAGTTACAGATTCGACCTACCCTGCGCACTCAACTACAGGGGTCCGTGCACTTAGCTGCAGACTACTAGGCCTCTGTGCACTCAACTGCAGAGCCTTCTCCTACTCTACGACCCACCGACACACTTTACACTTCGACTCAATCACTTAGAATTCCTTATTCATTCCTTCTCTTTTACACTTAGAGCCTCACTCTATTTATACAATCCCATGGTCTGCGGACCATGGGTACGTCTATCTAGCCGACATTACATTACAAAAATATGGCGGACAACCCTGTGACTCTATCATACTTTCGCACCCCGCGCCCGTTGTTCGCGAATCTTTTACAACAAGATTTGATCAAAACTTGGGCTTTAAGCCCCAACACATGCCTTTGGGGGGATTCCATGCCCAACAGGCCCCCAACACAAACATTGTGACTCACCCTTGAGTCACTCTATTGGCGCGGAGATCTTTGCACGGAGTCCCTCCAACTTTTCTTGAACTATGGCAAGGTCACAAGCACACTGAGCTGCTGCTTGTTGGATCTGCTGCATATGTTGTTCCAAAACCTCGGTGTCGGGAGTGCTTCTCTGCATTAAGGCGCGCATCCCCTGCATGTGTGCAAGCTGGTCTTTGATTTCTGTCATGATGGTGAAGGCCTCATCGATCCAAGGCTAAACGTGCACCTTCAGGACTGCTTCCTTGTGTCATGCCATGTCCAACTGCTCTTTTAGTGCTTTAGCCTATTGCATCGCGCAAGCCTCTGAGTGAGGACTGTTACACAAAAATATCATCACCATGATTATTTGTAGTCATTATGGGTCTATCATCACTTGTATTTTCCTCCTAAGTAAGTCTCAAACCTCAGCTCTTCAATTCAAGCTTTGAAAATGGGAGAAAGACAGTGAAAATCAACAAAGCTCTGGTTCCGCGCTTTCTCTCACTGTTGCCTGCGGTCCCGCACCTCCTGTTTACAAAAATTACGAACCTGCCTGCTCTATCCCTAAAGGAGTGGGTGTGGACCCTGTGAAAGTAAAAAAGGCACAAGTTTATTCTTAAAAAACTCACTTTGGGTTAATTCCAGATGATTCTAGAAGGAATTTTGACGTGGATTGGTCGCTCTTAGGTGGTTCATGCATCCCAAAAGAGAAGGAGCTAATCCCTTGATGAGAGGAGCTATCCCTTTGAAGGAGGGCTTTATCCCTTTGAAGGAGGACCTAGTAACTTCCCTCCATTGCACTATAAATTAAGGCATTGGGCTGGTTGCTAGGGAGGTTATAAGCTGAACATTTTTGAGGGTAAATGCTGGGGGAATTAAGACTTCCTAGTTAAGCTTGAGAGGAGAGATCACATACCTTTTTGGCTTCATTGGGAAGAGAGTGAAACTTGTCAAAGTAGAGGAGACTTCTTGTTGGACCCTGGGAGGAGCTTGTACAGCGTCAAGGCACAGGTTGTAAAGTTCTTCTTTGATTTGAATTAATACAATCAGATTCATTTTTCTCAACAAATTGTCTTATGTCATTTGTTTCATGAATTCCTTGATCTTCATGTTAAATATGTTTTATGATATTGGCTTTTCAGGTGCTATTAAATTTGTTTGCTTGTTTGTGTTTGCAGATTCGCAACAAGGGAGTTCACTTGGATCAAAGGAGCGAGGCTTCCACAAACTTGCATTGGACCCAAGGTAGGCCTAAAACACTTGTTTGCCTTTGTTTATAAATGCATATTTAGAGAAGGATAGTTTTTGATTGGCTTGCTTGTCACTAGGTCTCTTTAGATTCTAGGAAGGTTTATCTTGTCTGCAAGATCGACTCATTCCGTGTGACAAAATGGCGACTCCATTAGGGACTTGATTTCTTGATTTGCTTTACTTTGGCTTGAGAAACTGTGTTTTTGTTTCTGTTTTTGGCTTTTTGTGTGTGGAATTGGGTAGATTTAGTAGATCTAGGGTTATTTTTTGTTTTTCATAAATTTGGGAGAGGACCGCACCCTCGGCTTGCAACACAGTGCGGACCTATCTGCACTTTTGCTTTTAGCACATAGTGGTACCACACCTGGGTAAACTGGGAGCCTGCGGACCCTGTCAAAATTTTGAAAAACTTAAAATTTTCTCATTCAGTCAGCTTAGGATTTGTTTATTTGTTTGTAGCCTCTGCCCAAATCTACACGTGACTTGTAAGGAACTTTTCTTAGGTTCATTCCATTGGCATTCTTGTTTTAAGCTTTTATCAATTAGGTGTTTTGAGTCTCTTTTTTGAGAAATTCTTAATTTGATTCCTTTGGTCATTACTTGGAGGTTTGTCTCAGTGTTAATCGCCTTTGAGTGTTTTTATTTTTTGATCTTTGGAACTCTCACCCAATTTTCTCGACTTGCACTTGATTGGTTCTTAGATTACATTAGAATCATCTTGTGTTTGAGAATTCTCTTGCATAGATCACATTTACATAATTAGAATTCTCATTTTCAGAATATGAATGAAAAATGTGCATAGATTACATTTGCATACTTTTCAAGTGAATTGTGCATAGATTACAATTGCATAGTTTACATTCTGAAAAATCAATCATAGATTTAGATCAGTTTTCTTTGATTTGAATTTACATATTTTTATGCTTGTTTTTAACACATAAAAATAAAAATAAAAAATGTTTTGAAATTGATTTGCAATAGTTTTTCTTGATGAAATTAGCACATTAGAGAATTTTTTATATTTTCTCTTAGTGATCAATTTTTGCATTGTTGGAAGTGAATGGAAACTCTCTCCTTACTTTAGTTAGGATTCATCGAATTGAAAGGGTTACATTATCATATTCGATTGCATTCAGTTTTGAGTCGGGTCATAACACCATTGGTTTCATATCCATTTACCCCTTTGAGTAATAACAACCTAAATAACACAACGCTTAATTAAAATTCATCTAGTAATTTTTACATTTTTAGGGCTCTTTCCACCAATTTAGCTTCGACTAGTGTCTTGGAATAGGTTTTAGTTAACTCTCCAAGACAGTAAAACAAACAAGTAGCTGTATCTTGCGGTAGGAGATAAATTCCAATTGTTACATCTATGCTCTGGGAAAGCTCCTCTTAAAGGAGAAGCACGAGATCATATCTGAACCAGTGTGGGAATCAATCCTTCCTCATCGTATTAAAAACGGTAAACCTCGGATTAACCATTGTCGAGGAGCCTGGGGTCACTTGTTGGTAAACCTCGGATCGTAGACTGTTCCCCCAGGTATTTTTGTTTCCATTGGTAACCATAGTGACCATAATCTATAGGATTCTTTCCTAAGGTGACATGGAGGGAAGATCCCACTGTACCTGGAGTAGACGTTGACTAGACTCACTTGGATTTTCTGGGGGGTTCTCTTCACTCGAGACGGTTTAGTGGAGAAACTTGTGCCAGTCTATTCATTAAGCAGGTTGTCGAGGTAACTATTCCAACCGCCATTTCTGTATTGGATTCTGCGACGTTGGATTTCATCGCCAACTAGTGTTTTCGGTATGGAAAGTTACTGTTTGTGTGTGGTTTGACTCCTAGATTTGATAGTGCGTGTTAATTTGTTTGTTTTTACTTTTAGAGACCATAGGTGTGAATTGTGAATTTTAATTGTTAATAAAATTCACTTAAGTTGAATATAATGGCAACTGTTCAGGAATTTACCGACCAAGGAACCCCTCTTAACGAGGATCCTAGTACTTTTCCTTTCTTTGGAAATGTTGGTCCTCCTTATATGGCTACTTTTTCATTACCTGGATTTACTAGGTTTACCGATATGGTTATTTTCAACTTCGTTGGCCCCAAATACTCCAATTGTTCCACCTCAACCGAATGCTTCACCTCAACAGAGTTCACCATCTCAACATCACCAACCTTTTGTTGACCCTTTACCTTCTTCACCTAATTTTTCTTCCTCTTCGCTTGGTAAAAGCCTTGACGCTAGTAACCAAGTGTCTAAGAAGAAGAAGAAAGGGAAGAAGAAGAAGAAGCAAGATAAGAAAGAAGTCAACCAACCAACCATGGTTGTAAGTGTTAGTTGTGTTGAGGAAAACTCCAACATGCATCTTAAACCCAGATACCCTTGCACACTTTGTAAGGGTGACCACTTCCTTATCAATTGTCCTGGTATCCCAAAGGTCTTGGAAGTATGGTCAGAAAAATCTCATCAACTTTCCATTGATCTATCAACCAGTGATAGTCAGGTTCCTGGGAAAAAGGGTAAAGTTAGGTTTCCTTGTAAGTTATGCAAAGGGAGTCATCAAACTCACATTTGCCCTCACATGGATGAAGCCTCAAAATTGTTGGGAAACCTTACTGTTCCACAACAAGAATTTCCAACTGGTTACCATAAAATTTCTCTCAACCTACCATCAACTGATGGAGTGATTGATCTAATTTCAAGTACAGTTGATCACACTCTTCCATTGGAGAGTGAAACTCATGTCACTCAGGTTGATGATCCATTAGTTGATCAAGTGGTCGATTCAATTTCACATTCGGTCGATCCCACTTTCCCTTTAGAGAGTGAACTTCATACTGCTCAGGTTCCTTTTGTTACATCAGATTCCTCTACGTCGGGGGGAATTTCACCTGTTTCTATGGAACCCCCTCCAAGTACTGAGGTCTTTTCCTTTGATTGGAATAGATTGACAGAACCTCATCTTCCTTCCTCCATCCATTTCCAAATCATTGTCAAGGTTGGTGGTAGGGACATGCATCGCACGCAGGTATATGAAGGTGCTTCTGTTAGTATTTTATCCTCAATTGCTTGGAAAGCTTTGGGTTCCCCTCAACTTGCGCCTATTACGTAGAATCTGAAAGCTTTTAATAGAACCATTAGTGAACCTTTAGGGATCCTTCCTAATTTTTCCATTACCTTGGAAGGTAAACTGTCTGTATTGATCTTATGGTAGTTCGAGGTCCCTTGGATTTCAATTTACTCCTTGGACGAGACTATGTTTATGCAATGAAAGCTGTCATATCGACACTCTTTCGCGTGATGTCTTTCCCTCACAATGGAAATATTGTGACTGTAGACCAGCTTTCGTTCCCTAGTCTTGTTTCAACTACCAATAATATGACATGTGTTCCTTCCAGAGAACTATTCTTCCTTCTGATGAAGACCTCTTGGAAGCCATGGTCAAGGTGTGTCCATTGACATGTCTTTCTTCCAGTTGGAAGCCATGATCAGCGAGTGTGAGGATAGTTTTGTTCCTGTGTTAACCTCGTTAAAAAATGAAACAGTGTGTCAGAGGATAGTTCCTGTTACTGAGTCAACCACATTAAAAAATGAATTATTGAGTATGAGGATAGTTATTTTCTTGTGTCAACCTCGTTAAAAAATGAATCAGTTGTCCGAGGAAAGTTCCTTTTACTAAGTCAACCTCGTTAAAAAATGAATCAGGTATGAGGATAGTTCTTTTCCTATGTCAACCTCGTTAAAAAATGAATCAGAAGGTCCGAGGAAAGTTCCTTTTACTGAGTCAACCTCGTTAAAAAATGAATCAGGTATGAGGACAGTTCTTTTCCTGTGTCAACCTCATTAAAAAATGAATCAGTTGTCCGAGGAAAGTTCCTTTTACTGAGTCAACCTCGTTAAAAAATGAATCAGGTATCAGGACAATTCTTTTCTTGTGTCAACCTCATTCGAAAATGAATCAGTTGTTCGAGGAAAGTTCCTTTTATTGTGTCAACCTCGTTAAAACATGAATCAGTTGGTCTGGAGGAAAGTTCGTTTTACTGAGTCAACCTCGTTAAAAAATGAATCAGGTTCGAGGATAGTTCCTTGTCTTGTGTCAACCTCGTTAAAAAATGAAACAAGGATAGGTTATATAGGTAGATTGTAGAGAGTAGTCATGAGCATAGTTCCTTGCCTTGTGTCAAGCTCGTTAAAAAATGAATCAAGGATTTTAGAGCATAGTTCCTTGTCTTGTGTCAAGCTCATTAAAAAATGAATCAAGGTTTTTAGAGTATAGTTCCTTGTTAGGTATATTGTAGAGAGTAGTTATGAGCATAGTTCCTTATCTTGTGTCAAACTCATTTAAAAAATGAAACAAGGGTTTTGAGGATAGTTCTTTTCCTATGTCAACCTCACTAAAAAATGAAACAACTCCCATGAGTCTTTCCAAGATTTCGAAAGTAAACCTTCATTTCATCCACCTGGTTGAATGCAATGAAGCTTGGGGGGCATGTACCTCGATTTACATCATTATGCTGGGGGCATGTGAACTTATAACAAGCATAGTTTTTCGTTTCAAGCTTGTGTAAACATGAAACTGAATCCGAGCATAGTTCTTTTACTATGTCAAGCTCGTTAAAAAATGAAAGAAATCCTCCTCTAATTGAGTCGAGAGTTTGACTAGATCTCATAAATGTTAAGTTGTATATTTAGGTTAGTTATTTCAGATTTTTGCATAATTTTCTTACAGTTTTAGGTCAAGTCTTTCAAATGATCTCGTGACTGAACCTTCATCCCATCCAGCTATTAATTAATGTACTTAGTTGAATGAAATGAAGCTAGGGGGCATGCTCTTTAGCAGTTACGCTTAGGGGGCATCAAGCACAGTGTTCTCTCTGTTTCAAGCTTGTGTAAAAATGAAACTATTTTGAAGCATAGTTTTTCTCTATTTAAAGCTTTTGCAAAAATGAAACCTATCTCGAGTCAACTTCATTTATTTTCAAGACTCGTTAAACTCATGAAAATCCTGAGATTATTTTGCTATCTTTCATTCTCGTAAAACAAATGAAAATGTCGAGTTCTTTCCGTCTTTTCCTGCTCGTAAATTAAATTGAAAGTCAGCCATATGAGTACATTTTTATCCCTTTTTCGAACTCATTAAAACTTACGAAAAAGTGAAAACCATGAGTACATTTTTATCATTTTTTTGAACTCGTTAAAACTTACGAAAAAGTGAAACCTTAGAGTCACCTTTAAGCTCTTTTCTGACTCCTAAAACATGAAAAGATCGCCGAGTTTTTCTTTTTAAGATCGTTAAAACGGAACTAAAAAGATGGTCCACTTACAGCCCTTTTCTGACAGTAAAAACATGAAAAGATTGCCGGATTTTTGTCGTTTCAAATTCGATATTGGTTATAAAACGGCGTGTCATTGATCACTTTTTTACTTTTTCAAATCAGAGCACTAAACATGAAAAGTACTCCTTGGTCGTAATGATCAAGCGGTTCTCTCAAGTATTATTTTATACTTTTTTCGGGCTTGGGAGACACAAATTTACGAAAAAGGTCAACCATGGAGTCTTCTTAAGTATTTTCAGACTCTATAAAATTGAAAAACGCCAAGTTTCTCCTATACTGGACTCATTAAAATTTAACAGTAAATGACCTGTTCAATTACAAACAGGAACGAACGACTCCTTCTTAGGGTTTGAATTTAAACTAAGTTGGACTCATCCGAAGGATGAGCTTATAACCAAGAAAATTTTATCCTCCTCAAGCTTGTCAAAAATAAAGAGGTACTTGCCAGAAATGGTGGGGGAAAAGAGAGAAAAATGAGCCTGTTTGTCATACTTTGTAACCACTCTTGAACACGACACTTTTATTCACTTGGGTTGGGAAATCCTTTGCCTAACAGTTGATCAAACCACATTGAAAGTCTTCAACCGGTTTTTGGGTATTAACTTTGGGTCAATTGTCACCAAACCATCTATTGTGTCGTTATGTGTTCAAGAGATCACTGCCAATAAGCCATTCATTTGCAAAATATCTGTCATCCATCTTGACCATCCCTGGGTCAGTCCTTGCAACTAAATTTCTTCAACTTGATCTATGATTTCGTGTTGTGGGCTTGCCTGCGATGGATCATTTTCTATCGACTTCAGCTCATTATCTAGAAATATGATCTAGAAATCATCAGTACCTTGGGATCTACATGCCTCAATGGCAGGTTTCTCTCCTTTGACGATAGGTTGCATCATTGACCTTCGATCAAAGGATTCCATGACATGTTCGACATCAACACATCTATTCACATCTCATGGATTGTACTGGGTACTTTGAGAGCCATTGACATCACTGGTGGTTTCTCTCACACTTGTTAACAATTTACATCATTGACTGGTAATCAAGTGGTTTCTACCATGTTTGACTTCAACGCATTCATTCGCATGGATAGAATCGTATTGTTTCGGGAAGTAGAAATGAAGAGCCTGGATCTAGTTTCCACAATCCAGGCTGCGAGGAATTTTTTATTCATTATATAATGGACTATTCATAAACATATGGCTACGTCCATACTCTGTCCACATGATTCTATACTTGTGATGTCTTACAAGATCATTTCTGTATCAAAGAAGTAGTTAGTTTTCTAAGTAAGTTTTGATCTGAGTATGGGAATGCCTACCTCAGCGATGATATGATCTCATATATATATCTTGCATTGAATGTTTTTACAGGTTCCGACCGGGCTCTCCACAAGATGATCCTCGAAATGATAAAGTACTTCACTCTTCCTAAATGATAAATGAAATCCTCATCTACTACAGACTTCGCACTTTAGGGGCAATCTGTTACACAAAAATATCGTCATCATGATTATTTGCAATCAGTATGGGTCTATCACCACTTGTATCGTCCTCCTAAGCAAGTCTCAGACCTCAGCTCTTCAAGTCAAGCTTTGAAAATGAGAGAAAGACATTGAAAATCAACAAAGCTCTAGTTCTGCACTTTCTCTCACTGTTGCCTGCGGTCCCGCACCTCCTGTTTACAAAAACTGCGGACCTACCCGCTCTGTCCCTAAAGGAGTGGGTGCAGACCCCTTTGAAAGTAAAAAAGGCACAAGTTTGTTATAAAAAAACTCACTTTGGGTTAATTCTAGATGATTCTAGAAGGAATTTTGACGTGGATTGGTCGCTCTTAGGTGGTTCATGCATCCCAAAAGAGAAGGAGTTAATCCCTTGATGAAAGGAGCTATCCCTTTGAAGGAGGGCTTTATCCCTTTGAAGGAGGACCTAGTAACTTCCCTCCATTGCACTATAAATTAAGGCATTGGGCTGGTTGCTAGGGAGGTTAGAAGCTGAACATTTTTGAGGGTAAATGTTGGTGGAATTAAGACTTCCTAGTTAAGCTTGAGAGGAGAGATCACATACCTTTTTGGCTTCATTGGGAAGAGAGTGAAACTTGTCAAAGTAGAGGAGGCCTCTTGTTGGACCCTGGGTGGAGCTTGTACAGCGTCAAGGCACAGGTTGTAAAGTTCTTCTTTGATTTAAATTAATACAATCAGATTCATTTTTCTCAACAAATTGTCTTATGTCATTTGTTTCATGAATTCCTTGATCTTCATGTTAAATATGTTTTATGATATTGGCTTTTCAGGTGTTATTTAATTTGTTTGCTTGTTTGTGCTTGCAGATTCGCAACAAGGGAGTTCACTTGGATCAAAGGAGCAAGGCTTCCACAAACTTGCATTGGACCCAAGGTAGGCCTAAAGCACTTGTTTTCCTTTTTTTATAAATGCATATTTAAAGAAGGATAGTTTTTGATTGGCTTGCTTGTCACTAGGTCTCTTTAGATTCTAGGAAGGTCTATATTGTTCGCAAGATCGACTCATTCCCGTGTGACAAGGACCACCGTCTGCACACTTCCTCGGACACTGTCATACTGCTGTTGGAGTTCTCGAACCTTTATCTCTAAATGTTGGATGTTGGGGTCCTCCTACAGATTTGTGAGGATGTCAAGTGATACTTCCAACATACTGGTGTAGTCTCGCACTGCATTGCCAATCTCCTCCAGTCCCGCTGTGATAGTGCTAGCGCGTTGTTCTTTGACTTCCGGGGGGATGGATGGTTGCACCTTCAATCATAGCTCGACGATCTAAAGGTTCAGCTCCAGCAAAAAAAATTTCATTTCTTCCCTTGCCTCGTAGACCCCTGCTGCTAACCTGTGGATCCGCGCCTCTGTTGGCATGTCTCCTGGGATGGCCAGCTTCGGGACGATTTGGTAAGCGTCGTCTATTACCTATACTAGCTGTTGGTTTTGCGATACCACTTCGTCGCGTTGCAAGCTCAGTTGTTCCATATTGATTTTCTACTCACTGAGGACTTGAGTGAGTAGCTCTCCCTAACGCATAGCTCTGCGGTTATCCCATCCTAAAAAACATATAAGGTCTCTCGTTGGAGTGCAGCCATATTGAGACCGAGACCTTTCAACGTGCTAACTGTAGGCCTGCCGGCCTCATTCGATGTCACTAGTTCCCCTTCCAACAACACTATGGTATTTTTCATCAATGTGTGCAACATTTGTTCTGCTGCTATTGAGCCAACTGTGAGGTTGGTCAAAAGGGTACCAACCTGAGGAGGGCGCACCTATGATTCTTGCAACTATGCTCTGAGGGACCCTAAAATAATCTGGTTCTCCTGCATGAAATCTTGGAGAGCCTCATTCATGACATCGCGCACCGTCTCACTGATGTCATGCAGATCACCCTCGGTTAGGGTGATCGGGTAAATAGACAACTTTGATGCCTTTACCTTCTTACGTGACCCTGCCCGCTCTGTTGGTTGCTGGCGCTTCAACTGCGTTGACGTGGTTTGTGGGTCCGCGCCTTCCTCTTCTGTTTTTGCTTCCTCTGCTTCCTGCCCTTACGAAAGCATTGTTTGGCCCTCGCCGCCTTCGCAGCTGCCTCCTGTGCTACTACTGCTGTTGCGGTCTTTTCCTACTCAGTTTTTTCTATGCAGCGTCCCGCGCCGCCTACACTTCTGCTGCCACTGCTCCCTTCCTTCACTTTTCGATTGATTGTGTGATGCGCATTTTGGCCTCTTCTTTCTTTCTCTGTGCCACCGAATTCTCTATCTCTGCGATGTCTGGGGCATGCCACTCCGGCATCCATGCCTCCAATACATTAAAAATGACATAGCCTATAGCTACGAAGGGTAGTTTTATCCACTGTTTGTTTGAATCCTTGCACGCTTTGATATAAATGTTATGCATGTCTGCTTTGAATTTTGCAAAACACTGCAGACTCTGGTAAATAGTGGGTGACAACTGTGGCATACGGTTGATCCCCATTCTGAGGTTCATCTCCATGAACACCCATAATATTTTGTTGTCACAGATCCTCTTGGCATCCTTTTTGGCCCAGAGCGAAGCGTACTTCGCGGCATTTGGCAGGTCCTTGTCAATTATGGCGAATTGACTATCCTCTGGTAATTCACCTACCACAAGCACTATGGACTGCAGAAGCCATGCATGGTGGAAAGTTTTTCCCTATTCCTGGGCTTGAGGGAAATTCTCTAAAAACTCCTTGCAGAGGAACTCAGACCAGTTAAACTGGACCCCCTCTGTGCACTACTAATCCAGTACTACCACCAGCGTGGGGACTTCGTCTGCGCGACACTTGCACATAACCTTTCCTGTCAGGGTTTGGGTCACCACACGTAGTACTTTCTCCTTGATGTTGGAGATGGTGTAGCCCCTCTTCTTCTTTTCCAACTTATACTTTTTCTTCATGGCCTCCGTGATGGCGAAGTCACTGCCCTTCCCTTCCGAGATGTCCGAGGGGTCCTCCCCTTTGCATGGAAGTTGGGAAATGTGGTGAATCAAGTCTGTCGTGATGGGGATGGGCTCCTCCAGCCACAAACACCCATCATGCACTAGGCAGAGTAGTTTCCTAATGATGAAAATGGTTATTGGGGTGCAGTGTAAATGCGACACCTAGAGCAGATTCAGTAGCCCCACATTTTCCACTCTGCGCAACCACTTTCCTGGCTCTAGTTCTGTAACACCCACCGCGATGTTCTTCTTGGACTTCATAAGGTGCCTAGTCTTAAGGTGAGGGAACTTCTCGTGGTCAGCGAGGTCCCAATATTTAAATTTCAGGCTCAACACGTGTCCTAAGTGCGTGCCCTCAAACATAATGTTGTCGGGGAGGAGTGGGATCTAGAGCAAGCTCTTGGTCTCGTCTAGGTCCTTGGGCACTTTAGCTTCCCTTTTCGTGGGGGGGACATAGGCGGGCAATTTTTTTATGGGGTGCACAAGCTGTGTGTCCTCCTCCATGCCTTCATCCTCGTCCTCTGTGATGATAAGATCCTCCATATATTCTTCTTCGTCATCGGTCTCTATGGTGACGACTTTCCCCTTCTCCTCCATCGACAGCTTGGTGCGCAGCGGGTTCCACGGTAACACACGTATGTGAACCATTGATTATTTGTCCTTCTTGGGTCTTGACATGTGTGGTGATTTCGAGATTTCTTCCACAATCCTAACACCTTCCGGAGCATCCCCCACAGTCAGGGCTTGTGTGGCCTCCTTGATGGTCATTTGGGTTATCTCCATAACATCTTAAGTTGATGCCATCGTATCTGTCCAGAAATCGCGCACTCATGAACTCAGGAGCTCAATCAACGCTCGGTACACAAGAATCAAGGCTCTGCTCAATAGCTCAATTTGCAAATGACCAAGTGTTGTTTGCTGGGAAACCCTTTGTCTTTTATAACACTTTTTGAATTTGAATTCGACCATTCCACCCATATCCGATTCATTAATGGTCCCTTGGCGGTAGATTTTCCCAAATCTTGCCCATAAGTTGCGTCTTCAATGCCTGCCGCCTGCTCCATTTGGCCTCAAGTCGAGCATCCCCTCGTGAATAACGACTTCAACGATCACTTTCTGGCCAGCCCGCGTGGCAGCGCTGCCCCCCGTGCATGGTCTTGGACCTTGTGACTCTTTACTTCTATGCATAGCTCCAACATCGCACAGCTCCCAGGTAGAATAGTTTATAGTCCTGCGCTTCCTTTCAACTACCCGAAGTGCTAAGACTATACTTCCTTCGGCTAGTCAGGTGGTCACACCACCCGTGCAAAATTTCATCCTATAATTCATCATGTTTCCTGGAGAATACTCACATTTTATTGCTATGGTTGATGTCATGCACTTTACCATCTGCAACGCGCTACCCTGGTCAATACACTTAGCAATGTGTGGTCCAAGCCAAGGCATCAAACTAACCAATTCGTGGTGATAGGCCTTAAACCTGTCCTCGCTATTGTATGCATCCTGCATTTTCACCCTAGTTTTTTTTCTAGAAAATCTTCCTTTATCTCATCCTCCAGCTGCTTGACTTCTGCGTCCACCAAAGTTCTTTTCTTCCTCAATCGTATCCTTTCTTCTTCAAGTTCTTGGAGCTTGAGATTTCCCTGTTGGATTTCTGCTTCCAAAGTTCTGCAAACTGTCGTATCTACTGGTGCTAGTATGCACGGTCCAACATTTCCCTGTATTATGGTTTTCTAGTGGTTCCTTGATACTCAAGTTGTGGCGGTGTCTGCATGGCCAGGTTTTTACATGCGGTCTGATAAGACCAGAGAACCGCTGGTACTTGCAGGTCCCAATCAGTGCGCTTCACATTATGGACCTTGCTCAGTGCTTCACATACTTTGTTAAAAGCTTTTGCGTGGATATTCTTTTGTGCACTTGGCCTTTCCATACTTCGTGGTCCTCGACAGAGTGGTCGTTCATGCCATTGCCTTACCTGCACCTGTTTACCGATTGTGTTTCCTACTCTGAGTACTGTGTGCATTCTGGAAAGTTTCGCACCATATGCTTGTATCCACCTGGAAAGGTGGGTGTGCAGGCCAGTTTGCCCAATAATTTTATCTGTTAATCACATCAGAGGCTTCCCAAATTACATTTTCATCATCCTTCGGTAGTCGTTCCAGTCCTCAAAACTCTTCTAGTGCGTACCCCTCCATCTTGTGGGCATAGCGCGCAGTACCCATTTCAGAGCATCGAAACGTTGTTGTTCCAACACTTCTCTTTCAAATTTATTCAAGAACTCCTCCACTTCACCTAACTCGTGGTACGTAGGGAGATCCCTTATCTCTGTTGTTACACAACACAGTGATCTCCTCATCATGTTACATTTGAACGTGTTTACCTCATGTAACCAATTTTTCCATCTTTCTATCTCTTTGTCAGAATCTGATGTATTGGAGCTTTCGCGCTCCCATGAGATTCAACCATCCACAATTGGATTTACCCAATCTTGCTCATGTGTAATTATCTTGTAGATGTAGTCTAGATCATCGTCGTTGTTGTAGTAGCACACTGGCTCTGTGTAGCGCAATCCTTCTGCAGGGTCCAATGGTACCACTACACGCAGTGATTTTTTCTCAAAAATCATCTTGCGCTTCTTTAGATTTATGACTGCATTTATGTTAGTGGCCCAATCTATTCCCAATATCATGAGGTAGGGATTGTTGTCATCAACAATATCTATCACTTCGAAATCTACTAGCATGCTTGCTCCTTCGATGTCTACTGTGATTCCCTACAATCTCCCCATAGGTAGGATCTTTTGCTAGTTCGCCATCCGCAATTGGATAGGAGACTATTGAAACGTAGGCCTACCCATGCGTTCCCATGTCTGCTTTGGTAGGACGTTCATGTCCAATCCTAGATCCAGAATCACTTGATCCATCTCATATTCCTTGATCTACGCAGTCAATCTCATCTCCCTCCCTGTTCGCATTGTGTGCTTCCAAAGCTTCTGGACTATGCACGGTTCTCCTAGCGTGGTCCCAGCACATCTAGTTATGAGTTCTTGTAGCCCCTTTATAGCCTTGCTGTCACGCAGCAGCTTCATGCATCTCTCCAAGAATGTAGTGAGCATTGATGGTTCCATTTCTAGGTCCAGTTTTTCTTTACTTCCTAAAGTGGAGGCATCAACGAAGCTCCTCTTAGCTTCCATTAAGGACTCCTTAGCGTACTCCAAATCAAATTGTGGTTCCTTCGTTTGAGCCTTGCAAACCCAAGTACTTTCTTCAGGTTGCTTGCCTTTTTCATCCCCTGCCGTAATACCACTCTGGAGCACAATATTTACATTGGGGTCTTCCTCGCGCTGCTCAAACCTCATCATTTTCAAGTTTTGTGTCAGGGGAGGTTGGAGTGCTCCTTTATCACGCAACCTCGCTATTAGTGTTGGACAGTCCTTTATCTCATGATCAAACAATGTACAATACAAGCATGATGGTCACGTTGGATTTGTACAATCGTTGGCATAATGTCCTAGCCCTCCACAATTGTAACATATCAGCTATCCATGACCTCTTCCTGGTCCCATTCCACCTCGGCCTCGTCCACGCCCCTGAAATCTAGATTGCGACCTCTTCTTGGTCCCATTCCACCTTGGCCTCGTCTGTGCCCCTGAAATCTGGTTCACGCCATCCTTGGATTCTAGTCAAGGGGTAGTGTTTCAGCTTGAACTCTATAGGTAGGAGTTTGGTCCATCATCAACTCATAACTTCTACAGGTGTGCTCATCATGGCCTACTAATCTAAAGAAATTATAGAACAACTGCTGGGAATTCTGCGTATACTTCTATAATAGATGGCAGTTATCTGTAGCATGCTTTCCTCCTATCTAACAAAACACGCACCATAACGTAGGTGCCATTCTTGGTCCTACTTGTGCCTCTGTCTTAATGGAATTGGTCATCCTCCCACGAGGTAATTCACGAACACTGAGCAGTGGTCCTTTTCATGCCCCTAGCCTTTGCACTTTATGCACCATACCTCATCGCACACTTCTTGACGAGCCGTCCTGTCTTGTTTCAAACTCTACATCTCAAAGCACAAGTTTTTCAGCTGCGCATGAATCTACTGAACTCCCAGGTTAGGATCTTATATCAAAGTCTCATGCAATCTCATTGCAACCGCCAAAGCTTCAACCTAAGTGGTTAGTCTTTGTTGCGCTAGCGCATTCTGTAGATGCGGCATTAATGATGCTACAAACCATTCGTGGTGTTTCCCATATGTTAATTTCATGTTTTCTTTACGAATTGTGCACTTCAGTATTTGATCCAACTCCCACGGGGTTTCACCTAGTAGCATTATGATTTCTTTGAATCCAATAATCAACTGTGCCTCTGATTTTGGCCTACTAAATTCTTTGTTTAGCGCACTTTGAATATCCATTATCCCCGCATTATTTTCATTGGAATTCTTAATGTACCATGTCAGCGCATGATCCTGCAGAGCACTAACCAATGTTGCTTTCTTTATATTGTCATCTGTGACACGCTGTGCTTTCCATACAACTTTTATCACGAACCAAAACTGGTCCAAATCTTCCCTACTCCCTTGAACACTGGTAGATTTATTGCGCTGGCCATACTACTTTGCAGTGGTGGCGGAGGTGGTATGGGCGAAATTGGGGGTGAAGATGGTGAAATTGGTGGTGGTGTGGGTGGGGGTGGTATGCGCGGAATCCTCTGCCTTATCAGATTGATCACACTTCTTGGTGAAATCTTTGCGAGCTCTTCTTCACCTCCTCACAGAGGTGAAATCAAGGGGCTAGTCTCTGGTTCTATGCTACCTTTATTTCTGTAGTTTCTCCCACTTCACGTAGCCCCAAAAATCAAGCTATTCGCATAACCCTCTTTTCACACAGTAGCATTTTAATCCAAGTGTTCAAAGATTTAACGTACTTACCTTTCGGTCCCTTGAGGAAGCGTCGTTTTGCCTCACTATAACTGACTGAAGTATCTATCGCAAATTTGGTGATGAATCCTCCTATGATTCGATCGAGCGAGTGGTCGATAGTGCATGTGATTTTATCTTCTGATGCTTCCAATCTATGAACCAATTCTGGAGTCCACACAATTGGTTTTTCATGTTTACACCTTCCTTGGCTATCTGCTAGCTTCACTATCCACTCGTACAACTCAGTAGGAAGGATGCAAAGAAAATTTTCATGGATCTTCATATACAAGTAGCAATCTAACCAGTCCTCCTTTGATAGTTGTGGATTCTTGTTTTCCTGCGCCGCGAACTCATGAATCTTTCTATCCAACCAATCTTCAATTCCTTTCTTTGTCAGATTCTAGTGATACGACATCAGACATCTCTATGTAGATCTTGATCTCGGCAACAAAACCATTTGTTGGCTTATTGGGGCCTGAACTAGATTCAGAGTTAATTAGCCAAACAAATCCTGGTACTACTGGCCCTTTCAGCAACATTCCGCAAAGCGTGGACTAAGGTCTCACCTAAGGTAGTATGGGAGGGTGTTAGAACCAGGTTTCCACACCCTGGAGATTTCTGATGAGTTCGACTGGTCCTTCATTTGTCCCTGCACACATGTGGCTTCGCACACTTTCCTATTCCTTGTGGCCTAGTAAACTGCCTTCGCACAACCCTAACCAGGGGTTGTGCCGCACTCTGCACTATTACCCGAGATCTTAATTATGTTCCAGTGTTCTTTAAGCACCTTCGCCTACTTAAGTGTCTTAAGTTATACTTAACAATGCAAAACATTCATATAGGTTCACGCAGTAAATGAACAGTATATTTGCAAACCATATCAATCATGCATTAAACCAAGAAAATATACACAGAATTATAGAAAAACTTCTCTTTATTGATTCGTCCAATGGTTACAGACTCGACCTGCCCTACACACTCAGCTGCAAGGGTCTGCGCACTCAGCTTCAGACTATTAGGCCTCTGCGCACTCAGCTGCAAAGCCTTCTCCTACCCTAAACCCACCAACACACTTTACACTTCGACTCAATCACTTAGACTTCCCTATTTTTTCCTTCTCTTTTACACTTAGAGCCTCGCTCTATTTATAAAAGCCCATAGTTCGCGGACCATGGGTAGGTCTATCCAATGGAAATTACATTACAAAACTAGGGCGGACAACCCTGTGACTCTATTATACTTTTGCGCCCCGCACCTACTATTCGAGGAGCTTTTACAACAAGATTTGGTCAAAAATTGGGCTCTAAGCCCCAACACATGCCTTTGGGGGGATTCCATGCCCAACATAAATGATTTGCAATACTTGCATGTCATAGTAGGATTCTAACTATTTCTTTCAAAGTGACCTGCCTGGCCGCAGTTGTAACAAATAATCTATTCATGACCTTGATCAACTTCACCACCTCGACCTCTTCCTTAGTAGCCACCTCAACCACCATGTTTTCCATGTTCCTCATGTCCATGTTCTTTACCTTGCATTCTATAGGCATCAGTACTTCGCTCCATCATCAGTTCATAAGCTTGACAATTATTCTCATCATGTTCCACCAATTTACAAAACTTGCAATATAAATTCTTTGGAGTCTGCACATATTTTTGCAACAAATAACAATCTTATGTGAGATGTTCACCTCTAGTTCTACATATTTTGAACCAAAAACTACATCTGACATTTAAAGGATTAGGTGCTCCACTAGCCATGTAATTTCTGAAGAGAGGGCATTGCTCTTTAGAGTGGCCTTCTGATTTTCACTTTGTACACCAAAATTCTTCACGAACTTCTTTACTTTTCTTCATATATTGTATCTACAGAGTCAAATTTGGCAACTGACTCTGGATATGTTGCATACATGTATTGGCATCCCCTATAGACGAATATTCTAATTTCATTGCAAGTTCTAAAGCTTCGGCTTGAGTTTCTATATTCTGTTGCGACAAAGGAAATCTTATATGTGGAAGCAACACAACTATAAACCATTATTTATGTTGATGTAGAGCTATTTCTAAGCTCACCTAATCTAATAATATCTTGAATCTTTGATCAAATTCCCAAACAAACTCAGTAGGATTTTGTTTGATTTCTTTTAGCTCTGTGATACACTGTGACTCAGACTTCAATTTCTTAAATTATTTTACTAGCACTTCTTTAATGTCTGCAAATGATCTGATATGATTGGTTGAATACTTCATGTACAATGTCAGTGCTCTATCTTAGAATGTTGTGACAAGTTGCATTTTCTTTATAGTTTTTCATGGACCTGCTTCACTGTCCATATTGATTCACATAACAACCAAAACTGCTCTGGATCTTCTGATCTAGTCCCTTTAAAGATAGGTATCTTAATATCATCAACCATAGTTCTTCTCAGAGGGGCCGAGGGAGGGGGTGGGGGAGGGAAATTTGTAAGGAGAGGGGGGTGTGGAAACCCAAAAGCACCATGATTACTACTTGATTATGGCTTCAGTGAACTTTAAGGCTGGAAGGGTGAACACTGTGGAGTTACTTTAGGGTTATTAGAGTGTGTTAGAGCCTAGATCAACCTCAGGCTGAAGGAAGGCAGGTCTAGGGTAACAACAAATCACGCTTAACCTGGTAGCTAGCCCTACCAGGTCGGGAGAGGACTCTCTCCTTGTCAATCTCAAATAAAATATGGAAAGTAAGGCTTGATATGACTGATATGAATACTAATTTTAGGCTAGGTATATGCTTAGAGGAATTTGATTGATTGTAATGTTTGGTTGCTGGATCAAATGAGGAAGGTAGCTTTGGGTCCGGGAAATCAACTTAGATTTGCAGAGGATTCTGTGGGGTGAGGTAGGCAAGTGTTTTAGCACTTTGAAATGAATGTGATGGTTAGTCTAAAGACTATTGAGGAGTTGGAGAGGGCATGTAAGGTTCATGAGTCCTCTTCAAACAGCAGAAAACATTTAGGACTAAATAAACCCCAAGGCAGAGCATTGAACATCAATGGATTCCACCCTTTAATCTTGATTCATTTAGTTATTCAGAAAAAGAGAGATGATGGCACATATAAACATAAGATAAACTAAATAACAGAGGAGAAAACAATGCTAATTCACATTACCAAAAGAATCCCACAAAATGCTGCAAAACCCTGGTTCATTTCCTTGCCAAACTACAGAAGTGACGTACAAAGTAGCTCAATGCATCCACAAGAGTCCAACCTTGACAAATGACTAGGAAAGTGCAAGATATAGGCATAAAACCACCTATGCTAGCCATCATGGGTCGAATCCATGAGTCAAGGAGTTGTTTCAACAAGATCTAAACTAGGAACTGAAAAATAGGCAGTGGAACAGTTTGCCTCTAAAACTATGGAAACTTATTCATTCATACTTAAACCAACTCTAAACTGATGTATCTACCTTCTCAAGTCATATTTCATCATATTTACATCATATTTACATCATATTACATCAATTTACATCATATTACATCATAAATTTACCAAAGAGAGAAGAAAAAGTCAAACTGACAGCAAACTGGGAGAAATTCTGAACAAACAAGCAAAATTGGCAAATTTTTCTCCTATGCGTAGCGCCACTAATTCTATGCATAGTGCTTTTTCCAGGCTAGTTTTGGAAGGCTTCTCGAAGTCCAAATCAGGTGCAGAATAGCTCATTGGAAAGCTTGGTGAGTCTACTTTCTGGGAAAGCTTGAATTTTTTGATTTGGAGTCCATTTTCCCCTCTGAAAATGCAATCTCCCAAGACTGCTTCCTGTGTGGCAAAAAAGTGGCAGAGAGGGCACTTTTTGGGTGTTTTTGGCCCTTTTGGAGGTCCAGAACTTATCAAAATTTCTTAACCATTTCTGAGCAATCATAACTTTTCATGCCGATTCCAAAAATGTAAACTTTTTTGCTAACAGAGGCCCCCATCAAAAGCATAGCACCGGTGGCACTACACACCTGCTGAAAAAAACCTGTTTTTTGCTTCAAAAATTTCAAAAATGACAAACAATTCACCAAATTTCTTGAAATTTGGCATGAGTCATCCTTTTTATGTGTTATTCTGGGCCAATGATGCTTCAGCCAAGATCTTGAGCTTGTCTTACTCCTTTTTGCTTCTCAAATCTCTCTTTAGTTTCGCCTTTAACCTCTTCACCCTTGTTTTGCAAATCTTATTACAGGTTAAGTAGTGATAGGCCATATGGTGCAACATTCTCTTTTCCTTGTTGGATTTCTCAAGAAATTTCTCCATATGAATATTTTTCCTCTCTAACCATGATTCCCGGTCAGCCTCAATTTCTTGGTCAAGGGGTGTCATTGTAATTTTTCTTCTTTTTGCCACTTGCCGATTTTCTCTAATTGTGTTCAGCTCCATGATTGCTTGTTTGTCCTCCAGTTGCTTGTTCTCTTGTTCAAGGAAGCTAATAATCCATTTATCCCTCTCAATGTCAAGTGATAAGGCCTGAATTTTAGCCTCCTTCTCTCTAATGATCATATCCTTGAGTCTTGAGCTTTGAGGGCCCAAATCAATATCATCCTCCTCAACCAAGACAAAATATCTATCTTTCACTTCAATAGGGCCTTCATCATGCACCTGTTTATTTCCTTTGTCTTTATCCCATACCTGATCAGCTAAAGAAGAAGGCAAAGCCCCTTTCTGTTATAGAAATTTTTGTGCCTTACAGCATGAAGCATGAAATGTCAATAATCTAAGGGATCCAAAGTCCCTAAACATGTTGTTCCTACCCCTAGAGGAACAAGGTCAGCAAACCACAGCACTGAATATCAGTTCTACACCTGAAAACACTCAAAAACAAGCTAATTCTGGATCATGTCAACTGCTCCACTGAGCATCTACGCTGAATGTCAACTGCTCCACTGTGTACCTGCGCTGAATGTCAACTGCAAAGAAGGCTACCTACGCTGGGCGAGTTTGGCCAAGTGGCACAGTCATTCCTCAAGGTGTCAATGCCCAGGAAGCTTCCAAAATGACACTTGGATCAGGGAATTCGACTGGTGATGAGTAAGAGGGTCTAGATCTCCAAGTGGAAGCAAGAAACTCCAAGTGGACTCAAGAACTGAAGAATAACTGAAGTGGGAGAGGACACTAGTCAGCTTCATGCCAAGCTCAAGCTGACTCATCCTTTCTCCAAAACTCCTATATATAGAGCTCTCTCATGAGGTCTAGGGGGGCTGGAATCTTGTAAATGTAAGGAAGTGATGTTGGTTTGAGTATAGAACTATTGGGTGATTCGCTTGAAGGAGGTGAAGAGGAGATTTCTTTCTGCTGGGAGGTGATGCTGGATTGGGCCTTTTATGGTTGTATCACTTCCTGAACTTTACTTCTTCCATTAATAAAGCATTTGAGGTTCTTCTATATGCATGTGTCTCAATGGTGTATTGTTATACTTGTGTATTTGATTTATTCTAATCCTTGAATCAATTATGAATGTATGCTTCTTGTAGTTTCCCTCTCTTGTTATTTTGCAGGATCTTGGTGTAGCTGGGCCAGTGAAAGAGCAAGGAGCTGGGAGCAAGCAGCAAAGAGAGAAGATTGGATCAATCATTAGCGGAAGACATCAGTTATTGGATCTCTTCCTCCTCTCTCTTACATCTCATAAAGAAGTAATCTCGAATAGCTTTGCTTTGATTGTTGCTGAGGTACTATCACCCTTAGAGTGGGATAGGGTCATTCCGTATTGGATACGTTTCCCAACAACAAATTGGCGACTCCGCTGGGGATCGTATCTTGTTGGTTGTTTGTGTTTTTGCTATTCATTTCATAAACACAGGGAGTACCGAATCGAATTGCATTTGGATCTTTCAAATGCAAAGTAGAGGGCAGCTACTCTAGCTCAGTTTCTGGGCATGTTTATGATTTGAAGAGCTGATCCACAAGGACTCTGAATAGCTCTTAGTGATAGCTTTTCATCCTCCTTTTCATCCCTTAGTGTGTACTTGACTGATAGCTTCTGATTTGGCCAAAAACTGTGAATTTTTGAGCAATCTGTGACCCGGAAACTGAGAAAAACGCAAGTTTATCTCTTCAGTGCAGGCACTGTGAAGGAAGTCTGCATTTCAGCGCAGATCCCGAAGGGGCTACCTGTGCTGAATGTCAAACTGACAGTGTACCACCTGCGCTGAACCAGTTTTTCCTAGTGCTACTGGGATTCCCTGCTGTTTATTGCCCTGTTTTCATACTTGTTTTTGCAGCCTGTTATCAGTCAATGTACCTATCTGAAACCAACTTTCCTTGCCACTATTCCGCCTCGGTTGTATAAAGAAACTGTATTTGTTCTTTGTGTATTTCTTATATCATTTGCAGTTTCCCATAACGAAAGTGAACTAGTCTTGCTGTGGCCTCTTAGATCTAGACCTGTGATAAGTGTCGTTTTGATCTTAAGAGTTAGTTTGTTTGCTGTTCATAGCTGATTGAGCTTTTGCTTTCGTCATATGGTTTGAATTTATGTATTTCTAGTGTCGAAACAAGTAAATCTTAAGGTGTCTTTTGATTTTGGACAAACTTGTTTGCTTTCACTTGAAATCAAATTCAAAGTTATACAACAGCTTTCTTTTTGTACTACATCAACATTAAGAAAGAGAAAAGAAATACCTGCATTGTGCATGAGCATTTTGACAGTTTTGCATGTTGATTTAGGGAAAAGTGCATTAGTGTGTGCTCTATGATCTATGTGAAAAGATGATGTCTTTCTTTTCCCTCAGTAGTTAAGATTTTCAAAGTTGAAAGATTGAAAAGCTTGCTTATCATCTTAGACTGCATTTAGGAGTGTTACCATACATCTCATGGTGATCCATAAAGGAAAACTGCTAAACAAGATC
The DNA here is from genome assembly GCA_031772625.1 of Pinus tabuliformis. Taxonomy (NCBI): domain Eukaryota; kingdom Viridiplantae; phylum Streptophyta; class Pinopsida; order Pinales; family Pinaceae; genus Pinus; species Pinus tabuliformis. Next base: position 1,250,326,614 of record CM062809.1, read on the forward strand.
AACCTTAAAATAAATTGAATTTACATAACAACGCATTGAAACATAACGCAAACACATAGAGGTCTAAGCTAGAGACGTGTTCCGGCGTTGTTAAACGTGATATCTTAGCGTTGAGTGGTTGGGTGATTCCTCCACGGTGAAGCGATAAGTATCAATGCAAACTTGTGCTCCCACGTACCGTTGCGTATATATTGGGAGACCCCTATAGGAACAAATCCTTTATCCATAGGAAACCGTGTCGGCCGCCCTACTGATCACAATGCAGTGAACACAACATTCATGAAGATCGACCACTCGTACCGTAAAACGTATTCTGTGGTTTTGCGAGAAGCTTGGCACACCCTCTGCCTAGAACTCCAGAGTAGCTTCTTTTGGCCTTTTTCAAACTCTATAACTGAAAAAGTCCATCCGAGCATTTGTCACTTCAGGCTCGTTAAAACATCGAAGGAGACTAGAGTCATCTTTAGCTTTTTCTCGACTCTTAAAAAGTGAAAAAGCAAGTTGTGTCTAAAGCGTCGTTATAAAATTTATTTTAAACGGAACATAATCACCTCCTATTCCTGCGTTGATCTGTAGGTTGAGAACATGGAACGCCCCAACCAAGGAATTCCACATGATGGAAATCCTAGTCCTTTCTCCTCTTGGGGAGAAGTTGGTGCGCCCCACATGGCCACATTGTCGCTTCCAGGACTGACAACTGGCCTGCCCATTTGGCTATTCTCAACCAATGTAGTTCAGAACACCATGGTTCCTGAACAGTCGAGTCAACAGTTAGATCAGTCTAGAGCTGCCCACCAGCCTTCTACTTCCTATAACTCTTCCTCCAATCCTTCATCTTCGCAAGGTAGAGTCGGCAAAAGCCAAGCTCCCATGGAGAAGAAGGAGAAGAAGAAGAAAGAGAAGAAGAAGAAGGAGCCTAAGGCGACTGGGGGCAAGCAAAAGACATCTGACAAAAATCCACACACAGCACAGACCGGGCCTAAATCGCCATGTGTCATATGTAGAGGAGACCACTTCCATAGAGATTGTCCCTGTATTCCCCGGATACTAAGGGACTGGTCCCCTCATTTGCTTCGGGAGCATCAACCTCTGATAGCCATGTTGAATGCTTACCGTCAACCAGCGAAAGTGAAGGTTCAAGACAAAGAGGAGGAGCAAGATCCCCCTGCAGACTGTGTGAAGGCGATCATGCCATCCACCGTTGTCCCTTCTTAGACGAAGCGAAGAGAGTTTTGGAAGATCGCCCGGTTTCACCGTTGAGACATCCTCCTGGATACAAAAAACTCGTGCCAAGTCCTTCGTTGGTTGAAAATACAGCTGGCCCGCTCAAGTGGTCGGCTGAAGCGTCAGTCATTGAGAATGAACCTACTGAATCCAAACCGGACGAAAGTCCAAAGGTCGAAACGGCGGTTGACCTGGTTCTTCCTTCAGAGGTTTCATCCTCAAATGACACCGTCACTGAAGATTCATCTTCAAATGACACCCTCACTGAAGAGAATAAGGATGACACCATCCAGATTCTTTTCATCAACACAGACTCTGATGAGTGTCAAGGCAATGCGCCCATTCCTTTATCGCAGGAAGGAACATCGTCAGGGTCATATCCGGCCGTGTATTCGGTCCCACCACCAAGCAACCTGGTTGTGTCCTTTGATTGGAACCAACTACGCAGACCCCAGTTGCCAGCCAGTATACCATTCAGAATCATAGTCCAAATTTATAGAATGGTAATGGCCGGCACTATCATTGATGAAGGGGCATCTGTGAGTATCTTTTCCTCTATTGCTTGGAAAGCACTGGGTTCCCCGACGCTTTTGCCTGAGATAAGAAATCTCTCGGGTTTTGATAAAGGAACCAGTCGACCATTAGGGATCCTCCCCAATGTGCCTGTTACATTGAAAGGGAAGACCGTTCAAATGAACGTGATGGTCATTCAAGGACCCTTGGATTATAACCTACTCCTTGGACGAGACTATATATATTGCATGCGAGCAATAGTCTCCTCACTCTTTAGAGTAATGTGTTTTCCACACGAAGGAAGGATGGTCAAGCTCGTAGACCAACTTTCATTTCCGGGATCACGCATCGAAAATAGTCATATACCAACCCTGAATGGTCTATTCAATCAAGAAATGTCTCCACCCCCAGTCCTTCTTCCCGATGAGTGCGAGTGATTCGGAAAGATAGGACTGGAACCCAGGGGGCATGCATCCTGGTCTGCTTCGGGCAAAGGAAACCCTGGGTATAAGGTAGAATTTCCGCGAGAGAATATGACTAGTCCGTACCCCGTCCGTGGATGGAAGAGGGGTTGTTCTAGAATAGTATTCTTTTGTCAAGGTTACTTGTTTGATAAAGGTCATTCACCATTGTCTACTTCGGTAGACAGTGCCGAGGAAATGTTTTGTTTGAAAGATTAACGAAACAATCTTTGGGTAACCAGAAAGAGGCAAGCCTCACCCTTTAAAACAAATGTTTTATCGGATAAGTAGGGGCAGCCTTGAAATTGTACTTTATACCTGGGGGCATGCAAACCTTTTGGAGTGCAAGCTAAGAGCTGTTATTTATCTATTTTTGGGATCAGCCGTTTCCGAACTTGCATAAAGAAAGGATGAGAGGGAGCATAGCTTATGTAAGGCGCAAGCTCTATAAAAAATGGGATCTTACAAGAGACATTTCTTATCTTATGACTGGTATAATCGAGCAGTTTTACCGCGGAATTTATGCTCGTTAAAAAATAGAAAAGCGTGATCCGAGCAGTTTTAGCACATAGTTCATGCTCGTTAAAAAATAAACATAAGATTGAGCAAGAGTTTCCTCCAGAGTTTAAGCTCATTAAAAAATGAACCTATTCAGGTAAATAACCACTGTGATCGTAAATTTATTAGCCATAAAAGCCTTGGTCGTGTTTGCACCTGCCACCTCCATTCCATTTGGCCGATCGTTCACCTCCATATGATTGTTTACCCATTTTGAGGAACAGCTGCGAAGAGTGATTTCACCTAGCCATCCTTGTGACACTGCCGTGATTGGAAAATTCCAACCTATACCTGGAATCTGCTGCTATCCCTGTTTATCACTCGTTCCTTAAAAGATGAGTCTTATTTGAGCTCTTTTCATCTGACTCGTAAAATATGAAAAGTTTGCCGAGTTTTGGCCTTCCAGCTCGTTAAAAGGACCGGAAGAGCTATCCCTCCTCTAGATTTTAATCTTTTTGGACCTGAGGGATTATTGCACAAAAAGGTCGAGCGCTTGTTTTATTCGGCTCGTTAAATTTATCGAAAACTCATCCCTTCTGTATTGTTTTATACTTTTTCGGACTTAAGGGATTAGATGACGAAAAAGGAATTTTGGAGTTAACTTTCTGTACCTTTTCAGACTCTCTAAAAATGAAAAGGACCGAGTTTTCCTTGTCGTTAGACTCATTAAAATGATTAAATAGCGACAAACTTGTCTTTAGACGAGAACGAGTTTCCCTATCGCTAAGCTCGTTAAAACATAGCGATGGGCTTGCCCGAAGGGCAGGTTATAGAACAAGCATATGTTATCCTCCTCAAGCTTGACAAAAATAAAGAGGTACTGGTCAGAAATGACTGGGGAAAAATTGGGAGAACCTCAAAGCTTTAATGGTAGCAAGTCGCTCTTGAACATGACACTTTTCCTCCGTATCACATCGGGTTGGGTTGTTTCATTCACCGGTCTCATCACCATGGTCTTCGCCAAACCATCCACATTTGGGGTAATGCTACCGATCCATCGCATCAGTGTCGTTATATGTTCAAGAGATGTTGTTCAGAAAGAGTCAACCGTGTCCCATCCACTACCATACATTATCCTTCATCCACCCATGATCGCCACCCTGAATCATATGTCACAGATTGTTTTCACCTCCACTAAAATCATTAGCTCCGTTCCATGTCACTAATGTGGGATTCATTAAGGCCCTCCTTTGACGGATCGCTTCTTGTCGACTTCAGCTCATTATCCAAGGAGTTGATCTAGGAACACCCCCCTCAGTACTTTGAAGCTTGCATGCCTCAATGGCAAGTTTCTCACTTCCGGCGACAGGTATACATCAATGACCTTCGACCGAAAGACTTTGCGTGGTGTTCGACGCCAAGTCCTTTAGTCACACCACGTGAATTGTACTGCAGTACCTTGAGGGTCATTATCATTATCGGTGGTTCCTCTCGCACTTGTTAACGGTTTACATTATTGACCGGTAATCAAGCGATGTCTTTCCATGTTCGACTTCAGCGCAATTCTCACATGGATCGACTTGTACTTAGAGTGAAGATCGAACGAGTTTGAAGACCCCGGATCTAGTTTCATCCATCTGGGATGCGATATATATTCAGGAAATATAAAGACATTTGATATGTACATCATTGCAGCAGATGATCATCCTACTCAAAGGATGATAATTTTAGCAGAGAATTATCAGTCTACCATCAGACGATCGTCTGTTCTATGTACCAAAATGAATTTATAAAGCTGAGCATGGGAATGCCCGCCTCAGCTAGATCATGAAAGAAGAATGAAAAATAATGTATTGTATTGTATTTTATTACAGGTCACCTCTCAACGATTGAATGAACTTCGGATCCTCCTGATAAAGCATTTCACCCGATAAACGACCTCATACTTTAGGGGGCAACTGTTATAGACATTTTTGTGCCTTACAGCATGAAGCATGAAATTTCAATAATCTAAGGGATCCAAAGTCCCTAAACATGTTGTTCCTACCCCTAGAGGAACAAGGTCAGCAAACCACAGCATTGAATATCAGTTCTACACCTGAAAACACTCAAAAACAAGCTAATTCTGGATCATGTCAACTGCTCCACCGAGCATCTGCGCTGAATGTCAACTGCTCCACTGTGTACCTGCGATGAATGTCAACTGCAAAGAAGGCTACCTACGCTGGGCGAGTTTGGCCAAGTGGCACAGTCATTCCTCAAGGTGTCAATGCCCAGGAAGCTTCCAAAATGACACTTGGATCAGGGAATTCGACTGGTGATGAGTAAGAGGGTCTAGATCTCCAAGTGGAAGCAAGAACCTCCAAGTGGACTCAAGAACTGAAGAATAACTGAAGTGGGAGAGGACACTAGTCAGCTTCATGCCAAGCTCAAGCTGACTCATCCTTTCTCCAAAACTCCTATATATAGAGCTCTCTCATGAGGTCTAGGGGGGCTGGAATCTTGTAAATGTAAGGAAGTGCTGTTGGTTTGAGTATAGAACTATTAGGTGATTTGCTTGAAGGAGGTGAAGAGGAGATTTCTTTCTGCTGGGAGGTGATGCTGGATTGGGCCTTTTATGGTTGTATCACTTCCTGAACTTTACTTCTTCCATTAATAAAGCATTTGAGGTTCTTCTATATGCATGTGTCTCAATGGTGTATTGTTATACTTGTGTATTTGATTTATTCTAATCCTTGAATCAATTATGAATGTATGCTTCTTGTAGTTTCCCTCTCTTGTTATTTTGCAGGATCTTGGTGTAGCTGGGCCAGTGAAAGAGCAAGGAGCTGGGAGCAAGCAGCAAAGAGAGAAGATTGGATCAATCATTAGCGGAAGACATCGATTAGTGGATCTCTTCCTCCTCTCTCTTACATCTCATAAAGAAGTAATCTCGAATAGCTTTGCTTTGATTGTTGCTGAGGTACTATCACCCTTAGAGTGGGATAGGGTCATTCCATATTGGATACTTTTCCCAACAACACTTTCACCCCTGGTGAAGATAGCATTTTCTTGTGGCCCGGTGAAGAAAGCAGGACCCCTTCCACCCTTGGTGAAGATAGTACTCATTTGGCAGCTACAAAAAGTCTCCTGGTGCCCTTTTCATAAGTGACAAACACTGGCACAACTATAGTTTCAGTCTCATGAACATATGGTTGGTTTGAAGGCCCTCCTTCCTCATGAAGCACCGATGAAGTCACCTAAGGGCCTTTGAAAATCTCATGTGCAATGAAGGTATCCCATGATATATTCAGCAAGCTTAGCTGATGCAAAACAACAATTTTAGTCAATGAGAAATGGAAAATGCTACTGCACTGCTGAGGAAGAGGTTTCCTTTGCACATATAGAGCCATCTCCTCAATATTCCTACATATAAAGTATGGGAGGTTGATCATCCTCACTCTTGTGAAATGCATCAGCAATCTAACATGGTAGGTATACAGATGAGAAAACCTCCCTTCACGGGTGAAATATTTGATGATTAGTTTCATGAGAGGAGCATAAATGTCCTGCAAGTATTTGAAAGGAAAAACCCTGCTAATTTGCCTCTGATAACTAGCCTTGATGTAAGGCTCATAATGCTCTATACCCACATGTTGCCCCTTATTCCACTGTTCACCCACATTAGGGATGCTTGTTGTTGCTGCAATAGTTTCAGGTGTCAAGGTGAAAGAGACACCAACTAGGTTCACCTGGCCATTGTGAAGATGAAGAACAAACAACCTAGCCAGCTTATGATGATACTTCACCCTTTCTACATTTCACAAAACTGATAACAAGACTGATGTTTAAAACAGGTTACTGCAAGAGGGAAAGCAAGTAATTCTGTGAGAGTGGTGGGCTCCTCCCGGATATGTTTTCCTCCTTTATGTGGTTTTCTTGGTACATGATCCTCCTGGGAAGAATCACTAACAGTTTCATCATCCCTCTCATATGCTGAATTTGTCTCCATACTTACAAATTTGGAGTGAAAACTGATGAGTATGAAGAGATTTTAAAACTATGAGGGTGAACAATTTATGTAGGAAATGGTTGTTGTTTTTCTTTTGGGAAATGACTGAATGACTAATGTTATGACTATAAATGAGGGTTTTCATGGTGGAAGGAATGTAATGAGGGAATAGGAAATGGGAATTAGGGTTCTGGGAATGTATAGGGTTAGGGTTTTGTAATAAAGAATGAGTGCTAATGATTTTGGGAGAGGTAAACAGGAACGGATTTAGGGAAATTTAGTGTGAGGGAATGGGGTGTAGAAAAATAATCAAAGGGGAATAAAAATAGCAGAAGACAATACCCTATGCAAATTTTGCAAGCCAATTTAGAGACAGCTAGGGTTTAGTGTTTTTGACATGCAAATCACCACCACTAATGAAAAATTGCTTACTAGACAAGATAAGAGGCTTCACTTACTTGTTGAGAGGTTAATTGTGAATTTGGAGGCAGAGGAAGATGATGAAAATCGATTTGAAGCTCAACAGGCAGGTGCGTAGTGCTGCCTCCCAGGTGCATAGTGCATTTTGTATGCGTAGCGCATGACCAATACTCAATGTAAAACCTGCGCCAGGTGTGTAGCGCCTGTGCCCAGGTGCATAGCACCAGTGTGATTTCCAATTTTTTTCTCAGTTTCGCCTCTTTCTCCCAAAAAAATGATTTTTCCCTTTGAGCTCACTCACTTGCAAAAAATGAAGACCTTCAAATACATAGATGAGCTTTATATCCTTTTGGCTTTAATTTTTCATTTAACAAACCCACTTTCCTAAAGTCTTATTCACTTTTGCTTTAAAAACTATGTTTTTCATTTGCATTTTGACTCTTCTTGATCAATTGATGAACTAATGCATTGATGTTTTTGTTTTTTGCAATGGCTGGAGTTGGCAAGGTAACCAAGGGTAGCAGCAGGAACTTATTACATATAAAAACTTTGAAATTGCATCAAATTTGTACATAGAAATAAAAAAAAAACTATGTTTTCACCTCCTCATGTGCCTGCTGACCTTTTATTTACTTTTGGATGACCATGGTGGAAAACCCTAGACCTAGTGAGACCTAAAACCCTAAAATTGGCTTTTTCAAGTGAAATGACACAAAATGACAATAAATGACCTAACATGTGAAAACATGCCAGCAGGTAAATGCCATGAGGGAAATTAACAATGAACCACTACCATCAGTTGATCCATGACCTAATGGAATGTAGTTGATCGGATGGGACACCTAATATGCATGCAAAAAGAGAAATTTGATCACTAATGGAGGGATGAAGATACCAACACTAACAAAGTGGTTTTCTTCACTTTCAGACTTACTTAAAAGAGGGCTATAGTTAATTTCTATAAAATTCTTTGGATCTTGGCAATGAGGTCTCTTTCTATTGTCTATTCTATACCCTTTTCCACTTCACATTGTTCCCGTTTCTTCTTCGAATGTTCTCCCAAACATAAGTAACTAATAATATGACTACATTGTAAAATCCCCTTTTCGTACAAAAGCATTTTAATCTAGATTTTTAGAGATCTTAAGAACTTACCTCACAGTCCTTTGAAAATTTTCCATTCTACTTCGCTATAGGACACAATCGTGTCTACCGCGAACTCAGTAATGAATCCTCCCAAGATGCTATCAATCCAGAAATCAACAGTGCTTGAGATCCTATTGTTGGTACTCTTGAGTCGATGTATCAGTTCAGAAGTCCACTCCTTAGGTTCATCTCCTTCAAAACATTTTTTTCTCGCAACCAACCTTGAAATCCACTCGTATCGCTCAACATGAAACGAACCAAAGAATATTTCGTATTGATCTTTGAAAATATGATTTTCCAACCATCTTTCAGTTGACAGACGAGGGTTTCTATTCTCTTTTTCTGCAAGTTCTCATTCCTTTTGTACTACCCATTCTTGGATTTCGTTCTTCGACGGATGTCGCATAAAAATATCCCTCAAACTGATCTCAATCCTAGAAATGGAACCATTTGTTGGCTTAGTTTGGGCTGAACCAGGTTCAATCCTTTACTGCAAACCAACAAATCCTTAATCACTAACCCTTTTGGCAACGACTTGCAAGCAAGTCATAGTCTCAGCCGAAGTGACTATGGGAGGTTGCAGAACAAAGTTTTTGTGGCCTTAAGGGATACTGTGATGTGGAAATTTAGTATTTTCTTATGCTTTAACACTTATAAAATAATTCACATTCATGAACTACTTCACACTTATATATTACTTCACATAATTACATATGTCTTTTAAACATATCATAAACATCCATAAACTTCACAGTACTTAAATAAAGTACAGATAATAAGAAAATCAAAAAATGAAGACACGTAATTTTACCATGGTTGATCCCAATATGGGACTACATCCATAAGAACTATTGCTTATAATAGATCATTTGGCGCAACAAACAACTATTCACCTATACACACAGTTGCAGGTTTTCTGTGCACTAAGATGCAAACCCAGGCCTCCACGCACTCAACTGTGAAGCCTCGTCCCTTTCTCCGAAGTATATATCACAAAAATACAACCATAAACATCGATCTAGATTCAAAATATAGATTGATGCCTTACTTATTTATTATTCATCCCTATATATACTATTACATTTAGGGATTACATCGCTACATTACCATGGACCCAATACCATGGTTTCCAAAACACAAGGTACCATGGTCCAAAACCATTCAACTTTTACAATATTTTATGCTTTTACAAAAAGGGAGGGGCTTTGCCTTGAAGCCCCTATACTGTACGGTGAGTTTTTTTTGTGGTCCTTGTTGTGCCCCGCTGCTCTTCTGTGCGGTCCAATTCGCACTCTGCATCATCCTTTATACTACACACTCTACCCACTAAATTTAGATTCCTTGCCCAAAATCTGGCTAAGTTGGGTTGCACCAAACAATTTTCCTACTTTGGTCTTGTGTTGATCACCAATAGGTTGCTCAGTGTTTGGGGTGTGTTGATTCTAGAAATTTGGGAAAACAAAATAGAATCCCGAAGCTTCCTCTTTCATAAGCTTTCAAGATCTATTATAACTATTTACCTTAGATAAAAGTCTCAAATCCTATCCTATCCTACCTTGGAGTTTTCATCCCTTATCCCTTGAGCTCATATTCCCATCAAGAGTGGATCTCAAGCTCAGATTGGTAAAATGATACAAATTTATTAACTACCTCCTTCACCTATATATTTACTGCCATCCGTAAGAAAGGGGTTGGCTTTTGGAGAGTGATTCTACCCTTATGTTGTTGATGTGAGAGATATCATTCCATGCATTAGGGTGATTAGAGGTGCACTTTGTGGCAAGGAAAGGACAAGTCAACTTAGAGGAGATATTTTACAAGGTCAACACCTATTTTTGGTTGTAACTAACTCCATTTATATTAATGCAAAGAGTTTTTTGTTTTGATATATATGATGTTATGATTTCATGTATTTCAATACCATGTTGATCTATTGAATAAAGTGATTAGATGATGCTACATAGATCCCATAGATCATTGGCTTGTGTTTTTTGATTGCATAGGTTCTAATTATAGCGATCAAAGTTAGGATTGGAGCATACAAGCCAAGGAAGGAGTGAATCATACAACATATTTCGTGTAGGCTTCATCCCATTATCTATTTACTTTAAGGAAAACATTAGCCCCTTTGTCTTTTTGTTGTTCTAGGTCATTCCAGCAGGCCTAGGGAAGATACTTCTGTCTGTAGTCATAGATTTCGTATAAAAAATTGGCAACTTCGTTGGGAAATGGTGTATTCCCTTGGTGTTTTCTTTGTCCATTGTGTTTGTCTTACCTCTTCTTCAAAACTTTACTGTCTTATTTAGTAGAAAACAAACCTAGGAAGACCTTTCACTGAGTTTCAATTACATTTTTTTTCTTCAAAACTTTGCATCCCTTGACCAATGCATCCTTTGGTCTTGATACAAAGCATTGCACCCCAGCTGACCCTTCTTTGAGCCAACGCTGCATAGCATTGGTGCCTCCTTTGCACTTGTGTTGGCCCCTGTTCATGAAAAAATTGCTTTTGTCTTGATTTTCTCTCTAATTAGCCTTCTTCCAACTACTCTTCCTTGAGTCTTTGAGTGTCTTGTGGTCTCTTTGAAGCCTCCATTTGGTTTTCTTTCATTTTTTTTAGCGCCTTTGCTAAGGATTTGTTTAGATTTTCCTTTATTCGTATCATTAGGTCATTTGCAAATTGATTTTGTTTTATCATTGAGTGATTAGATGAATTGATTTTCTAGTCATCGTTATGAAAATTTTGTTTGACTCAGTGATTGAACTTTTCATCTTAGTTTTCTTCATTTTCAAAAAATTAAATGATTCGAAAATAAAAATATTTGCATTGGAATTTAGGGTTTTGTGTGTGCATCAACATTGGAACAATTGAGCCCACGGGGCTTTGGATTGACGGTGAATGGGTGCGCTGTTAAGGCACTCCTTGTGATAGGTCACCGGTTCAAATCCCCGTGGGTACTTAGGTTAGTCTTAAACTAGAAAAAAAAAAACATTGGAACAATTGTATTTAAAAGGGAATTGTACTTTGCACATTGTTTGCTACATATTGTTAGTTGCATACTCTTTGTCCCTTCCCTTCCTTAGATATATTTTCATTGAATGAGAAAGATTTCATTTCTTCATGCTCGTTTGCATTTTAGGATATTCAGGTGACATTCACGGTGAGCCCCAAAATTGAAACTTAATTGAAGATAAACATTAAAATTTATTGAATCTACCTAAGAGCATTTGTAACATTAATTCAAACACTTAGAGGTATATGCTAGAGACGTGTTCCGACGTCTTTAAACGTAGGAGTTGTCGTTGTTTTCCAGCATTGTATCCCGAGGGTGAAATCCCGTTCCACATACATGAGTGTATAGGATCGTTCTCCACGTACCTTCAGGTATATTAGATAGTGCTCCATGCAGGTAAATTATATGGAAACACTCTCATAAAATGGTTACAAATTAGACATCACTACTATGGACTGAACTTCTACGTACCATCGAGTATATTTTGGAAGTCCCCTATAGGTTACTATCCTCTCCATAGGTAACTAAGTCGCCCACCTTGTATACTGTGATACATCGAACATAACATTCAGGGAGATTTGTTATACGTGCATTAAGTCCTTGGTTCACCAAGGTGTATATTGCAATTCACAGTTGCTTGGTAATCCTTTATCCCTATATTAGCCTCTTTTTGCTTTATTTTTTTATTAATTTCTAAAATCTACTATCCAACATGGAAGAACAAAATCCCCCACTCCATCGTTCGCTTAGAATGCAAAATAAGCCTCCTCTCCAACAGAGGCTACTCCTGGTCATCATCAGAAGCATAAGAAAATGTAAACTACCGAAATAAGAAATTTGGGAACTACTTTTGGTCCTCCTCATGAATCTAATCAACTAGAATCATCTTTCCCTTTGAGTACTGGGCTTGATATTACCTCTACACTTTTCGGTGAACTTGACACATTCAAAATAAAAGCACCTTAAACCTTATTACATGAGGTTATCGAACTTGAGGTACCCTCAACCATCTTCACCTATTACTTCAAGACCTTCCCCTTCTCTTCCTTTGTCTCAGACAGAACCTCCATCCATATATCTTGGATCCCACGGTGAACCTCTTCCATACAATCTTATGAGTATTGAAGAGATACCACAAGAAGAGCCTCATCCTTCTACTCGTATTCATTGGAGTGGACTCCATTTATATCAGACTCACCCTCTTCCCCCTCTTCAAATTCCAACACAAACTCATTTACCTTATTTTTTTGACTCACCCACGGATTTCTCGCGACAATCTTCATTGGGATTGTTAACCATGACTAGATCCGATATGACTTCCCAACCCGTGTCCACCACTATGGTTGAGACATCAAATGTTTCTTCCTCATCCATGTTTACAACATCACCAGAGGCACATCTGTATGGTGGCCCGTCCGTCCCACTTGGCTATTAGTCTTTATTTGGTACCTTCTCTGGTGCAACTTCTAGTCCTTGGATCTCTCCCATGTCATCTATTTCAGGAATTCCATCTGGCACTTCCCTTATGAATGTTACTCAACCTTCTCCTTCTCCTCCACCTATAGTTGAACAATAGGTTGGCCCTTATGTTAGTGGGCGAGGATATCTTCAACAAACTAACTCTCCTTATTTTGGGTGCCCTCCACTTGGGGTGTAGTTTCCTCCATCATCCCCTCCTTCTATGGTAGGGGGGAAACCTATCATTGGTATACCTCAAAATGGTAATCAACCTTATTATAATCCACCTTATCCTGGGATGGTTTCCAGTGTTTGGTAACCCACTTTCCCTATCCAACTTGGTTCGATTTTGGACCGATTGTTGAATTCTCAACCTGTGTTGTCTCATCTCAAATTCCTACCCTTCAATATTTACCTCAACAAGTTCAAATACATATAAGTCAACCTTTACAGGCTGCTATTGCATCTCAACCTATTTCATCAGTATCTGGTACCCCTCAGGTTCCACTCACCCAACCTTTACAAGGTACCTTACAGTCTCAATCACTTGGGCAAGGTATGCCTCAAATTATAGTAGGACTAACTGTGTATGGTATTACACAACCTCAATCGAACCCACCTTATGCCACGACGATGAAAAATCTCTCAGGGAAATAGTATAAACCTTATCATTGTGTTCCTAAGTGCCTTTTTAAGTACAACACATCCAAACCTAGCCATTCTAGCCTTTATAGGGTTATCCTGGAGCTGGCCAACAATGTTACAGGTATGTTGGTTACCAGAATCCTCCTTATCCTAGTGCCCAGGTTCCTCTTTATTATAACCCTCCTTATCTGGGAACATAAGTACCTATTTCTCAGGCTATTCCTTCCTATCTAGGCTATCCTCCACTGGATTTTAACCAACAATTACATTTTTTGGAGAATCTCAAATTTCCAGACTTTAATCAGCTCACAAATGATCCTATCACTCATTCACCTTGGTGGCCGATAATTCCTACCAAATTGCCTTATGATATCCCAAAATTCAATGGGAATCCTGGAGAAGACCCATCGACCCATGTCATGATGTATCATCTATGGTGTTCTTTGAACTCCCTTAATGATGATTCCATATGATTATGTCTTTTCCAATATACTCTTACAGGTACCACAACTAAATGGTACATTGAATTACCTAGAGCTTCGTTTCATGATTTCAGTTCCTTAGCTACCACCTTCCTCACACATTTCCAGTTACCCATCCAGTATGAAACTGGAATGAAACTTTTTACCAACTTTAAACAAACTAAGGCTACTCACATCTCGAATCACATTCATGAATGGCGACGTCATCACTGGTTGGTTAAAACCTATGTTCTGGATCAATTGTTGGTGGAATGGTTCATTAAATCTCATTGCCATCTATCAAAGAGGATGTAGCTAAAGGCAGGGTCATGACTTAAGAGCAAGTGATTGCTTGTGCCCAGTATTTGGACCTCATTTATACCTAATATAGCATACTCTATGAAAATCTACCAGACACTCTAAGACCTTGAAACATTGTACCTCTAACTCCTGGTAAATAATCTCATACTGCTGATGGCATCATTGGTTTTGACAGTTCACAGATGGTAAGTAAACCAGGTGGTATTTCTCTCACTTCATCTACCCAAAACCCTTCATCCAATCCTCATGCTTCTTACTCTTCCAAGGTAAATGTCATTTCATTTGATAAAGGCAAAACTCAACAACAACCAGGAAGCAAGAAGAAAGGAAAAGGAAAAAACAAGAAAGTTTCTTCACCGTAGGATAATAAAAAAAAATCAGTCCTCTTATGAAAAATGAAAGCCTTACTACCAATTCTTGATTTGTAATGAAGAGCACTTTACTTGTGACTATCCTCACCACACGGAAGTGAACTAGTTTCTGAGATCCTTCACTTCTCCCATTGTGTTGACCAATCGGTTTCCCAATCAGGAGACCCATATGGTTGCTCGAGATCTTTCTTCCCCTAACACGGTTTTAATTCTTTCCTCCACAAAGCCTAAATACGATGTTATGGTGGATGCTCGGAACAAGGACTATGGTAATGAGAATCCTCTGAGCGATCAGGTTACTGATCAACCTACGAGTTCGACATCACCTTCATCTAATCCTACTCCACCCACAATTCCTGCGGAGTTAACTATTAAACCTCTAAAAGGCGTTATTCATAAATTTGATTTCAACCCTCATGCCAAGCTTTCTCTAAATTATAATGTAGTTGAATACTTGGCTCAGTCTCCATCAGCTATATCGACCCTCGAGGTGTTGCAAAACTACCCCACCCAAAAGAAGGCTTTTCTTTTGGTTATCAGATGTGTGGATCCTTTGAATTATATCTTAATTTTTTTTAGTCATGAAAACTATACCCCTCGCCTTCTCGCTCAATTGGCCTTCATCATCCAGATCGTCATCCATGGTAAGAAAATTCATCGTTCTATTATGGACGAGGGAGTCTCGACCTGTATCATGTCTATGTATTGCTGGTAATCGATTGGTTCTCGTCAACTGAGTCAACCACCCACCACATTGAAAGCTTTTGATGGGAGAATGTATAAACCTTGTGGTATTCTGAAATCCTTGCAAGTAGAATTAGGGGGAAAAATTTTATCCATAGAAGTTGAAGTTATTGACGAACCTCTTGATTATTATCTTATATTGGTTCGCACGTGGGTTTACGCCATAGCTACTGTCGTTTAGACTTATTTTCGTATGATATCCTTTTCTCATAAGGGCGGGATTATGGCCATCGACCAACTCACCTTCTTCGCCTCTGATTCTCATGTTATTAGAAGTGTCCCTCTTGTAGGGGAAAATATACACTCTTATCAGCACATCGGGGTTAGACTGTTGAAGGATTCCTCACCCATGGGAACCTTTTCGCTCCCTCCTTGTCCATTTCCCGATAGCTCACCATTGATTGCTTGTATCAATATGACATCATCTTCTACTAACCCGACTGATCCATGGATTGTACTAGATGAAGCTAAAATATGTAGTTTTGGTGACCGAATGTTGCTTAGCCCCATTGAGTTTGAATCCAAAGCCATCTATTTGGCTTGTGTGGCTTATTCCTTCTCTTTGATCAATTGGGTCAATCGATCATTGGATTATGGCACGTCTTCTAATCCGTTATCTCATACATTCTCTACTGATGAGAGCATCATGGAGATCATGATGCCAAATGATGCGCCATGGGATGATCATCACCATCGTTCCTCCTTACCAGATTCCATTGAGGATATCTTAGTGATCTATATCTACATAATATCATCGAGTCTTTCATGAATTCCTTTTCTATTCATGAAGCCGATTCCGAAAAGAATGTTTCAAATATCGAAGAGACAATACCTCTTGATATATCTATTAAACCGAGTATTGTAGAAAATATACACATTGGTGTGTCTTGCTCTCCGTCTAAGATTAAGACCTATAAATACCTATTTCAGGAGTTTTGAGATGTCTTTTCCTGGACCTATGATGAAATTCGAGTCTTTCCTGTGATTAAGGAAAGTGTTCCCTCTGCGGATAGAGGCAACCTCTCTAGCCCTAGAGTGGGTCTAGTCACAGCAAGGACAAAACAACAATTAATTCCCTTAAATAGTCATCGTTGGCGG
The DNA here is from genome assembly GCA_031772625.1 of Pinus tabuliformis. Taxonomy (NCBI): domain Eukaryota; kingdom Viridiplantae; phylum Streptophyta; class Pinopsida; order Pinales; family Pinaceae; genus Pinus; species Pinus tabuliformis. Next base: position 1,250,342,976 of record CM062809.1, read on the forward strand.
CCTACCTCAAACCAGTGGTTTATGAAGTTCTGTTGCACTGCTCCAGCTTCCGTTTCCTTCTCCTTAATGAGCAATCAACCTGAAACACCACAAAGAAACAAAAAAGCATGTAATCGAGAAACCACAATGATCTATTTACTCATAAAGTCAAGAAGTCATGAGCTATCAAGTAAATTACATACAAGACATAGGAAATCGTCATTAATTTTATTAACAATAAATCAAGAGCAATGCTTACAACCAAGTCTTGACATTGCAAGCCTTCTTAGAGGGTCCAACCAGTGTGTTTCTCCAAGCATTCACTCCCAAGGATGGGTCTCCCTAATAGCAATATATCTCTCTCTCTTATTCACAATCTTTAACAAAAGGTTAAGGGCACTCCACACCTTCTTGCAAACTATATAGCAATCCCACACTTGTCACACTCACACCAAAACTATCTATCAAACTCAAAAGTAGTAGCAGCATTGTACAACCAAAAGAACTAGCAACTAAGGAACTAACATATCATAGCAATGGTGAGTGATTTTATAGGAGAAGGAGCCTCCATGAAATGAGGGAGAGGGAGTTTATCCTTAAGGAAGGTAGCACAAAAGGTGGAACCACCATCCAGAGGTGGAAAGGCAATCCAAACTGACCCAATAACCAGCTCTAGGAACATCTAGAAGGCTGATTGTTTGAACTAATTTGCCAAATCTGGATCATCATGGGTCTTGAACTGGGGACTATCGATGACACCGCAATGATACAGTGCATGATAGAGAACCGTCGTAGATTTTAAGGGGTTACTAGCGATGATGCAGGAAATTAGTTAAAAAGGGTCAATATTCAGCATTATAGAGCATTTGCTTAATCTTCTTACACTGGTGTGAAGATATGAACATGATTATTTGACACATGACACAGTAGAGGGACTGAGATGAGGACAATGACAAATTACTGTGTAACAGATGCCCCCTAAAGTATGAAGCCTGAGAGAGTGGGAGGGGTGAAATGCTTTACAAAACTGTCTGAATTGAAACACCACCTGGAAGAACCTACAGGCGCAAGTACAACTGATATCTCTAATAGTGAAATACATGTAGTCTAGGCATGGGCGCAGCCATCCAAAAGACATACGAATCTTGGTTTGTGGTATGGACGCAGCCACCCACTTAATAAGACCATATATAATGACAAAGGTATGGTCGCAGCCATCCATGAAGACTCAGGTATGGTCGCAGCAATCCATCAAATAGTCATGTATGTAATCATGGACCAATCCACGCAGCCCGAAGATGTGTAATCTTAGTCCAGATTCTTGAAACCCAACCGATCATAGTACAAATTCTAGCATGTGAACAGATGTGCTGAAATCGAGCATGATAGAAAGTCACTTTATTATCGGTCAGTGATGAAAACGTTCACAAGCACAAGAGAAACCACCAATAATTCCAATGGCTCTCAAGGTACTACCTGGTACAATCCACTAAGTGTGAAAAATGAGCTATAGTCGAACACTCGTGGAATCACCCAATCGACGACCAATGATGAAAGTCGACCGTCAAGCACAAAGAACTTGCCATTGAGGCATGCAAGCTCCAAGGTACCAAAGGGGATCTCTAGATCAGTCTCTTGGATAATGAGCTGGCGTCGACAAGAGATGATCTGTCGTAGGAGGGCCATAATGTTTCCCTCATCAACAACACGAGATAAGGAACAAGTGGTAGATGGTGAAGCAGAGTATCAGAGGAGGAGGTAAGGAAGTGAACTGCAGAAGGATTATACTCTTGAACATGTTGGCGACATGACTCCAGGAGGTGGCAGCATTCAGGTACCAAGGGATCGGAGGCTTGATGGAGATAGCATGGATCAGCTATAATGAGGCTAAACGGCAACCCAAAATCCTGGAAGGCCAAATGACGATGTATGTATATCCCAACCTGACAAGAAGAAAAAGTGTCGATGTTCAAGAGTGACTAGCTACCGTAGGTAACCAATGATAACTTCCAAATTTCCCCCACCATTGCTGGCGAGTAGCCCAATTATTTTTGAAAACAAGCTTGAAGGGGATAGCATATGCTTGTAATATAAGTTTGTCCTTCAGATGAATCCAACCTAGTAATGGTTTCAGGAGCCCTAGGGAGGAGAAGCTCAAGTCTCGTCATGGTGACAAGTCCAATGTCGTCAGGGTTTAACGAGTCCGATATAGGGAAAACTCGGAGTCTTTTTCATGTTTAGAGATTTTGAAAAAGACACAGAAAAGAAAACTCCAGGGGGGTCCTTTTTTGTAAATTTGTGTCTCTCGAGCCTGAAAAAGTATAAATAATACTCAAGAGAACTGCTTGACCATTACGATCAAGGAATACTTTTCGTAATTAGTGGCCTCAATCCGAAAAAATAGAAAAGTGATCGAAGACACATCGTTTTGTAACCAATATCGAACTCGAAACGACAAAATTCCAACAATATTTTCATGTTTACACGGTCAGAAAAGAGCTAAAAGTGGACTGCCTTTTGTTCCATTTAACGAGTTAAAAGGGAAAACTCGGCAATCTTTTCATCTTTAAACGGTCGGAAAAGAGCTGAAAGCATACCTTCATTTTTATTCTCTTTAACGAGTCAAAAAGGGAAAAAATACTCGGCAATATTTCATCTTTTACGAGTCATAAAAGAGCTTAAAGGAGACTTGTCCTAGAGGAATGAGTGGTATAAGGGGTAGCAACTGGTTCCGACAATGGTGGAACTACTCAAAACATGTAATGGTCAAGAGGCTGGCTAATAAAACCACTCATCATTGCGGTCCCTCAGGAAAGGAAAAACAACCAAGTGGAAGCATATGATCGACCAAAGAGATGGTGGCGATGGAATGAAACAACCAAGGCTCATATAGCAGAATTTAGCGGATAAAAACGGCAATCACGAGATGTAAATCGGTTAGGGGTTCATTTTTACAAAAGCTTGAACCATGGAGAACTCTGCTTGGATTCGGTTTCATGTTTACACAATCTTGAAACAAAAAACTTGTTATGAGTTTGCATGCCCCCAGCGTGATGACGCAAATCGAGGTACATGCCCCCCAAGCTTCATTGCATTCAACAAGGTGGATGGAATGAAGGTTCTCTTTCGAGATCTTGGAAAGATTCGACTTGGATTTTACGAGATCATAATCAAAGACTCGATTTGGAAAGGGAGTTGTTTCATTTTTTAATGAGGTTATCCTCATAACCCTTGTTTCATATTTTAACGAGGTTGACACAAAAACAAGAACCGTCCTCGGGACTCCTTGTTTCATTTTTTAATGTGCTTGACACAAGACAAGGAACTATGCTCGTGACTCCTGTTTCATTTTTTAACGAGCTTGGCACAAGACAAGGAACTGTTCTCATCACTCTTGTTTTCATTTTTTTAACAAGGTTGAGACAAGAGCAAACTATCCTCGTCACTCCTTGGTTCATTTTTTAATGAGGTTGACATAGGAACAAACTATCCTTGTAACCCCTTGATTCATTGGCCATATGAGAACATGGCCCCCAAGAGGTCTTTGCGGGATGGAAGAGATGCACTCTGGGAGGAATGCATGTCATGAGGCACGAATGGCAAATCGAGTTCCAATGCCCCTAGTACATGGTGTACAAATCTGCATGATCATCAGTAGAGGCAGAGATGGAACGAGTAGCCACATAATTGACCTATGGCAAGGAAGGCATTGCTTGCGAGTAAGAACCGAGAGGGGATGACAGTTGTGCAGGAGGCACCATGGGACTAAAGAACGATAATTGATCTATGGTCACCATTCTTCTGTCGTGTGGAAAACAAGCCACACGGAAAAGTGAAGAGACAAGGGCCCCCATGGCATAAATATAATCACGTCCAAGGAGAAGACTGAAATATAAAGCACCTTGGACAACCATCACGTCTATATAGATGGTTTTGCCTCCCAAAGTAACAGGGAACTTTGAAAGGATCCCTAAGGGTTGACTGGTTCCTCCGTCAAATGCCAACAGATTCTGTGTGACTGGCACAAGCTGTGGGGAGCCCAAATCTTGCCAAGTAGTGGAAGGAAGAAGACTGACAGACACACCCTCATCCATGATAGTGCCAGGTATTGCCTTATTATAGGCAGGTACAGTAATCTAGAAAGGCACATAGGATGGAAGGCGGAAAGCAGTCAAGTGACTCCAGTCGAAGGAAACGACGGAACTACTTGGTGGGGGTATCATATGATTGCCCCCATGCTCTACAGGAATCAAATATGGACTCTCTTGATCAGCGGGGATAGGAGGGTCGTTCTCGAACTCTAGAGAACTTGACGAGACGAGAAGAAAATGAGCATGATGCTCTTCCGAAACAGAGTGATCAACAGGTGGTGAACCCAAATCGACTCTCTCTCTGACCAATGGTTAGTTTGGAACAGGCTTAGCATAGCCAAGCTCAAAAAGAGGAGGACAAACAAGGGAAGAATCTAAGTTAATCTCTTTGTCAACTGGTAGAGGATCTAAAGAGAGCCTCTGATAACCAACGGGAAGTCGGGGTGAAGAAGCTATAAGACTTTCCAAAACGGCAGAACCTTTATCCATGAGCGGACAAAGGTGAAGGGGATGGTTGCCTTCACATAGCCTACAGGGGAATCGAATCTTCCCTTTCTTCTTACCGTTGTTAGTTGATAGGGTAGCATCGCCATGAGCTTCAGAGAATGATGAGGGATGAGCCAGATCGTGAGACCATACTTCTAAGATCCTAGGAATACCAGGACAATCACGAAGAAGATGGTCACCCTTGCACAATTTACAAGGAAACTTAACCTTCAATGGAGGAGCAGAAGGTGGTCTGACCTAAGATGTACTCGAAGCATTAGCTGCACAGGTGGCCTCATGTTTATCAGACTTCTTCTTCTTCATCATCATCTTCTTCTTCTTCTTCTTAGTCTCATGGTTAGTAGATGTGGAACTTTCACCAGGTGAAGGAGGAGAGGAGGAGGAAGAAAGAGGAGAAGAAGGCGTAGGCTCAACCTTGTATTCATCATGTCATGGTTCAGACAAAGGAGATGGTGGAATAGGGGTCATGATGCTCAGGACCACCGAGGTTGAAAACAACCACACGAGCAAACCGATGGTTAACCCAGGCAAAGACAATGTTGCCATATACGGAGCACCGGCATTTCCAAAAGAAGGAAATGAACCAGGGCTCCCATCTGGGGGAAGACCTTGTCCAGTAGACTCGGGGAATGTTGCCATCAGGAACGAGCCTGAAAAACACTCTTATCTCAGCCAAGAACTCGAACTATTACCTGGAATATTTCGTGGGCAGTAAATTTTATGACACATGAACAAAACTTGACCTTCTCATGTTTCAAGAGTCGACAAAAGGATGAAAAGGTGACTCAAACTCTATTGAGGTTTAATGAGCCTGAAAGTACAAGTGCTCAGATGAATCTTTTCTTTTAAGGAGTTTTAAAAGGAACAAAAGTGACTACTCTAGAGAAACTAGGCAAAAGGTTTACCAAACAACCCGTAAAACTGCATATACACCTTCGCGATCATATGAAAACCGAGGACTTCCCGTACGACAGTCAATCTTCTTGAATGCTGTGTTCGGTGCGTTACGGTTTGCAAGGTGGAAAACATGGCTTCCTAGGTATATAGGATGATAACCTTTTGGGGTCTCCCAACATATAATTGACGGTACTGGGAGCACAATTCGATACTAGACCGCTATTGAGTCACAGAAGGAGGAATCACCCAACCTTAAGTGAGAACAATAGTGACTAGGTTTAACGATGCCGGAGCACATCTCTAGCCTATACCTCTAAATAGTGTGTGTTATGTTCCAATGCGTTGTTAAGTTCATTCAGTTCATTTTAGAGTTGATCTTGAATTACGTTTCAGTTTCCAGGCCTTACCGTATGTATACAAAAACCTAGGATGCAACTAGAATGAGTAAAGCCTCTTTTACTTCAATGAACACCTACCTAAGGAGGGTAGAGAGATCATTCCCAAACCAAGAAAAACCAAGATAAGATAAGGGACACAATGCATAAACACATCAACCCTATAGTGCATGGATACTACTGATGACAAATTTTAGAGTTCTCTTTTCAATTTATCAAACATGAAAATTTGAAATGCACATATACTTTCACCTTCGTATATCAAATGAACGCAATCCCTTAATTTTTTTGTTTTGAATTTAAAAGAAACAAATAAGCAAGTGTGAAAACCAGTTGATCCAAAAAATTGTGATCTATGTTTGGTAGTGAAAAGAAATCAAATCAATACCAAAGATTGGTTCAATAATTGTCACTAAAAATCAACCAGAAAGAAACAAGCAATGAAGAAGCCTCAAACAAATCAACAAGAAGGTTGCAGATGAACCTTGGGCAAACAAGCAACCAAGCCAAGTAATTCAAGAATTTGAAAGAACAAACTAGGTCACAAAGCCAAAAATGCAAGATTCATTCAATAAAACCAAAGAAAGAGTACCTTAACCATAAGCAATCAAAAACAAGCTAATGGGAAAGAGAAAGATAACAGGGGATGAATAGGACTGGTGAATTCAGGAGGTAGAATTGGAAAAACAACTCTACATAAATCGTCGTGGGCATAACACCAGCAACTAGGGATGTGTTACACAAAAATATCGTCACCATGATTATTTGCAGTCAGTATGGGTCTATCATCACTTGTACTATCCTCCTAAGCAAGTCTCAGACCTCAGCTCTCTAAGTCAAGCTTTGAAAATGAGAGAAAGACATTGAAAATCAACAAATCTCTGGTTCCGCACTTTCTCTCACTGTTACCTGCGGTCCCGCACCTCCTGTTTACAAAAACTGCGGACCTACCCGCTCTGTCCCTAAATGTGTGGGTGCAGACCCCTGTGAAAGTCAAAAAGGCGCAAGTTTATTCTAAAAAATTCACTTTGGGTTAATTCTAGATGATTCTAGAAGGAATTTTGACGTGGATTGGCCGCTCTTAGGTGGTTCATGCATCCCAAAAGAGAAGGAGATAATCCCTTGATGAGAGGAGTTATCCCTTTGAAGGAGGGCTTTATACCTTTGAAGGAGGGCTTTATCCCTTTGAAGGAGGGCTTTATACCTTTGAAGGAGGACTTTATCCCTTTGAAGGAGGACCTAGTAACTTCCTTCCATTGCACTATAAATTAAGGCATTGGGCTGGTTGCTAGGGAGGTTGGAAGCTGAACATTTTTTAGGGTAAATGCTGGTGGAATTGAGACTTCCTAGTTGAGCTTAAGAGGAAAGATCACATATCTTTTTGGCTTCATTGGGAAGAGAGTGAAACTTGTCAAAGTAGAGGAGACTTCGTGTTCGACCCTGGGAGGAGCTTGTACAGCGTCAAGGCACAGGTTGTAAAGTTCTTCTTTTGATTTGAATTAATACAATCAGATTCATTTTTCTCAACAAATTGTCTTATGTCATTTGTTTCATGAATTCCTTGACATTCATGTTAAACATGTTTTACGATATTGGCTTTTCAGGTGCTATTTAATTTGTTTGCTTGTTTGTGTTTGCATATTCGCAACAAGGGAGCTCATTTGGATCAAAGGAGCGAGGCTTCCACAAACTTGCATTGGACCCAAGGTAGGCCTAAAACACTCGTTTGCCTTTGTTTATAAATGAATATTTAGAGAAAGATAGTTTGTGATTGGCTTGCTTGTCACTAGGTCTTCTTTAGATTCTAGGAAGGTATATCTTGTCTGCAAGATCGACTCATTCCATGTGACAAAATGGCGACTCCGCTGGGGACTTGATTTTTTCCTTGTTTTTACTTTGACCTGAGAAACTGTGTTTTTGTTTCTGTTTTTGGCTTGTTGTGTGTGGAATTGGGTAGAATTAGTAGATCTAGGGTTATTTTTTGTTTTTCATAACTTTGGGAGAGGACCACACCCTAGTCTTTTGACACAGTGCGTACTTATCCGCACTTCTGCTTTTAGCGCAGACCGGTACTGCACCTGTGTTAACTATGGGCCTGCGGACCCTGTCAAAATTTTGGAAAACCTAAGATTTCCTCTATTAGTCAGCTTAGTTTTTGTTTAGAAGTTATTATCTCCTGCCTAGACCTGCATATAACCTGTCAGAAGCTTTCCTTAGGTTGATTTCATTGGTGTTAGGGTTTTAGGTGAAATTCCTAGAAGTTTTTCTTGTTGGGTTTGTTTTTCATTTTGGTCTTGTAGTAGCTCTGAGCTTAGAAGTTGTAGGAACCTCAGATCACCTTGGTTTCTACCAGCCTTCTTATGAGTCTGACCATTTGTGAAATATACCTTTGTTGAGGAATCCACATTGTGTTTTCTCTTTACAAAACTTCGAAAAGCTTGTGTTTAAAAGTTTGGATTTCATTTTTAAAAAGAAAACAAAATTGGTTATTTTTGACTGATTTGTGATTCTGCATAAATTGGTCCTTAGTTTACATCTAGCTAAGTAAAACATCCTTAAAAAGGACATCTTGTAAGCTTTGACTTCAAATAGGTTTTTATAATTTATAGATCTCAAAGTTAGTCGTTTGCATAGTTTTAAATGTTTTATAAAAAATAAAAAAATCTCTTTTGGAAAAAGTTTGTTTTTGTAGTGGTTGAGTGTTTTGAAAAAGAAAAGAGAAATTTTTGTGAAAATAACTAGTTGCCTCGTTTTGAGTGCATTGGAAAGGACAAACGCTCTTCTTTTAATTTGTTTGTTAAGAAAGATTTGTGTTTACAAGTATTTGCATTCTCAAACTCTTTCCTAGCTAGAAGTTCATTGAAGGGAAAATATTGTTTAATCATCTTAAGTGCATTTTTAGTGATTTTGAGTCGAGTCTTCATACCACGAGTTTCATCTCCGCACCTCTTGACTTAAACAAAAACCAATAAAAATAACGCTTAAAGTAAAATTCATCTAGTAATATTTTATTTCTAGGGCTCTGGTACACCAACATAGCTTAGGCTAGTGTCTTGGAGTAAGAGAGTAATTAACTCTCCAAGACAGTAAAAGCAAACAAGTAGCTGTATCTTGTGGTAGGGAAGAAATCCAATTGTTCCATTTATGCTCTGGGAAAGCTCCTCTTAAAGGAGAAGCACGAGATCATGTCTGAACCAGTGTGGGAATCAATCCTTCCTCATTGGGAACGACGCTAGATATTCACGTATTAAAAACGGTAAACCTCGGATTAACCATTGTCGAGGAGCCTGGGGTCACTTGTTGGTAAACCTTGGATTATGTCAAGGAGCCTTCAAGGGGATTGAGCTTGCTACTCTACCCTTGCGTGCGTATCGGATCGTAGACTGTTCCCCCAGGTATATTTGTTTCCATACCTGGAGCATACATCGGCTAGACTCACTTGGATTTTCTGGGGGGTTCTCTTCACTCGAGACGGTTAAGTGGAGGAACTTGTGCCAGTCTATTCATTAAGCAGGTTGTCGGGGTAACTGTTCCAACCACCATTTCTGTATTGAACTCTGCGATGTTGGATTTCATCACCAACTAGTGTTTTTAGTACGGAAAATTACTATTTTTGTGTGTTTGATCTCCTAGATTCTTTAGGCGTGTGATTCAAATTTGTTTGGTTCTTTAGAGGCTTTAGGTGGTTTTCATTGAGATTTTACTTTATTTGCATGTGAAGTAGTTAAAAAATTTTAATCGTGGCTGAATTACCGAGGAAGTCCCGTAGACTTCAGAGCCAACCTCCTGAGTTTTCACCGAGCCGGCCTGAAAGGTTGCGAGTCCTCGTAACTCCTAGAGACAGTAGAGTTGGGTCGCCTAAAGAGGGAGAGTCTTCTTTGGTGGTACATCCTGATTTTCAAGCTTTAGTAGCAGATTATAATCCACAATTAGTGTCTGTTTCCGAAGTTACTGGTATCTTTTCATATACCAGTGATATAGGTGAGGAACCTGAAATATCTGAACCTGAAATTGAATTTGTTGCTACTCCGACATCGGGGTTTGCTTCTCCAGCTTCTAGTGGTCCTGGATCACCTAGGGTAGAAAGAATACTTACCCAAAATCTTCCTTTTGGACTTATAGCTATCGAAGAACTTGCTGCTCCAGAAGAAGAAGTAGGCATCCCTATCCCTGAAAATCAACCTACTATTGAACTAAGGGAGCGTGAATCATTTTTTTATAGTCCACCTAGGAGCAGTGCCTAGTATCTTTCTTTGACTAATTTCTTAGAAAACCCAGGGTTAAGTTTTTCACCACTTCGTGTTCCTTATCACCCAACACCTAAAGGTTACTATCCTCCGTTAAATATGTCAAGACAGTCATCCATGTTTACTCAATCGCCAGAATCCTTTTTGTACGGTGGTCCTTTTGTTCCCTCTAGGTATCAGTCACTTTCTGGTACTTTTTCGGGAGCATCTCCTCAACCCATTGAACAAGGGTTATTAACTGGAAGCAATGGTACTAAGCCATTGAGTGTAGAAGATATTCTCATGATGTCAGGTACTATTCCTAATCTTCAATTATCGCCTAGGGGGCAACCTCAAGGTACCCAATTTGCACCTGGGGGGCAACGTCAAGGTACCCAATTTGCGCCTGGGGGGCAACCTCAAGGACAGCACATACCTACGGGATAGTATGTTCCTCAAGGTCAACCCCAGACTCAATATGTACCCCAAGGTCAACCCCAGTATCAATATTTACCTCAAGGTCAACCCCAGTATCAGTACGTGCCTCAAGGGTATCAACCGCAAGGTCAGTATTCGAACCAAGGTTTCCAACCACCCTCCAGTCAATCATATGTTCAAGGAACGGGAAATGTACCTTTGAATTATCAATCCTATCCTCAACCCGGTTATGGTCCTCAATATTCTCAACCTGTTATGGGTTCGTACCCCGGAATGAATTTAGTGTGGGATCCATCGCAAACTCAACAGGTCTTGCAACCGAATGTACAGTTGTCATCTCAATCTGGACAACCCTTAGTTTCTGGTACACCCCAGCGTTATAGACATTTTTGTGCCTTACAGCTTTGAGCATGAAATGTTCATAATCAAAGGGATCCAAAGTCCCTAAAAGTGTTGTTCCTGCCCCTAAAGGAACAAGGTCAACCAATGACAGCTTCTCCCAGAAGTTCTCCACCAAAAACTACACAGAATCAGTCATTTCAGGATCAATTCAGATGCTCCACTAGCTGCCTGCGTTGCAAAGCACCACAGTACACTAGCTAGGTGCGTTGCAACGCACCTAAATGCACTACCAAGGTGCGCTAAGCAAGAAATGCCAAATGGCAGTGTCATTCCGCGAGGTGTACAGACAATGGAAGCTTCCAGGATCTTCCTCAATGACACTTGCCTCACTGAGTTGGACCAAGGATGAGTAAGAGGCTCTTAGCCTCCAAGTGGAAGCAAGAACTGACAGAGAGAAGCCACAAGTCAAAACATAAGCTGACTCATCCTCTCTGCTTACATCTATATATGGATCCCTCATCCCAGAGATCCAGAGGCTGGAATTTTGTACTTTGCAGAGAATTGTTGTTGGTTTGAGATTGAGATTAGTGCATTGGGTGATTTATGCTTTGTTGGAGGTGAGGAAGGGATTCCTTTGTTGGGAGGTAGATGCTGGATCGGGACTCACTTGCTTGTATCTCCTCTTGGACTTTCTTATCATATCAATAAAACTATTTGAGTTTCTCCTACATGCTGTGTATCAATGATGCTTTGTTATATTTGCATGTTTAGCTTAAATTTGATCCTAATCTTTTTATGAATGTAAATCTATGTCTTTTTGTAGTTTTCCTCTTCTGTGATCTTGCAGGAACTTGGTGAAGCTGGACCAGTGAGGGAGCAGGCAGCGGGAAGCGAACAAAGAGGAGAGCGAGTGGATCAACAAACTAGCGAAAGACACAGGTTAGTTACCTCCTTCCTCTTCGTTTACATTTCATAAAGAAGAATACGAAAATAGTTTTCCTTGTTTGTTGCTAAGGCACTATCACACCTTAGAGTGGGATAGGGGCATTCTGAATAGATACTTTCCCAACAACAAATTGGCGACTCCGCTGGGGAACGTATCTAGTTAGTTTATTTGTGTTTCTATTGTTGTTCTTCTCATAAACTTAGGAGTGGCGAATCGAACTGCATTTGCCATTTACAAATGCAAAGTAGAGATCTGCTACTCTAGTCCATTCACTGTGCCTATTTATGATCTGAACAGATGATCCACAATGCTCTAACAGCCCTTTGTGATAGCTCTTAGTCCTCCTTTAAATCATCCCTCTAATTGTACCTTATTGATAACTTTTATTCGGCCAAAAACCGTAGATTAAACTGCAAACCGTGACCCAGAACCCAGAGACAATTCTCGTTTCTGCTTCAGCACAGGCTCTGTGAAGAGATTATGCATTTCAACGCAGGTCCCGAGAGGGCTACCCGCGCTGCAATTTGGTTTCTCTGTGCAACAGGTGCGTTGATCAGCCTTTGCCCTATGCAGCTGTGGTTCGTTGCTTCTTTTTGTTCAGTTTTATCTCTGATTTTTGCAGCCTGTTATCAGTGTGTGTACCTATCTGAAAACCCCTTTTCTTTGCCTTAATTCCGCCTCAGTTGTATAGAAGAAACTGTATTTGTTTTTTGTATTTGTTACATCATTTGCAGTTTCCCATTACAAAAGTAAACTATTCATACTGTCGCCCTTAGATCTAGACCTGTCGTAAGTGTCGTTTTGATCTTAGGAGTAAGTTTGTTTGCTGTTAACAGTTGATTGTGCTTTTACTTTTGTCTTTTGGTTTGAATTTATGCATTTCTAGTGTCGAAACAAGTGTTTACTTCAAAATCATAAAGTGTCGTAATCGTCTTTTTTGATTTCGAAAGAAGCTTGTTTGTGTTTTTCACTTGAAATCGAATTCAAATTTGTACAAAAGCTTTCTTTTTAGGCATCAATATTAAGAAAGTGAAAAAAAATACATGCATATGTGCATTTGCATTTTGACAGTTTGTATGGATTGATTTAGGAAAAGTGCATTTACAGTGTGCTCTATGCTCTTTGAGAAAAGATTGTGTCTTTCTTTTCCCCTTGTAGCTAGGATTTTCATTGTTGAAAAGAGATAAAAGCTTGCTTATCATCTTTAGACTGCATTTAGGAATTGTATCTACATCTCGTGGTGATCCAAGAAGGCAAACTTCTAAGAAAGATCAACCTAAAATAAATTGAATGAACTTAACAACGCTTTGTAACTTAACACACAACATAGAGGTCTAGGCTAGAGACGTGTTCCGGCGTCGTAAAACCTGGTAACTGTTGCCTTGCTGATGGTTGGGTGATTCCTCCTGAGAGACGACAAGTGCCAGTACGGATTGTGCTCCCACGTACCATCGAGTATATATTGGGAGACCCCTATAGGCATAAAACCTTTATCCATAGGAATCCGTGTCAGCCGCCCTACTGATCGCAATGCACTGAACACAGCATTCGGGAAGATTGACCGCCCGTACCCTAAAAAGTATTTTGCGGTTTTGCGAAAAGTTTGGCACACCCTCTACCTAGAACTCCAGAGCAGTCCCTTTCATTCCTTTTTAGACTCCTTAACGGAAAAGGTCCATCTGAGCACTTGTCACTTCAGGCTCATTAAAAATTGAAGGAGACTAGAGTCATCTTTTGCTTTTTCTCGACTCTTTAAAATTGAAAAAGCAAGTTGTGTCTAAAAGCGTCTAAAATTCATTTAATTCGGAAACATATTTCCCCTTTTTATATTTTGGTTGATCGAGTAATCCACAATCGTGGAAGAAAGTCAATTGAAACCCCGTCGTTCGCGGAGGCTTACGAGTCAACCGTCTTTGTCTCCGGAATCAAAAACAGTACGGACAAAGCGAACTCGTTTAACCGGTTCGAAATCTCCTATTAAAGTTAGAACAAGTGTTCCAACAACATTCGAGATTCCGGTTACTCCAAACATTTCTGGAAACCCTGCCTCTACAGAAGAAGTTCAACAGCCACAGAGGGACAGTGATACTGATCCTAGTCTGAGAGCGAACACTTGTGTTACTGAACCAGTTCCATCGGCAACCGGTTCGGAGAGTCTTGCTCCTCAAACATCTGTCGTTGTCGATTCAACCCCTTCTTCGACACCAGAAATATTTTACGGACCTGACGGTCTTCCCCTTCCACTTGATTTGATTGCAATAGAGGAAATTGTAGAAGATCCGCAAGCAAGTACTCCAACACACTTTGGAGTCGGGGTCACTCTATTTCCTTCTTCATCAGAAGTTGGTCTACCACCAGTGGAAGTTCCTGTAGAATCGCTAGGTAATCTTTTGAATAGACTCAAAATGTCTGAACAACTGTCAACATCTAGGACTGTGTCGATTGACACAGCGACAGCAGAACTCCCTGCCGTCACTCCGACAATGTTTGCCGGCGTACCATCTGTCCTGAGTAGCTCACAACCGCTAGAAGGAGTCCATCCAGGGGCTATTTCGACAGTATGGTCCATTCCTGTTTGTTCCTCCGGAATAATATCCGGCAACTCTTATGTTGAGACTCGACAAATTGATCCATTTGGAGGTCAATTTGGGCAATCTAGTCCCTAAGGGCAGACAATCCCCTTGAGTTCCGGATTACCACCGTATGGGGGGCAGTATGCCCTTTCATTACCCCCTCCGGGAGGATATCCATACGGGAGTTCACAATAGTATTCAGGTTATACTGGAGTTACGTCAAGTGGTTGGGTACCTATACTACCCCAACAACCAAGAGTTGTGTATTCTATGCAACAATGTGTACCTATGTCGAACATCCCGACAACACCAGCTATTGTAACAGTGTCACAAGTTCAAACGCTGCCTGTTGTATGTCAACCTCAGATTTCTCAGGTTATAATGCAACAGCCCCTTGACCCTGTGACTCAACCACAATCGCCGACTAGTGGGGCGACACAGGTCCAAACGGGTACAATTACCCCACACCTTGGTCCAACGGTTAGTATAGCGCAACAGAACATGGCTTCACAACCGTGGCCGGTGCAATACCAACAACCACAATTCCAACAAGTATACCAAGGTTCTGAGCAGTAGATCTTTGCGAACATTGGACAGTCGTACATTCAAAACGGTCAAAATCAACCACTTTACAATGGTCATGTCCACCAACAGTACAAGTCGTACCAGCATCAACTACATTATGCTGGTATGCAAAGGCCAACTACTCAGGCAATTCCATCATATCCTGGGTATGCTTCACCTAACCTGAATCAACAGCTACCATTCGTGGCAACTTTAGAGTTACCTGATTTACACCGGTTAACAAATGATCCAATTGCTTACGCCCCTTGGTGGCCAACGATCCCTCAAAAACTTCCATCAGATATTCCTAAATTTAATGGAAATCTAGGTGAAGACCCATCGAATCACGTGATGACATTTCATCTATGGTGTTCATCAAACACCTTAAACGGTGATTCGATAAGGCTTCGCCTTTTTTAGAGGACGTTAACAGGTCCAACGGCAAAATGGTATATTGAATTGCCTAGAGCTTAGTTCGACAATTTCAGTACCTTAGCCACGACTTTTTTAACCCATTTTCAATTACCGATAAGGTATGAAACGGGAACGGAAATCCTAACCAACTTAAAACAAACAACGGCCACTCACATATCTGATCATATACATGAGTGGCGACGTCATCGTAGGATGGTAAAAACGTACGTTCCCGATCAGCTATTAGCTGAATGGTTTATCAAGTCATTACTTCCTGCCATCACGGAAGATGTGGCGAAGGGGGGAGTCGTAACAGAAGAGCAAGTTATCGCTCGTGCGCAATATCTGGACTTGGTCTATACTCAGTCTGGCACGCTCTATGACAAAATACCTGACGCCCCTAGACCAGAATTCTCAATTCCTCCTCCTCCTAAATCAAACAATGACTCTCATGCCGGCGATGGTGTGATTGGCACGACAAATGCGAAGTCGACGAAGGCTACATCCAAGAAAGCCCGTAAGATTTCAGATCAAAATGCAAAAGACGAAATTCTTGCTTCGGAAGTAAATTTCGTATCAGCAGATAAGGGCAAAGAAACCAAACAACCAGGAAGCAAGAAGAAGCAAAGCAAAGGGAAGAAGAAGAAACAGGGCGAGTCATCCCCTGAAAAAATTTCTTCAAACCCTCCTGGAAATAGGAAACCCCACTTTGGGTGTCAGATATGTGATGAGAATCACTGGACGAGAGAATGTCCATACAAAGTTGAGCTTAAAAGATTCTTTAAAAGTTCACAAACCTCAGCTGTGTTAACTGATCCATTTCCAAATCCAGGAACAAATCTCGTTGAAAGTGGAAATGCTTCCCCGTCGCAAGTGCTAATGTTGTCGATTTCGAAGCAACAAAATGATGCTTTGATTTCGACAAGGAACAAAGATTACGAGAATCTACAGCTATCGAACGACAAGGATAAAGATCAACGAAGTAGTTCGACAACAACTTCGACAGAAGTTGTACCACCCATCATTCCTGAATTAACAATAAAACCGCCAAAGGGAGTAGTACACAAGTCGACGTTTAATCCTCGCGCTAGAGCAGCGCAGCATTATAACATAGTGGAAGATTTGGCCCAATCGCCATCCGCTATGTCGACTCTTGAAGTACTACAAAATTACCCATCCCAAAGGCAGGCTTTGTTATCAGCCATTGGTGGGGTTGATCCAAGGGATTCCAATCTTGTATCCTTTGACCACAAAGGGTACGATCCCTACTTACCAGCTCAACTAGCTTTCCTTATTCAAGTGAAAGCCCTCAACAAAATTTTTCATCGAACAATTATTGATGAGGGGGCATCCACATGTATTATGTCGATGAGTTGCTGGAAAACTTTAGGATCTCCAACCTTGTCGCGATCCTCGACGACATTAAAAGCATTAAACGGAAGGACATATACCCCATATGGTATCCTAAATAACTTGAAGGTTGAACTAGGGGGAAAAATAGTAGAAATAGATGTTCAAGTCATCGATGGGAATCTTGATTACAACATCCTACTAGGAAGACCATGGATATATGCCATGGCAGCTGTTGTGTCGACCTATTTTAGAAAGATTGCATTTCCCTTTCAAGGGGGGATTACAATCGTCGACCAAAAAAACTTCCTCCCCAATGGTTCACAAGTTACAGGAAGAATTCCCATGATCCATGGAAGCCCCCATTCGCTTCTGAATATCGAAGTAGGTCTCCTAAAAGACCCTGCCTTAATGGGTACTTTTGCCCTACCGCCTCTGAGTAATCTGGCGGAAGTGGCCACAGTGGAATATGAAACCTTCTATATCTAATGGATTTGAACTCCGAGGACGGTTCTTATCTCGTGTCAACCTCGTTAAAAAATGAAACAAGGAGTCATGAGGATAGTTCTTTTACTGTGTCAACCTCATTAAAAAAATGAAACAAATCCCCTTTTGAAATCTCAAAGGTAAACCTTCATTCCAACCACCGAGTTGAATGCAATGAAGCTTGGGGGGCATGCACCTCGATTTGCGTTATTATGCTGGGGGCATGCAAACTTATCATCGAGCAGTTTTAGCACATAGTTCATGCTCGTTAAAAAATAAACATAAGATCGAGCAGTTTTAGCACATAGTTCATGCTCGTTAAAAAATAAACATAAGACCAAGCAAGTGTTTTCCTCGTTTAAGCTCGTTAAAAAATGAACTATCCTCCGGTAAATAACCACCGTGAATGTAACATTATCAGCCATTAAAGCCTTGGTCATGTTTGCACCGTCACCTCCACTTTTCATTGGCCGATCATTCACCTCCATTTGATTGTTTACCCATTTTGAGGAACAGCTGCGAAGAGTGATTTCACTAGCCATCCTTGTGACACTGCGGTGATTGGAAAATTCCAACCCTTACCTGGAATCAGCTGCTACCCGTTGTATCATTCGTTCCTCAAAAGATGAGTCTTCTTTAAGCTCTTTTCATCTGACTCGTAAAATATGAAAAGATTTCCGAGTTTTTTCCTTCCAGCTCGATAAAGCGACTGGAAGTGCTATCCCTCCTCTAGATTTTAATCTTTTTGGACCTGAGGGATTATTGCACAAAAAGATCGAGCGCTTGTTTTGTTCGGCTCGTTAAAACTATCGAAAATTCATCCCTTCTATATTGTTTTATACTTTTTCGGACTTGAGGGATTAGATGACGAAAAAGGACTTCCGAAGTTATCTTTACGTACCTTTTCAGACTCTCTAAAAATGAAAAGGACCGAGTTATCTTTGTCGTTAAACTCGTTAAAAAACATTAATAGCGACAAACTTGTCTTTAGACGAGAACGAGTTTCACTATCGCTAGGCTCGTTAAAACATAGCGATGGGTTTGCCCGAAGGGAAAATTATAGAACAAGCATATGTTATCCTCCTCAAGCTTGAAAAAAATAAAGAGGTACTGGTCAGCAATGACTGGGGAAAATTGGGAAGAAACTCAAAGAACCTTTATTGGTAGCAAGTTGCTCTTGAACATGACACTTCCACTCCGCGCCTGAGTCGGGTTGGGTTGTTTCATTCACCGGTCACATCACCATGGTCTCGCCATACCTTCCACGTTTGGGGTAAATGCTACCAATCCATCATATAAGTGTCGCCGATATGTTCAAGAGAAGTCATCCAGAGAAGTCACCCGTGTCCCATCCACTACCATACATTATACTTCATTCTTTCATGACCGCCACCCTGAACCATATATCATCAGATCGTTTTCACCTCCATCAAAATCATTTGCTCCATTCCGTGTCACTGATGTGGGATACATTAAGGCCCTCCTTTGACAGATCGCTTCTTGTCGACATCAGCTCATTATCCAAGAAGTTGATCTAGGAACACCCCCTTCAGTACTTTGAAGCTTGCATGCCTCAATGGCAAGTTTCTCACTTCCAGTGACAGATATACATCAATGACCTTCGACCGAAAGATTTTGCATGGTGTTCGATGCCAAGTCCTTTATTCACACCACGTGAATTGTACTACAGTACCTTGAGGGTCATTATCATTATCGGTGATTCCTCTCGCGCTTGTTAACGGTTTAGATCATTGACTGGTAATCAAGCGATGTCTTTCCATGTTCGACTTCAGAACATTTCTCACATGGATCGACTTGTACTTAGAGTGAAGATCGGATGAGATTGAAGACCCCGGATCTAGTTTCATCCATCCGGGCTGCGATATATATTCAGGAAAAATAAAGACATTGACATGTACAACATTGCAGCACAGATAATCATCCTACCAAAAGGATGATGATTTCATCAAGATCATCGGTCTACCATCAGACGATTGTCTGTCCTATGTACATATAAATGAATTTATAAAGCTGAGCATGGGAATGCCCACCTAAGCTAGATCATGAAAACAGTATGAAAAATAATGTATTGTATTGTATCTTATTACAGGTCTCCTCCCAGCATTGAAAGAACTTCGGATCCTCCTAATAAAGCATTTCACCCGATAAACGCCCTCATACTTTAGGGGGCAACTGTTATAGACATTTTTGTGCCTTACAGCATTGAGCATGAAATGTCTATAATCCAAGGGATCCAAATTCCCTAAAAGTGTTGTTCCTACCCCTAAAGGAACAAGGTCAACCAATGACAGCTTCTCCCAGAAGTTCTCCACCAAAAACTACTCAGAATCAGTCAATTCAGGATCAATTCAGATGCTCCACTAGCTGCCTGCGTTGCAAAGCACCCCAGTACACTAGCTAGGTGCGTTGCAACGCACCTAAATGCACTACCAGGGTGCGCTGAGTGAGAAATGCCAAATGGCAGTGTCATTACGTGTGTTGTACAGACAATGGAAGCTTCCAGGATCTTCCTCAATGACACTTGCCTCACTGAGTTGGACCAAGGATGAGTAAGAGGCTCTTAGCCTCCAAGTGGAAGCAAGAACTGACAGAGAGAAGCCACAAGTCAAAACATAAGCTGACTCATCCTCTCTGCTTACAACTATATATGGATCCCTCATCCCAGAGATCCAGAGGCTGGAATTTTGTACTTTGCAGAGAATTGTTGTTGGTTTGAGATTGAGATTAGTGCATTGGGTGATTTATGCTTTGTTGGAGGTGAGGAAGGGATTCCTTTACTGGGAGGTAGATGCTGGATCGGGACTCACTTGGTTGTATCTCCTCTTGGACTTTCTTATCATATCAATAAAACTATTTGAGTTTCTCCTACATGTTGTGTACCAATGATGCTTTGTTATATTTGCATGTTTAGCTTAAATCGGATCCTAAGCTTTTTATGAATGTAAATCTATGTCTTTTTGTAGTTTTCCTCTTCTGTGATCTTGCAGGAACTTGGTGAAGTTGGACCAGTGAGGGAGCAGGCAGCGGGAAGCGAACAAAGAGGAGAGCGAGTGGATCAACAAACTAGCGAAAGACACGGGTTAGTTACCTCCTTCCTCTTCATTTACATTTCATAAAGAAGAATACAAAAATAGTTTTCCTTGTTTGTTGCTAAGGCACTATCACACCTTAGAGTGGGATAGGGGCGTTCTGAATAGATACTTTTCCCAACAACACCCAGCAACCTGTCCAGTCTTCTATTCAAACTTCTGTACCTTCGGTAGTTTCTCAGCCTGGGCCTAGTACGCCTCGTACTCCGCCTCAAACGACTGTTGCAATTGCCGCAACATCTGTTCAATCTACCCCACCTACTTTAGGAGTATCGACAGCTCTGGTTTCTACTGTTCCTGTATCTACTCCTCAGACATCTTTACCTCCGTCTGGATCCATGATTCAAACTTCGGTTCAGATGCCTGTAAGACAACCTGGTTCAAGTACGGGTGTCACAAGTTAACCACAATTTACTTATCAACCGTACCAGGGACAATACCAATTCAGTCATGTTGTACAGCAGCCAGTCTATCAGTATCAACTGTACCCTGGGTACACATATCAACAACCTCAACAACCCCAGTACGGTCCATTTAATCCTGGTTTTCCGGGAGGATACAATATCCCAAATGCAATTCCTATTCCTAGTTATCCTGGCTATCCTCCTCCTGGGGCTGGTCTCATGACCCAGAGTTTTAGAGACCCTAATCGTCAGTTACCGTTTATCACAACTGTTAGAAAATTATTTATTACGGAGCAATGGAACACATAAAATATTGCAGAAATATAAACACAGAAAACGCACAAAACAAGAGAGACATAGATATACGTGGTTCACCCAGTTTGGGCTACGTCCACCCCGAACAGCCAGTCCTTCCTTTCTATTATCCAGCAAAATGAAGAGACACAACCTACAGCAAATCCGCTGTAATATCCTTTGTTTTCTCCCACAGTCGCACCTCTCTATTTCTCGCTCACCGAATACACATCTATCACACAGCCTCAAATACAATACCCTCATACAAAGAGAGGGGTTTCCTTCTAGGGTAAAAAACCCTAAACTAAACATAAGTTCTACCATCAGATCATCCGCCTAATGAACGGCCCAGATTGACTAGAAATTACTATACTTTTACAAGGCAATTTTACAGTTGTTTTTAGCTTCGGGGGTGTTGCCCCCGAAACCCCCCGCCAGGGGGGGGCTCCCAAAGGTCGCAGCTGCCCCCCCTGGACCCCCCCTGCAGCAAATATTTTACGGGTGGCAACCCATTTCGAACTGGGGTCCTATGTGGCGATACCTTTGAATATAGAAGATAATCAGGCTCCACACCCAACAATCTCCCACTTGGAGACTGATTGTAGCAACTCCACCGCTGCTCCATTTGTTGGACAATGACTCCTCTTTGGACCTGGTTGTTTCTCATCTTCATCATCATCCTTGAAGACCAACTGAAACTGAGCATATTCTCTGTTTCTCCCTTGTTACAACTTTTGTTAGCATATCTGCAGGATTCTGGCTAGTATGTATCTTTTCCAGCTTCAACTCTCCATCTTCCAACACTGATCGTATGAAATGGTACTTGAGTTGTATGTCTTTAGTCCTGGAATGAAATGCTGAGTTCTTTGCAAGATGAATGGCACTTTGACTATCACTGTATAACGTGCCCATATTATGCTCCTTACCCAATTCACCCATAAACCTTTGTAACCAAATCATTTCTTTACTAGCCTCTGTAGCAACAACATAGTCTGCTTCTGTTGTTGTAAGTACAACAACACTTTGGATTTTTGAAACCCAACTGACAGTTGTTCCTCCAACAGTAAATACATATCCTGTAGTGCTCCTCCTGTTATCTCTGTCACCTGACATATCTGCATCAACATATCCTTGTAGGGAGATGTTTGAACCACCAAAGCATAATGTTTGATTTGTGGTACCTTTCAAATATCTGAGAATCCATTTCACTGCCATCCAATGTTCCTTTCCTGGATTTTTCATGTACCTCCTTACAACTCCCACTGCATGTGCAATATCAGGCCTTGTGTAGACCATTGCATACATTAAGCTTCCAACTGTTGATGCATATGGAACTTTAGACATATAATCCATGTCTTCTTGGGTCTTTGGGCACATTTCCTTACTAAGTTTGAAATGGCTAGCAAAAGGTGTACTAACTGGTTTTGCATTGTGCATGTTAAATCTTTTCAACACCTTTTGTATGTACTCATTCTGAGACAATGTTAATTTACGATTTTTCCTATCTCTAGTTATTCTCATACCAAGGATTTGTTTTGCAGCTCCCAAATCCTTCATTGCAAATGAATTTGCCAATTTTCTTTTGAGCACATTTATTTCCTGCATGCTAGATCCTGCAACAAGCATGTCATCTACATAAAATAACAATATAATATAGCTGCCATCATTTTTCTTTTTCAAATAAACACAATGATCAGAGTGACATCTAGTATAACCTTGTTCAGACATAAACTTGTCAAATTTTAGATACCATTGTCTTGGAGGCTATTTTAAGCCATACAAGCTCTTCTTCAACCTGCACACTAGTTTCTCCTTCCCTTTCACCTCATATCCTTGTGGTTGCTGCATATATATCTCTTCCTCCAAATCCCCATCGAGAAAGGTTGTCTTTACATCTAACTGCTCAAGATGCAAATCTTCAGCTACTACAAGACTTAAAATGGTTCTGATTGAAGTCATTTTAACAACAGGAGAAAATATTTCATCAAAATCAATACCTTTCTTCTGTGCAAACCCCTTCACCACAAGTCTAGCTTTATACCTTTGTTTTCCTCCATCTTCTTCCTTCAGCCTGTAAACCCATTTATTCTTCAATGTAGTTTTTCCTACAGGCAACTTGACTAAATCTCAAGTCTGGTTATGCATTAAGGATTCCATCTCTTCTTCCATGGCTAACTCCCACTTCTTCCTGCTTTCAGCCTGCATTGCTTCTTCATAACATTCGAGTTCACTGGAATCAGTCAACAATAAATAATATAATGAAGGAGAGTATCGTTCAGGGGGTCTACTTATCCTGGTAGATCTTCTAACACCACTTTCAGGTGTTTGGGGTGCCTGTTGTTGTTGTGGTGGTTGTTGTTGTTGTGGTTGTTGTTGTTGTGGTTGTTGATTATTATTATTTTCAGGCACCTTTCCTTTTTCAGTGATTTCATCAAGAACTGCGTATTCCTTGTTTTCCTTTTCCTGTTTCTTTTCCTGCAACTGATTCTTATACAAGACCTTTTCATTGAATATTACATCTCTGCTCCTAATGATTTTGTGATTTTCGTAATCATATAAGCGATAACCAAAATCATTAACACCATATCCAATAAAGGTACATTTCTTTGACTTTGCCTCAAGCTTTGTTCTATTTTCTTTATCAATATGGACAAAGGCCTCACAACCAAAAGGCTTTAAAATAGAGTAGTTTACCTTTTTACCTGTCCATGCTTCCTCTGGAACACCACCATCCAAGGAACTCGAAGGCCCTCTATTTATTAGATAAACAACAGTATCTACAGCATCTGCCCAAAACTGTAAAGGCAATCCTGCATGCACCTTGCACGCTCCATGATTGTTCTGCTCATCCTTTCTGACACACCATTTTCTTGTGGTGTTCTTGGAACTGTCTTCTCTCTGCGAATTCCATGCTTTGAACAATACCTATCAAACTCTTTGCTGCAATATTCACCTCCATTGTCTGATCTAAGACACTTCAATTTCTTTCCTGTCTCAATCTCAACCAAAGCTTTCCATTTCTTGAAAGTATCAAATACATCAAATTTATTCCTAATACAATAAATCCAAGTTTTTCTAGTTGCATCATCAATAAAAGTAACATAATAACGAGAGCCACCGAGAGATGATACCTGAGCAGGTCCCCATACATCTGTATGCACAAGCTCTAATTTTTCATTCTTCTTTTCTTTCCCAACTCTGAGAAATATGACTCTCTTCTGTTTTCCATAAATGCAATTCTCACAGAAGTCCAAATCAACATTCTTCAAACCCAGCAACAAATTCCTTGAGTGAAGAATCTTCATCCCCTTTTCACTCATGTGTCCGAGCCTATGATGCCATAATGCTGCATCTGCTCCTTTGGAAGTTAAAGCATTAACAGAGTTAGAAATACCATTGCATAAATACAATGTACCAACCTTTTCGCCTTTTGCTATTACCAGGGCTCCTTTGGTGACCTTCCAAGCTTTATCTGTGAAAGTTGTCACACAACCTTCACCGCCTAACTGCCCTGTTGAAATCAGATTTTTCTTTAGATCTGGAACATGCCTTACCTCCTTTAATAGCCATTGGTTTCCATTCTGCTGTTTTACAAGAACCTTACCCATTCCAAGGATTTTACAGGGTTTATCATCACCCAGACAAACTTGTCCAAAATCTCCTTGAACATAGTCATGAAAGTATTTCTTATCAGGTGTGGCATGGAATGAAGCCCCTGAATCTACCACCCAGGAATTAGTAATATTTTCGAAAGAAAGAATCAAAGCATCTTGTAACACCTCACCTGTCACATTTGCTTCATGATTGTTTTCTTCCTGTGCATCTCCTTCTTTTCCCTTCCGAGATCTACAGTCTTTCTTTAGGTGTCCTTTCTTTCCACATTTCCAGCACACTATCCCCGATCTAGACTTGGATCTGCCTTTCCTTGATTTACTGCGATATCCTGAGCTCTTTCCTCTTTCCATTTTTCTTCCTCTAGACTTTGCACTCAAAGAATTTCCCGATGTCTCACCAGAGCTTTTCCATCGCATTTCCTCACTAAGGATAGCACCGACAACATCATCAAACTTTAAAGTACTAGATCCAGAAACGAAGTTACTAATGGCCATTACCAAACCATTCCAACTTTCTGGTAATGAGCACAAGAATAACAGAACTCTAACTTCATCATCAAAGTTTACCCCTACAGAACTTAACTGACTTGTAACTGTATTAAAATCATTTAAATGGTTTGCAACAGATCCACCTTCCAACATATTCATATTAAATAACCATTTCATAAGAAATACCTTGTTTGAGGCCGAGGGTTTTTCATATAGTTTCGACAAGGTCTGCATCAAACCCTCTGTCGTGGTTCCCTTCGAAATGTTGAAGGCGACTGACGCAGCAAGGCACAACCGTATTGTTCCGAGTGCCTTTCTATCGAGAAGGTTCCATTCTTCGTCTTTCATACCCGTCGACATCTTTGTTTTTCCGCCCAATGGTAGGTATAGATCTTTCTGATACAGATAATATTCCATATGCATCTTCCACAACAAGAAGTTTTGGCCGTTAAATTTCTCGACCCTAAACTTACCATCTTCCGCCATTGCTCCCACTCGAACCAGGAACCCTTCTTTCCTGCGAGTTTATTAGCCAAATAGACCTTCAGCTCTGATACCAGTTGTAGAGTTGAGGCTTCTGTGATCCATAACAAGTTTATGATAGATTTTTCGGCGAAAATCACATGAGAAACCATTTGTCGACGCATTTCGAACCAACCAGTGTGGTTCATCGTCAGGACAAGTTGAAGAACAGATCCAGCTTAGCCTGTTTAAATAGCTAGAGCAGAGACACCAACGGTTACCTGGGAAAAAGGTTGACTTCCTTTTGCCCAGGTAACCGTTGGTGTCTCTGCTCTAGCTATTTAAACAGGCTAAGCTGGATCTGTTCTTCAACTTGTCTTGACGATGAACCACACTGGTTGGTTCGAAACGCGTCGACAAATGGTTTCTCATGTGATTTTCGCCGAAAAATCCATCATAAATCTGATACCAATTGTTAGAAAATTATTTATTACGGAGCAATGGAACACATAAAATATTGCAGAAATATAAACACAGAAAACGCACAAAACAAGAGAGACACAGATATACGTGGTTCACCCAGTTTGGGCTACGTCCACCCTGAATAGCCAGTCCTTCCTTTCTATTATCTAACAAAATGAAGAGACACAACCTACAGCAAATCCGCTGTAGTATCCTCTGTTTTCTCTCATAGTCTCACCTCTCTATTTCTCGCTCACCGAATACACATCTATCATGCAGCCTCAAATACAATACCCTCATACAAAGAGAGGGGTTTCCTTCTAGGGCAAAAAACCCTAAACTAAACATAAGTTCTACCGTCAGATCATCCGCCTAATGAACGGCCCAGATTGACTAGAAATTACTATACTTTTACAAGGCAATTTTTCAATTGTTTTTAGCTTCGGGGGCGCTGCCCCCAAAACCCCCCACCAGGGGGGGCTCCCAAAGGTCGCAGCCACCCCCCCTAGACCCCCCCTGCAGCGAATATTTTACGGGCGGCAACCCATTTCGAACTGGGGTCCTATGTGGCGATACCTTTGAATATAGAAGATAATCAGGCTCCACACCCAATAGCAACATTGGACTTGCCTGACTTGTCACACCTAACGAACGATCCCATTAATTATCTTTCGTTTTGGCCGCCAATGCCGAATAAGTTACCTAGTGATATTCCTAAGTTCGAAGGTAAATCAAGAGAGGACATGTTGAACCATGTGATGACTTATCACCTCTGGTGTGCATCTAACTCCATTTCAGATGATTCAATCCGTCTAAGGCTTTTCCAGTGCACTCTAATTGGTCTCGCGGCCAAGTGGTACATTGAGTTACCGCGAGGCACTTTTTATAATTTTAGTTAGTTAGCTACCTCGTTTTTAACTCATTTTCAGTTGCCAGCCAGATATGACAATGGCATGGAATTACTAACTTCATTAAATCAATCGACATCCACTTACATTTCAGATCACATTCATGAATGGAGACATTGACGGTGTTTAGTGAAGGTTTTTATTCCGGATCAGATCTTGGCTGAGTGGTTTGTAAAATCTTTTTTGCCAAAGATCACTGAAGATGTAGCTAAGGCCGGAGTTGTTACTGAGGAGCAAGTAATTTCTCAAGCACAGTACCTTGACTTGGTCTATACTCAGTCAGGTACGTTACATGATAAAATCCCCGATCTTCCCAAGCAAAATCAAATCGTTGTAGCTCCTTCAGGGTCTCATGCCGCCGATGGTATGATTGGTACGGTTAACACTAAAAGTAAGAAGAAGTCTTCCAAGAATTATTCTCCTATCATAGCCTTGCCTGATTCCCCGACAGGAGATTCTTCCGTGGAGATTTCCGCCGATATTCACGTTGTAGAGTCATCTACAGCCAAATCAAAATTCGGTGGCAAGAAGAAAGGGAAGAAGAAGAATAAAACAGACAAAAATTCAAAAGAGAAACCTGAAAAATCGGAATCCAATGATGAAAAACGCAAACCTCGTTATCCTTGTCTCATTTGTGACGAAGAAAATTTTACAAGAGACTACCCTCATCGTGCAGAGGTTGCGAAGATTTTCAAAGGTTCCCAAATGCCTGTTGTTTTGAAGGATGATTTTCCAAGTCAAGACAATAAGATGATAGGTTCTTCCTCGAGTGCCACTGAAGAACCCATACTGATGATGTCCCATGTTATGATTCCGACTCAATCGCATGATTATGGTAGTAAAAGTCATGTTGATGGTAAAGAAGCAGAATCTTCTCATTCTAACCCATCAACCTCAGCTCCCAGTTCTGATCCACTACAGATCGAGAAACCTAACCCAGACTTGGTAATCAAACTGCCTGCCAAGGGTATACTTCGAAAGTCAGCTTTCAATCCACATGCGAGAGCAGCTCAAAACTATAACATTGTTGAGGATTTAGCTGTTTCACCCTCAACAATGTCGGCTTTGGAAGCGCTGCAATCATGTCTAGCACAGCGTAAATTACTTTTGTCGGCTATAGGAGTTGTTGACGTTCAGGACTCGAACCTAATAATTTTTGATCTAGAAAATAGTACACCGCGCTTACCTCATCAAATGGCTTTCTAGATTCTAGTGATAGTAAAAAACAGGCCTATTCATAGGACTGTGATTGATGAGGGAGCCTCAACGTGTATTATGTCGATACAGTGTTCGAGATCGCTTGGTTCTCCTTCACTAAATCAATCCCTGACGATTCTAAAGGCCTTTGATGGCCGTGGGTTTCATCCTTTCGGAATTCTACAGGATTTACCTCTAGGGGTTGAAGGAAAAACCGTTAATCTAGATGTGGAGGTGGTTGATGCCCCTCTAGATTACAACCTTCTCTTGGGTCGTAGTTGGTCTTACGCTATGACAGCTGTCGTTTCATCGGTCTTTCGGGTTATAAAGTTTCCTCATAATGGAAAGATCGTAACAATAGACCAGCTGGCTTACTTTTCATCTGACCCAGCCTCTTCTGAAAGTATTCAGCATGTCGGTAAAACGACTATCCCGTATAAGGATGTTGGAGTAGGACTAGTTAAAGATGCCGGTTTACTGGGAACTTTTCCTTTTCCTCCGATCAACGCATCGTCTTCATTTGCAACCATTCATATGATTTCGTCAGACACCATTATTTATGATGATCCTTGGATCGTTCTTTTTGAATCTGAGATAGACTCATTTGGTGATGTCATGCCTTTGAGTCCATATGAAATTGCGTATGAGGCTGTGCAATCGTTTACCAACCCCTCTTCAACCGAAATTGACTTAATGAATGTGGTCCATGAAGAATCACTTTTCACATCAAGCTCGGATTCGATCACGTTTTCTGAACTTGTTCACTCTGACGAGCAAATTCAGTAAATCCTATGTGTAGATGATTTACCATGGGAAGATCTCCATCACAGATCTTCATTTTTACCTGAGAATGATCGTTTTGAAAATGATTTTTCATCAATTTTTACGATTGAATATATCAAGGAAACTCAGAATCCAATGAAACATCCTGATTCATAGTTAAATTTGGGAAACATCTCTCAAACTATTCCTATTGACATTTCGGTTAAGCCTGTAATTGTTGAGAACATTCATATAGGTGCCTCGTGTACAGAAGACGAAATTCAAATATATAAGGCCCTATTTCAAGAATTCCGCGACGTGTTTCCTGGTCCTATGAGGAAATGCCAGGAATTGATCTCGTGATTGTTGTTCATGAAATCAAGACTTACCCGGACGCTAAACCCGTCCGGCAATGTTTGCGTCAGATTCGCCCAAGAAAAGTTGCTGCTATTAAAGCAGAATTTGAAAAATTACTCAAAGCATGTTTCATTTATCCGATCCCGTTAACAGATTGGGTATCGAATATTGTTCTGGTTAACAAAAAGCAAGGGACAATAAGAATATGTATCGATTATAGGGACATTAATCGAGCCTGTCTAAAGGACAATTACCCAACTCCTTATATCGATCAAATCATTGATGATTGTGCCATCAGCGAAATATTCTCCTTCATGGATGGTTTTTCTGGATACAATCAAATCAATATTCTACCTGCCGATCAACCAAAAACGACTTTCATTTTTCCATGGGGGACATTTGCTTATTGCAAATTACCTTTTGGGCTCAAGAATGCCGAAGCAACTTTTCAAAGGGCCATGTTTTATGCGTTTTATGACATCAAGCACATTGTGCAACCCTATCTCGATGATTTTCCTGCTCATTCATTACATCGAGCTGATCATCTCATCCATTTACGAGCAATCTTTATGAGGTGCAGGCATTATCAGATTCGGTTGAATCCACACAAGTGTGTTTTCTGTATAGAAATGGGTCGATTGCTCGGGTTTGTTGTTTCAAAAGCTGGCATTCGCGTCGATCCCTTGAAGGTCAAATCTATTGTCAAATTGCCTCCTCCTTCAAGTCTCCGCCAACTCCAAAGTTTGCAAGGGAAAGCAAACTTTTTACGACGATTCATTCCTAACTATGCCAAGGTTACAAAAGGTTTTACCCGGTTGTTGAAACAAAATACTCCATTCTATTGGGATGAGATAGCTCAGAAATCTTTTGATGCACTAAAACACGCATTGACCCATGCACCGTTATTGCATCCTCCCAAGTACAACTAGGACTACTTCTTGTATCTCGCCGCCTCCCATTCCACCATTGGAATGGTTTTAGTTCAGGAAGATGAATTCGTTACTGAACATGTGCTATATTACCTTAGTCGAACTTTAAATCCAACTGAGCTAAAATACTCACATGTGGAGAAATTGGCATTGGCAGCTGTTCAAGCTGTCCAACATTATCGTCACTACATTTTACTACGTAAAACTACAGTAATTTCTGATTGCAACCCTATGATCTACATTTTGACAAAGCAATTGCTAGGGGGCAAGTACTCTAAATGGATTGTTATCTTGCAAGAGTTCGACTTGGAATTTGAAAAATCTAAGTCTAAGAAATCTTTAGTTTTTGCGGAGTTAATGTGTGACTTCCCACGTGCTGACACGGAAACTGTGGCGGAAGAGCCCATTGCGGATGAATCCTTGTTTCTAATCAGCACTTTAGATCCATGGTATGGGGATATCATCATTTATCTCCATACCCAATCCTTTCGGCCAGAAATTTCAAGGTCAGAACGTCGGAAAATACGATTCCAGTCCCAACAATTTAGGATTATTGGAGATACTCTTTATTGCCGTGGGGTGGACTCTGTTTTTCGACGTTGTTTAACTCACGATAAAGTTGAAAGGGTTTTAAATGACTATCACTCTAGAGCGTGTGGCGGTCATATGTATGGGTATGCCACAGCCCAAAAGATATTGTGCGCTGGCTACTTCTGGCCGTCTTTGTTTAAAGATTGTATTAACGTGCTCCGAAAATGCCACAACTTCCAAATTTTTGATCGAAAGATGCACGCTCCACCTGCTCCTCTCCACCCTATAATTTCCGTTGGTCCTTTTGCCAAATGGGGTATCAATTTTATTACATGTAACCCTCACTCGGCCGGGGGGCATGCGTATATCATCCTTGCGGTAGATTATTTTACCAAGTGGGCCGAGGTGATGCCTACATTTGAGGCAGACTACAAAAAAGCTACAATTTTCGTGTTCAATCATATAATTGCTAGGTTTGGTGTCCCACAAGCGATTATCACTGATCATGGACATCAGTTTTCGAAACATTATGATGACCAAACTTACAGGCCAGCTTGGTTTGCGTCACGATAGTTCAACTCCTTATTATCCACAAGCTAATGGTCTGGTTGAATCCATCAACAAAGTTTTAGTCATCATGATCTGACGAATCATTGGGATTCATCGGTCGAATTGGCATAACATGCTATTTTCAGCGCTTTGGGCGTATTGTACCTCAGTAAAAACATCAACAGGGTTCACTCCTTTCCAACTAGTTTATGGTCTGGAAGCTGTGTTACCCCTTGAATGCGAAATCCCGTCAATGCAAATGGCCATCGAGTTACTTCCAGCCACTTTCGAAGAGGAAAAATGTTTATTATACTTGGCTCAATTAGATGAGAATCGACGTGATGCTACATTGGTGATCGAGACTCACGTAAAACGTATGAAAGCTCAGTATGATCGAAATGTGACCCCTCGAAATTTTTCGGAAGGAGATCTAGTCTTAGTTTACGATCAAGCTAATGATAAATTAGGCGCTGGAAAATTTGTTCCTATGTGGCATGGTCCCTATGTTGTCAAGCGAAAGCTAGCAAAAGGGGCCTATGAACTGGTAGAATTTGACGGGGACTCTTTAGGTAAATCCAAAAATGGTCTTTACCTGAAAAGGTATTATGCTTAAAGAATGGGTATGGAGAATCTTTAGTTAGGATAGTTTTTCTTTCTAGCTGGTGTGTTTTAGTTTAAAAAGTCTGCTTAGCTTAGAGAGTGTTTTTCGTCATCATTCCTGCTTATCTTGGTTTTACTCTTGGTATTGCAGATGTCGATGCCTCTCCAAACATACATTGGTTTTGCTGATGGTGCTTGTCGTAATACACGGAACATTTCTTCCGTAGCTTGAGTTATCTATCCGCCCTCTGACGAGTTGGTATATATGCATGGGGTAAGCCTCGGTCAAACAACGAACAACATTGCCGAGTATAGTGCAGTGATTAAGTTATTATCTAAATCTATTTCATTTGGGATTCGGAGTTTGATAGTGAGGTTAAATTCTGAACTCGTTGTATTACAGCTTAATAGAGTATATGCCATTAGAAATCCAGTATTATTGAAATTATTTTTGAGAGTGCGTCTCTTGGAACGTGAATTTGATTATATTGAATATCAGCATATTCCAAGATCTTTAAATACATTAGCAGATGCAATTGCTTCTCGAATGTTAAGTAGACATTTGCAATAATCATACATGTAAATTTAAAACCATTCCATAACATGATTTACAAGATAAGCCGGTAATAGTGATATATATATATAGGAGTGTGTCAAAAAATACATCGTCTTCGATCATAGGTTGAAAAACACCTTATGATCGGCAAAAATGATAAGCACAAAAAGAAAAAATGTCATATGTGCCCACAATAGCCGATCATCCTATCACTGGTGATGATCTCGATAAGAAACCACTGCACGGGCCACCTTGCAAAGGAACCTCCTAAAAGGTCCTGGGACCCCAATCACATAGCGTTGAAGTCGACGAGGGATGTCATCTATGCTGGTCTCCAGAATATCTCCTATCAAGCGCTCTAGATGACTCTCCAACTCGCCAAAACCTCTGCTGATTCATCCTGTGGGGCTGGCGCGGCTGCAACTAGTTGTTTCCTCTCATCAGGCTGGAGAGCGACTGGTCGCTGTGGACCCACATCTGCATTTGAAACTTTTACTGTTAGTTTTTGGGATGATAGAGAAATAATTAAAACAAATTAAAATAGGAAAATGCTGAAAATGATTTTACCTGAGCCATCCCATTGCTCTCCTGGTGGAAGAGCCATGTCTAGGTCACCATGAAAATCTACCCCAGCGTAAGGGAAGTCCTGAATAGAAAAAACTTGGTTTTCCAACCATTGGAAATACTCAGGTTTGAATCGAACAACCTCTGTCCCCTCATCCAGATGACGGGCCATAACTGCGACCCATTGCATCAGTTTGGGCTCTCAAGGAAGCCCAGCTCTAACAGTAAGGTGTTGTGGGATCAACATGGGAACACTCTCCAGACCAAAGCTCACAACCAAAGCCCCATAACCAAAGGTCTTCAGTTGTCCGTTTTTGGCTCTGGTTAGTTGGCCTTTTACATTGGCCAACACAGCATCGCACCAGTTGAAGATGGTGCCTCGAAAGCAGTTAACTGCCATCCGCATCTGGGATCCGGTGACAATATGTAATGTGGCACTCCCGCAAAGTCTGGTGACAGTAAACGCAATCACCATGAGTTCAGGAAGGGATATGGTTTTAATGTCTATCCCTTTATCTCTAGCCCGGCTGTTGCAGAACTCTAGCCCGAGGCTATCGACAGATTGGCCACCTGGCCTAGTCCCGAATAGAGTCAAGTCTTCGCCTCTATTAGGCAAACCGGTCAAGAAATATATGTATGTCGGCTTGATTTCAAGCTAGTGGCCACCAATGAAGAAGCACTGGTCCTGTATGCTCCATCTGTCAACCAGCCACTGTAAGAAATCCACCTGGGCCCTCATGCCAGGTATGGCCCAGAATTTGTACAAGCCGCATGCCTTCAATGCATCAATCGAAGGTTGGTGATTCAACGCGGCTAGATCCACGTCCTCATGCTCTCGTTCATGTCAATCTAGCATTATGTACCCTCTACATCCAATAAAAACACAAATTAGAATGCTAAAAATTAATCTGTTTGGGTCAAATTTGAGAATTTTTGGGTTAAAAACCCTTGCTATGGGGACCGCACCCTCTATGTTAGAGACAGTGCATGGGTCCGCACCTTGCCTACATGGAAGGTGCGGACCCCTGACTTTTTCCCCATTGAGAAAAAGTCAGGGTCCGCAGGCTACTAGTGTTACGCCTGTGGGCCCCACGCGCGGGTTTTTAGCCTAAAAACCCTCCCAAAAATGAAATAAAAGCCTAAAACAAAAAATGAAATGGTTAAAAATTAAGAGTAGGATGATGTGGATTACCTGGAGAAGACGGCGTTCGATTCCGACGGTTGGATTTTCCACAATCTTCACAGGAAGTTTTCTGAACAAAAGCACTATTTTCTCACCCAAATCTCAAACGGTAAAAATGAATTGATGAAAGCCCTTTTTATAAGTTTTTTGAGTAAATAAATTGAAAATTTGTTTATGTTTCACTTTGGAAAGGTAATTTTTGCAACATTTTTATCCATTTCAAACAAGTATGAGTAATGTTTGCATTTTTGTTCAAGATAACGGATTATTCAGGTGAAATCTATCATTTTCAACGAAAAACATTTAGAGTCACCTTTAAGCTCTTTTCTGACTCCTAAAACATGAAAATATCGCCGAGTTTTTCTTTTTAAAATCATTAAAATGGAACTAAAAAGACGGTCCACTTACAGCTCTTTTCTGACCGTAAAAACATGAAAATATTGCTGGATTTTTGTCGTTTCAAATTCGATATTGGTTATAAAACGACGTGTCATTGATCGCTTTTTTACTTTTTCGGATCAGGGGCACTAATTACGAAAAGTACTCCTTGGTCGTAAAGATCAAGCAGTTCTCTCAAGTATTATTTTATACTTTTTCGGGCTTGGGAGACACAAATTTACGAAAAAGTTCAACCCTGGAGTCTTCTTAAGTTTTTTCAGACTCTCTAAACTTGAAAAACGTCGAGTTTCTCCTATATTGGACTCGTTAAAATTTCACAGTAAAGGACCTGTTCAATTACAAACATGAACGAACCACTCCTTCTTAGGGTTTGAATTTAAACTAAGTTGGACTCATCCGAAGGATGAGCTTATAATCAAGCAAATGTTATCCTCCTCAAGCTTGTCAAAAATAAAGAGGTACTTGCCAGAAATGGTGGGGGAAAAGAGAGAAAAATGATCATGTTTGACATACTTTGTAACCACTCTTGAACACGACACTTTTATTCACCTGGGTTGGGAAATCCTCTGCATAACAGTTGATCAAACCACATTGAAAGTCTTCAGCCAGTTTCTGGGTATTAAATTTGGGTCAATTGTCACCAAACCATCTGTTGTGTCGTTATGTGTTCAAGAGGTCACTGCTAATAAACCATTCATCTACAAAATATCTGTCATCCATCTTGACCATCCCTGAGTCAGTCCTTGCAACTAAATTTCTTCAATCTATAATTTCGTGTTGTAGGCTTGCCTGCGACGGATCGCTTTCTATCGACTTCAGCTCATTATCTAGAAAGATGATCTAGAGATCGTCAGTACCTTGGGATCTGCATGCCTCAATGGAAGGTTTCTCACCTTGACAGGTTGCATCATTGACCTTCGATCAAAGGATTCCGTGACATGTTTGACATCAACACATTTATTCACATCTCATGGATTGTACTAAGTACTTTGAGAGCCATTGACATCACTGGTGGTTTCTCTCACACTTGTTAACAGTTTACATCATTGACTGGTAATCAAGTGGTTTCTACCATGTTCGACTTCAACACATTCATTCACATGGATAGAATCATACTGTTTCGGGAAGTAGAAATGAAGACCCTGGATCTAGTTTCCACAATCGAGGCTGCGAGGAATTTTGTATTCATTATATAATGGACTATTCATAAATAGATGGATGCGTCCATACTGTGTCCACATGAGTCTATACTTGTGATTTCTTACAAGATCATTACTGTATCAGAGCAGTAGTTAGTTTTCTAAGTCAGTTTTGATCTGAGTATGGGAATGCCTACCTCAGCAATGATATGATCTCATATGTATATCTTTCATTGAATGTTTTTACAGGTTTTGACCAGGCTCTCCACAAGATGATCCTCGAAATGATAAAGTACTTCACTCTTCCTAAATGATAAATCAAAACCTCATCTACTACAGACTTCGCACTTTAGGGGGCAATATGTTACACAAAAATATCATCACCATGATTATTTGCAGTCAGTATGGGTCTATCATCACTTGTATTTTCCTCCTAAGCAAGTCTCAGACCTCAGCTCTTCAAGTCAAGCTTTGAAAATGAGAGAAAGACATTGAAAATCAACAAAGCTCTGGTTCTGCACTTTCTCTCACTGTTGCCTGTGGTCCCACACCTCCTGTTTACAAAAACTGCGGACCTGCCCGCTCTGTCCCTAAAGGTATGGGTGCAAACCCCTGTAAAAAGGCGCAAGTTTATTCTAAAAAACTAACTTTGGGTTAATTCTAGATGATTCTAGAAGGAATTTTGACGTGGATTGGTCGCTCTTAGGTGGTTCATGCATCCCAAAAGAGAAGGAGCTAATCCCTTGATGAGAGGAGCTATCCCTTTGAAGGAGGACCTAGTAACTTCCCTCCATTGCACTACAAATTAAGGCATTGGGCTGGTTGCTAGGGAGGTTGGAAGCTGAACATTTTTTAGGGTAAATGCTGGTGGAATTGAGACTTCCTAGTTGAGCTTAAGAGGAGAGATCACATACCTTTTTGGCTTCATTGGGAAGAGAGTGAAACTTGTCAAAGTAAAGGAGACTTCTTGTTGGACCTTGGGAGGAGCTTGTACAGTGTCAAGGCACAGGTTGTAAATTTCTTCTTTTGATTTGAATTAATACAATCAGATTCATTTTTCTCAACAAAATGTCTTATGTCATTTGTTTCATGAATTCCTTGACTTTCATGTTAAATATGTTTTATGATATTGGCTTTTCAGGTGCTATTTAATTTGTTTGCTTGTTTGTGTTTGCAGATTTGCAACAAGGGAGCTCATTTGGATCGAAGGAGCGACGCTTCCACAAACTTGCATTGGACCCAAGGTAGGCCTAAAACACTTTTTTTCCTTTGTTTATAAATGTATATTTAGAGAAAGATAGTTTGTGATTGGCTTGCTTGTCACTAGGTCTTCTTTAGATTCTAGGAAGGTCTATCTTGTCCGCAAGATCGACTCATTCCATGTGACAGGATGATCAGCCACTAGCTGTAGCAACAGAGCGACGTCGTCGCGAGAGTACACGTCTCTTCCGCGACGAGCCGATTTCAGGAGTCGTCACGACTGTACGACAGGATTCAGCGATGCACAGAACTTTACAACAGAGACAAAGCGATGTCGGCATGACTATTAAACTATTTTCAGCGATGATCATAAAAACAATGACAGATGAACCAAAGACTCCCAAACAAAGACCAGCCTATTCCACAGATAATAAAGGGATTTCCCAGATTGACCCAGGTAACCCAAAAGACCGATAGTTTACCCCAAAATTCAAGAGACACCAAATCAAAACTAAAACAAGAGAAAAAAAGAGAAGAAACATGCAAAGGACTCCCCAATGGAGTCACCAACTTGTGATGCAGGAAAGTGTTCCCTCTGTGGATAGAGGCAACCCCTCTAGCCCTAGAGTGGGTCTAGTCACAGCAAGGACAAAACAACAATTAATTCCCTTAAATAGTCATCGTTGGAGGCCTACCTCAAACCAGTGGTTGATGAAGTTCCGTTGCACTGCTCCAACTTCCATTTCCTTCTCCTTAACGAGAAATCAACCTAAAACACCACAAAGAAACAACAGAGCACATAACCGAAAAACCACAATGATCTATTTAATCATAAAGTCAAGAAGTCATGAGCTATCAAGTAAATTACATACAAGACATAGGAAATCATCATTGATTGTATTAATAATAAATCAAGAGCAAATCTTACAACCAAGTCTTGACATCGCAAGCCTTCTCAGAGGGTCCAACCAGTGTGTTTCTCCAAGCATTCACTCAAGGATGGGTCTCCCAAAGAGCAATATATCTCTCTCTCTCTTATTCACAAGCTTTAACACAAGGTTAAGGGCACTCCAAACCTTCTTGCAAACTATATAGCAATCCCACACTTGTCACACTCACACCAAAACTATCTATCAAACTCAAAAGCAGCAATAGCATTGTACAACCAAAATAACTAGCAACTAAGGAGCTAGCAGATATTAGCAATGGCGAGTGATTTTATAGGAGGAGGATCCTCCATGAAATGAGGGAGAGGGAGTTTATCCTCAAGGAAGGTAGCACAAAAGGTAGAACCACCATCCCAGAGGTAGAAAGGCGACCCAAACTCACCCAATAACCAGCTCTAGGAGCATCTAGAAGGCTGACTGTTTGAACTAATTCGCCAAATCTGGATCGTCGCGGGTCATGAACTGGGGACTAGCGACGACGTCGCAACAATACAGTGCATGACAGACAATCGTCATGGATTTTAAGGGGTTACTAGTGACGATGTAGGAACTTAGTCAAAAAGGGTAATTCTTCAACATTAGAGAGCATTTGCTTAATATTCTTACACCGGTGTGAAGATATGAACATGTTTATTTGACACATGACACAGTAGAGGGATTGAGATGAGGACAGTGACAAATTACTTTGTAACACACCACATTGAAAGCTTTTGATGGGAGAATGTATAAACCTTGTGGTATTCTGAAATCCTTAAAAGTAGAATTGGGGGGGAAATTTATCCATAGAAGTTGAAGTTATTGACGAACCTCTTGATTATAATTTTCTATTGGTTCGCACGTGGTTTTACGCCATAGCTGCTGTCGTTTAGACGTATTTTCATATGATATCCTCTGCTCATAAGAGCGGGATTATGGCCATCGACCAACTTACCTTCTTCGCCTCCGATTCTCATGTTATTGGAAGTGTCCCTCTTGTAGGGGAAAATATACACTCTTATCAGCACATCGGGGTTAGACTGTTGAAGGATTCCTCACCCATGGGATCCTTTTCACTCCCTCTTCCTCCATTTCCTGATAGCTCACCATCGGTTGCTTATATCAATATGATATCATCTTCTACTATCTCGACTGATCCATGGATTGTACTAGATGAAGCTAAAATATGTAGTTTTGGTGACCGAATGTCGCTTAGCCCCATTGAGTTTGAATCCAAAGCCATCTATTTGGCTTGTGTGGCTTATTCCTTCTCTTCGATCAAATGGGTCGATCGATCATTGGTTTATGTCACGTCTTCTAATCCGTTATCTCATACATTCTCTATTGATGAGAGCATCATGGAGATCATGATGCCAAAATATGCGCCATGGGATGATCATCACCATCGTTCCTCCTTACCAGATTCCATTGAGGATATCTCAGTGATCTACATAATATCATCGAGTCTTTCATGAATTCCTTTTCTATTCATGAAGCCGATTCCGAAAAGAATGTTTCAATTATCGAATAGGCGATACTTCTTGATATCTCTATTAAACTGGGTATTGTCGAAAATATACACATTGGCGTGTCTTGCTATCCATCTAAGATTAAGACCTATAAATCCGTATTTCAAGAGTTTTGAGATGTCTTTGCCTGGACCTATGATGAAATTCCAGATAGTGACCCAAATATAGTGGTGCATGGGATTGAAACGTATCTTTATGCAAAACCAATCTGACAATGCCTCTGTCCTATCCATCCAAAGAAGGTTGAGTGAAGTTGAAAAAATTCTTTATGCTAGTTTCATTTACCCCTTTCCTTTGACTGATTGGGTGTCAAATATTGTCCCTATCATGAAAATTAGGGGACAATCTGTGTATGCGTCAATTATCAGGATGTAAATTGTGCTTTTCCAAAGGACAATTACCCGACCCCATTCATCGACTAGATTGTTGATGACTGTGCTGGTTGTGAAATATATTCGTTCATGGATGGTTTCTCTAGTTACAGTCAAATCAACATTCTCCCAGCAAATCAACCTAAAACTACATTTATTTGTCCTTGGGGTACACTTGCCTACTGGAAACTCTCATTTGGTTTAAATAATGTTGGGGACACATTTCAACGAGCAAAGGATTACCCTTTTCGTGACATTAAACACATCATGCAACCTTATTTGGATGATCTCCTTACTCATTCTAAATATTGGGATGATCACCCGATGCATCTAAGGGCCATTTTCTTATGGTGTGGACACTATATATTTGACTAAATCCATACAAATGTGTGTTCTATGTTAGTTCTAGTCGACTTCTTGGTTTTTTTCATTTCAAAACATGGAATTTGTATTGATCCTCTAAAATTATAGGCAATCATCGATCTACCTGTGCCTTCTTCTCTCATTTAGCTTCAACGACTCCAAGGGAAGGCTAACTTCTTGCAATGGTTGTCTCTAATGTTGAGTTGACCAAAGGATTCATTTACTTTATTAAGAAAGGGGTTCCCTTCCATTTTGAAAATTCAGCTCAAAAGGAATTTGATTCCTTGAAAGATGTATTGGTCCGGGCATCTCTCTTGTATCCCCCTGACTACAAGCACAACTATTTCCTGTATCTCATTGTCGTCATTGCTACTATAGAAATGGGATTTGTCCAGGAAGACAATGCAGGGACTGAACATCCCATATATTATTTGAGTCATAATCTCAATGATACCGTAGTCAAGTATACCTACATAGAAAAGTTGGCATTGGCGGCTGTTCAAGCCGTCCAAAGGTTCGCCATTACATTTTGCTCCGAAAAACTATGGTTGTTTTAAATTTCAACCCTATGACATATATTTGGTCACGCCAATTATTGGGGGTAAAATACTCTAAATGAATCATAATCCTATAAGATTTTGACTTGGAATTCATCAAATCCAAGTTAAATAAATCCTTAGTTTTCGCTGAGCTTATGTGCGACCTTCCTTCCCCTAATTATGAATCAACATCTGAAGATTCTATCCATGATGGGTTGTTTTTCTGATTTCGTCATTTGATCTGTGGTAATGAGACATTCTAATATACCTTTAGGCCCAGAATTTTTGGTCTAATACCTCTCACTCCAAGCAACTATGTATTCAATACCAAGCCAGAAATTAAATCATTATTGGAAATACCATTTATCGACGCAGTATTGATACGATTTTATGAAGGGGCCTCACACATGAGGAGGTCGAGAAATTCCTTAATGAATGCCACTCGGGGGCATATTGCAGTCATTTGTCAAGTTATGCTACCGTGCAGAAGATCCTACGCTCTGATTACTTTTTGCCTACTATTTTTCAAGGTTATATTCTCGCTATCTAGAAGTTTCATGCATGCCAAATTTATGATCTTAAATCCTATGCTCCACCTGCACCTTTGCATCTCGTTATCGTCATCAGACCTTTTGTGAGATGGGGTATGGACTTCATGACATGTAAGCCTCTCTTGGCCAAGGGGCATGGTTATATCATTTTCGTAGTAGATTATTTTACTAAATGGGCTGAGACGATGCCCACATTTAACAACACTAGTGAAATGACTACATATTTCTTTTTGAATCGTGTTATCTCATGTTTGGTGTTCCGCAAGCCATAATTACAGATAATGAAAAGCATTTCTAGAATCATATGATCTCCAAACTAACGGCTAAGCTGGGACTTTCCCATGAAAGTTCCACTCCATACTATCCTCAGGCTAATGGACAGGTTGAGGCTATCAATAAAGTTCTCAAATTATGCTTCAACGTATTGTAGGGGTCCATAAATTGGACTTGAAATGGGAATCACTAAATTGTTAGCGAATTCATGACTAACAATTTGTTTTTCAATGGAGGCAATAGAAATAGTAATATTTTTGCCTACAAGAGTCCCCTTAGATTCGAAGTAGCATTGAAGAAGAGCATGTTGAAGTTCTATGGAATCTTCCTTTCTCCTTAGTAATATCTCCATTTTTTTTAAATAATTTACATCTAAAAATTATATGGTTATGAAACTTAAGCATTCTTTCGTAATTAATGAATGCATAAAGTGTGAAAGACCCACTTCTTAAATATGCCTTTTAATATTGTCAGACGTCCCGAATTTGGTTTTCTATTAATGTAAAAATCATTATATAACATAAGGAGGCGTGACCTTTTTGATTCATATTCCAAGGCCTCTTCCTATTCTACCTTTTTGTTGGGCACCAAATCGGGCTATCTTTTTATTGCATTTCCATCACCCTTTTTGACCTTTTTGCACTTATTTACCCATGTTTACCATGCTAAATCTGTAAGGTAAATACCCATGTCTTGTCTATTGGAATATTTTATTAATGAAGTAAAGTCATGGGGTTTTGCCTATTCACAGCACTAAAATGTATGTTTGACCACAGCTTCTGGAGAACAAGAATCAATGCTTCAGCATCCCGCAGTAGATCCACAATTAACAACAATGACCAGCCATAAGGATACCACGCAGCTAGAGTCATAGATCCCTGAACCATTCTTGGACCTCTTGCTGATCCTGTCTATCTGATGTTGGTGTTGTTCCAACTAATGTACATTTCTAGGTATACGGTTACCAGGTTTTGGGGAAAGATGTCGTTCTCCCTCAGTATGTATAAAAGACTTATTTTTCCTGTAATTTTGGGATGCCCCTTTTATATTGTAATAACCATTTTCAGATTAATAAAGTATCATCTATTTTGCTTCTCTAATCTTCGTTGTGACTAATGCAGCCCTGATCAAAGAGTTGGGTCCGCTCTTCTGATCAGGTGCTGCGTCTTTTTGTGTGTGTTATTTGTTAGCTTATTCTTATTGTTACAGCTTTGTAATTCATGTAACCTCTTTTCTGGAGTTTTGTATTTAGTGTAGTTTTACAGCAATGTTTTGAATCTTAATCACGAACCCTTGGTCAGAACGGATTGTACCCTTGCCCCTACATATACCTTGTGTGTTTCCTTGAAAGGATACGCACCCAGATTCATAAATTAATGTAGGAAAGGGTGAATAAATGGTTCATACTTGGACCCCAACATTTTGTCGCCATTGCCGGGAAGGCTAACAAAGTGCAAACACAATCTGGACCAACCAGAGGGTCAATCTCTCGTCTTAGGGAGAGAACGCGTTTTCTCACTTTGCTTCAGGTCCTGAGCGTAGGTGTTATTTCTTCTTGTTTCTTTTTATTTTCTTTCTTGTTTTAATCGGGCCACTGTCTTGTCTTGGGGAGGGAGGATTCTTTTGACACCCTGCTCCAAGCCCTGAGTTAGATTTATTTCTTTGAAACCTTTGTGTGTTTTAATTTCGGGAAACCCTAGCTTTTACCCTGGGGAGGGAGGAGTCTTTTGACACCCAGATTCAGATCTAGAAGTATTAGGCCTTCTCGAAGGTGTGTGTTTGTTCCTGGTTCTTGTCCCGGGGAGGGAGGAGTCCTTTGACGCCCTACTCCGGGCCCTGAACCCTAGATTCTTGTTTTTCTTTTAAATGTCTCTCTTTTTGTAAGTTCTTTCATCTTGAG
Source organism: Pinus tabuliformis (assembly GCA_031772625.1). Classification (NCBI taxonomy): domain Eukaryota; kingdom Viridiplantae; phylum Streptophyta; class Pinopsida; order Pinales; family Pinaceae; genus Pinus; species Pinus tabuliformis. The sequence continues at coordinate 1,250,386,342 of CM062809.1, forward strand.
GAAGGAATGGTCCTTTGACACCTTACTTCAAGACTAAAGCATTGTAGGTTGATACCAAGACCTTCCATCATACCAACATTTGTATGAACAAAGAACCAAATAAGAGGGGTAGAGGGAGAGCCCCAAAGAGGGGAGGACCAAACTTGGGAAGAAAGACCTATATCCAGCAAATTATAGCAAAGGCTGAATTAAAAGCATCCTCTAACGCAGCCATGAGACTAGGGGCACCGAGAGTGAATTCTGAGGGATAATCAGTAGATCAACCAGTGTTGTCAACAGCTTATTTGGTGATTCGACACAGCAGGTCCCTCGAGTAGTTGAAGAAACATCCAGCAGTATACCTGCCCAAGGAAACCTTACGCTGGGAATAGAAGGGGAAGAGGTCGCAAGCAAAACATCAACAGATTCAGACCACTCTAGCAAGGGAAACGAGGTTGTAGCTGAGGGATCAAGTCATCAGGACGCATGAGAAGGAAACGAAGGGGTACTTGCATCACCAAGGGACCGGGGAAGTGCTACTAAAGAAACTCAAAGCCAAGTGGTAAGGAATCCTCAGCCATCTTCCATAGAGCCTGTTGTAATTCCTAGCGGTTATTGGAAGACATTTACGGCTCACACAACGTCCACCATCAAGTTTCCATCGAAGATCTGGGACTTGGTATACCCATAAAGCCTATTCCATTGGCAGGCTTACCAAGATTTCATGGGCTTGTTTCAGAAGACCCCGACATATTTTTATTCGAATTTGACATAGTGTGCCAAGGGTATGACTACATGATGAATGCCCAGAAACTAAAAAATTTCCCTGCTACATTAAAAGTGATGGCTTTGCGATGGTTCATGGGCCTTGGAGGAAGCTCTATTTCTACTTGGGATGATATGCAGACAACATTTCTGGAAAAGTACCAGGATTACTACAAATCACAGAACATCAAGGAGGAACTTTTTAAGTTCACACAAAAAGGAGATGAGAGCTTGGAAGATTGTGTGGAATGATTCAAGTACACCTTATAGAGGTCAGGTCACTCCGACCTGGATAAGGAAATTCTAAAAACTATCCTCCTCCGAGATTTTCGTGAGGACTCGATGGAACTGTTGAACATTGTGGGAAAAGGAGACATCTCTAAGGAAAGATTCAAAGTTATCTGGGAACTATGCATTCAGTGCTCGGGGGGACTTGCAAGAAACAGACAAGGGATTCGCTTATCAAAGGGGTCTGGCGGGGGTGTTACGAATGTAGAAATGGAAACCTGCTAGACAACTTGAGAATAGATATCCTCATTACTCTGTCGACACAGATGGATATGTTACAAGTAAAACAGAAGTAGCTAGAACTAGATAGGACCATGGCAATATTTTGCTCCGTGTCTTAACCTACCTTCGTATAACATCTCTACTGCAGAGTTGTATGAAATGAATCTGTGATTAGGGTAGACATTCAATGTTCAACCTCCTCTAGTTATCATTAAACAACTTGATAGTGAAGGTAAGGAATCAGTATTAATTAATAAAGAGAAAAAACGAACTGATAGAAACCAGGCACCTCCTACAAAACAACATCAATCTGAACCACCTTACCTGGAGAGACTAACTTTGAATAAATCAAGCCCTCAAGCTGAATTCGATTTATTAGGAGAATTGCAGAACTTATTTGTCAAAATTCCCTTGTTACAAGCTATGAAGGATGTGCCTATATATGCAAAGACTCTTAGGGAATATTGTTCAAAGAAACCTGCAAAGAAATCCAAAGACCCCATCACTATTCATGTTATGGGAAAATTATCAGATTTCATGATGGAAAATTCAATGCGTGTAAAGTATGGAGATATCGGGAACCCAATTCTGATAGTACAAATTAATGGGGTAGAGATTCTGAATGTGCTAGTAGACCTAGGTGTTGCCATCAATGTTATCACCACTGAAACTATGCATGCATTAGGTCTTCGTAACTTGAAACATACACCTACAGTATTGGAACTGGAAGACCGATCTACAGTCAAACCTGTAGGGAAATTAGAAGATGTAACAATTTCAGTGGATTCATGGCACTATCCCATAGATTTCCTAGCTTTACATATGTAATCTTTGGTTGGCAGCCATCCTTTGATTTTGGGTAGACCATGGCTGGCTACTACGGATGCTTACATTGGGTGTCGTTCAGGGCACATGGTTATTTCAAATGGGCACAACGCTAAGAACCTAGTGTTATACCTACGTGCAGAACCAAACCCATCCATAAAACTAGGACGTAACAAGAAAATTTTATCTAGGAAAGAGCCTGAAACAGAAAATGAGGAATTGAGACCGGTCCTCACTATTGGACAGGCCCTTCAGTTGAAAATGGAATCGTAAGATGATGTAATCACTTCCTCTATGGATGACCCTTGCACCATTTCAGAGCCAAATCAACAAATCCTAGAATCTATCCTAAGCTGTGAGACTCAGGAAACTATTGAAATGGCAGAAGGAACAAAAGAGCTACCTGTTTATGCACCCCATGAAAGTGTCCTAGTGGAAATAGAACCAAGAAAAACCCTGAATATTAATCCAAACCTGTCATAATCCCAAAAGAAGCAACTTGGATATGTCCTTCGAAAACATAAAGAATCCTTCACCTGGGATTACTCAGATATGAAGGGGATTCCTGCTAATTTATGTACCCATAATATATACATTAAGGAGGATTGTCATCCTGTGAGACAACCTCAGAGGAGGATGAACCCTGCATTGAAAAATGTTGTGAAAGAAGAACTTCAAAAATTACTAGACATAGGTTTTATTTACCCCATATTAGATAGCCAATGGGTTTCCCCATTAGTAATGGTCCCCAAGAAAAATGGTAAATGGTTGATATGCATGGATTATCGAGAGTTAAATAAGGCAATGCAAAAAGTTCATTTTCCTTTACCATTTATTGACCAAGTTTTGGACACATTGTCTGGCAAAAATCTTTTCTCCTTCTTGGATGGATTTTGTCGATATAACCAGATCCAAATAGCTCCTGAAGATCAAGACAAAACCACTTTCACATGCCCCTGGGGAACATTTTCACACCGGGTCCTTCCTTTTGGCCTGTGTAATGCTCCTAGAACGTTCCAGAGGGGAATTTTTGGGATCTTCTCTGATTTGGTAGATGACAGTGTTGAAATTTACATGGATGACTTTACTCCATATGGGGATTCATTTGTAGAAAGGCTGAAAAATTTAGAAAAAGTTCTCGAAAGGTGTATACAAGCACGTGTCTCTCTGAGTACAATAAAATGCCATATGATGATGGAGGAGGGAATTGTTCTGGGACATTTGCTCTCATCTAAAGGAATCTGGATGGACCCAGCAAAAATAAAGGTAATTCTACACTTCCCAACACCCAAAATGCCCATGCAGGTACGTAGCTTTATTGGTTGTGCTGGTCATTACAGGAATTTTATAGAAAATTTTGTGAAAGTAGCACACACACTTTTTCAATTGCTAACAAAAGATTCAGATTTTGTTTGGACAAATGACTGTGATGCAGCCTTTACGAAAATGAAGGAATTGGTCTGTAGCACTCTGATCCTTAGAGGGCCAGACTGGCATTACCTTTCCATATTCACACGGATGCTTCCCAAACAGTGATTGGTGCAGTATTAGGACAGAAGAGGACAGAGTACCCTATGCAGTTTACTATGTTAGTAAGAATTTGGGTCCTACTAAATTAAACTACACAGTAACTGAAAAAGAGTTCCTTGCTGTCATCTACGCCATCAACAAATTTTGGCATTATATTATCGAGTATCCTACCTTTGTACATACTGATCATGCAGCTATCAGGTATTTAATGAATAAACCTATTACCCTTGGTCGCATTACAAGATGGATTTTGCTACTATAGGAATTTGATATTACTATAGTAGATAAACCAAGGAAGGACAATGTGGTTGTAGATTTATTGTCTAGGATAGAACATGATGGTAAGAATACACCAATTGAAGATAATTTTCTAGATGAACATCTTTTTGTAGTTTCTGCTAACACTCTGTGGTATGCAGATATTGCTAATTATCTTGCTACAGGGAAGGTGCCTCATAATCTGTCATACAAGGAGAAAAGGAAAATCATTCATCAAAGTACCCGATATTCATGGATGGCAAGATATCTCTTTCATACAGGGGTTGACCAACAGATTCGGCGTTGTGTTGCAAAAGATGATATCTATGAGATATTAAAGGTTGCACATGATGGACCCTGTGGAGGACACTTTGCAAATAAAAGAATAGGTCACAAAGTGCTGTAAATGGGATATTACTAGCCCTCCATCTTTCATGATGCTCAGGATTATGTTTGAAGGTGTGATAGTTGCCAACGGATGGGACAACTTGGGAAAGTAGATGAAATGCCTCTATAGCCCCAGATATTCCTTGAACCATTTGAGAAGTGGACCATTGATTTTGTTGGACCCTTTAACCCACCTTCTCATCAGAAATCTTACATCCTGGTCTGCACCGATTATGTGACTAAATGGGTGGAAACCAAAGCAGTCACGAGAGCAATAGAGAAAGTAGTGGCAGACTTTCTTTTTAAAGAAATCTTTTCTCGATACGGTACTCTAAGGGAAATTGTGTCGGATGGAGGATTGCAGTTCACATCTCACATGATAGGGAAGCTAATGCAAAAATGTGGGGTCAAACATAGAGTGACAATACCCTATCACCCCCAGGCGAATGGACAAGTAGAGAGCACAAACAATATATTGGAAAATATCTTGACAAAAATAGTAGCAATTCATCACCGGGACTGGGCACAAAAACTTCTAGAAGCTTTATGGGCATACAGAACAACATGGCAGAACACAACTAGTTTTTCTCCATTTGAATTAGTTTATGGGAAATCCCCCTTGTTTCCAGTAGAATTTGAGATCAGTACACTCAGAACAGCTCTAGAATTAGGCCTAGATCTATCAGAAGCACAGAAACACCGACTGGAACAGCTGAATGAGTTGGACGAGATTCAATTAGTAGCTATCCAGAAGACTACTATTGTTCAACAGTAGAGAATGAAATGGCATGATAAATTTATCAAAACTAAGGTGTTTCATGTGGGGGATTAGGCATTACTTTATGACTCCCGATTTAAGGATTTCAAAGGCAAGCGTCACACTCGCTGGATGGGACCATATCAAGTGGATGCATTGTTTGACAATGGAATGGTTAGACTAATTACAATATATGAGAATCATACCTCGTTCCTAGTAAATGGACACTGTCTAAAAGTACACCACCATCCAGCCTCTAGAGATGCCTTTGTTAAACACCTTTCTGATTTATCTGATTTAATGGTTGTTGGAATAAAGGACACTCTCACTCTGCTCTACAAATAATATATATATATATATACATATACTGTTATTACTTACTTCTTTGTATTTTGCAGGAATAACAAAGGAATATGGTCAGGAGAAATGTAACACTTGGAATTATTACTTCATCGGTGCTACTATTAAGATGTTGTTGTTACTCCGCTGGTGTGTGTTGTTACTCCACTAAGTGTTGTTACTCCATAACTATTGTTACTCCGTAACTTTTGTTACTATGTAACTGGTTACTCCGCAACGGTTGTTCCTCCGCCAATGCTGTTATTTAATAATCGTTGTTACTCCACCGTTGCCATTACTTCGCCGGTGTTGTTACTCCGCAACTGTCATTACTCCACCGTTGCCTTTACTCTGTCGGTGTTGTTACTCCGCAACTGCTATTACTCCGTCATTGTCGTTACTCCGCCAGTACTATTACTCTGCAACTATCGTTACTCTGCCGGTGTTGTTACTCTGCAACTGTTGTTACTCTGTCGGTGTTGTTACTCCACAACTACCATTACTCCATCGGTTCTATTAATCCCCAACTACCATTACTCCACTGATATTGTTACTTCACAATTATCGTTACTTCATAACTGTTGTTACTCCATCATTGTTGTTACTCCGTTGTTGTTGTTACTCCTTGTTGTTGTTACTCCCTGCTATTGTTACTCCCTTTTTCTATTACTCCACCACAAGGTAGGTCCCGAGGTACATCTCCCCTGACTTTTACTAATTTAATTAAAATATTCCAAAAATACATCAAAGCGTGCCATGGACGGTCGTAATTAAGTTGGGGGGTAATTGTCATAATAAACGATGGTGTACCATGAAAAAGCATTTATGTCACACAATCCTCACCAAACAAAATTTAATGATTACGATATTTCGTAATCATAAATTTGATGTGTTGGAATGCGTACTTGTACGTGCAGAATCATAACCAGAAACCTCCACAACATGCTGCATTAAATCACTAAAATATCTAACAGTACCGCCATAACCTATCATCATTTTCAAACGTCCCAGTACTGCTTTATCCATTGTCCCCGAAGTGACCATGACATTATTTCAGTTGCCAACGGTTTGGATCCCTATCATTCTCCCCTACCAGCTAACTACATTCATCGTGTTGATCCCGCCTCTACAGTGATGGGTGGATGGTCTGTGCGGCATGAGCCAGAAGATACAACGAGAATTCAGAACAATCAGGAGGTATGGCAGGTCTTTGAGAACGCAAGTTGGAACATTTACTTTGAAAGGTTGAGAGGGTCGAACGAAGAAATTGCGGTAGAATTTGCACTCAACTTGGGAGAAGGAAGCTCTCGGGTCCGTGGAATTGAAATCCCTGTGACGGAGGAAGCCATTTCAGAAGTTAGCGAGCTCCCTCAAAACAGACAGCGATGGTTTTCAAGAAGGACTACCCTTCCGAAGTTTCCTGAAGCCTTTTTGCAGGTCGAAGAAAGCATCATGCAGAAGGGTCGGGGATACGACCGAAACTCGCTACCACATCCATGGGGAGGAGTAGTAGAGTTCATCATAAAATATATAACTTGCAAGGGGAGATACTCCACTATATTCAAATACCATCTCCGAATATTAGCCACCTGCGATTTCCCCAAGCATAGGCTTTTTCACTGAATATGCCTTATTTCTTACTGAGAAGCCTCCACCTGATGGCACATTCGGCTCAAGGGTCGCGACAGGTATTGGTGGTCATCACCCACCATGGGATGGTTCAGTTGTTAGTGATGAATGCCATCAGATGAATCTTGATCCCGTGGGAACTGTTTCGAGATTCCACAGAAGAAGAGGTAGCAGCCATTGTGGCTGCCAGGGAAGATGAACCATAAGCCATGGAGGAAGAAATGCAATAGAAGATGATTATGTTGACCATGAGGAACCAGAATAGATGGATATGGAAGTTGAAGAATTTGAAGAAGATGTTTCTCGCCAAGGGCAAGCCGAAACTATGGAACCAATGGAAGATGCGGGAGTTGACACAGAGAGGCCCACTAGTACCACAGTCGAGGCTGTCCCACAAGAACCAGCCTTGACTATGGAACCAGCCGAGCAAATTGATAGCATGGAAACCACAGACGCAGTACCACAACAAGCAAGAACGGGTGAATTGGTCGATACTGCAACCAAGGGTACCCCACAAGGACCTCCTACCACCATGGAGCCGATGGAGGAGGATCAACCGAATGAAGAAGAGGTCGTGACCACCCTGACCATAGAACCAATGGAAGAGGAGGAACAAGGACAAGAAGGGCTTGGAGCTAGGGAAACCATGGAACTTGTGGAGGAAGCTCTGGGAGAATCAAGGCATGAGGTTGGCGCTGACCCACAAGAACCAGTGTCGACCTCGGGACCAAACACTGAAGATCCCTGCCAGTTCTCCTTTTTCTCCTCTATCCCAAGAGGAGCAAGGGTAACTCGTTCCCCTTGGCACACAGAAGAAGATCTCACCATTCCTCTAGCTTTGAATTTATCACAAAGGCCACAACCATGTGGGGTGGATGCTACTCAGGCGACAGGCACTTCGGAGCCTAAAAGGAGAGAAGAAGCAGAAGTCCCTAAGGCTAGGGAACTGGGAAGGATTCCAGCAGACACATTAGCAGGGGAGCATCTCGCAAGGGCACCACCAGGCACGGTGAGTGCGCAACAAATGGAAGTAGCCATTAGCAAAGAGGAGGGACCAAGCAAAGCAGTCCCGACGAATGAACCAGTGGAAAAGCTAGGTGAGAAGGTCGTCAAGCAAGAGATAATCGAAGAAGAATGGGAAGTGCAAGAAAACCTGATAGTCAGCATGGCAGAAGTTGTCCCGATGGATTTACCTCCAACTATTGAAACTGAGGAAGTTTTGGTTAAGCAGGAATGGGTAGAGTTGTGCGAACAGTGAAGACTCCCTGTCAAGCAAAAATACCAGCTGCAATTTAAAGAGACAATGCGGCTTAAGATGGAGGTCAGGAAACTAAGGAAGAAATTACACAAAATGCAGTAGTGATGAAGAAATACAAGCAGCAAGCTAAAAATTCGAAGGCCAGGGGAGTAGAAACAGAGACTCAGGTGAACCAGATAGCCACAACCTCTGTTGCCATTGAAACAGACCCAGTCGAGCGATTGTTTGAAGACCGTGAGTATGCCTTAATGACCAAAGTGTAGACTTGGAAATCTACTATGGCTCAATATCAAAATGAGGTCAGAAGAACTCAGGAACGAGCCTCCACAACCATTTTTGAGTATGTGGAGTGCATAGATATCATGAGATTAAGGCATGCAAAGCAGCAACTCAAGATGGAGCAGCTAGAAAAGAAAGTGGCAGAGCTGAAAATGGATAAGGAGTAGATGTTTAATTTGGCGCAAGAGGCGATGGCATGTCGCCCCCCTACTTCTTGTTATTGTTTATTCTTGCATGAACGTTTTCTTTTATTTTGCATGAAGAGCATCAAAAGCAAGATTAGTTATGAAATAGAGGATGGTGTATAATTCCTCCAAATAATGAAGAGCCATGACGGGCTAACTCAGCATTTGATGTGTGAGTTTTACCTGCAAGGGTATCTACTATGCCTAGACAGAGAATTAAACCCAGTCCCATATGTGGGGGACATTCATTTAAGGGCCCTCACCTCTTACACTTTCAATCAGATCAGCTGGCAGAAGGCTTCTAACACATTTGAATCCAATCAGGTTACAAAGCCATTTATAGCAAGAGGAGAACATGAGAGGTCAATCACCATGTTCACTAAACACAACACCTTTTTGGGAATTGAAGGGAATAGAGATAGAATGTTGAGGACACAAAACTAGTGCCTTGATTTTTGTGTCAGGAAATTAGTCACATTTCAAGATGACACCCTTGATTATTCTCAGAAAAGGTGGATGATGTCACCTACAGCTGTCCGAAATAGCGAAACTTTTGGGGCATCAAATTTTTCACGAGTGCTCCCCAGAGTGCTTAGGTATGTGGCATGTGTCCGAACATGCGGGGTCTAGTGGATGGGAATCTGGTTTCAGTTTCCCCCTATCTAGTTGCCAGTAGAAAATTACACCCCAGCGTATAATGTTCCGGGAGATTGGTAGAAGGAAGTCCTCCTTTCAAATGGTTTTAAAGTTCCAGGGACAGAGATGGCCAGAGAATATGATCTCACTCAACTTCAGGAAGCCTACAGTCTACAGAATCCAAACCTGCAGAGGTGGAAAACTACATGAGGACTTGCAGAAGGCTATTTGGGGGGAGATGTTGGGCACCAAATCAGGTTATCTTTCTGTTGCATTTCCATCACCCTTTTTGACCTTTTTGCACTTATTCACCCATGTTTACCATGATAAATCTGTAAGGTAAATACTTTTGTCTTGTCTATTGGAATATTTTATTAATGAAGTAAAGTTGTGAGGTTTTTCCTATTTGCAGCACTAAAATGTATGTTTGACCACAGCTTCTGGAGAACAGGAACCAATGCTTCAGCATCCCATAGCAGATCCGTAATTCATAGCAACGACCAGCCATAAGGAGGCCGCGCAGCTGGAGTCACAGATCCCTGAACCATTCTTGGACCTCTTGTTGATCTTGTCTATCTAGTGTTGGTGTCGTTCCAACTAATGTACATTTCTAGGTATACAGTTACCAGGTTTTGGGGAAAGATGTCGTTCTCCCTCGCTGTGTATAAAAGACAGATTATTCCTGTAATTTGGGGATGCCCCTTTGATATTGTAATAACCCTTTTCAGATTAATAAAGTATCATCTATTTTGCTGCTCTAATCTTCACTGTGACTAACGCAACCTTGATCAGAGAGCTGGGCCCGCTCTTCTAATCAGGTGCAGCGTCTTTCTGTGTCTGTTATTTGTTAGTTTATGCTTGATGTTATAGCTTTGTAATTCTTGTAATCTCTTTTCTGGAGTTTTGTATCTAGTGTAGTTTTACAACAATGTTTTGAATCTTAATCATGAACCCTTGGTCGGAACAGATTGTACCCTCCCCCCTGCATATACCTTGCACGTTTCTTTGAAATGATACACACCCGGATTGATAAATTAATGTAGGAAAAAAGTGAATAACCCGTTCATACTTGGACCCCAACACTTTTCATTTTCCCTTATTTACATGTTTACATTTTTCTCACCCAATCCCTTAGGATTAAGTGTCTAACATTCCCCCCTTAATCTGAGGGGGTTTTTGTAAGTGCAAGCATCATTCTGAATCTTTCAAACTTTTCTCTTCCAAGTGCTTTGGTGAATATTTCTACAATTTTCTAATTTGCAGAGCAATTTTGTAGATGAATAGTCTTGGCAGTGACATGATGTTTAATCAAATGATACTTTGTGTTGATATGTTTGGTTTGATCATGGAATTTGGGATCCTTGGCCAACTTAATTGAAAAAGTATTGTAAATAATAAGGGGAGTAGAGTTCACTTGTTTCACCTGTAAGCATTCAATAATTTTCCCATTCCACACAATTTCCTTGGATGCTTCTACAACTGCCACATATTCTACCTCTATTGTGGAATTTACTGGAATCGATTGTTTGTGTGACCTCCAAGAGATGACTCATGATATAAGGCTCATAACCTAGGCTGAAGTAGACACTCCATTCTACTTATCTCCATCAAAGCTTGAATAATACTATCCAACTAATCTGAATTCATCTACTTGTGAGTATTTGAGTCCAAAGTCTTGAGTTCCTTTCAAGTAATTCATAACTCTTTTTGCAGCAGATCAATTTCCTCCATAAGACTTTTGCATAAACTTGGAAAGGATTCCAATAGTAAATGAAATGTTCAGTATTGTATGGTGAGGTAGATATGACTTACCACAATATGTCTATATTGAGTTGCATCCTTAATTTCATTTCCTTCTTTAGATGTGAGCTTCAGATTTTGTTCCATTGGAGTGGACAAAGGATTTCATCCAACCATGCCAAACTTGTTTAACAATTTTCTAGTGTAATTATTTTGAGAGAGAAATATATAACTTGGATATTGGGTCACTTTAATGCCTAAGTAGTAGTGAAGGTGTCCCAAATATGTCATCTCAAATCCTTTCTTAAACTCGTCCTTTATTGACAAATAGAGTTGCATCATCTAGTTTAAAGTGTTTGAAATTTAATTTCTAAAGACGCTCAATTAATTTTTCATATTGGGTTTGCAGTGCTTGTTTTCGACCATATAAGGATTTGATGAGTTTACATAGTTTATGTTCTCATGCCTTCACAATAAATCCTTTTGGTTGAGACATGAAGACATTTTCTTTTAAGTTTCCATTCAAGAAATTAGTCTTCACATCCATCTAATGGACTCTCCATCGATTTTGAGTTGCCAAGGAAAAGAAAGTTTGGATGGTGGACCATTTTTCTATGGGGGAAAATGAATCTTCATAATCGATACCTTCTTTTTGTGCAAATCCTTTTGCCATGAACCTTGCTTTGTTCTGGTCAAGTGAGCCATATGACTTATACTTTTTCATGTAGACCCACTTGCATCCAATAGGTTTGGTTCCAAATGAAGGGTCCACTAGCTTCCAAGTTCCATTCTTTATGACAACATCAGACTCCTCCTGTATTACTTCTTTCCATTTATCATGAGAAGCAACTTATTTAAAGGAAGTTGTTTCAAAATTAGTAGACAAATTCAATTCATAATCATATGAAACATCCATATCCTTAACAAAATCAAAATCATCTACGTCACCTCCATTTTTTCTAGTGGAACTTCTAGTTCTTATCTTTTTGACCTCATCAGGGTGAACACTTTCAAGTGTTGTGGTGAGCCTTTCTGAGATGGAACAAGTTTCTATTTTGATTGAGATGGGGATGCATCAATATTTAACCTTCCTATCCTCTAAATCACATCACTTAAATGGTCTTCCTAATTTAGAGTGGTTGGAAGTTCATGAGGGGGAGTCAATGGTTCAGAAAGAGATTCCATAGGTTGATCCAAGATAGGGATCCCCCTTCAATATGTGGAATCTCATTATCAAATTCATGAAAAGTTTTTGCATGATTGGATGTATCCAAATAATCAAGCTACTGCTCAACAATATTGCCAGCCTTGGAAGATTCAAGAAAAATCATATCTTTAGACATTATAAAGTTATTATTTACCTCATTAGGAGACAATATGCTTTGGCGGTATCTGAATACCACACGAAGATGTACTTTCGACTTTGTGCACCGAGATTTCTTCTTTGTTCCTTAGGAATCAAATCATAGCAGGTCGAACCAAAGTTCCTGAGACGCCTTACCAAAGGAATGTGGCCATACCACATTTCATAAGGAGTCTTATTTTTGAGAGCATGAGATGGACATATGTTTTTGATATATACTACACATAGAACTGCATCAACCCAAAACAACTTTACATTTTTGAAAAACATCATTGAGAAAACCATATTTAAGATAGTCATGTTCATTATTTTAGCTACACCATTTTGTTGAGAATTGTATGGAACAAGTATTTGATGTTGAATCCCATGTTGATGAAGATAGTTTTAAAATTCATTAGAAGTATATTCTTTTCCATTATCAATACAAAGAGAGCCAATATGTGATTGTGCATCATTTTCAATCCATGCATGAAATTTATAAAAGATTTTGATTTAAATTTCAACAAGAATAACCAACACATCCTAGTGTAATCATCAATAAAAGTAATCATATGTTTATTTCCATTTGAAGAAGGAAACATGCATAGGGCCACACAAATCAGATAGAATCAATTCAATATTTCTACGTACTCTGAAAACATAATCATGAAATTATTGTTTTCTATGTTTTCCTAGGATAGAGGCATCACATTGCTTCAATTTCCTTGGAATAGTTAGAAAACCATAAACACCATTTCTTTTCAACAAAAAAAATACTATCATAATTAAGATGTTTGAATCTTGCATGCCATAGAAGACTGGATGGAAATGTACCTTCATTAAACTAAGAACTGCATGCAGATTTTTGTGCACAAGAAAATTTTTCTTGTAGCTTCAACTATCTTTCCTCCTCTATTGTAGTCATGACAACTATGTTGTCTGATGCTTTTCTTATCTCTACTTTGGTATTAAACATATGAATGGATTGTCCCTACTGGAAAATGTGAAAAAGGGACAATATGTTTCTTTGTAGTTCTAGATGGTAGAGCACATCATGTAGAAGAATGTCAAGAAGTCTAGGTTGTTTAAGATTGATGGTGCCAAGTTCAGATGGCTTGAGACTTGACATGTTTGCAAAGTAAACTACTCCATCTACATTGTCACTTAGGTTTTCAAAGAAGTATTTCCAAAAGTTCATACGACAGGTTGCACCTATATCAAGAAGCCATGCATATTTCTAGGAAGAAAATTAAGTATGAAACAAATATTCAATTACTCTGATATTGCAATGGGTGAATTTGCAATGATAAAATTTAGGTGTTTTACGTTTCAATGGATCTAATGTTTTACCTTTGTCTTCTTTGCATTCTTGCTTGATTCTTTCCCAAGGGATGCTTCATGTGGATGCATCATGTCCATTTCTATCACAATGAATGTAGTGGAGATTTGACATTTCTCCTTGATAGTGTTTTTCCCATTGCCTTTGAATTCTTTCTATTGTAATGTTTCTTGAAGGCAATTCTTGGCTGTGAAATAACGCCGAGAAACCAATTCAACCAACTTTAGGTTCAAGGTTTTCCTCAAACCAAAGGGGGCTCCCTCAAGTGTTACGAGGCTTTTAATGTTGTTCATTGTCGCTGAAGAACAACCTATGAATCACAATGGCCAGATCTAGGGTTTGTTGTATAAGTGGTTTCTAATGAGTCACAAATCTATCCTTAAAAAATACAGTCTTCTCCTACATAGGCCTAATCAAAGTGCCAACGTTCAGCTATGATGGAAAAACATAGCTAGAAAGGTTTTGAGAGAGGAAGAGAGGCTAAATTAGATAATAAAGTATCCTACCTAAATACGTAATCATATAAAAAGAGCATAAATGTATAGAAGAACCTCTATAGCTAAAAAAAATACATCTAAGTATATCATATAAGAAAAAATCTAATGTTTTTTGGGTAACCAATTAAACATATTGTTCAATATTTTACTCAGTATAGAAAATAACATTACATTAGGGACATCAGGGAGGCCAATACTCAACCTAGCCCTTCCCAATGCCCTACTATACCTCAAATATATGCAGAAACATATTATGAGATCATTTGTAGCACTAACATTTACACCAATTCTGTCAATAAATTAAAGACAAAAACCCTTGAATTAAAACTCTTTAATATTAGGCTTTAAAAAAATATGAGGGTCTTTCTAGGCTCAAAATCCAACTCTTATTCATTAGAAATCAAAGAATGTAGATGAATAATGAGGATGGTGCTCCGCTCTAAAGCACCTCAGGGTTTAGTTTAAGTTTTCGATCATTGCTTTGTTTTCATTGTCGCTGCACTCACCATATATCTGCAGTGTGGAGCTATAACCGTGATGGCTTACGGTCTGCTACCCTACCTCATCACCGACTGTTACCCTCATCCCCGATTATGTCTTCATCTTATCAGAATGGAGATCGATAATGTTGATTATTCCACTGACCCGAATCCCTATGAACCTATTTAGTCACTACCTCATGCCGCACCAGAAGTGTCAAGCTCTGGACCACCATGTACGCCTTCTCCACCGTGGACATGACCGTCGTCTGTCAGCGCGGTTCCCAGATAGTCTGTGCCCTACCAACTGCTTTCAGCTCTCTCTGTTGCCTTTCTAGGGCTCGATTTCCCTCCACTCTCACCTTCCACCCTCAATCTTTTGGTTTCCTGCATAGCACCCTCCCCATCCTTCGATCCCCTATCACCTGATGCAACCCTGCAACCCTCCTCATCCACCCATCCCTCTTCATTAGGGTTTACACAAGCTAGAAGTTTCCCTCTCCAACATTCTAATCTAGACATCATCTCTAACCCTACTTCCATTCTAGGGTGGACTACTGTCCCCTCTGGCAGTTTCAATATTTTGGTCGTCAACCCTGTTAGAGCCTAGATTTGTCTTAGGCTGGAAAGACAAGGTTCTAGGTCCACATCAAACCACGCTCAGTCTCGTAGCTAGCCCTACGAGGACAGGAGAGGGCTCTCTCCGGGTCAATCTCATCAAAAGACAGACAATGGGGCTCGAGATGACTGATTTAGCAACTGATTTTATGCTAGGTATTAATTGCAAAGGATTTGATTTGGTTTTTTAAGGGTTTTGTTGAAAAAATGGGAAAGGCAAATTTGGGCTCAGGGATGAGGCACAATTTTTGCAGAGGTCTGATTGGGGCAAGGAAGGCAATCTTTTTGATTCTTTAAAGCAAGTGATATGGATAGATCAGACTGGTAAGGAGCTAAGGAGAGCAAGAAAGTCTCAAGATTTCTCCTTAAATAGATGAAAATATAGAAATTTAAACAAATTCAAAGGCAGAGCATAACAGTTACGGATTCCACCTTAATCACTCATTTGTTTCAAATTCAGAAGAAGAAGCAAGAAAATTATACACATAACACTAATGAACTTACAATTACTCGGAGAAGCACACCATAAAAACATAAAACCACATGGATCCCAAACAGTGCTGCAAAACCCTGGTCTTTCCTTCGCCAAAATTGCAGAGATAGTATGTACAATAGAGTTCCAAACTTTTCCTAAGAGTCCAACCCTGAAAATGACCTAAAAATTACATGATATAGACTAGCCCAACCGATTCCCTTGCCTCTAGGGTCGAGCTCATCATTCTAGGAGATGTTTCAACCAATTCTAAACAAAGCACTAAAATCTAGGCAATCAAAACAACTTGGCTCTATAAGGTAGGAAACTGATTCATTCATTAAATTTTCACTCTTTGGTGAATGAATCCTCTAGAACAAGTAACTAAGTGTAAAAATTCCATAATGTTCATTCAATTACATCAAGATAGGTCAAAAATAACATCACAAAGCAAAACTAGTCAAACTGGTCGAATTTCTGAGTTGGAAGGTGAAAAATTGGTCAAAAAACCTTTGTGTGTCGCGCCAATTTCTAT
Organism: Pinus tabuliformis; assembly: GCA_031772625.1. Taxonomy (NCBI): domain Eukaryota; kingdom Viridiplantae; phylum Streptophyta; class Pinopsida; order Pinales; family Pinaceae; genus Pinus; species Pinus tabuliformis. Next base: position 1,250,402,701 of record CM062809.1, read on the forward strand.
ATGTGTCGCACCACTTTGATGCTGATTTTGAGACACTTTCTGAAGTCCAAATTGAGCCCAAGTTTGTTTTTTGGAAATCCTTGCCTGTCTACTTTCCAACCCAAGTGTAATTTCTAAATTTGGTGCCCATTTTCCCCTCCAAAACCTCAATCTCCCAAGACTGCTTCCTATGTGTGAAATTAGGGGCAGAGAGGTCATTTTTAGGGTGTTTTTGACCTCTTGAGGACTCAAAACTTGCCCAAAATTCTTGGCCATGCACCAACAGTCATGATTTTTCATGAAAAGCCCAAAACTATAAAGTTTTTTTGCATTTGGAGCTCCCAATCATAAGCGTGCGCCACGTGGTGCGACGCACAGGGATAAAAACCCTGTTTTTTGCACAAAAATTTCCAAAAATACCAAAAATGCCCCAAATTTCTTGAAATTTGGGCTGAAGCTTCCTTATCAAGTGTTATGCTACACTAAAGAGGCTTCGGCCAATATCTGAAGATGATCGAGCTCCCTTTGCCTCTTTTGCTTCTTGATTGCCTTCCTCAATTTCGCCTTCAAATTCCTGATTCGGGCCTTGCACACTTTGTTTCGTACCATATAGTGAAAGTCCATGTGTCTCAGCAATGCATGGTCTTTGTCGGCCTTGTCCAACAGCCTCTCTAGGTGCATGTTAACTCTCTCAAGATTGGCCTCCCGATCCTCATTAATCTCTTGCTCCAATGACGTGAGCTCAACTCTTCTACTTTGTGCAGCTTGGTGATGCTCACTAATGTTTTGTAGCTCCATGATCGCTTGCTGATCCTCAAGCTGTTTGTTCCTCTGCTCCAAGTATTTCATGGTCCACTTAGCCCTCTCCAAGTCAAGGGATAAGGCTTCAATCTCTGATTGCTGCTCCTGGATGATCTCTCTAAGTTTGGCGCTTTGTGGACCCGTACAGATCATCATGAAGGAGAATGAAGTCAGTCTCTCATTCACCTGATGGCTCACCTGAAGGCCCCTCACCCTGCATTGGCTTCTTGCCTTTGTACTGTACCTGTGATGCTAATGGAGGAAGCGAGGCCCCTTCCACCCTGGGTAGAGATAACACTCGCTTTGCCGCTGCAAACAAATTTCTGGTGCCTCTCTGATATGTGATGAAAACTGGCACACTAGCAGTCTCATGGCGCTCATACTGATGAGAAGGTTCACCCTCATGCTTAACCTCTGATACTCCCCATGAAGCTATGAAGAAGTCACGAAAGATGAAATCATCCCAAGTGATGCCCTACAATCCAAGCTGATGAACCACCAAAATCTTAATAAGAGCAAAATGATAGACACTGTTAAGTTGCTGCTAAGGGGTTTTATGTTGTATAAAGGTGGTGATCCTCTCTATGTTCCGGCAAATGAAACACGGAATGTTCATCATCCGTACCCTGGTGAAATGCATGAGAAACCTGCATAAAGACGAGAAAACCATCCCTCACAGCTGAAATATTTCATGATCAATCTCATTAGTGGAGCATATTCATCTTTCAGATACCGGAACGAGAACACTCTCCTGAGTTGCCTCAAGAAACTCGTTTTGATGTATGTCTCATAATGCTGTCGGTCAATCTTTTGTTTCTTGTGCCATGGTTCACTAATGTTCAGTATACCGATTGCTAATGAGACAGATTCTAGTGTAAGTGTGAAGGTGACATCAACCAAGATAGCTTGATCTTCGTGCAAGTGCAACACAAAAAGATGAGGCAACTCATGATGAAATTGGACACTAGCCACCTTTTGACAAAACTCATAGCATGACTGATGCTGAAAACACTGCATAGCAAGAGGGTAGGCCTGCAATTTTGTAAGGGTGATCGGTTCTTCCCTAACATGTCTGCCACTTTTATGAGGCCTCTGGGGTGCCTCTTCTTCCAAGGGAGAGTCACTTTGGGTTTCTACCTCATAGTTCGATGAATGCTCAGATGCCATGACTTTCGTACAAAATACCTCAAAGACAAAGCTACTGTTGTATATAAACTGTACTTGGACTACTCTTTTTGGTGTTGTATTTTAATTTCTGCCACCAAGGGAAAAAACAAATGCAGCAGGGACTATTAGGGATTGTTAGGAAGGGGAAACAATAGTGAGGAATGGGAATTATTGGGAGAAATTTAATAGGGAATTATGGGAGTGGGTTTGAGGATTTATGTATGGGAATAGGGTTTAGGGCTTGGGACCATTGTATAGGTTTTGAGGTGTGAGGTTGGAGGATTTGAGATAGAGCATGTAGGAGAAGGGAGTAATGAATCTAGGTGATAGGGATTTAGGGATTAGTGAAGATGAAGGAATAAGGGGAAGGAGGAATGATTTTGGTGGCAAAACTATGAGCTCTGAAACCCTGGCAGCAAATTGGTTTGTGTTTATAGAAAGAGGGTTTGAATTTTTGTTTCAACCTTTATCACCCTTACACCACTATCTCTTATCATAAAATTTGATGCAACATCAAGATAGCAAGCCTAGCTGGAAAATCCACGCAAGGTATAAGCAATTTGGAGAAGTTTGAAACAATTTTGGGCTTTGGGCTATATGCGCCGCGCCAAGAACTCAGTGCGTCGCGCACTCTCTATGCTCCGCGCCCATTCAAATTAACACTGGGCGGAAATCCCCAGTGTGTCGCGTGCTTCCAGTGCGCCGCGCCACCTGTTATATGCGCCACGCTACCTTAAACTCACACAATCGGCCTCTTTCAAACTCAATTTTTCTCTTACACTTTCAAAACACAACTTCTCCCTTAGATTCTGAAAGATACTTGTTGCAAAGGGATAAATAGCTTTGAGAAATATCTTAACAAGAGATGGTTTTGATTTTTACTTCTTCAAAACCCATTTCTATAATGTTTTGAATTTGGCACTTTTTGACAATTAATAAAACTCTGACTTTTTGTTTCCTCCTTGATTTTTTGGTTGAAATGATGAATTTATTGGCAATTTTTTGCAGGTATAGCTGACATGGGATTTGGCAGAGGAGACCAGGGCTACGCCTGAAGAATTCAAGAACTGAACTTTTTTTGAAAATTATTACAAATAACAAAATGTCAACTTGTCTTCAAAACAGAGTTTTGAATAAAAGTCATAATCCATCCATATGACGATAAAAATCTTTGAAATAAAAACTTATCAAGGACCTCCCTCTCGCCTGCTGGCTTTATTAGACTTTGTCGAAGACCAAATTGACTAAGCCTAGACCTAATGACAAAAATGACTATTATGACCTAGAAACTGCAACAGGACTGCAAATGACCTTTAAGATTTGATTTTGATGGATAGTCCTAAGCCAACAGTGCAAAGCATGAGCGGAATGAATGACAAAAGCCCTTCCGTCAGATTTATGGCATGCTCCTAACGAAATGCAATTGATCAAGCGAGATGGGACACCTAAACATGAAATGCAAAAAGAGTTTTGATCTTTGATGGAGGGATGACTAGACCGACTCTAACATTGGCTCCAATGGGGATGGTAGCTCCTTGGAGGTGCCAAGAATGGTAGATCTCTGGAAGAGCTAGACAGTGCCTTCATCCATTAGGCTATGGAGTCATTATTTCGACAAAAAATACAAGACTTAAAACTCAATTTATTTGACTGAGACTTGACTCAAAATGACTCGATAATAACACTATAATGATTGAAAAACTGACTCGATAAACTAAACTTAAGACTGAAATCTTTCTTCAGAATTATAGCCTTCACTTCGGGCCCCAGACTGAAGAAAAGATCACAGCACACACTTGCAATGAAACTGAGATAAAATGGTATTTACAATGACAATGATGATAGCATAAATAACTCAGAAAAGGTACTGCTTGAGCAGCCGACCATTAACCGACCCTCCTGGACAGTCTTCCCCTTCATCTCCTTCAAAAGAAAGGCATTCTAACCCCTGTACGCTGCAATCTTAAAAGGATCTTTCCAGAGATTGTCAAACTTACCATGCTTTCCCTTTTCCTCATTCCTTGCATCCCACTTTAGAACCACATCATCCAACTGAAAAGTGTCCGCCTTTGCTTTTCTGTCATAAATCTTTTTAATTCTCTCCTGCAACTTGAATGTGTTTTAAAAAGCATCCTCCCGTGTCTGTTGCAAGTGGATCATTTGATTTAGTCTTCTCTGCATTGGATCCTCTTCACTACAAACCTCTTGAAGAAGTTTGACTACCGGAGCTGCAAGAGAGGTAGGGAAAACTATATCAACTCCATAAACTAACTCAAAGGGGGACATATCAATGGATTTCTTTTGACTCACACAATCTGCCCAAAGTGCATGGACCAGCCTCTTATGCCAACTTTTCTTGTTTATTTCCAGCATCTTTTTAATGATATTAACCAAAGATTTGTTGGAAGACTCTGCCAATCCATTTCCTTGAGGATGATAGGCGGTTGAGTGCCCCAAAGTAATATGATATTTACTACAAAACTCAACCATCCTTTTTGACTTGAACGATGTTTTGTTATCAGTGATTAACTTATTAGGACAACCAAAACGAGACAAAATATTATTCTCAAGGAATGAAATTATTACCACATCCATAGCTTGCCTAGTGGGAATAGCTTCGATCCACTTCGTGAAGTAATCTGTCGCTGTGAGGATCCATATATGCTGACCTGAAGAAGAAGGATGAATTTCACCAATGAAATCCAACCCCCACTGCTGAAAAGGGGCACTCACCTCAATAGGCTTAAGCAGCAAAGGCTGTAATTTCTATTTCCCTTCAAAAATCTAGCAGTTATGACAGCTCTTAACAGTCTTGAGCACATCAGCAAACAATGTCGGCCAATAGTATCTAGCCCTCAGAAGTTTATTTTCCATTGTTTTCCAAAAAAGGTGACCGCCACAATCTCCTTTATGGAAATCCTCCATGACCTGCTTCGCTTCTTCTTCCACCAAACAATTTAACAAAACGCCACCGAGATCTTTCCAATAAAGTGCAGAATTCAAAATACAAAACTTGGCAGCCTTTAACTTAAGAGTTCTCACTTTGTTTTTAGCCATACCCAGTGGCATGGACAAATTTTGAAGTACATATATGATATCTGAATACCATGGAGAAAGAACAAACATTTTTGATACCTTAAGTGAAGAACTTTCCTCATTTTCATCGGACATAGCAACGATCAAATTTATGTCTAAGACATGCATATTTGATTCAGCCATCAACTTCTCCAATCCCTGACCTTTAACAAGCTTTGTGGGCCTTATCTCCACATCATACTCCAGCAAATCTGCTATCCACTTGCCACGTCTCCCTTCAGGATCAGTCTGAACCAAAACATCTTTGACAGTAGTGTTAGGAACATAAGCTAAAATATGGGAATGCAGAATGTATACACAGAAATCTTTCAGTGCTTTTACAAGTGCAAGGGCTTTCTTCTCACTAATATTGTATTTCAAAGCAGCATCCCTTATAGTCCAGCTGAAGAAAGCAATGGGTCTTTCATGCTCATCTTTTTTCTGCATTAACACAGCTGCCATAGTATGCTCCGAAGTAAACGAAAACAATACAAAATCCTGAGTATAATCCGGGCTGATTAGAACCAGAGTTGAAGAAAGAGCCAATTTTACCAAATTGAAATATTTTACAGCCTCTTCCATCCATGACACTTGGCTGTCCTTCTTAAGCATGTTTTTAATCTCCCTTAGATGTTCAGCAAGATTAGGAACAAAGCGGCGTAAAAAATTCATCTTACCATTAAATGGTTGAATCTCCTTCTTATTCTGGGGTAGGTCAATTTGCTGAATCGCTTCCACACGTGCTGGATCAATACGGATGCCATATTTTGAGATAATGTTCCCAAGTAGTTTGCCTTCATCCATGGCAAACAAGCTCTTCTTAGGATTCAGCGACACACCATATTTTATGCACTTTTCAAAGACAATTTTCAAATGATACAAGTGTTCTTCGTCTGATTTGGAAACCATGATCAAATCATCAAGGTACACAACCAAGAAGACATCCTTCTCATTTGCAAAATCCAAGTCCATTTCCCGCTGAAAAGTAGCACCCGCGTTCTTCAAACAAAAAGGCATTTTTGGATAATGAAATGTTCCCCATGGAGTGGTGAACGTTGTTTTGTCTCGGTCATCTTCATGGACTAAAATTTGGTTATATGTGGAATAACCATCAAGTAGTTACATGCGAGATGCTCCAACTACTCGCTGAAGTATGTGATCCATTTTGGGCAGTGGATAATTATCCTTCAATGAAACTTTGTTGAGATTTCGAAAATCAATGCACAAATGAATCTCACCGGTCTTCTTTCGCACGGGCACCAAATTAGATATCCAATCAGAAAAACGGATGGGAACAATGATTCCATATTTGTACCCTGTTAACATCCTTCTCAATTGATGGCAGAAATTTTGGATTAAGCCTTCTTAACTTCTGTCTGAAATGTTTTTGATTAGGCTTAATAGGAATAGTGTGATGAATTATATTTGTATCATATGTCTTCAAATCATAATAGTCCCAAGCAAACACATCGGCAAAAGATGACAACAAACTGATATATTTGGCCTTTACCTTCGGTGGCAATGCTTTGGACAGCTTTACCATCTTCGGATGCTCGGTTGTTCCAATGTTCACATCTTCAATTCCCTTTTATGTTGGCTGCAATGTTGGTTTGCGAGCTACGTCATCATGATCAAAGAGCTCTTCTATAGGTATCAAGCCTTTAAGAATCACATTATCCTTGAGCTGCAACACTTCCATTTGATTGATCTGCACATCATCTTTTCCGTCATCATGTTGTACATCAATTGAGGTATCTTTGAATTTACCTTTGTTTTGCAGAAAATCATTAATCTCCTCATCATCTTGGAAAACTTGAAAATATCTCTGATTGTCCAAGATAGTCAGACGATGCTTCACATCGATTTCAAATTTATTGCTTGAGTTCATAGGAATCTTCAAATTACTTGTTGCCTTAGCAAGTGCATCAGCAATACTATTTTGAATACGAGGCACACACGTCAAAGTGTAATCTGAAAAAAGCTTCAAAATGTCTAGAACAGCATTCCGGTATGCCCGCATCCGAGGATGCTTTGCTTGATATTCACCTTTAACTTGCTTAATCACCAATTCAGAGTCGCCATATACAGCAATCCTCTTAGCATTCAGCTTTCTTAGGATCTTTAGGCCAGCAATCAAAGCCTCATACTCAGCTTCATTGTTTGAGCAATCAAAAGCAAGTTTATAAGAACATACCCGCACATTACTCGGCACTTTGTTTGGAGCAGAAAAAGGACTGCGTACCCAAATCCCAATGTCAGCACCATCATTTCCCACTGCACCATCGAAATCCATGGTCCACAGGCCATCTTCCTCTTCTTCTAATTGTTGAAACTCTTTCTCCTCTGTTTTTTCTACTTGTTGTCCATCATCTTTTTCTAATTGTTGAACGGTACTTCCATGTTCTTGTCCTTCTCTCTTCAAAACTTCTCTGAAATTTTCTGCTCTTTCTGGAATATCATCTGCTACAACTAACTAACTATCAATATCATTGAAACTATCTTAATACAAAACAAAAGACTCTAGATCTGTATGTACATAATTAATCAGATGATTAATTGGTTTCTCCTTGCTTGTAATCATGTATTTCATTTTCTGTTCATGATACAATTTTCTCATTTGGCCAAACATTGGAATCGTCACATAGGAGAAATCAAGCTGCATAGTTCCTTTGATCTTTTCTCCCCAAGACCTTGAAAGAAGCATACCGAATCAGGGAGGAATGTCTGCCACAACAATATCCATCAAAATATTCTTAGCCGAAATCTGATCCAAACTGACCACCAAGTATTTAATAAGCCCAATACATCTCACCCTTCCGGAATCAAATGAATAGAGATCATGGTACTTCCTAGTAATGTCCAAACCCAACTTCTCCATGATATCTTTTGGCATAAGATTGTGGGAGGCGCCAGAATCTAACATAGCATTATGCAACACAAACTCATGCACTCTCAAACTGATATAAAAAGGAGGGACATCACTGTCAGGAGACTCACCATTCAATGTTGGTCCAAATATCAGTTCAGGTTTATCATCTTCCACACTCACCATATCAGACATTGGATCAAAATTCAGAATTTTGGAAACCTGACCTCTATAATCGTTGTTCCTCATCAGTTCTGTCAAGGGAATAAATACCTTCAATTTAGAAATTTCATTTTCTAAACTAAAAGTGGAAGTCTTCTCTACCTCTTTGGCTGGAACTTCTTTCTTCTCGACTTTATCTTTCGGTACAATGGGTTGATTGACTTGTTCATTTGCTGATGGAGATCTGTTAGGCATAGGATCAACAACTTCTTTGCCTTTATTTGGTGCAACCGGTGGCTCATTCTTAGATGTTGGACCTTCCTTCCTCTTTTGGATTGGATTTATGGGGACATTTCTGTTTCTTAATGAATATTGACGTTTTTGGGCAGACAAAGCATGCATATACCCTCTTTTACACTCATATGACTCCTCTTCAAGAGTTGTGTCATTCGACAAGATAAAATCTGCATCATGCTATACCGTTGAACTTTCTGCATACTCATCATCTTCAGTGATAAATGTGGGCATTGTTACACAGCAATTTGTCACCGTTTGTCACCGTCCCTGTTATCCCTCACCCGCATACTAGAGGACTCATTCCGGGACCTGTGAGAAGTGACATGACCTGAAACCACTTGCATCATATTCCTCTAAGTATGAGCTTCATTTGCCCTGAAGACATCTCCTACAAAATCCTCATGAAAACAGCTATTTTTGCATTAGCGCGGGTTCATAGTTCACTGCCCGCGCCAATGAGGGAAATCCTCTATAAAGGGCGCGCCATTGGCGCTCTGTCCCAGAGTCGCACTCGCGCCAACCGAATTGAGTAAAGTTTTCAATGACCAAACTCCCGAAGGTTCTCTTCAACCCATTCACCAATTGAATCTATGTTGGGCTAGGATGGTTTGGCTTCGAATCTCCATAGAAGGGAAAGTGGTTTGCCACCTTTCATGGAAGTTTCCAAGTGATAAAGCCAATCATATGAGTAATGTGGTTGATCCTGTTAGACTCCGTCTCATGTCAGAGGTTGATTCTTCTTCAAAACCCTGTTTTGAAGAAGAAATCATTAAATGTTTTGTTTTAGATTATGTAATTTATTCTCCAGCTCTTCAAAAGGCAGCAGCGACTTCAAGCTCCTATCCCTGCACAAGCACAATTCAAAACATCATCAGCAATCAGAGGAAAAGCAAGTTACAAGCGATTTGGAGAGGTCTCACTGGAAATCCCAAACAAACTTCACAGCATCAAGCATGCGGAAGATGCAGTTGAAAATTCCAAATCGGAGAACCTCTATGCCTTGTGTGATCTTGGTCTCTCAATCACGAAGGAGTTAGTTCAGGATTTGGTGCCTTCATTGGACTGTAGTATGCCTATCTCACTTCCGACTGTTCTATACAAACCACTTGAGGAGAGCAAAGAAATTGACATTCAGGCAGATGTAAGACATTTGAGTGCAGGCCTTGCTGGTACTCATGTTTTTGCGCATTATAAGACATCAAATATGGGCCAAACAGCTCAGCTAACTCAAAACCAGAAGACAAAGATAAATTTTGATGAAAATGTGGCTAAAGAACGCGATGAGGATGATCTGGAAGTGCCTCTGCGAAAGATGATGCAGTGTGGCAGACTGCAAGGAATTAGAAAGCAGAATAATCTTAGAGTCCGAACACCTAGAGAAGCATCAGGTCTACTAAAAAGTTGCAGTAAGGAAGCATCAAACATGTTGCTCAGGGCAGCTGGTATTCAATCAGATAAAACTTCAAAAAGTCAAGATTCCAATAAATTTTCATGTAAAATTTCAAATGGAATTAAGAATACAAGAAGAGATGATGTGCCTAAAAAAGATATTGTTGATAATCCAGTTAGCAGTGATATGGAAATGTCAATCTCAACCAAAAGGAAAAGTACCAAATCAAGCAAGTATGAAGAATATGTCTTAGGTTCTAATCTAGGACGTGCAAAAGGTTCTGGTAAAAGTCAAAATTTAAAAGTGTCAAACCCCAAGGTTTGATGATGCTAAAACTGGAGGAGGACCAGCTGGCCTCAATGAAGCACAATTTAAGCCTTCTGAATTATATTCCAGTCCAATCTCAGAACAGAGTAAAAGTTTCACCAGCACAAATATCTACTCTAGATGCTAGTGATGTTTTTATATCTAAAGAGCACAGAAATTCCCTTCTAGAACTTCAAAAAGTTTTGAGAGTGGATGCTGCTCCTAAAGCAAGGTAGATGCATCTTGCTAAGTTCCTGAGAAGCCTTCGGAAAATGGTAGATGAGTTTGGTGTGGCAATTGTGGTGACCAATCAAGTTGTTTTGCAAGTAGATGCCTCTGCTATGTTTGCTGGTTCCCAAGTTAAGCTTAAGGGAGAAATTGAATGTGTGCTGGCACTGCTCTCTTAGCTGAAAGGAAAATTTCTTCATTGTTGACAAGGGCCATGTTGACTGTAATAAATGGAGGGTTTATGGCTTAATAAGAGTTTCATCTTCGAGGAATGGTTTGTATTTATTGTGGTGGACTATGCGACTACCATTGCTTGAAGGATGGATTGGAGTTGTGGGAGCCGTATTCCCTTGTTGGTTGAGGCAGCTGGCCTCTATTATGTTTTCTGGGTACATTTTGAGGAGAGACTAAACCATTGTTTGCACAAAACTGAGCGCTCTTCTTCCTTGATGACCGTGTGAGCTTTTCTTGCAGCAAAAATTTAAATTTCAGAGGACACATTCATTTGGTTGGTTGTACATGTGTATTCTCAATCGAATGGATCCATGTGACTTTAATGTAGCTGTAACAAAGGCAGGGGAGGTTGAATCATGTCCCTATGGAGAAAAACGATGACTATGGCCGGCTGCTCTAAAGTTGGCTATACCGTATCAAGCCATCAGTAACACATGGACCTTTTCATCCTCGGGTTCCATCACATGATTATCTGATAAGTGAGTTCAATCAGTCATCAAGCTCAACAACACCAACACAATTGCGTTGGAATCCTTTTAACATTCCAGATACGAAAAAAAATTTCATTGATGGACTGTTTACTATATGTGGAGCTGGTAGTTCATTCCTTCGGCATGGCTTTGCAGTGCACATGTATGTCGCAAATGCATCTATGGAAGGCTGTGCATTTGCTAATGCTGATGAGGACTTTTTGATAGTTCCACAACAAGGAAGATTATGGATAACGACAAAGTTAGGAAGATTGCAGGTTTCTCCCGGTGAAATAGTTGTGTTGCAACAAGGTTTCTGGTATTCCATTGATTTACCAGATGGTCCTTCTCGAGGGTACGTTGTAGAGGTTTTCAGTGGCCATTTCCAGCTTCCCGATCTTGGTCCAATCGATGCAAATGGCCTGGCCTCACCGCCTGACTTTCTAACACCTACAGCATGAACTTGAAGACCAAGAAAGCTTGCTCCTCCTTCAGGTTCATCTTTGAATATGGCTTTAGAGGCAAGTCCGCTGATAATATGCAGTCGGTTCTAATCCCATGTCATGGTGTTGACCTTCGAGGATGTTCTCAGTCACCTTCCAGAATCGAGGGGGACGCTTCTGATTGTGCTTCCCCAGACTTAGTGCACAAGGCAAGGCAACAAATGGTTGAGCATATTGACATATGGCTTTCACAATGCCAAGATCCAGATCACGGTGGGATCTTTTGGAGATTTTGTGGGAATGCGGGCGATTGCTGGGATGCAACCATGTAAACCGCTCTCAGTATAGTTTTCACCATAAGCTGAATCGGCGGAATGTTAGCTTAAAGGTTGTTTTATTAAAATGGCAAATGTAATGTGGCAAACTGAAACTAAGTCAAGACTATCTATCACAGCCAGAGAATGCGATTTGGTTTAAGATTTCAATCCTGGTCCTATGGAGATCTGTGCTCCAGATTTATCTCTTAATTGGCCAATTATCAAAAGATTTAGAGAAACATTGTACCATGTTTAGAGTAGATGAAACGCCCTTTCATAATTTTTATGTAATTTCAGGTGAAACAGTGCAGAGGTTTTAGGGAGTCGATTTGTTTTTCCTTAGCAGCATGTATTTATTGTATTTAAAAATTCATTTGTGGAGAGAGTGGAGAGAGAGTTCTACGTGCTGAGAGCTGCTGGAGAAAAGAGAGCTTTCCATGTACAGTTTTTGGCAGAGAGTTTAATGAAATTACACAGCTCTGACTTCTGAGATTCCTGTGGTATGTTAATTTAGCATAAGTGTTTCTTGTGTTTCATATGTAATCTGTTATGTTTCATTTCACTACATGATCATATCTAATTGAACAAATGAAGTGTTAAAGTAAGAATTCATGCTTGCCATGCTCTGCTTTTAAGTTTGTTCAATTCAATGTTTTCCTCTGTTTGACAAGGATTCAACTCTTATGCCCTTGTCAGCTCCTCACTAGTCTTGCCATCCCATTTAAATCTAGATTTGGTGTTAAATTTCTTGCCTACCTTGCCTCAGTCGATAATCTGTGTTGTTCATTATATTTCTTTGTTCAAGCTGTGATTTTGCCCATGCAGCCCAGAAAAACCCCGTCATTTAATTAAAAAACCCCAAATCAACCTTTTTAATCAGTTTACTAGCCTAATATCAGTGTTACCTTGTTGGTCATCTCATCCCATTGAAGATCTGCCGAGATTGACCGGAGAGAGCCTTCTCCTGCCCCGTAGGGCTAGCTACGAGGCTAAATGGTTTGATGTAGCCTTGAGGTTTACCTTTCTTAGCCTGAGGTGAAATTTCAACCGCTAACAGATCCTATCTCTTTCCCTCTCTATCTATAAAAGCTTGCCTCTATGCCTTGAGCAAGCTAGTCACAATAGTTACAGTCATAATACTCATAGTTCCAGGAGTTCAAGATTTTGAAGCTGCAAGAGCCTTCTTTGCACCCATAAGGCCAAATCTAAGTAAGGAGATCTTGTCATCCAAAGAGAGAGAGGCTTGTTCCTCGTCCCAACAAGCTTTGCAAGACTTGTGTAGCTGACTACCCAGCCAAAGGAGGATTTGACGTCAGAACAATGGTTGTATTCTTCTTTGTTAATCATTAATAATAGATGACTATCATTATGGTTCCATTCTCATCGTCTTATGTTTGATGTTGAGTTATATCTTTTCTGACTGGTATATAATTGCATCTACTAGATTTTACGCTTGTCTTCGTGTTGTTCTTTGCGTGTGCAGGTAACCTATCATGGGGATCGTGCGGATCGTGACCGGCCAAAGCAAAGGAACGAAGGCGAAATCTCTTCGACGAACACTAGCGTTGGAATCCAAGTAGGTTCTCGCCATCTACTTTGTATTTGCAGTTAGGAACTTGCGTGGTAGCATTGTGTGATTGTTGCTAGACTCGGTCTGGGCTAGTAGGGATCGTCTCTGTCCGCAGAGAGGATTTACCTCCACAACAATTTGGCAACTCCACTGGGGAGATCTTGTTGTTTGATTTGTAAACTTTAGACGGAGCCAAAAGCATGGCCAGGTAGCCTTCGAAACGCTATTGCTTTGCATTAGCGAAGTAGATCAACGTCACTTCAGTCAATCTCCGGTTTGATTTACGAACTAAAAAACTTGGAGTTTGTCTTGTCTCTTTGGTTTTTCTTGTTTTGATTGCTTAGATAGCTTTCTGGGTCAAATTTCTTGCTGTTTCTTGCTTCCTGGTTTGCCTAGATACTGTTCTCAAGCCCTGGGTCACCTGCTTTTGTTTTGATTTAAGTTAACTTGATTAGCACGCTTCGTATCCTAACAGTCGCGCTATTGGCGCAAGTTTCTCAAAGACAACCCGCGCCAATCCTATAAAGGCGCGAGTTGCAGCCTGACAGTCGCGCCAGGCCTATCAACTTTTCAAGTTCGCTTGTCCTTAAGCCCTCTGAGCTTGGATTTGTGTCTAGCTGTCTCTTTTTCAATTACTGGAGTGTGTTTGATCCTGATTTGACTGGTTTTAGACCTTCATCATTCGGGTGTTTGCTTTTTTCTATCGGTTTCACATCTTAGCCCTAGGGCATCTAGTGGCTTTGTGCGTCGAGCCTCCCGGAGGTGTTTTGTGTTCTTTGATCATCTGGTCAACATTGTGGTTATTCCTTTGCATTCGCTCAGTAGTTGTCAAAGTTTTTTCCTTGTTATTCAAGTGATTTGTTTCTTTATCGCTTGGGTTTCATTTGACTTCGTTTGAGCTTGGATCACATAGCCCATAAGAGGTCTTTGTATTTTCTTTTTGGTTTGAAGGATTGTTTTGGTGTTTTTGGGATCCGTTTGTGTTCTCATTGAGTGAAATTGGTCTTTTGCTCGGTGTTACTATCTCTCAAAATTCATTTTGTGCCCTTTGCCATTGAAAAAGAAAGCGAATAATCTTTGTTGCGTTACATTAGTTAATTGAAATTAGAAGCTTTTCATTGATTAAGTGATTTAAAACAGAAGAAAAGTTTCGTTATTTGTCATTAGCTGCATCAAAATGATTCGTTCTTGTTTGTGGTCATCTTTTTTGAAAAATCCTTAACTCTCTTGTAGTTAGCATTCATCGAACGAAATGATATTCTTTGGCATATAGTTTGCATTTAGGAAATTGTGAGAGATTACATACAGTAGGACCTGAAACTGAAACTTAATCAAAGATTAACCATAAAATGAACTGAATGAACTTAAAAACGCATTGGAACATAACGCTCACTGAGTAGAGGTCTAGGCTAGAGATGTGCTCCGGCGTCGTTAAACCTAGTCACTGTTGTTTCACACTACGGTTGGGTAATTCCTCCTTTTATGACTCGATAGTGGTCTAGCACGGACTTGAGCTCCCACGTACCGTCGCGTATATAGGGGATACCCCACTAGGTTATCATCCTTTATCCACAGGAAGCCGTGTCTGCCGCCTCACAAGCTGTAACGCACCGAACACAGCATTCGGGAATATTGGTTGCCGTACGGGAAGTCCTTGGTTTTCATATGACTGCCAAGGTGTATATGCAGTTTTACGGATTTGTTTGGTAAACCCTTTGCCTAGTCTCTCCAGAGTAGTCACTTTTGATCCTTTTCTAACTCCTTAAATGAAAAGGCTCACTTGAGCAGTTTGTCACTTCGGGCTCACAAAACATTCGAAGGCGACTAGAGTCACCTTTTTGTCCTTTTCTCGACTCTTAAAACATGAAAAGGTCAAGTTGTGTCTTTGCGTCTTAAAATTCATTTGGCCACGATAAACATTACCTGGTTAGATCTTGTGTGCGTTAGTTTGAGTAGGGTCTTTTATCGTTAGACTCCCTTAGGTTTGTTTGAAGCTTGTCATCCTGGCTGAACCGTCGACTCCCGTTCCAAGTGATCAAGGCTCTCCATCTTCTGCTGCTCCTGAGGTACCGGTTGTGAGTGATACTCTTCCTGTTATCCCGAGTATCCAACCGATCAATTCTCGCACTCCGGAAGACGAAGGTTACGAAGTTCATTGGAACCCCATCTGGGAGCCTGACGAGGACGATATTCCTGTCACCCCCCTTGGTGTTTCGTCTCCAATGTCTACCTCACACATGGATGAGACATCTCCTAGCATGAGTGAGACACCTGTGGTGTCGAATATCGACACTCCCATCCCAGCTACTTCTCCACTCCCCCCACGCTATCAGTCGTTGAGGGATAGGGTAGCTGCCAGGACTCCTGCTTCGACCATGTGGGATCCTCATATCACTCGCACCACGGGACCTTTTGTTTCACAACCCCATACTACACTTGTTACTTCAGTTTTGACGAATCCAACTGTTTGTGTAGCACATTCAACTCTGGTCGTTAGTGCCGTAACAGCATCCTAATCTTTGAACACTGGTGCTGGTCCCCCTCACGGTCAAGTGAGTAGTGGCCAGCCGGAACTCTCACCTAGAGTTGTCCACCCTGCACAAAGTGCTCCACCCTCTTCTGGTCCTGTTCCAGGAGGAGGGCCGTATGATGCTTCTGGACAAGCTGTTCAGGATCCGAATGCGCAGGGTCCGTTATTTTACTATGATTCTACCGGTCAATACCTTCAACTATCTCAACCCTTGCCTACTCAACCTATGGTTGAGGTTTCGGTACCGTTATCCATTACTTGGGACCCTAGCACTCACTCTTTCCATGGAGGCCAAGCAATGCCTGGACAGCTTCAGGGACCACCTAACCAAGGCCAGCCATCTTATCTGCAAACCCCCCAGGGGCAGCAATATTATGGCCAGTCTTACCCAGGACAATCTGGGGGCCTACAAGGACAACCCTATCAGGGACAACCTTTGGCCGCTGGCGGTCCGTCCTTTACCTATCTGACTCAACCTTCGGGTTATCCGGGGCAACCCGGTACCCAGCAAGGTTACCCATCTGGACAACCAGGACAACCTTATATTCAACAAGGCCAACCTGGTATTCAGTAGGGTTATCCCTCTGGACAAACCAGACAAACTTACATTCCACAAGGTCAACCGGCAGTCCAACGGGGGTATCCTTCTGGGCAAGGGGGGCAGCCTTACATACAGCAGGGCCAACCCATTGCCCAACCTAGTCATCCTTCTGGGCAAACGGGCCAACTCTCTGCACAGCAAGGCCAACCCATTGCCCAGCTTAGTCATCCTTCTGGACAGGCTGGCCAACCTTCCGGCCAGATGGTCCAAGCCCAGCCTGTTCAAGGACATTCTCCTGGGATCCAGACTCAACTTGGTTATCAAATGCAAGGTGGGCCACAACCCCAACCTTCCTACCAAGAGCAGCCTTCTTATTAGGCTCAGTATGGAGCTCAACAAATGTATGGCTACCAGTGACCCCAGGGGAAAACTCAATTTACCCCTTACCAAAATTATCAACAAATGTAGGTTACTCCTTATCAAAATTATCAGCAACAGTACGTTGCACCTGCAGGTCAAGTTGCTAATCCATGGGGTGCTGGGGGGCAGGCCCAGGGTCAACTATCTACATATGGACAGAATCCTTACGGGCAGAATCTGTATGGCAGAACCCCTACGGGAAAAATCCCTATGGGCAGAGCCCTTATGGGCCGGGCCCATCCGGACAAAGTCCATGGGGGCAACCACCACCTGGTTGGAACCCTGGTACTACCTCTCTTCCACAGCCACAAATGTCCTTTAACCCTCAGTTTCTTTTCTTAGCGACGTTGGAACTTCCAGATGTGTCCAAGTTAACGAATGATCCCATTCTTCATAATCCATATTGGCCACCAATTCCAACTAAAATACCCGGTGATTGTCCCAAATTCGATGGCAAAGTTGGTGAAGACCCTCAAGCCCATGTCATGACCTATCACCTTTGGTGCTCATCGAACTCATGGCTTGATGACTCCATCCGGCTCTGCCTCTTTCAAAGAACTCTCACCGGCTCAGCCGCTAAGTGGTATATTGAGCTGAATCACGGAACATTTCAAGATTTCAACTCGCTGGCTATGGCATTCCTAACTCATTTTCAGTTACCCATTCGGTATGAGACAGGGACACATCTCCTTACGTATCTTAAACAAGACACGGCTACGCATATATTTGATCATATACATGAATGGAGATGGCGTCGTCGCTTGATCAAATTTTGGATTCCTGATCAACTCCTGACCGATTGGTTCATGACTTCCTTTGTCCCTGCGATCGCGCGGGACATCGCCATGGGAGCTTGTGTAACTGAAGAGAAAGCTATCGTGCGTGCTCAGTACCTTGACTTAGTATACTCTCAGTCAGGTACTTTATATGATTATTTGCCAGACGCCCCGAGGCCCGGACAATCCAAAGCTCCGCCAAAACCATCTATTGACGGAGTTATTGGCTCTATAAACTCGTCATCAAAGAAATCGACCGCGAACCCTAGGAAGCAAAAACAGAACGCTTCTAATGGAAATACTTCTCATGGCCAATCTAATTATGGAAGTACCTTCGAGGTTAACGCCATCCAGTCCACCACGGCGGATAAATCCTCGAAAGGAAGAAGAAAGGGAAAGCTAAGAATAAGACCGAACAGCCCAAACAGGACTCCCCTAAAAATCCAACCAAGGAAGGAGCCAAACGAAAACCTAAGTATCCTTGTCTTATCTGTGATGAGGATCACTACACTAAAGACTGCCCCAGGCGATCCGAAGTTGGTCGGTTATTGAAAGGTGATCCTGGGACTCCTGCTGTGCTTAAAGAACCTTTCCCTTCTCAGCAAACTCAAATGGTGGCAGACCCATCTCAACCCTCTTCCTCATTTGGCTCTCAAGTATTTATGGCCGGGACAATTCCCATCCATGTCACTACTCAAGCAAAAGAATATCCCTCTCCTACCGGGAAAGAGCCGGAGGTCCCCTCCAGCGCTCCTCCATCCAGTTCTGGTCCTCTCCACATCGAAAGACCCAGCACTGAGATGATCCCCCGACCCCCTCCGAAAGGTGTACTCTGGAAGTCTTCTTACAACCCTAATGCTCGTGTTGCCCAACACTATAGCATTGTTGAGGACTTAGCTCAGGCTCCGTCTGCTATGTCCGCTCTAGAAGTCCTCCAAAGCTGCCCCTCCCAGAGGAAGTCCTTGCTATCGGCCATCGGTGGCATAGACCCGACTGATTCAGATTTGATTTCTTTCGATCTCGAGGGCTATACGCCGAGACTGCCCCACCAAATCGCTTTCCTTATACAGGTCATCATCAATGGCAAAACAATTCATCGTACAGTCATTGATGAAGGGGCCTCAACTTGCATCATGTCTGTTGCATGTTGGAAAGCCATTGGTTCTCCTACATTAAGTCAGTCTCCTACGACGTTAGAAGCCTTTGATGGAAGAGAGTCTCATCTGTACGGTATCCTCCAACGCTTTCCCATCTCCCTGGAAGGAAAGACGGTAGAAGTGGAGGTAGAAGTCGTTGACGCTAATATCACCTATAATCTCCTCCTCGGACGTAGCTGGACATATGCCATGCAAGCTGTGGCTTCCTCCCTTTTCCGTTTCATTCATTTCCCTCATCAGGGGAAGATTGTCACGGTGGACCAGCTCTCCTTCTTCGCCTCTTCTTCTGAAGGTAATGTGCCATTCGTGGAGCATACCTCTAAATCATTCGAGAGTGTGGGAGCTGGACTCTTTAAAGATCCCGCTCTAATGGGTGTCTTTCCCCTTCCACCTCCGAATCTCGCCCCTATTAACATGATCTCTATGCATTCTGATCTGTGGGTCCTTCCTCCCACTAATCAGGAAGAATCATGGGGCGATATGATGCCGTTGAGTCCTGCCGAGCTCAACTACGTCGAAATCGTCGCTGCATCGGCTCCCCCTGCTAAACCTGCTCTTCCAGGCAGTGTTCCCGACTCATATGTTCATTTCCCTTGGCTAGGAGATGATGCTACTTCGGATCCATTAAAGGAAATATTTCCTTCCGATGAAGCCATCATAGAGACCATGTCTCTTGAAGAGCTCCCTTGGTCAGATCATCACCACCGCTCTTCGTTTCTCCCTCCCCATCAGGAAATGATCGCATGTCTCGAACGGTTTGCTTCGTGTATCCCATCCTCGCCCCTTCAAACACCTATTCAGCTTTACCAAGTATCTTCTGAGGGCAATATGGGAAACATCACGCAAACCCAACCCATCGACATCTCTGTGAAATCAGGGATTGTTGAGTACATTTACATAGGAGTCACTTGCACTCCAGAGGAAGTTCAACTCTACACCGCTCTATTTCGCGAATTTCGTGATGTCTTCGCTTGGTCCTATGAAGAAATGCCCGGCATCGACCCTAGTATCGTGGTGCACGAGATACCTATGTATCCAGGTGCTAAGCCTGTCCGTCAGCGCCTACGCCCTGTGCACCCCCGAAAGGCCGCAACCATCAAAGCAGAAGTCGAAAAGCTTCTCAAGGCTGGTTTCATTTACCCCATTCCACTGACGGATTGGGTCTCTAATATAGTTCCTGTGAACAAAAAGCAGGGCACTATTCGAGTCTGTGTTGATTACCGTGATATCAATCGCGCTTGTCCTAAGGATAACTTCCCTACACCCTTCATCGATCAGCTTATTGATGAGTGTGCAGGAAGCGAAATTTACTCGTTCATGGACGGTTTTTCTGGATATAACCAGATCAACATCGCACCTGCTGATCAACATAAGACCACTTTTATCTGTCCTTGGGGCACTTTTGCCGGCGCTACCTTCCAACGTGCGATTTCCTATGCCTTTCATGATATTCGATACATTGTGCAACCGTACCTGGATGACCTTCCGGCTCATTCAGCCAAGCGTCAAGACCATCCCTCCCATCTTCGCGAAATTTTTCTCCACTGTCGACACTATCGTATTAGGCTCAATCCTCATAAATGTGTCTTCTGCGTGGAATCAGGCCGACTACTCGGGTTTATCGTCTCCCGAGAAGGCATCCGTCTGGATCCCCTCAAAGTCGAGGCCATCCTGAATCTTCCTCCCCCTGCTTCTTTGCAGCAGTTGCAGAGCTTGCAGGGCAAAGCAAATTTCCTTAGACGTTTCATCCCGAATTATGCCGAGGTGGCTAAGGGTTTCACACGGTTGTTGAAGCGAGACACACCCTTCCATTGGGATGCTATCGCTCAGGAGTCTTTCGAGCGACTCAAGGGTCTCCTTGTCTCTGCTCCATTATTGCAACCTCCGAACTACCACCGTGATTACACTCTATATCTGGCCGCTGCCGATACCACTATCAGCATGGTTCTAGTGCAAGATGACGATGATGGCAATGAGCACGTTATTTATTACCTCAGCCGCAACCTCCTGGATACGGAAACTCGCTACGCTTACGTTGAGAAGTTGGCATTGGCCGCTGTGTGCGCCGTCCAACGTTTCTGGCACTATATCCTGTTGCGCTCCACGACCGTGATTTCTGACTGCAACCCGATGACGTACATATTGTCGCGTCAGTTGTTAGGGGGCAAATACTCTAAATGGATCGTAATCCTCCAAGAGTTTGACTTGGAATTCACTGCTGCCAAGTCTAAGAAGTCTCTGGTCTTCGCTGAATTGCTCTGTTCTTTGCCATCTCCTTCTGCACCTTCTCTTTCAGAAGATCATATCCTGGACGAAACTCTTTTTCTGATCAGCACCCTCGATCCTTGGTACGGGGATATTATTGTGTATTTACAGACCTCCTCGTTCCACCCCGCTCTATCCAAGGATGCTCGGCGGCGGATCCGCCATCAATCTCAACCCTATCAGATCATAGGAGACACCCTGTACCGCCTCGGCGTTGACTCCGTTCTCCACCGATGTCTTACCCTCGAGGAAGCTGAGAGAGTCTTGAATGACTGCCACTCTGGCGCCTGTGGTGGTCACATGTCCGGATATGCCACAGCTCAAAAAATCCTTCGCGCTGGTTATTTCTGGCCCTCCATTTTTAAAGATTGCATTCTTGTTGTCCGCTCGTGTCATGCATGCCAGATATACCAGCGGAAGATGCGTGCGCCACCGGCCCCGCTGCACCCTGTCGTGACCGTAGGCCCTTTTGCAAAATGGGGCATTGATTATACAACCTGTAAGCCTCGCTCGGCCGGGGGGCATGGGTTTATTATCGTTGCCATCAATTACTTCACAAAATGGGCCGAGGCGATGCCCACATTAAATGAAGACGTTCATACAGCGGCGCAGTTTTTGTTCAATCATGTTATTACGCGGTTCAGAGTTCCACAAGCCATCGTCACAGATCAGGGAAAGCATTTCCGTAATCACATGATGACCGATTTGACAACCCAACTAGGCTTACGGCACGATAGTTCAACCCCGTACTATCCTCAGTCTAACGGTCAAGTTGAAGCTATTAACAAGATTTTGGTAACAATGCTTCAACGCACTGTCGACATGCATAAGTCTAATTGGCATCTGATGTTGTTTCCTGCCTTGTGGGCCTACCGAACCTCTGTGAAGGATGCCACCGGGTTCACTCCATTTCAGCTAGTTTATGGACTGGAGGCTACCCTTCCTATAGAATGTGAAATTCCTTCATTAAAAATAGCCGTCGAGTTGCTTCCCAACACCACTCCGGTGGAGGAACGACTCCTTTATCTAGAATGGTTAGACGAGACCCGTCATTTAGCCTCTCTAGCTATCGAAGCTCAAAAGAAGAGAGTCAAAACTCATTTTGACCATACCATTCGTCCTCGTTCCTTTGTTGAGGGAGACCTTGTCCTGCTATACGACCAAGCCAATGATAAGCTGGGGGCAGGCAAACTTGAGCCCATGTGGCTAGGCCCTTACATTGTAAAGAGAGTGTTGCAAAAAGGGGCCTACGAACTAATCCTCTTGATAAGCCCCGTAATGGGCTGTACTTGAAAAAGTACTATGCATAATTCATGCGCTTTGATTTGGATATGCGTGTGTGTGTGTGTGATTTTTCATGTTTTTGGTTTGGTGTGAAAACGTGATTGCCCCTTATTGTGTCTTTTTTCTTCTTGTGCAGATGTCGGGTGCACCTTACATTGGTTTTGCTGATGGTGCCTACCGCAGTACTCGTAATTTGTCCTCTGCGGCGTGGGTGATCTATGATCCTCACGGTGAGTTGATAGACCTTCAAGGTGTCTGTTTAGGTTGTACTACAAACAATGTCGCTGAATATAGCGATGTTATTGAATTATTAACCGAGGCAATTAATCTCGGTATTCATACATTGCTTGTTAACCTAGACTCTCAGCTTGTCGTCCACCAGCTCAATGGGAAATATTCCGTCAGAGACCGTCACATTTTAAGGTTGTACTTACGTGTTAAATGGTTAGAAAGAAATTTCGATTTTATCACATATCAACATATTCCACGATGATTAAACACATTATCTGATGCATTGGCCAACCATGTATTAGATAGACATTTGCGTAATTTATAATCAAAACATCATACAAGCAAGCACATAAAAGCACAATAATAAACCATAGGCATATGTATATATATATGTGTGTCATAATGTTTGCACCGTGTGCGTTACAAAACCCAAAAAATAATACGTGTTCTGATACATCCTCGGACAACATGTCCCTCAAAAAATATGCATGAAAGAAACCTAGGAGTCTACTCATGATGGTGCTCATGGTAGCACGTCACCATGTGCACCAAGCGTCTCAACAGACGATGGATGCGGGACGGCACCCCCACCGTGTGCCTCTGATATGTGAACGGCACATCCGCCAATCTAGCATAGCCTGGAATCCCTTGGGTAAGTCCCTCGAGATTTTGCATGAGCTCTTCCCCCACGGCACCTCTTGCCTGAGGGTCAGCTGCAGGTTGGTCCCTCCTTGCTATAGGAGACAAACCGGCTGGACGCTCTAGGCCCACATCTGCATATATATATCACTGTCATCAGAACATGCATATATTGACAAAAAAACAAAAAACATAAAAAATACATAAAAAACATCAAAAAGAGAAGATCATACCTAGCTCCTCTTCCCATTACTCCCCCTTAGGCAATGGGAGGTGTGGGTCCCCCATGAAGTTGGTTCCCGCGTATGGCCAGTCTTCCACCACGATCAACTGGCGGCAAAGCCATATGAAGAACTCGGGCCGTGAAGACATCTGCTGGCCCCCTCCTCCTCTAGGCATCAATGCTGCCCAGCGAGCCATCCTAGGCTCTCGTGGTAATGGGTCTGCTACTACAGCTCCCTGGTACTGGAATAAAGGTAATCATTCCAAGAAGAACGATACCACAATCGAACCATATCCGAACTGTTTCACCCCCCGCGCTTACACTTTGTAAGCTGCCTCTTGATATTTGTAGTCACTGCTGTAGCCCAATCAAAAATGGTGGGGCTAAGACATTCTGTCGCCAGTAACAGATGGTTCTTGCTGGCCTCATGGGGCGCCTGCGCCACAGCTGCACGTGTGATGGTGAACAGTATCACCTTAAGAACCAAATCATGGATGGTGGCGATATCCACCTTGGTGCTGTTCTTCCCAAATTGTGCCTCTGGGCACACACGAGCCTTTACTTCACCTATTTTCTCTACGGAAGGCATGCTTTCGGTCAGAATGGGGATTGCCCCTCTCCGTGACAGCCCAGTAATGAAGTACACATCAGATATATCCAACTCTAAGGTCTGATCCCGTAGTCAAAATACTTGGTCATCGACGTCCCAAGCATCCACTATGAACTGTAATAGCTCTGGTTGAGCTCGCAGATAGGAGGTGAGAAAGAATTTCTTGAGACCACAGTCTCTCAAGGCATTCATGCATCCCTCATCTGCGATGGCTAAGGCATCTATGGCATCGTGCTCTCGTTCTTTCCATTCCACTGGCATTTTTGCGTGTTTCCTGCACCCACAAGGATGAATAAATCATTAATGAAACCCTGGTAAGCATATACACCGGACAAATTTCAAAATTGATGGGAAAATTTAAGTGAAAACCTAGGTCGCGGTTGGCGCGACTGTTTCTAAAACAGTCACGCCAATGGCGCGGCACCTTTGGGTAAATCACCCCATTGGCGCGGACCCGTGCCGGATACCCGCGCCAATGGGGCGCAACCCTAAATTTTGAAATTCCCCTTGCGGAGGCTCAAATCAGGAACAAAATGCATAAAAGCAGGAATGAAAATGAAGCTTAAGAGAGCGCCTCTTACCTGGAACTGGCGGAATCTCAAATGGTTGCCCGGATTGGTGGTAATCGCTGCTCGAAGTTTGCACTCCAAATGGACCACTACCACTATGCACAAGGTAAAAAGGTAAAAGTAATTTTGTTTTTACATTTTCACCACATTTATAGACTTTTTGACTTGTAATAGGGTTTAAAAAGTTGATTTTTGAATATTTTAATGTACTTTTGGTCGAAAACAGGTTTTACGCTTGTTTCTGGTGCTATGACAGGTCCTTTTTGCAACTTCGATGGTGAAGTGAGTTGTGTTTTATGCTTTTTCGGACTCGGTAAATACACGAAAAAGTCATGATGGAGTTATCTTTCAGCTCTTTTCTAACTCGTTAAAAGTGAAAAGACTACCGAGTTGCCCCTCTTGACTCGTTAAAAGTAAATAAGAGGCGGTCGTCTTTAAACCCTTTTCCGACCGTGTAAAAATGAAAAGATCGTCGGACCCTTGTCGTTTCCGATTCGTAAATGGCTACGAAACGACGTGATTTTGATCGCTTTTCTACTTTTTCGGATTGATGTCACTATAATTGAAAAGTACTCCTTGATCATAACGGTCGGGCGGTTCTTTCGAGCATTGTTTTATACTTTTTCGGGCTCGAGAGACACAACTTTATGAAAAAGGACCCCCTTGGAGTTTTTCTTTTTGCTGTCTTTTCAGACTCTCTAAATAGGAAAAGACGCCGAGTTTTTCCTTTGTCAGGCTCGTTAAAACTTAATGACATCGGATTCCGTCGTAATGACGCTCACAAGCATATGCTATCCCCGTCAAGCTTGATAAAAATAACTGGGGTACTCGCCAGAAATGGTGGGGAAAATGGATCCATAATTGTCGTCGTGTCGGCAGTATGTCACTCTTGAACATGGCACTCATCTGCATTCGTGTCGGGGTGGGGACATCTCATCTTGTTTTACACTAGCCTCCATGGGTTTGGGTTATCCTATTCGACCTCTCATCTGCTCATTGTTTTGTCACCATGACCTCTGCTCATTTGATGTCAAATACTACCAAATCCACTGTCGTGCCGCCGATATGTTCAAGAGAAGTTTACCTTTGCATTAATACCACCTCCTCTGATACCTCACATAATTTTTCATCACCACAACATCTTTCCTCTGTCTCGTGTCAATGATGTGGGAAATATTATGGCCCACCTTTGATCAAGATCATTTCCTGTCGACTTCAGCTCATTATCCAGGAAGCTGATCTAGAAACTCCCTTTGGTGCCTTGGAGCCTGCATGCCTCAATGGCAGGTTCTTCGTGTTTGACGAGAGGTTTTCATCATTGGCCTCCGATCGAATGATTCTACGGGTGTTCGACGCCAACTCATTGATTCACACGCCATAGATTGTACCTATAGTACCTTGAGGGCCATTGTCATTATTGATGGTACCTCTCGCGTCTGTTAACAGTTTTTATTATTGACTGGTAATCAGACGATGTTCATGCATGTTCAACTTCAACTCATACATTCGCATGCTTGAACGTGTACTCTATACGGGTCGAGATGGAGCGCAAGACCCTGGATTTTGTCTATTGAGATCCAGGCTGCAATTTATGGATTATTATGATTACATGAGTCATTTACTGGATGGTTGCATCCATACCTTGGATCTAGATTATTATGTACTCTGTTACGGATGGCTGCGCCCATACCACACATATATCATTTACTTGAGATATCAGTTGTACTTCTTTACGCAGGTTCTCCGGCGGCCGTGTTTTCAGTCACGCATGTTCTTGTAAAGCATTTCACCCCTCTCTCTCTCGGGCCTCATGCTTTAGGGGGCATCTGTTACACAGCAATTTGTCACCGTTTGTCACCGTCCCTGTTATCCCTCACCCGCATACTGGAGGACTCATTCCGGGACCTGTGAGAAGTGACATGACCTGAAACCACTTGCATCATATTCCTCTAAGTATGAGCTTCATTTGCCCTGAAGACATCTCCTGCAAAATCCTCATGAAAACAACTCTTTTTGCATTAGCGCGGATTCACAGTTCACTGCCCGCGCCAATGAGGGAAATCCTCTATAAAGGGCGCGCCATTGGCGCTCTGTCCCAGAGTCGCACTCGCGCCAACCGAATTGAGTAAAGTTTTTAACGACCAAACTCCCGAAGGTTCTCTTCAACCCATTCACCAACTGAATCTATGTTGGGCTACGATGGTTTGGCTTCGAATCTCCATAGAAGGGAAAGTGGTTTGCCACCTTTCATGGAAGTTTCCAAGTGATAAAGCCAATCTCATGAGTAATGTGGTTGATCCTATCTCTTTCCCTCTCTATCTATAAAAGCTTGCCTCTATGCCTTGAGCAAGCTAGTCAAAATAGTTACAGTCATAATAGTCATAGTTCCAGGAGTTCAAGAGTTTGAAGTTGCGAGAGCCTTCTTTGCACCCATAAGGCCAAATATAAGTAAGGAGATTCTTGTCATCCAAAGAGAGAGAGGCTTGTTCCTATCCCAACAAGCTTTGCAAGACTTGTGTAGCTGACTACCCAGCCAAAGGAGGATTTGACGTCAGAACAATGGTTGTATTATTCTTTGTTAATCATTAATAATAGATGACTATCATTATGGTTCCACTCTCATCGTCTTATGTTTGATGTTGAGTTATATCTTTTCTGACTGGTATATAATTGCATCTACTAGATTTTACGCTTGTCTTCGTGTTGTTCTTTGCGTGTGCAGGTATCCTATCATGGGGATCGTGCGGATCATGACCGGCCAAAGCAAAGGAACGAAGGCGACATCTCTGTTATAGACATTTTTGTGCCTTACAGCATTGAGCATGAAATGTCCATAATCCAAGGGATCCAAAGTCCCTAAATGAGTTTTTCCTACCCCTAGAGGAACAAGGTCAACCAAAGACAGCTTCTCCCAGAAGTTCTCCACCAAAAACCACTCAGAAACAGTCAATTCAGGATCAATTCAGAGGCTCCACTAGCTGTCTGCATTGAAATGCAGAGATTACACTGGCTAGGTGCACTGCAACGCAAGTAGAAGCACTACTAGGGTGCGCTGAGCAGGAAATGAAAAATGGAAAGTTCATTCAACGAGGTGGAAAGACCCTGGAAGCTTCCAGAATCTTCCTCAATGACACTTGCCTCAATGAATTCGACTAGTGATGAGTAAGAGGTTCTCAACCTCCAAGTGGAAGCAAGAACTGACAGAGAGAAGCCACAAGTCAAAACATAAGCTGACTCATCCTCTCTGCTTACATATGTATATGGATCTCTCACCCAGAGGTTCAGGGGGCTGGAATTTTGTACTTTGCAGAGAATTGTTGTTGGTTTGAGATTGAGATTAGTACATTGGGTGATTTATGCTTTGTTGGAGGAGAGGAAGGGATTCTTTTGCTGGGAGATAGATGCTAGATCGGGACTCATTTGGTTGTATCTCCTCTTGAACCTTGTTATCATATCAATAAAGCTACTTGAGTTTCTCCTATATGCTTGTATTTCAATGATGTTTTGTTATATTTGCATATTTAGTTTATATCTGATCCTAAACTAGTTATGAATGTGAATCTATATCTTTTGTGTAGTTTTCCTCTCTTGTGATCTTGCAGGAACTGGGTGAAGCTGAACCACTGAAAGAGCAGGTAGCTGGAAGCGAACGAAAGAGAGAGAGATTGGATCGACAAACTAGCGGAAGACACCGGTTAGTTACATCCTTCTTTCTCTATTTGCATCTCATAAAGAAGAATACTCAGATAGTTTTCCTTGTTTGTTGCTAAGGCACTATCACCTCTTAGAGTGCGATAGGGGCATTCCGAATTGGATACTTTTCCCAACAACAAATTGGCGACTCCGCTGGGGAGAGTATCTTGTTAGTTTATTTGTGTTTCTATTGCTATTCATTTCATACACTCAAGAGTGTTGAATCGAACTGCATTTGTTATTTACAAATGCAAAGTAGAGATCAGCTACTCTAGTCCTCTCACTGGGCCTGTTTATGATCTGAGAAGCTGATCCACAAGTGCTCTAACAGCCCTTTGTGATAGATCTTAGTCCTCCTATAAATCATCCTCCTAATTGTACCTAATTGATAGCTTTTATCCAAAAACTATAGATCAAACTACAAACCGTAACCCAGAACCCAGAAACAACTCTCGTTTCTACTTCAGCGCAGACTCTGTGAAGAGGTTCTCCATTTCAACACAGGTCCCGTGAAGGCTACCTGCGCTGAATGTCAAATCCTCTGTGTTGGGAGTGCGCTAATCAGTCTTTGCCTTGTGCACCTGTGGTTCCCTGATTCCTTTTGCTCAGTTTTATCTCTGTTTTTTGCAGCCTGTTATCAGTTAAGTGTATCTATCTGAAACCCCTTTTCTTTGTCTCAATTCCGCCTCAGTTGTATAAAGAAACTGTATTTTTTCTTTGTGTATTTGTTACATCATTTGCAGTTTCCCATTACAAAAGTAAACTAGTCATACTGTCGCCCCTAGATCTAGACCTGTCGTAAGTGTTGTTTTGATCTTAGGAGTGAGTTTGTTTGCTGTTCACAGTTGATTTAGCTTTTAATTTTGTCTTTTGGTTTGAATTTATGCATTTCATGTGTCGAAACAAGTAAATCATAAAGTGTCGTAATCGTCTTTTTGATTTCAAAAAAGGAACTTGTTTGTGTTTTCACTTGAAATCGAATTCAACTTTATATAACAGCTTTCTTTTTAGGCATCAATATTAAGAAAGTGAAAACATATACATGCATATGTGCATTTTCATTTTGATAGTTTGTATGTTGATTTATGGAAAAGTGCATTACTGTGTGCTCTATGCTCTTTGAGAAAAGATGGTGTCTTTTTTTCCCCTTGTAGCTAGGATTTTCATTGTTGAAAAGATATAAAAGCTTGCTTATCATCTTTAGACTGCATTTAGGAATTGTATCATACATCTCGTGGTGATCCAAAAAGGCAAACTTCTAAGAAAGATCAACCTAAAATAAATTGAATGAACTTAACAACGCTTTGTAACGTAACGCACAACATAGAGGTCTAGGCTAGAGACGTGTTCCAGCGTCGTAAAACCTGGTCACTGGTCGCCTCACTAATGGTTGGGTGATTCCTCCTGAGAGACGATAAGTGCCAGTACGGATTGTGCTCCCACGTACCGTCGCGTATATATTAGGAGACCCCTATAGGAATATAACCTTTATCCATAGGAAGCCGTGTCAGCCGCCCTACTGATCGCAATGCACTGAACACAGCATTCAGGAAGATTGACCGCCCGTACCCTAAAAAGTATTCTGCGGTTTTGCGAAAAGTTTGGCACACCCTCTACCTAGAACTCCAGAGCAGTTCCTTTTGGCCTTTTTCAGACTCTATAACAGAAAAATTCCATCCGAGCATTTGTCACTTCGGGCTCGTTAAAACATCGAAGGAGACTAGAGTCATCTTTAGCTTTTTCTCAACTCTTTAAAATTGAAAAAGCAAGTTGTGTCTAAAGCATCGTTAAAATTTATTTTAAACGGAACAATCAACCCCTTTTTCCTGCGTTGATCTTTAGGTTGAGAAAATGGAACCCACCAACCAAGGAATTCCCCTTGATGGAAATCCTAGTCCCTTCTCCTCTTGGGGAGATGTTGGTGCGCCCCATATGGCCATATTGTCGCTTCCGGGACTGACAATTGGTCTGCCGGTCTGGCTCTTCTCAACCAATGTCGTTCAGAACACCACTATTCCTGAACAGTCGAATCAACAATTAGACGAGTCTAGAATTTCCCACCAACCTTCTACTTCCTATAATTCTTCCTCTCTTCCTTCCTCTTCGCGTGACGGAACTGGTAAAGCTAAAAACCAAGTTCCTAAGGAGAAGAAGGAAAAGAAGAAGAAAGAGAAAAAGAAGAAGGAGCCAAAGGCAAATAAGGGAAAACAAGTGTCGTCTGATGAAAATCCACACACAGCACTGACCAGGCCTAAATCGCCATGTGTTATCTGCAAGGGAGACCACTTTCATACAGATTGTCCCTGCATCCCTCGGATACTAAGGGACTGGTCTCCCCATTTGCACAATCTGGTGTCCTCAACCTCTGATAGCCATGTTGAAAATACACCATCAACTAGCGAAAGTGAAGTTCCAGGACAGAAAGGGAGGGCTAGACCTCCCTGTAGACTATGCGAAGGCAACCATTCCCTCCACCGTTGTCCCTTCTTAGACGAGGCTAAAAGAGTCTT
Organism: Pinus tabuliformis; assembly: GCA_031772625.1. Taxonomy (NCBI): domain Eukaryota; kingdom Viridiplantae; phylum Streptophyta; class Pinopsida; order Pinales; family Pinaceae; genus Pinus; species Pinus tabuliformis. The sequence continues at coordinate 1,250,433,454 of CM062809.1, forward strand.
GGAAGATCGTCCGGTTTCACCATTACGACTTCCTCCTGGATACAAAAAACTCTTGCCAAGTCCTTCGTTAGTTGAAAATCCAGCTGGCCCGCTCAAGTGGTCAGCTGAAGCGTCTATCATTGAGGATAAACCGACTGAATCCATACCCGACGAAAGTCAAAAGGTCGAGGCGGTAGTTGACCCGGTCTTGCCTTCAGAGGATTTATCTTTGAATGATACAGTCACTGAAGAGGACAAGGATGACACCATCCAAATTCTTTTCATCAACACAGACTCTGATGAACACGGGGGCAGTGCACCCATTCCTTTATCGCAAGAAGGAAGTTCGTCAGAGCGATATCCGGCCATCTATTCGGTCCCACCACCAAGCAACCTGGTTGTATCCTTTGACTGGAACCAACTAGGCAGACCCCGGTTGCCAGCCAGCATACCATTCAAAATTATCGTTCAAATATACAGAATGGTAATGGCTGGCACCATCATTGATGAGGGGGCATCTGTGAGTATCCTTTCCTCTATTTCATGGAAAGCGCTTGGCTCGCCAGCGCTTTTGCCTAAAATGAGAAATCTAACAGGCTTCGATAAAGGAACCAGTCGACCTTTAGGGATCCTCCCCAATGTGCCCATAACATTGAAAGGGAAGACCATTCAAATGAACATGATGGTCGTTCAAGGACCCTTGGATTATAACCTACTCCTTGGACGAGACTATATATATTGCATGGGAGCCATCGTCTCCTCACTCTTTAGAGTAATGTGTTTTCCGCACGAAGGAAGAGTGGTCAAGCTCGTGGACCAGCTTTCATTTCCCGGATAACGCATCGCAAATAGTCACATACCATCCCTAAATGGTCTCTTCACACAAGAAATGTCTCAACCCACAGTCCGTCCTCCCGATGAGCGCGAGTGATTCGGAAGGATATGACTGGAACCCAGGGGGCATGCGTCCTGGTCTGCTTCGGCAGGAAAACTTTGGGTATAGGGTAGGTTTCCACGGGAGAATATGACTAGTCCGTACCCCGTCCGTGATGGAAGAGGGGTTGTTCTAGAATAAGATTCTTTTGTCAAAGTTATGTGAAAGGGTGGGCGTCGTCATTCACCTTTGTTCATCTCGGTGGACATCGCCGAAGAAGTGTTTTGTTTGAAACATTAACGGAACAATCTTTGGGTAACCTGAAAGAGGTAGGCCTCTCTCAGTAAAACAAATGTTTTGGCGGAAAATGAAGTAGGGGTAACCTTGAAATCATACTTTATACCTGGGGGCATGCAAACCTTTTGGAGTGCAAGCAAAGAGCGATTATTTATCTGTTTTTTGGGTTAGTCGTTTCCTAACTTGCATAAAGAACGGAATCAGGAGCAAAGCTTTGTAAGGCGCAAGCTCCATAAAAAATGGAATCTTAAATGAGACATTCTTATCACATGACTGGATAGATCGAGCAGTTTTAGCACATAGTTCATGCTCGTTAAAAAATAAACATAAGATCGAGCAAGTGTTTCATTCCGCATTTAAGCTCGTTAAAAAATGAACTATCCTCCGGTAAATAACCACCGTGAATGTAAATTTATCAACCATTAAAGCCTTGGTCGTGTTTGCACCGTCACCTCCACTTTTCATTTGGCCGATCATTCACCTCCATTTGATTGTTTACCCATTTTGAGGAACAGCTGCGAAGAGTGATTTCACTTAGCCATCCTTGTGACACTGTCGTGATTGGCAAATTCCAAACCTTACCTGGAATCAGCTGCTAACCCGTTTCATCACTCGTTCCTCAAAAGATGAGTCTTCTTTAAGCTCTTTTCATCTGACTCGTAAAATATGAAAAGATTGCCGAGTTTTGGCCTTCCATCTCGTTAAAGTGACTGGAAGTGCCTTCCCTCTTCTAGATTTTAATCTTTTTGGACCTGAGGGATTATTACACAAAAAGATCGAGCGCTTGTTTTGTTCGGCTCGTTAAAACTATCGAAAACTCATCCCTTCTGTATTGTTTTATACTTTTTCGAACTTAAGGGATTAGATGACGAAAAAGGAACTTTGGAGTTACCTTTACGTACCTTTTCAGACTCTCTAAAATTGAAAAGGACCGAGTTATCTTTGTCGTTAGACTCGTTAAAAAGCATTAATAGCGACAAACTTGTCTTTAGACGAGAACGAGTTTCACTATCGCTAGGCTCGTTAAAACATAGCGATGGGTTTGCCCGAAGGGAAAATTATAAAACAAGCATATGTTATCCTCCTCAAGCTTGACAAAAATAAAGAGGTAATGGTCAGAAATGACTGGGGAAAAATTGGGAAGAAACTCAAAGAACTTTTATTGGTAGCAAGTCGCTCTTGAACATGACACTTCCGCTCCGTGCCTGAGTCGGGTTGGGTTGTTTCATTCACCGGTCACATCACCATGGTCTCGCCATACCATCCATCTTTGGGGTAAATGCTACCAATCCATCACACAAGTTTCGCCGATATGTTCAAGAGAAGTCAACGTGTCCCATCCACTACCATACATTATCTTTCATCCTTTCATGACCGCCACCCTGAACCATATATCATCAGATCATTTTCACCTCCATCAAAATCATTTGCTTCGTTTCGTGTCACTGATGTGGGATACATTAAGGCCCTCCTTTGACGGATCGCTTCTTTTCGACATCAGCTCATTATCCAAGAAGTTGATCTAGGAACACCCCCTTCAGTACTTTGAAGCTTGCATGCCTCAATGGCAAGTTTCTCACTTCCGGCAACGTGTATACATCAATGACCTTCGACCGAAAGATTTTGCGTGGTGTTCGACGCCAAGTCCTTTATTCACACCACGTGAATTGTACTGCAGTACCTTGAGGGTCATTATCATTATCGGTGATTCCTCTCGCGCTTGTTAACATTTTACATCATTGACTGGTAATCAAGCGATGTCTTTCCATGTTCGACTTCAAAACGTTTCTCACATGGATCGACTTGTACTTAGAGTGAAGATCGGATGAGATTGAAGACCCCGGATCTAGTTTCATCCATCCGGGCTGTGATATATATTCAGGAAAGATAAATACATTGACATGTACATCATTGCAGCAGATAATCATCCTACCAAAAGGATTATGATTTCATCAAAATCATCAGTCTACCATCAGACGATTGTCTGTTCTATGTACAGAGAAATGAATTTATAAAGCTGAGCATGGGAATGCCCGCCTCAGCTAGATCATGAAAGCAGTATGAAAAATAATGTATTGTATTGTATCTTATTACAGGTCTCCTCCCAGCATTGGAAGAACTTCGGATCCTCCTAATAAATCATTTCACCCGATAAACGGCCTCATACTTTAGGGGGAAACTGTTATAGACATTTTTGTGCCTTACAGCATTGAGCATGAAATGTCCATAATCCAAGGGATCCAAAGTCCCTAAATGATTTGTTCCTACCCCTAGAGGAACAAGTTCAACCAAAGGCAGCTTCTCCCAGAAGTTATCCACCAAAAACCACTCAGAAACAGTCAATTCAGGATCAATTCAGAGGCTCCACTAGCTGTTTGCGCTGAAATGCAGAGATTACACTGGCTAGGTGCACTGCAACGCAGGTAGAAGCACTACCAGGGTGCGCTGAGCGGGAAATGACAAATGGCAAGTTCATTCAACGAGGTGGAAAGACCCTGGAAGCTTCCAGAATCTTCCTCAATGACACTTGCCTTAATGAATTCGACTAGTGATGAGTAAGAGGTTCTCAACCTCCAAGTGGAAGCAAGAACTGACAGAGAGAAGCCACAAGTCAAAACATAAGCTGACTCATCCTCTCTGCCTACATCTATATATGGATCTCTCACCCAGAGGTTCAGGGGGCTGGAATTTTTTACTTTGCAGAGAATTGCTGTTGGTTTGAGATTGAGATTAGTACATTGGGTGATTTATGCTTTGTTGGAGGAGAGGAAGGGATTCTTTTGCTGGGAGGTAGATGCTAGATCGGGACTCATTTGGTTGTATCTCCTCTTGAACCTTGTTATCATATCAATAAAGCTACTTGAGTTTCTCCTATATGCTTGTATTTCAATGATGTTTTGTTATATTTGCATATTTAGTTTATATCTGATCCTAAACTGGTTATGAATGTGAATCTATATCTTTTGTGTAGTTTTCCTCTCTTGTGACCTTGCAGGAACTGGGTGAAGCTGAACCAGTGAAAGAGAAGGCAGCGGGAAGCGAACGAAAGAGAGAGAGATTGGATCGAAAAACTAGCGGAAGACACCGGTTAGTTACATCCTTCTTTCTCTATTTGCATCTCATAAAGAAGAATACTCAGATAGTTTTCCTTGTTTGTTGCTAAGGCAATATCACCTCTTAGAGTGGGATAGGGGCATTCCGAATTGGATACTTTTCCCAACAACAATCTCTTCGACGAACACTAGCATTGGAATCCAAGTAGGTTCTCACCATCTACTTTGTATTTGCAGTTAGGAACTTGCGTGGTAGCATTGTGTGATTGTTGCTAAACCCGGTCTGGGCTAGTAGGGATCGTCTCTATCCGCGGAGAGGATTTACCTCCACAATAGGCATATCATCAAGAGTAAAGAAGTGATTTTCTTCTCCTATTACATGGTCTTCATCATCATATTCGAGGCCAACAAAATTCTGCTGAAGAGGTGTCTTTACTTGCTGTTGTTGTGATGCCGTTTCTTGTGCTCGCTACTCACATTTTTTGATCTTGAATTGTGGCTGCTGCTGGCTACGAAAATTGGGATTCTGAATCTGCGGTTCGGGCTTATCAAGTGTCAACCTTTCAATCATGTTTTCTACTTTGTGTAGCACCTGACCTGATGTAGAGGCCTCTTCCTTTATTGAGACTTTCTTTTCAGCTTTCATTCTAGCTCTCTTGTCATTCAAATTTGCCTCAACACTAACGGCAATTTTCTGCATTTCTTCTAAGGTAGTTGGATCTCTCTCCCTTAACTGATAAGCCATGTCTGGATCAAAACCATCCGGGAAATTAAGCAAATTGGATCTTCTAGTTAGCTTTAAATCATCAGGAATTGCATTATAAACCTCATTGAATCTAATACAATAGTCTTGAACGGACTCACCAGCATTTCGCTTGATCTTGGTATATTCAGAAGTGATTTGCAGCGGATCTTTCTTTACTTCCCAACATTCCAAAAACTTTCTTTTAAGCTCTTCTAATGTAGGAACACTTCTGGCCGGAAAAGCTCTGAACCATTTTCTTACCTCGCCACCGAAAGTCTGCATGAATAACCTCATGGTCACATTTTCTTCATCGATCTCATGGAGATCGAAGAAATCCTTCATTTTGTCAACATGTTGCTGAGTTGTGATACCCTGAGGCATACCATCAAATAAAGGAATTTTTCTCTGATAATCTGTGTGCATGTCATTCAAAACTTGAGGCAGCACGAGTGGTGCAAACCGAGCAGCCATGGCTCTTGGTGGGTTTGGTCTGGTGGATGTTGGAGGAGTGGGAGCCGCTGATGTATGAGGTGTATGAGGAGGTGTATGCGGAGGTGAAGCAATTTTAGATGTAGAAGGAGTAGATGGAGGTGAATTTACATCAGACTTTTTATCAGCAATATTAGGCTGTGGGGGAAGCGTAGGAATGAAGGGAGGTTTGGTAGGGATTTTCGAAGCGGATGCCGTTACGGAAGATCCAAGGGTTGCAGATGCAGCTTCTAGGAAATCAGCGATATTTGAAACATGAATTTCTCTTTGAAGGTGCCTCAAGATAAAATTCTCAATTGATTTGTTACTTCTTTCAACTTCAAGAGTTGCAGCAAAGTCAGGATTTGGAACTATAGAACCAAGAGCACTTTCGGATTTGGTTTCAAATAATGACAATTCAAACTTTTCATCAAAATCAAGATCTTCAAGATACTCAAAAATTGCAATACATGAATGAGATTTAAGTACGGGAGTGACGGAGCTTTCTTGGCGAACAATTCTTGAAATCAGATTAGGATTCTCGTAGAAAGGAGGAGGCTTTGGATCTGGATTAACTCTGGTATATCTCTTTGAAGCCAGGGTGTTATTTTCAAGAAATCAAAGGAACATAGACAACTTACTCAGCCCTTCAGATTCTAAACTTATCATCCAAAGCTTAGAATTCTCAAATGTACTGGGGTGATTTACAGGTCAAGTGTCATGATTACAAGCTAGATAGGAGATTGACTGAAGAAGCGTTTATCTACTTGCGCTAATGCAAAGCAAAAGTGTTTCGAAGGCTACCTGGCATAACTTCAAGCTCCGTCTGTAGCTTAGAAAACCAATGAAATTAACAAGCAAACCATTTTCTTCCCCAGTATGGTCGCCACTATGTTAGAGCCTAGATTTGTCTCAGGCTGGAAAGACAAGGTTCTAGGTCCACATCAAACCACGCTCAGCCTCGTAGCTAGCCCTATGAGGACAGGAGAGGGCTCTCTCCGGGTCAATCTCGGCAAAAGACAAACGATGGGGCTCGAGATGAATGATTTAGAAATTGATTTTAGGCTAGGTATTAAGTGCAAAGGATTTGATTTGGTTTTTTAAAGATTTTGTTGAAAAAATGGGAAAGACAAATTTGGGCTCGGCGATGAGGCACAATTTCTACAGAGGTCTGATTGGGGCAAGGAAGGAAATCATTTTGATGATTTAAAGCAAGTGAGACGGATAGATCAGACTGGTGAGGAGCTAAGGAGAGCAAGAAAGTCTCAAGATTTCTCCTTAAACATATGAAAATATAGAAATTTAAACAAATTCAAAGGCAGAGCAAAACAATTATGTATTCCACCTTAATCACTCATTTGTTTCAAATTTAGAAGAATAAGCAAGAAAATGATACACATAACACTAATGAACTTACAATTACTTAGAGAAGCACACCATAAAAACATAAAACCACATGGATCCCAAACAGTGCTGCAAAACCCTAGTCTTTCCTTAGCCAAAAATGCAGAGATAGTATGTACAATAGAGTGCCAAAATTTTCCCAAGAGTCCAACCCTGAAAATGACTTATAAATTAAATGATATAGACTAGCACAACCCATTCCCTTGCCTCTATGGGTTGAGATCATCATTCTAGGAATTGTTTCAACCAATTCTAAACAAAGCACTAAGATCTAGGCAATCAAAACAACTTGCCTCTATGAGGTAGGAAACTGATTCATTCATTAAATTTTCACTCTTTTGTGAATGAATCCTCTAGAACAAGTAACTAAGTGTCAAAATTACATCATTTTCATTCAATTACATCAATATGGGTCAAAAATAACATCAAAAAGCAAAACTAGTCAAACTGGCCAAATTTCTGAGCTGGAAGGTGAAAAATTAGTCAAAAAACCTCTGTGCGCTGCGCCAATTTCTCTATGCGTCGTGCCACTTTGATGCTGATTTTGAGGCAATTTCTGAAGTCCAAATTGAGCCCAAGTGTGCTTGTTGGAAAGACCTCTCTATCGACTTTCCAACCCAAGTGGAATTTCTGAATTTGGTGCGCATTTACCCCTCCAAATCCTAAATCTCCCAAGACTGCTTTCTGTGTGTGAAATTAGGGGCAGAGGGGTCATTTTTAGGGTGTTTTTGACCTCCTGAGGACTCAAAACTTGCCCAAACTTCTTGGACATGCACCAAAATTCATGATTTTTCATTAAAAATCCAAAACTATAAAGCTTTTTTGCATTTGGAGCTCCCAATCATAAGTGTGCGCCACGTGGCATGGCGCACAGGGAGAAAAACCCTGTTTTTTGCACAAAAATTTCCAAAAATACCAAAAATGCCCCAAATTTCTTGAAATTTGTGCTATAGCTTCCTTATCAAGTGTTATGCTGGGCTAAAGAGGCTTTGGACAATATCTGAAGACGATCGAGCTCCCTTTGCCTCTTTTTCTTCTTGATTGCCTTCCTCAATTTCGCCTTCAAATTTCTGATTCAGGCCTTGCACACTTTGTTTCGTGCCATGTAGTGAAAGGCCATGTGTCTCAGCAGTGCATGGTCTTTTTCAGCCTTGTCCAATAGCCTCTCTAGGTGCATGTTAACTCTCTCAAGATTGGCCTCCCGATCCTCATTAATCTCTTGCCTCAATGACGTGAGCTCAACTCTTCTCCTTTGTGCAGCTTGGCGATGCTCATGAATGTTTTGTAGCTCCATGATCGCTTGCTGATCCTCAATCTCTTTGTTCCTCTGCTCCAATTATTTCATGGTCCACTTAGCCCTCTCCAAGTCAAGGGATAAGGCTTCGATCTCTAATTTCTGCTCCTGGATGATCTCTCTAAGTTTGGCACTTTGTGGACCCGTATCTGTATCATCATCATGAAGGAGAATGAAGTCGGTCTCTCGTTCACCTGATGGCTCACCTGAAGGCCCCTCACCCTACATTGGCTTCTTTCCTTTGTACTGTACCTATGATACTGATGGAGGAAGCGAGGCCCCTTCCATGCCGGGTGGAGATAACACTCGCTTTGCCGCTGCAAACAAATGTCTGGTACCTCTCTGATATGTGATGAAAACTGGCACACTAGCAGTCTCATGGCGCTCATACTGATGAGAAGGTTCACCCTCATGCTTAACCTCTGATACTCCCCATGAAGCTCTGAAGAAGTCACGAGAGATGAAATCATCCCAAGTGATGCCCTACAATCCAAGCTGATGAACCACCAAAATCTTAATAAGAGAAAAATGATAGACACTGCTAATTTGCTGCTGAGGGGTTTTATGTTGTATAAAGGTGGTCATCATCTCTATGTTTCGGCAAATGAAATACGGAATATTCATCATTCATAACCTGGTGAAATGCATGAGCAACCTGATGTGATAAGCATAAAGACGAGAAAACCGTCCCTCACAGCTGAAATATTTCATGATCAATCTCATTAGTGGAGCATATTCATCTTTCAGATAACGAAACAAGAACACTCTCTTGAGTTGTCTCAAGAAACTGGTTTTGATGTATGGCTCATAATGCTACTGGTCAATCTTTTATTTCTTGTGCCATGGTTCACCAATGTTCGGTATACCGATTGCTAATGAGACAGATTCTGGTGTAAGTGTGAAGGTAACACCAGCCAAGATAGCTTGATCTTCGTGCAAGTGCAACACAAAAAGATGAGCCAACTCATGATGAAATTAGACACTAGCCACCTTTTGACAAAACTCATAGCATGACTGATGCTGAAAACACTGCATAGCAAGAGGGTAGGCCTGTAATTCTGTAAGGGTGATCGGTTCTTCCCTAACATGTCTGCCACTTTTATGAGGCCTCCGAGGTGCCTCTTCTTCCAAGGGAGAGTCACTTTGGGTTTCTACCTCATAGTCCGATGAATGCTCAGATGCCATGACTGCCGTACAAAATACCTCAAAGACAAAGCTACTGTTGTATATAAACTGTAATTGGACTGCTCTTTTTGGTGTTGTATTTCAATTTCTGCCACCAAGGTAAAAAACAAATGCAGCATGGATTGTTAGAGATTGTTAGGAAGGGGAAACAATAGTGAGGAATGGGAATTATTGGGAGAAATTTAATAGGGAAATATGGGAGTGGGTTTGAGGGATTTATGTATGGGAATAGGGTTTAGGGCTTGGGACCATTGTATAGGTTTTGAGGTGTGAGGTTGGAGGATTTGGGATAGAGCATGTAGGAGAAGGGAGTAATGAATCTAGGTGATAGGGAATTAGGGATTAGTGAAGATGAAGGAACAAGGGGAAGGAGGAATGATTTTGGTGGCAAAACTGTGAGCTCTGAAACCCTAGCAGCAAATTGGTTTGTGTTCATAGAAAGAGGGTTTGAATTTTTGTTTCAACCTTTATCGCCCTTACACCACCATCTCTTATCATAAAATTTGACGCAACATCAAGATAGCAAGCCTACCTGGCAAATCCACGCAAGGTATGAGCAATTTGGATAATTTTGAAACAATTTCGGGCTTTGGGCTATATGCGTCGTGCCAAGAACCCAGTGCGCCGTGTGCTCTCTGTGCACCGCGCTCGTTCAAATTAACACTGGGCGGAAATCCCCAGTGCAGCGCGCGCTTCCAGTGCGCCGCACCACCTGTTATATGCGTCGCGCTACCTTAAACTCACACAGTCGGCCTCTTTCAAACACAGTTTTGCTCTTACACTTTCAAAACACGATTTCTCTCTTGGATTCTAAAAGATACTTGCAAAGGTATAAATAGCTTTGAGAAATATATTGACAAGAGATGGTTTTGACTTTTACTTCTTCAAAACCCATTTCTGTAATGTTTTGAATTTGGCACTTTTTGACAATTAATAGAACTCTGACTTTTTGTTTCCTCGATTTTTTGGTTGAAATGATGAATTTCTTGGCAATTTTTTGCAAGTATAGCTGACATGGGATTTGGAAAAGGAGACCAGAGCTGCACCTAAAGAATTCAAGAACTGAAATTTTTTTGAAAATTATTACAAATAACAAAATTTCGACTTGTCTTCAAAACATAATTTTGAAGAAAAGTCATAATCCATCCATATGACGATAAAAATCTTTGAAATAACAACTTATCAAGGAGCTCCCTCTAGCCTGTTGGCTTTATTAGACTTTGTCGAAGACCAACTTGACTAACCCTAGACCTAATGACTAAAATGATTGTTATGACCTAGAAATTGCAACAGGACTGCAAATCACCTTTAAGATTTGATTTTGATGGACAGTCCTAAGCCAGCAGTGCAAAGCATGAGGGGAATGAATGACAAAAGCCCTTCCGTCAGATTTATGGCATGCTCCTAACAAAATGCAACTGATCGAGTGAGATGGGACACCTAAACATGAAATGCAAAAAGAGTTTTGATCTCTGACAAAGGGATGACCAGACCGACTCTAACAAACCCTCGGAACAGTTCTCTATCATCGCAGGCAGATTCACAAGGTATTCAGGATCCCTTCCAATACCATCCGATGACACCCTCGTCAGGCAAGAAAAAGAATAACAAGTGTGTCAAGGCATCATGTAAGGACCTCTCTCTCTATTTTGGGGAAGGAGTCACTATGGGTGAAGTGGTGGACACAACGAACAGGGTACTGGTGGGTCGTGTTAGGGGCATAACATATTTGGTAGAGCGTCTTCACCTCTAGGCTTTGAAGTTATGGGGAAATCTACTTAAGGAACTTCCAACTATCACTACATTGGCTTGAGGTTGGTTTGCCCTTAGTTTCCACAAGGAAGAATACACTCAATGGATACTTTCCCTCTTTTGGCATATCGAAATGGCCCCTGTGCTACTTAAGAGATGGAGCCCTCTCTTCGATCCAGAATGAGAGAAATTGGGTGTTGGACCAATTTGGGTCCGCCTACTTGAGATTCCACTACATTTTTGGTCGGTGGATATATTGACTCACATTGGTGGATCATGATAAGTCCTATTCCTCATCAAGCAATAAATCATTGGCTCACATCCTGGTTCACCTTGATACCAGGGAGGGACTGGAAGAGAAGATCACACTTCATTGGAAGCATTTCACCCGTATACAAATCTTAGATTACGAAGGGGTTCCCTTCAGATGCAGAAGGTGTCATAAGGTCGGGCATCTGTATAAAGACTGCCCCTTAGTATCTTCGGCAACATCATCTCCTGCTAAAGGCATAGAGCCTCCACATCCTAAGGCATCTCCAGTGGGTGAAGAGACTCCTCGCACTACCAGTCCAATGGATATGGATGGGGATACTACACAACCGACCAGTTATGTCTCTCTGCGACCTCCATCTCCGCTCATGATGAGATCTCGGACTGTTGCGGTGGCTGCTCTCTCCTCGGGTACTCTTTCTCCCCTCTGCTCCTCTGTTTCATTATCATGCACTGCACAACAATTACATGTTGCATTTGCATCCATTGCTTGCATTTCCTCTACCCCTCTCACTTGCCCACTGGACCTACCTTACTCTATTTTCTCCACTACCCCTCCCTCGGTTACTGGTGTAGCCACCATCTCATCCCTAGAGCCCTCCACTTCATCTCGTCTTTCTCATCCATATAATCTTTGTTCCCAGGTATATATCCCACCTCAGCCTTCTAGAATTGGCCTGATTCTGCCTCCTAAAATGACCAAGATCCCTCGGGGGCATCCATCCATGATTTCGAGAGCTATTCTCCTTGTTGGGGTAGATGTGGCCCTAGGCAGACAATCCACCATTGATAGGGTTCTTAGAGAAAATAACACCCTTCCCTGATTTCATCCATGAAGTGGTTGTCCTTCAACTATAGAGGGTTGGCGGAAATAATAATAATAATACATCTTTTCTGATCTCTGGTAGAGGAAGGATTCGAGGGCTTCGAAACCTTATATTCATGCAGTCCGCACAATCTGCAATGTTTTCGTATGCTCCTTCGCAGTCTCCCAAGGCTGACAACCGTGGGGTCTCCAATGATGGCGGGCTCTCTCATCTTACCTTCTATGGTCTGTGCAAGGAAATCTTAGGAGAACCTACCGAGCAATGTTTCAGAAGAGCGGTGTTGGCTGCTCGGTAAACGGAAAGGACAGGATTGCAAGGCTATAGAGTGAGGGCATCAGCTTCAGAAATCGGAAGCCACGTCACAGCTTTTGACTTTGATTTTATTATCGTTGGAGCCGGCATAGGCTGCCATGGAGCTGCTCTTCATGTAGATGCAAAGGATACCCGTGCATGTGGGTGGATAAGGGCGAGGGCCTCTAAGATCATGCTTTGTGATGGTTTTGTCTTGAGCAACAAAGGAGTTATCAGAACGGACAATCGCTGACACCGCCAAAGGTATGAAGAAACAATCAAGATTTTTGCATACCAGACCTCAGATCGATACTATTATGATGCAGATCTTGATTTCCATCTGTTCGAGTGACCGCCATTGAGCCCTAATTGGGCAACATTTTCCTTGATCCTTGGCATTATGCACAGATCGAGCCCTGGGCTCTTCGATCCAGACCCTCGTACTATAGATCGACCCCTTTTTTGGTCAGATCTGGAAGCCCACTCACTGTATAAGTTGTTTAGAGGTGAGAAAAAGACGCAGAGTAGAATCTCAGGTTTAGATCTACCGCATACAAGATCTAGATCCCCGATAAGAGGTTTCCAAGTCTTTGTAAAAATCCCAGAAGGAAAATCGAAACTAATTTGGGTAAAAGAGACAAATTATGTTAAGCAAATGCAGAAAATTATAATGCAACAGCTGGGATACCCCATCAGATCACAAAATATGATACATGGGGGCAGAGTGCTACAAGACACAAAATACCTCTGGGAATACAAAATTGCACCCTTGTCAACAATCATCCTCAATCTGAGAATAAGAGGGGGCACAACCATCAATAGTAGGAATCTTTACAGGGCTGAAGGAAGTGGTACTGGTTCAATAGGGAAAAAACCAGGTAGCATTTCCTTCAAAAACATCCTACAAGGGAAAAACACAGAAGGAGAAGCACCGAATCAATCAGGTATGGACGCCAGGCCATACATTGTGGAACAGCTGAATCATACCCCAGAATACAACATAGATACACCAGAAATAGATGAGCATTGCACTATATATGAAAGACAAGCAATAATATGTAGATTTAACTGCTTTTGGCCCAAACCGGCTGATCTATTTCATTGGATCTTCACGAACTGGACCACACAATGCGAAATACATCTCTATTCCAAGGGTTTTTTCATAGTGAAATTTCTATCAGCAATAGACAGAGACATAGTAATACAGGAAGGACCTTGGTTCTAGGGATCCACTGGACTCTTCATCACACCATGGTTCCCAGATTTTGATGCAAACACAATGGTCATCTCCAAGATGCCAGTTTGGGTGCGACTACACAATCTCCCAATACATCTTTGGGATCACCAAGTACTAGGTGGAATTGGAAATACTATTGGGCGCTACATCAAAATGGACACCCAATGAGTGGAGGAAAGAATTTTTACTTTTGCATGAATATGTGTGGAAGTAGACCCCAGCAAAGGCCTGCCAGACCAGATTCAGCTGAAACATAGATAGAGGAGCTGGACAAAGGTTCTAGATTATGAAAATACTGCATTCAGATGCTGAATTTGCCGACAAATAGGACACCTACAAAGCACATGTCCAGCGGTCAAAAAAGACAATCGCAGAAAAAAGAAAACAGAAAAATAAGTAAAGGGGTGGCAATTTCCTCCACCTCTCTCGGATGATGAGGAAGAAGAAGATATGGATTTTGATAACCCCAATCAGACCAATCGGATGAACAAAGAACCAACAGTAGAAGACACAAATCCATAGGAAAATATAGACACAGCACTGGAAAGGATATCAGATACAATGGATATGGGCAGAACTAAACATCAACACATATCAGACACATCAAATTCTGATAAAGACAATCCACAACCTGTGGCTGAAACAGCAGTAGCACTTATAACTCGAACAGTGTCAGAGGGGGGGTTGGAGAAAAGTTGAGAAGAAAAAAGGGAGAAGAGTCTGACTTTTCCCCACCTGTACATTAATATTTTTGCTTTACATGTTTAATTCTTGAAATCCGTACACCCTGCATGGTGATGAAGGATCTATGCATCTTTTTTTAGCACCATTTTTGAAATCTATTTACAGCACATGCCAAAAGGCATCTACAACATGTAATTTTTCAATCATAATGAAAGATTACGATTTTTCCAGTGGAAAAAAATAGGGTTGGCTAGCCCTGCAAAAAACTAAGCCCTTAAGAGACTTCTAGATTTAGAGTCGACTGACATCATCTTTTTATAAGAAACCCTAGGGAAGGCTGAGTAGGTCGCCCAGATTTTGCACTCAATGAAGCTTGGTTGTTGTTTTCATGCCCTCAATGTCAATGGTCGATATGGGGGTATAGCTCTTGGGATTAATACTCGCTCTATCAATCTCATCTCAGCCTGGGGGGGGGCTGGATTCATTGGTATGGATATATACTCCTCGGAGATGGGAAGGAACTTCTAAATCATCAATGTCTATGCACCCTATCTTAACAGGGTCAATTTTTGGAACCATTTAATGCATCTTTCCCTAACTAATTCCAATAATCTTATCATGGGAGGAGATCTCAACTTCACGATTGGTCATGCGGAATCTTGGGGACATAATGCTCAGCTGGATCCCCTATCTGACTATATGGAACATCTTCTAGAGCTACATCATATGATTGATGTTCCCATGAACAAAAAGTAACCGACATGGCATAATAGAAGGATTGGCGATGCTACTCTAGGTCAGAGATTGGATCGTTTTCTCATCAAGGAGGACTTTCTTGGCACCCTGACAAATTACCGTCAATGGGTTGGATCTGGGGGTATCTCTGACCATTCCCCCATCTATCTGGAATTAGCAGGCCTCTTTCAAAAACCCAGAGCACCATTCAAATTCAACTCAACCTGGATGATGGATCCTGATTATCATAAATTGGTCACTCATTATTGGAGAGCTCACCCTCCCTCCCAGGGGCGGACTTTGGCAGAAGGTTTTTGTCGAAACCTAATTGAACTTAAAAGCCTCTCCATACAATGGGAAAAAACCAAACATGCTCGGGATGATCTGACACTGTCCTCTATTGAGAATCAACTTTTTGATCTTCTGGATGAGCAGGGTTGGGGTTTCATCTCAGTAGAAGCTAAATCTACACTCACCGATATTGAGGCCTAAAGGTCCAAAATACTTCAGGAATGAGAGGAGACCTAGAGACTTAGAAGCAAAGCCATCTGGCTGAAGGCAAGGGATGACAATACTAAATTCTTCCACAATTTTTCCAAAGGGAGACGGGCTTGTAATACTATTTGGAAGATGCCTAATGAACATGGATAGTTTGCACATACCTTCCACCAACTGGCTCATCTGGGAAGTGATGAGCACCAGTATTGCAACAAGAATGTTGCAACTCCTGGAGCTACCAGCTTTACTTTACCAACTCGGGGTTCATACAAACTTGAAGGTGATAGTGTTATATACACAAGTACAAGTGATGGTTCTGCCTTTTGTCACTATTCAACTAGCGAGAGACCATTAGGGTTTTCAAGCCAGACTTATATGGATTCAGAAGAAGCTTGATTACTGATGAAAGAAAGATAGATCTACTTTAGGAGAAAGCTTATCTATTGCAAATAATGAAAATGACTGAAATCCTATGCTAAAAACACACCCTTCTCTAACTAACTGCTGAGAAACTATGCTTTACAAAAATGCCAAATCAACATGTATGAAATACTACTATCTAAAGCATGGAAGTTCAAGACGTCAAACATCACTATTGTGCATGTAAAGGACTGAAATAAATCTATTTTATTCTTTTTATTCTTTTTTCTAGAAAGTCAAGTGTAAACCCTAATATCTTTTGGTGATATGGCGGGTGGTTTAACAATGATGGTGGATGATTAGGAGGTTTAGGAGATGATTGGAAGGTTTGGGAGACCCTTGGGTGACCTGGTGTGGCTTCCTAGAGGTTTTCCTTCAATTCGGCCTCACTACAGGAAAATCTACAGGATGTACTAGAAACCTACAAGATTCCCTGTATTTCTACAGGATACAGCTGAGAGCAAAACGATGGTTGCTGGAGGTGATGGAAGGCTTAGGGAAGGTGGTGGATGGGTGGAATGGAGTGTGAAAATGCCCAAGATCACTTAGAACTCAATACCAAGGTTAGGATATGGTTGGATTTTCTCAACATGCTTGGAGGAATTTATATGTAAAATGATGAGATTAGTGAAGATCTTGGTGAAAGAAAGGGATGATTAAAAATGGGTGAAGTTGGGAGGTGGTTTCCTGATATGAGATCCCTCCAGATTTCTGAAGCACCTGATCTACATCAAACATTTATAATTGCCATAAAGTCATGTAAACAAGAAGAATTCTAACAAGCTAGAAAAGTAGAATTTAATGAACTAGTTGTCTACTTCATTCATGAAGAAAATTGCTGAAAAAAATGGAATCATGGATGAGATCTAGTGAAAAACTGAAGATGGAAGAGATGGAAACTAAATAATACACTTGAAAAAATGATCAAATGCTAGTTTAAGTACAGTAAACTCTAGATCTTATAAAGAAATGGAAATCTGTCTTTTTGGGGTTGCTTAAGGGTATTTTCCTCAAATCATGATCCCCGAGGGAAGAGGTGAGGCCAAGACATCCACTAATAGCTTTGTGTTGCACCTTTTACCTCTTCTACCCTGCTACTAAAGTAAAGCACAAATGGAAGCAAACTAATAAACAACTAATCAAATCCATAATACTTGCAATGAAATACTTCTAGAGACAATTTAACCATGAATATATGAAACTAAGCTAAGCATACATATACAAGAAGAGGAGCCTTTTCTGCTAGGGTTGGGCCCTAACCCAAGAGCTTCAGCCCTCTAAGTCAACTCAGTGTTGGATAAAGAAAAAGCTCTTTCTCATTATCAAAACAAAAAATTACATCAATGTCTTCCACAAGTCTAGAGCTCGAAAATAAATAGTGTTTTTGAAACAAAAAATCAAATCCTAATGAGGCTCTAGGCCTCTCTACTTATACAACTGAAGTCTCCAATGACTTCCTTAAATCTAGGGAGGCTCGGCTCCCAAACTCGAGATGAACTAACTCTTTGTCTATCACTTTCTCAGTTGCCTTTTGATCTTCATGACTTGGCTACTTTCACTCCGAGATGGTGAGATTAATGGAGGAATATTCGAGTGGGGGAGGAGGATTTACCTCCTACAATCTCTCTCCCTTGTCCCATTCAAGTTTCAAACCTTAGTCTTGCCAAAATTCCTTAATTTTCTCTTCCAAACCTGCATTCAATGCATATTAGTCCACTAGGCATAATATCTCACTCTAACCCATCTCATTAAACAAAATATAATCAAAACATGTAATAAGTTGTGAGAAGAGTTGATTTGACTAAGCTAGGAGGTGAGTTAAGGCCCATATAATTACCCAATGATGAGGCTCATTAGGAAGCTCACACTTCCATCAGCTCTTCAAGGCACCACCTATGACCTCACTTGCAGAAATTATCTGCATTGCTGGACTCTTCCCTCGGTTTTTAGACCTTGATGCATGATCCAGGTGGATATTGGTGGCCACCTGCCAAGTCCACCTGGACCCCCACCATTGTTTCTCTCAGCGTTTTCAATTTCCTTAATTGTATCACAGTTTACTATTTTTAGTAGTTTTTCTGGTCCTAAACTTCCGGAGCCGTTTTGAGGCCCTAAACGACGTTTTTTGGGAAATCCACCACCAACAATTTTTTTGATAAAAATCATTCTTTCCGTCGTAGTCCTCGGAGAGATCTTTCCAACGGGCTATCATGCACGTCAAACGGAGATAATACGACCAATTCGCGACCCCGGGAAGTTGATGTACCAACTTACCCAAAAACGGGGCCCATAATTTGGCATTTCATCTTCTAGGGTTAGGTTTTGGAATGTGAAGGGTTTTCCATTGTTTCTCAACAATAAATAGGCCTTCGAGCCTCATTGTAGGATAGTTCAAAGGCATGTAGCCGACACATCTCTTCTCAGAGATAAGCTATCATCGCCCTAGCTGGGTTATTTCTATCTCTATTTGTAAGCATATTCCAGTATTTTACAGTAATGAAATGAAGTATTATTTCCACTGCATGTCTGTCTTTATGGTTATCTTTGTATTTTATTGCGTTCCTGTTTAAATCCGGATCAGTGGTATTAGAGCGATCTGTTTTTTCTCTGTTTTCTTTGCATGTTCCCAACGAGGTCAGGATATAAAGAGTTAGGGCTTGAACTGGTCGAACCTTTGCGAGACCAGCCTCGCAAATCCCAACGACCTCCCATGGCGGATGAGAAGAAAGACGAGGGGGCAGGAGATCCTATCAAAATCTTGCTCGAAGAAGCCCTCGAGCGACAATGGAACACGATGATGGATAGTTTTGCCCAGATCCTTCAATGGCAACCTAGAGGCGACACATCGGCTTCCAGCAGCTACTCTAGAAATGCCACGCCCTTTAAGGTACAAGTTAATTTTGAAATCCCCATATTCGAGGGTCAGATAAACGCGAATGTCGTAGATAAATGGTTAAATCTGCTAGAGGGTTATTTTTCTGTTCATGAATTTTCGAATCGGGAAAAGATTGTTTTTTCTCTTCTCAAAGCAGCCCCCCACATCAAAGACTGGTGGGAAACCTACTGCGAGCAGAAGGATGAAAATACCGGCTCACTATTTTCAGCCGCACCCACCTGGAATTCATTTCGCGATGCCATCAAGGAGTAGCACTACCCTGTCGGAAGCTATGAGGATGAATACATAAAGTGGACCACGCTGCGGTAGGGAAGGGACCAAGACGTGCTGCAGTTCACCAATCTTTTCCATACCCTTCGCACAAAGTTGGGAATCAAAGATACGGAGCAGCATTTGATACTCAAATACTGTGGCTGCCTGCATAAATACATCCAAGAAGAAATAGAATTTCTGAACATCTCCTCGCTTGGCACAGCATATCGATATGCCGTCAAGGTCGAGCAAAATTTTAAACAAAGGAAGCGAGACTTTGGATCTGTGAATCAGAAGCAAGGGAAAGGTGCCCCTAAACCACAGAACAAAGGACAAAGCCAAGGCGGGGCAGCCCAAGACAACCCGCCAAAGCTGCAAGCAAAGAACAGTGTCGCGAAGCCGAAAAAGGACACGGGAAAATGGTGTGAGTTCCATAAGACCTCCACTCACAACACAAGTGAGTGTCGGGCTAAGCAGTCACTGGTGGCTGAGCTAAAGATTTCAGAATCAGATGCATGTTCCGACTCCGAGTCAGAACCCGACAAGGGGAATGAAAAAGGGAAGCATATCATTTATACAGATCCCAACGCCACTGTTGCTACCGCCAAGGTCCAGAGAAATGAACCAGAAGATCCAGAGGAGGAGGAGCGTCTCTTCCACTCCCAGATGTGGGTAAACGGCTCCACGCTACAGTTCATTGTCGATAGCAGGAGCCAAAAGAACCTCATTTCGGCAGAGGTCGTGAAGTGGTTGGGATTACCAACCATAGCACATCCACACCCGTACACCATCGGGTGGATTCACCAAGGACGGGATCTTCGTGTGAGCCAGCAATGTCACCTTCCATACAACATCAAGCCCTTCACGGATGAGGTATTGTGTGACATTGCTCCCCTTGAAGTTTGTGATGTATTATTAAGGCAACCATACTTGTGGAAGCGACATGCTGTGTATGAATCAAGGCCCCGTGCTGTTATTATTACATTGGGAAACGAGTTGTACAGGATAGCAGAGGTAGCACCATCTACCGCCATCTCTTTGATTACTGCAAAACAATTCAGTAAGCTCATTTCCAAAACCGGGAAATTTGTTTTCCTGATGATACACCCTCAACGAAAGAAGAAGACGGTGGACACAGCCTCTAGACAGGGCCCTTCTGCACGACAACTACAGATGGACAAGGTCGTGGAGGAATACGAGGACATCTTCACCTCCCCCGCAGGGGTCCCTCTGCACTGTCAGGTCAAGCACTCCATCGATCTGACCCCAGGTGCGCCGCTACCCAATGGACCAATTTATCGACGCTCCATTCTAGAGAACGATGAAATCAAGAGGCAAATTCAGGAGCTGCTGCAGAAAGGTCACATCCGTCCGAGTTCATCGCCTTGTGGGAGCCCGATCGTGTTGGTACAGAAGAAGGATGGGACTTGGAGACTCTGTATTGACTATCGGGCGCTGAACAAGATCATTGTCCGTAATAGGTACCTGATCCCACGGATTGATGACCTCCTGGACCAACTAAAGGGGAAAAAATATTTTAGCAAGATCGATCTAAATTCAGGATATCACCAGGTACCAATCGAACCCTCTGATGTGTGGAAGACTGCCTTCAAAGCCAAGGAGGGCCTTTTCGAATCGTTGGTTATGCCTTTTTGATGGACGAATGCTCCTGCAACCTTCATGAGGCTAATGGATGACATCTTGTGGCCATTCACCAACTCATTGGTAGTGGTATACTTGGATGACATTCTGATCTTCAGCCAGAGTTGGGAAGAGCACCTCCACCACATCCGAAAGGTTCTCCAAACACTGCGGCATCACAATTTATGTGCCAATTTGGAGAAATGCACTTTTGGCATGACCCGGGTTCAGTATCTTGGGTACATTATTGATGAACAGGGGGTGCATGTGGATCCAGCCAAGATCCAAGTCATTCGGGATTGGCCATCTCCAACCACTCTGATAGAGCTCCGCAGCTTTATAGGTCTTGCCAACTTCTACCGCAGATTCATGTTGGGGTTCTCTCATATCACTTGGCCCTTGAGTCAAGTCACCAAGGGAGGAGCGAAAGAAAAGTTCTTTTGGTCTGAATCTCAACAAAAGGCATTCATAGAGTTGAAAGATCGCCTCTGCACGGCACCAGTGCTCACGTTACCAGATTTACAACAACCATTTGAGGTCGAGACAGATGCCTCTGACTATGCTATTGGGGCAATCCTTACTCAACATGGGCATCCAGTGGCATATCACAGTGAAACACTTTCAGACACAGTCCGGAAGTATCCCACTTATGATAAAGAGATGTATTCCATTGTGCAAGCCTGCAAACAATGGAAGCATTACATTTTGGGGAAGGAAATGGTCATCCACACAGACCACCGACCCCTCCAGTTCATACAAACCCAAGGGAAATTGCAGAATGATTGCCATCAGAAGTGGTCTACATACCTGCAGCAGTTTCATTTGAATATCAAATATAAGAAGGGTAGCACCAATAATGTTGCAGATTGCCTCAGTCGACCACCGATCATGGCATTAACCACTGTGCTCAACTCTTGTGGGCACGAGACTTCTGATTGGCCACTTCTCTACAAAAGCGACCCAAAATTTGGCCACACATACCAAACACTCTTGGAGGGTCGGCATGTTCCAGATTTTCACCTCCAGGATGCCCTGTTATGCCACCTGGGTCACCTTTGTGTTCCTCCAAGCGAGCGTGCCAAGATGATTTGGGAAGCACACTATAGTCAAACTTCTGGGCATTTCGGGGTCGAGAAAACGGTGGCAGTACTGCAAACGTATTTCTATTGCCCGAATCTTCGACAAGATGTCAGGAAGTATATCAGATCATGTACTGCCTGTGCCATTGACAAACCGACCATCAAGAAGCAAGGCCTCTATAACCCGCTGCCTACCCCTAGTCGACCTTGGGAATCCATCTCCATGGATTACATGTCAGGCCTTCCTTCCACTAAGCATGGAAATGACTGTGTTTTTGTGGTCGTCGACAGGTTCTCGAAGATGGCCATTATGGCAGCCTGCAAGAAGAATATCACAACAGAAGCCACTGCTAAACTCTTCTTTGAACGAGTATGGGTGCACTTTGGGATCCCACAGTCTATCATCTCAGATCGGGACATTCGGTTCCTCAGTACATTTTGGTCCAGTCTCTGGTCAATGCTAGACACCAAACTCACTAAGTCCACAGCCTTCCATCCTCAAACTGATGGCCATACAGAGGTTGGCAATAGGATGATTGTACACATTCTGCGCATGTACAACTCAAAGCATCCACGCACATGGGACGAGAGCCTCCCCTATGTTCAGCACAACTACAACCGAGTTCTTCATAGCTTGACTGGCCATAGCCCTTTTCAGGTGGGCTTGGGATTCCAGCCACTATGCCCCATTGATGTGGCCATGCCACTTGCAGCTACTCACACAGATTCAGCTCATGTCCAGTCTGAAACAAACAAGGAAACTAGCTTCATTGAACACATCCAACATATTCGCCAGCAGGTCCATGACATTCTGGAGAAATCAAATGCCAAGTACAAGCAGCGACATGATCAACATCGGGTGCCACACAAGTTTCAGGTGGGCGACAAAGTCTGGTTGCATTTGCAAAAGGAACGCCTTACTGGAGCCTATAGAAAACTGAGACCACTCTGATATGTTCCTTACACCATTACTAAGGTTGTGGGAGACAATGCATTTGAGCTCAGCATTCCCCCATTCCTTGGCCTGCACCCAGTGTTCAATGTGGACCGCCTTCGGCCATACTTTCCACCATTGCTAGACACATCCAACATTGCAGAACAGCTCACACCCACATAATTAAATCCAGATTGCATGGAACAAGCTGCAACTAATAGGATCGTGGACACACAAATCAAGAACACTCGCCAACAGAATATCCAATTGTATCGAGTTGTCAAAGCAGGCTAACTCCTTCACTAGGGCAAGTGGCTCACCAGGGACCAAGTTCAGCAAAAGTTTCCTCATCTCATGGAGGAACTCAACGCAATGGGGACCATTGCTTCCTAAGGGGGGAGGAATGATCCAGGTGGATATTGGTGGCCACCTGCCAAGTCCACCTGGACCCCCACCATTGTTTCTTTCAGCGTTTTCAGTTTCCTTAATTGTAGCACAGTTTACTATTTTTAGTAGTTTTTCGGGTCCTAAACTTCCGGAGCCATTTTGAGGCCCTAAACGACGTTTTTTTGGAAATCCACCGCCAACGATTTTTTTTTTAAAAATCATCTTTTCCGTCGTAGTCCTCAGAGAGATCTTTCCAACGGGCTATCGTGCGCATCAAACGGAGATAATACGACCAATTCGCAACCCCGGGAAGTTGATGTACCAACTTACCCAAAAACGGGGCCCACAATTTGGCGTTTCATCTTCTAGGGTTAGGTTTTGGAATGTGAAGGGTTTTCCATTGTTTCTCAACAATAAATAGGCCTTCGAGCCTCATTGTAGGACAGTTCAGAGGCATATAGCCGACACATCTCTTCTCAGAGATAAGCTACCATCGCCCTAGCTGGGTTATTTCTTTCCTTAATAAACATTCTGCTATCCATACTCCCCCTGATTATCCGCTGAAATCTCTGAATGAGCTTCCCCTTTGTATATGCCAGGGTGTACCAATCTATCCATGCTCCCCCTGAGTACATGCTGAATCTCTACTCTGCTGAAGTGTGCTAATCATGCTCCCCCTGACTGTAGGCAAGATCTGCAAAAGGATGTTCTACAAGAAGAACATGACCCTATCATAGATGACCTTCCTATCACTAAGGACTCATACATATAACCATCACCCAACCAAGTGGGGATCATCAGCCCAACCATGTGGGGATACATATGATAAAAAATTACATTACATCATTCATCCCAGGCATAGTGGGGAAACCAAAATAGGTCGTTACATGACCTTGATAAAAAGAAGATATACATGACATAGAGACGAAATATCTAGAGCAAGACTATGAAAGTCATCAATAGACTAATATCAGCAGAATCTGTCAATCATCAGTAATCATGTTCTCCTTCTACAGCCAATCCACTTGTCTCTGTCAGACCCATATCAGACTCTTCTTACTGATTTCCTTCAAACCAACATATATGCTACTGTATCCACAGAAACAGGTGTATATACGCGGATATTACTCATAGAACTCGCATACAACCACTTCCAGATAATATTGAATGTTATGAATGTCATAATCTTGGACATGTTGTAGCTAGATGCACAAGAAGAATGTTTCAAGATCATCACACAGAAAGATCATCACATTCCAGGTACTTTAATGGATATTGCTTTGCTTGCAATATGTTTGGTCACAAAGCTGTTGATTGCTACAGGAGGAATATGAAACATGTAAGATGTTATGCATGTAACAAGATTGGAAATATAGCAAAGGAATGCAGGAACAAAGTACAGACATCACACCAAAAGGAGAAAACATCATCACACTTGAAGATATGGAAGAAGAAGGAAGTACAGTCAGAAAGATGTGGCACAGCACAATGTACTCAGACACAACACAACATAGACATAACAGACTCAGAGGGAGCTAAAAGTATAAAACTTCAGTGTCCTGAATCTCATACGCAAGTTTCATAAAGGGAAGTCGCGTATATACGCGAGTTAGACACTGCAAAGTCGCGTATATGTCAGTCTGAGGAAAAGCAGTGGGGACAGGATCAGAAAATGGATCTGATATGATTCAGTCCATTATTTTCTCTATTGGTTAATAGTTACAGTCTGCTGAGGATGTGTGGGAATGTTTCGATACTTGTAAGATGTTTAGAAATGTTTTGATCCTAACTTGATGATGATGATGTCTTGATGCTTATTGCTGATATATGCATGATCAGATCTAACAAATGGCACAGGTCGAGGGGGAGCATATGCCTTTAATAATGCATTATTGGCATTATGGTTAATAGTCCTTGGTGATGATGCTCATATGGCGAAATGATATATCTTGCTATGATGTGGTTATGAGTTGTCCATGATAAAATCTCATATGATTCTTAGGGTTACATAGTTGATGTTCAAATCATATTTGTAAATTGATTCTTAGATGGTGCATATATGATGCTTACATGGTGATCTTCATAAGGATAAGGAGAAGTAAAAAGCTTGAATTCACATCTTCTTTACTTGATGATGAGTCACTCATATTCTGTTGTCGTCATATGCATAAAGATCATATATTACAGTTATGATGCAGGATTCCTATTGTTCTTGGCACATAAATGGATGAGGATTGTTGGCTAGATACATGGATGATTATTCAAAGTTGCATTGTTGGAGACATGATGATGATGAGTTCTTACCTATATGATGATAGGTTGTTTCGTACATATGTTTATTGATGCAGATATTCCCAATTGATGATACTTGGTTCATATAGATCTGGATGGCTATGGTGTTTCTCACATATGATAGAATGTGAATGATTCTGTATATACAGAATTATGTTCAAAGGGATGAATTGATGTAGACATACTTTGTTGATGAATTATACTCTACAGGACATTTACAGGTTGCTGATCTGGAAGTGGTTGTACGCGAGTTCTATGAGTAATATCCGCGTATATACACCTGTTTCTGTGGATACAGTAGCATATATGTTGGTTTGAAGGAAATCAGTAAGAAGAGTCTGATATGGGTCTGACAGAGACAAGTGGATTGGCTGTAGAAGGAGAACATGATTACTGATGATTGACAGATGTTGCTGATATTAGTCTATTGATGACTTTCATAGTCTTGCTCTAGATATTTCGTCTCTATGTCATGTATATCTTCTTTTTATCAAGGTCATGTAACGACCTATTTTGGTTTCCCCACTATGCCTGGGATGAATGATGTAATGTAATTTTTTATCATATGTATCCCCACATGGTTGGGCTGATGATCCCCACTTGGTTGGGTGATGGTTATATGTATGAGTCCTTAGTGATAGGAAGGTCATCTATGATAGGGTCATGTTCTTCTTGTAGAACATCCTTTTGCAGATCTTGCCTACAGTCAGGGGGAGCATGATTAGCACACTTCAGCAGAGTAGAGATTCAGCATGTACTCAAGGGGAGCATGGATAGATTGGTACACCCTGGCATATACAAAGGGGAAGCTCATTCAGAGATTTCAGCGGATAATCAGGGGGAGTATGGATAGCGGAATGTTTATTAAGGAAAGAAATAACCCAGCTAGGGTGATGGTAGCTTATCTCTGAGAAGAGATGTGTCGGCTACATGCCTCTGAACTGTCCTACAATGAGGCTCGAAGGCCTATTTATTGTTGAGAAACAATGGAAACCCCTTCACATTCCAAAACCTAACCCTAGAAGATGAAACGCCAAATTGTGGGCCCCGTTTTTGGGTAAGTTGGTACATCAACTTCCCGGGGTTGCGAATTGGTCGTATTATCTCCGTTTGATGCGCACGATAGCTCGTTGGAAAGATCTCTCTGAGGACTATGACGGAAAAGATGATTTTTATAAAAAAAAATCATTGGCGGTGGATTTCCAAAAAAACGTCGTTTAGGGCCTCAAAACGGCTCCGGAAGTTTAGGACCCGAAAAACTACTAAAAATAGTAAACTGTGCTACAATTAAGGAAACTGAAAACGTTGAAAGAAACAATGGTGGGGGTCCAGGTGGACTTGGCAGGTGGCCACCAATATCCACCTGGATCATTCCTCCCCCCTTAGGAAGCAATGGTCCCCATTGCGTTGAGTTCCTCCATGAGATGAGGAAACTTTTGCTGAACTTGGTCCCTGGTGAGCCACTTGCCCTAGTGAAGGAGTTAGCCTGCTTTGACAACTCGATACAATTGGATATTCTGTTGGCGAGTGTTCTTGATCTGTGTGTCCACGATCCGATTAGTTGCAGCTTGTTCCATGCAATCTGGATTTAATTATGTGGGTGTGAGCTGTTCTACAATGTTGGATGTGTCTAGCAATGGTGGAAAGTATGGCCGAAGGCGGTCCACATTGAACACTGGGTGCAGGCCAAGGAATGGGGGAATGTTGAGCTCAAATGCATTGTCTCCCACAACCTTAGTAATGGTGTAAGGAACATATCAGAGTGGTCTCAGTTTTCTATAGGCTCCAGTAAGGCATTCCTTTTGCAAATGCAACCAGACTTTGTCGCCCACCTGAAACTTGTGTGGCACCCGATGTTGATCATGTCGTTGCTTGTACTTGGCATTTGATTTCTCCAGAATGTCATGGACCTGCTGGCGAATATGTTGGATGTGTTCAATGAAGCTAGTTTCCTTGTTTGTTTCGGACTGGACATGAGCTGAATCTGTATGAGTAGCTGCAAGTGGCATGGCCACATCAATGGGGCATAGTGGCTGGAATCCCAAGCCCACCTGAAAAGGGCTATGGCCAGTCAAGCTATGAAGAACTCGGTTGTAGTTGTGCTGAACATAGGGGAGGCTCTCGTCCCATGTGCATGGATGCTTTGAGTTGTACATGCGCAGAATGTGTACAATCATCCTATTGACAACCTCTGTATGGCCATCAGTTTGACGATGGAAGGCTGTGGACTTAGTGAGTTTGGTGTCTAGCATTGACCAGAGACTGGACCAAAATGTACTGAGGAACCGAATGTCCCGATCTGAGATGATAGACTGTGGGATCCCAAAGTGCACCCATACTCGTTCAAAGAAGAGTTTAGCAGTGGCTTCTGTTGTGATATTCTTCTTGCAGGCTGCCATAATGGCCATCTTCGAGAACCTGTCGACGACCACAAAAACACAGTCATTTCTATGCTTAGTGGAAGGAAGGCCTGACATGTAATCCATGGAGATGGATTCCCAAGGTCGACTAGGGGTAGGCAGCGGGTTATAGAGGCCTTGCTTCTTGATGGTTGGTTTGTCAATGGCACAGGCAGTACATGATCTGATATACTTCCCGACATCTTGTCGAAGATTCGGGCAATAGAAATACGTTTGCAGTACTGCCACCGTTTTCTCAACCCCGAAATGCCCAGAAGTTTGACTATAGTGTGCTTCCCAAATCATCTTGGCACGCTCGCTTGAAGGAACACAAAGGTGACCCAGGTGGCATAACAGGGCATCCTGGAGGTGAAAATCTGGAACATGCCGACCCTCCAAGAGTGTTTGGTATGTGTGGCCAAATTCTGGGTCGCTTTTGTAGAGAAGTGTCCAATCAGAAGTCTCGTGCCCACAAGAGTTGAGCACAGTGGTTAATGCCATGATCGGTGGTCGACTGAGACAATCTGCAACATTATTGGTGCTACCCTTCTTATATTTGATATTCAAATGAAACTGCTGCAGGTATGTAGACCACTTCTGATGGCAATCATTCTGCAATTTCCCTTGGGTTTGTATGAACTGGAGGGGTCGGTGGTCTGTGTGGATGACCATTTCCTTCCCCAAAATGTAATGCTTCCATTGTTGGCAGGCTTGCACAATGGAATACATCTCTTTATCATAAGTGGGATACTTCCGGACTGTGTCTGAAAGTGTTTCACTGTGATATGCCACTGGATGCCCATGTTGAGTAAGGATTGCCCCAATAGCATAGTCAGAGGCATCTGTCTCGACCTCAAATGGTTGTTGTAAATCTGGTAACGTGAGCACTGGTGCCGTGCAGAGGCGATCTTTCAACTCTATGAATGCCTTTTGTTGAGATTCAGACCAAAAGAACTTTGCTTTCGCTCCTCCCTTGGTGACTTGACTCAAGGGCCAAGTGATATGAGAGAACCCCAACATGAATCTGCGGTAGAAGTTGGCAAGACCTATAAAGCTGCGGAGCTCTATCAGAGTGGTTGGAGATGGCCAATCCCGAATGACTTGGATCTTGGCTGGATCCACATGCACCCCCTGTTCATCAATAATGTACCCAAGATACTGAACCCGGGTCATGCCAAAAGTGCATTTCTCCAAATTGGCACATAAATTGTGTTGCCGCAGTGTTTGGAGAACCTTTCGGATGTGGTGGAGGTGCTCTTCCCAACTCTGGCTGAAGATCAGAATGTCATCCAAGTATACCACTACAAATGAGTTGGTGAATGGCCGCAAGATGTCATCCATTAGCCTCATGAAGGTTGCAGGAGAATTCGTCCATCAAAAAGGCATAACCAACCATTTGAAAAGGCCCTCCTTGGCTTTGAAGGTAGTCTTCCACACATCAGAGGGTTCGATTGGTACCTGGTGATATCCTGAATTTAGATCGATCTTGCTAAAATATTTTTTCCCCTTTAGTTGGTCCAGGAGGTCATCAATCCGTGGGATCGGGTACCTATTACGGACAATGATCTTGTTCAGCGCCCGATAGTCAATACAGAGTCTCCAAGTCCCATCCTTCTTCTGTACCAACACGATCGGGCTCCCACAAGGCGATGAACTCGGACGGATGTGACCTTTCTGAAGCAGCTCCTGAATTTGCCTCTTGATTTCATCATTCTCTAGAATGGAGCACCGATAAATTGGTCCATTGGGTAGCGGCGCACCTGGGGTCAGATCGATGGAGTACTTGACCTGACAGTGCAGAGGGACCCCTGCGGGGGAGGTGAAGATGTCCTCGTATTCCTCCACGACCTTGTCCATCTGTAGTTGTCGTGCAGAAGGGCCCTGTCTGGAGGCTGTGGCCACCGTCTTCTTCTTTCGTTGAGGGTGTATCATCAAGAAAACAAATTTCCCGGTTTTGGAAATGAGCTTACTGAATTGTTTTGCAGTAATCAAAGAGATGGCGGTAGATGGTGCTACCTCTGGTATCCTGTACAACTTGTTTCCCAATGTAATAATAACAGCACGGGGCCTTGATTCATACACAGCATGTCGCTTCCACAAGTATGGTTGCCTTAATAATACATCACAAACTTCAAGGGGAGCAATGTCACACAATACCTCATCCGTGAAGGGCTTGATGTTCTATGGAAGGCGACATTGCTGGCTCACACGAAGATCCCGTCCTTGGTGAATCCACCCGATGGTGTACGGGTGTGGATGTGCTATGGTTGGTAAGCCCAACCGCTTCACGACCTCTGCCGAAATGAGGTTCTTTTGGCTCCTGCTATCGACAATGAACTGTAGCGTGGAGCCGTTTACCCACATCTGGGAGTGGAAGAGACGCTCCTCCTCCTCTGGATCTTCGGGTTCATTTTTCTGGACCTTGGCGGTAGCAACAGTGGCGTTGGGATCTGTATAAATGATCTGCTTCCCTTTTTCATTCCCCTTGTCGGGTTCTGACTCGGAGTCGGAACATGCATCTGATTCTGAAATCTTTAGCTCAGCCACCAGTGACTGCTTAGCCCGACACTCACTTGTGTTGTGAGTGGAGGTCTTATGGAACTCACACCATTTTCCCGTGTCCTTTTTCGGCTTCGCGACACTGTTCTTTGCTTGCAACTTTGGCGGGTTGTCTTGGGCTGCCCCGCCTTGCCTTTGTCCTTTGTTCTGTGGTTTAGGGGCACCTTTCCCTTGCTTCTGATTCACAGATCCAAAGTCTCGCTTCCTTTGTCTAAACTTCTGCTCGACCTTGACGGCATATCGATATGTTGTGCCAAGCGAGGAGATGTTCAGAAATTCTATTTCTTCTTGGATGTATTTGTGCAGGCAGCCACAGTATTTGAGTATCAAATGCTGCTCCGTATCCTTGATTCCCAACTTTGTGCGAAGGGTATGGAAAATATTGGTGAACTGCAGCACGTCTTGGTCCCTTCCCTACCGCAGCGTGGTCCACTTTATGTATTCATCCTCATAGCTTCCGACAGGGTAGTACTACTCCTTGATGGCATCGCGAAATGAATTCCAGGTGGGTGCGGCTGAAAATAGTGAGCCGGTATTTTCATCCTTCTGCTCGCAGTAGGTTTCCCACCAGTCTTTGATGTGGGGGGCTGCTTTGAGAAGAGAAAAAACAATCTTTTCCCGATTCGAAAATTCATGAACAGAAAAATAACCCTCTAGCAGATTTAACCATTTATCTACGACATTCGCGTCTATCTGACCCTCGAATATGGGGATTTCAAAATTAACTTGTACCTTAAAGGGCGTGGCATTTCTAGAGTAGCTGCTGGAAGCCGATGTGTCGCCTCTAGGTTGTCATTGAAGGATCTGGGAAAAACTATCCATCATCACGTTCTGTTGTCGCTCGAGGGCTTCTTCGAGCAAGATTTTGATAGGATCTCCTGCCCCCTCGTCTTTCTTCTCATCCGCCATGGGAGGTCGTTGGGATTTGCGAGGCTGGTCTCGCAAAGGTTCGACTAGTTCAAGCCCTAACTCCTTATATCCTGACCTCGTTGGGAACATGCAAAGAAAACAGAGAAAAAACAGATCGCTCTAATACCACTGATCCGGATTTAAACAGGAACGCAATAAAATACAAAGATAACCATAAAGACAGATATGCAGCGGAAATAATACTTCATTTCATTACTGTAAAATACTGGAATATGCTTACAAATAGAGATAGAAATAACCCAGCTAGGGCGATGGTAGCTTATCTCTGAGAAGAGATGTGTCGGCTACATGCCTCTGAACTATCCTACAATGAGGCTCGAAGGCCTATTTATTGTTGAGAAACAATGGAAAACCCTTCACATTCCAAAACCTAACCCTAGAAGATGAAATGCCAAATTGTGGGCCCCGTTTTTGGGTAAGTTGGTACATCAACTTCCCGGGGTCGTGAATTGGTCGTATTATCTCCGTTTGACGCACATGATAGCCCATTGGAAAGATCTCTCCGAGGACTACGATGGAAAAAATGATTTTTATCGAAAAAATTGTTGGTGGTGGATTTCCCAAAAAACGTCGTTTAGGGCCTCAAAACGGCTCCGGAAGTTCAGGACCAGAAAAACTGCCAAAAATAGTAAACTGTGCTACAATTAAGGAAATTGAAAACGCTGAGAGAAACAATGGTGGGGGTCCAGGTGGACCCCCACCATTGTTTCTGAGTACATTGTGTTGTGTCTGAGTACATTGTGCTGTGCCACATCTTTCTGACT
This sequence comes from Pinus tabuliformis, assembly GCA_031772625.1. NCBI lineage: Eukaryota > Viridiplantae > Streptophyta > Pinopsida > Pinales > Pinaceae > Pinus > Pinus tabuliformis. The sequence goes on from CM062809.1 coordinate 1,250,465,600, forward strand.
GTACTTCCTTCTTCTTCCATATCTTCAAGTGTGATGATGTTTTCTCCTTTTGGTGTGATGTCTGTACTTTGTTCCTTCATTCCTTTGCTATATTTCCAATCTTGTTACATGCATAACATCTTACATGTTTCATATTCCTCCTGTAGCAATCAACAGCTTTGTGACCAAACATATTGCAAGCAAAGCAATATCCATTAAAGTACCTGGAATGTGATGATCTTTCTGTGTGATGATCTTGAAACATTCTTCTTCTGCATCTAGCTACAACATGTCCAAGATTATGACATTCATAACATTCAATATTATTTATCTGAGTAAATGGCCGACTATTACTACCATAGTTAGGAGTAAAATATTTTCTTTGAAGAATCTCTTTCCTTGATTGTTGATGGGGTTGACCTCTCATCTCCTTGTTGATCATTTTAGATTTCTCTCTAGAGTTCCTTGCCTCACATTGTGAACTAGATTAACCTTCAACAGATTCATGGAAACCAAGACCAGTATTAATAGCAGGAGACCTTTGACTACTAAGAATATCATCCAAGGCTTTAGTACTATCTTGAAATCGTAACAGTTTATCCTTTTCTTCTAATTTACCTTTTAAGATATTTACCTCAATCTGAATTTGTTCTTCCTTTTCCAGACATTTCTTCTTCAAAATTTCTTCAGACTTTCTTCCTGCTTCCATTTGTTGCCTTAGTTTGAGAATCTCCTTTTCTTGTTCTTCATTCAGATCCTGTTGCATTTGACGAATTCTGAAGGCACATTCCAGCTGAGATTTTAAGCTGATAACTTCGTTTTCCTGGTTTTCAATAGCTTGGAGTAGATCTTTATTCTGCTTCTTTGATTCTTCAATATCTTCCTTTAGTGAGCAGATCATAGCTTCAAGCCTTTCATAATAACTGGATCTATCTTTGAGTTTCTTGATGATTGAGCTCCTTTCATTGACTTCATTACTTAATGGTGTCACTTCACCCTGCAACTTTTGACATTGATTTTCCTTGTCCTTGAGTAACTTTCTTACCTTGTTTCCTTCCTCTAATTAAGATTTTAGTTTGGTAACTTCTTCTTTGAAAGCACATCCCCTTTTGTTCAATAGATCTTGTTGATCTTTAATTTTGTCTGTAAGCCTTCTAAATACTGCCTCTATTTGAAATTTTTCTTGCTCACCCATAAGAGAAAATTCAGTTGCTTCACTATCACTTTCATCATCTTCACATAGATGGAAACCAGAGGATACCCAATTCATACCTGATAAGTCTTTTTCATCTTCATTCTGAAAATATTATGAACCTGAAGTGATTCTTCCACATAATCCCCAATCGATTCTCCCACTGTCATAGTTCTTCTGATATTTCTTCGGCTTAGGTGCTTTCTTTTTAAGCTTATTTCCCATTGTTCCATGGATCTCCTTCAAGCGATCAAGCTTCTACCAAAGGACCTGCTCTGATAACAATTGTTGGAAATAATACTGAGAGGGGGGGGTGAATCAGTATTATCAGATCAATAAAACTTTTCATTTCCATACTTAGATACATATACGCTACTTCATTCAAGGGAACCCGCGTGTATACGCAACTGTGTCTAAAGCAACTAGCGTATATCCAAAATACTTATGATTCAGTTTAATCCATTAAATGTTGATCTTTAGTTAGTGCATCAGAACTTCATTAACCATATGAACAGTAAGAAGGTGCAGTAAAACAGAACAGATCATCACACACAAGAAGCACACATGAACACCATGATATAAGGTGGAAACCCAATGTGCGTGAAAACCACCTACTGCAAGTCGTCTCTATCTTCTTTCAATAAGATACTTCATTTTATAATATTTTGCACTGGTGCAGTCCTTTACCAGTACGCAGGCTTCTACCTGCAGATGGCTACAACCCTCTCTCGTTTTCCAGACTCTCCTAGATGGGAGCTACAACCCCCTTAGCTCTTGTACTAGCTGATCCATTTACTAGTACGTAGGTGCCTGCCTACTGAATGCTCCAATCTTCACTCGTTCTCCAGCTGCTACCGGAAGGGAGCTACTACCCCCTTTGCTCTTGTACTAGTACGTACGCGCCGGCCTACAATCTCCTTTCATCCTCCAGGGACCACATTTCATACATTTTCAGACTGGATACTCCTGAAGCACAACACTATAATTTGAAGGCCACGTTTCATCAAATTTTCATACTGGACCCGTAAATATCATTCAAGCACAAAACAATCAATACTAGCATCATCAATTTCTGAATCACTGAAACACTGAAACCCTGTTAACAACACAGTCACCAGAACACAGAGCAGACATAGAACTTTTCAATAACAATCAGACCCAACTGCAACTTCAAATATCATACTTTACAATGTATACGCTACTACGATGAATCAAAACCGCGTACATACGCCCTTTTTCAAAGGCCAGCCCACGTAGAGATCTAAAAATATTTTCTTATAATTTTGTAGTTGTACCAAGCATCAGTCATACTCATAACATTTATAGAACATTACTTGCGTCAGTATGTAGATCTAGAATAAGCATAATCAACCATATAAAGATAGTTCATTTCAAACAATATGATTCCGATCTCTCCTTAGATCTTGTTCTCCATCAACCGGTGAGATCCCTCCTTAGCTCAGATCAAGCAATGCATCATCAACCCATAACCTGCATACTGAATCTCATCCTTCCTCAGATATTCAAGACTCTTCGGATGCCTTTGCCTAATGATCTTCTTCTCCTTTTATAGTCTTAAGCCTTACTCAATACCATGGTCCAAAACCATTTAGAACCAATACTAGGGACCCAATACCTGGGTTCAACACTTCGAATGCAATACCAAATGTTACACAGTAATTTGTCATTGTCTCCCTGTCAGTCTTTCTACTATGCCATGAGTCCAATTCATCCATGCTCATGCTCTCTAATTTTGCCAAATGACCCACTTTGCCAAAGTTTTTTCTATCATCACGACTGTTGTCAAGACAAACGCGCTGATGGGCCCTCCATAACAGACGGAATGCGCTGCCATCGCAGAAGTACACGTGTTTCCCGCATTGGTCGAATTTCATGAGACAGCGCGTCTGTTATTCATATCTGATCGCGCTGACATGACCTTCTTTGTTATTCAGCTGCGATGTCAGCGCTCCAGTGCAGTTATGGACCCGCGCTAATCCAGTTTGGGCAAGTTTGTTCTAACAGTCGGCCTTCCAGATGACTCCATACCTAGTTGTTGGCCTTGTAAATGTCGCCCTCCCTTCTCTAGCATGTTTGTTTTCTCATTTGAGCCACCTTCCTTGGAGATAAGCTCATCCTCCCACCATTCATGGAGACTCCTTCTCCTATTTATGCCTCTACCATTGCCATGAGCAACTAGTTTGGAATTCGTAGTGCTTGGAGTGTTGCTGCTAGTGTGTGAACTTGATAGGTAGCTGGTGTGACAAGTGTGGGATTGCTAGGGAGCTTAAGGAAGGTTGTGAAGTGTTTCTTTCTTGTGTAAACTTGTGTGAGAGAGAGCTCTTGTCTTGGGAGATCTACCTCCAAGGGTGAATGCTTAAGAGACTTGCTGGCTGGACCCTCTTGAGAAGGATTCGACGTCAGAACTTTGGTTGTATTCTTCTTTGTTTATTAATAATAGAAGACTATCATTATGGTTCCACTCTTATTGTATTTATGATGATGTTTGAGTTATATCCTTTCTAACTGATACATAGTTACATCTACTGGATTTTATGCTTGTGTTTGTATCGTTCTTTGCATGTGCAGGTATCCGCGCACGAGGATCATGAGGATCGTGACCAGCTGGGGCAAAGGAACGGGAGCATCAACTCTTCCACAAGTACTAGCGTTGGAATCCAGGTAGGCCTTCATCATTGGTCTTTTATGTGTAATTAGGAATGTGCGTGTTAGCGTTGTTTGATTGTTGCTAGACCCTATTTGGACTAGTAGGGATCGCCTCTATCCGCAGAGGGGATTTACCTCCACAACAATTTGGCGACTCCGCTGGGGAGACTTTTTACCTTGTTGTTTGATTTGTAAACTTTAGACGGAGCCTGAAGCATGGCCAGATAGCCTTCGAAACGCTATTGCTCTGCATTAGCGAAGTAGATCAAAGCCACTTCATTCCATCTCCGGTTTGGTTTACGAACTGAACAACTTGGAGCTGGCTTCTGTCTCTTTGTGTTCATTTTTTCCTTGAGTTTGATTTTTTGCTCTCTTTTCAAAGTTTGGGGATTAGTTCTCTGTTTTTGGATTTCCTGGTTCAGTCTGGGAGGTGCCTTGATTGTTTAAAGAGTGATTGCCTTGGTTTGGGAGTTTTTGGCTTGATTGTGCCTGTTTTTAAGCTTCAACGTGGTTTATAATAAAACAGTCGCGCTGCCATCGCATAGCCCTTTTTGTTACCTCTTGATCATCGCGTTAATACACCAAACAGTCGCGATGGTTCTGATATTCGAACCATCGCGGTTAAGCCGTGTACTTCCGCGCTGACAGCGCTTTGTTGCTACGCGTGGTTTCTGATCAGCGCATTGTTGTTGTGTATCACCCGCGCTGATACCTGTAGAATTGAATTTCTTCAATTCTGCCTCCTGAGCCTGTTGGTTCTCCTATCCCCTGTTGTTTTCACTTGGTTTATGACTTGATTTTTATTGTCTGAAGATTGAAGCACTTTCTTGTGAAGTCTTGTTGAGTGAATCTTGCTTTTTGTGTCTTGTGACCTAGTTTTGTCATTCCAATTTCTTTGGATCAGCTTTGCTTGGTTACTCGATTGCAAAGGTTCGTTTGTTGCTTGCTTTTGGTTTGGAGAAACCTTCCTCTTTGCTTGCTTTTGATTGGTTGTTTAGGTGATTGTTATTGAACCAATCTTCACATTGTTTCGATTACTTCTCACTACCCCGACACGGATCACAGTTATTTGGGGTCAACCGGTTCTTTTCACATTTGTTTGTTATTATTTCTCAAAAGTTTGTTTAATGCACTTTGCCATCAACAAAAAAAATCTTTTTTGCTTTGTATTGGTTAATGAGAACTAGAAGCTTTTCGTTTTGATTAATGAATAGTGATCTTAAAGAAAAGATTGTGAATTTTCGTTAGCTGCATTAGAGAAACTGTTTGTTGTTTTGTGATCATTTCGTTTGTATGAAAGCCTTCTAACTCTCTCATAATTAGCATTCATCAAATGGAATGAAATATTTTGGCATATAGTTTTCATTTAGGCGATTTTGAGAGATTTCATACGGTAGGGCCTGAAAACCGAAACCTAATTCAAGATCAACCATAAAATGAACTGAATGAACTTAAAAACGCATTGGAACATAACGCTCACTATTTAGAGGTCTAGGCTAGATACGTGCTCCGGCGTCGTTAAACCTAGTCACTGTTGTTTCACATTACGGTTGGGTGATTCCTCCTTCTGTGACTCGATAGTGGTCTAGCACGGACTTGAGCTCCCACGTACTGTCGCGTATATAGGGGAGGCCCACTAGGTTATCATCCTTTATCCAAAGGAAGCCGTGTCTGCCGCCTTACAAGCCGTAACGCACCGAACACAGCATTCGGGAAGATTGACTACCGTATGGGAAGTCCTTGGTTTTCATATGACTGCCAAGGTGTATATGCAGTTTTACGGATTTTCTTGGTAAACCCTTGCCTAGTTTCTCCAGAATAGTCACTTTTGATCCTTTTCGGACTCCTTAAAAGAAAAGGCTCACTTGAGCACTTGTCACTTTGGGCTCACAAAACATTCGAAGGCGACTAGAGTCACCTTTTTGTCCTTTTCTCGACTCTTAAAACATGAAAAGGTCAAGTTGTGTCCTTGCGTCTTAAAATTTATTCGGCCGCGTTCACATTTACTCGGTTAGATCTTGTTTTTGTTAGCTTGAGTAGGCTTCTTTTCATTCTCGATGGCAACTTTTCCGGGGTTCACCAACCCAGGGATCCCCTCTGATGGGAACACTGGTCATTTCGCTCCTTTTGGAAATGTAGGTGCTCCTTATATGGCAACGTTGTCCCTCCCAGGGTTAACTGTTGGGTTGTCGGTCTGGTTGTTCTCAACCTCTCTGGTCCCTGCCATCTCACCGTCTAGTCAATCCGTCCCTCCACTTGAACAACATCATGTTGATTCTAAGGTGGATCTCTCCCCTTCTACGCCCACTTCTACGTCCTCATCTTCTACTTCACCTGGTGAAATTCTAGATTCGAGTAACTAGGTGGCTAAGAAGAAGAAGAAGAAGACGAAGAAGAAGAAGGCTCCTAAGGGAGAGGTTACAAGTCCAGCTACCCCCTCGAGTACACCTGAAGTCGGGCCCCCTTCCGCTCCTCCGTGGAAGGTCAAGTTCCCTTATCGATTATGCGAGGAGGACCATCTTCTTCGTGATTGTCCTGGCATTCCCAAGGTACTAGAAGTATGGTCTTGCGATCCGACCCGCCCCTCATCGTCCTCTGAAGCTCACGGCGATGCTACCTTATCAGTTTGGAATGGTAAGGGAAAAGGGAAGATTCGAATCCCCTGTAGACTTTGTGAAGGCAATCATCTCCTTCACCTTTGTCTACTCATGGATAAAGCCTCTGTTGTCTTGGAAGGTCTTACAGCTCCTTCACCCCAACTTCCCGTTGGTTATCAATGTCTCTACAGCTGCAGATCGTCCCCCTACTGACAAAGAGATTGCTTCAAATTATTCTCTTGTCCAGGCCCCTCTTCCCAAACCCAGCTGTCCCCAGCCTGTTCCAGACCAACCATTGGTCGGAAAGAGTGTCGACTCGAGTCCGCCGCTCGCTCACTCTGTTTCGGAAGAGAATCACACCCATGTTCTTCTCGTCTCTTCAAATTCTCCTGAGTGCCGAAATGACTCTCTTAACCCAGCTGCTCCCGAAGGTTCTCCTTCGGTTCCTTTAACACGTGGGGGCAATCATACGATTCCCCCACCAAGTAGTCTGGTCGCTTCCTTTGATTGGAATCGCCTGATCATCAGTCGCCTTCCATCCCATATGCCTTTCCAGATCACAGTACAGGCTTGTGCTAAGACAGTACCTGGCACTGTTTTGGATGAAGGGGCGTCTGTCAGTCTTATGCCGTACACTACTTAGCAAGCTTTAGGTTCCCCGCAGCTTGGGCCAGTCACTCAGAATCTATTGGCCTTTGACGGAGGAGCTTGTCTGTTGGGTCCCTATAATACTAGTGATTACCCCATTACTATTGTAGTTATACCTCTTATTTATATTGTTGTGCCCCTATTACCCCCATATTTTTATTTTTGTGCCCCATAGAATCCCTCTATTGTTATTTTTGTGGCTTTATATTATTATTGTTAGGTCGGCTGGATTATATTGTGACTCCTTAGACTCCTATATATAGAAAGGAGGTTTTTTCATTTGTATCATCCAAGAATTGTTCATTTATGTAATGTAAAGGATGTTTCCCCCTCGAAGAGGCTGAATTCTAAGGCGTTGATCTATCTTTTCTATCTTTTCTTGAGTTGGTTTCTTAACATTTGGTATCAGAGCTTTGGATTCTAGGGTTTCGCTGCTCCAAACAGGTCATCGTGGAATTTTCGCTATAACATTTTTTCTGTGACGTTTCAGAAGTCGCAAGAAAAACCCATTTGAGAAGAAATTGCGCTGAACCTTGGGTCCGAATTTCAGAGCTTTTCGCGATATATTTGTGGAGATATGATCTGAGGAAGTTGGTCTTTTTGCAGACTCCTGAATTACATTCAAAACAGGTGACCTGGGGAAAATCATCATAACTTTCTTTCTGGGGATCGGATTGAAATTTAGTAAGAAGGTAAAGAAAGAGGACGGACTATAGTTTCTTGTGTGTGTGTTTCAGATTCAAAGGTTGAAACAGTGACTCGTGGCACATCGTACAAGTTCGCTCTACTGAACTAGTCTAAAAGCAAGTCACTGTGGGAGATTTCACATAACTCTTCCTTGGAGAATCCAATTTGGCTTAGACTTGTGGCATTGGAAAGAGGACACAGAAGGCTACTACAGGTAGCAATTTCAGAACTGGATGATCCGAAATTACAGAGATACATCAGATTCAATATCAGGTTTCTATAAAGTGAAAAAAGGTGTGTAGTTTTTTTTTTAATTTTTGTGTAAGCTTGGTTTAACGGAATTCAAAGGGCATAGTAAAGAATTATTATCGGTAACTGATGCCCCGAGGAAAGAAAATTCAAACACCTAGTAAGGAACCTAAAAGCTCTAGCATGACTCATGAAGAAGAGGAAGAAATGCTACATGATATATCAAAATTACAAGAACAAGTGCAACAAATGTCACGCTCACAAAAGCTAACAGAACCTAAGATAAGTGGCGTGGAATCTAAGATAAATGGCGTGGAATCTAAGATAAAGGGCATGGAAGCTAAGATGGAGGATTCGATGGCAGATTTGAAGATAGATTTGAAGATAGACATGGAAGAATTGAAGAAGTTGCTACAAGAAAGGGTCACTAATGGTGAAAAGGTAGTAAAGGAAACTCATGATGAGAACAAAAGAAATGTTAATCATGATTCCATAGACGCTAATGTTGGATCGAAGAATCACCATATTCCAAAAATAAATATGAGGAAGTTTGATGGCAAGGATCCCGCCACATGGATATTACAGATGGAGCAATTCTTCGATCTCAATAATGTGCAAAACGCACAAAAGGTACGTATGGCAACTGTATATTTGGAACCAAATCAGTTTGTATGGTATCAATGGCTTTGCTCTCGTAAACAATTTATCACTTGGGCAATTTTTATGGAAGAATTGATAGCACATTATGAAAATACAAAAAGCAACACTTTTTTTAGCCAATTGATAAGTCTCAAACAAAAGGGTTCAATAATGGAGCACATTGAGGAGTTCCAAAAATTGAACATAAGGGTAAAAGATATTCCAGAGGAACATAGGATTGATGTGTTCATAGGGTCTTTAAAGGATAATATCCAACATGATGTTCACCTTTGGGAACCTGATTCATTAGAGAAGGCATTCAGGTTAGCAAGAAAAATGGAAAGCAAAATTATGGCAACCAGGAAGCATACCACTCACAACTATAAAGACGGAAGTGTTGTTGCCCCTAGTCTTCCACAACCTATAAGGTTGACACCACAACAATTGGAAGAAAAAGAGAAAAAGGGATTTGTTACAGTTGTGATAGCAAATACACTAAAGGTCATAAGTGTGCTGAGAAGAAATTATTCTACATAGATTGTGAAGAGGAAGAAGAAAAGGAGCAAGAAAGGTCAAAAGAAGAAGATATACTCCAGGAACAAAGCCTAGATGAAGAACAAATAAATTCGACCATATCTTGTAATTCATTGGCGGGAATTACCACTCCTCAAACCATCAAGATAGAAGGACAAATCAAGAAGAAAAAGGTATTAGTGTTGATTGATTCAGGAAGCACCCACAATTTTATTCATTGTAGGGTAGCAAAAGAATTGAATTGCTTCTTATATCCAGCACCAGAGTTTCAAGTGATGATTGCAAATGGAGGAACAATAAATTGCTCTGGAAATTGCCATAATATCAAGCTATCCATGGGAGAATATGTATTGACTATCCGAATGCTTTCCATTCCAATGGGAGGTGCTGATGTTGTACTAGGAGTCCAATGGCTACAATCCTTGGGAACAATAGCTTTTAATTTTCAAGAACTTTTCATCAAATTTTCTACGGAAGGAAAGGAAGTTGAATTAAGGGGTATTGCAGGGAAACCAGGAAAGATAATCAGCTCTAATGGCATCACTAAGCTTCTTAAAAAGGAGCAAAGAGGTGTAATTGCACAATTATGTTCGCTAGATGTTTCCACACTGGAATCATCTATTTCTCCAGATCTCCAAAATGTCTTGGACAATCATTCCAAGGTATTTGAAACTCCCAAAGGTCTCCCACCTATGCGTGATCATGATCATGCTATTCATCTGATTCCACGAAGTGTTCCTCCAAACATCAGGCCGTACAGATATCCATATTCCCAAAAAATTGAAATTGAACGTATGGTTGCAGAAATGCTAGAGGCTGGTATAATTCAACCAAATCAAAGTTCTTTCTCAGCTCCAGTAGTATTGGTGCACAAGAAGGATGGATCATGGCGCATGTGTCCGGATTATAGGGAGCTCAACAAGCTCACTATTAAGGATAAGTTCCTCATTCCTGTTATTGATGAATTATTGTATGAATTGCATGGATCAATTTACTTCACCAAGTTGGATCTTCGTTCGGGATATCATCAAATCAGAATGAAGATTGAAGACATTCCGAAAACGGCATTTAGAACTCATGAGGGTCATTATGAATTTTTGGTCATGCCTTTTGGCCTTACCAATGCACCTTCAACATTTCAAGGTTTGATGAATTCAATTTTCAAACCATTCCTTAGAAAATTTGTGTTAGTATTTTTTGATGATATACTAATCTACAGCAAGTCTTGGAAGGATCATGTTGAACATGTTGACAGGGTGCTACAACTATTGGAGGAGAAACAATTATATGCAAAAAGATCCAAATGTTTCTTTGGAGTCCAGGAGGTGGAATATTTGGGTCATATTGTATCTCATGAAGGAGTTAAGGTAGACCCTAGCAAAATTAAAGCCATTAAGGAATGGAAAATCCCCACATCCATAAATCATCTGCGAGGATTTCTTGGGTTGACAGGGTATTATCGCAAGTTTGTTAAGAATTATAGGAGAATAGCAGCACCTCTAACAACATTATTGAAGAAAGATTCATTTTCATGGACTCCGGAAGCAACAAAGGCCTTTGAACATCTTAAAGAGGCAATGTGCCAAGCACCGGTCTTAGCTACACCGGACTTCAAAAAAAACTTTATTGTGGAATGTGATGCTTCAGGAAATGGAATTGGTGTTGTTCTAATGCAAGATGAAAGACCCATTGCTTTTGAAAGTCGTCCAATCAAGGGAAAGTTTTTAAGAAAAGCTATTTATGAGAAGGAAATGTTGGCAATACTCCATGCACTTAAGAAATGGCGACCCTACCTAATGGGAAGACACTTCAAGGTAAAAACGGATCATGATAGCCTTAAATACTTTTTAGAACAAAGATTATCCTCTGAAGAGCAAAAAAGTGGGTCACAAAGATGTTGGGTTATGACTTTGAAATCATCTACAAAAAAGGGAAGCAAAATGTGGTGGCAGATGCACTCTCAAGAAAGGATGAGGATGTGGAAGCATTGTTGTGTGCCATTTCTATTATCCAACCAGATTGGATAAACGAAGCAAGGGAGGAATGGAAGAACGACGAAGAAGTGTGGGCACTTATTCGAAAGCTACAACAAGATTTCAGTACTTCTGATACATTTAGCTGGCAAAATGATTCGTTATGGTACAAAGATCGCTTATACCTCTGTAAGAATTCCCAGCTAAAACAAAAGATTCTTATGGAATTGCACACTTCTCCCTTAGGAGGGCACTCAGGATTTTTAAAAACTTACCACAGGGTTAAGAAGGAATTTTTTTGGGATGGCCTTAAATCAGATATTCAAAATTTTGTGGCGTAATGTTTGGTTTGCTAGCAAAATAAAGTTGAAACAATTAAGACACCGGGTCTATTACAACCTTTATCCATTCCAATCCAACGTTGGGAGGAGGTTTCAATGGATTTTATCACAGGTTTACCCAAGTCTGAGGGAAAGAGTGTCATCATGGTGGTAGTTGAAAGACTTACCAAGTATGCACACTTTTGTGCATTATCACATCCATGTAAAGCCAGTACAGTTTCTACTGCATTTATGGAAATAGTTCAAAAGCTACATGGAAACCCAAAGATTATTGTTAGTGACAGAGATCCCATTTTCACTGGAAATTTTTGGACAGAATTATTTTCTTGTCTTGGTACTCAGTTAGGTCATAGCTCATCTTATCATCCTCAATCTGATGGGAAAACTGAGATAGTAAAAAAATGTTTGGAAGGATATCTTAGTTGCTTTGTATCTGATAAACAGACACAATGGGTCAAATGGTTGCCTCTGGCTGAATGGTGGTATAACACTTCCTTCCATACAGCAACAAAAATGACCCCATTTATGGCACTTTATGGGTATCAACCACCATCCATCACATCATATTTAAGAGAAAATTCTAAGGTTCAGGCAGTGGAACATCACATCGAACATCAACAACAAGTCATCCAACTCTTAAAGGATAACCTTGTGTTGGCACAAAATAGAATGAAACAACAGGCAGATCAACATCGCAGTGAAAGAAGTTTTGATGTAGGTGATTGGGTATTCCTATGGCTACAACCATATAAGCAAATGTCCCTAAAGCAAGCTAAGAAGGATAATAAATTATCACCAAGGTATTATGGTCCGTACAAGGTGTTGCAAAAGATTGGTACTATGGCATACAAATTGGAGCTTCCTGCAGCTTCTCGATTGCACCCAGTTTTCCATGTTTCATGTTTAAAGAAGGTTATAGGTGACAAGCTCCCAATTCAAACAATATTGCCAGAACTTGACGAGGAAGGAAAAATTATATTGGAACTGGAAGCAGTCACAGAAATAAGAACTCGACAGCTACGAAATCGATCAATTTCAGAGTATCTTATCAAGTGGAAGAACTTATCCACTGAAGATTCCACATGGGAGGATGAGAATTTCATGCAGAAGTATCCAAAACTACTCAAGTGTTGAGGACAACACTTTTTTGAAGGAGAGGGGCATGTTGGGTCCCTATAATACTAGTGATTACCCCATTACTATTGTAGTTATACCCCTTATTTATATTGTTATGCCCCTATTACCCCCATATGTTATTTATGTGCCCCATAGAATCCCTCTATTTTTATTTTTGTGGCTTTATATTATTATTGTTAGGTCGGCTGGATTATATTGTGACTGCTTAGACTCCTATATATAGAAAGGAGGTTTTGTCAATTGTATCATCCAAGAATTGTTCATTTATGTAATGTAAAGGAGGTTGCCCCCTCGAAGAGGCTGAATTCTAAGGCATTGATCTATCTTTTCTATCTTTTCTTGAGCTGGTTTCTTAACATTGTCCATCTCTAGGAGTTCTCCCGAAGTTTCCTATTACTTTGGGAGGCAAAACCGTCTATATAGACATCTTGGTTACCCAAGGTGTTTTAGACTTTAGTCTTCTCCTTGGTCGCGACTATGTTTACGCCATGGGGGCCCTCGTTTCTTCGCTTTTCCGTGTGGTTTGCTTTCCGCACGATGGAAGAATTGTGACTATCGATCAAGTGTCATTCGTTAGTCCCCCGATTCCTCCTGCGCCGTTGTCATCCCCTCTTAGTTTTTATCCACTAGTTGTATCTGCCCCACCGAAGATCAACTACGTGGCCACCTATCTCGTGCCTGTATCCAGTGATGACGTCGTTGTGCATAGTGTCCTGGGGGCATTGGGTCCTGAATTCCAAGATGTGGTCCTTCCACCGGGAGTGACACTCTTGGAAGCAGCGACTTCCTGTTCTTTATGATGCAACTCGGTCGGAGCATAGTTCACTTTCCTATGTCAAGCTCCTTAAAAAATGAAATTGGGTCTGGTCAGAGCATAGTTCTTATCCTGTGTCAAGCTCCTTAACAAATGAAACTAGGTGTCACGAGGATAGTTCTCTTAAGTGTGTCAACCTCGCAAAAATAATGAAACATGAGCCCATGCAATTTGAGTGCAATCATAATATTGTCAACCTTCACTGCATTTTTAATGGACTAAAGCTTGGGGGGCATGTACCTCGAATTGAGACATCATGCTGGGGGGGCATGCCCGTTTTCCCTTGTCTTCAAGCATAGTTTGCATATGTGTTGTCATGTGTGCTTTTAAGCTTGCATAAAAATAAAATCCATTTCCAAGCATAGTTTGCATGTGTGTTGTCATGTGTGCTTTTAAGCTTGCATAAAAATAAAATCCATTTCCAAGCATAGTTTGCATGTGTTTTGTCATGTGTGCTTTTAAGCTTGCGTAAAAATAAAATATGTGGGTCATGTGTTATGCAACCGATACATTACATTACATTTGTGTTAGACATTTGCATAACATTAAAAACATCATCACATGTAAAAGATCCATCCAAAATAGGAATATATATATATATATATATCGTGTGGCGCACCAAGGCGCTCAAAAATAAGTGTGCATGTCTAGATAAGGCCTGTGTTCTCAGTACATCTGAGACACATGTCTCTCAAAAAAACCATCAGTAGGAAATAAAGGCCTAGATATCTACTGTGGTGGGTTATGCTCTCTATGATCTATAGCCGCCCGTGCCACCCGCCTCAAAAGGCGGTGCATCCTAGGTTCTACCCCCACTGTATGGATCTGAGATGCTATGGGGACCTCCTCTATCCCCTGGTAATCTGGAATCCCTGACAGTAAGCCCTCGAGGTTCCGTATCACGGTCTCCATCGTATCGACACCCGGAGGAGCCACGGCCAGAGCTCCAATGCCCTGTGCATCCCTCCGCGCCTCTGGGGCCAAGCCAAGGGGTCTCGTCGGTCCTGCATCTGCATACCATAGCATTCATCATTAAGACATGTACATAAAAAATCAAAAACATTACAAAAAATAAAAAATCAAGAGAGATCTAGTGGCTTACCACCATCGTCCCACTGCTCTCCAGCAGGCAGCGGCATGTCTGGGTCTCCATGGAAGTCTACGCCAGCATATGGCCAGTCCTCCACAAAAATAGTCTGCCTATCCAGCCACTCTCGGAAGTACACTCCCCATGCCACTGGTCGACCGCCACCTCCTCGTGGCATGACATGGCCCCATCGTGTGGCCCTCGTCTCTCGAGGGCCTCTAGGTGGATCCATGACCATGTCCTGCAGCTGTAATGCCGGTACCCGCTCCAACATGAGCGGGACTAAAATCGACCCATAGCCAAACTGCTTCGACTCACCACGTCGGCAGTTGCTCAACTGTCTCTTCATACTGGTTGTTACTGTTGTTGCCCAGTTGAATATGGTAGGATTTAAACATTCGAGAGCCAATCGAAGATGGGCCTTCGAGGCCTCGTGATTGGCCAAGAAGCCTGCTGCCTGAGTCACCATGAAGAGTATGGTTCAAAGGACGATGTCCTCCACCGTAGGAATAGCTACTTTCCCACTTCGCGACTTGCGTGCCTGTGGGCACACCTGGGCCATCAACATATCCAGAGTATCACTGCCGGGTCGCTGCCCCTCTAGAATGGGCATCTCACCTCGACGTGATAACTTGGTCAAAAAATAGATATTTGTATAGTCAAACTCAACGTCTCGGCCTCGGATCACAAACTTCCCATCAGTGGGATTCCAGGCTCTGATCAAGAATTCAAGAAGGTCATGTTGTGCTCGTAGGCGCGGAGTTAGGAAGAATTTGAGCAACCCACACGCCCGCATTGCATTTCGGCACCCAGCATCGACAAATGCCACTATGTCCTCGTTATCATGAGCTCGCTCCTGCCAAACAAATGCCATTTTACCCTGCATGATCAAAAAAATTCATTAGGGTCCTGTCCATAAAGTTTCATACGTTCAATTTGTTAAAAACACTTCTTGCGCGGCGTCTGATCATGGCACCCTTTGATATTTTTCCTGGGTCAGCGCGGAAGTACATCACTCTTCCACGTTGATCCGGGGGTGGTCTGTGTAAATCTTTTTCGATCAGCACGGACCCGATAAGGAAATCCGCGTTGACCGAGAGCGGATTAAGTTTCAAAAAATCCGCCCAAACCATCACTTCCCACCGTTCAAATCCAGATAAAATACTTCAAAATGGAGCGTAAAGGAGGGTGAACCTACCTGGAGCAGACTGCAGGATGGTTGATGCACGTACGGAGTGGAATTCGGCTCGTCAACCTCACAGCTCCCAGACGTCCTCCAAAGCTCCAAATGGTAACAATGGTAAAAAACTTTATTTACCCCTCTATTTATAGTAAAATTTCATAATTAAATATTATTTTTCATACATGTGGGAGTTTTTTGATGATTTTAACATGTGCTTGGTGCCAATATAGTTTTACTATGTTTTTATGCATGCGGTCCATATTACTTCGAACAGGTTTACGCGTACGGTGTTTCTTGTCCAGATTTTCATGCCGGTGGAATTACGACAGTTCTACACACACTTGGTCCCGCAACGTCGTCTTTAAGCTCTTTTTCGACGTGAAATAAGAAAAGATGGCCGAGTCCCCCTCTCGACTCGTTAAAAAAAATGAGAGGCAGTCACCTTTAAAACTCTTTTTTCGACCGTTTAAACTCAAAAAGATTGTCGGGTTTTTGTCGTTTCGAACTCGTTATTGGCTCCAAAATGACGTGCTTCTGACCACTTTTCTACTTTTTTCGGGTCGAAGTCACTACTTACGAAAATTACTCCTCGATCATACCGGTCGGGCAGTTCTTTCGAGCATTGTTTTATACTTTTTCGGACTCGAGAGACACAACTTTACCAAAAAGGACCCCCCTAGAGTTTACTTTTCTGCTGTCTTTTCAGACTCTCTAAACAAGAAAAGACGCCAAGTTCTTCCTTTATCAGACTCGTTAAAAATTAATGACATCGGATTCTGTCGCAATGACGCCTTACAAGCATATGCTATCCCCGTCAAGCTTGTTAAAAATAACTGGGGTACTCGCCAGCAATGGTGGGGAAAATGGAATCATAATCATTTTCGTGTCAGCAGTATGTCGCTCTTGAACATGGCACTTGTCTGCGTTCGTGTCTGGGTGGGAACCTCTCATCTAGTTTTACACTAGCCTCCGTGGGTTTGGGTTATCCTGTTTGACTTTTCATCTGCTCATTGCCTTGTCGTGCCACCGATATGTTCAAGAGAAGTTTACCTCTACAAGAATACTCAACCCCCCTCCGATGCCTCACACAAAATATCTTATACTTCTCTGTCTCATGTCGATGATGTGGGAAACATTATGGCCCACCTTCGATCAAGGTCACTTCCTGTCGACTTCGTCTCATTATCCAAGAAGTTGACCTAGAGACTCCCTTCAGGTGCCTTGGATCCTGCATGCCTCAATCGCAGGTTCTTCGTGTTCGACGCGAGGTTTTCATCATTGGCCTCCGATCGAATGATTCTGCGGGTGTTCGATGCAAGCTCATTGATTCACACGTCGTAGATTGTACCTATAGTACCTTGAGGACCATTGTCATTATTGGTGGTCCCTCTCGTGTCTGTTAACAGTTTTCATCATTGACTGGTAATCAGATGATGTTCTTTCATGTTCGACCTCAACTCCTATATTCACATGCTTGGACTTGTACTTTGTTCGGGTCGAGATAGAGCGCAAGACCCTGGGTTTTTTCTGTTGAAATCCAGGCTGGGATTTTGTGGATTATTATTATCATTACATGACTCATTGATGGATGGTTGCGCCCATACCTGAGTCTTCATGGATGGCTGCGACCATACCTTTATTACCATCACGGTCTCATTCATTGGGTGGCTGCGTCCATACCACAGACCTCTTTCATGTGTCTTTGGATGGTTGCGCCCATGCCTAGACTACATGTAATTGATCATCAGCGATATTAGTTGTACATACGTGCAGGTTCTTCCTGGTGGTGTTCCAGTTCAGCCAATTTCGTAAAGCATTTCACCCCTCCCACTCTCTCAGGCTTCATGCTTTAGGGGGCATCTGTTACACAGTAATTTGTCACTGTCTCCCTGTCAGTATTTCTACTATGTCATGAGTCCAATTCATCCATGCTCATGCTCTCTAATGTTGCCAAATGACCCACTTTGCCAAATTTTTTGCTATCATCGTGACTGTTGTCAAGACAAACGCGTTGATGGGCGCTCCATAACAAATGGAATGCGCTGCCAGCGCGGAAGTACACGTGTTTCCCGCGCTGGTCGAATTTCATGAGACAGCGCGTCTATTATTCATATCTGATCGTGCTGACATGACCTTCTTTGTTATTCAGCTGCGATGACAGCACTCCAGTGCAATTATGGACCCACGCTGATCCAGTTTGGGCAAGTTTGTTCTAACATCCGGCCTTCCAGATGACTCCAGACCTGGTTGTTGGCCTTGTAAATGTCGCCCTCCCTTATCTGGCATGTTTGTTTCGTCATTTGAGCCACCTTCCTTGGAGGTAAGCTCATCCTCCCACCATTCATGGAGACTCCTTCTCCTATTTATGCCTCTACCATTGCCATGAGCAGCTAGTTTGGAATTCGTAGTGCTTGGAGTGTTGTTGCTAGTGTGTGAACTTGATAGGTAGCTGGTGTGACAAGTGTGGGATTGCTAGGGAGCTTAAGGAAGGTTGTGAAGTGTTTCTTTCTTGTGTAAACTTGTGTGAGAGAGAGCTTTTGTCTTGGGAGATCTACCTCCAAGGGTGAATGCTTAAGAGACTTGTTGGCTGGACCCTCTTGAGAAGGATTTGACGTCAGAACTTTGGTTGTATTCTTCTTTGTTTATTAATAATAGACGACTATCATTATGGTTCCACTCTTATTGTCTTTATGATGATGTTTGATTTATATCCTTTCTGACTGATACATAGTTACATCTACTGGATTTTATGCTTGTGTTTGTATCGTTCTTTGCATGTGCAGGTATCCGCGCACGAAGATCGTGAGGATCGTGACCAGCCGGGGCAAAGGAACGGGAGCAACAACTCTTCCACAAGTACTAGCATTGGAATCCAGGTAGGCCTTCATCATTGGTATTTTATTTGTAATTAGGAACCTGCGTGTTAGTGTTGTTTGATTGTTGCTAGACCCTATTTGGACTAGTAGGGATCGCCTCTATCCGCAGAGGGGATTTACCTCCACAACACCAAGGACCAAAACCATAGGTCTAAATACCACGGACCCAAACATAAGCTTTCCGACATGTACGTGTTTTTCCATGCATGAAAGTGTGTGCATACGCATACGCGACTTTGCCTCGTCCAACCTGCGTCTATACGCATCTTTGTATATAATGAAGCTGCGTGTATACCTGTGTGTATACCCTACTTGGTATATAGCGAACCTGCGTATACGCAACTTGGTATATAGTGAACCTGCGTATACCTGTGTGTATACCCTACTTGGTATATAGCGAACCTGCGTATACACGACTTGGTATATAGCGAACCTGTGTATACCTGTGAGTATACCCTACTTGGTATATAGTGAACCTGCGTATATACTCTTCTTTCTTCATCATTTGTAGTCTAATCATCAATTCTTTGCTACTAACCCGCTGCACTATAATCTGTCATCTTTCCATCAAGGACAACACTTGTATCATAATGCCAACAATCTCCCCCTTTGGACTTGATGGTAAAGCTAACTTGACATACTAAGAATTGTCATCTGATTCCTTTGAGCTGTCCTGCATCCCATGTATTTTGTCACATCTGATATCTCTTCTGTAGATTCATCTAGTTATATATTAGTGAGTTGTTCTTCTACGAGTGGGTTGCCATCAAGTACAACATATGCATCATAATTCCAACAGATCATTTTTCCAAATGGACTAAAGTGTATGGAGCAAAGCCTCAGCCAGAGTGGGTCCATCTATTTTGTCATACCTTGGATGTTATATCGATGAATTGGTACTTAGAGACAGAACTCTTCCATGGCACTAAAGAATGGGATGTTATGTGCTGAGGATTTTTAATGACGTTCAACTTTGAGGATGGGTTTCAAAGTATCGATGAAGCATTGCGGGAGGTTAAGGTAGCAGTTTTCACGATACTGCAAGATACTCTATTTTTTATTCAACCTGATTGGACTACCCAGCTGAGCCACGCGCTGGAGTGCTACAATGTAACAGCGGAAGAAGAAGAAAAAGACCCTAGGAAGATTAATATCCCAGAGACTGAAGGTCACCGCGAAGTTGAAGGATCGCAAATAGAGAACCTAGACATAACCGAGCCACTCAAAACCAGACAGGTGAACATTGGCACGAAGGCAAAGCCAAAGTTTGCAAATATTAGGGAATACTGGGACGACGTGACATTAGATAATCTTGTCGAACTACTCTGTGAATATCAGGATTTGTTTCCCACAAAGTTTTCAGATCTAAAAGGGATAATAGGAGACCTGGGTGTCATGAAGATCACCCTAAAACCAAATGTGAAACCTGTGAAGAAAAGACCTTACCGCCTTAATCTAAAGTATAAAGAAATATTTTGCTTAGAGTTAGATAAGATGCTCCCGGCAGGTATCATTGAACCAGTGGAAGAATCTGATTGGGTGAGCCCAATAGTAGTTCACGAAAAGAAGCAGAAGGTAGAAATAAGGATATGTGTAGATCTTAGGAAGCTGAATGATGTCTGCGTGCATGATCCCTTCCCAACTCTGTTCACTGATGAGGTCCTGGATAATGTTGGTGGCTACGAAGAATATCCGTTCACATATGGGTTCTTTGGATACCACCAAATCAAGATTGCACTGGAGGATATAAGTAAGATGACCTTCGCAAACGAATGGGGATGCTTCCAGTATACGGTGATGCCTTTTGGGCTAAAGAACGCGTCAGCAATCTTTTCGCGTGTAATCATCGCAATGTTTAAGGATTTCATTCACAAATTTCTAGAGGTATGCTTTGACGATTGGACAGTGTTTGGATTGGTAAAGCGCCATGTGGCAAGTTTGCGCTTGATGCTAGATACATGCCGGAGGTACCAGATCGCACTCAATCTGAAGAAATGTTTGTTTTGTGTCCCTTTTGGGATCTTGCTGGGCCATGTGGTATGCAGACAGGGCTTGATGGTAGACCCCGTGAAGATCGCAGTCATAATCACTTTAGAGGCACCAAGGAGTTTGAAACAATTGCATGCGACATTGGGGCATATGGGATACTATAGAAAATTCATCAAGAGCTATGCCCAGATCACTGTGTCGATGGAAAAATTGTTAAATAAGGAAGTTACGTTCTGTTGGAATGAAGAATGCCAAAAGAGCTTGGATGTGCTAAAGGATAAAATGGTCACCATGCCGATCCTAGTCTTCCTAGATTGGAAGAAGGAATTTCATGTGCATGTGGACACGTCATGTCGCGCTAGGAGCAGTACTTACACAGGCTAGTGAAGGGGACTTGGATCACCCTATAGTGTTCGCAAGTAGGAAGTTGTCCAAAGCTGAGAAAAATTATTCCACGACAGAGCACGAAGGATTAGCTATGGTGTATGCGGTCCATAAGTTTAGGCATTATCTTTTGGGTGGAAATTTTAAGATGTATATAAACCATTCTGAATTGAAATACCTAGTCAAAAAACCTGTGTTGGGGGGAAAGATATGCAGGTGGTTGTTGTTGTTCCAGGAATATGATTTTGAAGTCATTGTGAAACCAGGACAATTGAATGCAAGACTAGATCATCTTTCGCACATTGAAACTAGAGAAGAGCCTACTAATTTGGAGGAAGGATTGCCTGACGTGCAACTCTTTGCAGTGCACATCGCGGACAGTCACTTTGAAAATATTATACACTTCCTGATGATAGGTACGACTCTGGAAGGATATACAAGCCAACAAAAGAAGGAACTGGTGGTGCGTGTGTCACACTTTTCGGTCATTGCAAGGCACTTGTACAAAATGGGATCAGATGAAATATTGTCACGTTATGTGCCAGAGTTTGAACGAAACAGCATCCTCATTGAGGCTCATGGCAGAGCTGTGGGAGGTCATTATGCAGGAAAAGCAATGGCGCAGAAGATTCTACACGCTAGGTTGTGGTGGCCAACCTTGCATAAGGATTCAAAAGCGTATTATAGGGAATGCGACGCATGCCAGACGACTGGCAGACCCTCATGTAGGGATGAGCTGCCATTGAATCCACAGATATCATTACATCCCTTCAAGAAGTGGGTGATTGACTTTGTGGGACCAATTCAGCCTCTAGGAAAGAAGACGGGTGTGCGGTACATCATCACCGCGACTAAGTACTTAACCAAATGGGCAGAGGCGCAGCTTGTGAAGGATTGTACAAGCGTGACAGCAGCAAAATTCATCTTTGAGTACGTGCTGACAAGGTTTGGCTGTCCAAAACTTTTAATGAGTGATTGCGGTACGCATTTTCTTAATGAGACGATTAGCGCAATGACAAAGGAATTTCAGGTTTACCATTAGAAGAGCATGCCATATCATCTGCAAGCTAATGGGATGGTGGAAGACTTCAATAAAATATTGGAGAGCATGCTAAGAAAGGTTTTTAATGCTCAAAGAAACGATGGGGATGTGCACATGCCCGAGGTGCTATGGGCTTATAGAATGACTTGCAAGAAGTTGACGGGACAAATGTCATTCAGACTGGTTTATGGTGTAGAAGCTCTGATGCTGATGGAGTACATTGTACCTAGTCTGCACATAGCGGCATTCACAGGACTGTCAGATCGTGAAGCCCTAGAGGAGAGGCTCGCATAGCTAACAGAGCTTGAAGAGGATAGATTTCTAGTTGGATTCCATCAACAAGCTCAAAAGGAGCGCAAAAAGGCATGGCACGATCGGCACATCAAACTGCGCACCTTCAAGGTAGATGATTTAGTTCTATTATATGATTACAAGTTTGATAAATTTCCAGGAAAATTTTGGATGCATTAGCTGGGGCCCTATGTCATCAAGGAGATTACCAATGGTAGAGCAGTTCAGTTGGTAAAGTTGAATGGAGAGCCATTCCCAGGGAAGGTAAATGGCATTCGATTGAAGCCATATACCGACAATCCGGCTAGATGTCTACATTGTGGAAGCACAATCTTAGCACTCTAGGCAGCTGAAAGGAGGCGCAGATCTATAAACTACACTGCCCAGGTTGTGGAGCTGTGTAATTGGGCAACTACGCAGAATGAAGGGATGTCACAGTGTCAGCAGAAACACGCGGGGAACTGCGCTATCGAAGAAGGGACCACACAGGGAAGATGGAAAGTGACTGTTATGGTAACTTTTCATGACTTGACAGTTGGAAAATGGATAAATGGAGTAGGGGGCAGCATTTAAGTCAAAATTTAAGGGCAAGAGCTTTGAAAATCTGTTGCCAATCCAGCATTTATGAATGAATTTTGGGGGGAGCAACTAGATTTGAATTCAAAAATGCCTATAAAGTACAGGTGTTTTCCAAGTCAAAAACACTTGGCATTTTGAGAATTGAGGTGTTGAGCTCTCAAGCGTGTATGAACTGTGAGTACTTTGAAGCTTTGATATCGAGTTCATCATTTGAGAAGTTTCCAAAGGAAACACAGGAGTTGATCATGTTGGCAACCCGCTTAAAACCGTGAGTGTTGGAGAGGCAGTGGTCGCTCAGGGAGTTGTCCCGGAGATAGCAATGGCAGCGGAGGGAGCTACCCCGGAGGTTTCAAGTGTCAAAGTACCTGCATAGGTACCAAAATCACCAAGGATGCGTAGGTCGAGGCCTACGCCGATGGAAGAGGGTCTGAAAACAAAGAAAGATAAGCAGAAAGCGACACCGCTGGTGCACGCGTCACCCAGGAAGCACCCACAGAAGGCAAAGCCCATCACGTAGGAGAAGGGAAAGGTATTTGACCTAAAACCTAAAGAAGATAGTGAAGAAATCAATATGGGTGGGGACGACATTGACATGGGGGCTGAAGACGTTGATGTTGAAGGGTCTGACCCTATCTCTAAACTACCTGAATGCATTCCTCCATGTCGAGGTAAGGCAAAGGTTCCCAAGGATATTGATGAGAGAAAGGCCATGCTGCATACACCATTGTTGCAAGACAAGATTGCATTTCACGGACCGTGCCTGGCACGCATCCCCCTTTTAAAGCTAGAGGATTGGGATTTCGCTGATACAGAGCGCTTTCCCCACTTAGCAGTTGATCAGTTCATGCAACGTGTCTTCTATAAGGACACTGGTGTGACCGCGTTGGATCCAAGGAAATGGATCAAAGGAGTGGACAAGGCAGGACTGCTAAACATTCTATGGGTGTCGCATTACAACCACATGCCCATAACCATGATAGTGATCAAGCAGTTGTTGTGTTTGGTGCACGATGGGTGTCTGTGGTTGGAACAGCCAATACCGATCACTGACATGCTGATCCATAGGATCACTCGGCTATCGCATTCAGGATTAAATCCAGCCATGGCATTTGGCAGAAAGACAAGTGAGTGCGACCTCACCGAGAAAATGAAGGATAAATTTAGGCTCATCAAGAATCCGCGTGGCTACTCCATTTCCAGTATAACTGACCCCGCGGTCAAAGTAGCCACCGAGATCGTGGCTGGGAAAATTATGAGGAAGTGTCGTGTAGATGAAGTGCCAGCACCAGTTGTATCATTAGCGGCCCAGTGCGCGAAGGGCATACAATTAAACTAGGCACGCTACCTCTACAGCTAGTTCCTCGCGAACTGCAGAGAGGCATAGGACCACAGCAAAAGCTTTCACTATGCATGGATGTTGTTATCCATAGTACTGGTCGCATGGGAGTTACCAAAGGATAGTTAGTTTCCTCCGGTCATGCTGAATTTACTGGAAGCAGTGAAGTTCGCCTCACTCTGGGCCACCAAGGACCCCCAAAGGATCAAGGATAGCAAGGTCTTTTGGATCTTGATGGAGATGAATATCAACATGGCCATCAACTGCAAACTGCGGTTGTCACCGACTATCTTCGACCAGTTGGAAGAGTATGTGGAGTTCAAGGCGGACTTCCACTGTGTCTCCATGCGAGCGCGAAAGGACCCTGAGAAAAATTGGTATGACCTTCCATACCTCGCCACAAACGACGTAATCGTGGTGGTCCTCGACCGTTGGCCAGCAGAGTGGCGCACAGCCTCAAACTTGATAGCTGGGTCTAGCAGGTCTGTAGCGAAGCATAAGAAGGAAGAGGCCAGACTAAATATGGAACAGTTGCCCAAGAAGAGGAAGAAAGAGGCTGAGGAAAAATCCAAATCGGAGCGCACTACCAAAAAGCATACAAAAGGGCAGGAAGAAGAGGAGGAGTGCGACGTTGAAAGGAGTTAGAAATCTCCTTCCCCGGAGACAAAAGAGGAAGAGCAGCATTCTAACCAAGGAGGAGAAGGCCCGGAGACTACTTCGTTCCAGGTTAAGCACAACAAGGATCAAGAGAAAGTAGGGTCACGGAAGAATTCCAATGCCAGCAAAACGTCCCTTGACCCAATCACCTGGACAGAGGGTGATTTGAACGACATTGGTAATGCGGTGAGGGATGCGACCGCAGAACTGCTACAGCAGTTCGAGTAGCAGCAGCAACAGGCCTTGGGTGCCATTCAAACGGGTTTGTGTGAGATGCAGATCCAGGCGTCATAGGTACAGACCAGTGTGGGGCCGAGCAGCGCGGCATCAACTAGTTTGGCGTCTAGCGCTTTAGAAGCAGCAGGCATGGTGTGCACACTAGATCCCCAGGAAATAGCACTGCTGGATGGAGCACTGACTATAGAAGCGGAAGTTGACAAGGTCACTGTCAGCGCCCTCAAGTGTGAAGCCCTTCACACTCTGCAGGATGGTGTGATCGCAGAACTTCGGGCTCGAGAATAGCGTGCAATGAACATTATCAATGAGAAGATGGTGAACAATGCTCAAATGGTTGCACAGAAGAATTCTACCAGTGATCTTCTTAAGGCCATCATGGATAGGAATGAGCACACAACCAAGGTAGTGGTTGAGGCATGCAGGACTGTTCTAGAGCTGGATATTCCTAAAGATGAACCAATGGATGTGAGAATTTGGAAGCTCGTTGTTGGAGTGCGCGAAGCCCAAACAGAACTAGCTAAGGTTCAGTTTGATCTGAACCTTAAGATTGCAGAACTCAAGTTGCGGGACCAGCCTTTGACCCCACCATAGGTGAAGGAATAGTGTGAGGCCACTGTCAAAGATGTCATAGTAGCTATAGATGTCATCATGAAGGAGTGCACTGCGCTCTTCGAGCAGTCGCTCGAAGTAGTCACCAACCTACAGGAGGATCCCACTATGTAGAGGCTAGAAACAGAGGCACGGGAGCTGCAGCAGAGATATGATGAGGTTAAAGCAACAGCGCACACAATCGCCATTACACAAAGGTTAGCGAAGCTGCAGGAAGCAAAGGCGCTGAAGGAACAGGTGGATGCAGCTCAGTGCAAGGAGACAATACTCAAGGCTATATTGGGGCCTTGGCTAGAGGAGGCCTATGTACTCACTACCTCCATTGAAGGGAAATTGGCCAGTTTGTAGGCAACACAATAGAAAATACAAGCAGATAGTGCAGAGCCAATGACGGAGCAGCTGGTCGAGCAAGTGAAGCAGGCGGCAACACAGTGCACCGTCAAAGTCGCAGTGGTACAAGTGGAGTTGGGAGGTCTTCGTGACAAGATCTCTACGCTAGCAGCGTAACTCGGGGGCGAGTCACCAGATTTGTGTTGGGGGGTTGTTGGGAACGGGTCGCCTGGGGTCAATTTTGGGGTTAAATTCCCAAGTTTTGGGGCTAAAGGCCCAAGTTTGTGTAAAGAATGTAAAGTCTCAGCATTTTGTGGCCGCAGAGCGCGAAGATGTAAGCAGTCAAGAAGGGTTTATGCCCTTATTTTAGATAGTTTGCATCGACTTGATGAGATCTTTCCTTAGTCTGCAAACCATGGGATTGTATAGAAAGAGAGTCTTAGAAGAGTCTAAGGCAGCTAAGTTGATACGTTTTTGGTAGAGTTCTGAGTAAGTTTATGGGTCTTAGCATAGGAAGAGGCTCTACTGTTGAGTGCGCAAAGGGCTGGGGTAGAAGTCCGCAGTTGAGTGTGCGGATCCCTGCGGCTGTGTGCGCATGGTATTCAATTTCTGTACTGGAAATTTGGATTATCAATAAAGAGAAGTATTATGGAATTATCTGTGTATGAGTTATTTTACTTCTATTATGAATGTTGTGGTTATGTTACGTTGAATATTGGGGTTATGAATTAATGCTATATTGATGTGCGAATCTATGTATTTTACTTTGTCATATGAACGCAAGTAAGAGTATCTATTTATGCGAAGATAGTTGTAATGTATGTTAAAGTTGAACAATACTAAGCAAATCTGAGTAAATACAGATGTAAGAGTAATTACAGAGGCAAGTAAGTGCCTGATCTATCTATTCAGGGTCCGCAAAGGATGATTGGAGACTTTCCTGAAGGCTTCAAAGACGAATAAGAGAAGTACTTTGATAAGCCCTAAAGGGCTTATCAGTATGCACGAAGGAATGGTTAGGGCATATAACCGACATCACAACCATCTCAGGGTGCGGAAACTTGGTTCCTGCATCCCCCCATACTACTTCGGGTGAGACTTCAGTCCACACTCCGCGAACTGATGCCAAAAGGGCCAGTAGTGTAGGGATTTGCTTGGCTACTTAACGTTGAACCTAGGTCAGGGCCCATCAAGCCAACAATTATTTAGAAGAGGATCAATGAAACTACTCATTATTTTTTCTACTATAATAAAATACTTTGGGGTACAACTCAAGGTGTCGTTCTTGTTGATCTGTGGTATGTATTGACTACAAGCTTCCTATGTGGTGCTTTGTATTTTTATTTTGAGATAATACATAATGTGTGCACGTACTCAATCCTTGGTCTCCAAGTTCACAGACTATGGACAAGGGTTACTTTGCTTGGATCTCTAGTTTATATATGGTGGATTTAATTTTCACTTGGGCTATAATGAGCATTAATTTTTCTGAAGCATTTTAGCCATTATTTTAAGGAAAAAATATCATAAAAAATATTTTCTCAAAATCCATTTGAAAACCCATGATTATTTTGTAAATTTAAATTTGTAAATTATTTTTCTAATTTGGGTTGGGGTTTTAGTTTTATTTTTGTATATATTGGGGTTTCAGTGTTTCTATTTTTATTTTTTCAGGTTAGATCAAGAAGCCAAGTGGAAGAGGAGTTAGATATAGGCCCTTGAGGGTAAGATCTAGTCTCTTGGAAATTTTTGAAGGTTTCCCACAGAAAAATTTTGGAAAAATCAAAGGAGTTGAAGCATAAATATTTTTTAGCAAAGGTTTCAACCTTTTTGGAACTTCTAGGCCTATATTTGCCTTTCCCTAGGCCTCCATAACCTTTTTTCCCCAAGCGCTAGCCTCATTAGGCATAATGTTGTCCCTTTAAAGCCATATTCTCCATCCTTGTGCCCCTATCTATAATCCTATCCCATTTATCCCCGCAAATTTTCATCCTTTAGCCTTGTTGTCTAATTCTTGGCCTCTTTTACACCAAAATTGACCTAAATACCTAAGCTAAAGTTTTAAAGCTAAATACTTGGTGGTTTTGCAGGATTAAGGTCTCAAAATTCTTATTTTTCAAGCGGCAAAGTAATCCCAAAGTTTCAACGGTGGCATCTTCAAGGCCTTGGGCCTACACATTACAAGCACTATTCCATGATCTTCCCTCTCTGGGTCCACATGACCACTAGATCCACAAGGCACTGGTGCACCCCCTCCCCTTGTCCACATGTTTGGGTTGGGCCTGGAAACATTTCCCTGGAGATTGATGCAGCTAAAATAATTTTAAAAGTATATCATGGCCACAAGCAAGAAACAAAAGAAAGAATATTATAAAATGCAAAATATGATCGGGACATTAAAATAGCACGTAGGAAAAAGTCAAACATGGGATATATCCCTTATCACCAGCCTAGATCCATCTTAAACCTGGATCTATCAAGTGTTGAGAGGGATCAAATCTCTTTTTCATAGTAAAAGAGGTTTGTATCCCAAGAAATTTGATCCCTCTCAACACTTGATAGATCTAAGGTTAAGATGGATCTAAGATGGCATTAATATTAAGCTTTTAAAACTAATATTAGACGTAAATTTGACGTGAAGTATTTATGTCATTAAATATTTTAAAATATCCATATGAAATGGCTTTTCCTTTTTAAAGATTCATTTATAAATATTTAATTAATAGAAATTAAGGAAAATTTTAAGGATGGAAATTTATCTTCAAGTTTAGCAAACTTGGCGAATCTTACTAGTCCCTAATATCCAAATTTTAAAATGATTGATGGAAATTTTGTAAAAAAATGTAGATTTCTAATAATTTTATATTAGACAATATATAATATTGGCGATTTTTAAGGTAAAATAATTTTATACTATAAAATTCGGGGGAATTTATTTTTAGAAAAATGGAAATTGGCGAATCCTTTTTTTTTTAATCATGGAATATTAACCCACCTGCGAATGTTAGCCCCTAAAATTTTCTC
Organism: Pinus tabuliformis; assembly: GCA_031772625.1. NCBI lineage: Eukaryota > Viridiplantae > Streptophyta > Pinopsida > Pinales > Pinaceae > Pinus > Pinus tabuliformis. The sequence continues at coordinate 1,250,494,681 of CM062809.1, forward strand.
TAATAGAAATATTAAAATATATTGTAATAGGATTTTCAATTATTTGTGTTGAATTTTCTTGTAGTTTATATATATATATGGTTATTTTCATTTTTGTTTTGGGCCAACATTAATTTATTATTATTATTATTATTATTATTATTATTATATTGGACATGTGACATACTTACACATCACCTACATACTGGGTTGTAGAATGCACCTCTCAGCGCAATTATGACCATCACCCTAGTTCCTATGGCCTTGTTACCGCTCAAACTAGTAGGGGCCGAAGGAGGGGTTCCTATAGAGAAACTACTAGGTCAAGAGGCAACAATGGAGAAATATCCCAATGTCACCTCAGCTAAATCTCCCTACTCTTTACGTACTTTCACCAATGGGAGGAGTCTCGGTATGAGAAGAATCACTAACAAGGATAGATCAATGATAGGAGGCAAAGTGATTCCAAAGGCCTATTCACAATAGAGGCTCAAATGAAAGGCTTACTTGCTTTAGAAGCGAGGTGATTAGATCTCTAGGAAGTTTTAAGGGGATACCTTGGCCGAGGTTTGGAGGCTATTTGGAGGATATTTGAAGTTTTAAGAGGATACCTAGGCTAGTCACTAGTCTAGTCCTAGGTGATGATCAGGGAAGTGACTAACCTATTGGGAGAATGGATTCAATGCAAATCAATGTTTAGATATGTCTTATACCCAGTCAAGAAGCCTCCTAGCAATTTTGCATAGCTCTAGAGGCAACAAATATGTCACTAGGAAAGTTTATACTTCTTTGATGATGTGATTGATGGCTTATCAAGGTAATAATGAACAATCATATACCTCTAGCACATTTTTTCACCATACTTTTGCATGAAACATATGAAAATCCCTCACAAAGACAATTTTTACAAATTCACATTTCTTAAAGGCAGCTACACTAGCTTCATGAGCGAAAAAACATTCATATGTTACACAAGAGACAATACATGTAAATTAAACATGAAAATGACACTAACAAGTATAGCAAAAATCCTTCAATCATCAATGTGGAAAAATATCAAACCTCCAAGACAAAAGATAAGCTCTCCAAACATCAAATTGCATTTATAAATCCAATTCATCCATTAAAGAGGCTAGCCAAAATTCTCCAGAAGGGATAGTCCAATCCAAGATGTGATGAGAGAAATGAATGAGCCTTTCATCAATTTATACAATCCATAAGGGGGTTCGAATAGCCTAATTAGCCTAATAATTACCCAAATAATAAAATAATATATAATAATGACATGACTTGGTGACAAGACCACCAAGATAGCTCAATAATACAAAAATAAAGCCTCTCAAGAGGGAAAAATAGTAAATTCAATAAGTTGTTGGGCCATTGAGGGTGCTTAATGGAGTCCAAAGTATGCCAATGTGAGATAATAGGCTCCAAACATATTAATCAAGGGGTGACCCCTTGATATTCAATCAAATCAAATGTAGTGTCCCCAAGTGGGTGTGGGGGCATAATGAAATCCTCATGGGTCTCCAAGTGGATTGATAATGCATGTATACCATCTGTAAGGGCTAGAATGATGACATAAGCCCTCCCTATATCTCCCATGGTTAAAAACATCCTCATTTGGGCCCTGAAACATTTTCCAAGTGTATGGTGAAAATGTGAAGCCGAATGGGCATGGTGGTTCAGATGCATCATCCTCATTCAAAAAGGTGGAACACGGACAATCAATGAACAATGTTGATGAATCCATAAAGTGGTAATTTGCTCTCTGCTATGGTGGAGGCCCATGGCTCTCAACGCTCACCCTACAGGTGCAAATATGACCCTCTAAAGGGCTTGGACCCTATATAAGAGAACCAAACCCCAAATGGATACCCACCTGTAATCTAGTAAAAGATCAAATGCGTCCCCTCACCTTCCAGTACAATAAATCAATAGAGTAATCGAGTAAAAGAGCTTACAAAACATGGAAAACAAGTGGACACTTCATAGTGGCATGCCCTTACATAGTGGTTAGCATGTATAGGTGTCTCCAAGCTCAAAAGGGGTTAAACAAAGAATCTATTAGGTGGTTTCAGAATTTAAAGGAGGTGAAATATCCATGGTACAAACATCAAGAGGTAGGTGGTATGTGATATAACGATGGAACAGAGTGGGGATCAGAGAAAGGCTCCAAGTCACATGCCACAATATAAGGGTAGTTGTAACAATGGAAGCCCACACTTGGGGATATGAATGTAGAAGGGGGAAATCGTGGTACATGAGTTACCTCGGCCTTTTTTTCCACCCTTCTTCATCTGCCTTTTTCCTTTTATTTTTTTTTCTTGCATAATTGTTTGGGGTGAGAGCATGATGTTTAGGACATAACAATAGATGCCCCCTTAATGTGGGGTATTTCATTGCCCACTAGGGTTTGGGACAGTCATGGGTTCCTTAATGATGGAGGGGGCTCATATGAGGCCCATGGGAACCAGGGTAATGGCCACAGATAAGGGGTAGGGCTCATGTTTGGCTTTTCCCCATGTGCTAAATTTGTATGTCACAACCATCTTTTGCATGTCATGGTACATTTCCTGTTGAGAGTGCCCAAATTATGCTTTTCCTTTTTATTTTAGCTATTGTTGTAAAATATTTGGTTTTGATAAGTTAGTTTTTGTTTATAAAAGAGGATATAAAAAATTCATAATAAAAATGAAAATGAAATAAAAAATGATGAAATGAAACCCCATCAAAATAAAAAAGTTGTATAAGTGAGAAAATTTAAATGCCACTGGAAAAGAGTAAAATTACATTGCAAATAAACTAGGGTTTTGAGTGCATCTTGTTTAAAATGCCACACCCTGATGTTTTGATTTGAATCATATAGCTTAACCATGATCAAATCATTTAAATTTGTCTCTAGATTAGTGAATAAGTTCACCAAATTGTTTAATCTTGGTAGAACATGATTACATAGGATAGAATATAATAAAATTTGGCCCGATATGCTCAAAACTTGGACAAATGATGTATTAGAATAGGGTTAGTATAGAATCATGGAAAATAAATGGCCGCTAGATCAAATGCGCCAATTCATAGATAATATTTTCTTTAATTAGGGTTAATTACCTTTTATAGGTGATTAATAAATAAATCTTTATAATGTTTAGATTAAATTCATAAAAAGACAAAAGCATTTTTTCCTGAAGTGTTAGTGGATACTTTTCAACAGTGATCCTCTTCCCCGCCCAGATCAATGGCGGGGAAGCCATTTTGAACACCCTTCTACCATTTCACGTTAACGGCAACGGGGTGGTCCGAAAAGTGGTTTCCTTTTCAGTGGGCCCATTGCAACGTGTCGTCTCCTCGTTAATTCGCACCCCCTGCCCCCCCCCCCCCCCCGCTCAATACCACTACCCCCCCTCTAAAATCTGCTCATCTCATCTCATCTATGTCACTCTACCAACGGTTATTGTTGTTTCCCGTGCCTTCCTCCCACTAATCATTTTCCTCCACATGTCCCTACTCATTCCTCATATCTGTTGTAATTCTATCTATTACCAGCTTCTCGTTGATCATTAATGCACACCAGTCCCGTTTGGTAATGGTTTGATCCTAACAGTTATTCACTCCTCCGTTATAAATAAACCCCTTATCCCCTTCGCGTGATTTCCCTGATTTCGTTACAATTGTTGATTTACAGGTTTTCAAGCTCGGCCAAATTCTGCGTTTACTTTTGCAGGCATAATCAGACTCACTATTCTTCATAGAGACTACTCTCCATTAGGTACTCTTCCTGTCAGCCTTCTGTTGTTATTTCCACCCGTTTTTAGAATATGGCACCAAAAGAAAGGATCATCCCTCTAGTAGCAAAACTCCAACTCAGGAAAATCCACTGATACCCTAGATCTTGACCACATCCCCTTAGCTGACCATTTTTTTAAGATCGTGGACACAGAGTGTGAATTCAATATTTTTGAATTGCACCATTGGTTAAAACAGGCCTATCAAGACTCAGATGATAAAATTAACCTATGGGAATCCCTATTTCCCATGTTCATGTTCCTTCAAACTCATCCATTCCTTGATTTAGTTATGTGGTGTCAAGCTAGGTATAATCCCCTGCAGAGAATTATGGTAGCTCAAAATGGAGACATTATGATATCTATCACATTTGAAACCATAAAAAAAATGCTTCTGATCCTGAGAATGATTCCCTTAGCCATTTTTCTGCTACTGTCCTCGTGGATTTATACCATAAGCTTACATTCCCCCTGTTACACAGTAATTTCTCACTGTCTCTCTGTCATTCACCCTATTGTGTCAGGAGTTCACAATAATCAAGTTCATGCCTTCTGAACTGGCCAAAAACCCACCTTTTCCAAAGTTTTCATCATCAACGCGACTGTTATTAAAATAACCGCACTGACTGGCGCTTCATAACAGACCGCATGCGCTGCCAGCGCGGAAGCACACGACTTTTCCGCGCTAGTCGAATTTCATGACCAGCGCAGCCTCTGTTCATATTGAGTCGCGCTGACATGACCCTGTCTATTATTGCTTTGCGATGTCAGCGCGCCAGACCAGTTTTGCACCCGCGCTGATCCAGTTTGGGCGAATTTGTTCCAACAGCCAGCCTTCCAGATAACTACAGGCTTGGTTGTTGGCCTTGTGAGTATCGCCTCCCTTCTATGGCATGTCTGTTCGACCTTTGGAACCACTTCCCTTGAAGATAAGCTCATCCTTCCACCATTCAAGGAGGCTCCCTCTCTTATTTAAACCTCTACCATTGCCATGAGCAGCTAGTTTGGATTGTGTGGAGTTTATAGTGCTCAGATTGCTGCTACTATAGGTAGTTGGTGTGATAAGTGTGGAAGTGCTAGATAGCTTAGGGAAGGTTGTGAAGTGTTACTTGTGTGAGAGAGAGAGCTCTTGTCTTGGGAGATCTACCTCTAAGGGTGAATGCTTAAGAGACTTGCTGACTGGACCCTCTTGAGAAGGATATCGACGTCAGAACATTTGGTTGTACTCTTCTCTGTTATTGATTAATAATAGATGACTACTATTATGGTTCCATTCTCATTTGTCTCTGCAATGGTTAATGTGAATTACATCCTTTCTGACTGATGTATAGTTGCTTTTATTAGATTTCACGCTTGTTTTTGTCTTTCTCTTCGTGTGTGCAGGTATCCATTCGCGGAGATCGCAGAGGATCGTGACCGGCCAAAGCGAAGGAGCGAGAGCGTCATCTCTTCATCAAACAATAGCGTTGGAATCCAAGTAGGTGTTCTTTGCCTACCTTTTAATTGCAATTAGGAACTTTCATAGTAGCATTGACTGATTGTTGCTAGACCCATTCTGGGCTAGTAGGGATCGCCTCTATCCATAGAGGGGATTTACCTCTCCAACAATTTGGCGACCATACTGGGGAGTTGGCCTCTGTCCCTTGTCATTCATTTTTTCTTTGAGCTTGCTTGATTGCTCTCTCTTTGAAGTTTAGGGGTTAGTCTTTTGCTTCTGGATTTCCTGGTTCAATCTGGGAAGTGCTTGAATTGTTTGTAAAACATTTGCCTGGGTTTGGGAGCTTTTTCTTTGATTTTGCTTGTTTTTTAGCCTCAGCGCGTTTTTAATTGAAACAGTCGCGCTGACATCGCTTCCCTGTTTCTTGAGTTTCGCGGTCATCGCGCTTTCTCATCGAACAGTCGCGACGGTTCTGAAATCGAACCAGCGCGGATAACCCATGTCCTTCCGCGCTGACAGTGCATTGTTGCTACGCGTGAACTCTGGTCAGCGCATTGTTGCTGAGTTCTACCCGCGCTGATCCTGTAGAATTCATTTTGGTCCAAATTTGCCTCCTAAGCCTATTGGTTTGACTGTCCCTTACTCTTTCCACTTGGTTTATGGCTTGTTTTTCATTGTTTGAACTGTGAGACACTTGCTTGCGAAGTCTTGTCGGACGGATTTTGTTTTGTGCCCGGTGACCTAGTCTTGTCATCCCGTTTTCGTTGGATTGATTTCGTTTATCACTTGTTCACGAAGATCCGTTGCTACTTGCCTTTGCTTTTGCGAAAACCTTCCTTCTTTTTGCTTTCTTTGGTTGGTTGTTTAGGTGATTGTCCTCGAACCAGTCCTTCGGTTGCTTCGATTACTCCTCGCCACCCAGACATAGATTACAACTGCTTGGGTTCAACCAGCTTTTTTCACGCTTGTGGTGTGTTTCATTGAGTGATTTTGTTTCCTTTACTTGGTGTTGTTGTCTCTCAAAATTCATTGTAAGTGCTTTGTGCCATTGAAAAGGAAATCGAACTAATATCTTTTGCATTCGATAGTTAATGAAAGGAAGAGCATTTTATTGATTTGCATTCTCAAAAGAAAAGTCTCATTTCTTTGTCATTAGCTGCATTAGAGTGCTTGGTTGTTTGAGTTCGTTTTGTTTGATTGAAAACTCTTAACCTTCTCATAGTTAGAATTCATCGAACGAAACGGTGTTCTTTGGCATATAGCTTGCACTAGGTAATTGTGAGAGATCACACGATAAGGCCTGAAATCGAAACTAAATTCAAGATCAACCATAAAATGAACTGAATAAACCTAAAAATGCATTGGAACTTAACGCAAACATCTAGAGGTCTAGGTTAGAGACGTGTTCCGGCGTCTTTAAACATAGTCACTATTGTTTCACATTACGGTTGGGTGATTCCTCCTTCTGTGACTCAATAGTGGTCTAACACGGACTGCGCTCCCACGTACCGTCGCGTATATAGGGAGACCCCACTAGGCTTTTATCCTTGATCCATAGGAAGCCGAGTCTGCCGCCTTGTGAACCGTAACGCACCGAACACAGCATTCGGGAAGATTGACTGCAGTACGGAAAGTCCTTGGTTCTCATACGATTGCCAAGGTGTATAAGTAGTTTTACGGATTGCTTGGTAAACCCTTTACCTAGAGTCTCCAGAGCAGTCACTTTTGATCCTTTTCCGACTCCCTAAAAGAAAAGGTGCCTGTGAGCGTCTTGTCACTTCGTGCTCATTAAACATTCGAAGGAGACTGGAGTCATCTTTTCATCCTTTTCTCGACTCTTGAAACATGAAAAGGTCAAGTTTGGTTCCTGTGTCTTAAAAATTTATTCGGCCACGATAACATTACCTGGTTAAATCTTGTGTGCGTTAGCTTGAGTAGGGTCTTTATCGTTAGTTTTCTTTAGGTTTTCTAAGGGGTCTTGTCATCCTGGCTGACCCGTCAACTCCCGGTCCAAGTGATCAAGGTTCTCCGTCTTCTGTTGCTCCTGAGGTACCAGTTGTAAGCGATACTCTTCCTCTTATCCCGAGTATCCAGCCTATCAACGTACGTGCCCCGGGCGACGAGGATTAAGAAGAAGATTGGAATCCTATCTAGGAGCCTGACAAAGACGATACCCCTCGTACTCCTCCCGGTATGTCGTCTCCGATGTCCACTTCCCACATGGATGAGACATCTCCCAGCACAGGTGAGACACCCGTGGTGTCGAATATCGAAACTCCCATCCCAGCTACTTCTCCACTCCCTCCACGATATCAGTCGATGAGGGATAGAATAGCTGCCAGAACTACTTCTACAACTATATGGGATCCTAGTCTTATTGCCACCATGGGGCCCTTTGTGTCACGACCTCTTAATACGCCTGTTACCTCAGTTCCTACCAATCCAACCGTTTGTGTAGCGCACTCGACTCCGGTCGTTAGTGCTGTGTCAGCGTCTTCGTCTACAAACGATGGTGCTGGTCCTTCCCACAGTCAGGTCCAGCCGGAAGTTTCATCTGGAGTCGTTGATCCTACACAGAGTGCTCAACCCTCTTCTAGTGCTGTTCCAGGAGGGGGGCCCTATGATAGTCAGGGGCAGCCCATAGCGGATCTGAATTACCAAGGTCCCGTCTTTTATTATGACTCTACTGGTCAGTACCTTCAGTTCGCTCAATCCGCGCCTCTTCAACCTTTCGTTGAAGTCTCAGTACCGTTGTCCATCTCTTACGACGCCAGTACTCATACTTTTCGAGGGCGCCAGGTGATCCCTGGGCAGCCTCAAGGACCGCCAAATCAAGGCCAGCCGCCTTATGTGAAAACCCCTCAAGGGCAACCACTTTATGGCTTGCCTTACCCAGGACAATCTGGGGGCCCGCAGGGACAACCCTCGGCCATTGGTGGTCCGTCGTTTTCCTATCAGAGTCAACCTTCTGGTTACCCAGGGCAACCTGGTACCCAGCAAGGTTACCCAACTGGACAACCAGGGCAGCCTTACATCCAACAAGGCCAACCTGGTTTCCAGCAGGGGTACCCATCTGGACAAGTTGGGCAAGCTTACACTCCTCAGGTCCAACCAGCAGTCCAGCAGGGGTAACCTCTTGGGCACGGGGGGCAACCCTACATGCAGCAGGGCCAACCTACTGCCCAGTCTGGTCATCTTTCTGGGCAAGGGGGGCAACCCTACGCACAGCAGGGCCAACCCACTGTTCAATCCATGCATCCTTCTGGGCAAGGGGGGCAGCCTTCTATACAGCAAGGCCAACCCACTGCTCAGCCTGTGCACCCCGGGGGGCAGACGGGCCAACCTTCTATACAGCAAGGTCAACCCGCTGTCCGCCCTAATCATCCATCTGGACAGGCTAGCCAACCTCAGGGTCAACCAGCAGTCCGGCCGGCTCAGCCATCTGTTCCGCAAGGACAACCCTTGGTGGTTCACAGACAACCTGGCACCCAGCAAATTCGTCCTTCTGGGCAGGCAGGTCCATCCCAAACCCAACCAAGTCAACCTTCGGGCCAGATGATCCAAGCCCAACCAGTTCAAGGACATTATTCTGGGCCCCAAACTCAAATGGGTTATCAAATGCAAGGTGGGCTTACCAAACGCAGCCTCCTTATCAGGCTCAGTATGGAGCCCAACAAATGTATGGCTACCAGCAACCCCAGGGGAAAACTCAGTTTGCTCCCTATCAAAATTATCAACAGCCGCAGGTCACTCCTTACCAAAATTATCAGTATGCTGCACCTGCAGGGCAAGTTGCTAATACTTGGGGAGCTGGGGGGCAGACACAGGGACAACTGTCCGCATATGGCCAGAATCCGTATGAACATAGCTCCTATGGGCAAGGTCATATGCACCAGGTCCTTTTGGGCCGGGTCCATCTAGACAAAGCCCATGGGGGAAACCACCACCTGGTTGGAACCTTAATACTGCCTCGAATCCGCAGCCACAAATGTCCTTTAACCCTCAGTTGCCTTTCTTAGCGACGTTGGAACTGCCTGATGTGTCCAAGTTGACAAATTATCCTATTTTGCATAATCCATATTGGCCACCAGTTCCAACTAAAATACCAGGTGATTGTCCAAAATTTGATGGCAAAGCTGGTGAAGATCCTCAGGCTCATGTCATGACCTATCACCTTTGGTGTTCATCGAACTCATGGCTTGATGACTCTATCCGGCTCCGCCTCTTTCAGAGAACTCTCACTGGTTCAACCGCTAAGTGGTACATTGAGCTGAATCGCGGCATGTTTCAAGATTTCAACTCGTTGGCTATGGCGTTCTTGACTCATTTTCAGTTACCCATTCGATACAAGACAGGGACACATCTCCTCACGTCTCACAAACAGGATACGGCTACGCACATCTTTGATCATATACATGAATGGAGAAGGTGTCGTCGCCTGATCAAATTTTGGATTCCTGATCAACTCCTGGCCAATTGGTTCACGACTTCCTTTGTCCCTAAGATTGCAAAATACATCGCAATGGGAGCGTGTGTAACTTAAGAGCAAGCGATCGCGCGAGCTCAGTACCTCGACTTAGTATACTCTCAGTCGGGTACTTTATATGAGTATTTGCCAGATGCCCCGAGGCTTGGACAGTCCAAGGCTCCGCCGAAACCATCTGTTGATGGAGTCATTGGCTCTGTAAACTCGTCATCGAAGAAATCGGCCGCGAACCCTGGGAAGCAGAAACAGAACGCTTCTAACGAGAATGCTTCTCAGGGCCAATCAATTTCTGGGAGTACCTCCGAGGTAAACGTCGTTCAGTCCACCGTGCGGACAAATCCTCAAAAGGGAAAAAGAAAGGGAAAGCTAAAGATAAATCTGGACAGCCCAAGCAGGATCCCCCTAAACCTCTCTCCGAGGAAGGAGCTAAACGAAAACCTAAGTATCCTTGTCTCATCTGTGATGAGGATCACTACACTAAGGACTGCCCGAGGCGGTCTGAAGTTAGTCGACTTTTGAAAGGTGCTCCGGGGCCTCATGTCGTGCTTAAAGAGCCTTTCCCTTCCCAGCAGACTCAAATGGTGGCAGATCCGTCTCAATCCTCTTCCTCGTTTGGTTCTCAAGTGTTCATGGCTGGAACGATCCCCATCCATGTTTCAACTCGAGCAAAAGATTATCCATCTCAAGCCGGGAAAGAGCCGGAGGTTCCCTCCAGTGCTCCTCCGTCCAGTTCTGGTCCCCTTCACATCGAACAGCCCAGCACTGAGACGATTCCCCGACCCCCTCCGAAAGGTGTACTCAGGAAGTCATCTTATAACCCTAATGCTCGTGCTGCCCAGCATTATAGCATTGTTGAGGACTTAGCTCAGGCTCCGTCTGCTATGTCCGCGTTAGAAGTCCTCCAGAGCTGCCCCTCCCAGAGGAAGTCCTTGCTATCAGCTATTGGTGGCATCAACCCGGCAGATTCGGATTTGATTTCTTTTGATCTCGAGGGTTTTACACAAAGACTGCCTCACCAAGTGGCTTTCCTTATACAGGTCATCATCAATGGCAAAACGATTCATCGTACAGTTATTGATGAGGGTGCCTCAACCTGCATCATGTCTGTTGCTTGCTGGAAAGCCATTGGTTCTCCTACTTTGAGCCAGTCTCCTACGACCCTGGAAGCCTTCGATGGAAGAGAATCTTGTCCATATGGTATCCTCCAACGATTGCCTATCTCTTTAGAAGGGAAGACCGTAGAGGTGGAGGTCGAAGTTGTTGACGCTAATCTCACTTACAACCTCCTCCTTGGACGGAGTTGGACATACGCCATGCAAGCCGTGGCTTCCTCCTTGTTCCGTGTTGTTCACTTCCCTCATCAGGGGAAGATTGTCACGGTGGACCAGCTCTCCTTTTTTGCTTCTTCTTCTGAAGGTAATGTGTCGTTCGTGGAGCATACCTCCAAGTCATTAGTGAGTGTGGGTGCAGGATTGTTCAGAGATCCCGCTTTAATGGGAGTCTTTCCCCTCCCACCTCTGAATCTCGCCCCGGTCAACATGATCTCAGTACGTTCTGATCCATGGGTCCTTCCTCCCATGCATCAGGAAGACTCTTGGGGTGATATGATGCCGTTGAGTCCTGCCGAGCTCAACTACATCGAGATTGTCGCTGCATCGGCTCCCCCTCTTGAACCTGCCTTTCCAAGCAGTGTTCCCGATTCATATGATCATTTCCCTTGGCTGGGCGATGAGGCCACTTCGGATCCACTGAAGGAAACATTTCCCTCCGATGAGGCCATCATAGAGACTATGTCTCTCGAAGAGCTCCCTTGGTCAGATCACCACCATCGCTCTTCGTTTCTCCCTCCACATTCGGAAATGGTCGCATGTCTCGAGCGGTTTGCTTCATGTGTCCCATCCCCGCCCCTTCAAACACCTGTTCAGCTGTATCAAGTGTCTTCTAAGGGCAATATGGGCAACATCACGCAAACCCAGCCTATCGACATCTCTGTCAAACCAGGGATTGTCGAGAACATTTTCATCGGAGTCACGTGCACTCCTGAGGAAGTTCAACTCTATACTGCTCTATTTCGCGAATTCTATGATGTCTTCGCATGGTCCTACGAGGAAATGCCCAGCATCGACCCTAGTATCGTGGTGCACGAAATACCTACATATCCAGATGCTAAGCCTGTTCGTCAGCGCTTACGCCCAGTGCACCCTCGAAACGCTGCAGCGATCAAAGCCGAAGTCGAAAAGCTTCTTAGAGCTGGTTTCATCTACGCCATTCTCCTTACGGAGTGGGTGTCCAATATAGTCCCTATGAATAAAAAGCAGGGCACTATTCGAGTCTGTGTTGACTACCGCGATATCAATCGTGCCTGTCCGAAAGATAACTTCCCTACGCCCTTCATCGATCAGCTTATTGATGACTGCACAGGAAGTGAGATTTATTCGTTTATGGATGGCTTCTCTGGCTATAATCAGATCAACATAGCCCCTGTGGACCAGCATAAGACAGCTTTCATTTGTCCTTGGGGCACCTTTGCCTATATGAAACTCCCTTTCGATCTCAAGAATGCCGGTGCCACTTTCCAGCGTGCGATGTCGTATGCTTTTCATGATATTCGACACATCGTACAGCCTTACCTGGATGACCTCCCAGCTCATTCAGCTAAGCGTCAGGACCACCCATCTCATCTACGCGAAATTTTTCTCCGCTGTCGACACTACCGTATTCGACTCAATCCGCATAAGTGTGTCTTCTGCGTAGAATCTGGCCGACTGCTTGGGTTCATCGTCTCCCGAGAAGGCATCCGTCTGGACCCCCTCAAAGTCGAGGCCATCTTGAATCTTCCTCCCCCTGCCTCTTTGCAGCAATTGCAGAGCTTGTAGGGCAAAGCTAATTTTCTTAGACGATTCATTCCGAATTATGCCGAGGTGGCTAAGGGTTTTACACGGTTATTAAAGCGAGACACACCCTATCGTTGGGATGCTATCACCCAGGAATCTTTTGAGCGACTTAAAGACCTCCTTGTCTCAGCTCCGCTCTTAAGACCTCCGAACTACCACCGTGATTACACTCTCTATCTAGCTGCTGCTGACACCACCATCGGCATGGTTCTAGTGCAGGATGATGATGACGGCACCGAGCACGTTATCTATTATCTTAGTCGCAACCTTCTGGATACGGAAACTCGCTATGCATATGTCGAGAAGTTGGCCCTGGCAGCCGTCTGCGCTGTCCAACGCACTATATCCTGTTGCGCACAACGACCGTGATTTCTGACTGCAACCCAATGACCTACATTTTGTCGCATCGACTGCTGGGGGGAAAATACTCAAAATGGATCTTCAAAGATTGCATTCTTGCCGTCCGTGCATGCCATGAATGCCAGGTTTACCACCGGAAAATGCGTGCACCTCCTGCACCCTGTTGTTACCGTAAGTCCATTTGCCAAATGGGGCATCGATTATACGTCCTGTAACCCTCGTTCGGTCGGGGGGCATGGGTATATCATCGTTGCCATGGATTATTTCACCAAGTGGGCCGAAGCGATGCCTACATTGAACGAAGACGGTTACACAGCGGCGCAGTTTTTGTTTAATCATGTCATTACTCGTTTCGGAGTCCCTCAGGCTATCGTCACGGATCACGGAAAACATTTCCGTAATCACATGATGACGGAACTAACGACCCAACTAGGCTTGCGTCAAGATAGTTCAACACCGTACTACCCCCAATCCAACGGTCAAGTCGAGGCTGTAAACAAAGTTTTGATCGCTATGCTTCAATGCACCGTCAATACGCACAAGTCTAATTGGCATCTGATGTTGTTCCCTGCCTTGTGGGCCTACTGGACCTCTGTGAAGGACGCCACCGGTTTCACTCCTTTTCAGCTTGTTTATGGACTGGAGGCCACCCTTCCTGTTGAGTGTGAGATTCCTTCGTTGAAATTAGCTGTCGAGTTGCTTCCCAACACCACTCCGGTGGAGGAACAGCTTCTTTACCTAGAACGGTTAGATGAGACCCGTCGTTTAGCTTCTCTGGCTATCGAAGCGCAAAAGAAGAGAGTCAAGGCTCACTTCGACCATAATATTCAACCTCGTTCCTTCGTTGAGGGAGATCTAGTACTGCTCTATGATCAAGCTAAAGATAAGCTGGGGGCAGGAAAACTCGAATCCATGTGGCTAGGTCCCTATATCGTGAAGAGAGTTTTGCAGAAGGGCGCATATGAGATGATTGATTACGAAGGAAACCCTCTTGACAAGCCCCGCAATGGGCTTTATTTGAAGAAATATTATGCATGATTTCGTGCACCCAGTTTGTACATACGTGTGTTTAGTGTGTTTTCTGTGTGCATGATTTCACGTTTTTCTTTGGTGTGAAGGCGTGTTTGCCTCTTATTGTGTCTTCTGCTTCTTGTGCAGATGTCTAGTGCACCTTATGTTGGTTTCGCTGATGGCGCCTGCCGTAGTACTTGCAATTTGTCTTCCGCGGCGTGGGCAATCTATGATCCTCACGGAGAGTTGCTAGACCTTCAAGGAGTCTGCCTCGGTCGTACCACTAATAATGTTGCCGAATACAGTGCCGTAATTGAGTTACTAGCCGAAGCAGTTGATCTCGACATTCGTGCAATGATGGTAAACCTGGACTCTCAGCTTGTCGTCCATCAACTCAACGGGCGATATTCCGTCAGAGACCAACGCATTCTAAGGTTGTATCTATGTGTCAGATTGTTAGAAAGAAATTTTGATTATATCACATATCAACATATTCCGAGACGATTAAACACGTTGACTGATGCATTGGCAAATCGTGTGTTAGACAGGCATTTGCGAAATAGATAAACATCATACAAGAAGACATAGAAAGCATAATAAGACCATAGAGTAAAGCATATGTAAATAAAATATTTTTCCAAGCATAGTTTGCATGCGTGTCGTGTGTGCTTTTAAGCTTGCATTTAAAAAATTAAAATATATGGGTCATGTGTTATGCAATTCATACATGAGATTACATTTGTACTGAACATTTGCATAGCATATAAAAAACATCATCACATGTAACAAGATCCATCCAAAAATCGGTATGTATATATATATATATCGTGCGGCGCACTAAGGCGCTCAAAAATAAGTGTATATGTCAAAAATGAAGCTGATGTCCTCAGTACATCTGAGACACGAGTCTCTCAAAAACAGCAGTGGAAATAAATCCTAGGTGACTACTGTGGTAGGTTATGCTCTCTGTAGCATACTACCGCCCGTGCCACCCGCCTCAGAAGGTGGTGCATCCTGGGCTCTACTCCCACTTTGTGAATCTGGGATGCTATAGGGACCTCCTCGATCCCCTGGTAATCTGGGACTCCCTCCAGTAAGCCCTCAAGGTTCTGCAATACGATCTCGGGCGTGTTGACTCCTGGAGGAGCCAGGGCCAAGACTCCGTCACCCTGTGCCTCTCTCCTCGCCTCTGGAGCCAGACCAAGGGGTCTCGCTGGTCCTACATCTGCATATCATAGCATTTATCGTCAAGGCATGTACATGAAAAATCAAAAAACATTACAAAATATAAAAATTAAAAAGAGATCAAGTGGCTTACCACCATCGTCCCACTGCTCTCCCGTAGGCAGCGACATTTCCAAGTCACCTCTGAAATCAATCCCGGCATATGGCCAGTCCTCGACGAAGATCACCTGGCGATCCAGCCACTCTCGGAAATAATGTCCCCATGCCACTGGGCGGCCGCCACCTCCTCGCGGCATGATGTGGCCCCACCGACTGGCCCTCGTCTCTCGGGGACCTCTGGGTGGATCAAGGGCCATGTCCTGCAGCTGTAGCGCTGGCACCCGCTCCATCATGAGTGGGACTAGAATGGACCCGTAACCAAACTGCTTCGACTCCCCGCGTCGGCAGTTGCTCAATTGTCTCTTCATGCTAGTGGTCACAGCTGCCGCCCAGTTGAATATGGTGGGCTGCAGGCACTCGAGAGCCAGAAGTAGTTGGGTCTTTGAGGCTTCATGATTGGCCAAAGACCCCGCTGCCCGGGTCACCATGAACAATATGCTCCGTAGGATGATGTCGTCCACTGACGGAATGGACACCTTTCCACTCCGTGTCTTGCGTGCCTGTGGGCACACCCAAGCCATCAGCTGATCCAAGGTCTCGCCGTTGGGTCGTTGCCCCTCCAGAATGGGCATCTCACCCCGGCGGGATAATCCAGTCAAGAAATATATATCTGTGGCATCGAACTCAATGTCGCGGCCTCGGATCATGAACTTGTAATCAATTGGGTTCCAGGCCCTGATCAGGAACTCCAAGAGATCAGGCTGCGCCCGTAGACGCGGAGTCAAGAAGAATTTAAGAAATCTGCATGCTCGCATGGCATTGCGGCTCCCCGCATCAGCATAAGCAGCAATATCCTCGTTATCATGGGCTCTCTCTTGCCATAAAAATGCCATTTTGTCCTGTGTGGCCATTAAAAATCATTAGAAGCTTGCCTGCAAAAATCTGGACGTTCAATTTTGAAAAAACAGTTCTTTGCCGCATCAGCACGGCTGTTTTTAAAACAGTCGCGCTGACCATGGCGAACCTGTGCTTTTTCCACTGGGTCAGCGCGGAAGCACACGTGTTTTCCGCGCTGACCCGGGGGTGGCCTGTGTATTAATTTATCGATCAGCGCGGACCGATAGGGATTTCCGCGCTGACCGAGAGCGCACCAACGCACCAAAAAATCGCCCAAATGGCCAATTCTACCGTTGAAATGCTGAAAGAAGGAATCAAAATGGAGCGTAGGGAGAGGGGAACATACCTGGAACGAGTTGCAGGAAGAACGGTGCTCGAACGGGATGGAATTTGCTCCGTCAACTTTGCAGCTTCTCAACGTTCTCCACAGCTCAAATGGTAACAATGGTAAAAATAACTCATTTACCCCCCTATTTATGGTAAAAAATCTATATTTGACTATGGTAACTCATAAATGTGGGTTTTTGTTCAATTTTTGCCATATATTGCATGCTTATGTCGTTGTACTATGATTTTCTACATGTTTTACTATGTTTTTAACATGTTGAACAGGTTTCACGTGGGTAGTGTTCTTGTGCAGATTTCCGTCTCGGTGGACTCATAATAGCCCTGTTCACACTTGATCTCGCAATGTCGTCTTCATGCTCTTTTCCGACATAAACCAAGAAAAGATTGTCGGGTTCCCTCTCGACTCGTTAAGAGGAACGAGGGGCGGTCGCTTTTAAAGCTCTTTTTTCGACCGTTTAACTTAAAAAGATTGTCGAGTGTTTGTCGTTTCACACTCGCTATTGGCCCCGAAACGACGTGCTTTCGACCGCTTTTTTACTTTTTCGGGTCGAAGGCACTATTTACGAAAAGTACTCCTCGATCGTAATGGTCGGGCGGTTCTTTCGAGTATTGTTTTATACTTTTTCGGGCTCGAGAGACACAACTTTACGAAAAAGGACCCCCCTGGAGTTTTCTTTTCCGCTGTCTTTTCAGACTCTCTAAACAAGAAAAGACGCCGAGTTTTTCCTTTGTCAGACTCGTTAAAACTTGATGACATCGGGCATTGTCAAAATGACACTTTCCAAGCATATGCTATCCCTTTCAAGCTTGTCATTCAAAAATAACCGGGGTACCTGCCAGAAATGGTGGGGAAAATGGAACTGTAATAATTGTCGTGTCGGCAATATGTCGCTCTTGAACATGGCACTGGTCTGCATTCGTGTCGGGTGGGGATTTCTCATCTTGTTTCACAACTGGCCTCCGTGGGTACAGGTTATCCTATTTGACCTCTCATTTTCTCATTGCCTCGTCGTCATACCCTCTGCTCATTTGATGTCAAATACTGCCAAATCCACTGTCGTGCCGCCGATATGTTCAAGAGAAGTTGACCTCTGCAACAGTGCAACCTCATCTGCTATCTCACACAAATCATTTTACCTCTGTCTCGTGTCGATGATGTGGGAAACATCATGGCCCACCTTCGATCAAGGTCACTTCCTGTCGACTTCAACTCATTATCCAGGAAGGTGACTTAGAGACTCCCTTCAGGTGCCTTAGAGCCTGCATGCCTCAATGGCAGGTTCTTCGTGTTCGACACGAGGTTTTCATCATTGGCCTCCGATCGAATGATTCTGCGGGTGTTCGACACCAGCTCATTGATTCACACACCTCAGATTGTACCTATAGTAC
The DNA here is from genome assembly GCA_031772625.1 of Pinus tabuliformis. Taxonomy (NCBI): domain Eukaryota; kingdom Viridiplantae; phylum Streptophyta; class Pinopsida; order Pinales; family Pinaceae; genus Pinus; species Pinus tabuliformis. The sequence goes on from CM062809.1 coordinate 1,250,512,552, forward strand.
CTTGAGGACCATTGTCATTATTGGTGGTACCTCTCGCTTCTATTAACAGTTTTCATCATTGACTGGTAATCAGACGATGTTCATGCATGTTCGACTTCAGTTCATGTATTCACATGCTTGAACTTGTACTTTGTTCGGGTCGGGACGGAGCACAAGACCTTGGATCTCTGTCTGTTATGGTCCAGGCTGCGATTTTGTGGATGATCATTACATGACTCATTGATGGATGGCTGCGCCCATACCTGAGTCTTCATGGATGGCTGCGACCATACCTTATCATTACTATGGTCTCTTTAGCTGGATGGCTGCGTCCATTCCACAGACCTTCTTCGCATGTCTTTTGGATGGCTGCGCCCATGCCTAGACTGCATGTACTTGATTATCAGAGATATTTGGTCCTTCCTGGTGGTGTTCCAGTTCGGCGAGTTTTGTAAAGCATTTCACCCCTCCCACTCTCTCGGTCTTCATGCTTTAGGGGGCATCTTTTAAACAGTAATTTCTCATTGTCTCCCTGTCAGTCACCCTACTGTGTCAGGAGTTCACAATAATAAAGTTCATGCCTTCTGAACTGGCCAAAAACCCACTTTTTCCAAAGTTTTCATCAGCAGCGCGACTGTTATTAAAATAATCGCGCTGACTGGCGCTTCATAACAGACCGCATGCGCTGCCAGCGCGGAAGCACACGACTTTTCCGCGCTGGTCGAATTTCATGACCAGCGCAGCCTCTGTTCATATTGAGTCGCGCTGACATGACCCTGTCTATTTTTGATTTGCGATGTCAGCGCGCCAGACCAGTTTTGCACCCGCGCTGATCCAGTTTGGGCGAATTTGTTCCAATAGCCAGCCTTCCAGGTAACTACAGGCTTGGTTGTTGGCCTTGTGAGTATCGCCTCCCTTCTATGGCATGTCTGTTCGACCTTTGGAACCACTTCCCTTGAAGATAAGCTCATCCTTCCACCATTCAAGGAGGCTCCCTCTCCTATTTAAACCTCTACCATTGCCATGAGCAGCTAGTTTGGATTGTGTGGAGTTTATAGTGCTCAGATTGCTGCTACTATAGGTAGTTGGTGTGATAAGTGTGGAAGTGCTAGATAGCTTAGGGAAGGTTGTGAAGTGTTACTTGTGTGAGAGAGAGAGCTCTTGTCTTGGGAGATCTACCTCTAAGGGTGAATGCTTAAGAGACTTGCTGACTGGACCCTCTTGAGAAGGATATCGACGTCAGAACATTTGGTTGTACTCTTCTCTGTTATTGATTAATAATAGATGACTACTATTATGGTTCCATTCTCATTTGTCTCTGCAATGGTTAATGTGAATTACATCCTTTCTGACTGATGTATAGTTGCTTTTATTAGATTTCACGCTTGTGTTTGTCTTTCTCTTCGTGTGTGCAGGTATCCATTCGCGGAGATCGCAGAGGATCGTGACCGGCCAGAGCGAAGGAGCGAGAGCGGCATCTCTTCATCAAACAATAGCGTTGGAATCCAAGTAGGTGTTCTTCGCCTACCTTTTAATTGCAATTAGGAACTTGCATAGTAGCATTGACTGATTGTTGCTAGACCCATTATGGGCTAGTAGGGATCGCCTCTATCCGTAAAGGGGATTTACCTCTCCAACACCCCCAAAGAGCACAAATTTTTGAGATATTTCTTCTAGAAGATGTTGAGCTTCCCAAAAAGAACCCTCCATATCCAGCCTCAATGTTCCCAGAAAGAGCTAAACACATTATCTCTCTAGTTTCTTGCATGTTAGGTTAGGAGATAGACCAATTGCCTGATGAACCTATTTTGGGTTATTTATCCATCTTCTCCAAAGAACACAAGCCAACATTCATGTATAATTACAGTCAATTTTTGGCTGAAAATATGTACGAACAGTTAATGAAAATCACTATCGAGGGTGTGTTCAAGTATTCTTTTGTGCTAGTTCATATGTTCCTTTTTCAACAAGGAGACATACTACCAATAACCTTACACAAGCAGGATGATCAGCAAATAAATCGATCAGTTACACGGTGGACCTCATTGGTCAGGGTAAACTCAATTGAGTTTAAATTTTCATATTTCATTGATTGTTTCATTTATCCAGTTGCATAGATTCTTAGCATCCATAGTGAACCAAGAATCAACCTGGAGATAAAAATAATCCTGCACCTAAGTGACCAAGCTAAGACTGGAGATTGGTATCTTTACCAGAATTACACAAAGATTAGGGTATATGGTTGTGAGTTAGATCCATACAAATTGCCTAAATATGTTTCAATGAGAATTTTCTCTCTGGAATATATAAGGCAAATGATCAACATCGACGAGCTACATTTTGTTTCAGGGAAAATAAAATCTCAGTTCAAGATCAAGTCCCAAGTGGGACCCTTCATTTGTAATACCAAAGCAGCAGGAATTGAAGCAGATGGGATGTCAACCAAGTTTTACATGGTCTTATCACCCATTCAACATAATCTCTAATTTAAGGGTAGAACTTAAAACCACACCTTATAATAACACTCCAAGACTAGAGATTGAGAAATACAAGAATCAAGAATAGTGGGAGGAGAACACACTTCAGGAAGCATAAGAGAAAATTCTACCTCCTTCTACCCTCCAGACTCCCACTTCCCAAAGAAAGCAGGAAAAGAGGTTGAGAGAAGAATCATCATCTTCAGCAAAGGGTGCAAAGGAGTTTGTCATTTATCATAAGAAATAGAAGACTGACTCTAAAGTTGCCACTGTTCAGGGTCAAAAAGAGCCCATAATTATCAATCTGGATGATTCACAGGTTTCTACAAGATCAGAAGAAATTATCCTTAACACTCCATCTTCCTCTTTAGTTTCACAGAATTTATTGGAAATTACACAACGAGCAGGAGAAAGTGAACAAGAGGAACCAAACATTTTCTCTAATTTTCTTGAAATTAAGCAAAAGAATGAATCTATGAAGGCCAATGTCTATGCTTAATTCTAGAAGCAGGCATCTACTTCAAGGCATAGATTGTTGACAGCATTTGATAGTGAAAAGGGAAGGATGCAAATGGAATTCTTACAGGCTCAAATGCCTTTTCCAAAGGCTTCTTCAAACTATAAGAAAATGATATTTTCTTTTGATGCGAATCAAATACATCTTATTGACCAAATGGACATGCATAGACAGTTTGGGGAGATGCTTTTCTCTACCATGACTAACATTTCCATGGCACTGTCAAAGTTGAGAACAGCTCTTTCAAATGTGCAGTCACAGTTGAAGATAGAGAAGATATCCTCCTTGGAAAAGGATAACAAAGTCAAATCATTAGAAGATTTAGTGATCAAGATTAGATATGATCCTACTGATGTTAAAGCTGCAGAGGACATCATCAAGAAGAAGAATGCATACATCACATCACTAAGTAAACAGTTCAAATTACCTTCTATATAGGATCCTCAAACCAAGGAAATTGAAGAAAGTGAGCAACATAAAGAAGAAATTCTCAAACTAATCATTGAGCAGAATATACAAATAAAGAAGATGGAGGAACATATAGAAACTTTTCTCAAGGAAAAGGAATAGTCTACTAGCTCCAATCACATCTATACCAATCACAGTGGTAGGGACAGCAGAGGAATCAACATCAGAAACAGCAAAGTGTACATCAACGATAGGTGATCTAAACAGAGTCATATAGGAGTTGTCTCTCCAAAGACAAGAAAATGAAAAGCTTCGGAAGAAATTCAAAAATCTGGAGACACAAAAGATAAAGAATGATACTCTTTATGTTGAAGAGATGCATAAGACCCATAGATTGACAAGGAGGATTGAAGAGTTGGAGAATGAGTCACTAATGGCTCAGACCTCGGCCCAAGCCAAGGAAAACATTTGGACAGATATAATTCAAGCTATAACTAAATTTTGGCCCTCCATACAGATTATTTTTAACAGGAAGAGCTTATTAATAGATGCCAGACAGTTATTGAAGAAGTCGGAGCCCTTAAAGATAAACCAAATGAAGCTACATATATGATTAAGGTGTTGAATTCAAAAACCAAGGTCGAATAGAAGAGATTCAGATTGTAGACAGGACAGAAACCATTCTTGAGAATAAGAAAGTTTTTCAGAAGAAAAATCTCATGACTCAGTTGGAGACAAAGTGCCAGACTTTGAAAATGTTGTCCAGAGGTTTCATTTTAAGTTAAACTTGCTCAACCAAAGAGGATTGCCAAGATTAGTGGCACCTAATGACAGATTGATCGGTTTGGAGGAATATTTCCAAAAGATTTATACAATTGCAATTGATAAAGCTAAATTTTCAGGTATCAAAGGTCATCTTATAGGGAAAGAATTCTAGAGGATTTGAACTTTGATTTAATGATCAAGCATGAAATTAAACGTATCTTTGTTAATAAGCCTACATTTGAAAAGTATATCGAGGTGGATGAAGTCTACAGGAAATTAATTAATCTTTCTATGCCAAGTGAAGATAGATGGAATCACTTGTGTGAAATCATTGAGTAACTTTCATCACCCACTGACAGACAACGAGTCAGCACATTTTAGGGGCCAGATCATCAACAACTTCCTTGAAAATAGTTCCAGCAGTTTAATAGTTTTTGGATTCCTATATTTTTGTACTATTTTTATATTTTGTTACTAGAAAATCAATATTTTGTATAAATAACTCTTCCTTCGAGTTATTATGGGTTGAACCCTTAGATGATATTTCCAAAGAAGAATTGTAATCAAACTTGAGATTTGCTTCGAATTAATGAAAGGATTTTGGATTTGCCTCAAATAGTTTGTCTCCTTGTGGGTCTTTCTCGTGTCTTCATTTCATTATGTTATTCTTCATGTATTTAAGTTTTAATGGAGAACCTTGGGTAAGATTAAACTGAAGGTAGGGCTAACCTTAAACTTCACTTTCTACGAACTCACCTTCCCTATCATACAGTCTTTCAGAATTATCATCATCCCTTTTTTCGTCATGTGGACCCGAGGGGACCCTCCTTCCGACTCATCATCTAGATTCCCAAGGTCGTGATTATGCTCAATGAAGGCTTGCTCTTGAATGTTTAATGTGGGGTATACCTGAAAATGTCTAATAAATCCATCAAAGAACTCCTCAATGAGATGCTCTTAGGTTTGTGATTATGCAACCATGATTTATGACCACAGAGAGATCTCATGAACAATAGTATAAGGACATCATGGTGGACCATTTTCTCCTTTGAAGCATGCACAATAAATCTTTCTACATAATCAATTGTGGAGATTCGATCACCATCAAACACGGGCACCCCACGTACCATCCTTCCTGTGACATGATTAGGGTGCCCAAGGATGCCAGTGATGTCTAAATCGATAAAATCATCAAAGAAATACATCCTATTGAGATATACATGTAAATTATGTCAGAGTTGCCAAGGTGAATTTAAAGATGATTAGAGAAATGCTTGCTCCACCCTACAAGCATTGACCTTAAAGTTCAATGAAGAAATAAGGCTTCGTTCTTCCAATGGAGTCACCAATAATGATATATCAATGATGTCGTAAGGGAAACAAGACACACATCTCATGTCCCCCGCAACGATGCCAAAAATGTTACGGCTGAAACTAAAAGGGGCCCAAGGAGGGGTTCTTATAGGGAAACTACTAGGTTAAGTGGCAACAATGGAGTAATAGCCCACTGTCACCTCAGCTAAAGCTCCCTTCTCTTTAGGGACTTTCACCACTAGGAGGAGTTTCGGTTCGCAAAGAATCACTAACAAGGATAGACTAATGATAGGATGCAAAGTAATTCGAAAGGCCTATTAACAAGAGAGACTCAAATGACAAGCTTACTTGCTTTAGAAGCAAGGTGATTGCCTCTCTAGGAAGAGTTGAGGGGATACCTAGGCCAAAGTTTGGAGAATATTCCTCGAGAATAAATATCCTAGACCTAAGAATCCTTAAGAAGAAGTGGCTTTTATGTAATCCTTGTAAAATTTGAGTTACAAAGTTGTGGGACTACAAAGAACCCAAGTGGACCTAAACTAGGTCAAGGATGTGGGGTTGATCATCAAAAGATGGGCATGACCAGGTTTGGGAGGAGAATAGTATCAAAGTAATAATTTTCTTTTGGAGTTTAAATGAAGTTATCCAAATGAAGACACTCACCGAAGGGAACCTAGGGAGAAGAACGGTCTTCGGGCTAGGGCTTGCAATATCTTGGGATTCCAACATGGAATTGAGCTCAAAATTGGAGGACCCCTCAATAAGACCCCAGCGTAGAAGCTCACCAATTTTTAAGGATTTTCATTGGCTAGAAATGACTTTAGGTGATACCCTAGGAGGCCTACTAGGTTAGGGCTTAGAAAAGAGGTGAAAAATATATTCATTTGATGATCACCTAGGATTAGACCAATGCTTTCCTTTTTGGGAGAATGGAGTCAATGCAAATCAATGTTTAGAGATGTCTTATACCCAATCAAGGAGTCTCCTAGCAATTTACAGCCCTATAGGAAGCAAATAGGTCACTAGGAAAGTTTATATTTCTTTGATGTTGCAATTGATGACTTATCAAGGTAATAATGAATAATCATATACCTCTAGGACATTTGTTCACCATACTTTTGCATGAAACATATGAAAAGCCCTCACAAAGACAATTTTTACAAATTCTCATTTCTTAAAGGCAGCTACACCAACATCATGAGCGAAAAACAATCATATATTACACAAGTGACAATACATGTACATTAGAACATGAAAATGACACTTACAAGTATAGCAAAAATCCTTCAATCATCAATGTGCAAAAATATCGAAGCTCCAAGACAAAATATAAGATCTCCAAACATCGAAATGAATTTAGAAATCCAATTCATCCATTAAAGAGGATTGTCGAAATTCTCACGAAGAGATAGTCCAATCCAAAATGTGATGAGAGAAATGAATGAGCCTCTCATCAAGTCATACAATCCATAAGGGGATTAGAATAGCCTAATTAGCCTAATAATGCCCCAAATAAAATAATAATATACAATAATAACACGACTTGGTGACAAGCCCACCAAGATATCTCAATAATACAAAGATAAAGCCTCTCAAGCAGAAAAAATAGTAAATACCATGAGTCGTTGGGCCATTGAGGAGGCCTCGTGGAGTCCAAAGTGTGTCAATGTGAGATAATAGGCTCCAAACATATTGATCAAGGGGGTGACCCCTTGATATCCAAGAAAATCAAATGTGGTGTCCCCAAGTGGGTGTGGGAGCACAATGACATCCTCATGGGTCTCTAAGTGGATTGATAATGCATGTATACCATCCGTAAGGGCTAGAATGATAACATAAGCCCTCCCTTTGTCTCCCATGGTCAAACACATCCTCTTCTGGGCCCCGGAACATCTGCCAAGTGTATGCTGCAAGTGTGAATCCAGTTGGGCATGGTGGTCTAGGTGCATCATCCTCATCGAAAAATGTGGAACACGAGCAATCAATGAACAGTGTTGATGGATCCATGAATTGGTAGTTTTCTCTCTACTATGGTGAAGGCCCATGGCTCTCAACCCTCACCCTACAGGTGCCAATATGACCCTATAAAGTGCTTAGACCCCATATAGGGAGACCAAACCCCAAATGAAGACCCACCCGCAATCCAGTATAAGATCCAATGTGTACCCTCACCTTCTAGTACAACAAATCATTAGAGTAATCGAGTAAAAGAGCTTAGAAAACATGGAAAACAAGCAGACACTTCATAGTGGCATGCCCTTCCATAGCGGGCTTTAACATGTACAGGTGTCTCCAAGCTCAAAAAGGGTTAACCAAGGACTCTATTAGGTGGTTTCAACGTTTGGAGGGGGTGAGATGGCCATGGTACATCCATCAAGAGGTAGGTAGTATGTGATATAACAATGGAACGGTGTGGGGATCAGGGAAAGGCTCCAAGCCACATGCCACAGTACAAGGGTAGTTATAATAGGGGAAGCCCACACATGGGTATAGGGGTGTAAGAGGGAGACATCATGGTACATAAGTTATCCCGACCCTTTTTTTTCCACCCTTCCTCATATGCCTTTTTCCTTATATTGATTTTTCTTGCCAACTGCTTGGGGCTCCAGGGGTGAGAGCATAATGTGTAGTATATAGCAGTGGATAGACCCTTAAGGTGGGGCGGTTCATTTCCCACCAGGGATTGGGACAATCATGTGTTCCTTAATGATGGATGGGGCTCATATAGGGCCCATAGGAACCAGGGTGATGGTCGCAGATAAGGGGTAGGGCTCATGTTTGGCTTTTTCCCACGTGCTAAATTTGTATGTCTCGACCATCTTTTGCATTTTATGGTAGATTTCCTATTGAGAGTGGTCAAATTATGCTTTTCTTTTTCTTTTAGCTACATCAAACCTCTGGGGTATCGTTCCAAGCTTGACCCAAGGTGGGGGCAAGGGGAGGGGGAGGCTAACTCCTTGTGGAGCCAATGGAAAAATGTGGACCCAGATGGGGAAAATGATGAATAGGGTTGTAATGAGAGAAAGGGGATGATATATATGGTATCAGGAAGCGGGACCACGCAACCAAAATCGGGGTTTCCCATGTAGTGTCATCCCTAAATCCTAGTATCCAATGAAGGAGATCCCACAGGACTATAATACAAGGTTAACCACCCAAAGGGATAGAGGAGACAAGAGTACATACTTAGTCCACTCTTTCCGCCAAATCCTCCCACTAATCCATGCCCCAAGTGTCCGTGATAAGTAAAAAAAAACCAATCACACAATGATAGGTCATACATTTGGGGTTGGAAGGCCCACCTTCAAACATACGATCATAACAAACGGGTGAGGGACCATATGATCGAGCTATCTAGTAGCTACAAGGGGTTCTTGGTTTTCGACTAAGTACCATCTAGGAGAAAAAATGTATCCTATGGATATCACCCACAAAGTGGTGGGTAACAAGCCCCATGAGTACCCCCACATCATTAAGGAACCCATGCATGTCCCAACCCCTGGTGGGAAATGAATTTCCCCACCTTAGGGGGGGGGAATAACTACTTATATAATACACATCATGCTGTCATCTCCTCGAGCCCTAAGCAGTAATAAAAATAAAAATCAAGAAAAGGAAAAAAGGAAAATGAAGAAGGGTGGAAAAACAAGGTCAGGGTAAATCATGTATCCATGATTTCTCCCTCCTACATTTATGCACCCAAATATATGGACATCCGTCATCATTACCATCCTTGAACCCATGACATATGGCTTTGAGACTCTTATGTCCCCATCCATCTCATCATTATTCACATGACCCCTATCAATTGAAGGATGTACCTTAGACCTATGTTTCCCCTTAGGAGCTGGGAAAACCTACTAGGGTTGTTTATTAGCTACTCCTACCTAGGGAGGTAACACTATTACAAGCTTAAAGCCCCAAATTTGGAAGGGAAACCCATTATGAAGTCTCAATGTGCCCTTGATTAACAAGCTTGTTCACTTAGATGCACTAATGAATTATTGTACTGGATGGTGAGGAAGCACATTGGATCTTGTATGGAATAGGCAAGCGGTTTCATCATGGGTTGGCCAACTTAACTAGGATCCAAGCCCACCAAAGGATCATATTGACACTCCTGCGAGATGTATTGAGAGCCATGGGACTTCATGTGTTAGAGCATAATTTCATTCCATGGGAACCCTCAGCACCTTTAACAGTTTGTTCATTGTCCCACATTATTCGCAAAATGATGCACTTGGACCAACATGCCCTAGTCGGCTTAGCATGATCATGGAAATTGATCCAAGGCCCAGAAGAGATTTGCCTCACCTAGAGACATGGGATGGCAGGTACCATCACTAGAGCCCTCATTTGGAGCATTGTACAGGTTCTTCTTTCATCTAGATACCCATGAGACCAGAAGTTGTACCCCAAACCCATTTTAGGGCCCCACGTGATGACTTGCATGGAAAATTAGAGGTCATACCCTAATTCATCTTTATTAGAGCTCTCTTTCTCTCTCATAATGGAACTTAGGACTCAACATGGCCCTCCAACAACCCTACATCATCATCAACTCGGCTTGCATATGGATGGCTAATTCATGACTTGTGATAGCTACTTGGTCGGCTTGTGACCAAGACTTGTTTTTAGCACATTATTTTATAATTTTGGGGTCCCATTAGGCTAATCTGATTTAGAGACTCGTATAAATAGGAGTCTCATTTGTCAGAACTCATCATCATCACTTGGATTCTTCTCTTATAAAAGAACTCGCGCTTTTTCTTTGGAAGCTATTGGAGTATCTTGGATGCACTATGATATTTGGAGCTGATTTTTTATCTTGTCTTGGAGCTAATTCTTGAATATGGATGGATATATTGCATGATTATCTTGTAATTTATTTTGTTGATGAAATCTTTCTCTTGAAAATGTCTAATGTATGTGATTGTTGCAACTAATGTAAATGATTGCTATTGTGCCCTAATTTTGTTGAAGAAATTTTTTGGAAGCTATTTGGTTGATTCTTGCATATGTTATGATATAAACATGCAATGAATGTTCCTAGTGATGAAATGTTATTTTTCTTCATGAAACTCCATATTCTAATAGTAGATAATTGTTGAAGGTTGGTAGCTAAGGAATCAACTTTTGACCTCCTTAAGAACGAATTTGGCCAATCTAACGCATTTAGGACTCCATAGCCCAAAGGGCTAGGCACTAATCCAAGAATTTTGGTGATCAAACTTCTCTTCCTCCATATTTTCCCTAAAGGTAGGGTGAAAAACTAGGGCTTGTAGTGATATTTTAGAGAGGTGATTTTTCGAGAATATGAGGGTCAAAACATCAAACTCAGGGTCTAGGCTACCTATGCTCCAAGTTTGGTGGACATCCACCCAAGTTTCATCCATAAAATCTCTTTCCCTAGGTGTTATTTCAAGAGGGAAAACTTAGGTCTTTCTCTCTCACCTTAGGGACTTCTTTGAAGGTTGTATGAGCTTAGTATTCATTGGAATAAATCATAAGAAACTCTTTATCCTCCTTTGCCTTAACCTAGTGAGTATGTTCGAAGTATTTCTTCCCGCAATTATTCATAAAACTCTAGGTCTAGCGCAAGTATTTCCTAGGTCAATCAAAGGGCGCAAAGAGCCTCTTAGAATTGTTAAAACATAAATAGAGCTACTTTGAGAGGTCCTACCTCATCACCTAGAGTCTTTATCTTAGGAATACTTATTATCATTGCATATCTCAAAACCCTAAGTCTTGAACTCCTTATCTCAAGGCCTTTCTTGGAGAGTGTTTTAGCTTCTTTGAAGCATTGAGCCATTATTGTGTCTATCCTTGAATGGGCATTGTGGAATCACATCATACCTAATCATTGAACTACCTATTCTAAGTGATTCTCTTCCCATCGAGACTCCTCCCATCAATGAAAGAACATAAAGAGCAAGGGGCATTAACTGTGGTGACAGTGGGTCATTGTCTCATTGTTATCACCTGGTCTAGCTCCTTGTCCTATAGGGTTTCCCTTTTGAGGCCCTGTTAGATTGTGTGGTAATGGACATCATGGCCTAACTTGAGGATGGCCAGCGATAGAAGGATACAAGTACAATTGAGACCATGTTTGAGTGGAAATCGCTCACCCTTCAACAATTGCAAACAGCTTCAAATAAGTGTTTTATGCTTCCCTCCTCTATGTGTTTTCTCATGTTTCATGAAATTAGGTTCTACTCTATATGTTTAAATGCTCCTCTATATAGTTGATTGCTTGAAATTAGAGTGAGGAATGAGTTAAATGTTGACCTTCAGAGGAGGCTTCCCCCCTTTTTCATTGAGGGAGGGGGAGGAATCAGGTTGTATAACCCTATTGAGTTACTCTCCCTAAATTCAAGTTTATATTTTTACCTAGGTAAAATCACTGGTTTATTAGTTTTAAAATTAATTTAGGATGGCAAGGGAAGTGTATGTAGATATAGTTGCATTTAACACTGTCAATTGGGGTTATTTTGATTGGGCAAAAATCTTCACTAGTGATGTGATGAAGCTATAATGCCTTGATAAATATTGTTGTAATGGCTTAGTGCTAATGAATATTGTTGTATTAGCTTTGAGCATTGTGAACTCTTAAGTGAGTATACTTGTGGGCTGACCTCATACCAACAACCTCACTATAGCCCTTGAACTGAGGAGAAGGCTCATTTCTTTAAATTGCATCAATAATAATTTAATTATATGTTTAACTACATTTTTTTCGTGGGAGGGGGGTGCATGTTTGACCCTCTCCTAAGTTTGTGGGATGCTTAAGTTTACCCTTAAATTTGTGGGAACCCTCTTCCCAATCCCACGATTTTGGGTAGGTTGGTTATTTCCCTTCCATAAAAAACGAGCATATCTTTGAATGTAGGTTCTCATATTTCAATTAGATAAAATACTTTAAAAAATTTACATGTTTGGGTAAGGAAATAAGCCTACATATTTATTTATTTAGAAAGCATAAGCAAGCTTATGTCGCCAATTTTGTAGTAAAATGTTATGGGTGGAGAAATTTCGTGTATGGTAAAACTATGTAGTAAAATATTATGGGTGGAAAAGAACCTATTAATCCTTTATTTAGGACTAAGAATCATTATTTGCTAAACAAGTACACATTGTGGGAGAATTGTAGAAATTTAGGCTCTAGAAAAATTATGTTGTGATTGGGGAGAGTCCATTAAGTCCCTAATTAGGACTAAGAATCACTATTTGGTGATCATATATATATATATATAAGCTTTCGTAGCGTTGGAGCAATCAAAGAGAAAAGAATGAAGCCTTTCTTTAAGGAGTTAGGCAAGCATAGTAGTGTGGGGCTTCATCGGCTGGGGCTTCATCAATCATAATGTTATTAACTGGGAATTGCCCAATAAAATATCTCCAAAAAAATTGCTACAATATTATAATATATCATAAAGATATATTATATCATACAATAATAATTTTTTTAAATGTTATCAAAGGGGGGACCCATGGTGTGTTGCAGAAAATTGAAGCAAAATGGAAGGGAATCAAATTGGAATGGCTTGACGAGGGTGCTCTAATAAGAAATCTCCACAACCTACAATTATATGGAAAAATGCTTCGCAACGTAAATTTATCTATAAGGATGCTTTGATGGGAATTCCCTCTAGCACTATTATATTATATTATATAATAATATTAAAATAATGATAATAATAAATCATGGAGAAGCATAATGGGAGCATTGCACTAATCCATGATTAAGTAATATAATTTAATAATAAATACACTAATTGCATGGAGAATAGAACAATCCGATAAAAATAAATAGATAAATAAATACACTGACAAAAGGACTTCACCATACTACAAATTTAAATTAACATTTAATTGGTGTTGTAAGAGGGACATGTGGCAACCCTATGGGAACTCAAGTTAGAAAAGATCGGGGGGGGGAGGGTGGGGGCCTCTAGGAAACAGTGCAACAAAAAGGCCCAGTAGCATGACATGGCAAGCTTGCAATGACTCAGGCTAGCATAGAGAGAAGATTCTTCAAGTTGCGAGACTACGAGAAAGCCCTCCTTTGCAATATTTTGTCAATATTATAACATAATGTAACTATTATAAAGGCTTACATAAAATAAAAATATTAATTTATCTTTACATTATAATTAACATGTTTCTTGGATTTGGTACAAATGGGTTGCTCTAGTAAAAAAGGACATAATAAATAAAGAATTAACATAACCATCACAAAAAATAATAATATTTAATAATGCAATATCAATGAGAAACGCTCCATCATAATAATTGTTAACTATCTAATTGTATTAAAGTGACAATAAATTGCAAAATGACATGTAGACCAAGGATGCCATGTCATGTGAGATGTGTCCAAGGTACAAAAGTCATGTGGCAAAGAAAAAGGAAATCTTCCAAGGATCATATCATGTTGCCTAGAGGTGATGAATGGCCAGAATTGCAATCATTGGGAAGTTGTCAATGAACAACATACCACTGTGGGTTTTTAATTGGTAGGGGAGAACTGCTAAAAACATACCAGTGTGGGTTTTAAATTGGCATGAGAGATGGTGAAATTTTTGGATACCCTTTCCCCTTAAGCTATTTAAGTAGGTCAAGTATGTCAAAATTCACAAGGGTAGGAGATGCACTCATATGGTATGGGTACTACAAAGGAGGCATTCCTCCATACCCCCTTTTCAAGTAACATAAAGGGACGCAATAGGGAATGTGTCCTTCAAAAATGAGACATCCCCATGCTCCTTTTTGTCTAAAAGCCATCATTTTTAGGACAAAAAAACAAATGATTGTAAACACAATGTATAGGAAGTTAAGGACCTCATGACGGACAACTAGGGTTGGTTGGTGTGCTATTCAATTTTTCAATAAGTAACATTCTTTTGTTGGTCCTCACACCTTCATGTAGTGGTCACATGAAAACACAAGTCAATTATTGTGTTGTGGTCCTCACACCTTCATGTAGTGGTTACATGAAAACACAAGTCAATTACTGTATTGTGGTCCTCACACCTTCATGTAGTGGTTACATGAAAACACAAGTCAATTACTGCATTGTTAAGCACTACCTTGTGCAGTGGTGTTAATTTTTTACCTGCTTTTAAATTAGATTTGTTAAGACTTAAATCTATCTTTTGAATTTTCTAAATATAATAAGAAATTTTTCTAAATATAATAAGAAATTTTTCTAAATATAATAAGAAATACATTATTGTAGATTATTTGTAATTGTAATTATTATGTTCTTACATCATCACATGGATCAATTATGATTTAGTTTGTTACATGTAATGATGTATATTATTAGCCCATCATCATGTATACAATTCCAATGATATATATCGCAATTTTTATATATTTTAATTTTATCTTTTAGTATTTTAGGTGGAGTCCCCTATTTTGAAGACCCCAACATCCTCTATGGCATTCCCTAGAATTTGTGGAGGGCTTCCGCATGTCCCCCAAATGCATTTCCTCACTCTTGCATGCACATCAAAGTAAATAAAATAGTCATCAACGACTCTACTCAGTGCAATATGTGCATGTGATATTTGCTCCCTATGCCCTACCCAAGCTAGGAGAACCATCATATTTGGCAAAACAACTTCACCAAAAAATATCCCCTATTTCTTTTTCCTTTGCTCCACTGCACGCAATTACTTCTGAAACTATTATAACTTAGCTAGTGTTTCTAGCTAAGTATTGATATGCTATTAATCGGAGTTTGTATTCACATGGAATCTCTATGTAGAGTCAACTCTTTTGAGTTGTCTTTGAATTGTGAAAACCTGGTACACCAGCGCATATACTTACTCAAAATGAAAATTTCACAATTCAAAGACAACTGCTTAGAGGAGTTGACGCTACATAGAGATTCCATGTGCATACAAACAAACTCCCAGTAATAGCACATCAATGCTTTAGCTAGAAACACTAGCTAAGTTATAAGTTTCAAAAGTGATTGCATGCAGTGGAGCAAAGGAAAAGAAATAGAGCATATTTTTTTGGTGAAGTGGTTTTGCCAAATATGATGGCTCTCCTTGCTTGGGCAGAGGGCATAGGTAGCAAATATCACATGCACATATTGCACTGAGCAGTTGATGACTGACTATTTTATTTATTTTGATGTGCATGATGATTTCTTTCTAGATAGAATGTTAAAAGCCCATATTTCTGTCTATGGGAAAAGTCCATCTTTGAAAGAAACGTGGATATATTATAAGTTATGAACATTTGTCAGGCAAGCACAAATTGAATGGCATCAAAAACAAAATTAATACACAGGCAAAAATGAGAAATACATCTCCACTTATGTTCTTTCTTGCAAAATTTGGTGCCAATGCGATTTAAGGGTAGATGATATAAAATTATAATCCAAGAACTGCTACCAAGTTCCCTACCATGTAGGTAGATTGATAAATTTCCCAACATTAAAAGCCTTACTTCTTTCCAGCTTACAGTCTTCATCAGCATACTTCGTACCCTTTTCCTTGTATGAATCCAGGAAAGTATCTCAATTTCCAAAATAACAAAAAAAACTATTGACAGAAAACCAGAGCCTTACTTTTTCTTCCCAGCTTTACCCTCCTTTCTCCTTACTATCTCATCAGCATACTTGATACCCTTTCCCTTGTATGGCTCTGGGGGTCGCCATTTTCTTATGTCGGCTGCGAATAGTCCAATAGCACATTTATCTCTTCCTGATACAGTGACGTTGGTGTTTCCTTCAACCGTCACTTTAATGCCATCTGGAACTGTTAAACGAACGGGATGTGAAAATCCCAAATTCATAACTAAGTCATTTCCTTCTACAGTAGCACGGTAACCAACTCCAACTAGCTGGAGTTTCTTCTCAAAGCCTTTTGATACCCCAACGACCATGTTGTCGGTAAGAGTGCTGCAGCAATAGTCAACTAAACAAATTAGAAATCAAAATTGGTTTTGATAGTCAAGAAAAGATACCATGCAAGATGCAAGTGTCAAACAAGAAACTGAAAATTAATAATGGTAAAAAGGGGAAAAATACACTTCACACCACATGGTCAAGTTACCTTATTAGACAGCATAATTCCTTGAATATGTGAAAAGAAATCCCCCAGTCCATATTTTTGCAGTCGTATATTTTCTTTGCAAGATGGAAACAACATACTAAAAATTGCATCAAGGCATTCACAGTCCATGACATAAGAAACATGAGAAACATCATTAATCACAAGGATGATCAATCAGCAACTATCCTTAAGGTTTTTAATGATGAACATCCCATTTCAATCAAATAGCATGAACACTAATGGGAATTAAAGTCCCAGATTAGAAGTCAGAAACTACATTGGTCAGGCATGAAAGGATCCTAAGGCAATAATGCATCGACTGATATTCGATATGAAGTGCTAATATGCTTTGCTATAAGCAATATGCAGTATGACTTCTGAAAATGACTCAAAGTAGATCCATTCATATGTTTGCAACCTTAAGAAATAAGACCCTATTGTGGAAGACACTTCTATCAAGACAAAGCAGTTCAGTTTGATCAGAACTGGCTGGTCTCGAGGACACCAAACCAGACCATGGACCAGATCTGCAAGCCAGCTATGTCATAAACTGGCCACTTCAGGCCAGTTCCAACATAAAGGCTAAACCTGTCCCACACCCACCAGCACACCATTTGGGGGAAAAATAGAAACCAAAAGTTGACATTTTCCTTCGTCTTTCTTTTCTATCATTTCACTTCAATTTTTAACATTACCAGTAATAGTTCCAGGATTTTTTAAGAGTGGTTCCAACCTCATCAGACTTTCAAAATTCAGAAAACTTCAGAATGTTGAAGACAAGACTGGTAAGATTGCAACATCTCAGGGCTGGATTCTATCATGTACGAGGGCATGGGTCTTAACCAACACAAATCCATCTCAACTTCAGATCTAATAAGAACTGAGAGCAATCAAAAAGAAATTGACATGCAAATCTCTGAATGCTGAAAAGATCCAAAGTTCAGATGGATCTACACTTGTGTCTATGTGTGTCTGCATGTGTGTTAAGTAATGCTTGGTATTATTTTCTTAAATGTTCTTCTTTTTGCAATATTTTTTTAATATTTGATTTATAAAGCAAGAATGTTACACATCTGCTCCATATTGCACTATCATTTTTTTAATTCCTTTTAAAATGGGACAACTTATGCCATGTCACCTCAAAATCAGACACAACATTACACCTCTCATACTAGGTTGCAGAATGCACATTACTTTTCTTGGTGCAATCAACAGCACCAAGCCCTCAATAGAACCCAATGTCGGTAGTGTTTACTGTTGAACTCATCTACCATGACCTTCAGCAAAAATGTACCTTCCACTAAAGCCAAAACCACTAAATTGGCATGTTGAGATTTTTGCCTCATTTTAAAGCTTATATTAGCCAATTTCATCAAAATTGGAGGTGTTAGCTTGAGCAACAATGTGGGTGGATGTACATGGACCCACAAGTTGCACCAAGCACTAGTACCAGTGTTCGTAAAGGATTGAGTCAGAGGGCAGGGGAGACAAACAGAATTACTAGTGATGATGATCCTAATACAAGAGATGACTTTGGTGATATGTAGTTATTTATTGTAGGCTGTAGCATGATGTTTTGGGCTCTAGAGGACCAATGTTTATGCATTTTGTTTAAGATATGCATCCCACTCAGTGTCATTTTGATATGTTCACCCTTACATGTTATACACATGAGCATTGCATATTTGGTGTCTACAGGTTTGGATTCACATTGATGTACATGAATATATAATATATTTTTTTATTAAAATTTACATATTCTATGTACTTTTCTGTACACCAGTTTTTCAACCTGATTTTCCAGCCAGTTCTGGTTTTGATAATATAATCTCATTTAAGGTGTAAAGGTAATATTTACTAACTACAAAAAAACAGGATATACAAGAGATAAAAAATTGAAGCACCAAAAAAAGAGTATCAGGGTATATAATAACCAAGGACGTTTTAGTAGTGTTTCTCTTGGCAATGGAAATTGATTATTCTTGATGTCTATCCAATAAAAAATCATTTCTAGAACTAATCATGTAAAACTGTCTTTGGGAACTCTTTACCCCCAGCTCCCCCTGTGAAACAAGCCCTCATTTTCTCTAGAAAAAGTTCCTCCTAAACTAATATTCCCTGCCCATTTTAGTGGCATCTCTCTTATCAATGGATAAAAAATATTCTCGAAGTTTTCTCCAACCTAATCACTTCTAAAACTTCTCACCATATGCAGTTAAATCGTCTTTAAGAACTCTGACTACTTCCTCATTTTCTTTACAAAATGGTGTCCCAGCATCATTCTCACTAATGGAATCTTTAGAAAAATGTATTTTCTTTCTTCAACAAAATTGCCATATATTAATGTCTAACAAACAACCAAAAGATAGGTACAACGGAACTAGGAACTACAATCAATGATGCAAAGTTGTTGGAGTGCCTTAGGTTACTCTAAAAGTATAGAACAAGACAATACAAGAATACATCAAATAAATAGGTTATCAAAGAAAGAGAAAAAGGCACAGGGCAAGAATTATGTAAGATGTCCATTAGACTACATGAGGAGAAAGAAGTATTTGTCACAACATCAATCACTAAGAAGGACCAAATGCCTTGGTTGATGTCGTTTGGAGAGTTTCTAGTGCAAAGAGACCATGGTTGGGTGATTCTACCAGGTGCAGGAGAGCCATGAGCATATTTTCTTCTAGAATTTGAGGCCAAATAAAAGAATATCATGATAAGAATCTAGCCTAGATTGGGTTGTTGATCCAATCTATGTTGAGGACCAATAGGCTCAACCCCTCTAATAAAGACTTCAGCAACCCTATGGTGAGATGTATGTGGTCCCACCGACCTAGTGCATGTTGTGCTAACCACCGAATGATCTATCTTTCAGTTAACTCCACCAAGCACTAAAATAGGTTGGCAAAAAGAGGTAATCAATATAACAAGTTTAGAAGAAACCTACAGGGTCCATTGTTTGAGAGTTACTGCCTCACACATGTAAAGAGCTAGCACTCTAGTCAGGATATCAAATGAAAGTGAGTAGGTGTTGGGAGTGGGATCCCCCAAGCGTTGTTTTGGGGCTAAAAGCCCATGTTTAAGTCAAATTTTTGTAATATTATTGTAAAGATTCCGCATTTTGTGGTCGCCGAGCACGAAGGTGCTATGTGTCACAAAGGGTAGTCCGCCCTTAGTTTTGTAAAGTAAAGTCAGCTGTAAGAGATCTACCCATGGTCCGTGGACCATGGGATTGTATAAAAAGAGCTAAGCTCTAAGTAGTTAGAGGCATCAAACATGTAAGAGAGTCATAGTTTTAGAGCAAAAAGTCTAAGTCTTGGGTTGTAGCGTAGGTAAAGGCTCTGCAGCTGAGTGCATAGACGCCTAGGGTAGAAGTTCGTAGCTGAGTGCACAGACCCCTGCAGCTGTGTGCGCAAGGTGGACAAAGTCTGTAAACGCCTGGGAAATGTTAATAAAAGGAGTTATTCTGCAGTTTCTGTGTAAATGTTCTATTGATGGGTTTGGATATTTTGTGTATGAATTTCCTTTATTATGCTTCTATGATGTGCAAATGAATACAGTTACATTGAATGATTAACCACAACTACGAATATCTAACTACGCAGTGATAACTTTGAGTATTCGGCAAGATAAGCAAATCACTTAGGGTAATTGAGGAATCTGCACGGACCTGAGCCACAGGTTAGGACTGCGCGAAGGTACTGAAAGCTGGAATAGAGGGTTTGTCTTACAAGCCCTAAAGCGAGATCACCTGCGTGAAGGCAGGGATAGGAGAAATCAAACGACAACACAACCTTCTCAGAGTGCAAAAACTGGGTTCCAGCGTCCCCCCATACTGCTTCGGGTGAGACTTCGGTCCCCGCTCAGCGGGCTGATGCCGAAAGGGCCAGTAATGTAGGGATTTGTTTGGCTAATTAACGTTGAACCTGGGTCAGGCCCCCTCAAGCCAACAAATGGTTTCGTTGCCAGAACCGGAATCTACATAAGAGATGTGTGATGTCGTATCACTGGAATCCAACTAAGAAGGAGATTGGAGATTGGAAACTGGTTGGATAGAAAAATCCACGAATTCACGACACAAGAGAACAGAAACCCGTGACTGACAAAAGAACAGTGGTTGGACAGATACCTATATACAGAGATCCACGAGATCTTTTTCTGCTCCTTCCCTATCGAGCTATACGAGTGGATCACGAAGCTAGCAGATAGCCAAGGAAGGTGGAAACTTGACGGTCCTATTGTGTGGACCCCGGAGCTAGTGCGAAGGTTGGAAGCATCAGAGGATAAGATCGTCCACGCTGTCGATCATTGGCTCGATCACGTCATAGGAGGATTTGTGACTGAATTCATGGTCGACACCTCAGTCAGCTATAGCGAGGCGGAGGGATGCTTTTTCAAAGGTCCTATGAGGTAAGTACGTAAAAGCTTTGAATACTTGGATTAAAATGTTGTTGTGCGAAAAACGGGTTATGTAGCTACCTTGATGTTGGGGACTACGCGAAGCGGAGAAACTTATAGAAACAAAGGAAAAAAGGGTTCGTAGTATAGCCCTTTGATTCACCTCCGCGAAGTAAAAAAGAAGGAATAGCAAAGGTTTCTTCGCGAAGTGCTATTCAGTTAATAAGACAAGGATTCCCGCGAATACCACCTCTGCCCACACCCCCTCCAACTTCACTACCCTCACCTCCAACTTCGCCCATACCACCTCCACCTCCACCGCGGTTCAATATGGCAAATACAGTGAAGTTTCCTTTGTTCAAAGGCTTGGGAAATGAGGACCCGGACCAATTCTGGTTTGTTGTGAGAGTTGTATGGGAAGTTCAAGGTGTTATAGATGATCATATAAAGAAGGCAACACTGGTTAGTGCTCTGCAAGATCGCGCGCTAACCTAGTATATTAAGTACTCTAATGATAACCTGAATGTTGGAGTAGCAGACATCCAGGCAGCGTTAAATAGGGAATTTAGTAGGCCTAAATCTGAGGCGTAGTCGATTGTGGGATTCAAAGAGATCGCGATGCAACCAGGCGAGATGCCTTGGGAACTAGATCAGAGGCTGAAATGTACAATCCATGAAGCCAACATGAATTTGACATATGGATAGCATCGCGAGTGGTTTGTGGCTTCGTTATTAGCACACCTAAGGAGTGCGCTGTCGCAGCAGAAGATAACAACTCAAGCAGAGGCCTTCGAGATTGCCCTGAGACTACATGAAACTCCGATGCAAGATCCTCATCTAGGAGTTCAGCAGATCCATGTGCAGCTGAAGAATCTGTCCCTTGAAATGCAAAGTCTGAAGCAAGATAGAACGGTTCGATCAGAGGTACGCGAGGAGGTATGGTGCTTGAAATGCAAGAGTCAGGATCATGACAAAGACCATTTCCCGGTCTTTGCAAATTACATTGCAGGAGGAAGACTGATGCTTTTAAGGCCAGAACCTCAAGCAGGACCTAGCGCGGGGCCTGCATTATGGTGCGCTATCTGTCAGGTAGCTGGAAAACATGCCACGGATAACTATCACTTACTACAGAAGTATGTACAAGCACCACAACAGTTGTTCTGCAACTTTTGTAGGTCAGTAGGGCATGATGAGCGTACTTGCAGAAGCTATGAACTGATGATGGATAGAACTCCCGCCTATAGGGTTCAGGCCAAAACGCAGCCCTTGACCAAAACACAGGGATGGCGCGAACAAGATTTCAGGGGTGCGGAAGAGGCCCAAGCGGAGGAGGACCTGGTAGAGGTCGAGGACAGTTGATTTGCTACAATTGCGGAGGACCAGGACACTATGCCCGCGATTGCACTAATCCAACGCGTCCCTTGTGCAAGTATTGCACACTGTTTGATCATGAAACGGAAGACTGTCCTACGCTGATAGCTAGGATACGTGACAAAGGGGCGCTACCACCTCCGCCGACTTAGAACCTGTAGATGATGAGGTCTGAGCCGCACGAGGAAGATCCAAACGTAAATATAGTGCTCAGAAGTGGAATCGCGACAGGAGATGACAAGGGGAAACAGCTAGAAGACAGTACATGGGTTCGCAAAGCCCCGGCAAAGGAGGCTGAGTTCGATTTGGAGCGCGCTCGTGAAACCTTCATGGAAGCTAAGAAGAGCTTCACTGAGGCCTCCACCTCAGGAAGCAAGGATAAGCCTGAGCCAGAGATGGACCCCTCTATGCTCATGACTTTCCTGGAAACCTGTATGAAGTTACTATGTGATAGTAAGGCTGTGAAAGGGTTACAAGAACTCATCAATAGATGTTGGGACTGCGCCAGGTGAGTCGCACGTAGTACGAAAGATTAGCAAGCATAAAACAAGGACGGGACGGGAGATGAGACTGACCGCACAGATAAGAGAATATGAAATGGATCATGTCATTTTGGACCTGGGGTCAGATGCGAATGTCCTACCTATTGACCACTACGTGTCAACTACCCATAGCAGTACAACCCCTTTTTGCAAAAGGGGTAGCGCCTGATCGATGTGTTCTTGCCATCCAGCTATCATCATCAGCCTGAGGATCATCTCATAATATAAACCCAATCTGCATATGTATAATGTAAATAATCTCAGCAGATCCATGTCGTGTATGTAATCACCTAGCTAAACCTAGTTTTCTGGTAACGATCTACATTCCGGGAAGTTTTTTGTCTCACCGATCCATTCTCGGATGGTCGACAGAGTTTTCCTTCAACCTTACACCAAAGCCAGAATGGATTTCGTCGCTAGCATCTTATGGGAGTCCTAGTGTTCTAGATCGAGTTTGTGTAAAAGTGATTTGGGAATAATCCTAACTATTTGGTTAGCTTATTTTATTACAAACTGCTTGATCTACTAGATTGTATTTGTGTCGCAGAACTGAGTAGTCTGTGAAGGTCTTTTGCAAATGGGTTTTCCCCCTTGGGATGTAAAAAATGTAAAAATCATGATTTAAAGTGTCTTGAGAGTTAGAAAAATAATTTATCCCCTCATAGGTCCTAGGTCCTAGGTAAATTTAAATTTTCCAGAGGTAAAAATTGGTGGATCCTTTAAAAAATTGAATCTTAACAGGTCCAGGGATCAAGGTTAATTGATTATTTTGCTAAATTTTATGCCTTGGGTCCCTAGGGTTAAGTCAAAGTCAAAATTTTGAGGAAATAAATGCAAAATTTTAATTTTTGAATTAATTAAAATGCATTTAATTGAAAAATTCGAAATTTCCTCAATATTTAAAATTTCAACAGATGAAATTAAAAGAAATTTTGATCCTCATCAACGATTGAGATCACTTTGACAAGGATCACTCGAACTAGCCGTTGGAAGATTTATCTTTAAATAGGAGGTCATTTGTCAGTCAGTGTCATCCGATCTTTTGATTGTGTACTAAGCGAAAAATCTCTCTTGTAATCTTTTTATGAGCAATAAAAAAAGACTTTGGAATTAAATTTTTGCTGGTGTTACTATTCATGGAAATGCTATAAGATGTATTATTTTAGTGCGTAATTTCTTTTTTGCCATTAATAATAGCTTCTGAAAAGCGATTTGGGTACATGTATCTTGCTCAGTCGCTGGGGTTTGAATGATAATTTAAGTTTTGAATATAATAGCAGGTATCTCTATTAAATCTAAATTTTATTATTGTTCTCTCGCTCTATGGTGACGGCTGAATTGAGTTTTGCAGGAAAATCCTTGATTATTAGATCATCGAGCGTTCGAGGAAGTTCTCGGCTGAACCAGCCAACTCCCAATCCATGTTTTCTCAAGAGCCCAGTTTGAGTTTGAGCCCAGGCTTATCATAAGATATTTTTATGGATGATGCATGAAGGGTTTCGAGCTTAGTACCTCCTCTAAAATTCAAAAAAAAAATTGTGCTAAATCATTAGATCTGGCTATTGAGAGCCTCAGATCATCAGATCTGGGAGCGGAGTCGAACTCACACTCCCTAGATCTGATAGATCTTCCATTTGTGTACATAGATCCGTAATTAATTTTAGTTTTCTGACTTTGGTTTTCAAGGTTTTAGTGTTTTTTTTGGGTCATTGTGTATATCGTTTGGGTGTTTTTTTGTTGTATTGAAGCTACAGATCTGAAGCTGAAATTTGTGCAGAGTCCAGATCTAGGCCCTAAAGGGTAAGATCTGGATTTCTGGTTTTCATCAGCATCATTTTGGCAGGGATCATGTCCAGATTTCGCAGTCTAAAGGTTCAAATTTAAATTCAGATCTGGAAATTTCGTGAGGGTTTCATTAAGCAATCTGAAGTATAAGGATTTAAGAAATTTAATTAAATCTGGAAAGTTCAATAAGGGTTTCATTGATAAATTTTATGCTGAAGTATAAGATCTTAGTCTCGAAATTTCTCCTGGTTCTTGGGCTGCAGTTTCTCTGCTGCCTAGGGTTTCCTAAGAACAAGATTTTGAAATTGTTTTCTCTGTTGTTCCCTGAAAAAAATTCGAAATTACTTTTGGGCTTTGAATTTTTATTTTTTTTTAAAAGCTCTGGAGAAATCTGAGTTTTTACCTGAGTTCTGTCTGGTGCCTAACCTCCACGCAATCTCTCCTCACCTACGTGCTGCCACAAGCTCCCTCCACTGTATGTTTCCTCCCCGCAGATCTCCTCAAACACTTTCATTCGCTGCATATAACCCTCGTCTTCAGCTCCATCAACCTACAGTGCATTGTTCTCACGCTTTTCTTTTTTTATTACCACAGCCTTCATCCTCTTTCCACAGCATCCATCCGTGTGCTATCTCCCTGGCTGCGTGTCCATTCCCTCTGCGTATCCAAGCTCTCCTCTCCACGTTGTCCATCTCCCTCCATCCAAGCACCTGAACAGTGCAAACAACAAAGCTTTCGTTTTTTTTGTCTTTTGTGTATATATTTAGGTTGGCCGCATTCCCTTTTTTTTGTTATTTCATTCATATATTGGTTAGTTTTCATTTTTATATAGTTAGGGTGTTAGTGCATGTGTATTCTAAATTGATGTTGACTTAAGTTTGATTTTGATTTGTTTTACTTTTGTTTTGGTTTTCATTTGATTTTTATCCCATTCGATTTTTTTTGTTTACGCCTTTGTTTTTTTTCCTTTTTCTTTTGATATTTTTTATTTTATTTTATGATTTGACTTTGCCTTTTGAATTTTGATTTGATTTTTTTATTTATTTTGATTTTATTTATAAAAAATCCTAAAAATAAAAATAAAAATCTAAAAATTAATAAAAATTCAAAAAATTTAAAATTTCATAACATTTTTAATAAAAATCCTAAAGATCAAAAATTTCTAAAAGATGAAGAAAATCTCAAAATATTTTGTGACTGAGAATAAACAAAATTAAAGGGTATTTTCGCTTAAACTCTAGAATTTTTAATGTGGCCTATGTCCCATTAAAAATTTTGATTTTTTTAAACCCTTTGATTAAATTAAGTTCCTAAGGAATAATTAAAAAAAATTAATCTAAAGTTCCTTAGTGTCATTTGGTCACTAAATGCAATTTTTATAATTTTCCTATGGTCAAGGTGCGATAAACATTTTTAATCATATATGGCTGCTGAAGAAAAATTATTAAATATAGATTTGGGCAGTGAGCGAAAACAATTTTAAATCTAGAATTTATTGCGTATGGATTATTTATGATCGTCGCTTTTCATCGTTCTGGATAGCTTGTCTTATTGAGGGTTAATTCAAAATATCAAAGCCACTGGTCCATAATTGTTTCTATCTTGTGGTCGTGTTTTGTTTACGTTGACATTTAATCTATCAATCTGATTTAATCATTGACATTAATCAAGTTGTCCATCTTTAAAATCTCCTAGAGCCTGTGATCCATAGGCTTTCTCATCCATTTACCTTAGGGACTACCCCCCTTGACTTGCCTAAGACAGAGTCTAAACGGAGTAAGGATTAAGAGTGACAGCACTTACTCTGAGCGTTGTCGCGCTGCCTAGACACTTTGTGCAACAACATTTTTGGCGCCATTGCCGGGAATGGAGTTCTTATGTCCTTGGTTTCTTCGACATCGTTTTAATCGTCTCATCTTTTCCGTCATTCATTAGCCTGTCAAGCGGCACATCATTTCCTGGCGTCATTTGATCTTTTCATCGCCCTATCTTTGGTCACCTCGTTAATCGTTTCATCTGCACCTTTAGCACCTAGACTTCTCGGTTCGTTTCTTGTTTGGGTGGCGACTCCATTTCTTTTCATTTATTTTTTCTCAGACAAGAAGCCCTCCCCTATATCCGGTTGTTTGTTACCTTTTAAATCCTAGAGTTAGATTCATGTTCAAATGGCGACTCCACTTCATTCATTTCTACAGGAATTTCTACTCGAAGCTCGCTTCTTGTGGATCTCTTGATTTCTTGAGCAGAGGTCTCTCTCTATCATCCATTTGGTCCCTCGTTATTCATCATGGATTATTCGTTTACCCCGTGTCATTTTACTGATGTTCTCCATGATATTCCGAAAGTGGCCATTCATAAATTGTCTTTGTTCTCGGGTGGTGATTCAGTCGTTGCTAGAAAGCATCTATGTAGGTTTTCTCGTATAATGCTCATATATTGTAGTTCTCCCCAGTATGATCATGAAGATGTCAAAATGCGTCTATTTTCCTTTTCTTTAGAGGATGATGCTTTGAATTGGTTTAATAATTGTCCTGAAGATTCTTTCGCTTCTTTACAAGACATCGTCAATACTTTTAAAGATAGATATGGTTATCAAAATAGCTCACCTTGTGCCCCTAAAATTATGCAACAGAATGAAAGTGATCTTGTGAATGATCGAGCTGTCGATGAAAGATTTCAAGACAATTCTCCATATCGGAATGTGCCCACATGTACCATTGCAGATCAAATCCATGATAGTGGAAAAGCAGGGACAAGTTATCAAATCAGTGTCGCCAATGAAAGGGAAAATGAGAAGCAAATTATAGAAGAACTAATGTCGCTGGTAAAAAATATCGAGATTAATCAAGAAAAATTTGTAACTGATTACGTCAAGGATATGAGAACTTTATACACCCACCTGGAAAAGCGAGATAAGGAGATGGAAACCATGAAAGCTAATCATGACAGGGAAATTAATTCTATGCAAAACAAGTTATTAACTATGGATGAAGAAATGACCATCATGATGTTATGAAACCAGCTTACAAAAAAATAGAAAAGATAGATCAACGCCTTAGAATTCAGCCTCTTCGAGGGGGCAACCTCTTTTACATTACACAAATGAATGATTCTTTGATGATTCAAATGACAAAACCTCCTTTCTATATATAGGAGTTTAAGAAGTCACAATATAACCCAGCCGACCTAACAATAATAATATGAAGGCACAAAAATGACATTAGAAGGATTTTATGGGGCACAGTAATAACAATATGGGGACAAATGGGGCACAACAATATTAATAAGGGATACAACTACAATAGTAATGTGGTAATCACTAGTATTATAGGGACCTAACATGCCCCTCTCCTTCAAAAAAGTGTTGTCCTCAACACTTGAATAATTCTGGATGCTTCTGTATAAAATTCTCATCCTCCCATGTGGAATCTTCAGCAAATAAGTTCTTCCACTTGATGAGATACTCCGAAATTGATCGATTTCGTAGCTGTCGAGTTCTTGTTTCTGTGACTGCATCCAGTTCTAATATAATTTTTCCTTCCGCGTCAAGTTCAGGCAATATTGTTTGAACTGGGAGCTTGTCGCCTATAACCTTCTTTAAACATGAAACATGGAAAACTGGGTGCACTCGAGAAGCTCCAATTTGTATGCCATAGTACCAATCTTTTGCAACACCTTGTACGGACCATAATACTTTGGTGATAATTTATTATCCTTCTTAGCTTGCTTGAGGGACATTTGTTTATATGGTTGTAGCAGTTGGAATACCCAATCACCTACATCAAAACTTCTTTCGTTGCGATGTTGATTTGCTTGTTGTTTCATTCTATTCTGCGCCAACACGAGGTTATCCTTTAAGAGTTGGGTTGATGTTCAACGTGATGTTCCACTGCTTGAACCTTAGAATTTTCTCTTAAATATGATGTGATGGATGGTGGTTGATATCCATAAAGTGCCATAAATGGGGTCATTTTTGTTGCTGTATGGAAGGAAGTGTTATACCATCATTCAGCGAGAGGCAACCATTTGACCCATTGTGTCTGTTTATCAGATACAAAACAACGAAGATATCCTTCCAAACATTTGTTTACTATCTCAGTTTGCCCATCAGATTGAGGATGATAAGATGAGCTATGGCTAGCTGAGTACCAAGACAAGAAAATAATTTTGTCCAAAAATTTCGTATCTCTGTCACTTACAATAATCTTTGGGTTTCCATGTAGCTTTTGAATTGTTTCCATAAATGCTATAGAAACTGTACTTGCTTTAAATGGATGTGATTATGCACAAAAGTGTGCATACTTGGTAAATCTGTCAACTACCACCATGATGACACTCTTTCCCTCAAACTTGGGTAGACCTGTGATAAAATCCATTGAAACCTCCTCCCAACGTTGGCTTGGAATGGATAAAGGTTGTAATAGACCCAGGGTCTTAATTGTTTCAACTTTATTTTGTTGGCAAACCAAACATTCCGCCACAAACTTTTGAATATCCAATTTAAAGCCATC
Organism: Pinus tabuliformis; assembly: GCA_031772625.1. Taxonomy (NCBI): domain Eukaryota; kingdom Viridiplantae; phylum Streptophyta; class Pinopsida; order Pinales; family Pinaceae; genus Pinus; species Pinus tabuliformis. The sequence continues at coordinate 1,250,541,691 of CM062809.1, forward strand.
CCAAAAAAATTCCTTCTTAACCCTGTGGTAAGTTTTTAAAAATCTTGAGTGCCCTCCTAAGGGAGAAGTGTGCAATTCCATAAGAATCTTTTGTTTGAGTTGGGAATTCTTACAAAGGTATAAGTGATCTTTGTACCATAACAAATCATTTTGCCAGCTAAATGTATCAGATGTACTGGAATCTTGTTGTAACTTTCGAATAAGTACCCACACTTCTTCATCATTCTTCCATTCCTCCCTTGCTTCGTTTATCCAATCTGGCTGGATAATAGAAATGGCGTACAACAATGCTTCCACATCCTCATCCTTTCTTGAGAGTGCATCTACCACCACATTTTGCTTCCCTTTTTTGTAGATGATTTCAATGTCATAACCCAACATCTTTGTGACCCACTTTTGTTGCTCTTTAGAGGATAATCTTTGTTCTAAAAAGTATTTAAGGCTATCATGATCCGTTTTCACCTTGAAGTGTCTTCCCATTAGGTAGGGTCGCCATTCCTTAAGTGCATGTAGTATTGCCAACACTTCCTTCTCATAAATAGCTTTGTGTAAAAACTTTCCCTTGATTGGACGACTTTCAAAGCAATGGGTCTTTCATTATGCATTAAAACAACACCAATTCCATTTCCTGAAGCATCACATTCCACAATAAAGGTTTTTGTGAAGTCCGATGTAGCTAAGACCGGTGCTTGGCACATTGCCTCTTTAATATGTTCGAAGGCCTTTGTTGCTTCTGGAGTCCATGAAAAAGCATCTTTCTTCAATAATGTTGTTAGAGGTGCTGCTATTCTCCCATAATTCTTAACAAACTTGCAATAATACCCTGTCAACTCGAGAAATCCTCGCAGATGCTTTATGGATGTGGGGATTTTTCATTCCTTAATGGCTTTAATTTTGCTAGGGTCTACCTTAACTCCTTCATGAGATACAATATGACCCAGATATTCCACCTCTTGTACTCCAAGGAAACATTTGGAATTTGGATTTTTTTGCATATAATTGTTTCTCCTCCAATAGTTGTAGCATCCTGTCAACATGTTCAACATGATCCTTCCAAGACTTGCTGTAGATTAGTATATCATCAAAAAGTACTAACACAAATTTTCTAAGGAAGGGTTTGAAAATGGAATTCATCAAACCTTGAAATGTAGAAGGTACATTGGTAAGGCCAAAAGGCATGACCAAAAATTCATAATGACCCTCATGAGTTCTAAATGTTGTTTTCGAAATGTCTTCAGTCTGCATTCTAATTTGATGATATCCTGAACGAAGATCCAACTTGGTGAAGTAAATTGATCCATGCAATTGATCCAGTAATTCATCAATATCAGGAATGGGAAACTTATCTTTAATAATGAGCTTGTTGAGCTCCCTATAATCCGGACACATGCGCCATGATCCATCCTTCTTGTGCACCAATACTACTGGAGCAGAGAAAGAACTTTGACTAGGTGGAATTATACCCGACTCTAGCATTTTTGCAGCGATACGTTCAATTTCACTCTTTTGGGTATAGGGATATCTGTACGGCCTGATGTTTGGAGGAACACTTCCTGGAATCAGATGAATAACATGATCATGATCACGAATAGGTGGGAGACCTTTGGGAGTCTCAAATACCTTGGAATGATTGTCCAAGACTTTTTGGAGATCTGGAGAAATAGATGATTTTGATGTAGAAACATCTAACGAACATAATTGTGCAACTACACCTCTTTGTTCCTTTTTTATAAGCTGTCATATCGTTAGAGCTGATTATCTTTCCCGGTTTCCCTGCAATACCCCTTAATTCAACTTCATTTCCTTCCGTAGAAAATTTCATGAAAAGTACTTGAAAATTAAAAGCTATTGTACCCAAGGATTGTAGCCATTGGAATCCTAGTACAACATCAGCACCTCCCATTGAAATGGAAAGCATTGGGCTAGTTAATACATATTCTCCCAAGGATAGTTTGATATTATGGCACTTTCCAGAGCAATTTATCGTTCCTCCATTTGCAACCATCACTTGACACTCTGGTGTTGGATATAGGAAGCAATTCAATTCTTTTGCTATCTTACAATGAATGAAATTGTGGGTACTTCCTGAATCAAGCAACACTATTACCTTTTTCTTCTTGATTTGTCCTTCTATCTTGATGGTTTGAGGAGTGGTAATTCCAGCCAATGCATTACAAGATATGGTCGGATTCATTTCTTCTTTATCTAGGCTTTGTTCCTAGCGTATATCCTCTTCTTTTGACCTTTCTTGTTCCTTTTCTTCTTCCTCTTCACAATCTATGTAGAATAATTTCTTCTCAGCACACTTATGACCTTTAGTGTATTTGCTATCACAACCGTAACAAATCCCTTTTGCTCTTTTTTCTTTCAATTGTTGTGGTGTCAACCTTATAGGTTGTGGAAGGCTAGGGGCAACAGCACTTTCATCTTTATAGTTGTAAGTGGTATGCTTCCTAGTTGCCATAATTTTGCTTTCCATTTTTCTTGCTAACCTGAATGCCTTCTCTAATGAATCAGGTTCCCAAAGGGGAACATCATGTTGCATATTATCCTTTAAAGTCCCTAAGAACACATCAATCCTATGTTCCTCCGGAATATTTTTAACCCTTATTTTTGGAACTCCTCAATGTGCTCCATTATTGAACCCTTTTGTTTGAGACTTATCAATTGGCTAAAAAAAGTGTTGCTTTTTGTATCCTCATGATGTGCTGTCAATTCTTCCGTAAAAATTGCCCAAGTGATAATTTGTTTACGAAAGCAAAGCCATTGATACCATACAAACTGATTTGGTTCCAAATATAAAGTTGCAATACGTACCTTTTGTGTGTTTTCCACATTATTGAGATCGAAAAATTGCTCAATCTGTAATATCCATGTTGCGGGATCCTTGCTATCAAACTTTCTCATATCGATTTTTGGAATATGGTGGGTCTTTGATCCAACATTAGGGTCTACAAAATCATGATTAACATTTATTTTGTTCTCATCATGAGTTTCCTTTACTACCCTTTCACCATTAGTAAGTATTTCTTGTAGAAAATTTGTCAAATCTATCTTCAAATCTGCCATCCCTGTCTTCAAATCTATCTTCAAATCGTCCATCTTAGCTTCCACGTCATTCATCTTTGCTTCTACATCTTTCTTTAAACCATCCATCTTAGATTCTCTTACTTTTTGTGCGAGTGACATTTGTTGCACTTGGTCTCGTAATTTTGATATATCATGTTGCATTTCTTCCTCTTCTTCATAAGTCATGCTAGAGCTTTCAGGTTGCTTATTAGGTGTTTGCATTTTTTTCCCTCGGGGCATCAGTTACCGATAATAATGCTCTACTATGCCCTTTGAATTCCTTCAAAATAATTTTTCAAATCAAGCATAAGCAAAAATTTAAAAAAATCTACACACCTTTTTTCACTTTGTAGGAGCTCGATATTGCCTCTGATGTATCTATGTAATTTCGGATCATCCAGTTCTGAAATTGCGACCTGCAGTAGCCCTCTGTGCCATCTTTCCAATGCCACCAGTCTGATCGAATTTAGATTCTCCAAGGCAGAGTTATGCACAATCTCCCAAGATGACCTGATTATAGACCTTTTCAGAAAAACGAAATTGTACGAAGTGCCACGTGTCGTTGTTTCGACCTTAGGATCTGAAAATATACACAGGGAACTACAATCCGTCCTCTTTCTGTAACTTCTTACGAAATTTCAATCTGATGCTCAAAACAAAAGTTATGCCTATTTTCCACAGGTCACCTATTTGGAATATAATTCGAGAGTCTGCAAAAATGTCAACTTCCTCAGATCATATCTCCACAAATATAGCGCGAAAAGCTCTGAAATTCGGACCTGCAGTTCAGAATGATTTCAGCCCAAATGGGTTTTTTTTTAGCATCTGAAACGTCGCAGAAAAAAGTTATAGCGCAAATGCCACGATGACCTGTTTGGAGCAACGAAACCCTAGAATTCAAAGCTCTGATACCAAATGTTATGAAACCAGCTTACAAAAAAATAGAAAAGATAGATCAAAGCCTTAGAACTCAGCCTCTTCGAGAGGGCAACCTCCTTTACATTACACAAATGAATGATTCTTTGATGATTCAAATGACAAAACCTCATTTCTATATATAGGAGTCTGAGGAGTCACAATATAACCCAGCCGACATAACAATAATAATATGAAGGCACAAAAATAAAAATAGAGGGATTTTATGGGGCACAGTAATAACAATATGGGGACAACAGGGGCACAACAATATTAATAAAGGATACAACTACAATAGTAATAGGGTAATCACTAGTATTATAGAGACCTAACACATGACATTCGATTATAATAATCAGTTCGCTACAGTGCAAGCAAATCATAAGAAAAAGACAAACTATATGCAAAATTGTTTCTTGGGCATGAAAGCAAAGAATGACAAAGCAATAAAAGATATGGAAGCTAGTCAAATATGTCTTCAGAATAAGTTATTGAGCATGGAGGAAGACCATGCCAAGGAAGTCAGTACTATGAAGGTTGAACACTCTAGCCAGATGGATGCCATAACAATACAAGTACAGAAATTTCAACAGCGGTCAGAGGATGAAAGAAATAAGGAGACGTCGACAGATCAGAAGCCTACTTATCTGCTTCAACAAGCTCCATCTTATGAGGAGGTCATTGTTCCATTGAAAAGTGGTTAATTGAAAGTGACCCACATAAAATTGAAAACGATAAAAATCAGATGCAAAGTGAAGAAAGACATGTCAAGCATATCTTACATACTTCATCTGAGAGTTTTGAAGCAGAATGTTCCACGTCATCAGTGATACAGCCTGCCATAAAGAAAAGACACAAGAGAAAGAGAACGAGAAAGCAATTTGATGCTTCAGATAGCCGTAAGCAGCTTGATTTTCGGATAGGAAAAAGTCCTACCGTATGCAGAATTGGACATGGCACATCCCCGACAGATTTGCCTGAAAGAAGGCAATGCTCAGTGTGCACTATATTGAATGCATCTGATGCCATGGGGCATCTTTGTATTGTATTTCTAACCTTATGCCCTGTTATTTCAGTGTTTCATTGTGTAGTTAGATTTGGTTTTTCATGTTGTTAGACTAGTTAATAAATGAAGAGCTTATATTTTCCTGTGCTTAACGTTATATGATGATTTTTGGATGGACGCTACTTATATTTTGTTATGTGTTGCGTGGATGTAGATTCTAGATTCTCACATTCATCCAGTGCAGCAACATGTCCCCATGTAGAGCCAGATGTTGACCACTACGTGTCAACTACCCATAGCAGTACACCCCCTTTTTGCAAAAGGGGTAGCGCCTGATCGATGTGTTCCTGCCATCTAGTTACCATCATTAGCCTGAGGATCATCTCATAATATAAACACAATCTACGTATGTATGATCTGTGTCATGTATGTAATCACCTAGGTAGACCTAGTTTTCTGGTAACGATCTACATTCCGAGAGGTTTTTTGTTTCACCGATCCATTCTTGGATGGTCGGCAAAGTTTTCCTTCAGCGTTACCCAAAACCCGGAATGGATTTTGTCACTGGAATCTTAAGGGAGTCCTAGTGTTCTAGATCGAGTCTATGTAAAAGTGATTTGGGAATAATCCTAACTATTTGGTTAAGTTATTTTATTACAAATTGTTTGATCTGCTAGATTATATTTGTGTCGCAGAACTGGGTAGTCTGTGAGGGTCTTTTGCAAATGGATTTTCCCCCTTGAGATGTAAAAAATGTCCTACCGTATGCAGAATTGGACATGGCACATCCGAGAAACAGCCGACAGATTTGCCTGAAATAAGGCAATGCTCAGTGTGCACTATATTGAATGCATCTGATGCCATGGGGCATCTTTGTATTGTATTTCTAACCTTATGCCCTGTTATTTCAGTGTTTCATTGTGTAGTTAGATTTGGTTTTTCATGTTGTTAGACTAGTTAATAAATGAAGAGCTTATATTTTCTTGTGCTTAACGTTATATGATGATTTTTGGATGGACGCTACTTATATTTTGTTGTGTGTTGCGTGGATGTAGATTCTAGATTCTCACATTCCTCCAGTGCAGCAACATGTCCCCATGTAGAGCCAGATGTTGACCACTACGTGTCAACTACCCATAGCAGTACACCCCCTTTTTGCAAAAGGGGTAGCGCCTGATCGATGTGTTCCTGCCATCTAGCTACCATCATTAGCCTGAGGATCATCTCATAATATAAACACAATCTACGTATGTATGATCTGTGTCATGTATGTAATCACCTAGGTAAACCTAGTTTTCTGGTAACGATCTACATTCCGAGAGGTTTTTTGTTTCACCGATCCATTCTTGGATGGTCAGCAAAGTTTTCCTTCAGCGTTACCCAAAACCCGGAATGGATTTTGTCACTGGAATCTTAGGGGAGTCCTAGTGTTCTAGATCGAGTCTATGTAAAAGTGATTTGGGAATAATCCTAACTATTTGGTTAAGTTATTTTATTACAAATTGTTTGATCTGCTAGATTATATTTGTGTCGCAAAACTGGGTAGTCTGTGAGGGTCTTTTGCAAATGGATTTTCCCCCTTGAGATGTAAAAAATGTAAAAATCATGATGTAAAACGTCTTGAGGGTTAGAAAAATAATTTATCCCCTCATAGGTCTTAGGTCCTAGGTAAATTTAAATTTTCCAGAGGTAAAATTCGTGGATCCTTTAAAAAATTAAATCTTAACAAGTCCAGTGTTAAAATTGGCAACTAGGGCCAAACTCCATGTGGGTCATCTTATTTATGGCAGCTAATATTTTTCTTAGGTCCCTCTCATCGAGAAGTGTAGGATTGATCGAAAGACCATCCAATTCCGATAAGTATTCATGGAGTTATGAATTTATTTGCGTTATAAGACAATTCATCAAGGTTGGCCAGCAACCAAATAAACCTCAACGTTTTAGTATAAATAGAGGTGGCTTTCAAGTCATTTCAACACACTTGGGATCTCTTCCTCTCTCTACTTGTCTTTGGATTTTAGTAAGATGAGAGATCTTAACAAATAACATAGCCTAATCCAGAGAGCAGAAAGCCAGAACTACCGAAAAAGACAGAACAACCGGAAAAGTCGGAACTGCCGGAAAAACCGAAAAAACCGGAAATGTCGGAACTGCCGGAAAAGTCGGAACTACCAGAAAAGTCAGAACTGTCGAAAAAGACGGAACAGCCAGAAAAGTCGAAACTGCCAGAAAAGCCGGAAATGTCGGAACTGCCGGAAAAGCTGAAACTCCCGAAAAAGCCGAAAAAGCCAGAAAAGTCGAAACTGTCGAAAAAGCCAGAACTGCTGGAAAAGCTGGAACTGCCAAAAAAGCGAAAAAGGCTAGAACTGTCGGAGCTGCCGGTAACGCCAGAACTGCCAGAAAAGTCGAAACTGTCGGGACTGCCAAAACTGTCGGGAACAACCGGAATTGCAAGAACTGCCTGGAATAGTCGGAACTGCCAAAACTGTCGGAGCATCTGTCTCCAAAGGAGAGCAGCATGCAAGGGACATCTAATTAACATTGGGACAGTTGTATGGTACTTAGCAGCAATACACCAAGCATGCAATGTTACAGCTAGCATGCAAGGGACAACTAGCATGCAACAACAAGCATGCTATGGACAACAAGCATGCAAGGGACAACAAGCATGTTAGGGACAACTAGCATGCAACAACAAGCATGCTAAGGACAACAAGCAAGCAAGGTGCAACCAACACATAGGTCAGGATGGCAACATGGTGTAGCATGGCACATAATGCAGTACAGTGATGGGTACAGTTATGATTAATGAGGCGTGATGAGATGCAACATAGTGATGATGAGTGCAGCGCGGTGAGGTGCAGCATAATGACGAAATGCAGCACAACAATAGGTGAAGGAATCACCTTGGAAAATTAGTTGAAGCAGCATGTCTTCAACTGATCTCATGTATCATCTTTTTAGAGATGATCTATGCTCTTATCTAAATAAGTCAAAGGGTCGACTTATGTTGTAAACATACTATCTCTCTCTCTACTGAACTATTGAAGAACATATAAGAACAATTGATCAAGGGTTTCCCCACATTGGGGTTTGTCCCTGGCTAATGCCACATCTTGTGTCCTCTTGTCTTGGCTTGTCTTCTGCGATTTATGTTTATGTTCTATCTGCAGTTTACTTTAATATTGATGTGATTGCTAATCTGGAAAAGATATGGAACTAACTGTGAAAATTGAAATAAATTGCTCTAAGCATAGAACATACCTAAAATTAACATCCAGGGGCTAAGGTTAATTGGTTATTTTGCTAAATTTTATGCCTTGGGTCCCTGGGGTTAAGTAAAAGTCAAAATTTTGAGGAAATAAATGCAAAATTTTAATTTTTGAATTTATTAAAATGCATCTAATTGAAAATTTTGAAATTTCCTCAATATTTAAAATTTCGACAGATGAGATTAAAAGAAATTTTGATCTTCATCAACGGTTGAGATCACTTTGACAAGGATCACTCGAACTAGTCGTTGGAAGATTTATCTTTAAATAAGAAGTCATTTGTCAATCAGTGTCATCTGATCTTTTGATCGTGTACTAAGCGAAGAAGCTCTCTCTTGTAATCTTTTTATGAGCAATAAAGAAAGACTTTGGGGTTAAATTTCTGCTGGTGTTACTCTTCATGGAAAGGCTGTAAGATGTATTATTTTCGTGCGTAATTTTTTTTTACCATTAATAATAGCTTCTGAAGAGCAATTTGAGTACAGGTATCTTGCTCAGTTGCTGGAGTTTGAATGATAATGTAAGTTTTGAATATAATAGCAGGTCTCTATTAGATCTTAATTTTATTATTGTTCTCTCGCTCTATGTTGACGGCTGAATTGAGTTTTGCAAGAAAATCCTTGATTATTAGATCATCGGGCATTCGGAGAAGTTCTCGGCTGAACCAGCCAACTCCAAATCCGTGTTTTCGGAAAAGTCCAATTTGAGTTTGAGCCCGGGCTTATCATAAGATATTTTTATGGATGATGCATGAAGGGTTTCGAGCTTAGTACCTCCTCTAAAATTCCAACAAAAAAAATGTGCTAAATCATTAGATCTGGCTGTTGAGAGCCTCAGATCATTAGATCTGGCAGCGTAGTCGGACTCACACTCCCTAGATCTGATAGATCTTCTCTTTTTGTACATAGATCTATAATTAATTTTAGTTTTCTAACTTTGGTTTTCAGGGTTTTAGTGTTTTTTTTGGGTCATTGTGTATATCGTTTGGGTGTTTTTTTTGTTGCATTGCAGCTACAGATCTGAAGCTCAAATTTGTGAAAAATCCAAATCTAGGCCCTGTAGGGTAAGATCTGGATTTCTGGTTTTCATCAGCATCATTTTGGCAGGGATCATGTCCAGATTTCGCAATCTAAAGGTTCAAATTTAAATTTAGATCTGGAAATTTCGTGAGGATTTCATTAAGCGATCTGAAGTAGAAGGATTTAAAAAATTTAATTAAATCTGGAAAATTTCAATAAGGGTTTCAATGATAAATTTTAAGCTGAAGTATAAGATCTTAGTCTCGAAATTTCTCATCGGTTCTTGGGCTGCAGTTTCTCTGTTGCCTGGAGTTTCCTAAGAACAAGATTTTGAAATTGTTTTCTCTGTCGTTCCCTGAAAAAATTCGAAATTATTTTCGGGCTTTCAATTTATTTATTTTTTAAAAGATCTGGAGAAATCTGAGTTTCTGCCTGAGTTCTGTCTGCTGCCTAACCTCCACGCAGTCTCTCCTCACCTGTGTGCTGCTACAAGCTCCCTCTATTGTATGTTTCCTCGCCACAGATCTCCTCAAACGCTTTCATTCGCTGCGTATAACCCTCGTCTTCAGCTCCATCGACCTGCAGTGCATTGTTCTCATGTTTTTCTTTTTTTATTACCACAGCCTTCATCCTCTTTCCACAGCATCCATCCGCGTGCTATCTCCCTTGCTACGTGTCCATTCCCTCTGTGTATCCAAGCTCTCCTCTCCACGTTGTCCATCTCCCTCCGTCCAAGCACCTGCAAACAACAAAGCTTTCATTTTTTTTTTCTTTTCTGTATATATTTAGGTTGGTCGCATTCCTTTTTTTTTTGTTGTTTCATTCATATATTGGTTAGTTTTCATTTTTATATAATTAGGGTGTTAGTGCATGTGTATTCTAAATTGATTTTGACTTAAGTTCGATTTTGATTTTTTTTACTTTTGTTTTGGTTTTCATTTGATTTTTATCCCATTCGATTTTTTTTGTTTACGCCTTTGTTTTTTTTCCTTTTACTTTCGACATTTTTTATTTATTTTATGATTTGACTTTGCCTTTTGAATTTTGATTTGATTTTTTTTAATTTATAAAAAATCCTAAAAATAAAAAAGAAAAATATAAAATCCAAAAATTCATTAAAATTAAAAAATTAAAAAATTTCTAAAAATTTAAAACTTCATAACATTTTTGAAAAAAAAAAGCCTAAAAATCCTAAACATTAAAAATTTCTAAAAGATTAAGAAAATCTCAAAATATTTTGCGACTGAGAATAAACAAAATTAAAGGGTTTTTCGCTTAAACTTTAGAATTTTTAATGTGGCCTATGGCCCATTAAAAATTTTGATTTTTTTAACCCTTTGATTAAATTAAGTTCCTAAGGAATAATTAAAAAATGTAATCTAAAGTTCCTTAGTGTCATTTGGTCATTAAATGCAACTTTTATAATTTTCCTATGCTCAAGGTGCGATAAACATTTTTAATCATATATGGCTGCTGAAGAAAATTTATTAAATCTAGAGTTGGGCTGTCAGCGAAAACAATTTTAAATCTAGAATTTCTTTCATATGGATTATTTATGATCGTCATTTTTCATCGTTCTGGATAGCTTGTTTTATTGAAGGTTAATTCAAATATCAAATGCACTAGTCCATAATTGTTTCTATCTTGTGGTCGTGTCTTGTTTACGTTGACGTTTAATCTATCAATCTGATTTAATCGTTGAGATTCATCAAGTTGTCCATCTTCAAAATCTCCTAGAGCCCATGATCCACAGACTTTCTCATCCATTTACCTTAGGGACTACCCCCCTTGACTTGCCTAGGAGAAAGTCTAAACGAAGTGAGTAAGGATTAAGAGTGACAGCGCTTACTCTGAGTGTTGTCGCGTTGCCTAAACACTTTGCGCAACAACATTTTTGGCGCCATTGTCGGAGATAGAGTTTTTATGTCTTTGGTTTCTTCGACATCGTTTTAATCGTCTCATATTTTCCGCCATTCATTAGCTTGTCAAGCGGCACATCATTTCTAGCGTCAATTAATCTTTTCATCGCCCTATCTTTCATCATCTCGTTAATCATTTCATCTGCACCTTTAGCACCTGGACTTCTCAGTTCGTTTCTTGTTTGGGTGGCGACTCCATTTCTTTTCATTTATTTTTTCTCAGATAAGAAGCCCTCCCTTATATCTGGTTGTTTGTTGTCTTTTGGATCCTAGAGTTAGATTCATGTTCAAGTGGCAACTCCACTTCTTTCATTTCTACAAGAATTTCTACTCGAAGCTCGTTTCTTGTGGATCTCTTGATTTTCTTGAGCAGAGGTCTCTCTCTATCATCCATTTGGTCCCTCGTTATTCATCATGGATTATTCGTTTACCACGTGTCATTTCACTGATGTTCTCCATGATATTCCAGAAGTGGCCATCCATAAATTGTCTTTGTTCTCGGGTGGTGATTTAGTCGCTGCTAGAAAGCATCTATGTAGGTTTTCTCGTATAATGCTCATATATTGTAGTTCTCCCCAGTATGATCATGAAGATGTCAAAATGTGTCTATTTGCCTTTTCTTTAGAGGGTGATGCTTTGAATTGGTTTAATAATTGTCCTGAAGATTCCTTCACTTTTTTATAAGACATCGTCAATGCTTTTAAAGATAGATATGGTTATCAAGATAACTCGCCTTGTGCCCCTAAAATTATGCAACATAATGAAAGTGATCTTGTGAATGATCGAGTTGTCGATGAAAGATTTCAAGACAATTCTCCATATCAGAATGTGCCATCCACATGTACCATTGCAGATCAAATCCATGATAGTGGAAAAGCAGGAACAAGTTATCAAATCAGTGTCAACAATGAACGGGAAAGTGGGAAGCAAATTATAGAAGAACTAATGCGGCTAGTAAGAAATATGGAGATTAATCAAGAAAAATTTGTAACTGATTACGTCAAGGATATGAGAACGTTATACACCCACCTGGAAAAGCGAGATAAGGAGATGGAAACCATGAAAGCTACTCATGACAGAGAAATTAATTCTATGCAAAACAAGTTATTAACTATGGATGAAGAAATGACCATCATGACATTCGATTATAATAATCAGTGGGCTACCATGCAAGCAAATCATAAGAAAGAGATAAACTATATGCAAAATTGTTTCATGGTCGTGAAATCAAAGAATGACAAAGCAATAAAAGATATGGAAGCTAGTCAAATATGTCTTCAGAATAAGTTATTGAGCATGGAGGAAGGCCATGCCAAGGAAGTCAGTGCTATGAAGGTAGAACAATCTAACCAGATGGATGCCATAACAATACAGGTAGAGAAATTTCAACAGCGGTTAGAGGATGAAAGAAACAAGGAGACGTCGACAAATCAGAAGCCTCCTTATCCGCTGCAACAAGCTCCATCTTATTATGAGGAAGTCATTTGTTCCATTGAAAAGTGGTTAATTGAAGGTGACCCAGATAAAATTGAAAACGATAAAAATCAGATGCAAAATGAAGAAAGCCATGTCATGCATATCTTACATACTTCATTTGAGACTTTTGAAGCAGAATGTTCCACGTCATCAATGGTACAGCCTGTCACAAAGAAAAGACGCAAGAGAAAGAGAACGAGAAAGCGATTTGATGCATCAAATAGCCGTAAGCAGCTTGATTTTCAGATAGGAAAAAGTCTTACCGTATGCAGAATTGGACATGGCACATCCGAGAAACAGCCGACAGATTTGCCTGAACGCAGGCAAATGCTCAGTATGCACTATATTGAACGCATCTGATGCCATGGGGCATCTTTGTATTGTATTTCTAACCTTATGCCATGTTATTTCAGTGTTTCATTGTGTAGTTAGATTTGGTTTTTTATGTTGTTAGACTAGTTAATAAATGAAGAGCTTATATCTTTCATGTGCTTAACGTTATATGATGAGTTTTGGATGGATGCTACTTATATTCTGTTGTGTGTTGCATGGATGCAGATTCTGGATTCTCACATTCCTCCAGTGCAGCAACGTGTCCCCAAGTAGAGCCAGATGTTGACCACAACGTGTCAACTACCCATAGCAGTACACCCCTTTTTTGCAAAAGGAGTAGTGTCTGATCGATGTGTTCCTGCCATCCAGCTACCATCATCAGCCTGAGGATCATCTCATAATATAAACTCAATCTGCATATGTATAATGTAAATAATCTCAGCAGATCTGTGTCGTGTATGTAATCACCTAAGTAAACCTAATTTCTTGGTAACGATCTACATTCCAGGAGGTTTTTTGTCTCACTGATCCATTTTCGGATGGTCGGCAGAGTTTTCCTTCAACCTTACCCCAAACCCGGAATGGATTTTGTCACTGGAATCTTAGGGGAGTCCTATTGTTCTAGATCGAGTCTGTGTAAAAGTGATTTGGGAATAATCCTAACTATTTGGTTAGGTTAATTTATTACAAATTTCTTGATCTGCTAGATTATATTTGTGTCGAAAAAACTGGGTAGTCTGTGAGGGTCTTTTGCAAATGGGCTTTCCCCCTTGAGATGTAAAAAATGTAAAAATCATAATGTAATGTGTCTTGAGGGTTAGAAAAATAATTTATCCCCTCCTAGCTCCTAGGTCCTAGGTAAATTTAAATTTTCCAGAGGTAAAATTTGTGGATCCTTTAAAAAATTAAATCTTAACAGGTCCAGTGTTAAAATTGGCAACTAGGGCCAAACTCCATGTGGGTCATCTTATTTATGGCAGCTGATATTTTTCTTGGATCCCTCTCATCGAGAGGTGTAGGATTGATCTAAACATCTTCCGATTCCGATAAGTATTCATGGAGTTATGAATTTATTTGCGTTATAAGACATTTCGTCATGGTCAGCCAGCAACCAAATAAACCCCACGTGCTCAATGTTTTAGTATAAATAGAGGTGGCCTTCAAGTCATTTCAACACACTTGGGATCTCTTCCTCTCTCTATTTGTCTTTGGGTTTTAGTAAGAGGAGAGATCCTAAGGAATAACGTTGCCCTGATCCAGAGGGCAAAAAGTCGGAACTGCCAGAAAAGATAGAACAGCCGTAAAAGCCGGAAAAGCTGGAAAAGCCGGAAATGCCGAAACTGCTGCAAAAGCCGAAAAAGCCGGAAAAGTCGGAACTGCCGGAAAAGACGGAACAGCCAGAAAAACCGGAAACGCCAGAAAAGCCAGAAAAGTCGGAACGGCTGGAACTGCCGGAAAAGCCGGAAATGTCGGAACTGCCGGAAAAGCCGAAACTACCTAAAAAGTTGGAAAAGCCGAAACTGCCGGAAAAGCCAGGAACTGCCAGAACTGCCGAAAAAGCCGACACTTACGTAAAAGCCGGACTGCCAAAAAAACTAAAAACGCAGAAAAGCTAGAACTGCCAAAAAAGCTGGAAAAGCTGGCACTGTCGGAACTGACGAAAAAGCCGAAATTTCTAGAAAAGCAGAAACTGCTGAGACTGCTGGAAATAACCGGAACTGCCGGAGCATCTGTCTCCAAAGGAGAGCAGTATGCAAGGGACATCTAACTAACATTGAGACAGTTGTATGGTACTTAACAACAAATACACCAAGCATGCAATGTTACAGCTAGCATGCAAGGGTCAACTAGCATGCAACAACAAGCATGCTACGGAAAACAAGCATACTAGGGACAACAAGCAAGCAAGGTGCAACCAACACATAAGTCAGGATTGCAACATGGTGTAGTAATGACACATAATGTAGTAATACAGTGCAGCCAACACATAGGTCAGGATGGCAACATGGTGTATCAATGGCACATAATGCAGTACAGTGATGGGTATAGTCATGATTAATGAAGCGTGACAAGATGCAGCATAGTAATGATGGGTGCAGCATGGTGCAGCGCAGTGAGGTGCAACATGATGACGAAATGCAGCACAACGATAGGTGAAGGAATCACCTTGGAGAATTAGTTGAAGCAGCATGTCTTCAACTGATCTCATATATCATCTTCTTAGAGATGATCTATACTCTTATCTAGATAAGTCAAAGTGTCGACTTCTGTTGTAAACGTACTATCTCTCTCTCTCTGCTGAACTATTGAAGAACATATAAGAAGAATTGATCAAGGGTTTCCCCACATTGGGGTTTGTCCCTGGCAAGCGCCACATTTTGTGTCCTCTTGTCTTGGCTTGTCTTCTGCGATTTATGTTTATGTTCTAGCTGCAGTTTACTTTAATGTTGATGTGATTGCTAATCTGAAAAAGATATGGAGCTAATTGTGAAAATTGAAATAAATTGCTCTAAGCATAGAACATACCTAAAATTAATATCCAGGGACTAAGGTTAATTGATTATTTTGCTAAATTTTATGCCTTGGGTCCCTGGGGTTAAGTCAAAGTTAAAATTTTCAGAAAATAAATGCAAAATTTTAATTTTTGAATTTATTAAAATGCATTTAATTGAAAATTTCAAAATTTCCTCAATATTTAAAATTTCGACGAATGAGATTAAAAGAAATTTTGATCCTCATCAACGGTTGAGATCACTTTGACAAGGAGCATTCGAACTAGCCGTTGGAAGATTTATCTTTAAATAAGAGGTCATTTGTCAGTCAGTGTCATCCAATCTTTTGATCATGTACTAAGCGAAAAAGTTCTCTCTTGTAATTTTTTTATGAGCAATAAAGAAAGACTTTGGGGTTAAATTTCTGTTGTTGTTACTCTTCATGGAAATGTTGTAAGATGTATTATTTTCGTGCGTGATTTTTTTTTTGCCATTAATAATAGCTTCTGACGAGCGATTTGAGTACAGGTATCTTGCTCAGTTGCTAGGGTTTGAATGATAACTTAAGTTTTGAATCTAATAGCGGGTATCTCTATTAGATCTGAATTTTATTATTGTTCTCACTCTATGTTGACAGCTGAATTGAGTTTTGCAGGAAAATCCTTGATTATTAGATCATCGGGCGTTTGGAGAAGTTCTCGACTGAACCAGCCAACTCCCAATCCGTGTTTTCTGAAGAGCCCAGTTTGAGTTTGAGCCCGGGCTTATCATAAGATATTTTTATGGATGATGCATAAAGGATTTCGAGCTTAGTACCTCCTCTAAAATTCAAAAAAAAATGTGCTAAATCGTTAGATCTGGTTGTTGAGAGCCTCAAATCATCAGATCCGGGACGGAGTCGGATTCACACTCCCTAGATTTGATAGATCTTCTATTTATGTACATAGATATGTAATTAGTTTTAGTTTTCTGACTTTGGTTTTCAGGGTTTTAGTGTTTTTTTTGGGTCATTGTGTATACCGTTTGGGTGTTTTTCTTGTTGTATTGCAGCTACAGATCTGAAGCTGAA
The DNA here is from genome assembly GCA_031772625.1 of Pinus tabuliformis. Lineage (NCBI taxonomy): Eukaryota > Viridiplantae > Streptophyta > Pinopsida > Pinales > Pinaceae > Pinus > Pinus tabuliformis. Next base: position 1,250,558,261 of record CM062809.1, read on the forward strand.
ATTTGTGCAGAGTCCACATCTAGGCCCTGGAGGGTAAGATCTGGATTTCTGGTTTTCATCAGCATCATTTTGGCAGGGATCATGTCCAGATTTCGCAATCTAAAGGTTCAAATTTAAATTTAGATCTGGAAATTTCGTAAGGGTTTCATTAAGCAATCTGAAGCAGAAGAATTTAAGAAATTTAATTAAATCTAGAAAATTTCAATAAGGGTTTCATTGATAAATTTTAAGTTGGAAGTATAAGATCTTAGTCTCGAAATTTCTCCTCGGTTCTTGGGCTGCAATTTCTCTGCTGCCTAGGGTTTCCTAAGAACAAGATTTCGAAATTGTTTTCTCTGTTGTTCCCTGAAAAAATTCAAAATTACTTTTGGACTTTCAATTTTTATTTTTTTTTAAAGATCTGGAGAAATCTGAGTTTCTGCCGGAGTTTTGTCTGCTACCTAACCTCCACGCAGCCTCTCCTCACCTGCGTGCTGCCACAAGCTCCCTCTGTTGTATGTTTCCTCCCCGTAGATCTCCTCAAACGCTTTCATTCGCTGCATATAACCCTCGTCTTCAACTCCATCGACCTGCAGTCCATTGTTCTCACACTTTTCTTTTTTTATTACCACAGCCTTCATCCTCTTTCCACAGCATCCATCCACGTGCTATCTCCCTTGTTGCGTGTCCATTCCCTCTGCGTATCCAAGCTCTCCTGTCCATGCTGTCCATCTCCCTTCATCCAAGCACCTGCAAACAACAAAGCTTTCGTTTTTTTTCTTTTGTGTATATATTTAGGTTGGTCGCATTCCCTTTTTTTGTTATTTCATTCATATATTGGTTAGTTTTCATTTTTATATAGTTAGGGTGTTAGCGCATGTGTATTCTAAATTGATTTTGACTTAAGTTTGATTTTGATTTTTTTTACTTTTGTTTTGGTTTTCATTTGATTTTTATCCCATTCTATTTTTTTTGTTTACGCCTTTGCTTTTTTTCCTTTTTCTTTCAACATTTTTTATTTATTTTAAGATTTGACTTTGCCTTTTGAATTTTGATTTGATTTTGTTTATAAAAAATCCTAAAAATAAAAAATAAACTAAAATAAAATAAATCTAAAAATTCATAAAAATTAGAAAATTCTAAAAATTTAAAATTTCATAACATTTTTGAAAAAAAACCTAAAAATCCCAAACATTAAAAATTTCTAAAAGATTAAGAAAATCTCAAAATATTTTGTGACTGAGAATAAACAAAATTAAAGGGTTTTTTCGCTTAAACTTTAGAATTTTTAATGTGGCCTATGGCCCATTAAAAATTTTGATTTTTTAACCCTTTGATTAAATTAAGTTCCTAAGGAATAATTAAAAAAATTTAATCTAATGTTCCTTAGTGTCATTTGGTCATTAAATGCAATTTTTATAATTTTCCTATGGTTAAGGTGCGATAAACATTTTTAATCATATATGGCTACTGAAGAAAATTTATTAAATCTAGATTTGCGCAGTCAGCGAAAACAATTTTAAATCTAGAATTTCTTGCATATGGATTATTTATGATCGTCATTTTTCATCGTTCTGGATAGCTTGTTTCATTTAAGGTTAATTCAAATATCAAAGGTACTAGTCCATAATTCTTTCTATCTTGTGGTCGTGTCTTGTTTACATTGACGTTTAATCTATCATTCTGATTTAATCGTTGAGATTCATCAAGTTGTCCATCTTTAAAATCTCCTAGAGCCTGTGATCCACAGACTTTCTCATCCATTTACCTTAGGGACTACCCCCCTTGACTTGCCTAGGAGAGAGTCTAAACGGAGTGAGTAAAGATTAAGTGTGAAAGCCCTTACTCTGAGCATTGTCGCGCTGCCTAGACACTTTGCGCAACAACATTTTTGGCGTCGTTGTCGGCGATAGAGTTTTTCTGTCCTTGGTTTCTTCGACATCCTTTTAATCGTCTCATCTTTTCCGCGATTCATTAGCCTGTCAAGCGGCACAGCATTTCCTAGCGTCATTTGATCTTTTCATCGCCCTATCTTTCGTCATCTTGTTAATAGGTTCATTTGCACCTTTAGCACCTGGACTTCTCAGTTCGTTTCTTGTTTGGGTAGCGACTCCATTTCTTTTCATTTATTTTTTCTCAGACAAGAAGCCCTCCCTTATATCTGGTTGTTTGTTGCCTTTTAGATCCTAGAGTTAGATCCATGTTCAAGTGGCGACTCCACTTCTTTCATTTCTACAAGAATTTCTACTCGACGCTCGCTTCTTGTGGATCTCTTGATTTTCTTGAGCAAAAGTCTCTCTCTATCATCCATTTGGTCCCTCGTTATTCATCATGGATTATTCGTTTATCCCGTGTCATTTTGCTGATGTTCTCCGTGATATTCTGGAAGTGGCCATTCATAAATTGTCTTTGTTCTCGGGTGGTGATTCAGTTGCTGTTAGAAAGCATCCATGTAGGTTTTCTCTTATATGCTCATATATTGTAGTTCTCCCTAGTATGATCATGAAGATGTCAAAATGCTTCTATTTGCCTTTTCTTTAGAGGGTGATGCTTTGAATTGGTTTAATAACTGTCCTAAAGATTCTTTCGCTTCTTTACAAGACATCGTCAATGCTTTTAAACATAGATATGGTTATCAAGATACCTCGCCTTGTGCCCCTAAAATTATGCAACAGAATGAAAATGATCTTGTGAATGATCGAGCTGTCGATGAAAGATTTCAAGACAATTCTCCATATCAGAATGTGCCATCCACATGTACCATTGCAGATCAAATCCATGATAGTGGAAAAGCAGGAACAAGTTATCAAATCAATGTCGACAATGAAAGGGAAAATGAGAAGCAAATTATAGAAGAACTAATGCGGCTAGTAAAAAATATGGAGATTAATCAAGAAAAAATTGTAACTGATTACATCAAGGATATGAGAACTTTATAAACCCACCTAGAAAAGCGAGATAAGGAGATGGAAACCATGAAAGCTAGTCATGACAGGGAAATTAATTCTATGCAAAACAAGTTATTAACTATGGATGAAGAAATGACCATCATGACATTCGATTATAATAATCAGTTGGCTACCATGCAAGCAAATCATAAGAAAGAGATAAGCTATATGCAAAATTGTTTCATGGGCCTGAAAGCAAAGAATGACAAAGCAATAAAAGATATGGAAACTAGTCAAATATGTCTTCAGAATAAGTTATTGAGCATGGAGGAAGACCATGCCAAGGAAGTCAATGCTATGTAGGTTGAACACTCTAGCCAGATGGATGCCATAACAATGCAGGTATAGAAATTTCAACAGCGGTTGGAGGATGAAAGAAACAAGGAGACGTCAACAGATCAGAAGCCTCCTTATTTGCTGCAACAAGCTCCATCTTATTATAAGGAGGTCATTTGTTCCATTGCAAAGTGGTTAATTGAAGGTGACCCAGATAAAATTGAAAACGATAAAAATCAGATGCAAAATGAAGAAAGACATGTCAGGCATATCCTACATACTTCATCTGAGAGTTTTGAAGCAGAATGTTCCACGTCATCAGTGATACAGCCTGCCACAAAGAAAAGACGCAAGAGAAAGAGAACGAGAGAGCGATTTGATGCATCAGATAATCGTAAGTAGCTTGATTTTCGGATAGGAAAAAGTCCTACCATATGCAGAATTGGACATGGCACATCCAAGAAACAGCCAACGGATTTCCCTGAAAGCAGGCAAATGCTCAGTATGCACTATATTGAAAGCATCTGATGCCATGGGGCATCTTTGTATTGTATTTCTAACCTTATGCCTTGTTACTTCAGTGTTTCATTGTGTAGTTAGATTTGGTTTTTCATGTTGTTAGACTAGTTAATAAATGAAGAGCTTATATCTTTCCTGTGCTTAATGTTATATGATGATTTTTGAATGGACGCTACTTATATTTTGTTGTGTTGCGTGGATGCAGATTCTGGATTTTCACATTCCTCCAGTGCAGCAACATGTCCCCAAGTAGAGCCAGATGTTGACCACTATGTGTCAACTACCCATAGCAATACACCCCCTTTTCACAAAAGGGATAGCGCCTGATCGATATGTTCCTACCATCCAACTACCATCATCAGCCTCAGGATCATCTCCTAATATAAACCCAATCTGCATATGTATAATGTAAATAATCTCAGCAGAACCGTGTCGTATATATAATCACCTAGGTAAACCTAGTTTTCTGGTAACGATCTACATTCCGAGAGGTTTTTTGTCTCATCGATCCATTCTCAGATGGTCAGCAAAGTTTTCCTTCAGCCTTACCCCAAACCCGGAATGGGTTTTGTCACTGGAATCTTAAGGGAGTCCTAGTGTTCTAGATCGAGTCTATGTAAAAGTAATTTGGGAATAATCCTAACTATTTGGTTAGCTTATTTTATTACAAATTGTTTGATCTACTAGATTATATTTGTGTCGCAGAACTGGGTAGTCTGTGAGGGTCTTTTGCAAATGGGTTTTCCCCCTTGAGATGTAAAAAATGTAAAAATCATGATGTAAAGTGTCTTGAGGGTTAGAAAAATCATTTATCCCCTCATAGCTCCTAGGTCCTAGGTAAATTTAAATTTTCCAGAGGTAAAATTCGTTGATCCTTTAAAAAATTAAATCTTAACAGGTCCAGTGTTAAAATTGGCAACTAGGGCCAAACTCCATGTGGGTCATCTTATTTATGTCAGCTAATATTTTTCTTGGATCCCTCTCATTGAGAATTGTAGGATTGATCTAAAGATCATCCGATTCCAATAAGTATTCATGGAGTTATGAATTTATTTGCGTTATAAGACAGTTCGTCAAGGTCGGCCAGCAACCAAATAAACACCACATGTGCTCAATGTTTTAGTATAAATAGAGGTGGCCTTCAAGTCATTTCAACACACTTGGGATCACTTCCTCTCTCAATAGGAGGAGAGATCCTAAAGAATAACGTTGCCTTGATCCAGAGGGTAGAAAGCCGAAACTGCCAGAAAAGACAGAACAGCCGAAAAAGCCGGAACTGCTGGAAAAGCCGAAAAAGTCGAAAATGCCAGAACTGCTGAAAAAGCTGGAAAAGCCGAAAAAGATGAAAAAGACGGAACTGCCGGAAAAGCCAGAAAAGTCGAAACTGCTAGAAAAGCCGGAAAAGTTGGAAATGTCGGAACTGCCGAAAAAGCCAGAAAAGCCAAAATTGTCGGAAAGTCGGAACTGCCTGAAAAGCCGAAACTACCTGAGAAGCCGGAAAAGTCGGAACTGTCAGAAAAGCCAGAAAAGCTGGAATTGTCGAAACTGCCGAAAAAGCCGAAACTGCCAGAAAAGTCAGAACTGCCGGAAATGCCGGAAAAGTTGGAACTACCAGAAAAGCTGGAAAATCTGGAAAAGCCGGAACTGCCGGAAAAGCCGGAACTACCGGAACTGCCGGGAACAGTCAAAACTGCCAGAACTACCGGAGCATCTGTCGAAGGAGAGCAGCATGCAAGGGACATCTAACTAACATTGGGACAGTTGTATGGTACTTAGCAGCAAATACACCAAGCATGCAATGTTACAGCTAGCATGCAAGGGACAACTAGCATGCAACAAGCATGCTAAGGACAACAAGCAAGCAAGGGACAACAAGCATGCAAGGTGCAGCCAACACATAGATCAAGATGGCAACATGGTGCAGCAATGGCACATAATGCAGTACAATGATGGGTACGGTGATGATTAATGAAGCGTGATGAGATGCAGCATAGTGATGATGGGTGCAGCATGGTGCAACGCAGTGAGGTGCAGCATGATAACGAAATGCAGCACAACGATAGGTGAAGGAATCACCTTGGAGAATTAGTTTAAGCAGCATGTCTTCAACTGATCTCATGTATCATCTTCTTAGAGATGATCTATGCTCTTATCTAGATAGTTAAAGTGTCGACTTCTATTGTAAACGTACTATCTGTCTCTCTCTCTCTGCTGAACTATTGAAGAACATATAAGAAGAATTGATCAAGGGTTTCCCCACACTGGGGTTTGTCCCTGGCTAGTGCCACATCTTGTGTCCTCTTGTCTTGGCTTATCTTCTGCGATTTATGTTTATGTTCTATTTGCAATTTACTTTAATATTGATGTGATTGCTAATCTGGAAAAGATATGGAGCTAACTGTGAAAATTGAAATAAATTGCTCTAAGCATAGAAGATACCTAAAATTAACATGGTATCGAAGCTGAGGTGAACACAATGCCCAAGCAAGAGTGAAAGAGCAATCACCGAAGACAATTGGGAAAGGACAAAAGGATCAATGGATTCCTCATCCCTATTCAAATTCACCAAGGGTGAAGTCGAAGCAGAGAATATTATCAGAATGTCACAGCGGAATATGGCCTACCTAAAGATCACTTCATTGGAAGACCGAATCTCAGGGTGGAAGGAAAGGCAGATAACTAGTTCAGCCATTATGCGAAGGAGTGTTTGAATGGCAGGGACACATCACTTGATGTAATAACAATCATTCCAAGGACATCTTCAATGATCAAAGGAATGACAGGTAATGAAGGTCATCAAGGAAATGGCCAACTCTTCATAGAAAGCAAGGAACCCAAAGTATGAAGAATCAAAATGTTGTTTCTGATAAGATAAAGAAGCGTTATCTTGTATTGGCCCTCTCCTTCAGATTATTTGGGAATTGTTGTGTGTGGAGCATGATTGTTCAGAGGTCTTTGTTTCAGCCGGATGTATACCCCAGGAAGTTTGTACACCCCTCCACGCGGAGGGGTGCCGGGGGGGCTTGTCCCCCCCGCGGGGGTGCGGAGGGGGCTTGTCCCCCCTGCGGGGGTCCGGGGGGGCCGATCCCCCCCAGCTAGGGGGTTCGGGGGCTCGGGGGCAGCACCCTCGATGCTAAAAACAGATGTAAAGTTGCCTTGTAAAAGTATAGTAATTTCTAGTCAATCTGGGTCGTTCATTAGGCAGATGATCTAATGGTAGAACTTATGTTTAGTTTAGGGTTTTTTGCCCTAGAAGGCAACCCCTCTCTTTGTATGAGGGCATTGTATTTGAGGCTGTGTAATAAATGTGTATTCGGTGAGCAAGAAACAGAGAGGTGAGACTGTGAGAGAAAACAGACGATATTACAGCAGATCTGCTGTAGGTTGTCTCTTTTGTTTTATGCGTTTTCTGTGTTTATATGTCTGCAATATTTTATGTGTTCCATTGCTCCGTAATATATATTTTCTAACAGGAATATGGCTTATAGATTGTAGTGCTTCAAGGCACTTCATCGGATAGATGGGTGCACTCTCTAATTTGGTAGAAATGGAAACAATCGTGGGATTATACTTGGAGCCGATGCCACCTATCCAGGAAAGGGTGTAGGGAATGTTAACTCTCAATTGAATAAGGGTAACTCGATTCATTTACAAAATCTCTTTTATGTACCTGATCGCAAGAAGAACCTGGTGTCCATCTCAGAAATGGAAGTCAAAGGTTTCAGGGTGGCATTTATCGATGGAAAGGTACCTGTTAAAAAATATAATTTTCAAAGATGCTTTTTCTCAAGGGTTCAGGGTTGGCAATTTGTATCAAGTTGTAGGATGGTCCATTGGGGATCATGTCAATTGACATATCGCATCTATAACACCAGAGGTCTACCTATGGGGCCCTAACCGATGTGAGTCAGATGGTGATAGGGATGTCTGAATTCAAGAAGAGCGTGAAAGTACATGTCTGAGATGCACCGAAGGAAAATCTTACAAGGGGACCATTCCCCTCATGTAGCAAGTCCATGTTGAAATTTGGTACCGGAGGACAGGTGGTTCCCTTAAGCTTTGATCTTTGGCCTAGGGAAAAGTGTCCAAAAGAATTTATTTTTTTCCTAAAGTAACTTTATAATTTTTATAAAGTTAAATCTAATTTAAAAGTGACTTTAAGTGATAAAGTTACTAAGTCTAATTTTAAAGTGACTTTTATAAAGTCAATGAAAAATTAGAAAGGAAAAGTGACTTTGGAAATAAATGACTAAGTGGGTCTTTATTAAAGTGGGGTGAATTAAAAAATAAAAAGTGAGATTTAAATGAGCATTTAATCTCAGCCTTAGATCTCAATCTATTTCAGCCATTGGATTTAGGGATCACCCAAAAGTCACTTGGGGTTAGATTAAAGGAGGAAAAGGTCATTCATTCTTTCATGAGCAGATTGGGAGAAGGAGAGCAAGAGAGCAAGAGATATTTCTGAGCAGGGAAGAGAAGGAGACAGCAACTTGGCACACATTCCAAGGCAACAGTTGAGCAGATTTGTACAGCTGGTTCAGCACATAGTGAAAGGCAAATTTTGGCACGATTTTTAAGGAATGGTTTGCACAAAAATCGAGGCGCAGTTTGCTGATTTTTCTGCACGCAAAACAAGGGTCGTACAGCACATTTATTGCAGTCCGTACAGCGCATTTAATGTTGGTCGTACAACAGCATTTAATGCTGAAAGTGGGCACAAAAATCAAGGTCGTACAACATTTATTGTTGTCCTGTTTGCTGTAATTTCCAGTTTGCTGTGAGGCATGGGAAAAGAGATAAGTTGTAAATTTGCTTGCTGATTTTTTTGCTGAATATTTCTCACTATGAAAAAGGCAATTTTCAGAAATAAAGAAGAGTTCTCAAACTGGTTTTCCCCAAGAGTTGTAGGGGGTTTTTCCAGGGTCACATTGACCAAAAATCCCAGTGTTTAAATGTGTTTTAATGGCTGTTTATTACTGCTGATTTTTATTTCTGCAATTTCCAGCATTCTGTAAAATTTCCAGAATTTGTGCTTTCAGCAAATTTATTTTTTTCCAGCTTGTTAAATGTATGGTTATGGGAAAGGGCATTTAACTATATGGGAGAAATAAGGAGAAACTGAAAACCGGGGTGGGAAATGAGAAATTTCTACAGTCCACAGGTTTGGAACACCCGAGGAGTTTGAGATTCATGATCGGGAATTTCATGTATACAGGTGGAAGAAAGCCCTCTATGGCTTGAAGCAAAACACCCCGGGCGTAGTATGAGAGGATTGATAGTTGTCTAATGAAGTTGAGATTCACTAGTAGTGAAACTGATCCAAACCATTAGCCGAAGGTTGTGGATGATAGACCTCTCATACCAACACCTTATGAGGACGACCCATTTCTGACAAGTGCAGACCCTCTCATTTGCAGAAGTAAGAGAGAGTTGGATTCCAGATGTGGAATGATAAACTGCAAGCCTGTGACTACCTCGAGGATCTTAACTTTCAGAAGTTATATGGTAGTGATGTCGGACCAGATTTGGAAAACACCTCTGAGTTTCATAAACTCATTGGCGTTGATGTTCTTGGTGAACTTCCGTCTGGACATATGTTTTGTAGTCAGCATGGTGAGCTCATATTTGGTTGAGCCTCACTGGATTGGTGCCAAGAATCTTCTGAGATATCTTCGGGGCAAAATCTCTCATGGATTGAGATACACTGTCGAAAATATGAAACTGAATGATTATTCGAATGTTGATTGAGCAGGTAGTGTGGAGGATCACTAGAGCACTTCTTAGTGTTGGTTCTCTTTGGATTCTGCTTCGATATCATGGATGAGCAAGAAGCAGAAGTCGGTTGCTATAAGCACCGCCGAGACCAAATACATAGCTACGAGTATGATCTCGTGTGAAGCTGCATGGTTGCAGAAGCTCTTAAGTGAGTTGTTTGTACACATGATGAATACCACTGAGATTCTCTGTGACAACTAGAGGGGGGATTCGATTATTGAGGAATCCCGTATTCGATGATTGCTCCAACAGATAGACATCAAATACTGCCTTATCTGCAATATGGTAAGTCGATGAGCGAGGAGGTTCCATCGCATTGAAACTGATGTACAGGTCGCAAACATTTTGTCAAAGCCCCGGGGAAAGTTCAAATCTATGACTTTCCCGAACGACTTGGAAACGTTGAGAGACCTTCTTATAAGGGTCCTGCATGTTGCATGCATTGAGCTCTGGGAGCTCTAGGGGGCTTGGGGTACTTACTGGAGCAACATACGACCACAGGTCAGCCAGCAACCAAATAAACCCCACGTGCTCAATGTTTTAGTATAAATAGAGGTGGCCTTCAAGTCATTTCAACACACTTGGGATCTCTTCCTCTCTCTACTTGTCTTTGGATTTTAGTAGGAGGAATAATCCTAAGGAATAACGTTGCCCTGATCCAGAGGGCAGAAAGCCGGAACTATCGGAAAAGACAGAACAGCTGGAACTGCTGAAACTGCCAGAAAAGCCGAAAAAGCCGGAACTGTCGGCCGAAAACACCGAAACTGCTGGAAAAGCCGGAACTGCCTGAAAAGCAGGAACTGCCGAAAAAGATGGAAAAGTCGGAACTGCCGGAAAAGCCGAAAAAGTTGGAACTGCCAAGACTGCTAGAACTGTCGAGAACAACCAAAACTGTCGGGAACAGTCGGCACTACCAGAACTGTCGGAGCATCTGTCTCCAAAGGAGAGCAACATGTAAGGGACAGCTAACTAACATTGGGACAGTTGTATGGTACTTAGCAGCAAATACACCAAGCATGCAATGTTACAGCTAGCATGCAAGGGACAACTAGCATGCAACAACAAGCATGCTAAGGACAACAAGCATGCTAGGGACAACAAGCAAGCAAGGTGCAGCCAACACATAGGTCAGGATGGCAACATGGTGCAGCAATGGCACATAATGTTGTACAGTGATGGGTACAATCATGATTAATGAAGCGTGATGAGATGCAGCATAGTGATGATGGGTGCAACATGGTGCAACGTGGTGAGGTGCAGCATGCTGACGAAATGCAACACAACGATAGGTGAAGGATTCACCTTGGAGAATTAGTTGAAGCAACATGTCTTCAACTGATCTCATGTATCATCTTCTTAGAGATGATCTATACTCTTATCTAGATAAGTCAAAGTGTTGGCTTATGTTGTAAACGTACTATCTCTCTCTCTCTCTCTCTGTGTTGAACTATTGAAGAACATATAAGAAGAATTGATCAAGGGTTTCCCCACATTGGGGTTTGTCCCTGGCTAGCGCCACATCTTGTGTCCTCTTGTCTTAGCTTGTCTTCTGCGATTTATGTTTATGTTCTATCTGCAATTTATTTTAATGTTGATGTGATTACTAATCTGGAAAAGATATGGAGCTAACTATGAAAATTGAAATAAATTGCTCTAAGCATAGAACATACCTAAAATTAACATCCAGGGACTAAGGTTAATTGATTATTTTGCTAGATTTTATGCCTTGGGTACCTGGGGTTAAGTCGGTCAAAATTTTGAGGAAATAAATGCAAAATTTTAATTTTGAATTTATTAAAATGCATTTAATTAAAAAATTCGAAATTTCCTCAATATTTAAAATTTCGACGAATGAGATTAAAAGAAATTTTGATCCTCATCAATGGTTGAGATCACTTTGACAAGGATCACTCGAACTAGCCGTTGGAAGATTTATCTTTAAATAGGAGGTCATTTGTTAGTCAGTGTCATCCGATCTTTTGATCGTGTACTAAACGAAAAAGCTCTCTTTTGTAATCTTTTTATGAGCAATAAAGAAAGATTTTGGGGTTAAATTTCTGTTGGTGTTACTCTTCATGGAAATGCTGTAAGATGTATTATTTTCACGCATAATTTCTTTTTTTCCATTAATAATAGCTTCTGAAGAGCGATTTGAGTACAGGTATCTTGCTCAGTCGTTGGGGTTTGAATGATAATTTAAGTTTTGAATATAATAGCAGGTATCTCTATTAGATCTTAATTTTATTATTGTTCTCTGCTCTATTTTAATGACTGAATTGAGTTTTGCAGGAAAATCCTTGATTATTAGATCATCGGACTTTTGGGGAAGTTCTCGTCTGAACCAGCCAACTCCCGATCCGTGTTTTCTAAAGAGCCTAGTTTGAGTTTGAGCCCAGGTTATCATAAGATATTTTTATGGATGATGCATGAAGGCTTTCGAGCTTAGTAACTCCTCTAAAATTCAAAAAAAAAAAAAAACAAACAAAAATTTGTGCTAAATCGTTAGATCTGGCTATTGAGAGCCTCGGATCATCAGATCTTGGAGCGGAGTCGGACTCACACTCCTAGATCTGATAGATCTTCCATTTATGTACATAGATCCATAATTAATTTTAGTTTTTTAACTTTGGTTTTCAAGGTTTTAGTGTTTTTTTTGGGTCATTGTGTATATTGTTTGGGTGTTTTTTTGTTGTATTGCAGCTACAGATCTAAAGCTGAAAGTTGTGCAGAGTCCAGATCTAGGCCCTGGAGGGTAAGATCTGGATTTCTGGTTTTCATCAGCATCATTTTGGCAGGGATCATATCCAGATTCCGCAGTCTAAAGGTTCAAATTTAAATTCAGATCTCGAAATTTCGTGAAGGTTTCATTAAGCAATCTGAAGCAGAAGGATTTAAAAATTTTAATTAAATCTGGAAAATTTCAATAAGGGTTTCATTGATAAATTTTAAGCTGAAGTATAAAATCTTAGTCTCGAAATTTCTCCTCAGTTCTTGGGTTGCAGTTTCTCTACTGCCTAAGGTTTCCTAAGAACAAGATTTCGAAATTGTTTTCTCTGTTGCTCCGTGAAAAAAATCGAAATTACTTTTGGGCTTTGAATTTTTTTTATTTTTTTAAAGATCTGGAGAAATCTGAGTTTCTGCCTGAGTTTTGTCTGTTGCCTAACCTCCACGTAATCTCTCCTCACCTGCGTGCTGCCACAAGCTCCCTCTACTGTATGTGTCCTCCCCGCAGATCTCCTCAAACGCTTTCATTCGCTGCATATAACCCTCGTCTTCAGCTCCATCGACCCACAGTCCATTGTTCTCACGCTTTTCTTTTTTTATTACCACAGCCTTCATCCTCTTTCTGCAACATCCATCTGCGTGCTATCTCCCTGGCTACGTGTCCATTCCCTCTGCGTATCCAAGCTCCCCTCTCCACGTTGTCCATCTCCCTCCGTCCAAGCACCTGCAAACAACAAAGCCTTCGTTTTTTTTCTTGTGTATATATTTAGGTTGGCCGCATTCCCCCTTTTTTCTTATTTCATTCATATATTGGTTAGTTTTCATTTTTATATAGTTAGGGTGTTAGCGCATGTGTATTCTAAATTGATTTTGACTTAAGTTTGATTTTGATATTTTTTACTTTTGTTTTGGTTTTCATTTGATTTTTATCCCATTTGATTTTTTTTGTTTACGACTTTGTTTTTTTTTCCCTTTTTCTTTCGACATTTTTTATTTTATTTTATGATTTGACTTTGCCTTTTATATTTTGATTTGATTTTTTTTATTTATTTTGATTTTATTTATAAAAAATCCTAGGAAGAAAAAGAACAAAAAAAAAACCCTAAAAATCCTAAACATTAAAAATTTCTAAAAGATTAAGGAAATCTCAAAATATTTTGTGACTGAGAATAAACAAAATTAAAGGGTTTTTCGCTTAAACTTTAGAATTTTTAATGTGGCCTATGGCCCATTCAAAATTTTGATTTTTTTTAACCCTTTGATTAAATTAAGTTCCTAAGGAATAATTAAAAAAATTTAATCTGAAGTTCCTTAGTGTCATTTGGTCATTAAATGCGATTTTTATAATTTTCCTATGGTCAAGGTGCGATAAACATTTTTAATCATATTTGGTTGCTGAAGAAAATTTATTAAATCTAGATTTGGGCAATTAGCGAAAACAATTTTAAATCTAGAATTTCTTGCATATGGATTATTTATGATCGTCGCTTTTCATCGTTTTGGATAGCTTGTTTTATTGAGGATTAATTCAAATATCAAAGACACTGGTCCATAATTGTTTCTATATTGTGGTCGTGTCTTGTTTACGTTGACATTTAATCTATCAATTTAATTTAATCGTTGAGATTCATCAAGTTGTCCATCTTTAAAATCTCCTAGAGCCTGTGATCCACAGCTTTCTCATCCATTTACCTTAGGGATTACCCCCTTGACTTGCCTAGGAGAGAGTCAGAGTAAGGATTAAGAGTGACAGCCCTTACTCTGAGTGTTGTCACGCTGCCTAGACACTTTGCGTGACAACACTACCAAAACGGACTTAGGAGCGAATGGGGAGACCTGCGTTGCAATGGTCTCCGATTCAGCTAAGGATGGTGAATCAGCAGAAAATCGTCCCCATGGGGCGACTGCAGGGGATGACTGTGGATATTGAGGGAGCGAGTGTGCTAGCTGATTTTGAAATAATAGAGATAGTGGATGACAGCGATCCCTATCCTGCGCTCCTTGGAATTGACTGGGCTACTAATAAGAACGGGGTAATCAATCTGAAGAAGCAAAAGATGATCTTTGAGAAGAAATCACTGCGCGTAATAGTACCCCTCGATCCTGCTGAAGGATCGCGCTATACTGAACCTGTCCACGATTATGAGAGTGATGATGACCTGGACTGTATCTATAAGATAACAACACGAGACCAAGATTGGGTGAATCCCACCAAGGATGAACGGATTACCAGGGATCGCGAGAGTTCCTCAATTCAGACTCCGACGAATAAATAGAATGTTAGCAGAATCAGTTACATGAAGTAATTACGCTGAATTGCAACATGATGACTCGGTCGTTGTGCTGTGTGTTGTCAGAGGTAAGAAATCTGCCTACTTATGATGGTTTGAATGAAGTAGATATCTTTTTGGGTGCATTTGAAAGGGAGGTATCAACAAAGCAGCGCTTCCAGGCCTTGGACTGGGCACTGCGCGTGACGCCCGCAAGATGGTGGGGTACGCACAAAGGAAGCTTTGATGATTGGCGTGAATGTAGGAGGATGATGAAAATACGATTTGGGAAGCCTAAGACGCGACTGACAAACAAATACGATGGGCAGAACAATCCGCGCGCGCATCTGGCCAAATGGACACAGGCTTATGGAGAAAAGCCCTAACCTGAGTGGGTGCACCTCTTCTGTCATACTCTGGATGTTATCACAATGAATTGGTATATAGAAACAGAGCTCCGCCATGGGATAGGCAAATGGGATATCATGCGCGATGGATTCATGATGGCATTCAATTTTGAGGACAGGTTTGACAGTATTCATGAAGCACTACAGGAGGTAAAAGCAGCAATCTTTAGGATACCGCAGGATCCTATAGACTTGATTCAACCTGAATGGGCTACTCAGCTGAGTCGCGCGCTAGAATGTTATAATGTAATTGTTGAAGAAGAGGATGAGGATCCACGAAAGATAACATTCCAGAAATAGAAGGCCACCACGCGGTTCAAGGACCACAAATTAGAACCCTGACATAACCGCGCCATTGAAAACGAAACAAGTGAACATTGGTACGGAGGCAGAACCCAAATTCGCGAAGATTGGAGACTACTAGGAAGACACTATGGTGGATAAGGTCGTTGAATTGCTCCACGAATACCAGGACTTATTCCCTACCAAGTTTACGGATCTGAAAGGAATAATCGAGGACGTAGGAATGATGAAGATCACGCTAAAACCCGACGCGAAGCCAATTAAGCAAAGGCCTTACCGTATCAATCTGAAACATAAGGAGAAGGTCCGCTTAGAGCTCGACAAGATGCTCGCGACAGGCATCATTGAGCCTGTGGACGAATCTGATTGGGTAAGCCCAATGGTGGTGCAAGAGAAGAAGCAGAGGGATGAGATAAGGATATGTGTGGATCTCAGAAAACTGAATGACGCTTGTGTGCATGATCCTTTCCCGACTCCGTTCACAGATGAAGTGTTGGACAATGTAGGCGGCCAGGAAGCATATTCCTTCACTGATGGGTTCTCTGGGTACCACCAAATCAAAATCGCGCCGGAGGATAGGAGCAAGACAACCTTCGCAACTGAGTGGGGTTGTTTTCAATACACTATAATGCCGTTTGGATTGAAGAATGCGCCTGCAATATTTTCGCGCGTGGTTGTTGCAGCATTCAAGGAATTTATTCATAAGTTCCTGGAGGTATATTTTGATGACTAGACTGTATTTGGGCTGGTTAAGCACCATGTAGCAAGCTTGCACCTGATGCTGGATACCTGTCGAAGATACCAGATCACGCTCAATCTCAAGAAGTGTCTGTTTTGCGTTCCTTTTAGGAACCTATTGGGGCATGTGGTTTGCAGACAAGGACTGATGGTAGACCCCGTGAAGATCGCGGTAATACTAAACTTGGAAGTGCCGAGGAATGTGAAACAATTGCACGTTACTCTAGGACATACGGGATATTACAAAAAGTTTATCAAAAGTTATGCCCAAATCACCGCGCCTATGGAAAAATTGTTGAAGAAGAATGTCACGTTCTGTTGGAACGATGACTGTAAGAAGAGCTTGGATATATTAAAAGAAAAGATGGTTACCGCGTCGATTCTAGTATTCCCAGACTGGAAGAAAGAGTTCCATGTACATGTCGACGTGTCATGTATAGCACTAGGAGCAATACTAACACAAGCTAGCGGAGAAGGCTTGGACCATCCTATCGCGTTCGCAAGCCGCAGATTATCCAAAGCAGAGAAGAATTATTCTACCACTAAACAAAGGGGTTAGCTATGGTGTATGCGCTCCAGAAGTACCGGCACTACTTGCTAGGAGGCCATTTTAAGAGTGCGATTTTGTGAAGCCAGGACGATTGAACGTGGGACCAGACCACCTGTTGCGCATCGAAACAAGGGAGGAACCTACTAACTTGGAAGAAGGATTGCCTAATGCGCAGCTATTTGCAGTGCGTGTCGCGGATGGTTATTTTGAGGATATAATACACTTCCTAACTACAGGAACTGCACTGGAAGGATACACTGTCCAGCGAAAAAAGGAATTAGTGGTGCGCGCGGCAAATTTCTCTGGCATTGCTGGGAATCTGTACAAAATGGGTACTGATGAGATATTGCGACGATATGTACCTAAGTTTGAGAGAAGCAGCATCCCTGCAGACGCTCATTGGGGCGTCACGAGAGGACATTATGCAGGGAGAGCAACCGAGCAGAAGATTCAACACGCAAGGTTGTGTTGGCCAACCTTCATCAGGATTCAAAAGTATATTGCAAGGAATGTGATGTATGTCAAAGAACGGGCAAACCATCGCGGAGGGATGAAATGCCTTTGAACCCACAATGGCGTTGCAACCCTTTGAGAAGTGGGCGATAGATTTTGTAGGACTTATTCAGCCACAAGGGAAGACAGAAGCAAGGTACATTATCACTGCGACGGAGTATTTTGACTCGTTGGGCAGAAGCGCAGCCGGTGAAGGATTGCACGGGCGCAACAACCGCGAAGTTCCTATTTGAGCATGTACTAACGCGATTTGGATGTCCACGGATCTTGATGAATGATCATGGCACACACTTCCTCAATGAGACAATCAGCGCACTGACAGAGAAATTTCAGGTATATCACCAGAAGAACACACCTTATCACCCACAGGCTAACGAGGCAGTGAATGCATTCAACAAAGTGCTTGAAAACGCGCTAACCAAGGTTTGCAATGCTTAGCGAAGTGATTGGGACCTAGCATACCTGCACTATTATGGGCTTATTGAACGACATGCAAAAAGTTGATAGGACAAACCCCTTTTAGGCTTGTCTATGGTGTGGAAACCGTAATGCCTATGGAATAAACCGTGCCTAGTCTGCGCATAGCAGCGCTCACAGGTATGATAGATCGTAGAACCCTGGAAGAGAGGCTCACACAGCCGGATGAGCTCGAAGAAGAAAGATTTTTGGCTGGATTTCACCAGCAAGTCCAAAAGCAGCGCGAAAAGGGATGGCATGATCGACACATCAAGTTGTGCACATTTAAGGTAAATGATCTGGTTTTGTTGTATGATAGTAAGATTGATAAATTTCCAAGAAAATTCAGGATGTGCTGGTTAGAGCCTTATGTTATTAAGGAGGTTACTGATGGAGGAGCGGTACAACTGGTCAAGTTAAATGGAGAACCCTTCCCAGGAAAGGTGAATGGCAATCGCTTGAAGCCATACACCGGCAGTCTGGCCATGTGACTAAATGAAAGTGGCACAGTCTTAGCGCTCCATGCAGCTGAAAGGAGGCACGGGACTATAAACTACACTGCCCAGGTGGGGGAGCTGCGCAATGGGAAGATGGTGCGAAGCAAGGACGTGTCACTGGGTCCACGGCAGCGCAGAGGGAGCTGCACTACCTAAGGAGAAATCACGCAGGTCGACCGAAAAGTGACCGTTAAAGTCACTGTTCATGAAAAGACAGCAGAAGTGAGGCCAAATGGAGCGGGCAGCCGACATTTACAACGAAATTTATGGCTTAAATCCTTGAAAATATACCGCCAATCCGGTATTAATGAACCGATTATTGGGGGAAAGGTCGGATTTGAATTCAAAATGCCCTATAAATTACAAGTGGTTGCCCAGCGAAAAACACTTGGCATTTTGAGAATTGAGTTGCTGCACTTTCAAGTGCACATGAGCTGTGAATTCTTTCAAGATCTAATAGTGAGTCCGGCTTTTGAACAATTGTCAAAGGAGACCCAAGCACTAGTGAATAGCGTCGTGTCGACCCACGCAGAAGTTATGGACACCGAAGGAATGGCAGCCGAGGAGAGTGTGCAGAAAATTTCTAGGGGGGGCGAAGTAGCTGCCCCAAAAGTAGCCAAAGTATTGGCGGAGGTCCCTAAATCCCCGAGAACGCCGAGACTGAAGCCAACCGCAACCAAGGAAACCATGAAAGGCAAGTGTTGAGAATGCAACAAGATGATGGAGCTTAGTGGAAAGAAGTCGCCTTCACTAAGTGGGCCCGAAGGCTATTTTTGGCGCAAAGTCTATTTTTATGCTATGTCTATTTTTAGACATATGGATCATGGTCTATGAGTTGCAGGATGTTATTTGTGGATGATTGGTCATGTTGGTAAAAACAGATGGACTTCTATTTTTAGACATATGGGCGGTTTCTATTTTTAGACTGTCAGGCTAAAAATAGAACAGTCGAATATTATTAGCTCATAATAATATTTGGACTATAAACATTATCTTATCCTCTTGAAGCACTTCAGTTTGAGCTACAAATGTGGCACATGCAGCTGTCAGAAGGAAATACGCTTTTCTTATGGGTCAGTTGAGCTATTGCATGATGGACTTCAGTTAGAACTTATGTGTTTGAGTTTGGTGGAGTTGATTGAGGAGTTGATGGAGTTGTGTTCAGTTTGACTTGGTTAAACTAGTTGTATTTAGTCTAACTGCAGAATACACTAGTGATGAGTGATGTGAATTAATTGTTAATTAGTTCACTAATTATTAACTCATAAAGCAACTAAAGAATGCATCAGTTAACTCAGTGCATGGACAGTTCAGTGGAGACAGGTGTTAAGAGGTTGAGATTGCTATCAGTTGTGACTATAGTTGTGCATGAGATATTGCACAACCAATGGATTGAGTATTGCCAATGAGGATTGCGTGGTTCAGCCAAGGAAATACGAGTTTTGTTTCAGCCATTCTCATCTATTCTCATGCAGGATTGCGCAATGGAGGCAAGCAAGCAGTGGAGGAGATTTGAACCTGTGATTGATTCAGATCTGAGCTAATTTGTGTGTAACAGGTGGAGATAGTACTGAGTACTTGTGAGGAGTATTGTACTATGTATTGTTATATGTTCTCAATCATTATAATATACAAATAGTGTGGGGTTTTCAGCTGTATGCTTTCCCCGAGTTACATACTGTGTTAATGTGCGCATGCAATTGATGTTTCATTGTTTTTAATGCTGCAAAATTGATGATCAACGTAGAGTAGGTTATGTATTATGCATGCATTCTGCAATAGTGTATAATCGGGATAATCTCTATGAATAAGTGTTTAATTATTCAAAATTTCTACATGGTATCAGAGCAGAGTTGATCATCAGATCTATTATTCAGAAAGTGTTTACATTTTATTTCTTTAGGCAGAGTCTATAATCGGGCTAGATAGCCTTTGGATTCATCCTTCCTTTGGAAGGTGAGATATCCAGTAAAAGCCCATACAGTCAATCTCTGTACGAGAAATACTTTGTTCTCACGAATTCTAGATCAGAAGCGGTTGAGTTTTGAGCTGATGAAATTCAAATTTGCAGCAGTGTTTTCTTGGTGTCAACGTTGCAATGTCTTTCAACGGATTGTGATTGGAGTATGCTCTTGAGGGCAGCTCGAATTATATTGCATGGAAAGACAGGATGGAGGTAGTGTTAGATGATAATGGCTTGAAGGAGTTCATAGAGGCTGAGGTCCCAAACCCTACTGATACTGCTCAAGTTGATGCTTGGCAAAAGAAGGCAGCAAAGTGTCCAAGGACTCCGTTGGAGGGCGTGAAGGATCACATTGTGTCCAGCCTGCATGGAAAGGCTTCTCCATACTTGATGTGGAAAGCGTTGACAAATCTATTCCAAAGCAAGAGCGACCAGAGGAAGTTGGCACTCAAGGATAAACTCAGAAACATTAAGTGTGAGAAAGGAGACAGTGTGCCCAAGTATCTCACGAAGTTCACTCAGTGCAGGGATGAGTTGGGAAGTATGGGGGTGACTGTCAATGATGAGGACTACGTGAGCTTGGCTCTCCTTGGTCTTCCGAAGAGTTGGCATTCCTATCAGGACTCTGTCAATGGTCGGGAGAAATTGCCAGGATGGGAGAGACTTTGGTCAAATCTTGTGCAGGAGGAGATCAGGCGGAATACCTGGGACGGATCTTCATCAAAGGCACCTGATAAAGAAAATTGCGCTTTGGCTACCAAAGCAAAGAAGGGGAAGAACAAGAAAGCTTCTCATTCTGGTGCGAAAGGCAAGAAGCAAGACATGTCCAAGGTGAAGTGCTTTCACTGTCACCAGCACGGACACTATGCCACAAATTGTCCGCAGAAGAAGAAAAATAAGCAAGTTGCTGGATCTGCAGCAGGAGAGGCCTTAGCCTCGCAGTTTGAGCTTGATTTTTCGTTGATCGCATGCTTGGTATCAAGTGTGATGGGATTGGTATGGTTCTTGGACAGTGGTGCGTCTTTTCACATGACAGGAGATCGAGATTTGTTTTCTGATCTGGAGGAGAAAGATCTTGGAGTGCACATCGAGATGGGCGATGATGGTAGATACAGTGCGACCGGTATCGGTACCATTTCCTTTGAGACGGAATCTGGTAAACCTTTCGTATTGAAGGAAGTGATGCATGTTCCAGGATTAAAGAAGAATCTTATCTCTGTGGCGATGTTAGAAGACAAGGGATATGGTGTTGTTTTCAGCGAGGGAAAGGCTTTCCTGCGCAGTAAGACAACTGGAGAAACCCGGAAGATAGGGGTTTGAGTCAAGAACCTTTATCAGTTGCATGTAGATGGCTGCGCAGCAATGGCATGCAAGGCAGAAGGATTGGTGAGCCGGGATGATGGCGAGCTGTGGCACAGGAAATTGGGCCACCTTCACCATAGAGCCTTGAAGATACTGCAGTAGATTACTACAAGGCTTCCTAAAGGCACTCTTGCGCAGTCAGATCGGTGCAAAGGGTGTACTTTGGGAAAATTTGTGAAAGCCACCTTTCACGAGAAGGATAGTCACGCCACGACGATCCTTGAGAGAATTCACACAGACGTGTGTGGACCTTTCTCAGTAGCTTCGACAGCAAAGCACAGGTACTATGTGATCTTTGTTGATGATTTCTCTCGAAAGTGTTGGATCTTCTTCATGCAGAAGAAGAGCGAGACATACTCAAAGTTCTGTGAGTTCAAAGCACTGGTCGAGAAGGAGTCGGGGAAGAAGGTGAAGGCTCTTAGGAGCGACAATGGTGGTGAATTCATCTCTGGCGAGTTCAAGGACTTCTGCAGCGCAGAAGGGATTCGAAGAGAGCTCATAGCTCCCCATAACCCACAGCAGAACGGGGTTGCTGAGCGGAAGAACAGAACGATCGTGGATGTTGTACGGGCGATGTTGCATGATCAGGGCCTACCCCTTCACTTGTGGGCAAAAGCATGTAATACTACAGTATATGTGCAGAACCGTTGTCCTCACAGGATATTTGGCATGAGTACACCCGAGGAGGCTTATTCTGGTAAGAGGCCTGATATTTCTAATTTGAGGATTTTTGGTTCTAACGTTTACATGCATGTGACGAAGGATGCCAGGAAGAAGCTGGAGCCAACCGCAGAGGTTGGGATATTTGTGGGGTACACTGATACGCCCCACAACTATCGTGTGTATTTGCCAGACAGTCGCAAGACTGTTGTGCGACGGGATATAAATTTCAGGAGGAGAAAGCCATGAAGTGTTCGCTTGAGAGGGAGCCACACTTGCATGCAGATGAGGAGCTATTAGTTCCTAAGGATGAGCTTCAGGACGTGGATTAGCCACAGGACGAAGTTCATGGAGTGGAAGAGACCACTCATGCAGTGCCAACCATTAGAAGACGAAAGCGCTTGACAGAAGCTGAGCGACTGGCTCAAGATGCAGAGAAGGTTGTAGGACCACCTACAGCTCAACGTAGACAGAGACAGTCACCTGATCGGTACACTGGATACATGGCTCTTGTGAGCAAATGTGTTGTGACTGAGCCATCCTCTTTCGAGGAAGTTGTGGAGGATCCCGCATAGGTAGATGCCATGGTGGAAGAGTATGATTCAATTGTCAGAAACAATGCATGGGAGATTGTCCCAAGACCGAAAGGGAAATCAGTGGTGGGTTCGAGATGGATCTACAAAGTGAAGCAGGTAGCTGACGAGAGTGTGGAGAAGTATACGGCGAGATTTGTTGCCCGAGGCTTTTCACAGATAGAGGGGATCGATTATGAGGAGACCTTTGCACCTGTCGCAAGGTATTCTTCCATACGGACGATTCTTGCTCTCTCAGCGCAGATGGGGTGGCACATTCATCAGATGGATGTGAAGACTGTGTTCCTCAACGGAGTCATTGAGGAGGAGGTGTACATAGAGCAGCCCGAAGGTTTCGAGATCTAGCAACTAGTCGCATGTGTGCAGGCTCAAGAGAGCGTTGTATGGGTTGAACCAAGCACCACGTGCTTGGCACACACGGATAGACAGCTATTTCACCGGACTTGGATTCTCCAAGAGTGAGGTGGATCCTAACCTATACCAGATTGTGGTGGAGGGTAAGTTGCTTATCATTGTACTTTATGTAGATGATTTGATTCTGACAGGTGATGAGCTATTGATACTTTCATGCAAGGATGATCTTGCTAAGGAGTTTGAGATGAAGGACTTGGGCCTCCTTCATTATTTCCTGGGATTGGAAATTTGGCAGCACAGTGATGGACTATTTGTTTCTAAGGGTAAGTATGCTCGGGAGATATTGGAGAAGTTCAAAGCTGCTAATATGGGGCTCAAAGGAGTGGGTTACAACCCAGGAAAAGAGAAAAGAAACACCCAACAATCCATCAAGCTTAAATAAACCAATTTAGAAACCTCCTACAGAAGTGAAATGACTCCAAGATGATAGTCAATGATCTCTAGGCCTGGAAATGCATGCCACGATGGTAGTAATAGAGTTGTTGTACTCTCTATTACATAAGGAAGACCAATAATACAGTAAATCAACAAGTCTAATTACATATCCCTCTCATCTACACTCCCACTATTCATTGGCAGCCATTAATATCAAATAGAAGCTCTACTATCAACATAGAAACAAGTTGACATAATAAAACCATAACACATATAAAAAAGTGCACATAGAGACATTGTTTAACCTAGAAACCCAACTGGGAAAATTTACATTCAATGGTTGCTCAATGCTCTTATACCAACAATCTCTGGTACAATGCAATTCATGGCTTTATGGCCATTCAACAATTCATATAGCTCCTTCTCCTTTGCATTCTCTACTCCTACCCAGAAAAACACCAGTACAAGAAGAAATTGGGAGAGTCAGGGTGATTGAAGGCCAACAAGCTTGAATTTTCATTTCCCATTCCTCACTCCTTTCTCTCCTACTTTCATTTTCTATTTTATTTAATCCCTGTTTTTTCTCCTTTGTCTTACTGCACCTTACTTTGCATTGTCTTTTACATAGTTAGTAACCTTCCTTAATTGTCAAATTGTAATTGATACTGAGGCTTACAACAACTGCTTTCAACTTTGTGTTCAGATCCATTTCAGATCATTGTCACAACCTACAGCTAGCTAGGAGTGTGCATCTCCATAGCTGTCTTCTTCTCTGCAATGTGAGGGATTATATGATCCTTCACTGAATCTAAAACGATTCATTTCTCTTTGACCAACTCCTAGCGTGCTCAACCAAATCCTTGGGATCTGTTGACTATGACCTCCCTCTCCACAAGGTATCACAGTCCAACCATTTCCAAGAAATTCTGCAACCTACACTTCCATGGAACAAAGTTGGAAGTGCCCTCCAACATGTGACAATCTTGGAGACCATCATTGGTCATGACTGCAATTCTTAAAACAAACAGAAAATAGATCAGCAACTATGAATCAGATATGCAATCTCCTACAACCCTTCTCAGGTCCAGATCTGCTTCACTTACTACTGCTCAGGCATCTCACCCCTGAAACCCTCCAAGAACTCCCTCTTACAGGCTTAAGTCCTATCCATACACAGCCCTAGGTTACTTTAAAGCTTGAAACCTATCAAAACAGCTATTTTTTAATACAAGAATCTACAAACACATGCTGCAGAGAATAATAACAGTGAAATACAGAGGTTTGAACTCTCAATCACATCTAACTTCTGTTGAATAAGGAAAGAAGGCCAAACAAAAAACTCGCCAACCAAAACAGTGGTGCACCCTACATCTCCCTTATAGACTAGAAAGGAGGAGGAAGATACAATGTATCTGGACACATGCAAGAAGCACTTGGTTTGACTGTATCCAACCCTAAGCATAATCTAAAAACCTAGTGCTCTCACCTGCATAGATAACAGTGCGAAGAGAAGTACCCCTCGCACTGGTGATAAACTGCACCAAGCAAACCTGTTGATGTCTCCTAGAGATCTCCATCCTCGTACATAATAGACAATTTCCATGCAAGCACCCTAGCTTGCCTAGGAACCTATGGCCTTCTCTAATAATAGTAAATGCATGCTAATAAGACTTAACAAAAGCAAAACTTCAATAAAAGACCGCCTCCATCTAGAACTGTACTGCTAAACCTGAAACTGGATATGGAACTGCAGTGGTAAAACCTGAAACATATTTTAAAATTGACGTGCATGCACCCTCTACTCTCCTACATAACTGCACCTCCTCCCCACTGCACACTAATGCTACACCATGTCCCTGCGAGGACCATTGCATAGAACCCAATATGATCTTCTACTGTACAGATCTGCATCACTGCTGCACCATGCTGAGGAGAATATTGTCTGAGCAACAGGTAAGGACCCTGAGAAAGATCCGGTGGATGATATGGAACCAAGCCAGGGGGGATCTGGAATAGACAGCATGATTAAACAAATCACGCAAAGTGAGAGTCGAGGGAGTGAATACCATGCTTGAGGAACTCAGCCTGGAAGCCTTCCTCATCACCTGCCCTGCTAGTGTTTATGACCCTCACACAGCTTGCTTGATGACAAGGCCATGGCAGGGTTTTGGGGATGGGGGGGTCGGGTGTTCAATAGGGGCCTGTGTAGGGACATTATAAAGGAGGACAATATGAGCAAACATGAACAGGAATTTAAATCTGGGAGGGTAGTGTGTTGGGACCAAAGGAGAAGTTAGCCTAAGTCAAAAAATAGAAACTGAGGAAGCAGTAATATAAATTTCGTCAGGTTGGGACCGACCTAAATAAAGATGAAGCTAGAGATGTTATGAAGATGGTAGCTCCACAGTGGACGGATGGATGCATTAGCACTCAGTGGGTCTCCTTGCTGCAAAGCAGGCCTCTTGGAAAACCAGTTTTTCTTGCAATAATCATGCAATTGGCTAACCCCTAAGCAAGCAAGCACGCCACACTACAAAAATGCAACTCCCATAACAGATTCATAAACTCTGCAAAGGGCTTGCAAACTCCTTAGTTGATTGGCAGGTGAAAGAGCAAGTCCGCAGGCCATGTTGCAGGTCGTTTGATGCAAAGGAAGATTTAGCAGGCTCTGCCACAGGTCAACTTTGCCATGGTATTTAGGCTCCACCGAGATAATGGGGAGGCCACTGCAGAATACTAGTAAGATAGTTATATTCAATGGAATGAAATCCTCAACAACCGATTTTCATTTTAGTAAGTCAAACATGGAGATAGTGAAAGAACAATGACCTGAGGAACTGACAGCAAAGCAGTGAAAGAACAAGAACTTGAGGAATTGATAGCAAAGCAACAATGCACAGTAACAGAGTATATTTTTTTTCGGAAACTTATTGAAATGTAAGGGCTAAACATATCAAAATTAGAAGCCGTTGCTTATAGCCTCTTTCAATCCATGTATGTAGAATATAGAACAGACCACTATTGTATAATGTATTTCAACCTAAAACAAAGTTTAACAGCTGAATTAAATTGGTGTGCAAGCACTCCACACTAAAAACACCCTACTTTCATAGTATGTTAGCTTCAAATTAGTCTCAAATTATACACTCTACCAGCTACGCTAGACACTGAATTGAACCTGAAAGGATTAAAATCTTCAGTGTACAACTTAGCTAAAATGCTATAAGCATTTGGAGGACTCTCATTAAGGCCTGCCTAGGATGTTGACATATATTTTCCCAACTTTAGCTGTGAAGACTTAGTCCTACGTGAACACTCTCCCTAAGGTCGACTCATAATGTTGGTCAACATACCTTCCAAACTTTAAACAGCGTGCCATGATAGCCTGTTTTCATTGATATAAATACATCAACAGAATGCAATCTAAATCTGCAATAATTGTGCAAGATTCAGAGAGCTACACAGTGGATGTGAGATGAAAAAAGCACAGATTTTTTTTAACTTCCATTTTGCTCCAGATTACAGATTTATGCTTGAATTTGTTAACCCGTTTGTCTTTGGGTTGCCTTTCATACAGAGCGAGTGAGCTAAAGGAAATGGAAAACAAAAAGGGCAAAAATAGGATAGAGGAAGGGATTGATACCGAAAGAGTCCATGCATCTGATTGGCTCTCCTGGTCTCAACAGCTTTGGAAATTTTCAGACAGCCGGAAGCGTCCCAATCCACCTTAATCTCATTCGGGTATGTCTGAGAGAGCTCCCCGAGTGTACCATTCACTCTAATATGCTGCCCTTCCAATGTGATATTCACATTTGCTGGTACCGGCACAGGCTTTTTACCAATTCTGGATTCTTTGCATTCAATAATTGGCCTCACTGAAGGCAATCTCACAATGGCAATTGCAGGTCTAGCCCTGGCAGCCTTTAGGCCATTGTCTTCCCCCAAGAAGGTGCTTCTGAGGGCACTGCACTCGAAACCCACCAAATGAACACCCCTTAATGTTAAAATGCAATTATACATACCTATTGTAAAAGTGGAATGCATGCTTACCAGGCGAGGGATGGCACGCTGAAGCTCGCAGTGGCCATTTTGTCAACCTGCTCTTGCTTATCTGCCTTTGTTGATAAAGAGAATCGTTGTGGCTTGGTGATAAGTAAGTGGGAAGAGCCCAATGGAGTGACTGAAGCCATGGAGGAGCGTAATCCTTACAATGTATTGATAACAAAGTGGAGAGGGGAGCAAACGCTTTTGATAGAAGGTTGAGTGCGTCCTTTTACTCATATAGCTAGACTAGACTGTCTATTTAATAAATCTAAAAAGTCGGAGATGGTAATTTTTAAAATAATTTGGGTAGATTAAAAAATTAATAAGGAATTTTTTTCATTTTGAAATAGAATAAAATATTGTTTTGAAATTTTACATATTTTTCATTTTGAAAATTTATGATTTTTGGGTTATCAAAGTGTTTTAAGAGGTTTTCAGGGTGTTTAATCTATATAATTAAAAAATCAATTTAAATAATACAAATTAAGATTTCATTTCAAATAGTTTTTTAAGTGAATGATAAGTTTTATTCGTTTTGAGAGAGAAAATTATTCACCAACATTGTGGTTTTGGTAGCCATTGTAATTGCCCGTGGAAAACCAAAAACATACAAAAACAATTTTAAGTGAATAATAAATTTTATCATTTTAGGCAAAGGAAATTATTCACCAAGTTCATGGTTTTCATAACTCATAGTAATTGCCAATGGTATTTGCAAAGATAAAGAAATATAAAATATATTTTGGTATTTGCAAAGTAAAGAAATATAAAATATATTTTAAGTAAATGATAAGTTTTATCATTTTTCGAGGAAGAAATTATCCACCAACATCGTAGCCCATGGTATTCAAAGTAAAG
The DNA here is from genome assembly GCA_031772625.1 of Pinus tabuliformis. Lineage (NCBI taxonomy): Eukaryota > Viridiplantae > Streptophyta > Pinopsida > Pinales > Pinaceae > Pinus > Pinus tabuliformis. Next base: position 1,250,586,485 of record CM062809.1, read on the forward strand.
AAAACGGAAAGACATGCCCAAAAAAATTAAGTGAATGATAAGTTCTATCTTTTTATCCGAAGCAAATTATCCATCAAACTCGTGGTTTTCTTAACCCATGGTTATTGCCCACAGTATTTGCAAGGTAAAGAAATATAAAATATATTTTTTTAAGTGAATGATAAGTTTTATTATTGTTCGGGGAGGAAATTATCCACCAACATTGTGGTTTTGGCAGCCCATGGTATTCAAAGTAAAGAAAAACAAAAAATGTACAAAAATTGCTTTAAGTGAATGATAAGTTCTATGCCGAAGAAATTATCTATGAAACTCGTGGTTTTGGTAGCCCGTAATTGCCCATGGTATTTGCAAAGTAAAGAAATAAGTGTATCCTTATGCATGGAGGAAATTATCCAAGGAGTTAAAGATGTGTTAGTGGATATTATTTAAAAAGTGAAGGAAAATAATTAATAATTAATTATAAAGAAAGTTTTGAAATTATATATATAAAGGCCATAAATCAATTTTATAAAGGATTATTTTAAACATGTTATTTAAAATTTTAAATTATTAAACTAGTAAAGAAAAGTTATATATATATATTTTCTTATCAAAGATCATAATCATCATCATCACAACAAAGTTGAGCGTCATTTTGAAAAATTGTTATCATGTTTTGTTGAACATGATGCCAATTAAATAAGACTTTTATGAAAATATGAGACCATTATACTGTGATATTGGAATAACGAAGCATTAGACTATACATAGCTTTTTAGTAGAGCTCACCAAGAAAATGAAGGTGAACATGTGAGCGTCATTTGAAAAAATTGTTATCATGTTCAATTAAATAAGACTTTTGTGAAAATATGAGACCATTATACTGTGATATTGGAATAACGAAGCATTAGACTATACATAGCTTTTTAGTAGACCTCACCAAGAAAATGAAGATGAACCCAACTATTTGGAGAATTTTGAGTATATTAGGCACATGTTTCCCAAATTTTGGTAGGAGATTGGTTAATCAATGGTAAATTATTACGAGATTGGTTAATCAATGGTAAATTATTACCATTGTGACATTCATTCACATGGTTGTTGATGATTTTTCATTGCATTGGTTTCTAGTAGCTCATTCTCATGAAGATTATCATGGGTGGATATGTCACCATCATTGTTACCTATTGGTGCAACCTTCAAGAAAATTATTGGCAGAAAACTATTGGTTACAATCTTGTTGCAACCTTCATCAACCATCAGCTTTTTTCGATGGGGCAGCTCAACAGGGCCAATGTGGATGTGGCTTCCACATAAAGATATCTGCTAACTCTCACTTCTCTGCTTTCTGGCATGGGGGTCAAGGAACCAATAATCTGGCTGAAGCCATGGCTCTCTCAGGTCTTCTAAAATTTTGCATATTCCTAGACATTTAGCAGGTGGCTTTTTATGGTGATTCAAAGCTATGGGTTGATTCAGTAAATCAGAAAAACTTCATTCTGGCTCAACATCTGTCTGGATGGAGAGATAGGATACACTTCTATTGGACCTGCCTGGAGAATTGCTCTATTCAGCACATCAATAGGGACAAAAACATTACAGCAGATGGTCTTTCAAAAAAGGGTCTTTCTTCTATTTCTGAATATTGGCATCTCGAAATTGTATCTAATGACTCCCATTATTAGATATCTGATTTTGCCCTTCCAGACCTTTAATGCATTACTCATAAGACAGTCTCATATTTTTTGAGTTTTTGATATCAGACATTATCAGTTTTGATATCTGCGACATTATATAGCTCTACAGATTATAGGCTTTTATTTCCTCATATATTTATGGGATCATAGCTATGATCTGCATAATCAGAAATAGAATGTATCATCAGTTCTTATATCTCTCATATAATACATAAAGCTTTTTTTCTATGAAAAAAAAATCTTGTTAGCCTGCAAGGGTATTTTTTAATTGGAAATATCAAACCTGAGGGTAAACATTAATCCCAAAGAACATCAACTCAAAGGTTGTGACCAGTAATCACACATCAAATTGGTTAATATAGATTAATTATATGCCATTATCTCATGTTGTTAATAAACACTTCAATTTCATAAACCACAAAGGATTTAAGAGGGAGATGTTAAGTTTAAATTTGTTAGACACCTAATCCTCAGGGATTGGGTGAAACAAATGTAAATATATAAATAAAGGAAAATGAAAAGGTATAATAGGAAGAGACCTTGGAATATGAATCCCAAAGGTCACCTCTCCTTATTGTATATAATGTTGTTTACATTAATGGAAAAACCAACTTCAAGAGTTATTTTCCTAGGCCTAACACGGTATTAGAGCCTGGTTCAACTCCTACTCAGTACCTAACCTCTACCTATCAGTTATGTCATTGTCGTAACTCATGTCTACCATCCTTTGATCATCATTTCCTTGGTTGCAAAGTTCTTATTTCTCTACTCAATGCTCACCTCCACTCTATCTGACATATTTATTACACTCCAAACCACTCAAAGACATTTTATTTGCCCATATATGTTTCTCTTATCTCTATTTTGAAGTTGGTCGGCATATAATCCGTAAAGTCACTCAAGATTCCTTTTATCTATCAACACAGGATTGGATCTCTTTAGATTTGTTACTTGTCCCTGCACCCTCTCTATTTTCACCAAGGACATAGTTAATTCATATGAGCATTTCCAATTTGGTCCAGTCTTTATCTTTGTATCGATCATGCCTCCTTCACACTCTCCACTACAAATCTTGCCTCTACATTCTAAACCCTTACACCAGCTGAACATGAGCATTGTTTTTGAAAGAAAATTATGTTTTTGGGTCTTCCTTCATTCAACGGCTTACCTGGTTGAACTATAGACACTCCCTCTTCATGATTAAATCCATTTGAATTAGATTACATCTTGGAGCTTGGCCAACCACCTACCTGGTTGAACCACAAACATTCCCTCTTCATGATTAACTCCATTTGTGTTTCATGACATACCCAACCCCTCACGTACTATTAGAGGAATCGGTTAATACTTTTTTTTCCATTGAATCTTACCTAGACTGGCCAACTCATCATCAGTGCCTCACAACTAGGGCTTTCACTTTGTGTACTCACACCCACACACATATACACACACACATTTATCGGCCATGCCAAATGAAATGACCTCCTCTTTCTACATCAACTCGATGCCCTCAAACATTGCTCTATTATGCCTCCTGGGTAGGTGCCACTAATCACACCACCCCGCTTACCTTATCCCAACATTTCCCCAAGTGCGCACATTAGTTACTATTGGGGTCTTTATATCGAGCTTTCATGGACAATGGACCCCTTTACCACCTCCTTATTGGCCTGAAGCCTGCTTGTCAATTATTGTTGTTCCCTGCTCACCTCATCCCGACCATGTTATCCCAGTGCCTTTGCTTGTTGCACCTTTTAATGCGTCTAGGGTAAGTCCATCAAGATGACCTGTTAGGTGGTACCTCCTCTCCACCAATCAGGTGCACGCTCAGTGATGTGGTTGGCTAATGTCAACCTATAACCTTCTCCCAATGCATACGTTTTAAGAGCCCTTTTTCACCTCTAGGGTGAAACCTCTAGGTCTACTTGGAACATGTGGGCCTCCCCCTTCTCACTTGCCATCTATTCCAATGGGCCCATGTGGCTACGACACCACATCATCTCGGTGCTCCTGCCTGGTGCTCACGTCCTTGTATCCTTATGTGCCACTCAATCTGTCAAGTGGGCCCCATAGGAACATGTCACCCTACTCCTCAACGTCCTCACGCCTAAAATTGACTCCTCCCTTTAAACTTTCGATATGAACCCATCACATTGAGTGGTCAAGTGGGTCATTCCTTGACCAATAACATCGCCATAACATTGTGGGCCTTGCCACGCTCTTGCCTTACATCATCCCGCAAGGCCTTGCCCGACACTTCCTTGTGCACCCCCTTCCTTCCTTTTGGGCCAATGCTTTCAAGCTTATGCGGGTAGCGGGCCACCCCTCCAGCCCATGTCATAATCGTCACGCACATGTCATCTTGTCGCATCACCCCGACACCTTGTCCCTCCACTACTAAACACGATTTTCTGAGGTGAATCTTTCGGATTCCACCTCTGAGCCACGTTGGCACACTCGCGACCAATCGTGTTAGGGACAAATCAAGCCTCGCCAATGGAATGCCTCTGCTACTAGGGTTTTGATCAGGGCAAGGATAAGGATAATAGGATTGCATTATAATTTTAAGGCCATGTATACCTACACTCCATGAAGCTTACACATGGGTGTTGTCATGGATCAATCAGGAAAACCCTATCAACCTTTGAGCCATGAGTTTAATCTAGATTATGACTGACATAACAGGAGCTCGCCTAAACTCTTCATTGATTGCTCCTCACTAGTTAAGTTGGTTAAAGCTCTACTACATGAGTTCAGTGGCCATTATGAATGGCATTGTTACTTAGTGGCGATGATGGAGAAAGTGGCTTGCTAATGCACCCCGCGATGCTAGCCCTCCTGAGCTTGGGTAGAGGCCTCTCCAATGAGCTCCTAACCCTTTGATGTTCCCCGTATCAAAGCAGGGGATTTCATGGCGTGTCGGTGAAGGTGCTACTGCAACCACACCCTGCTATGGGCATACAACGACCTTCTAAAAGGCTTCACCTCTCCTGCCACACACCAAGGGTTCCCAACTCCAAATATGGTTTACATTCGACTCCATGGCATTATGCAAAACCCTACAATACCTAACTAGTGATGATAGGAAGTTAGCAGATGACATCCAAGGTATTGATAATGCATGGTTCGCTAAGCCTTGATGCAGGGGTTTTAGGCTTTGCTTGCCCTTAAAGAGTGAATAACTCATTTAGCGTTGTAGCAATGCCTCTTATACAAATTCACAGGCTTATTGCTAAGAGAATAGACATTCATATGTATGTAAGACCCTGCTTAAGTAGGCAGTCTCCTTCTAATCACTTCATAATAATAAAAAGGGTCTATATGCCCCAGGTTTCCAAGTGTTATTCCAGATCCTTATTGTTGTAAATACTAAGGGGGGGATGAATCAGTATTTATTTTCAATTGTTACGTTTACCAGTTAGATCACTTATATTTAGAACATAAAATGAACGATAGAAATAAATGTTTTTATTAATATAATCTTTACAATGAATTAAGTACAAATAGGTAGGGCTCCAACCCTAGAATAAGACACCCAGGCTCCAACCTGGGATGTGCCAAGCACCTACTTGGACTTTAGTGAGGCTCTGACCTCTAGGGATTTGACCCTATCTTATCCCAGGCACCAACCTTGAGTTTAGGAGCACCAACTCCAAGGAAACCAATCATATAGCTTCGCTTTCTCAAGATATGTTTGGTTTCACGGCTCCCAAAGTCTTCTTCACCGAGCCTTGTCAATCTTTAGTTATCCCTTCACTTAGTCTCCACGTCACGTCATCAATGACAACCTTGTCATACAGAAAGTGTCACCACTGTTCTTCATAATACCCAATCAATCTCTTCAAGTTACCTCATCATGACATCAACACTGCATTATTATCTTCAATACAACACTTCAATGTGTCTTCAATGAACTGCACCAAGTTCCGCACCAGCTCTAATAATAGTTTTGCACCTTCTTCAAATATGGTCCAAGGTTGGTCCCAAAGATTACTTCAAGTTACCTCCAAAGGTTTGCACCAAAGTTTGCACCATGACTTCTGCACTACGCCAATATTTCAACACCAGATTATCTCAAGACTACTGGTCCACTGCTACACCAATACTTCAGCACTAGATTGTGACAATTTTTCTTTACAAATGTCCTTGCACTACACTGCACCAGACCATTGTTCAAATTGTTCCAATACTTCTACACAAGGATTTATACACCATACTACACCATCTATTATGCACCACACTTGTTCATCAATTCTACACCAATTTTCTTACACTAAGACTTCAACACTGCACCAAGACTTGTGCACTACAGCTTCACCAATGTCCTTACTACACCAAAACTTTAGCAATAATATTTTGGCACCATGCTGCACCAATTTACTGATCCGAATTTTGACATGTTGCTACATGCCCGAATATGATACCTCAGGTCCGAATTAATATGCTTTTATATCACCAAAAGAGGTCTTTGAAGGAGGGTTGCTATACCATCAAAAGAGTCTCTGCCATAGGTCGAGGAGAGGGTTGCTATAGATCCGAACCAAATCACCAAGACAACAGTAATATATCTTAACTGAAAAATTTACCATAGTTGGCACAAATCACAAGACCAAAAAATTTTACCCATTCATAACACTTCTGCAATAATCATACAACTAATAGTCTGAGCGACACACAGTCCGAGATTTTCAGGTCTGAGCATAGTCTATTTCCACAATCTGAATTTCTAATCCCAGTCAGGATATAAGAGGTGAATACTTTAGACCATTCGCATCCCTTCACATATCCACAATTATGGTGTAACCAAACCATCCGCAACCCTACACAGATCCACAATTATGTTGTAATTCAGACCATCTGTAGCCCTTGACTGTCTTCACACAGATCTGGAAAGTAGTTAGACCATTCGCAATTAGATATAGTATCCTCCTCCAAGTTCGGTGTAAGTTCACAAGGTGTGAACTGTGAACTCTATATGCTTCTTGTCCTTTTCAAACATGAACTGCTTATCTGTCCAAAAGGCCAAGATCCTTATGTGTATATATATACCCTTTTGGTGAGGAAAACCGAAAGGAGGTGACCCTAACTGAGACCGACATGTCCTAGAGGGATGAGGTTGGCTCACTGTTTAGCAATATGTATTTTTAACTTGAAAATTTGATATCTCACAAACTACTAGGAGTTTGGAGGCATGTGAGGACTTGTTGGAATGAAAAAATTATGTTTTAAAAGATGGTATAGGAATCACATTGAGAGGTTGCCTCTAAGGTAGTGAAAATTAATTTTCTTTTTTACTGTCCTTAAATTTATGTGCATAAAATATTTGGAACAATATGAGGAATGTATTGGGACAACATGGCTTCTCCATTGTTTTGCACCAATAATGTCATCATGATAGTATCCAACATGATCCGGATTTAGACAGGAACGCAATAGATTACAGAGATAACCATAAACACAGAGATGCGATAACCATAAATACAGAGATGCAGCAGAAATAATACTTCATTTCATTAATGGAAAATACTGAAATATGCTTATAAACAGAAATGGAAAGAAACCAGCTAGGGCGATGGTAGCTTATCTCTGAGAAGAGATGTGGCGGCTACATGCCTATGAACTGTTCCCAACTCTGTTACAATGAGGCTCGAAGGCCTATTTATTGTTGAGAAACAATGGAAAACCCTTAACATCCCAAAACCTAACCCTAGAAGATGAAACGCCAAATTGTGGGCCCCGTTTGGGTAAATTCCTACATCAATTTCCCGGGGGTCGTAACTTTGGCATACGATCTCCGTTTGACGCGTACAATAGCTCGTTAGAAAGATCTATCCGAGTACTACCACTTTGGGAGGACCCATGTTGCCCCAGAATCCCAAAAAAACGTCGTTTAGGGCCTCAAAACGGCTCCGGAAGTTCGGGACCCGGAAAACTGCTAAAAATAGTAAGTTGTGCTACAATTAAGGAAACTGAAAATGCTGAGAAAGACAATGGTGGGGGTCCAGGTGGACTTGGCAGGTGGCCACCAATATCCACCTGGATCATTCCTCCCCCCTTAGGAAGCAATGGTCCCCATTGCGTTGAGATCCTCCATGAGATGAGGAAACTTCTGCTGAACTTGTTCCCTGGTGAGCCACTTGCCCTGCTGAAGGAGTTGGCCTGCTTTGACAACTCGATACAGTTGGATATTCTGTTGGCGAGTGTTCTTGATCTGTGTGTCCATGATCCGATCAGTTGCAGCTTGTTCCATGCAATCTGGATTTAATTCTGTGGGTTTGAGCTTATGATGGGTTCTGGTAAGGCGTTCTTTATGTCGATGCAACCAGACTTTGTTGCCCACCTGAAACTTGTGTGGTACCCATGTGGGTGAGGAGAAGTTGTTCCTGTGTTTTGTCATGACCGTATCCTTTGCTGTTGCTGCTGCATGGAGGAACCCTTTGCAGGGGTCATGGATGTAGCAACGATCTTCCCCTTATTTTGGGAGTGAACCAAACAGATGAATTTCCTGGTCTGTGATATGAGCTTGCTGCCTTTCTTGGTAGTGATCAAGGATGTGGCAGTAGGTAGCGCTACCTCTGATATCATGTATAATGAATTATTCAAAGAAATAATGACAGCACGAGGCCTTGACTCATACACAGCATGTCGCCTCCACAAGTATGGTTGGCCTAATAGTACATCACAAACATCCAGAGGTGTAACATCACACAATACCTCGTCTGTGAAGGGTTTGATGCTGTAGGGAAGGTGGCACTGCTGACAAACTTTTAGATCTCGTCCTTCATGAAGCCACCCGATACTGTACGGCTGTGGGTGAGGTGTAGTCGGTAGGCCCAACTGCTTCACGACCTCTGCTGAAACGAGGTTCTTTTGGCTGCCACTGTCGACAATGAATTGTAGCGGCGAACCCTTCATCCACATCTGTGAGTGGAAAAGACGCTCCCCCTCCTCTGGATCTTCGGGCTCATTTTTCTTGATCTTGGTGGTGGCAACAGTGGCACTGGGATCCGCATCAATGATCTGCTTCCCTTTGCCATTCCCCTTGTCGGGCTCTGGCTCAGGGTCGGAACATGCATCTGATTCGGAAGCCTTCAACTCAGCCACCAACGACTGCTTGATCCGACACTCACTTGTGTTATGAGTGGGACTCTTGTGGAACTCACACCACTTCCCTGTGTCCTTCTTCGGCTTCGTGGTGTTGTTCTTTTCTTGCGGCTTCGACGGGTTATCTTGGATCACCCCGCCTTGGCTTTGTCCTTTGGGCTTCGGATTTGCAGATCCAAAGTCTCGCTTCTTCTGTTTGTACTTTTGCTCGATTTTGACATCGTATCGGTATGTTGTGCCGAGTGAGGAGATGTTCAAGAACCCCATCTCTTCCTGGATGTATCTGTGTAGGCAACCACGGTATTTGAGTACCAGATGCAGCTCAGAATCTTTGATACCCAACTGTGTGCGAAGGGTATGAAAAATGTTTGTGAACTCCGGAACATCTTGCTCTCGTCCCTGCCGCAGTGTGGTCCATTTGATGTATTTGTCCTCATAGGTTCCGACAGGGTAGTATTGCTCCTTGATGGCATCCCAGAAGTCATTCCAAGTGGGTGTGGCTGAAAATAGTGAGCCTGTACTTTCATCCTTCTACTCGCAGTAGGTTTCCCACCAGTCCTTGACGTGGGGGGCTGCTTTGAGAAGAGCGAAAACAATCTTTTCCCGACTTGAAAATTCATGAACAGAAAAATACCCATCTAGCAGATTTAACCATTTATCTACGGCATCTGCGTCTATTTGACCCTCGAAGATGGGGATTTCAAAATTAACTTGTACCTTAAATGGTGTGGCGTTTCCAGAGTCGCTGTTGGAAGCCGATGCATCGCCTCTGGGTAGCCGCTGAAGGATCTGCGCAAAGCTATCCATCATCGCGTTCCTTTGCCGCTCGAGCGCTTCTTCGAGCAAGATTTTGATAGGATCTCCTGCCCCTCGTCTTTCTTCTCATCCGCCATGGGAGGCCGTCGGGATTTGCGAGGCTGGTCTTGCAAAGGTTCGACCAGTTCAAGCCCTAACTCCTTATATCCCGACCTCGTTGGGGACATGCAAAGAAAAACAGAGAAAAAGCAGACCGCTCTGATACCACTGATCCGGATTTAGACAGGAACGCAATAGATTACAGAGATAACCATAAACACAGAGATGCGATAACCATAAATACAGAGATGCAGCAGAAATAATACTTCATTTCATTAATGGAAAATACTGAAATATGCTTATAAACAGAAATGGAAAGAAACCAGCTAGGGCGATGGTAGCTTATCTCTGAGAAGAGATGTGGCGGCTACATGCCTATGAATTGTTCCCAACTCTATTACAATGAGGCTCGAAGGCCTATTTATTGTTGAGAAACAATGGAAAACCCTTAACATCCCAAAACCTAACCCTAGAAGATGAAACGCCAAATTGTGGGCCCCGTTTGGGTAAATTCCTACATCAATTTCCCGGGGTCGTAACTTTGGCATACGATCTCCGTTTGACGCGTACGATAGCTCGTTAGAAAGATCTATCCGAGTACTACCACTTTGGGAGACAAAAAAAACATCGTTTAGGGCCTCAAAACGGCTCCGGAAGTTCGGGACCTGTTATAGACATTTTTGTGCCTCGCAGCATGGAGCATGAAATGTCGATAATTACAGGGATCCTCAGTCCCTAAACATGTTGTTCTTACCCCTAGAAGAACAAGGTCAGCAAACCACAGCACTTCCCATCAGTTCTCCACCTGAAAACACTCAGAAACAGGCTATTTTTGGATCATGTCAGCTGCTCCACTGAGCATCTGTGCTGTAATGCAACTGCTCCTCCTTGTACCTGCGCTGGAAGTCAAATCTAATGAAGGCTACCTGCGCTGGGCGAGATTGGCCAAGTGGCACAGTCATTCTGCAAGGTGTTAATTGCCCAGGAAGCTTCCAAACTGACACTTGGTTCAAGAGATTTGCCCTGTGATGAGTAAGAGGTACTTGATCTCCATGTGTAAGCAAGGATCTCCAAGTGGACTCAAGAACTGAAGATTAACTGAAGAGGGAGAGGACACAAGGCAGCTTTATGTCAGTCTCAAGCTGACTCATCCTCTCTTCTTCTATCCTATATATAGAGCTCTTCTATGAGGTCTAAGGAGGCTGGAATTTTGTGCAAAGCAAGGAAGTGCTGTTGGTTTACAGTTAGAGCTATTGGGTGATTGCTTTTATAGAGGTGAAGAGGAGATTTCTTGCTGCTGGGGAGGTGCTGCTGGATTGGAGCCATTGATGGTTGTAACCTTCTCAGAACCCTTTTACTTCTATCAATAAAGCTTTGAATGTTCTCCTATATACTTGTATTGCATTTATGTATTGTATTTACTTGTATATTTGATTCACTCTAATCCATGCATCAGTTATGAGTACATGTTTCTTGTAGTTTTCCTTCTCTTGTTTGTGCAGGATCTTTGTGTAGCTGGGCCGGCAAAGGGAGCAAGGAGCTGGGAACAAGAGACAAAGAGAGAGGACAGGATCGACAAAAGCGAAAGACACCGGTTGGTTAATCTTTTCTTCCTTCTCTGTACTTTCATAAAGGAAAATAATCAAAGCTTTACTTTCAGTTGTTGCTAAGGACTGTCACCCTTAGAGTAGGGATAGGGTCATCCGAGTCGGATACTTTTCCCCACAACAAACTGGCGACTCCACTGGGGAGCCTAGTATCTTGTTGGTGTTTGTAGTATCTTTGCTATTTCATTTCCTGAACAAAAGAGTACCAAATCGAAAAGCTTTTGACTATATCAAAAGCGAAGTAGAGGGGCTGCTACTCTTGCTCATTTTCTGAGCAGATTCATGATTTGAAGAGCTGATCTACAAAAGACTCTTGTGCTCTTTGTGATAGCTTTTCATCCTCTTGATCATCCCTTAGCTTGTACTTGACCTATAGCTTTTTATTTCAGCAAAAACAGTGCATTTTTGAGCTTTTTATGACCCGGAAATCCTTGTAAACGCAACTCTCGTGTCTCAGTGTAGGCTGTCCACAGGCAGTCTGCATTCCAGCGCAGGTACTCCCTTCGGGAACTGCGCTGAGAGTCAATTTGACAGACCAGAGCCTGCGCTGATCCAGTTAGGCTATGTCTTCCTGAGGTTTCCACTGTGTCTGAGCCCTGTTTTCACTGTTATTTTGCTGCTGATTGCTTGTCATTGTACTTGCTGTAAACCAACTTTCCTTGACATTATTCCGCCTCAGTTGTGTGATGAAACTGTGATTGTTCTTTCCGTATTTCTTGTTTCAGTCACAGTTTCCCATTGTGAAAATCAAACCAGTATAGCTGTGGCCTCTTAGATCCTGAACTGTAAAAGTGTCTTTGTGATCTGAAGAGCTAGTTTTATTACTGTCCATGGCTGTTTGAGTTTGTTTGTTTTTCATCTTATGGTTTGAATTCATATATTTTTAGTGTCAAAACAAGTGCTTGTAAGGCGTCTTTTCATTTTAGACAAAACTTGTTTGTTTACGCTTCAAATTGAATTCAAAAATTATACAACAGTTTCCTTTTGTCTACATCAACATTAAGGGAAAAGAAAGGAAATACATGCATCTTGCATTTGCATTTTGATAAGTTTGCGTGATTGATTTAGGAGAAAGTGCATTAGTTTGTGCTTTGTGCTCTGTGTGGAAAGATAGTGTTTTTCTCTCCCCTCAGTAGTTAGGATTTTCAAAGCTAAAAAGATTGTAATGCTTGCTTATCATTTTAGCTGCATTTAGGAATTTGTACCAATACATCTCGTGGTGATCCTGAAAGACAAACTGCTAAACAAGATCAACTTAAAATATATTGAATGAATCTAAAAACGCTTTGTAACATAACGCTCACAATAGAGGTCTAGGTAGAGACGTGTTCCGGCGTCGTTAAACGTAGTGACTGTCGATCTCTACGAAGGTGGGTGATTCCTCCTGAGGGACGATAGCACTAATACGGACTTGTGCTCCCACGTACCGTCGCGTATATTGGGAGACCCCTATAGGCATTTATCCTTTATCCTTAGGAAGCCGTGTCGGCCGCCCTACTGATCGCGATGCAGTGAACACAGCATTCACGAAGATCGACCACCCGTACCGTAAAACGTATTCTGTGGTTTCGCGAAAGGTTTGGCACACCCTCTGCCTAGATCTCCAGAGCAGTTTCTTTTGGCCTTTTTCAAACTCTATAACTGAAAAAGTCCAACCGAGCATTTGTCACTTCGGGCTCGTTAATACATCGAAGGCGACTAGAGTCATCTTTAGCTTTTTCTCGACTCTTAAAACATGAAAAAGCAAGTTGTGTCTAGAAGCGTCTAATAAAATTCATTCAATACGGAAACCTAATTCCCTTTTTTGTATTTTAGTTGATCGAGTAATCCGCAACCGTGGAGGAAAGTCAATTAGAACTCCGTCGTTCGAGGAGACTCGCGAGTCAACCGTCTTTGTCTCCGGAATCGAGAGTAGTATGGACGAAGCAAACTCGCTTGACCGGGTCAAAATCTCCCATTAAAGTTAGAACAACAGTTCCAACTACATCTGAGATTCTGGTCACTCCTAATATTTCTGGAATCCCTGCCTCTATTGAAGAAGTTCAACAGCGACAGAGGGACAGTTGTACTGATCCTACTCTGAGAACAAGTACTTGCATAACTGAACCAGTTCCATCTGAAACTGGTCCACAGAGTCTTGTTGTTCAAACAACTGTCGCTGTCGAAGCAACCCCTTCTTCGGCACCAGAGATCTTTTACGGACCTGACGGTCTTCCTCTTCCTCCTGGTCTGATTGCAATAGAGGAAATCGTAGAGGACCAGCAAGCAAATACTCCAACTCATTTTGGAGTAGGCGCCACTCTTTTTCCTTCTGCATCAGAAGTTTGTCCATCGCCACTGGAAGTTCCTGTAGAATCGTTAGGCAGTTTATTGGATAGACTTAAAATGTCTGAGCAACCGTCGACATCTAGGACTGTGCCAAATGACACAGCGACAGCAGAAGCTCCTGCTGTCCATCCAACGATGTTTGCCGGCATACCAGCTGTCCCGACTAGCTCTCATCAGCTAGAAGGAGTCCACCCAGGGACTATTACGACAACTTGGTCTGTTCCAGTTTGTTCTTCCGGTATAATACCTGGTAATTCTTATGTTGAAACCAGACAAATTGACCCCTTTGGGAATCAGTTTGGACCATCCAGTCCTCAAAGGCAATCCATACCCTTGAGCTCCGGATTGTTACCGTATGGGGGGCAATATGCCCTTTCACTTCCCCTTCCGGGGGGATACCCATACGGCAGTTTTCAACAACATTCAGGTTTGACTGAAGTAACGACGAGTGGTTGGGTACCTACGTTACCCCAACAACCAAGAGTTGTATATTCCATGCAACAATGTGTACCTATGTCTAGTATCCCGACGACGCCAGCCATTGTAACCGTGTCGCAAGTTCAATCGATGCCTGTTGTATGTCAACCCCAAGTTGTAATGCAACAGCCCATTGACCCTGCAACACAACCACAATCGCCAACTGCCGGGACGACACAGATACAAACGGGAACCATAACCCCGCATCTTGGTCCGTCGGTTAGTGTCGCACAGCAAAACATGGCTTCACAACCATGGATGGTGCAATACCAACAACCTCAGTTTCAACAGGTGTACCAGGGATCTGAGCAACAGATCTTTGCGAATAGTGGGCAACCCTATATTCAGAACGGGTTAAATCAACCACTTTACAGTGGCCAAGCCCACCAGCCATATCAGTCCTATCAACATCAGTTGCATTATGCTGGTATGCAAAGGCCTACTGCTCAGGCGATTCCATCGTATCCTGGGTACTCCTCGCCAAACCTGAATCAGCAGTTGCCATTCGTGGCGACTCTAGAATTACCAGATTTACATCGATTGACGAATGATCCAATCGCCTATGCCCATTGGTGGCCAGCGATTCCTCACAAACTTCCTTCGGACATTCCTAAATTCAATGGAAATCCTGGCGAAGACCCGTCGAATCATGTGATGACTTTCCATCTGTGGTGTTCGTCGAATACCTTGAATGATGATTCGATAAGGCTTCGCCTTTTCCAGAGGACATTGACTGGTCCGGCGGCTAAATGGTATATTGAATTACCTAGAGCCTCTTTCGACAATTTTAGTTCCCTAGCCACGACTTTCTTAACACACTTTCAGTTACCTATAAGGTACGAAACTGGAACCGAGATCTTAACCAATTTCAAGCAGACAACGGCCACACATATATCAGATCATATACATGAGTGGCGTCGTCGTCGCAGAATGGTAAAGACTTATGTTCCAGATCAGCTTTTAGCTGAGTGGTTTATAAAGTCACTTCTTCCTGCTATAATAGAAGATGTGGCCAAGGGAGGCGTCGTAACAGAGGAGCAAGTTATTGCTCGTGCCCAATATTTAGACTTAGTATATACTCAGTCTGGCACGCTCTACGACAAGATACCTGACGCCCCTAGACCGGAATTTTCAATTCCTCCCCCTCCTGGATCAAATAGTGACTCTCATGCCGGCGATGGTGTGATTGGCACTGCAAATGCAAAGTCAACACGGGATTCGTCTAACAAAGCCCGTAAGACTTCGAATCAAAATGCAAATGAAGAACTTCTTGCCTCGAAAGTAAGTGCCGTGTCGGACGACAAGGGCAAACAACTGAAGCAACCAGGAGACAAGAAGAAAAAGAAAGGGAGAAAAGGGAAACCCCCTTCGGGGTGTCATATATGCGATGAGGATCATTGGACAGCAGATTGTCCATGCAAAGCTGAGCTTAAAAGGTTCTTTAAGAGTCCGAAAACCTCAGCTGTGTTGACTGATCCGTTTCCTAATCCTGGTCAAAATCTGGTTGCTAATCAAAATGCTTCCCGATCCCAAGTGCTTATGTTGTCTACCTCAAAGCAGCAGAATAATGCTTTGACAAGGAATAAAGATTACGGGAATCCACGGCTGTCGAATAACAAGGCTAATGAACAACCTAGTAGTTCGACGACAGCTTTGACCAAAGTTGTGCCACCCATCATTCCTGAACCAATGATAAAGTTGCCAAAGGGAGTAGTACACAAATCGACATTTAATCCTCGTGCCAAAATAGCACAGAATTATAATATAATAGAGGACCTGGCCCAATCGCCGTCCGCTATGTCGACACTTGAGGTACCGCAAAATTGCCCCTCCCAAGAGCAAACTTTATTATCAGCAATAGGTGGGATTGGCCCAATGGATTCCAATCTTGTGGCCTTTGATCATAAAGGATATGACCCTAAGTTACCAGCTCAACTAGCTTTCCTTATTCAAGTGAAAGCCCTCAACAAAACTGTTCATCGAACAATTATTGATGAGGGGGCATCTACATGTCTTATGTCGATGAGTTGCTGGAAAAATTTAGGCTCACCACCCTTGTTGAAATCGTCAACGACCTTAAAAGCATTTGATGGACGATCATACACTCCCTACGGGATTTTAAGTAACTTGCAAGTTGAACTGGGGGGCAAAACAGTAGAAGTCGATGTTGAAGTAATTGATGGAAACCTCGATTACAACATCCTACTGGGAAGGCCCTGGATATATGCCATGGCCGCAGTCGTGTCGACCTACTTCAGGAAGATTGCATTTCCCTTTCAAGGAGGGATTACAGTCGTCGACCAACAAACTTTCCTCCCCGACAGTTCACAAGTTACGGGAAGCATTCCAATGATCCATGGAAGCGATCATTCGCTTCAAAATATTGGAGTAGGTCTCCTAAAAGACCCTGCCTTAATGGGTACTTTTGCCCTACCGCCTGCAAGAAATCTGGGGGAAGTGGCCACAGTGGAAACCTACAATATGAAATCTTCTATATCTAATGGATTCGGAAGATTCCTAAACATTTTGTCAGCATGGATCATCGCCCTAATGGAAATACTGTAAATACAGTGGGCCCCGAGGACGGTTCTTATCTCGTGTCAACCTCGTTAAAAAATGAAACAAGGAGTCATGAGGATAGTTCTTTTACTGTGTCAACCTCATTAAAAAATGAAACAAGTCCCCTGTCCAAATCTCAAAGGTAAACCTTCATTCCAACCACCGAGTTGAATGCAATGAAGCTTGGGGGGCATACACCTCGATTTGCATTGTTATGCTGGGGGCATGCAAAGACTCGAGCAGTTTTAGCAAATAGTTCATGCTCGTTAAAAAATAAACGCAAGATCCGAGCAGTTTTAGCGCATAGTTCATGCTCGTTAAAAAATAAACATAAGTTTATGAGCAGGCTTCCCTTCAGAGTTCAAGCTCATTCAAAAAAAAAATGAACCAGTAAATAACCTTTTGAGATCGTAAATTCATCAGCCATAAAAGCCTTGGTCGTGTTTGTGTACCGTCACCTCCACTGTTCATTTGGCCGATCATTCACCTCCATTTGTGTGTTTACCTCTTTTGAGAAACAGCTGCGAAGAGTGATTTCACCTAGCCATCCTTGTGACACTGCCGTGATTGGAAAATTCCAACCTGTACCTGGAAACTGCTGCTATCCCTGTTTATCACTCGTTCCTCAAAAGACGAGTCTTCTTTGAGCTCTTTTCACTGACTCGTAAAATATGAAAAGTTTGCCGAGTTTTGGCCTTCCAGCTCGTTAAAGGGACCGGAAGAGCTATCCCTCTTTTAGACTTTAATCTTTTTGGACCTGAGGGATTATTACACAAAAAGATCGAGCGCTTGTCTTGTTCGGCTCGTTAAAGCAATCGAAAATTCATCCCTTCTGTATTGTTTTATACTTTTTCGGACTTAAGGGATTAGATGACGAAAAAGGAATTATGGAGTTAACTTTCTGTACCTTTTCAGACTCTCTAAAAATGAAAAGGACCGAGTTTTCCTTGTCGTTAGACTCGTTAAAATGATTAAATAGTGACAAACTTGTCTTTAGACGAGAACGAGTTTCCCTATCGCTAAGCTCGTTAAATCATAGCGATGGGCTTGCCCGAAGGGCAGGTTATAGAACAAGCATATGTTATCCTCCTCAAGCTTGACAAAAATAAAGAGGTACTGGTCAGAAATGACTGGGGAAAAATTGGGAGAACATCAAAGTTTAATGGTAGCAAGTCGCTCTTGAACATGACACTTTTCCTCCGTACCACATCGGGTTGGGTTGTTTCATTCACCGGTCTCATCACCATGGTCCTCGCCAAACCATCCACATTTGGGGTAATGCTACCGATCCATCGCATCAGTGTCGCTATATGTTCAAGAGAGGTCATTCTGAAAGTGTCAACCGTGTCCCATCCACTACCATACATTATCCTTCATCCATTCATGATCGCCACCCTGAATCATATGTCACAGTTTGTTTTCACCTCCACTAAAATCATTAGCTCCGTTCCGTGTCATTGATGTGGGATTCATTAAGGCCCTCCTTTGACGGATCGCTTCTTGTCGACTTCAGCTCATTATCCAAGAAGTTGATCTAGGAACAACCCCTTCAGTACTTTGAAGCTTGCATGCCTCAATGGCAAGTTTCTCACTTCCGGCGACAGGTATACATCAATGACCTTCGACCAGAAGATTTTGCGTGGCGTTCGACGCCAAGTCCTTTATTCATGCCACGTGAATTGTACTGCGGTACCTTGAGGGTCATTATCATTATCGGTGATTCCTCTCGCGCTTGTTAACGGTTTTCATTATTGGCCGGTAATCAAGCGATGTCTTTCCATGTTCGACTTCAGCGCAATTCTCACATGGATCGACTTGTACTTAGAGTGAAGATCGAACGAGTTTGAAGACCCCGGATCTAGTTTCATCCATCCGGGCTGCGATATATATTCAGGAAATATAAAAGCATTTGTCATGTACATCATTGCAGCAGATGATCATCCTATTCAAAGGATGATAATTTCAGCAGAAAATTGTCAGTCTACTATCAGACGATCGTCTGTTCTATGTACCAGAATGTATTTATAAAGCTGAGCATGGGAATGCCCGCCTCAGCTAGATCATGAAAACAAAATGAAAAATAATGTATTGTATTGTATTGAATTACAGGGCGCCTCCTCAGCACTGGAATGAACTTCGGACCCTCTAGATAAAGCATTTCACCCGATAAACGGCCTCATACTTTAGGGGGCAACTGTTATAGACATTTTTGTGCCTCGCAGCATGGAGCATGAAATGTCGATAATTACAGGGATCCTCAGTCCCTAAACATGTTGTTCTTACCCCTAGAAGAACAAGGTCAGCAAACCACAGCACTTCCCATCAGTTCTCCACCTGAAAACACTCAGAAACAGGCTATTTTTGGATCATGTCAGCTGCTCCACTGAGCATCTGTGCTGTAATGCAACTGCTCCTCCTTGTACCTGCGCTGGAAGTCAAATCTAATGAAGGCTACCTGCGCTGGGCGAGATTGGCCAAGTGGCACAGTCATTCTGCAAGGTGTCAATTGCCCAGGAAGCTTCCAAACTGACACTTGGTTCAAGAGATTCGCCCTGTGATGAGTAAGAGGTACTTGATCTCCATGTGTAAGCAAGGATCTCCAAGTGGACTCAAGAACTGAAGATTAACTGAAGAGGGAGAGGACACAAGGCAGCTTTATGTCAGTCTCAAGCTGACTCATCCTCTCTTCTTCTATCCTATATATAGAGCTCTTCTATGAGGTCTAAGGAGGCTGGAATTTTGTGCAAAGCAAGGAAGTGCTGTTGGTTTACAGTTAGAGCTATTGGGTGATTGCTTTTATAGAGGTGAAGAGGAGATTTCTTGCTGCTGGGGAGGTGCTGCTGGATTGGAGCCATTGATGGTTGTAACCTTCTCAGAACCCTTTTACTTCTATCAATAAAGCTTTGAATGTTCTCCTATATACTTGTATTGCATTGATGTATTGTATTTACTTGTATATTTGATTCACTCTAATCCATGCATCAGTTATGAGTACATGTTTCTTGTAGTTTTCCTTCTCTTGTTTGTGCAGGATCTTTGTGTAGCTGGGCCGGCAAAGGGAGCAAGGAGCTGGGAACAAGAGACAAAGAGAGAGGACAGGATCGACAAAAGCGAAAGACACCGGTTGGTTAATCTTTTCTTCCTTCTCTGTACTTTCATAAAGGAAAATAATCAAAGCTTTACTTTCAGTTGTTGCTAAGGACTGTCACCCTTAGAGTAGGGATAGGGTCATCCGAGTCGGATACTTTTCCCCACAACAGGACCCGAAAAACTGCTAAAAATAGTAAGTTGTGCTACAATTAAGGAAACTGAAAATGCTGAGAAAGACAATGGTGGGGGTCCAGGTGGACTTGGCAGGTGGCCACCAATATCCACCTGGATCACAACATCTTGATGAAGGTATCACATCATGTATTCAATGATAGTGCAGTAATATGTCATAGTGCAAACTTCATTAATTTGTCAAAGACACAAAAGTAGTCTTCCAATTATGTCAAAGTATGGTCATTCTTTAAAGAGTATGACATTATCACGTGTATGATTTCATCAATTATAGTCCTCCACTTCAAAGGCTTTTATATTGGCTCCTAAGGTCTAGATCACCAATCACACCCAACAACATTATATTTAGTTCAAGGACTTGTTTGGGCAAGACTTCTTCATTAGTTGCTTGACATCTTCATGGCTTGACATCTTCTTCAAACAAGAGTTATGACATCATCATTTGGAACCAGGCATCTCAAGAATATTTTCCATCTTGGCTAGTGCCATATTGACATCAATGACAACCTAGATTAACAATCTCCCCCTTTGTCATTGATGGAAATATTCTTGCCCTTTCAACATTCTCTCCCCCTTTGACATCAATGGAAAACAGGGTGCCCAAGTATTCCCCCTGTCAAGCTACTTCTTTTCTTTACGAATAATAGTTCTTCATAGGTATGTTACTCCCCCTGTCATGGTGCTCTTCTCTCTGGCAATATGGTCCATGATAGATGTGCTTAAATTCCTTCATGTGATGAACCAACTCCCCTTGTCTGCATTACCTACTCTAGCTCATGAAAGATTACCTGCTTAGTGATCAAGGGGAAGAGATCTTCAATAGTAGTTCAAGGCTGAATAAGGGATCATGTCCTTCAATGGAATGTTCCTGAGAAATGATCTATCAAACAATGAATGTCCAAGGTTCTGATAGGATCCATCCACGGATAGCTTCTTGCAAGAATGATTAATCATCATAAGCTCCCCCTAATTGTATGCACGGTCTTCCTTTTAGCATAGTATCCTCATAAAATACTTAGATTATCAAGGATTAGGTCAACAACATGCGTTGTTGTGATCAGGTGCTCAGAATTATGCTCAAAAATTAAAGTGTCAGAATCTTGACAAACTTAGCTTCAGATTGAAGAGCTCTTCATTCTGAATCCAACAATGTGAACGAACTCAAATGCGAGTTCGTATGCAAAAGTTAGAGCAAGTCAAAGTTCCAGTTTAACTTGCCTACATGGCAGGATTGGGATGATGTGGCGAGTCTTCAGTGAATAAGGAGGCGCCAATTGGCAGACTTCCATTGGCCCTTGAAAATTGCATATCGCAGCGATAGGAGGAAAAGGTGTTTCAAATCGGCCCCGATAGGTTGGATTGCGATGCAATCAAATCTCAATCGCAATCTATGAAAGGTATCGGCAAATAGGTATTAGCCCTTAGCCCTAGTGCAGTTTGAGTTCTCGGATGTGATACGTTATTGTGTTACAATTTTAAGTTCTGACGAGTCCATGACATCGCATCACAATGTTTTGTTGTGTTAAGAGCCCGCTGAACTTCACCGAGTTCCGAAATGTGATAGACGCCGAATGCGACATTTGTTTATGCTACAATTTAATATACTGTCGGATCCGCCTATATCGCATCACATTGTTCCGCCGCTAAAACAAGACTTTCCGCCCACCTGAACTCGCCAACTGCGGTTTGCAATACAACTGACAAGATATGGCCTATGGTGCAGAGGAATTTTTGCCCAGTTAGTAGATTTTGGGGCTATTTTGTAGTTTTCTGCTAGATTTTAAGCGTTTTGTGGAAAGAATAGTGGGAGAACTGGGAGAAGTCATAACTCCTTTAGTTCTTATCCAAATTTGATGCAAAAACAGTCAAGGCTAGTAGTTTTGAGTATTCTGAACTCATTGAGACGGGTTTCAAAGGCATTTGAGCATTGAAAACACACTTTTGATGTAATTTGAGCATAATAGAGAGGCCCAAGCCATTGGAAGCTGGACCAAGGAGACGTAGCCCAGGAGGGGTGAACTCCTTTTTCATGTGCTTATTGTGTGTTATATTTCTATTGTTCAGGATATGTTTTTATTTTAAACTGTTTATAACATTTACATAAGAAACTCTCATGGGAACATGTTAATTACGCAAAAGTTTTAAATCCTTAAGCACTTGAAAATGAAAATTATAAGCATCTTGGGTTTATTTCTGAATGGGGAATTAGCACAACATCACTAATCTGCTCCAATTCAGATCAGTTTAAGATATTTTCGGACTGTATTTTCTTCCTTCTCCATACTTGTGTAACTTTCTTCTCTGGCATGGTTCTAACTTGTGTAGGAGCCCAAGTCAAGTTACAATCACGTGCCATATGTCCAATGGTTTAACACTTGAAGCACTCTATGTTGTTCATGAATTAGTATTCATGACTTCTTCTTACAAAATTGCTTCTCAGAGATTGATGGGGACCATTATATTTGTCTTTGTGATATGCCCTACAATCTTTTGCCGTGTGCCCAAAGTTTGTACAAGAATAGCAATAACCAAGAAATATACTTTGGTACATGGGAGAAGAAGGTTTCCTTGATGTACTTTTGAAGTCAATTTACCTTGGGATCCTTTGATGATAACCATTTCTTCTTGAATTTCTTCTCGGAATATGATTTTTTCCATTGTTGTCTTCACTCTTCTCCTTGCCTTTGCTGGAACTGGGAGCATCAATATTTATTCCAAGTTTCTCCACATCCTTGTTGTTTGAAGCATTATGGTTAGCATCATTCTTGCTTGAGGGTTCACTTTCATAGACAAGACCTAATTTATCAAGGGGAGACCTTTGATGACTTAGGATGTCATCTAGGGTTTGATAAATTTTCAAGTTCTTATTCAACAAGTCAACTTCCTTTTTAAGAAATGCAATTTATTCCTTCATTTCCTTGCATTCTTCAGCCTTCTTTGATAGAATGATCTCCATTTCTTCCTTCATCTTGGTTGCTTCACATGATTGGGCCTTAAAAGAAGTGATTTTTGATCTTAACTTGGTGATGTCATCATCCTTTTCTTCTAGTTGGCATATCATGGTGTCTCTCCTTTTCTGCTTCATCAACTTGTCCTTCTATGAATTCCAAAGCTTCCATCACCTTCTCAGCTCCTTGTGCTTATTTCCTTGCTTCTTCTAGTTGATATCTAAGGGAGGAGACCTCTTCCTTGTATTGGCCAATCTCTGCTTCAAGTTTGTTCAAGCTCTTGTGCCTTTGTTCAAGGTGGCTTAACAAGGTATTTTCCCGTTTCTTTGCCTTATAATTGATTTTCCATGGATATGACTTCTTCATGATTATTTCTCTTGTTTTGATGAAATTCTTCCTTAATCTTGGCGATCTCGTCATCTCTTTCTTGTACTTGAAGCTTAACAAGGTCAACTTCCTTCCTTGTCTTGTCCTGGTCACCAACTTGCGCTTTCTTCTTAAGTTCCTCATTTTCGTTTTCAAATTGTTAATCTCTTCTATGGTATCCGTAAGTTTAGTGAGGAGATCTTCTTCAATATCTTCTTCATTCTCTTCATCTTCTAGGTCTTCTTTAGCCTTGATGTTATCACTCTTATCTTTGGCTTCCTTTATGGGTTCTGGATTTACTTCTTGTTTTCCATAATTTTCTTGACTAGAGATCATTGTCAACGCTCCTTTTGAGTGAAGATCATGAATTTTATCCCATATGCCTTTTGCCGACGAACATTTTTCAAAATTGGCCTTCATAGAATCAGGTAGCCCATTCAAGATTTCTTTCTTTGCTCTTGTATTATGTTCCTTGGATTCTCCATCCATCATGCTATCAACAATCATTTATTTCTAGACTTCAATGCCTTGAGTCTTTAATAAATTCGTCCTTCTTGCCTCCCATATATCAAAGTTTCCATTGAACAATGGAGCCTTCACAAATTGATTGACTTCAATTTTGGTGGTTGAGGGAGACACATATTTAGGAGGATTGGAGACTTTCTTCCTTGGCTTCGCCATTTGTGTTCGAATGATAAACCTTCAAGCTGTTAGGCTTTGAGTGATGGCACTGGTTCTGAAACCAATTGTTGGAAATACTGAGGGGGGGGTGAATCAATATTTGATTTCAATTGTTACTTTTACCAGTGAGATCACTTATATTTAGAACACAAAATGAACAATAGAAATAAATTCTTTTATTAATATAATATTTACAATGAATTAAGTACAATATAGGTAGGGCTCTAACCTTAGAAGAAGACACCCAGGCTCCAACCTGGGATGTGCCAAGCACCTACTTGGACTTTAGTGAGGCTCCGACCTCTAGGGCTTCGACCCTATCTTATCCAAGGCACCAACCTTGAGTTTCAGAGCACCAACTCCAAGGACACCAATCCTATAGCTTCGCTTTCTCATGATATGTTTGGTTTCATGACTCCCAAAGTCTTCTTCACCGAGCCCTGTCAATCTTAAATTATCCCTTCACTTAGTCTCCACATCACGTCATCAATGAAAACCTTGTCATACAGAAAGTGTCAGCATTGTTCTTCATAATACCCTATCAATCTCTTCAAGGTACCTTATCATGAAATCAACACTGCATTATGATCTTCAATACAACACTTCAATGTGTCTTCAATGAACTGCACCAAGTTTTGCATCAGCTTTAATAATAGTTTTGAACCTTCTTCAAATCTGGTCCAAGGTTAGTCCCAAAGACTACTTCAAGTTACCTCCAAAGGTCTGCACCAAAGTTTGTACCATGACTTCTGTACTGCACCAATATTTCAACACTAGATTATCTCAAGACTACTCGACACTGCTGCACCAAGACTTCAGCACTAGATTGTGACAATTCTTCTTTATAAATGTCCTTGCACCACACTACACTAGACCACTGTTCAAACTGTTCCAATACTTCTCCACAAGGATTTATACACCATACTGCACCACGCTTCTTCATCAATTTTGCACCAATTTTCTTGCACTAAGAATTCAACACTGCACCAAGACTTATGCACCACAACTTCACCAATGTCCTTACTGCACCAAAACTTCAGCGATAATATTCTGGCACCATGCTACACCAATTTACTGATTTGAATTTTGACATGCTGCTACAAACCAAAATATGATACCTCAGGTCTGAATTAATATGATTTTATATCACCAAAAGAAGTCTATGAAGGAGGGTTTCTATACCATCAAAAGATTCTCTGTCATAGGTCGAGGAGAGGGCTACTACAAATCCAATCCAAATCACCAAGAAAACAATAATATATCTCAACTGAAAACTTTACAACAGCTGGCACAAATCACAAGACCCAAAAATTTTACCCATTCAAAACATTTCTGCAATAATCATATAGTCAATATTCCAAGTGGCACATAGTTCGAGCTTGCCTGGTCCAAGCACAGTGTATTTCCACAGTCCAAATTCGTAATCATAGTTAGGATATAAGAGGTGAACACTTTAGACCATTTGCAACCCTTCATAGATCCGCAATTATGGTGTAATCAAGCCATCCACATCCCTACACAGATCCACATTTATGGTGTAATTCAGACCATCCGCAGCCCTTGACTGTCTTCACATAGATTTGGAAAGTAGTTAGACCATTCGCAATTAGATATAGTATCTGTTATCACTGAGATTTTCCTTGAAGTTGTTAGAAGAAGGAAAGGGGTCCGAGGTAACCACAAACCAACTTTTAAGTACCGAATCTAGCCAATCTGTACTCAGAGAGGGCTCTCTCTTTATGATTTAGCTTTGTATATAAGATATTAGGCTAGTTACGAAAGCTTGTGGGTTTTGATTTTGTTTGGTGGTGGAATTCAGGAGCAGGTGGATAGAACAGAGTATATTAGGCCATTGAGCTATGGAGTCAACTGAGGATGGCTTAACTACATCAGGTTGATTCAACAAAGGAGCGCTTCACAGGGCAAGATAGCTAAACATGAGACAAATGGTAACTTGAAAGGGTGAAATGGTCTTGAAAGGGAGGAAGGGCAGTTAAGAATCCTTCAACAAATTTCAAAAGGAGGGAAAGTGGGTGATCATTAACAAAAATCAATTAAGAATTTCTTGTTAAATGGCCACAATGATAAACTAAGAAGCAAGGAGCAATTAAGAATTCCCTACCTATGATAGCTTAGAAGAAAACATTTAGAATAAACGATTTTAAAGACAAAATGCAGTAAAGCACTTTCTGAAATATACTTTTTCGTTTATTATTCAGATATGAAACACAAGTGAAGTATTTAAACCAGAAAACAGTAAAAACATAAGATATAGAAAACTTATTTGTCCATTGTTTGACGCATGAATCCTGTAAAAGTCCTTTGCTTCATTACTTCTTCCAGCCAGCCATACAATAGTTGTTCAACAGTACTTTATTCCAAAATAGAGAGTCTACAAAAATGCCTAAGAATCCACCCAAAATACTTCAAATGAAAAAGTATTTATACTAATTGTAAATTGAAATATCTTGAAGAAATATCAAGATAAGTCTCACAAATATCTCCAACTATTTACATTAGTAGAACTTAAATAAAGGACATTCAAAACTAATGAATCTATCTGGCACTATTTCTATGGATTTATGGTGACAAATAAGGGAAAGTCGAATTTGATAGCAACTCTTAGTTGATGATGAGGCATCCCAGTCACTAACTGCATCCTTCCTTTGTGCATTCTACCCCAGAAATTCTGCAAACTTAGGGTCCAATGATACGCTTTTATATCTCATTCTGTAATAGATATGTAAAAAGTGAAAGATGTTTTTGTATATAAGAATGTTTTTGAGATAAACCTCTCTCATTTTCCTAAAATTCAGCTCCATCTATTCACAATATTCTCTGCAAAATGATGTCAAAAACAGGACTTTGCACAAACTGAAAATAGGCTGTGAAGACATGCACTTATATCCCTTTTGGTAATACCTGTGTAAAAAGTGAGATAGGTTTTTGTAGACTAGCCTGTTATGAACAAAAACCTCCTCTAGTTTGTTGAAATATGTCTTGTATTGGCCAAAATAGTTTATGCAAAAATATGACGTAAACAGGAAATTTCTTAAGAATGTACCATTTTTGCTCTAATTTCATCTTTTAACCTTAAACTTCTTTTGACTGTTTTTCACTTTTAATTTGGATAAAATTCATTGTAGCTAGTGAAATTGTTTTCATCTTTGTTTAACCCTTAATGTCTTCATGTTTACTTTTAATGTTTACTGTTTACTTTTTACTTTTACCACTCTGTTTTTTCATATGTCTTCACTTTGACATGAATTTGTATGCTATGCTTTGTAACTGTCTTCCCTATTGTTTATCTTCATCCTAGATGATTTAGTTGACTTGGTCTTCAATCTGATACTCTTTAACCTGATACACTTTGACTGTTCTTTACTGTGTCCTTTTACCTTCGCTATATATTTTAGGTTTTTTACTGTCTATTTCAACAGTAAATCCTTTTAATTTCATGTTTCCCTCTGCTTGTCTTATAATTGTATGTTTTATTTTCCATCTCTGTTTGAATAGATTTGATAATAATATTGGAGTAAACAGGTCTTATGACTAGTATTAAGACTGTTTATCCAAGGTTGTGGTCTTCTGATCACCTGTAAAACAAAACAAATTGTTAAGAAAGCATTGGTTTGTAGGGGAGGTCGGAAAGGTTTCATTTGAGCTTGAGAGGCCTGTGTAGTGAGTCCAGAATGCTTTTCGGGAGGTAAACCATGCTTGAATTGGTTAACAAAGGCTTCAGGTGGTGTAGATGGGTTAGATAGGGTTTTACTGCACAATCAGGTGAAAACGAGCAAAACTGGGGTTTTTGTGTTTAAACGGGTAAATGGTTGATATTGGCGGGTAAGCTTTGAATGAACAGTGGACAATTTGTCATATGCAAAGAGTGGGAAGTAGGGGCGGTAAGCGAATTTCATCGCACTGCTTTTGGGAGGCGAGTGGTTTTGGAGGAGGGTCGCACGATTCCATTGATCGATTGACACATTACATCAGTACTATTCACAAAACTGCTTACATCACGCGCTAAAGGTCGACCTAAAGGCCCACGTGATATCCGTCGGATCTAAGGGAGCCAATCGGACGGTTGTCGGGGAGGTGAAGTGGTGGAAGGTTAACGGAGGGCGGGCCCGATATAATTTAAAGGGATTAATCATATTGGGGGTGATACGATTGGATATAGAGTTATTAATTAGCCCAGATGATTATTTAATCGTTTTAACATGGCAGGGTCGGGGTTCTTAATTAGTTACGGATTAGCTAATTAATCCCATGTATTGTTTGATTTACTGTTATATTTAACCATCGGGGCAAGATATTTAAAAATTTGGGGTTTTTATAATAATACGGGCGCGAGTGTTTTGTTTTTGGGGAGTTAAATAATAATACAAGTTAAAAGTTAATATGACTTTGTGGAAATTTAACATGCGTTAAGATAAAACGTTTCCGAAAGTGTATTTCATCATATAACATTTATAACTTAGGCTGAATGAATATGAGGGTTTATATGGAGAATGTTTTAATTTCCCTAAGTCAAATAGTATTTTACTTAGAAAAAGCTTTATAAAGGGAGTGAGTGACTTTATGAAGGAGTAATTGTTGAGGAAGGGGATTTAAGTACTTTAGGTATTCCAAATTATTGGGTCGAGGGTCAGGCCCCTCCAAAAGTCAGAGAAATGCTCTAGGCCCCTATAACTTTGTAAGTGCCTTTAGTACTTAGGGGAAATTAGTGAAACTTAAGGGGAAAATGGATAGGGAAATTAATTAATTTGACTTTGTTTCTTTGATGTGCTGTCTCCAATGTGAGTTGTGCTTTGTCCAAGTGATGAAAACAAAAGATTTAAGCATTAAACTTAACCATTCACCACACATTTATTCTGCAACCATCATCTACTTACCCTACCTACTTTATCTTAGCATTTTCACTCCTTCATTAGGGTGCACTTAAACTGGCAAACCCTTTTCAAACTTTCTTTTCTTTTACATAGTGATATCTATCTAAGTCTATCCTTATTAGATCCAAGGGCTCAGATTAAACTGTTGAGCTCCTTTTATTCACTCTACCTATCTACTTATCTGCCAATCTTAAATTGTTTGGTCAGATCTTTATTCTCTATATCTAAAAACATGAAATTGAAAACATGGAATAACCAAGATTAAGTTATTTGGTTACCATGGATTGTGGCATAGATGACAAGTTGCACACAATCTTTATTATGCATAAAGTAAATAGTAGTGGCATTTGGGTTTGCACACTTTCATGGTCTTTTTTATTTTTGTTGGGGTTCATTTTCTTTCATTTTTTTGACCTTTTCTTTATTCTTTTTGCCCTTTGATTTTTCTTTTAGGGCATACCCTCTTACATTTTTTAATTTTTAGTTTTTTCACAAATATGGAAAACATTTGCAACAAGTAAAGGTATGAACATATTTCAGAGTTAAACCAAGTCAATCATGGCATATGACACCTATTGGTATAGGGGCATAACATTGGCTCCACTTGGGGATGGCATTTCCTTGTGAAATTTCAAGAACATCGTCGACTAGTAGCTTGATTCATTGGGCTTATCCCACACGTGTATGCTCTGTTGTATAATCTTTTGACTGAAAATCTTGAACTGAAATTGTAGCCTTTTTTGCAAACTGAAATCTGATCTAACATATGCTTGCTGATGGAAACTGGATTTATTCAAACCAAAATCCTACCTACTTACTCTAATCAGCTTTGACTATTGGTTAGGTAAAATGAAACAACCAATGCAACCACTCAAGCATCATATCCATTGGTGAATTTGGTTGCTTGTGCTTGTTGGTGATTGAAACTGAGATCCTAAAGCCAAATATAACATTGTCAACCAAATATAAGATAAGTAAATACATGCTTTCCTTTGTAGGCTCCAAAAACTGTACAAAAAGATCCTCCAAAATGTGCACACTATTTTTAAACTGATTCAAACAACTAAATAATTGTTCTGGATAGCCTTCATGCCATGAAACTGAAATGTCACTTTTATATTTACCACCCTGCAAACTTTCAGATGAGCATTGTGATGATACTTCTATTGATTGAAATGTCTGGCTGGTGAAACCATTATCATCTTGATTTTGACTCTCATAGTCTATTAATGGAGAAAAATTATGATTGCATTCATTATCAAACTCATCAGTTATGGGATCATGAAAAACTTGGAAGGATTGATGCAACTTATTACATATAGGTTTGAATGGAACTTCATAAGTTTCTACAAGCTGCTCACCCTTTTCTTTAGAGATTTTATACCACATTCCCTTTAAAAATTGAAATGATTCAAAATAAAGAGGCAAAGAAGCTTCACTTATTTCCAAATTTTCTGCATTTTCTTCCTCACTTTCATAGCTAACATGAACAAGCTGATAACTATTCTCAAGTTAGTGAAACTGGATTTCCTTATTCCCCAAACTAGCCTTTGATTGCTCTATAAAGTTAGTTTGGATTTGAAGAACATAATTATCATCATACTGATCATATTTGGGAAAATCATCAAAAAAAGTAATGTCATCAAACACACACATTAGATCCGAAGATTTCTCCTCCACATATTGCTTTATAAATCTATCTTCTGATCTATGGTAGTTGGAATTAGCAGGAATTTGTTCATGATTCTTATTCTCTTCTTGTACTGATGGCTGCAATATATTGACCAAAGGATAATGGCAATCCTGCCATATAAGATCTTATGGATGAATTGTACCAGGAAAACAAACCTCATTCCAAACTACTGCTTGATTTAAGTGACTGGCCAATTGTTTCTCCTGCTTATTATCCAATGTAAGCAAGTTCTTTGAATACTCTTGATCTTCATCAAATATAACAACCTTATCACATACAACAGGAAAATCCTTATCATTATCTTTGTCATATAAAAGCTTGCAAGGGAGTTGCAAACTCTCATTAATTTTAGATGAAAGATCATGATCTATCAATGTTGTATTATTTCATTTACATGCAAGGAAAGAAAATTTGTGACATGGTTTCCATCAAATAAATTTGATTGGTCTTTGATTTCTGAAGAAACCACTACTTGTTGAAGATGGTCTTGTGGTTCAATACTTTTAAGCTCTATTGCCTCTGATGTATCTCTGTAATTTCGGATCATCCAATTCTAAAATTGTGACCTATGGTAGCCCTCTGTGTCCTCTTTCCAATGCCACTAGTCTGACCCCAATTGGATTCTCCAATGAAGATTTATGCCAAATCTCCCACAATGACCTGATTATAGACTAATTTAGTAGAGCGAACTTGTACGACGTGCCACGTGTCCTTGTTTTGACCTTTGGCTCTGAAAAATATATACAAGAAACTACAGTCCGTCCTCTTTCTGTACCTTCTTACAAAATTTCAATCCGATGCTCAGAGAGAAAGTTATGATGATTTTCCCCAGGTCACCTGTTTGGAATGTAATTCAGGAGTCTGCAAAAAGACCAACTTCCTCAGATCATATCTCCACAAATATAGCGCGAAAAACTCTGAAATTCGGACCCGAGCTTTAGCACGACGTATTCTCAAATGGGTTTTTTTTTTTCACTTCTGAAACGTCGCAGAAAAAAAGGTTATAGCAAAAATGCCACGATGACCTATTTGGAGCAGCGAAACCCTAGAATCCAAAGCTCTTAAACCAAATGTTATGAAACCAGCTCAAGAAAAAGATAGAAAAGATAGATCAACGCCTTAAAATTCAGCCTCTTCGAGGGGGCAACCTCCTTTACATTACATAAATGAACAATTCTTGGATGATTCAAATGACAAAACCTCCTTTCTATATATAGGAGTCTAAGGAGTCACAATATAACCCAGCGGTCCTAACAATAATAATATAAAGCCACAAAAATAACAATAGAGGGATTCTATGGGGCACAGTGATAACAATATGGGGACAATAGGGGCACAACAATATTAATAAAGGGCACAACTACAATAGTAATGGGGTAATCACTAGTATTATAGGGACCCAACAAGATCTTCGGACTATTGTTGGTTTTCATTGTTGTTTTCTATTTGAGCAAGTTCAGGGCACTGAATTTCTTCTTTATTCTGATCAGTTTGTTGTGCTGCAAGAATTGTTTCCTATGGGGAAACTTCATGGGCCTCTGAACAACATACATCGTATTTTTCTTTCTAAGGGGAAGATAATTCAAACAAGGCTTCCACTTTTTTAAAAGGCTTTTCTTCTAAAACCTCTAATATTTCATGATCCATGAACTGATCATCATCATCATAGTAATTTTCAAGATATTGAATAAAACTTTCAAAATTGTCACAACAGTCTTGAATTAGCAATAGGGATGAATAACTTTCCTTGTATTTGTCATGAAATGCAACATGAAAATGCTTTAAAGAACATATGCTAGAGGCTGGTAAATTTTCATACCAAGTTCTAGCTTTTTCTTCTAAAGTTACCATAAATATTTTCATAAGACAATCTTCATGGAATTTGACTTTAAACTTTCGAATGTGCATATGAAATTAATAAATGTAAAGCTTTATCATCTCCTATTTCATCTTTAAACAATGGAATATTTTTTGACCAATTAAAGTTGGGCAAAGGATTTGGAAAACCTGGAATATTTGACCTGTCCAAAGGAACATACCTACGTTGATTTATTGAATTCATCTTGAAAACACTCAATGCCAAAATTGGGTCACCATAGGTTCTCAACAACTCTGGATTCTTTTAGTAGTGGAGTCTTTGAGTATTTGAGGCTTCTTGATTGGAAAGTGATCGTCATAAGATTCAAAAGGATGATATATATTTACAATTTTCAAAGGAAAATAATTAAAAATTAATCTAAAATATTCTCTAAAATACAATATACATTGGAAAACTCTATCCATTTAGAAAGAACATAATGTCTCAGATAACAATCCAGGTTAAAGCCTGATCTTTTCACATAGTTATTTCAAGTTCATTCCTCCAGTGGAGTCTTTATTGTATAATTGATTTGGAGTCGCCAGGTGGATGATTTTAACCTTTGTGTGTCTGATCACTGTCCACCATCATAGATCAGATCTAAACCTGTAAAAAAATTCTGAAGAAAATGTTAGTTCTCCCCAGCGGAGTCGCCACTATGTTATCACTCAGATTTTCCTTGAAGTTGTTAGAAGAAGGAAAGGGGTCCGAGGTAACCACAAACCAACTTTTAAGTACATAATCTAGCCAATCTATACTCAAAGAGGGCTCTCTCTTTATGATTTAGCTTCGTTTATAAGATATTAGGCTAGTTATGAAAGCTTGTGGGTTTTGATTTTGTTTGGTGGTGGAATTCAAGAGCAGATGAATAGAACAGAGTATCTTAGGCCATTAGGCTATGGAGTCAACTAAGGATGGCTTAACTAGATCAGGTTGATTCAACAAAGGAGGGCTTCACAAGGCAAGATAGATAAACAGGAGACAAATGGTAACTTGAAAGGGTGAAATGATCTTGAAAGGGAGGAAGGGCAGTTAAGAATCCTTCAACAAATTTCAAAAGGAGGGAAAGTGGGTGATCATTAACAAAAGGCAATTAAGAATTTCTTGTTAAATGGCCACAATGATAAACTAAGAAGCAGGGAGCAATTAGGAATTCCCTACCTATGATAGCTTAGAAGAAAACATTTAGAATATAAACGATTTTAAAGACAGAATGCAGTAAAGCACTTTCTAAAATATACTTTTTCATTTATTATTCAGATATGAAACACATGTGAAGTATTTAAACCAGAAAACAGTAAAAACATAAGATATAGAATAATTATTTGTCCATCGTTGACACATGAATCCTGTAAAAGTCCTTTACTTCATTACTTGTTCCAGCCAGCCATACAATAGTTGTTCAACAACACTTTATTCCAAAATAGAGAGTCTATATAAATGCCTAAGAATGCACCCAAAATACTTCAAATGAAAAAAGTATTTATATTAATTTAAAATTGAAATATCTTGAAGAAATATCAGGATTAGTTTCACAAATATCTCCAACTATTTACATTAATAGAACTTAAATAAAGGACATTCAAAACTAATGAATCTATTTGGCACTATTTCTATGGATTCATGGTGAAAAATAAGGGAAAGTCGAATTTGATAGCAACTCTTAGTTGATGATGAGGCATCCCAGTCACTAACTGCATCCTTCCTTTGTGCATTCTACCCCAGAAATTCTGCAAATTTAGGGTCCAATGAGACGCTTGTATATCTCAGTTCGTGATAGATATGTAAAATGTGAAAGAGGTGTTTGTAGATAAGAATGTTTTTGAGATAAACCTCTCTCATTTTCCCAAAGTTCAGCTCCATCTATTCACAATATTCTCTGCAAGAAGATGTCAAAAATAGGACTTTGCACAAATTGAAAAATAGGCTGTGAAGACATGCACTTATCTCCCTTTTGGTAATACCTTTGTAAAAAGTGAGATAGGTTTTTGTAGACTAGCCTGTTAGGAACAAAAATATCCTCCAGTATCTTGAAATACATCTTGTATTGGCAAAAATAGTTTATGCAAAAATATGACGTAAACAGGGAATTTCTGAAGAATGTACAATTTTTGCTCTAATTTCATCTTTTAACCTTAAGATTCTTTTGACTATTTTTCACTTTTACTTTGGATAAACTTCATTGTATCTGGTGAAAGTGTTTTTATCTTTGTTTAACCCTTAATGTCTTCATGTTTACTTTTACTGTTTACTTCTTACTTTTTACTTTTACCGCTTTGTTTTTTCCTCTGTCTTCACTTTGACATGAATTTGTATGCTATGCTTTGTAACTATCTTCCCTGTTGTTTATCTTCATCCCAACTTATTTACTTGACTTGGTCTTCAATTTGATAGTCTTTAACCTTGATACACTTTGACTGTTCTTTACTGTGTCCTTTTACCTTCACTGTATATTTTAGGTTTTTTACTGTCTGTTTCAATAGTAAATCCTTTTAATTTCATGTTTCCCTCTGCTTGTCTTTTAACTGTATGTTTTATTTTCCATCTCCATTTGAATAGATTTGATAATAATCTTGGAGTAAACAGGTCTTATGACTAGTATTAAGACTTTTTATCCAAGGTTGTGGTCTTCTGATCACCTGTAAAACAAAACAAACTGTTAAGAAAGCATTGGTTTGTAGAGGAGGACTGAAAGGTTTCGTTTGAGCTTGAGAGGTCTGTGGAGTGAGTCCAAAATGATTTTCGGGAGGTAAACCATGCTTGAATATGTTAACAGAGGCTTCAAGTGGCGTAGATGGGTTAGATAGGGTTTTACTGCACAATCAGGTGAAAACGAGCAAAACTGGGGTTTTTGTGCTTAAACGGGTAAATGGTTGATATTGGCGGGTAAGCTTTGAATGAATAGTGGACAATTTGTCATATGCGGAGAGTGGGAAGTAGGGGTGGTAAGCAGATTTCATCGCACCGCTTTTGGGAGGCGAGTGGTTTTGGAGGAGGGTCGCGCGATTCCATATTGATTGATAGCTTGCATCGGTACTATTCACGAAACCGCTTACATCACGCGCTAAAGGTCGACCAAAAGGCCCGCGCGATATGAGCGATATACATCGGATCTGAGGGAGCTGATCGGATGGTTGTCGGGGAGGTGAAGTGGCGGAAGGTTTACGGAGGGTGGGCTCAATATAATTTAAAGGGATTAATCATATCGGGGGTGATGCGATTGGTTATAGAGTTATTAATTAGTCTGGATGATTAATTAATACTTTTAACATGGCGGGGTCGGGGTTCTTAATTAGTTACAGATTAGCTAATTAATCCTATTTATTGTTTGATTTACGGTTATATTTAACCATCGGGGCAGGATATGTAAAAATTTGGGGTTTTTATAATAATACGAGTGCGGGTGTTTTGTTTTTGGGGAGTTAAATAATAATACAAGTTAAAAGTTAATATGACTTTGTGGAAATTTAACATGCGCTAAGATAAAACATTTCCGAAAGTGTATTTCATCATATAACATTTATAACTTAAGCTAAACGAATATGAGGGTTTATATGGAGAATGTTTTAATTTCCCTAAGTAAAATAGTATTTTACTTAGGAAAAGCTTTATAAGGGGAGTGAGTGACTTTATGAAGGGGTAATTGTTGAGGAAGGAGATTTAAGTACTTTGGGTATTCCAAATTATTGGGCCAAGGGTCCGGTCCCTCCAAAAGTCAGAGAAATGTTCTAATCCCCTCTAACTTTGTAAGTGCCTTTAGTACTTAGAGGCAATTAGTGAAACTTAAGGGGAAAATGGATTGGGAAATTAATTAATTTGACTTTGTTTCTTTGATGTGCTATCTCCAATGTGAGTTGTGCTTTGTCCAAGTGATGAAATCAAAAGATTTAAGCATTAAACTTAACCATTCACCACACATTTATTCTGCAACTATCATCTACTTACCCTACCTACTTTATCCTAGCTTTTTCACTCCTTTATTAGGGTGCACTTAAACTGGCAAACCCTTTTCAAACTTTCTTTTCTTTTACATAGTGATATCTATCTAAGTCTATCCTTATTACATCCAAGGGCTCAGATTAAACTGTTGAGCTCCTTTTATTCACTCTACCTATCTACTATCTGCCAACCTTAAACTGTTTGGTCAGATCTTTATTCTCTATATCTAAAAACGTGAAATTGAAAACATGGAATAACCAAGATTAAGCTATTTGGTTACCATGGATTGTGGCATAGATGACAAGTTGCACACAATGTTTATTATGCATAAAGTAAATAGTAGTGGCATTTGGGCTTACACACTTTCATGGTCTTTTTATTTTTGTTGGGGTTCATTTTCTTTCATTTTTTTGACCTTTTCTTTATTCTTTTTGCCCTTTGATTTTTCTTTTAGGGCATACCCTCTTTACATTTTTTAATTTTCAGTTTTTTCACAAATATGGAAAACATTTGCAACAAGTAAAGGTATGAACATATTTCAGAGTTAAACCAAGTCAATCATGACATATGACACCTATTGGTATAGGGGCATAACAGTATCCTCCGCCAAGTTCAGTTTAAGTTCACAAGGTGTAAACTGTGAACTCTATATGCTTCGTGTCATTTTCAAATCCAATCTTCTTGTCTATCTAAAAGGTCGAGCTCCTTATGTATATATATATATACCCTTTTGATGAGGAAAATCGAAAGGATGTGACCCCAATTGAGGCCGACATGTCCTAGAGGGCTGAGGTCGGCTCATTGGTCAGTAATATATATTTTTAACTTGAAAATTCGATATCTCACAAACTACTTGTAGTTAATTATGCTCTAAAACATGGTATAGGAATCACATTGAGAGGCTGCTTCTAAGGTAGTGAAAATTAATTTTCTTTGTGATTGTCCTTAAATGTCTGTGCATAAAATATTTGGAACAATATGAGGAATGTTTTGGGACAACATGGCTTCTCCATTTTTTTGCACCAATAATGTCATCATGATAGTAGCCAACATCATGATGAAGGTATAACATCATGTATTTAATGATAGTGCAATAATATGTCATAGCGAAGCCTTCATTAATTTGTCAAAGACACCAAAGTAGTCTTCCAATTATGTCAAAGTGTGGTCATTCTTTAAAGAGTATGACATTATCACGTGTATGATTTCATCAATTATAGTCCTCCACTTCAAAGGCTTGTATATTGGCACCTAAGGTCTAGATCACCAATCAAGGCACATGATTGGCACTCAGCAACATTATAGTTAGTTCAAGGACTCGTTTGGGTAAGACTTCTTCGTTAGTTTCTTGACATCTTTGTGGCTTGACATCTTCTTCAAACAAAAGTTATGACATCATCATTCAGAACCAGGCATCTCAAGAATATTTTCCATCTCAGCTAGTGCCATATTGACATTAGTGACAAACTAGATTTACACTTATGGACCCTTTCACTACCTGTGGCAGTCATGGTGTCATTACGCTATTCACATATATACCATTAGCAACCTTGTTATGTATTTCATACAAAACAAGATTCCAGTGTAGAGGTGTGTCATAATCATTGTTTTCAAGTTTATTCATTTAATGAGGGCATTAGAAATGCTTCACATGACACCTCTTTCTAGTACAGAGACATGTTCTTGAGAAATTCATTTAAAAACAACAACCATAAAAGCAATCTCCACACAGAGGTGTAACCACATTCTCATTACATCAACAACACTATTACAGTCCAAAAATAGAAAACCATTTCAAACAAAAGTGCATCATAAAGTAATCAATGTGTAAACACGCACAAATAGTTACTTGTCTTTTAAATTTACAGGAAAACTGAGTCTGAGCAAGCACTCTCCACCTAACCATAGAAAATTATAGCCACCTTTACTTGCAATTGCCACACCCGAGCTGGATTCCAAAGTCTAAAGGGGTGCTTGCTTAAGGGAATCAAACACCAACTGCCACCTGAAAAAGGGAATTCTAGAGGACCTCTTCCTCAATACCACTGGCTGAAAAGCATCCATATTCTTCAGCACAGGAAGTCTAGAGGCCCTCTGCCTCACCCCAGTGCCTACACAGTGATTCACTCCCTTCCAGAGAGTCCAGAACCCTAATGGTAATGTAGAAACCAATGATCTTCAACCAAGTCTTCCTTGTTGCTGCTCCAGGATAGGTATATTCCCAAGTTTTCCACGGATCTATAGTCTACTATCTCAACCCATAGCCTCTAGGGGGCCCAAGTTGTTACACAGCTCCATAGATTTTATCCTAACCCATAGCCACTAGGAACCGAATTACAGGGCTCCAGAGACTTTGTCTCAACCTACAACCTCCAGGGAACCCAAGTTGTTACAGGGATCCAGGTATTCTATCTCAATCCACATCCTTTAGGGAACTCAAGTTGTTACAGGGCTCCAGAGACTAGCAACACAACCCACAACCTCCAGGGAACTAGAGAACCAATCCCCTTCTCTTCTCATCTCTTATTTTTTGTGCTGCCTGTCAATTGAACCAAAGTTCTCTGTTTTTTGTTTCTCTCCATCTGCTTCCCCAACTACCTCCATCATGAATTTGAATGCCCTTAGTTTTCCTCCTATGACCTATTTTCCTTAGTTGGCATTTACTACCCTATCCTCCTTTGATTGTACTATGTAGTTCCTTTATTATTTTCTTGTCCCTTTTTCCTTGTGAAGGTTACCAAGGGCATGGGCCTATGTACCTTCCTTTCATCTCATTCAATTTTAAGAACCAATTCATTAATTCATGCACCGACCAACTTTTAATGGTTGTCCAATAATTCATATTTTCTGCACAAGAAAGCCTCAACATCCCAAGCAAGCAATCCTCCTCCTCGGCTCTCGAATTTGTGTCCCTTTGACTCAATCCCCTTTCTAAGTGTTTATATTTTTGATTATATTTACAATGCATTTTATGAGAGAACCATGGGTAGGGTTGTCACAGATCCCTCCCCCTTGAGGGAACACTGCCCTTAGTGTTCTTTTGCTCATATGAAATACCAGAAATAAAACATAATCACAGATTGTTTTATGGAGCTTTATATACACAATGTTATACATTATTTACAATCATACACATATTTGCCTTAACCAAAAAATAAAAAGGGATAATTAGCTTTCATGGAGTCAGCCATTTCCCAAGTTGCTTCCTTTGGCCCAAACTACTTCCACTACACTTTGACTTGTTCTATGGCTCGATTCTGGACTAGAATGCACGCTGGCTCTAGCTGGAACTTTCCCTCTGGTTCCATCTGTAGCGTAGACCAATCAATCACGTGATCAGAATCTTGTACATATATTTTAAGCAAAGAGACATAGAAAACATCATGAACTCTAACTACTGGAGGTAAAATCAGCCTATATGCCACTGGTCCAATCCTCTCAAGGATCTCAAAAGGCCCACAATACGATGGTGCTAGCTTGGCACATGTCCCAATCTTTAGTGAAATATTCTTGGGTTTAATTCTCAGGTAAACATGTTCCCCAACTTAGAACTCTTTGTGCAGCCTATGATGGCTGACATAACTCTTTTGCATATCCTGTGCCACTTTCAAATTTTTCTTTACAATCTAAAATTGTTGCTCCATTTCCTTAAGAATATTAGGTCCAACAAGGACCCTATTCACTAGATCACTCCAACTAATAGGAGTGTTGCAACTCTTGCCATACAACGCCTCGAATAGGTTCATTTTTATGGATTCTTGGTATCCATTGTTTCATGTGAATTCACAAGTGGAAGATATTCCTCCCACTTCTTGGGCTTATTCATTACGTACATCCTTAACATGTACTCAAGGATTGTTTTAGTCCTCTCTGTATGCCCATCTGTTTGTGGATGGTATGTTGTACTAAATGCCAAATACGTTTCCAATCGTGCAAACAATTCTGTCCAAAACCTGGAAGTTAACCTAACATCTCTGTCTGACACAATTTTCTTAGGGATACCATGCAATCTCACAATATCCTTTATGAATATCTGTGCTATGTCACTTGCAGAGTCAGTGGACTTGGTTGCCACAAAATGAGCTACCTTGCTCAGCTTGTTAACCACCACCATGATTTCATCATGTTGTTTGGTGGTTATAGGTAATGAAATCCATAAAAATTACCTCCCATTTCCATTCTGCAATGGGGATAGGCTGAAACAACCCTACCAGATGCTTACACTCATCCTTTAATTATTGTCATTATATGCACTTTGCCATGAAATCATCCACTTCCTTTCTCAAACTAGGCAAGTATTAGTACTTTTTAATGGCTGTAAGGGTCTTATTATATCCTAGATGGCTTGAATAAGGCTTAACATGGAACTCCTTCAGTATCACTCTTTTCATTTCATTATTGTTTGGCACATAAATCTTGTTTTTGAACCTGACTAGGTCGTCTGGAGTGAGGTGATATTCTTCATCCTCGCTGCCTTGCAGCAATTTTTCTCTCACTTGTTGACATTTTTCGTCTTCCTTCCCAACACCTTTGACCCTTTCTACTAAGTCCATTTTATAAGAACTTAAAACTACCAAGTGATTTACCTGTAGTCTTCTTCTCAGAGCATCAACAACTTTGTTCTCTTTACATTTGATCAACTTAATTTCAAAGTCAAATTCACTAAGTGTATCCATCCATCTTACTTGCCTAGCATTCAAATTGGGTTGCCCAAACAAATACTTGAGCCCACTATGGTATGTCATTAGTGTAAATTTTCTGCTAAGGAGGTAATGCCTCCACATTTTCAATGCGTGAATGATGGTAGCCAACTCTAGATCACGGGTTACATAAGTCACCTCATGTTCATTTAACTTCCTGGACTCATAGCATACTACCTTACCTTCCCGCATCAAGACTCCATCGAGCTCTTCCTT
The DNA here is from genome assembly GCA_031772625.1 of Pinus tabuliformis. Lineage (NCBI taxonomy): Eukaryota > Viridiplantae > Streptophyta > Pinopsida > Pinales > Pinaceae > Pinus > Pinus tabuliformis. The sequence goes on from CM062809.1 coordinate 1,250,627,666, forward strand.
GTAAGCATATGTGCACACCACGAAATCCTTATCATTTTCTGCAATTCTCAATACTAGTGCATTGGTGAGCAACTGCTTTAATTGCTCAAAGCTTTCTGCACATTGTGCAGTCCACTCAATTATTTATTTATTTATTTAATTAATTTATTTTTTCTTTTCGTTTCTCTACAAAGTTGTGATGGAATGGCCTATCTTGGAGAAATTTCTAATCAATATCCTATGGTATCCTGCCAATCCCAGGAATGGTCTAACCTCATCCACATTCTTTGGAGTTGGCCAATTCCTTATGGATTTGATCTTCTTAGGATCAACTAAGATCGCCTCCCTGGAGACAATATGCCCCAAATAATGTTGAGAAGTGTAGCAATAAAGGCTCAATTTAGCTTAGCCTTGGTAAAATTGAGAAAATTCAAAATTTCCACATCAGCAGACAACTTGGAGGCAATTAACTGAGGTGACATGGCTCTTGTATTTAGTTAGCCCTATAAATTCGAGTTAGAGGGCTTGAAGTTCAGTTATGCATGTGTGATTGCTAATTTATAGAAATTCAGTTAAGTTATTTCCAGTTGCACTCAGTTCAACTAGTTATAACAGTTAATAGAACTAGTTCGAGGTCAGTTGTGCAATGGAACAACAATCTAACTCAGAGATCATCCAATTAACTGATCAATCAACCAAAAATATCTCATGCATGAAATGAATTTGAATTACTCGGCTGTGGTGGAGATTCCAAGGCAGTGTAAAATCAGTTGTAAACTAGTGTTGAGTGTACAGGTGTTGCATCCAATCAATGATCAAATCCTTGGGAATTGTGCAATAATTTTGGAGGAAATTCCTAAATAATAGGGGCCAATTTCCTCATGATTCGCACAGAGGAAATGGTGGCCATGGTGAGAAAATATTTGTCTAAGTGTTGGCCAGATATTTTTCATTGAGCAGAGGAACAATTATTCTATTGCAAGTTGAGCTCAGAGATGGAGCTAGCAATTGTAATGGTTTCTCAATTCATTGATTAATGAAAATAGGCTTGAGGGTTTTTTCCCAGTTGGGTTCCCCTAGGAATCATTGTGTATTTGTTTTTTTGCTTATTGCATGTCTATGCATGTTGTTCTAAATTGTGAATTTCATTCTACATACTAGTAGAGTAAAATTATGTCTCTTGATTTTAGATTAAATTTCTTGAGTGGTTGCAATTCTATCAAATTTCTACATGGTACCAGAGTAGGATTCACATTAGAACAAGAATTTTGAAGCTGTTCCTTAGCAGGTTCAAATTTTCAGCTTCAATGTAGTAGGATTTCCTAAGAGTTGGGAGAATGGCCTTCAATGGACTAAAATTAGACTATGCCTTGGAAGGCATCTTGAATTTCATTGCAAGGGAGGATCACATGGAGGCAATGCTTGATGACAATGGATTATTGGATTATGTCAAGATAGACATTCCAAAACAAGGATCAACTGATGCCCATAACCTAGCTTAATGGAAGAAAGATGTAGCCAAGGTGAGGAGAATAATCCTGGAGGGAGTGAGAGACCACATTGTCTCAAATATCCATGGAAAAGAGACACCATTTTCCATGTGGAAGGAATTGATTGAGCTATTTGAAAATAGCATTGAACATAGAAAATTGGCCCAAAAAGACAAACTTTGAAACATTAAGATGCAAAAAAATGATATTTTTTTGTAGTATCTCATCAGATTTACATAAGTTTGGGATGATCTTTGAGGGGTTGGTGTGAATGCTGCAGAAGATGACCTAGTGAGCCTAACTCTTTTAGGCCTTTCAAAATCCTGGCACAACTACCAGGACTCTATGAATGGAAGGGAAAAATTACCGAATTGGGAACACTTATGGTTTGATTTGGTACAAGAAGAAATCAGGCGAAATACCAGAGATGGAGCTTCATCTAAGGGAGAGGATGAAGAGAATTTTAAATTGGTTGGGAAGGGAAAGAAGGGAAAAGGGAATAAATCTCAAACTAAACTAGATTCCATCCAAGGTGGCAAGAAGAAAGACTTGTCCAAAATAAAATGCTTCAATTGTCATGAATTCAAACACTATGCTACAAAGTGTCCACACAAAAAGGCTAGCAAGAAGAACTCAAGAGGAGAAGTAGGTGAAGCATTGGCTTTGTAGTTCGAGTTAGACTTCACCCTGATAGAATGCATGGCCAACAGTGTGATGGGGAGAGTGTGGTACTTGGACTCAGGTGCCTCATTCCACATGACAGGGTGTAGAAAGTTTTTCAGTGACCTAGAGGAGAAATATTTCCATATGCATATTGAGCTTTAGGATGATGGAAGGTACAGTGCTACCAAGATTGGTACAATAACCTTTAAGAAGGAGTTGGGATCCCCACTTCACCTCAAAGATGTCATGTTTGTACCAGACTTGAAGAAGAACCTCATATTTTTTGAAGTTATGGAATATTGTGGCTATGATGTTATTTTCAGTAAAGGGAAAGCCTTTTTGAGACACATAGTTATTGGGAAAGTGAAGCAGATCAGGGTTTGTGTGAAGAAATTGTACAAAATTGATGTGGAATATTGCACTGCATTAAGCAGTTAGGCAGAGAAAGTGTAGAGTTGAAATGTTGGTGAACTATGGCATAGAAGACTTGGTTATTTACACCATGCCACCCTAAAAATTACACATCAAATAACCACTGACCTCCCTAAAGGATCACTTGAGCAGTAGGATCTCTGTAAGGATTGCACCTTGGGGAAGTATGTAAAATCCACATTCCATGACCGAGACAACAAAGAAAATGCAATCTTGGAGAGAGTCCACTCTGATGTTTATGGACCCTTCTCAATGGCCTCCACTGCCAAACATAAATACTATGCTATTTTTATTGATGATTTCTCAAGAAAGTGTTGGATCTTCTTCATGCGGAAGAAGGATGAGACATTCTCAAAATTTGTAGAATTCAAGGCACTAGTTGAGAAAGAGACTGGTAATAAGTTTAAGGCTCTTAGGAGCAACAATGGAGGTGAGAATGTTTCCAATGACTTCAAGGAGTTTTGTGCCAAAGAAAAGATTCGAAGAAAACTGATAGCTCCCCACAACCCATAACAGAATGGGGTATCTGAGTGAAAGAACTGAAACATTGTGGGAGCTGCGAGAGATATGCTAAATGACCAAGGCCTGCCACTGCAATTTTGGGAGAGGCATGTAACAAAGTAGTCTACTTGCATAACTAGAGTCATCATCATATTCTTGGTATGATTACACCAAAGAAGGCCTTCATGGGAAGAAAGATGAATGTGTCTCATTTCAGAATTTTTGGAGCCTCTGTTTACTGCCATGTCCCTAAATATTCGAGGAAGAAACTTGAGATGACAACATAGTTGGGAGTTTTTGTGGGTTAGAGTGAAACTCCACACAATTACCGAGTGTACTTATCTTCCCTCAAAATGATAGTTGCGCGAAGGGATGTAAAGTTTGATGAGGAGAAAGTAATGATATGCTCTCTTGAGAGGGAGCTTCAGATCCCACCAGAAGAGGAGCTTTTAGCTCCAAAGGAGGAGCCTCAAGTAGTTGTGGATCAGCCACAAATGGAGGAGTAGAGAGGAGGTAGAGTGGAGATATCCACTCAAGTAGAACCATCCAGAGAATATAGGAAAATAACTAGGGAAGCTGAAAGACTAGTACAAGATGAGAGGGAGAATGTGGGATCTCCTTCAAATTTGCACAGGCAAAAGAGGTCACCTGAGAGGTACAATGGCTACATGGATCTAATGACTAAGCTTGTAGAGATTGAGCCATCCTCTTTTGAGGAAGAAGTTGAGAAACCAGTTTGGGTTGATGCAATGGTGGAAGAATACAAATCCATCAGAAAGAACAATGTTGGGTCCCAAGATCGACAAAAAAAATAGTTGTGGGTTCAAAATGGATCTTCAAAGTTAAGTATGCATGCAACAGATGGAAGCATAGAGAAGTATAAAGTTAGATTTGTGGTCAAAGGATTATCTCAAGTTGAGGGAATTGACTATGAGGAAACCGTTTCTCCCGTAGCAAGGTATTCATCCATTAGATCAATTATTGCACTGGCTACGCAGATGGGGTGGAAGATCCACCAAATGGGTGTAAAAGCAACATTTATCAATGGTGTTATAGAGGAGGAAGTGTACATAGAGAAATCAAAATATTTTGATACATTTAATTAGGAGTATCATGTGTGCAGGCTCAAGTGCGCATTGTACAACCTCAAACAAGCATCCAGAGCTTGGTACACTCAGATTGATAGTTATCTCAATAGGTTTGGGTTCACCAGAAGTGAAGTAGATGCAAACCTCTATCATATTTTGGTAGAAGGTAAATTTATTATCATTGTTTTATATGTTGATGATTTGATACTTACAATTGATGAACAACTAATCATCTCTTGAAAGGAGGACTTAACAAGGGAATTTGAGATGAAATACATGGGTCTCATGCACTACTTCCTCGGGCTAGAAGTATGGCAAGGTGATGGGGAATTTTTTGTGTCTCAAGGAAAGTATGCCACCGAGATACTGCAAAGATTTCACATGGAGAGTTGTAAGCTCATGGAGACACCTCTAGCAACCAACTAGAGGAAGGAGAATGTCACTTTAGGTGAAGAGGTTGATGCTATCATTTACCGGTAACTACTGGATTCACTGATGTATCTTGTGAACACACAACCAGATATGTTCTATGAAGTCAACCAACTAAGCCAAGCTATGGTTAGGCCGACCAAATTGTATTGGAAGGAATTAAAGCATGTTTTATGGTACCTCAAAGGCACTACTTTGTATGGATTATGGTACATACGGACAAAGGGAGTGAAGTTGTATGGCTTCACAAATGCAGATTGAGAATGGATTCCATCTAAATGAAATAGTACATCAGGTGCAATTTTTAGTGTTGGGCCCGCTGCAATTCCCTGGTATAGCTGGAAGCAAAGGTCTGTAGCGCTCAACTTAGTATAAGCTAAAAAAATGGTTGCAAGTGAAGCATCATGTGAGGTGATCTAGATGAGAAAGATACTTACGGTACTGTTTGGTTAGGAGATGGATCCGACTATGATCTATTGTGTTAACCAGAGTTGCATTAAGCTCTTTGAGAATCCAATATTTCACAATCGATCCAAGCATATTGATATATGGTATCATCATTTACAGAACTATGTGCAGAGGAGGATAATGTTGCTACAATACATTCTGACTAAGGAACAAGATGTTGACATATTGATAAAGGCTTTGTCAAGAGGGAAGTTCTAATTCCACAAGTCTAGGATAGGAGTGGTTGATAATCCCTTTACTTCTAAGAGGGAGTGCTGATAAGTGTAGCAAGAATGGATTTGGCTTAGCCTTGGTCAAATTGAAAAAATTCGAAATTTCCACATCAGCAAACAACTTGGAGGCAGTTAACTAAGGTGACATGGCTCTTTTCACTCAGTTAGCCTAGTAAATTCAAGTTAGAGGGCTTCAAGTTTAGTTATGCATGTGTGATTGTTAATTTATAGCAATCCAATTCAGTTATTTCCAGTTGTACTCAGTTAAACTAGTTCTAACAATTAATAGAACTAGTTGGAGGTCAGTTGTGTAGTGGGGCAACAATCTAACTTATAGATCATCCAATTAACTGATCAATCAACGAAAAATATCTCATGCATGCAAGGCATTCGAATTTCTTAGTTGTGGTGGAGATTCCAAGGCAGTGTAACATCAGTTGTAAACTAGTGTTGGATCTTCTTCATGCAGAAGAAGGATGAGACATTTTCATACTGCTGCAAAACATGGTACCTCTTTAGCAGCTCAGCCTCCCCATCTTATATCCAATTGTCAACTTTCTCGTCCTTAGAAACTCACACTATAAACAACATGCATCTTTTTCTACCATTGTGTTTGGCTCACATAACAGTGATCAGGCATACTAAAATAGGCTTGCTACCCACCATTTTGTGGGTAATATCCCTAGGAGAAAAAATTTCTCCAAGATGGTCCTCAGCCAACAAACAGCAACCCCTGCAACCATAAGCTAGCTCATTGTGCCATTTCTTCACCACCTAATCCAGCCATGTCCCTCACCCATCTACCATGATAGTATGTTTGAAGGTGGGCCTCTCGAATCTAAAGGTATGCCTTATCATTTTGGAACTGAGTGTTGTAGTTTGCTTCTCATGGATACTTCTGGGTATGGATTAATGGGGGGATTAAAAGGAAATAATGGGCTAGGTATGTGCTTTTATCCCCTAGAACCCTTTTAGGCATAAACCTTGGATTCTAGTGCCGTGGGACATCTTTTATTGACCATTTGGTTCTAGAGGATGGTATTTCATGGGAAATCCAAATTTTGGTTGTGTGGTCCTGCTCCCTTATCCACTCATATTACCCTCTTTCCATCCATTATGAACCCATCCATCATTTCTCCCACCTGGGTCCACATTCCTCCATTGGGTCCACATAGGGTTAGCTCGTTCCTTCCCCTTACCCACACCTTGGGTTATGGCCTAGAATGAAGCCCAGAGGTTGATGCAACTAAAAAGAAAGTTAAAAGCATATATGGCCACATTCAATAAGAAAAGTACCACAACATGAAAAAAGATGGGCGGGAAAAACATTTAGCACGTGGGAAAAAGCCATTACATGAAGCTCTACCCCATCATCATGGTTATCACCCTAGTTCCAACATGTTCCATGAACCTCCCTCATCATATAGGAACCCATGATTGCCCTGGTGAGCGATGAAAACCCCCACCTTAAAGGGGGGAATTCACTACTATATCATATACATCATGCTCTATCCCCTTGAGCCTCAAGTAGTCAATCAAAGAAAAACATTAAAACGAAAAAGGCATATAAATAATGGTGGAAAAATCAAGTTCGGGGCACCTCATGTACCACGATTGCTCCCTCCTACACCTTATAAACCCAAGTGTGGGATTCCCTCTTATTAGCTACCCTTGTGCCCCAACATGTGACCCACAGCTTCCCCTTCTCATTCCCTACCTCATTCACCTATCTACCACATGCCACCACCTTTTGACGGATCTACCTTTACTATATTATCCCCTTTAGAAGCATAAACCACCTAATAGGGTACTTGGTTAACCCCATTGGGAGTTTAGGAGACATTGGAACATCATAAAGACCATTATGGAAGGGTAGACCATTATGAAGTCCCCACCTGTGGCCCATAATTAGGTAAGATCATTTGCTTGATTTCTCTAATGACTTGTTGTACTTGAAGCCTTAGGGATGTATTGGATCTTATGCAGGATTGTAGATGGTTTCCATTTGCGGTTTGGTCTCCCAATACAGGATCCTAACCCTCCAGAGGGCTACATTGGCACATGTAGGGTGAGGATTGAGAGCCATGGGCCTCCATAACAACAAAGTACACTTTATGGATCTCCACATCCGTTCAGAGATTGCTCATGGTTCACTTGTTGGACGAGGAGGATACACCTAATCCATCATGCCCAACTATCCCTAAATCTACACCACACACTTGGCATATGATCCAGGACTTCTATGATGATGTGGCATCTCCTACATTATCATCCTAGACCTTGAGGGAAACCTACAGGCATCTTCGATTTGTTTGGAGACCCATGAGGACACTTATGTGCCCCCACAGTCATTTGGAGCACCACAGGTTATCACAAGGGTCAAACCCCTTTTCCATTGCTTTTGAGGGCCATATTCTTCATTTGGCATCCATGGACCTCATTAGGCCTCTTAGAGGGCCCTACGACATGCATATATTATTAGTTGTCCTCTTGAGACGCTTACTTTTTCATTTGTGAGTTATTTTGGTGGGCTTGTCACTAAAAGGTTATATTATTAGCACATTATTTTATTTTTGGGGCTTATGTAGGCTAAGGAGGTTAATTCAAACACCTTAGATGTGTATAAATACAAGTGAGGCGAGATCATTTTCTCATCATCGCTTTGGATTGGATCTCTCTTTCCTTTAGAGAATTTCACACTTTTTGCTTGAGGATGAATTGGAACATTTATGGATGAATTTTGATGTATGGTTATTGGTTTATCTTCTCTTAGAGCTTATTTATTCTCATTTTTGAATGGTTGGATATACTCTACTGCATGTAAGTACAAAATTTTTATGCTATTCTTTGTTACTTTTGTCATATATGCTCAATGGGATTTTTGTTGTTTTAAGGCCAATTGCCGCAAGAAAACTATTGCTTAATATTGTGGGATTGTCTCTATTATAACGTTCTCTCCATGCATTGGCCCTTGTAGTATGAGCGAAATCTCCTAGAGGTAAAATATGACCTTCAAAATCCATTCCTCTTGTACATTTGAAGTATAAAAGCTGCAAGATTGATTTCACTTGACCTAGAGGGTTTGTGAAGTAATTTTGAGGCATCCTTGACTGGAAACCAAGAAATATTACACATAATCAACATAAACTCCATTCTCCCAAGTAATAAGGCACTGATATACCAAGGGTGGTCACCGAAACTCCTATTCTTTCACCTTCTCCCAAGTCTAGCGACATTAGGGTGCCTAGGCATCAATTTCTTGGCAATTCAGTGACTGAAGAAGTTCGATTTCCTAGGGTCACCTGTGTTGGCCTCTCTTCTATCCCTCCTCTAGATTTGAAGACATTCTGACAGTGGAGTTGGGAGAAAATTCAAGCCCTAGCTCTGGGATCAAAACTTGTCATGCCACCCCAAGGCTAGCACTTCTCAGGGTCAAAATAACATCATTGAGTGAAATACTTTCTTTGATCCTTCCCACCTTGTCTAGGGTAAGAAAATCATTTATTATTTCATAGACTGAGTCCACTTGGCCCCGTGTGGTCCTGCTCCTTCAAAGGACCATTATTCAAGAACCATCCAAGATACCAACTTTAACAATAACTTAGGGTGCGGGAAAATCCTTTCAAAGTCTATTCTCATACACCTAACCCCCAAAATCCTCTTCCTTTCCTTGGAAGCACATAATCCCTTTCTTAGAAAGAAAGTAAGTCTCATTCTTAAAAGCCTTCTCAGAAAGGGTTTTGGGTCACTCATATCCATTGAGTTGTTACTCATTGGTGACTCCATACATCTCAGGTCTCCTCCCATCGATGAAAATTCATAAATAGAAGGAGCCTTAGCTGAGGTGACACTGGGCTAAGAGTCCATTGTTTCCCTTGGCCTAGAATTTGCCCTTAGGGATTTTCCTTTAGGTCCACTGCTAGTTTGAGAGGTAACATATATATATTTTTTATTATTTTATTTATTTATTTTATTATTTATTTATTTATTTATTTTTATTTTTTATTTTTCCAGTATACGACATATTGACATATCATTATTGGCAACTCCATTGGAAGAACGGAGCCCTAGTTCTTCACTGAAATTTAAAGTTAATTCTTGGACCTAAAATTCTGGGAAACCTCATCAATAACAAGATGAAAGGGAATTCCTCCTCTCAGGATGACGATGAATTGGATCCCATTAGCCTCCAAGTTACACAAGAAAGAATGGATGAGTATAGTAGGTCATGCATGGAGGTAGTAAGGGAATGTAATTCTAATGAAGTTTTCTCTTGCTCATATGATGAAGAATTAAATCTTCATACGATGAAATGCAAATATAAGGATAACCCTTCTAATGCTCTCCTCCTAGAAACATACTACTAGAATCATGCAACAAATACCTTAGCCATTGTTCTTCGAGAGAAGAGAGAAGAAGAGAGGTCTCGCTTGTCAACCAACCAAGATGAAGATCACCTTGAGGATATCAGTGATGAGCAAGAAGATGAGTCCTCATTAGGGCTGCAAGACAGGTATGACGGTTTTTGAGAGCACATGTGTTGAGGACATTGAACTTATGGAAAGTAAGGCTGATATTGACCTTACCTTTCTCAAGGGTATCACTCTTGATGACTCCCCTTTTGAAAACCTTGAGGAAGGTGATACTGTGAGCTCCTTGGATAATGACATTGGGGATTACTTCTGAAAGGGAGAAATGGGAGATTGTTGGGGCCCAATTTGATTGTGCTCCCATTTATGATACTGACAAGGAAGATTAGGTTGAGATCGGTTTTTCCTTTATCTCGGACATTACTTGCAATGACATAACCATCGATGCCTTTGGGAAAGAGAATTATTATTTTCCCTTGCATGAAGAAGGACTGTTGGAAGTGATTGATTCTCCTTTTGGCGAAATCCCAAAATTTGATGCTTATAATGAGGAAATAAATGAAGCTCCCACCTACCCACCTTATGACTATGTATTCAAATCACTTGAGCCTTTACAGTGTGGGGAGGGAAATCCCGTTAAATGTGATACTTCACCTCTGCCTTTCCCTCTTGTTCACCACCTTGAGTCTTCCTCAAGTAATTCCCTCATCTCTTTTGATATGACCATGCCTTTTTCCCCTTTCTGAATATGGTGTCAAGAAAGAGCCTTTCATTGAATATAATTTATCCCCTTTGAACCATCCTTAGGATTATGATCACTTTGAGACCTCCCCTCCCTGATGTGACCATCACATTGAGAGACCTATTTTTTGCACTCCTTCTTTCTCTCACCCTTTGTTCCCATCTCATCACAACCTTGTGGCATCCTTAAAGCATGGTATTACAAATAGTGATCATGATAAGGAGTTCTCGAGAGTGATAGTTAGTTCCACCATTTTGTACCTAGAATGAAAGCCCAAGACCTCTAGATTGACAAATTTTCTTTCTCATAGGACTTCCCTTTACCTTGAATGGAGATCATATTTTCCCGCCTCCCACCCACTTCATCCACTGTAACACCGTCCTCCCACATATAACCAAGCAACTGGCCAACCAAGGTAAACATGTGACAAGAGGCCACTATGATAAGACTCAACCTCCTAGGTAACCTTAAGGAAATGGAGTCGACAAAACAAGACCTTACAAACCTCCCTCAGGTGCTTCAGGACCCCCAGGAGCTAATCCACCACTCCAGGTGCCCAACCCCTGAGTTAACCTAACATTTCAATGAATTAAACCCAAATTCACTCCCATGACAAGGCATGCATGCGACTGGAACCCTATAGTCGCTCCCACAATGCCTGCAAGGGAGAGACTGTAATCTTTTTCAGCTAGTTCTGTGCCAGAGATTGCAATATTTAAGCCACTTTTTTCAGGGCTAGTCTCCAAACCAATGCCTATAACTTGATGAGACTTTCCAAGACAATAAATGACACCAAGGCAAAGCCTTTAACACAAAACTTGATCAAGGGCTTGACCTAACCAAGCCTAACCATGACAGACATTTTGTCAAACACTTAGTAAATATGCAACCTACAGGTGTAAATAACACATATGAGAATAGGGGTCTCATACTTATCTGAGATTCAACATGAAGAATTGTTTCCTTATCACTTTAATTTCAATTCCATCCATTAGGTCATGGATACATTTTTCATTCATTTACAAGTAAAAACATGTTGAGAGCCATACATAACTATTGTCATTAAACACACATATAACCAACATAATAACAACAAAATTACTCATGAAAGTACAACCATGTAGGCAACATATAATCCATCAACATACTCATAGAAATACAAGGAGAAATAACCTTTCATTAATGATGTAGAAACCAAACCCGGAATGGGACGACCATAGAATGGTTGAGCCAAATCTCTCTTCAACCATTCAGCCTCGTGCCATATTCCAAGCATGAATGTGGGACTCAAACCAAAAGAACCAACTAGGGGCATACTGAGTCTAAACCACCTCACCCTCATTAAGAGAAACTAGGCTTTAATGTAATCCATCCCAGATCACTAGGCCAACAAAATTAACACACCATAACGGGATTTACCATGATATCCACCCAATCACTAGGCCAAACAAGCATGGATGCCACTATATTTCTCCACCTACACCATGAGGAATTTTCTTATCTCCAAGTTTCTCAGGCTTTACCGCAATCTAAACCCGGATCACTAGGCTCTAAACCGAGACCCACTCTCCAGGCTTTACCACATGTCCCAAACCCAGGATTAATAGGCCCAATGGAGAGCAAACCACCTCTTGGCTTTGTCGTATATCCTTCCATTCACCAGCAAGGATTCCTAAGCCCACTGAGGCAACACAATCCTGACTTTACCACAACCCATAGTGTGGTTCAGGGGTCACTAGGCCAGTGGATTTACCATGATCCATAGTCTAGTTTATGGACCAATAGGCCATGTGTTCTATCATTATGAGATCTACCCCACTCAACTTCAAATCCATTCGGCAATCTAGTGCATCCAAAACATGAGAACCCCATCACACCATGGCTATTCGGAAACGATAAGACTAGGTTGAAAACATTGTTACACTTGGAAAAATCCATGCCATGATAGAAATAACCACATGCAATACCATTGTTATAGATCCATTTGGGCACATCACTGCCATCATCCAGATCAGTGTTTTAGGGCTCATCAAACCCTAATTTCAGTTGCTACATGCCCTAAACAAGTCAACCTTTTGAATGCCTCCTTCCCAGACAATTTCATGGCCTAAAGACATCTTGAAATGACCTCTAGAGGTACCAGCGCAGGTAGGCCCATGCAAGGGTGCGCTGCAGAGTAGTTAAGTCCATGCTAGGGTGCTCTGCGGAGCACTTAGGCCCTCTTTGACCTGCTCTGAGCGAGTTTGAGCAAAATTCACATAGGGTTTGGGGAATATTCTTATCTTCTGGAGCCTTCTAGAAGATTCCCACACTTATCATCTCCTATGAGCTCGAAAATGGATGAAGAATGAGTTAATATACCTCTTATCCTCTCATATCTTCCTCCATGGAACTAATTATAAGTATGGAAGGATATTCAATACCCTCATTGATGACAAAGCCTCCTCCATCTTCCTATAAATTGAGCACTCATCTAAGTGATCAGGGGCTGGAGTTTGATGAATTGTAAGGAGATAATGTTAGTTTGAGAATTGAGACTATTGTAAGTGTCGTTATGCTGCTAGAATGTCATGCTTATGATGTGATGCAGATGGAACCAAAGTTGGAGGAGTGACTTCGAATCAGGCTTCATGGTTGTAATTCTTTCTGGTATTCAATAAAGTATTTACACATTTTTCCATATGATTATCTTGATATGTGATGCTTATATGTGTGAATATATCTGATTCTATTTACTTATACTCAATAGATCTTTTTCTTTGATTGGTTCTTTGTCTTATGTTGATGTTTACAGGTACTTCTCAAGCGTGTTAAGTACGGGAAGGAGTGACAGAACTGATACAAAGGAGACAAGAGGAAAGCGAAAGTACAGGAAGGTCCTCTCATTCTCTTTGTCTTATTTATTGTTTATAGAAAAAGGTTAAAGTGCTTTAAATTGTTGTTTTAGATATGGCTACTTATCTAGGTAATTAGTATTTATCCGTAGATACAAAATTCATTGTTACACAGTAATTTATCACTGTCTTCATCCTAGTCCCTCTACTGTGTCATGTGTCAAATAAAACATGCTCATATTAAGAAAATGCTCTCTAATGTTTCCAATTAACCCTCTTTTCCTAAGTTTTCTGCCTCATCGCGGGAATACACTTAATATACGCGACGAACCTTTGTCATAAATTGTCCCATCGCGACCTCATCGCAAGAGTACACCTGTTTCTCGCGACGGTTGGATTTCAAGCCCCGATGCGAGGCTATTAACTATCTTTAGTGATGGTCGGTCTGCATACATGGCTTCCTAGCGATGTCGGCGCTAAGGCTTAGTTCACGACCATCGACGATCCAGATTGGGCGAATTTGTTCCAACATTCAACCTTCTGGATGTCTCTAGACTTGGTTGTTGGGTCAGTTTGGGTTGCCCTTCCCCCTCTGGGATGGTAGTTCCGTCTTTTGTGTTGCCTTCCTTGATGATAAGCTCCCTCTCCCTCATTTCATGGAGACTCCTCTTATAAAATCACTCACCATTGCTATGATCTACTAGTTATTTTGGTTATACAGTGCTGTTGTTGCTTTTGAGTTTGGTAGATAGCTTTGGTGTGAGTGTGACAAGTGTGGGATTGCTTAATAGTTTGCAAGAGGTTGTGGAGTTTCCTTAACCTTGCATTAAATCTTGTGAGTGAGAGAGAGAGATATTGTTGTTTGGGAGACCCATCTTTGAGAGTGAATGCTTGAATAAACATGCTGGCTGGATCCTTTGAGAAGGCTTGTGACATCAAGACTTGGTTGTAAGCTTTGCTCTTGATTTATTATTAATACAATCAATGATGATTTCCTATGTCTTGTATGTAATTTACTTGATAGCTTAGGACTTCTTGAATTTATGAGTAAATAGATCATTGTTGTTTCTCGGTTACGTGCTCTGTCATCTCCTTGTGGTGTTTCAGGTTGATTGCTCATTAAGGAAAAGGAAACGGAATCTGGAGCAGCAAAACGGAACTTCATCAACCACCGGTTTGAGGTAGGCCTCTAACGATGACTATTTAAGGGAATTAATTGTTGTTTTTTCCTTGATGTGACTAGACCCACTCTAGGGCTAGAGGGGTTGCCTCCATCCGCAAAGGGAACACTTTCCTACTTCACATTCTTCATAACAAATTAACGACCATACCGGGGAATGATCATCATTCCAAGTAGCTTATCCACATCCTAGGACACTCTAGCAGACCTTACTTCCTTTCATTGATTGTATTTTAGTCTTGTTGAAGTGAATTTTGGTCAAAAACTGTGTTTAGTTACCTCTTGAAATGGCTTACTGTCACCAGCGCAGGCTTGTGAGGGACACAGTGTGCTGCAGAGCACCCTTGGCTTAGGGACAGTGCTTTGAAGCGCACTGTCTCCCATTCAGGGCTGTGCTGATCCTCCTTGGGTTAGTTTTCCACCTTTGGATAGGGTTTTTCACCAAATTTCTTCTGTTTGATTACTTGTTGAATGATCAATGAGTGTCATGTCTTTGAAATCAAGATTGTATCTCCTTTTCTAGCCCTACTTTGAATTGATTGATTAATGTTTCTTAAATGATTTTTTTGTCATTATTGATTCATCGTCAAAGTTAGATTATAGTCGATTAATCTTTGTTCGAAAGAAAGTGTCATAAAAGTCTTCTTTTCCTTCGAAACAGAACTGTCGTAAAGTCTTCGTTCTTGTAAAAAGATTGATTGATTGTATGTGCATTAGTTTCCTTTTTTTCATAATAAAATTAAGGGAATTGAAAAGAAAAACTTGCATCGTGCATTGAATTTTTTTGTGTGTGCTCATAGGAATAGTTTAGGGAAATTGCATTAGATTGTGCTCTTTTCTCTTTGATTGAAAGAAATCTGATTGCTCTATCCCTATCAGCTAAGGTTTTCATCGTTAAATTGAATGGAAAGAATGCTTATAATATTAGTTGCATTCTATGAATTGAAAGTAAATCACATGGTGAACCTTGAAAGGCGAATTCTTAATCAAGATCAACTTAAAATTAACATCAATTAACCTAATGGAGTATTGTCATCTAAAGCAAAAAATTTAGAGGTTCTAGGCTAGAGATGTGTTCCAGCGTCTTAAAACATAACAGTTGTTGCTAACTTGTTTGTAATACATCTCGAGTGTGATATCTCATTCCACTTACATGAGTATATCGTATCTCGTCCACATACCTTCCGGTATATAGGGCGGTCTTATAGTATGTAAAGTATATGGGAATACTCTCACTATGTGGTTTTGCATTAGACAATGCTAATACAAATTGGGCCTCCACATACTTTCGGGTATATATGGGAGGAAAACACTAGGTTACTATCCATCTTTAGATAACCGAGTCGACCGCCTTGTACACTGTGATACACTGAACACAACATTCGGGGAGATTGCCTGCCTGTACTTCTCAGTTCGCTGGAGGTATTCTGCAGTTCACAATTACTTGGCAATACTTTTGCCTAGATCATCCCTCTTTTGTTTTGTTTTGTTATTATGATTAAAATAAATTTAATTGACTGTAGATAACATCCTCCATGCTCACTCCTTAGTTGATCTTAGGTTGAAACATATGGTGACAAATTTGGAGTCCACCGATCAAGGAATTCCTTTTGATGGGAAACCTAGTCCTTTTCCTCCTTTTAGAAATATTGGTGCTCCTTTATATGGCTACATTGTCCCTTCCGGGACTTACCATTGGCTTGTCAGTATGGTTGTTTTCAACCTCCTTGGTTCAAAATGTCGTGATTTCTCTGTAATCGAGTACTCCTCGAACTGGACAAAATCAACCTCTAGTTGATCCTAAAGTTGACCCTTTTCCTTCTTCCTCCCCTTCTTCCTCTTTACCTGATGAAAGTATTGGTACTAGTAACCAGGTGGCTAAGAAGAAGAAGAAAGGGAAGAAGAAAAAGAATAAGAAAATTCAGCAGGGGGGCAACCAAGCAACCATTGCTTTGAATACAAATTTTGAGAAACCGTTCGATAAGCTTCACAAAGTTCGATATCCATGCAAACTTTGTATGGGAGACCATCTTCTTCGAAATTTTCCTAATATTCCTCAGATCTTAGAAGAATGGTCTTCTTGTTCAAATCATGTTGTGTCATCAACTTCTAGAGATCATGCTGGTGACACACCATCAACTAGTGGTAGTAAAATTCATGGAAAGAAGGGTAAAGTTAAGTTTCCCTGTAGGTTATGTGAAGGGAATCACCCCATTCACCTTTGTCCCTATCTGGATGAAGCCAAAAAAGTGTTGGGTAACCATCCTGCTTCACTGCAGTGACTTCCATTTGGTTATAGGAGACCCTTAATCCTTCACTAGTTGATAAAGTGACTGACCCAAATCAATTTTCGGTCAAACCCACTCTCTCTGAATGTGAATCCCATAAGTCTATACCTGATCAATCACTGGTCGAGGAAACAGTTGACCTGATTTCACCTTCAGTTAATCATACCTTTCTCGAAGAGAGTGAATATGATACCACTCAGGTTCTTTTTGTTTCTTCAGATTCCAATGAGCTTGGGGGTAATCCTCCTGTTCCATCAAGACTGGAGGAAACTCCTCCCACTCTTGTAACTCAAGGGGTTAATTCTCCCATTCTTACGGTACCCCCTCCAAGTAGTCTAGTCACTTCCTTTGATTGAAATTGACTATTAGGATCTCGTCTTCCTTCTTATGTTCCTTTCCAGATCATAGTACATGTTTGTAATATGGTCGTACCTGTCACTATTATTGATGAAGGTGCATCAGTGAGTATCCTTTCCTCCACGGCTTGGCAAGCGCTCGGTTTGCCGCCACTTGTGCCTGTTAAGCAAAATTTGTTGGCTTTTAACAGAGGAACCAATCAACCTTTAGGCATCCTTCCTCAGTTGCCTATTACTTTGGGAGCAAAAATTGTTTATTTTAATCTGATGGTAGTCCCAGGCCCTTTAGATTACTATTTACTTCTTGGGTGCGACTATGTTTATGACATGGGAGGTATTGTTTCAATACTCTTTCGAGTGATGTGTTTCCCACATGAAGGTAGAATTGTCACCATTGACCAACTTTTGTTTCTCGGTCCAAATATGGCTTCCAGTCAACCATCTTCCCTAAATGGTCCTTTTGTCCCCATGGTATCTTCCTCGCCACAGGTCAATTATGTGGCAACCCGTTCTATGCCTACATTAATGGACGATCAATTCCATGATGTTGTACATTATGTACTAGTGGCATTGGAACCAGATCTCTCTAATGAATTCCTTGCTACGAATCCCTTCTAGAGCATTGTTCTCCCATCTGATGAGAACCTCTTGGAAGTCATGACCTCTTATGGGTCATGAACAAGGAATATGAGGATAGTTCTTTTACTGTGTCAACCTCATTAAAAAATGAAACATGTCACATGAGGATAGTTCCTTGTCTTGTGTCAACCTCAATAAAAAATGAAACAAAGGGTATGAGGATAGTTCCTGGTCTTGTGTCAACCTCATTAAAAAATGAAACAAAGGGTATGAGCATAGTTCCTTGTCTTGTGTCAAGCTCGTTAAAAAATGAAACAAGGAATACAAGGATAGTTCCTTGTCTTGTGTCAAGCTCATTAAAAAATGAAACGAGGAGTATAAGCATAGTTCCTTGTTTTTTGTCAAGCTCGTTAAAAATTGAAACAAGGAATCTGAGCAGATTTCTTTGTCTTGTGTCAAACTCATTAAAAAATGAAACAAGGTCCCCTGGAGCAAATTTCCAAGTCGAGTCTTTGAGTAGATCTCGTAAAATCCCAGTCGAGTCTTTCACTTGATCTCGTAAATGAACCTTCATTCCATCCACCTGATAGCCACGAGTAATCTACTTAGGTGAATGTAATGAAGCTTGGGGGGCATGCACCTAGAATCGAGTCATCATGTTGGGGGCATGTAAACCAATCTCAAGCATAGTTCTTCATTTCAAGCTTGTGTAAAAGTGAAACTAAATTCAAGCATAGTTCTTCGTTTCAAGCTTGTCTAAAAATGAAACTGAATCCAAGCATAGTTTTTCATTTCAAGCTTGTGTAAAAATGAACCCATTTCCATTTTAACCCTCATGATTTCCATTCTATCAGCCTTTTCCGTCAGATGAGCCTTAGTTTTTCTCCTTCCATCATCACTATTTGCTTGGTCGATCATACGTTTTCACTTGGTTGTTTTACTCTTTTTGAGGAACAATTGCAATGAGTGGTCTTATTATCTAGCCTCTTCACATAAATCAATATGTTTTGAGAAGTTCCAACATCACCAGAAACAATTGCTATCCTAGACACCACTCATTTCTCAAAGAAGAGTTCTCTTTAAGCTCTTTTCAGACTCTCAAAATATGAAAAGATTGTCTAGTGCTTGTCCTTTTCAGCTCATTAACGGATTGGAAATGACATCTACTCAGTATAAGTTTAACCCTTTTTTGAGCTGAGATAAATTACTTACGAAAAAGGAATACGTTGATCGAACATGGTCAATAGGTTCTCTCTTGTATTGTTTTACGATTTTTCAGACTTGAGAGACAAATATACGAAAAATAACTTGTGCAGTTTTATTTTTTTCCCTTTCCAAACTCTCTAAACATGAAAAGGACCGAGTTATCATTGTCGTTAGACTCTTTAAAACATCAAATAGCGACAAACTTTTCCATCGTGATAAGACCGAGTTTCACCTTCGCTAGGCTCGTTAAAACATTTCATAGTGATGGATTCACCTGAAGGGTGGAATTATACAAGAAGCATATGTTATCCTCCTCAAGCTTGGTAAAAAATAAAGAGGTACTGGTCGGTAATGACTGGGGAAAACGGAAAGGGGGTAAACCACTTTATGGCAGCAGGTCTCTCTTGAGCATGACACTTTCACTTCATCATTGTGACTATTTGGGTTGGGTTATCTGCTTGATGGTCATCATACCTTGGTCTATCATACCATCCATTAATTTTGTTTTGGGTCAATGTTGCCAATCCATTCAGTGTTGCCGACATGTTCAAGAGAAGTCACTCAGTTAAAATTCATCCTTTGAAATACTCATAAACCTTCATTTTCATGATCACCATTCCTGAAAATTGTGTTGTGAGTCAAATTCTATATCCAAAATCATTACACTCGTTTTGTGTTGTTGATGTGGGATACATCAAGGCCCTCCTGCGATGAGTCGCTTATTGTCGACATTAGCTCATTATCCAACAAGTTGACTTAGAAACACCCTTCCAATACCTTGAGGCTTACATACATCAGTGGTAGGTTTCTCACTTCCGGTAATAGGTTGACATCATTGGCCTTCGACCGAAAGACTTTGTATGTTGTTTAACATCAAAACATACATTCACACCATACAGAATGTACTGCAGTACCTTGAGGATCATTATCATTATCAGTGATTTCTCTCGCGTCTGTTAACAACTTACATCATTGGATGGTAATCAGACGGTGTCTTCCCATGTTTGACTTCAGATCACATATTCACATGGTTAGACTCATACTTGAGCGAACGATTGAACGAGATAGAAGACCCCAGATCTAGTTTCATCCATCTGGGCTGCGATTTCAGGAGTACTAAATCATATGTACAATGGCCTTACACTGGTGGTCATCCTTCCATGGGTCTATATTTGTAGACGACTATATATGTACATATAATGAAAAGTTTGTATGCTGAGCATGGGGATGCCTTCCCTCAACAATTCATGAAAAATCCAAAATATCATGAGATTATGTATTGTAATTGATGCAGGTCACCATCCACTTCAGAACCTCCTCATCATGACATAAAGCATTTCATTCGACATTTACATTTTTAACTTCATGCTTTAGGGGGCAACTATTACAGATCCATTTGGGAACATCACTCCCATCATCCCGATCAGTGTTTTAGGGCTCATCAAACCCTCATTTCAGTTGCTACATGCCCTAAACAAGTCAACCTTTTGAATGCCTCCCTCCCAGACAGTTTCATGGCTTGAAGACATCCTGATATGGCCTCTAGAGGGACCATCTCAAGTAGGCCCATGCAAGGGTTCACTATAGAGTAGTTAAGTCCATGCCAGGGTGCTCTGCAGAGCACTTAGGCCCTCCTTGACCTGCGCTGGCCGAGTTTGAGTGAAATTCACATAGGGTTTGGGGAATATTCTTATCTTCTGGAGCCTTCTAGAAGATTCCCACACTTATCATCTCTTATGAGCTCAAAAATGGATGAGGAATGAGTTAAGATACCTCTTATACTCTCATCCCTTCCTCCATGGGACTAATTCTAAGTATGGAAGGCCATTCAATACCCTCATTGATGACAAAACCTCCTCCATCTTCCTATAAATTGAGCACTCATTTAAGTGATCAGGGGCTGGACTTTGATGAATTGTAAGGAGATAATGTTAGTTTGAGAATTGAGACTATTGTAAGTGTCATTATGCTGCTGGAATGTCATGCTTATGATGTGATGCGGATGGAACCAAAGCTGGAGGAGTGACTTCGAATCAGGATTCATGGTTGTAATTCTTCTTGCTATTCAATAAAGTATTTACACCTTTTTCCATATGCTTGTCTTGATATGTGATGCTTATATGTGTGAATGTATATGATTCTATTTACTTGTAATCAATAGATATTTTTCTTTGATTGGATATTTGTCTTCTGTTGATGTTTACAGGTACTTCTAAAGCGTGTTAAGTACGTGAAGGAGTGACAGGATCGATACAAAGGAGACAAGAGGAAAGTGAAAGTACAAGTAGGTCCTCTCGTTCTCTTTGTCTTATCTATTGTTTATAGAAAAAGGTTAAAGTGCTTTAAACTGTTGTTCTAAATATGGCTACTTATCTAGGGAATTAGTATTATCTGCAGATGCCAAATTCTTCATAACAACCATGCATGCAAAATCTAGAAAGGAAATCACACATGCAAAGTGATACCTGTAGAGAACCATGTTGTAGTTTCTTGATCCTACTCTTCCTTTCTTGCTCATTCCTACTTCCGATCTTTCCAACGGTGCAAGAATCGCATCATTCAGAGTTTTTATGCAAAAGTGTTGCCACTCAAAAGTTAACCTTCCTGTTTTGACACCTATAGTTCAGGAGGATGTTGTGTCAGCCCCATTATTCATGGAAAATGGGCTAGCCACGTGTTTGTGATGTAAAAGACTCTAGACGAATCTATTTTGTAACTCTAGTTAAAAGTTGATGTAGTCAAAATTAACCACTATTAAGCTATCAGGTTGTGTCAGAACCGGGCTACTAGGAGGTAGAGGTATTCCATTCTTTCAAGAGTATTTTGTTCCATAGTTGAGAAAAGATAGCCAAGAGAGATATAAGGTAGAGCACACAGAGAGGATCTATGCACTTTAGCAGCCCACGTGCTACAAACATTACTTCTTTGTATCTGCAACTATATTTCTAGATAGAGAAAGAGAGCGAAGCAGCCTCACCTTCCAGCTGAGTTTTCTCCTGAAAGGGTTTCCCAGAGAGCATATATTGTTTATTATGTGTGTGTGAGTTTATTTTTTTGTTCTCTAATTTTATGCTTGATTTAATTTTACATGCATGCACTAATTACAATTAATTTTATAGATCTAGAAATTAAATAAAACTGTAATAGTGTAGAATCTCATATTTTTAATATAATATTATCATATTTGTTGTGACAAACTGTCCAGTGGAATATCCATGATAGTTTACAAATCAACAATAATGCTACAAAAAATATGAATATTTATTGACATCGTAAATAATTCATCCAACTATGGTGGCTAGGTGTTGCTTGGACCATGCAACTTTTGTTGCAGATACCTTTCTGACATTAAATATTGTAGTTGACATCAAGGAACCAGAACATATTACTTCCCTAAACCCCATGGATAACACAGGTTATGGGTGCCAAGTATGTATATGGAAAAATATTTTTATATCACACATCAACAGTGGGTGAAAAGTATATTTCTCAATGTTGAAAAATGTAGCACGGAAGTCTCAATTTGATTTTACCTTGGTAAAAAATCAGAAAAATTCGAATTTCCACATCAACGGACAACTTGGATGTAGTTAACTTGTGTGACATCGCCTTTGTCACCCAGTTTACACCATACATTTGAGTTAGAGGATTTGGAGTTCAGTTTAGCATGTGTGATTGCTAATTTGTAGCAATCAAGGTCAATTATTTCAAGTTGTTTTCAGTTAAACTAGTTCTAATTGTTGAAGGAACTAGTGGAAGGTCAGTTGTGCATTGAGACTTCAGTAAAACTCAGTGTTCATCCAGTTAACTAATCAATCATCCCAAAATAGATAATGCATGGAGAGAATTTGATTTCCGCAGTTGTGGTGGAGATTCCAAACCAGTGTAATAACAGTTGTAGACTAGTCTTGAGTGTATAGGTGTTCCATGCGACCTTATGATCAACCTTTGGAATTGAACAATCATTTCGGAGGAAATTCCTAAATAATAGGGGCATAATTTCCTCAGGAATTGCACAAGGAAATAGGGGCTCAAGAAGAGGCAAAAATTAACTAAGTCTATTTCAGATCTTCTTAGTGAGTAAAGAGATAGGCTATTCCCTTGCAGGTTGAGATTAGATTGAGCTAGAAATTGTAATACATCTCTATTCATCAGATTAATGCAAGCATGCAAAGGGTTTTTTAGTAGATTTATTTCCTCTGGAAAAATATTGTGCATGTGTGTTATTTCTCATTGCATGTTTATGATTGATGTTCTAAATTATGAAATAAATTCAGCAGAGCAGTAGAGTAGGTTTTTGTCTTGTGATTTTCATTAAAATTTCATGAGCAGTTACAAATTTACACCATAATTTATACATGGTATCAGCGCAGGATTCACATTAGAACAAGAATTTCAAAGTTGTTTCTTAAAAGGACCTAATTTGCAGTTCAGTGTAGTAGGATCTCTACAAAGTTTGTTTGGATATTCTGACACATAGGAAATAGTTAAGTATAACTTGGTATAATGTAGAGTTAGGAAAAATGTGTTTCTTTACTATGTACTTTTGTAACTTACGATCCGACGGTCACGATATGTTCTAGACATGAAGTGATCTGACGATTCATTCTCTTCTTGGTATTATCGACACTTGATCCGTGGCTTAACACTCGATTGGTCCATGATGTCTATTTAAAGAGCATGGAGGGTAATTTGTAAGGTGACCATTCATGAGAGAAGCTTATGTAAAATTTCTTTCTTTTACATTAATAAATTTCCTGAAGTGGCTTCGTTGGCTCTGGCCATGGACTGTTTCCCTCTTTGAGGGTTTTAACCATGTCAAGAATATTGGTGTACAGATTTGTGATCTGTTTGTGAGCGATGTCCTTTGGTGTTCTATCTAAGGAACTTACCATGTAAATTCCTACATGGTATCAGAGTTATTTAAGGGCCGCATCTGAAGCTGGTACAACTGCATCCGTCTATTGTTTCTTAGATCTACTATTTCTGACCACTTTTGGGCTGAGATGACTACTCTATTGTGTTAGGAGCATCTGTTCCAGTGAGGGACCCCTTTCGTTTCACGCGAAAAAGTTTCTGGTAGCCCTAGGTACCTCATTTTTAAGATATGGAGGTATACAATCTTTATTTGCAGCTTTAGTTATTTATCTATCTATTTATTTCAGTTTATTTATCTCTCTTTTTTTAATTACTGGATCTATACCTTTCATTTCTGCGTATGCTCTTTGCCCCGCGACTCTGTGGATCTAGGAAAATCAGAAATAGAAAGGAAGGATTTTTCTCATGCATATGCTCTTTTCCGCCGCGCCTTAGTGTGATCTTGAAAAATTAGAAACATTGAGGAAAATATTTAGTTTCTGGCGAAAACTAACTTCAAGCCATAAGGCTTGGTTTTTTTTGCATGTCCGTATTGGGTTTTGTGGTTTTTTATTTTGTAGGCAAAAAGGGTTTTTTCAAGTAAGCACGCACTCCAAAGCTTCAGTGACTAAAAAAAAGCCCTCATATTTTCCAAAAATTACTAACCTTTTAAACTAGCTCACTTGGTCCAAAGTTACTCTATGAGAATAGAGGTCTTGGGTTCAAGTCTTTCTTTTTGTTGAGTTACTTTTCCTAAAACACATGTAACTTATGTTTTAAAGCTACTTTATGTAAAAGTGTTCTCACTCATTATAACAAGTGAGTCACTTATAATTCTAAAGCCACTTTATCTTTTATTTAAGTTACCAATTAGTGGGTAGCTCATAGAGTACCATTGTAAAAGTGACTTTCACTTATTTATAAAAGTGGGTTACATAAAATCTTTTTTTAAAGTGAGCTAATTAGATTAATTTTGGAGGGGGGGTGCAGGGGGGGGGAGGGAATTTTTTAAATATAACATTATCATTCACTTTCGAACATTCATGACTTTGTTGGCATCTTCAACAACTTTTCTTCAAAAAGCCATAACTTCTTCATCAAGAAGCTGTTTTGAGAGCCTTTTTTTTTTATTTGGCCTAATTTTTTGAGATATTTCCATTGGAACACTTAGTTTAAGCATCTACAACTTCAGTTTCTATTAAATGGAAAGTCCATGCCAATTTATTCTTGACAACACCAACTACTTCCAATGGGTGTCCTACATGAAGGATTTACTTAGAAGTAAAGGTCTTTATAGAATAACCTCAGGCCAAGAATCTAAACCTAAAGATAAAGATAAGTAAGCCAAATGGGAAAATAGGCAAGATCAAGCACGTGGTTGATAGGGATGTATATTTCTCCAAAGCTTAGATTCCATATTGCAGAACTTGATACCCCTGATGAAGCAATGAAGTAGCTCAATAAAGTTTTTGGAATTAAAAATGAAATTAGGTCTCATCAACTCGAAAATTAGTTGCTTACGTTGGACCCCAATAAATTTTCTTCCATTGAATATTTTTTTTCCAAGTTCAAAACTCTTAGACTTCTCTTGGAAGGTATTAATGTTAAGAAAGAAGATGGTAGCCTTATCTATTCCATTCTTACTAAGTTGGGACCGGCATACTCTATGTTTGTTTCCACCTTCCATTCTACTAGAGAAGTCTTTATTTCTCAAGGACAAGACTACAAGTCCCCCTATTTTGATGTATTTTGTGATTCTTTAATAAGAAAACAAGAAAAACTCTTACATCTTGGTGTTCTTAATCTTGGAAACTCTTCTAAGAAAGCCTTAGCCACCCAACAGCAACCAAGTTCAAAGAATCCTATGAAGCAACATCCTAAAAAGAATGGTCCTAAACCAACCAAGGGTCTTAAGAACTTTTAGTCTCAAAATCAAAAATCAATTCAACAAAATGATAAGAAAATAAAAGCAAAGGGAAGAAGACTGATAGACATTGCAACTTGTGTAATTGAGATGGCCACTTAGAATCCAAATTGTTTAACAAGATGGAAGCCTTGGAAGCAACAATGAAGAAGCATAACATTCGTTTGGAGCACTCTTCAACTTCAACTTCATCTTTAGGAATAACACTTTCTGCATGTGGTTGTTAAGCATCTCGGTCTGGTTATGCACTAAATGTATCTTCTTCTTCTCATTCTCATGAGTGACTCATTGATTCTGGAGCTTCTTATCACATGGCCAAAAACAAAGCCATGGTTTCTTCTTTAATGATTGTAACACCAAAAATATATATGTTGGTGATGATAGATCTCTTAATGTTGTAGGGACTATAGCTATTCATCTAGACAATGGTCAAGTAATTCTCCTGACACACTCACATCTGTGCTCAATGTGTTCTGCATGGAAGTGGCAAACTCACTTTGCCCACAATTCTTGTTATCATTTGAAATATTTAACTTCAAGGTTCACAACTTCTTGGTTTGTTGGGTGTGTGTTATATTGTTGGTAGCCCCCCCTATCGGGGGGTTTGAGGGGGTGGTAGATCCCCTCTGCGGGGTTTGAGGCAGCGGCCCGAGGAAAATTTTTTATGGACCCTATATTAGGTGGGCGAACCTACCTATGGTTTTGTGCATGGTTTTGGGCATGATGATTTTCTACCCATGGTATTTTGTAGATCTAGTCAAGAGAACTATGATTATGTTCTAATCTAGGGTTAATGGATTGGGGTTTGTGGATGCTTCGACATGTATATATATGTATTGTAACATTGAAAGGAATATAACGAAAAATCAATCTAGTAGTCTCGGTTATGGGATCCAGGGGAAAATATCTGTGTATATTTGTTATATGTTTTATGCTCTCACCATTGTTTATTTTTTGTTTTTAGAATTTGTATGTAGGTAATTTCAATATGGGGTTAAAACCTACATGGTTGACTCTGGTGCATCAGTTATTGTCATTCCACTCTCCATCACTAAGAATATCAATGCTCAATGGAGTAAGACAAGTGCAAAAATCATCCAACTAGACAGGACATGTATACTAGCCGTTGGTGAACTCGGGGATGTGATCATCTGGTTATCGTCTGACGGACGAGTTCATCAATATTGTAGTTGTCGACATCCCGAAAGCATACGTAGTATTTTTAAGTAGAGACTGGTAAAGCAAGTTGCAAGGATACTTTTTGATCGACTGGTCACACTTATGGCTTTTGTATAAGGGTAGAAACAACCAGATTTGAGTATTGCCAGATAGATACATGAAGCAGAATGTGACTCCCTTGAACAGAGAAAATAATTGTTAGATTTCACAGAACTTATGTTTGGAAATTTCTTTCTGGAAACACAATTGGGGTGTTACCTTGTAGAACCATACCCTTGCCCAATAGACACACAATTGGGCCTCCTTCCATTCCCAACTGGTGAAAATGAAACTTGTATAGTAGTTTGTAATAATAGTAGTAGTAGTGATAGTAGTACTAGTGTATAGAAATAGGTCCTTGTACATATGATATGTGGACCATTTACTTTGACGGATCCAATACACAAAAGGGCTCTGGAGCCGGTTATGTTTTAACAGACCCACTATAAAGAAAATACTTAATCTCTAGCCGCTTGGAGTTCGAGTGCATGAACAACATCGTCGGGTATGATGCACTCGTCCTGGGCTTACAGAAAGCCATTAACCTCAGAGTTGGTGTTCTAAAAGTGGTAGTGTAGGTTTTAACCCTGTACAGAAATTACCTGCATACGAATTCTTAAGCAAAGAAAATAAACAATGCGAGAGCATAACCCATAAAACACATATGCACAGAGATTTTTCCCTGGATCCCATAACTGGGACTACCAGCTTGATTTTTCATTATGTTCCTTTCAATGTTACAATACATATTTATACATGCCGAAGCATCCAATACCATGGACCGAAAACCATCGCGTCCAATACCATGGACCGAAAACCATCGCGTCCAAAAAACATGTGTGAAAATCATGCACAAAACCATAGGTGGGTCCGCCCAACCTAACATATGGTCCAAAACCAAAATTTTTCAGGGCGCTGCCCCGGACCCCATAAAGTGGGGTTACGGGTGCCCTTCAAACCCCCTATTAACTACGTGGAAAGAATATAACGCAACCCAACAATCTCCCACTTGTTGTTTTCTTTCCACAGGGGGCCACAGGAGAGCTTAGTCATTTTTCAGCCCTGAGATTCCCATTGCTTCTCTACACCAAGAGAACTTCTCAGAGCTCACATATTTTGTCAATGCATCTGCAGTATTCTTCAAAGTGTCCACCTTTACCAGCAACACCTTTTTGTCTTCTATCATATCCCTCACAAAGTGATATTGAACATCAATGTGCTTTGTCTTTGAATGATAAGCAGGGTTCTTTGCCAAGAAAATTGCACTTTGGTTGTCACAGTCTATTCTTATAGCTCCCTGTACTAACCCCATACTTGAACACAATCTCTGCAACCAAACTACTTCCTTGCTTGCATGAGCGGCTGCCATGTATTCTGCCTCTGTAGTTGATAGTGCCACTACAGATTGTTTCTTACTCATCCAACTAACTGCACCTCCAAATAGGTTAAACACATACCCACTTGTAGATCTTCTCTGATCCAGATCTCCAGCCCAGTCTGCATCAACAAAGCCATGAATATCCAACACTCTGTCCAATCCTGGTCTTCCTTGGTAGCACAAACCATAATCACTAGTGCCACGCAAATACCTGAAAACCCGCTTCACTGCTGTCCAGTGCTCCTTCCCAGGTTTTGACATAAACCTGCTCAATACTCCCACTGCATGTGCAATGTCTGGTCTAGTACAGACCATTGCATACATCAGGCTACCCACTGCACTTGCATATGGAACATAGGACATGTCCTCTTCCTCTTCTTGTGTCTTGGGACACTGTTCAACAGATAACCTCACACCTATAGGAATAGGAACCTTCACCGGTTTACTATCCTGCATATTAAACCTCTGGAGTATTGTCTCGACATACTTCCTCTGGTTTAACCAGCGCTTCCTCTTTGACCGATCTCTTTTAATTTCCATGCCCAAAATATAGTTTGCAGCACCAAGATCTTTCATGTCGAATTTGGAGGACAATTGGGTCTTCAAATCCTGGATAATTTCTTTGTCATTTCCAACCAGCAACATATCATCCACATACAAGACCAGATAAATAATACGGTCACCAATTAATTTAAAATACACACAATGATCTGCTTTGCTTCTGGTGAAGCCAAGTCCCCGTATAAATGTATCAAATTTCTGATACCACATCCTTGGTGACTGTTTTAACCCATACAGAGACTTCTTTAACTTGCATACCAGTTCTTTCTTACCCTTCACCGCAACGCCTTCAGGTTGCTTCATGCAGATTTCCTCTTCCAAATCCTCGTGAAGAAACGTTGTCTTCACATCCATCTGTTCTACCTCAAAATCAAAAGCAGCAGCAACAGATAAAAGTAATCTAATAGAAGTTACCTTGGCAACAGGAGAAAAAATATCACCAAAATCAATTCCCGGCACCTGGGAATAACCTTTTGCTACCAACCGAGCTTTGTATTTCTCCACCTTTCCTTCTGCATTTGTCTTCTTCTTGAACACCCATTTTCTACCAATGGGTTTCCTTCCAGCCGGCAACTCCACCAGATCCCAAGCCTCATTTTTGTGCAAAGATGCCATTTCATCGACCATGGCCTCTTTCCAGAGTTTTCCATCCTCTGAATCCACTGATTCCTTCACAGTTCTGGGATCATTATCAGTAACAGACAAAGAAAAATTTGAACTGAAAGCAAATGGACTATACCTTTCTGGCTGCCTTCTTTCTCGAACTGATCTTCTCACAGCCGGAGTTTATGGCTCTTCATCTTCTGGTTCCTCCTCTGCTGCAGAGTCTGATTCTTCCTCCTTTGGCTCAAACTCTATCTTCTCAGGTTCCTTTGGTTGGACTTCATGCTGAATAACATCTTTTACCTCTTCGAACAACACATCTCAGCTGTACACAACCTTCCGTGTGACTGGGTTCCAAAGCTTATAACCCTTTAAACCATCCTTATACCTAATAAAGATGCACTTTTCAGATTTACTATCCAACTTGGTTCGTTTCTCCTTTGGAACATGTACATATGCATCACATACAAATACCCTTAGATGTGAAAGAGAGGGTTTCTTACCAGTCCATACTTCTTGTGGAGTCTTATCCTCCAACGCTGATGACGGTGATCTGTTGATCAGGTAACATGCAGTATCCACCGCCTCTGCCCAGAATTCCTGTCCTAACCCGGCACCACTGAGCATGCTTCTTGCCCTTTCCGTCAACGTCTTGTTCATTCTTTCTGTGACTCCATTTTGCTGAGGTGTATATGGAGTAGTCTTCTTGATCTGAATTTGAAACTACTTGAAATTTTTTTGCAAGGTATTCAATTCAGAATTAAACATGTTTAAAAGATTTCCATGTCTTGCAGAAAGAAAACACATGAAATTTTCAGCTGTTCATGACCCATTTAAGCATAGCAGAGTTATTTCCTTTTACTATTTAACACATTAAAATGAATTTGTTCTGCAAAATAAATCAACCACAAATGCAAAAGAAGTTGATAAAGCAGTTCACCCCCTCCAGGGCTACGTCTGCTGGGTCCAAAGCTCCCAACCGGGCTTGTCCTTGTTTTTATTAAATGCTCAAATTGAAAATACAGCTGAATAGAAGCATCTACAGGAGAAATAGATGGTAAAAATGGATTCAGAACACTTGAATCCTTCAGGATTGACTATTGGATCACCTCCAATGGATACCTGCAACCCTATACAGTCTTCACAAAACTGGGCCCTAGTGGCTCCTAGAATTTCACAGCTCCAAAACCTCTGCAAATGACCTCAGATGGCTGTAATACCTACACCAATGGATTCAAAAGGTCGAAAATACCCAAAATATAAAAAAATTCCGTCCAAAACTGACTTTCCTAGCCAAAGTTATGGCCATTTAAAGTTTCTCTAGTTTTTCCCTAGAAAAACTCTAGCTAACTTTGGTTAACTCGAGATAGCTCCGCCAATTATGGCGGGTCCACCAAATTTGACGCTCCTGCCAAAATTCCGCCAACTTAACTACAGTTACATTTAATGTTTGGTGGCTGCCTCGGATTTTGTGCCAGGCGGAATATTCCTTTTTTAATTTTTTTTTGAAAAATTAAAATTTCTAATGTTATGGACAAATTCTTCTTTTTGCCATAACTTCCTCATACGGCGACTGTTTTTCGAACCGTTTGCGGCACCGGAATCGGGAAGACGAGAAATTTCCATTCATTCAACTTTGAACCAGTTTTAAGCACTTTAAATTTTGAGCATTTTACGACACTTAGGACATGAGCACCTGATCACGCCTCCCCATTGGGAAGCTTTTGGACCCCAAATGCCTTCAACTACCTGTTAAAGAGGTGAGGGTACAACTCCCTCACTCTGTCCACCTCCATCCACTTTGCATTGTTCGGTTTGCTGCCTTTGAAACCAACCCGAACATAATCTACACTGCCCCTCCTTGAAGTGCGTGTCCTTCTGTCAAGGATTGTATCTTCTTTCAGCTCATCTAAGAATTCTGGCAAGAAATCTTGTATAGATGGCAGCTGAACAACACTTTCATGATCAGAAATCAAAGGAGGTTCATACAAACGTAAGTTCTCCACATTGACAACAGAATACATTTGCATGTAGGAAGACAAATCTAATTGAAAAGCATTATTTCCAACCTTCTTGAGGATTTTGAATGGACCATAACGAATACGCTTCAGCTTTTTACCTTCTCCTTGCATCCTTTCCTTACTGATGTACAGCCATACCTCATCTCCTTCTTGAAACTTGTGATCGACTCTATGCTTGTCGTGCCTTTCCTTGTACTTGCCTTGACTCTTCTCAAGTTGTTCTTGAATTTGCTGATGTATTTGTTGAATTCTTTCAATGAATGAACGAGCTTTGTCAATGTATTTATGTCCCTCAATGGCAACATCTTTCTCAAGAATGAAATCAAGAGGTGATTTTGGCAAGTAACCAAAACAAGCTTCAAATGGTGAGGTGTTTGTGGAAGAGTGCTTGGCACGATTGTAAGCATGCTATATGTAGTGCAAATGTTCATCCCAAAGCTTGGGATGCTTGTTGCAATAACCTCTCAAGAGGTGCACAATGGTTCTGTTCACAACTTCGGTTTGTCCATCTGTTTGCAGATGGAAAGCAGTACTTTTCTTCAACTTTGTGTCCATCATCTCCCGTAGGTTGGACCAAAAATTCCCCACAAATCTGGAATCCCTGTCACTAATAATGGAAGTAGGCAAACCAAAGTGAATCCATACATGATGAAAAAATAATTCAGCAGTTTGTTCAGCAGTTATAGTTTTCTTACAAGGCATAAGTATACACATTTTGCTGAAACGATCAACTACTACATATAAATAATCATGCTGCTTTCGAGATTTTGGCAAACCTCCTACAAAAACCATAGAGATGCTCTCCCATGGTCTAGAAGGTACCGGCAAAGGAGTATACAAACCAAGCTTCCTGTTGCTAGGCTTGCTTGTAGCACATAATGAACAACCTCTTATGAACCTTGAAACATAATCTACCATGCGAGGCCAATAGCAATACCTCTGTAGATGTGCAACTGTTTTGCTCACACTAAAATGGCCAGCAATAAGAGAAGAATGAGCTTCTCTTATGACATTTATCCTCTCCCCTTGTGGTATACACAACTTGCCCAAATGAAACAGCAAATTGTTATGCATGTGATAGTCATTTTCCTCTACATGATTTCCTTTACTCAAGTTAGCATACACATCTTTAAAGTCATCATCAGATGCATATTGTTCTATGTAACTATCATGTACAATGGAATCATTCTTAAGTAAAGTAACAACACCAATAATAGGCCTTGAAATCATATCAGAAACCTTATTCAAAGTACCTTTCTTATACCTTATTACCAAATGGAACTGTTGCAAGAAGCCCATCCATCTGAAGTGTTGTGACTGTTGTAACTTGCTTTGTGATTGCAAGTACTGTAAGGGCTGATGGTCGGTATGTATAACAGTTTCTTTGCCCATCAAGTAGTGTTTCCAATTTTTGATGCTTTGTACCAACGCATACAACTCCTTATCATATGTAGGATAATTTACAACAACACCATTAAAAGTTTTAGAATGAAAAGCAATATGCTTACCATGCTGTAGAAGAACTGCACCCATAGCATAATCACTAGCATCAGTTTGTATCTCAAATGGCTGTCTCAAATCCCGTAATTCAAGGACTGGAGCTGAACTAATCTTCTCTTTCAAAGATTCGAAAGCTTTTTGCTGCTTGCCTCCCCATTGGAAAGCATGCTTCACACTTGTCACTGCATGCATAGGAGCTGCTATAGAAGAGAAGTTAGAGATAAACTTCCTCCAATATTGAGCTGCACCCAAAAAACTTCTTACCTCTGTTATGGATTTGGGAGTAGGCCACTACACAATAGCCTCAATCTTAGCAGGATCAATTCTCAAAGCACCTCCTCCTACTATGTGTCCCAAATAAACCAAAGAAGTCTTTCCAAATTCACACTTTGACATTTTAAGAAATAACTGATTCTTCTTCAAAACATCAAGTACTTTTCTAACATGCATGACATGATCTTCTCTAGACTTGCTGAAAATTAAGATGTCATCTACGTAGACAATAACGAAATCATCAAGAAAAGGACGCAAGACATCATCCATTACCCGCATGAAAGTTGCAGTTGCATTGCACAAACCAAATGGCATCACAAGCCACTCAAAGAGTCCTTGTTTGGTTTTAAAGGCTGTCTTCCAAATGTCACTTTCTTCAATTCTTACTTGATGATATCCACTGCGCAAGTCTAGCTTAGTGAAATATCGAGCATCTTTCAGCTGGTCTAGCAAATCATCTATCCTTGGGAGTGGGTAACGATTCTTTACCGTTATCTTGTTCAAGGCCCTGAAATCAACACACATACGCCATGTGCCATCTTTCTTTGGAATCAATACAATCAGTGACCCACATGGCAAAGTACTTGGCCTTATGAAACCCTTGTCCAACAAGTCCTTGATTTGCTTCTTTATTTCAGCATTCTCCATAATAGAGATGCGGTACATGCCTATGTTTGGAAGAGGACAATCTGGATGCAAATGGATTTCATGTTGAATCTCCCTCTTAGGAGGCAAACCTGTAGGCTCCTGAAACATCTCATGATATGCATCAACTACATCATACAGATCTGATTTAAGTTTTGGATCACAATTGTCAAATGACTCATGATTCACATCAACCTTGGGCTTAATCATAAGAAGAACAAAATTCTTACTTGAATTGACCAGCCTTTTTACCTGTCCTGCATTCACCATCGCTATATTTGTCTTCTTGCGATGAGCTCTAACAATGAACTCCTTGCCATCTTTGAACAGATGATATTTGTTTTCATGGCGATGAAAGATAGCTTTCCTGTCAAACAAGTAAGGACTTCCCAAAACAATTCCTGCTATATCAAAAGGTACCACATCAAGTTCAACTGTGTCAATAAAATGTGCAGTAATTGTAAAGCGCAATGTGCACTTTCTTGAAACTTGTAAATTTGCATCCTTGCAAATCCATCCAAGTGGATATGGCTTCGGATGTGGAACGGTCTCAAGTTTAAGCTGCTTGACCAAGTCCTCTGATATAAGGTTTGCTTGTGACCCACTATCAAAAAGTGTGTCGATTTTAGTATGTTTTGAAATCACCCTCACATGAAACAATTCAATTCTTTCTTCCTCATTAGGAGCTTGTACATGGTAGTTTGAGGTACTAGTGCTGGCTTGAGTTTCAATTTCTTTTCCCTTCAAGTTTTTCAAACCCATGGCTGCAATTTTGGTTTCATCACCTGAATCTTCCCCTAAATCTTGTGGTGTAGATGTAGTAGCAGTAGTTTTCTGTTTCCCTTTGGATTTGTTAAATTGAGGTCTTTTTTCAGGATATAATTTCCAACAGTTTTTCTCCTCATGGCCTGGTTTAGAACAGTGTTTACAGATCACTTTCTCACTCTCCTTTTTGATAGATGCATTCTTTTTTCCCTTTCCCTTGGAGGTTTTCTCTTTGTTTTTCCCCTTGGGGGGCTTGTTTCTACCCTCTTCAAATGTGTTTTTTCCCCTTGCCTCTAAATGGGTATCTTGGACACAAACCTCGTCCAGGCTAGTAGGGTTAAACATCAAGATGGTGTGTCTAAGGTAGCTATGCAAGCCACCGATGTATTTCAGCAAGGTTTCTTGGGTCTATAAATCTACCCCTAACAAGAGAGCTCTTCTTCTGAATTCTTGGGTGTAGTCTTGGACACTATGACCCTTAAGTTGTCTGAAATTTTGCTAATTCATAATGACCTTCTGCATGTGAGCAAGAGGATAAAACTGTTTTTTAATGGCTAACAGAAATTTAGGCCATGTTAAGGTAACCTTACCAAATTTCTTGATCTCCTCTTTAGTCTTGGCCTCCCACCAAATCAATGCTGCTCCATCCATTCTCAAAGAAGCCAACTGAATCTTTGTGGCATCATCATGCATATTTTGGATCCTCAAGTAAAATTCCAACTGCCTAATCCAATTGTCAAGCTTTTTTGCATTCACTTCACCATTAAACATAGGTAATTCGAATTTTACATCAAGCTTCAAAAAAGGACTTTTTCCAGAGGATCTATGCTTATGAACAGAAGAAGACGAGGATGAAGAGGAAGAAGGTGAAGATGGGGGGGTGGATCAACATTTCCTCCATGTCCTTTCTTGGAATGATCATCATCCTTCTTACCTCCTGAAGAACCCTCTCCTTCATGTGGATGTTTGGACCCTTCTCCAGCCAATTTCTCATTTCTTTCTTGGTACAATATCCTCA
Source organism: Pinus tabuliformis (assembly GCA_031772625.1). Lineage (NCBI taxonomy): Eukaryota > Viridiplantae > Streptophyta > Pinopsida > Pinales > Pinaceae > Pinus > Pinus tabuliformis. Next base: position 1,250,663,246 of record CM062809.1, read on the forward strand.
CCATTTCAGTGAGGTCCAAGAAAGCCTTTCTGAAGACTCTTTCTTCTTCTCTTGGATCTGTCTCTATAGGAATTTCTCTTTCATGTTCAGACATCCTTGAAGCTTCTGCTGAGACTCTTGAGGGTGAAATTGAAGGTGGAGGTGATGGCTCTCTGGCCTTCCTTGACTGAGGATTCTCTCGTTCTCTAGTCAACTGTCCTTCCCCTCTTTTAAGTTTCAACCTGGTAAGCATCAATACTTTGCAAGACAGTTAGAAGATCTTTGCACAAAACCCTGAGCTCTGATACCAACTTGATCTGAATTTGAAACTACTTGAAATTTGTTTGCAAGGTATTCAAATCAGAATTAAACATGTTTAAAAGATTTCCATGTCTTGCAGAAAGAAAACACATGAAATTTTCAGCTGTTCATGACCCATTTAAGCATAGCAAAGTTATTTCCTTTTACTATTTAACACATTAAAAGGAATTTTTTCTGCAAAATAAATCAACCACAAATGTAAAAGAAGTTGATAAAGCAGTTCACCCCCTCCAGGGCTACGTCTGCTGGGTCCAAAGCTCCCAACCGGGCTTGTCCTTGTTTTTATTAAATGCTCAAAGTGAAAATACAGCTGAATAGAAGCAACTACAGGAGAAATAGATGGTAAAAATGGATTCAGAACACTTTAATCCTTCAGGATTGACTATTGGATCACCTCCAATGGATACCTGCAACCCTATACAGTCTTCACAAAACTGGGCCCTGGTGGCTCCTAGAATTTCACGGCTCCAAAACCTCTGTAAATGACCTCAGATTGCTATAAGACCTGCACCAATGGATTCAGAAGGTCGAAAATACCCAAAAAAAAAAAAAAAAATCGTCCAAAACCGACTTTCCTAGCCAAAGTTATGGCCATTTAAAGTTTATCCAGTTTTTCCCTAGAAAAACTCCAGCTAACTTTAGTTAACTCCAGATAGCTCCGCCAATTATGGCGGGTCGGCCAAATTTGGCGCTCCTGCCAAAATTCCGCCAACTTAACTGCAGTTACATTTAATGTTTGGTGGTTGCCTCGGATTTTGTGCCAGGCGGAATATTCCTTTTTTAATTTTTTTTTGAAAAATTAAAATTTCTAATGTTATGGACAAATTCTTCTTTTTGCCACAACTTCCTCATACAGCGACCGTTTTTCGAACCGTTTGCGGCACTGGAATTGGGAAGATGAGAACTTTCCAGTAATTTAACTTTGAACCAGTTATAAGCACTTTAAATTTTGAGCATTTTACGACACTTAGGACATGAGCACCTGATCACTTCTGCCGTGCTATACCACACTTCTTACAAAATTCTTCAAATTCCTTGCTGCAAAATTCTCCACCATTATCTTTCCTCAGCACCTTTATCTTCTTCTCTGTCTGATTTTCCACCAGAGCCTTAAATTCTTTAAACCTGTCAAAGACTTCAGATTTCTTCTTAAGAAAATATATCCATGTATTCCTTGAGAAGTCATCTATGAATGATACATAGTACACAGACTTACCCAGTGATGGAACCTTCACAGGTCCAAACACATCACTGTGCACAAGCTCTAATATCTATTTCTTCCTCTTACCACCAAAGGGGAAACTCACCCGATTCTGCTTCCCATATACACAATTTTCACAGAAATCAAAATCTAGAGAGCTATTATTCATACCTTCTACCATACCTTTACCATGAAGTATTCGAAGGCCCTTCTCTCCAATATGTCCAAGCCTTTGATGCCACAACATGGTCTTCTCTCTAGAGACCACTAGATTCTCTGCTCTATTTTCAGGAACCATAGAACTATTGCACCCATCAACAACAGTGCTACCTTGCAGCTTGTACAGAGTTCCAATCCGAACTCCCCGCATTAATATCAGTGCTCCTCGAACCATCTTGCAGGTATCTTTCTCGAACACCGTCTTTACACCTGCATCATCCAACTTGCTTACAAAAATCAGATTTCTGGCCAATGCAGGAATATGTAGAACACCCGGAAGTGTTCTAACCCTTCCACCTTGCAACTTCAACTTTACTTTTCCTCGACCAATGATTCTAGCCTTCCTATCATCTCCTAAGAAGACATCACCACCATCGTATTTCTCATACTAGCAGAACCACTCTCTATGGGGAGTGAAGTGAAAGGATGCACCTGAGTCAATCAACCATGCCTCATGATCTACATGTGTACTTGAAGAAGCCAAGTACACATCCCCACCTTCATCTGAGGTGGTTTTCGCCTCTACAAAAGGAGCATCATCAGATCCCTTTCCTTTATCAGGAGCTTTAGATTTACAATCCCTTCTGAAGTGCCCTTCCTTTCCGCATTTCCAGCACACCACCTTTGTAGGTTTTCCTGGAGATTTAGATCTCCCTCTAGATTTAAATCTACCACTCGATGACTTATTTTTATTTCTGTTCTGGGACCGTCCTCGTACAGACAAGGCATCACCATTCTGGTTGTCCATATTTTTCCGTCTCATCTCCTCCGCCAGCAAGGCTGAGACTATTTCATCAAACTGCAAAGCAGTTGCATTGCTACCTATTGCAATAACCAGAATATCCCACGAATCTGGTAGAGAACACAACAAACTGATGCACTTATCTTCATCTGAAATTTTAATATCAACAAATAATAACTGACTTACCACAGTATTAAACACATTCAGATGCTCTGTCACCGAGTCTCCATCTTTCATCCTCAGGTTATACAGCGTTTTCCGCAGGAACAGTTTATTCACCAGAGACTTAGATTGGTACAAAGTCCCTAACTTGACCCACAAATCCTTTGCCGTAGCTTCCCCTGATACATTCAGCAATACTGAATCCGAGACACACAATCGTATTGTGCTCTTTGCCTTCCGATCCAACTTCTTCCATTCTTCATTGGTCACTCCCGATGGTTTAGTACCCGGATCTACCGCGATCCACTGATCTTTATCCACCAACAGATCCTCCATCTTGAGTTTCCACAACTCAAAATTCTGACCATTGAACTTCTCAATCTCTATCTTTCCACTGCTCGCCATCTTCTTTCACCACCAGAATCGATCTCGCAGATCTCCCATTGAACAGGGTCTACCACAGGCCCGAGCGAAACCCCTCAGCAACAAAGGCGTCCCCTTGAAGCCAAAACAACTCTGATACCAAATGTAGGTTTTAACCATGTACAGAAATTACCTGCATACGAATTCTTAAACAAAGAAAATAAACAATGCGAGAGCATAACCCATAAAACACGTATGCACAGAGATTTTTCCCTGGATCCCAAAACCGGGACTACCAGCTTGATTTTTCATTATGTTCCTTTCAATGTTACAATACATATTTATACATGCCGAAGCATCCAATACCATGGACCGAAAACCATCGCGTCCAAAAAACATGTGCGAAAATCATGCACAAAACCATAGGTGGGTCCGCCCAACCTAACATATGGTCCAAAACCAAAATTTTCCGGGGCGCTGCCCCGGACCCCATAAAGTGGGGTTACGGGTGCCCTTCAAACCCCCTATTAACTACTTGGAAAGAATATAACACAACCCAACAAGTAGGTGATTAAGATAGTGTAGTACATTAGGTACATAACACTATACACTGTGTGTCACCTCGTCTTAAGAGCTATCAACAAGAGGTATGGTGACTTATCTCTCAATTCCAAGCTTTTAATATTATTTCAATACCAAGAATGTGTAATGTAGCTGCAGATGCCTTGGTAAATACAACTGTTAGGGTGTCACTGTTAAGGGATAGATTTTCTATTAAGATTCTGTATAAACCATATGTCCCAGACAACATCACTAATTTATGTTTGTTTACGATGATCAACAGATACTGTATTTCATGGCTAACACTAACGTCTTCAAAGATGAAACGATGGACAAGGATGAGAACGAGTAGTCTCTATAGGATGCAAGCGATGCAAGCAAAAACAACCTCATCCCCAAGGGTGTGGTATCACTTGAAAAGTTTTATGACTTGTAGAGCCGCTTTCAATGACCCACGAATGCCAAAACCCACAACTCTAAATTGGTGCATGAAAAAATTAATCTGGGAATGGATAAGGATCCGAAGTTTGTAAATATCGATACATGTTGTACATCACAAGAGTGGAAATCTTTCATCTGCCTTTTCAGACAGTACCATCATGTATTTGCGTGGATGTACGATGATATTAAGACATATGACACACAAATAATCCAACACGTCATACCGATCAAGGAAGGGGCCAAGCCTTTTCAACAAAAGCTAAGGAAAGTTCATCCATCACTTGAGCCCCTCATATAGAAAGAACTGACCAAGTTGCTAGATGCTTGGATCATCTACAAAGTGAGACATTCGACACGGGTTTCCAATTTAGTCTTTATCAGAAAGAAGTCTGGGGAGATCCACCTGTGCATAGATTTATGTAATCTCAATCATGCCACGGATAAGGAAAACTACCCACTACCATCCATGGAGCATATACTGCAGATAGTATGTGGAGCAGAGATGTTTTCTTTGCTTGACACATTTTCAGGATACAACCAGGTTCTGGTAGCAGAGCCTGACAAACTTAAAATAACATTTCGTACCAAGATGGGTACATTCGCTTTCCACAATATTCCATTTGGGTTGGTGAATGCAGGTGAAAGATTTCAGGGCACAATGGACATCACCTTCCGTGGGCTCACTGAACAGAGCATAATGGTCTACCTTGATGTTGTGTCAGCCTTATCAAGACAATGGTCAGACCACCTGTGCCATCTTAAGAAAATTTTCGACCGATGTTGAAGATATTGGCTATCCTTTAATCCTAAGAAGAGAATCTTGGTAGTGTCTAAGGGTAACCTACTTGGACACATGATTGCCAAAAATGGGATCAAGATAGATCTTGATAGAGTTCAGACCATAACAAATATTCCTCACCCCGTGAAGAAGAAAGCCATGCAGTGTTTCTTGGGGAAGATAAACTTCCTCATAAAGTTCATGTGTGATTATGCGTAGATTTTTAAACCCATTCAAGAGATGATTAAGGACACATTTTACAGTTTGGGAAGGAAAGAAAAGTATGCATTCACCTGTATCAAGTAAGAAATAATAGAGACACCAATGCTTTACAACCCAAACTTTAGCAGATATTTGTTTCTCTATACTTTTGCTTCCGAGACTTCACTCACTACAGTACTCACTCAGAAGGATGAGCTAAACAATGAGCGACCCATCTCCTTTGTGAGTGAGATCCTGCAAGGACCAAAACTCAACTATCCCTCCATGGATAAACAAGAATATGCAGTGTACAATGTGGCGAGGAATTTTAGACCCTACCTATTTAAGAACCATTGCATATCTTTGTGCCACACCTAAGAGTCAGATCACTGCTTGTTCAACATGAGCTGGGTGAAATGGATGACATGACTGTAAGAGTACGATCTTGAAATCAAGCCAGTTCACACCATTGAGGGTCATGGTATTTGCAGACTAGTAGTGGAAGCAGTACATGTGTAAGAGCAAGAAGAAGAGTTCACAGGCTGGGAGCAAGAAATAGAAATGTACAATGTTGAGCGAGCTTCTCCCACTTCACAGGGCAAATATTGGTACGTAGAAGTGCACCAGTACCTTGAGCATGGGACTGTACTCTCCCATGTTTCTATGTGGCAGAAGAGGGAACTCTGACTGAAAGCCTTCATACTAGCTGGTGCATGGGGTGATTTACGGAAAGCACCATAATGATATTTTTCTCAGGTTCCTAGAGGCACAGGATTCAGAAAAGTTTTTACATGATATATATGATGGACTAGCTGGGAGACACTTCGCGGGTAACACAACATTGAACAGAAATATGCGAGATGGTTTCTATTTGGCCTACAATATTCAAGGATGCACATGCTTATGCCCGCAAGTGTCTGGTATGTTAGAGATGCGCCCCTAGAAATGGAAGGTAGCTGTTACACAACAATTTGTCACCGTTTGTCACCGTCCCTGTTATCCCTCACCCGCACACTGGAGGACTCATTCCGGGACCTGTGAGAAGTGACATGACCTGAAACCACTTGCATCATATTCCTCTTAGTATGAGCTTCATTTTCCCTGAAGACATCTCCTGCAAAATCGTCATGAAAACAACTCTTTTTACATTAGCGCGGGTTCACAGTTCACTGCCCGTGCCAATGAGGGAAATCCTCTATAAAGGGCGCGCCATTGGCGCTCTGTCCCAGAGTCGCACTCGCGCCAGTCGAATTGAGTAAAGTTTTCAACGAACAAACTCCCGAAGGTTCTCTTCAACCCATTCACCAACTGAATCTATGTTGAGCTAGGATGGTTTGGCTTCGAATCTCCATAGAAGGGAAAGTGGTTTGCCACCTTTCATGGAAGTTTCCAAGTGATAAAGCCAATCCCATGAATAATGTGGTTGATCCTATCTCTTTCCCTCTCTATCTATAAAAGCTTGCCTCTATGCCTTGAGCAAGCTAGTTACAATAGTTACAGTCATAATTGTTGGAGAGGTAAATCCCCTCTACGGATAGAGGTGATCCCTACTAGCCCAGCAAGGGTCTAGCAACAATCAGTCAATGCTACTATGCATGTTCCTAATTGCAATTAAACAAGAGGTAAAGAACACCTACTTGGATTCCAGCACTGTTGTTCGATGAAGAGTGGCCGCCTTCACTCCTTCGCTTTGGCTGGTCACGATCCTCCGTGATCTCCGCGAATAGATACCTGCACACACGAAGAGGGAATGAACACAAGCGTGAAATCTAATAAAAGCAACCATACATCAGTCAGAAAGGATGTAATTCACATTAACCATTGTATAGACAAATGAGAATGGAACAATAATAGCAGTCATATATTATTAATCAAACAGAGAAGAGTACAACCAAATGTTCTGACGTCGGTATCCTTCTCAAGAGGGGTCGGTCAGCAAGCGTCTCAAGCATTCACCTTTGGAAATGATTCTCCCAAGACAAGAAACTCTCTCTCACACACAAGCAACACAAAACAACCTTCCCTAAGCTATCAATCACTTCCACACTTAGCACACCAAATACCTATAGTAGCAGCAATCTGAGCACTATAAGCTCTACACAATCCAAGCTATTCCAAACTAGCTGCTCATGGTAATGGTGGAGGTTTATATAGGAGAAGGAGCCTCCTAAAAGGGTGGAAGGATGAGCTTATCTTCAAGGGAAGTAGTTGCAAAGGGTCGAACAGACATGCCATAGAAGGGAGTCGATACTCACAAGGCCAACAACCAAGTCTGGAGTTATCTGGAAGGCTGGCTGTTGGAACAAATTCGCCAAAACTGGATCAGCGCGGGTGCATAACTGGTCTGTCGCGCTGACGTCGCAGAGACATAATGGAAAGGGTCATATCAGCGTGGGTAGGTACACAGAAGGGCTGCGCTGGTCATGAAATTTCGATCAGCGCGGGAAAGGCGTGTGCTTCCGCGCTGGCAGCGCACGCGGTCTGTTATAAAGCGCCAGTCATCGCAGATATTTTAGAAACAGACGCGCTGATGAGGAAAACTTTGGAAAAGCGAGTTTTTGGCCAGTTTAGAAGGCATGAACTTGATTATTGTGAATTCCTGACACAGTAGGGTGACTGACAGGGAGACAGTGACAAATTACTGTGTAACAATAATACTCATAATTCCAGGAGTTCAAGAGTTTGAAGCTGCAAGAGCCTTCTTTGCACTCATAAGGCCAAATCTAAGTAAGGAGATTCTTGTCACCCAAAGAGAGAGAGGCTTGTCCCTCATCCCAACAAGCTTTGCTAGACTTGTGTAGCTGACTACCCAGCCAAAGGAGGATTTGACGTCAGAACAATGGTTGTATTCTTCTTTGTTATTCATTAATAATAGATGACTATCATTATGGTTCCACTCTCATTGTCTCATGTTCGATGTTGAGTTATATCTTTTCTGACCGATATATAATTGCATCTACTAGATTTTACGCTTGTTTTCGTGTTGTTCTTTGCGTGTGTAGGTATCCTATCATGGAGATCGTGCGGATCATGACCGACCAAGGCAAAGGAACGAAGGTGACGTCTCTTCGACGAACACTAGCGCTGGAATCCAAGTAGGTTCTCACCATCTACTTTGTATTTTCAGTTAGGAACTTGCGTGATAGCATTGTGTGATTGTTGCTAGACCCGATTTGGGCTAGTAGGGATCGTCTCTGTCCGCAGAGAGGATTTACCTCCACAACAATTTGGCGACTCCGCTGGGGAGATCTTGTTGTTTGATTTGTAAACTTTAGACGGAGCCTGAAGCACAGCTAGGTAGCCTTCGAAACGCTATTGCTTTGCATTAGCAAAGTAGATCAATGCCACTTCAGTCAATCTCTGGTTTGGTTTACGAACTGAACAACTTGGAGTTTGTCTTGTCTCTTTGGTTTTTCTTGTTTTGATTGCTTAGATAGCTTTCTGGATCAAATTTCTTGCTGTTTCTTGCTTCCTGGTTTGCCTAGATACTGTTCCCAAGCCCTGGGTCACCTGCTTTTGTTTTGATTTAAGTTAACTTGATTAGCACGCTTTTTAGCCTAACAGTCATGCTATTGGCGCACGTTGCTCAAAGACAACCCGCGCCAATCCTATAAAGGCGCGAGTTGCAGCCTGGCAGTCGCGCCAGGCCTGTCAACTTTTCAAGTTCGCTTGTCCTTAAGCCCTCTGAGCTTGGATTTGTGTCTAGCTATTTTTTTTTTTCAATTACTGGAGTGTGTTTGATCCTGATTTGACTGGTTTTAGATCTTCATCATTCAGGTGTTTGATTTTTTTCTATTGGTTTCAAATCTTAGCCCTAGGGCATCTAGTGGCTTTGTGCGTCGAGCCTTCCGGATGTGTTTTGTGTTCTTTGATCGTCCGGTCAACATTGTGGTTATTCCTTTGCATTATCTCAGTAGTTGTCAAAGTTTTTTTTGGTTATTCAAGTGATTTGTTTCTTTATCGCTTGGGTTTCACTTGGCTTCGTTTGAGCTTGGATCACATAGCTCATAAGAGGTCTTTGTATTTTCTTTTTGGTTTGAAGGATTGTTTTGGTGTTTTTGGGATCCGTTTGTGTTCTCATTGAGTGAAATTGGTCTTTTGCTCAGTGTTACTGTCTCTCAAAATTCATTTTGTGCACTTTGCCATTGAAAAGGAAAACGAATAATCTTTGTTGCGTTACATTAGTTAATTGAAAGTAGAATCTTTTTATTGATTTAGTGATTTAAAACAAAAGAAAAGTTTCGTTTATTTGTCATTAGCTGCATCAAAGTGATTCGTGCTTGTTTGTGGTCATTTTGTTTGAAAAGATCCTTAACTCTCTTGTAGTTAGCATTCATCGAACGAAATGATATTCTTTGGCATGTAGTTTGCATTCAGGAAATTGTGAGAGATTACATACGGTAGGACCTGAAACTGAAACTTAATCAAAGATCAACCATAAAATGAACTGAATGAACTTAAAAACGCATTGGAACATAACTCTCACTAAGTAGAGGTCTAGGCTAGAGACGTGCTCCGACATCGTTAAACCTAGTCACTGTTGTTTCACACTACGGTTGGGTGATTCCTCCTCTTGTGACTCGATAGTGGTCTAGCACGGACTTGAGCTCCCACGTACCATCGTGTATATAGGGGAGACCCCACTAGGTTATCATCCTTTATCCACAGGAAGCCGTGTCTGCCGCCTTACAATCCGTAATGCACCCAACACAGCATTCAGGAAGATTGACTGCCGTACGGAAAGTCGTTGGTTTTCATATGATTGCCAAGGTGTATATGCAGTTTTACGGGTTGTCTGGTAAACCCTTTGCCTAGTCTCTCCAGAGTAGTCACTTTTGATCCTTTTTGGACTCCTTAAAAGAAAAGGCTCCTTGAGCACTTGTCACTTCGGGCTCACAAAACATTCGAAGGCGACTAGAGTCACCTTTTTGTCCTTTTCTCGACTCTTAAAACATGAAAAGGTCAAGTTGTGTCCTTGCGTCTTAAAATTTATTTGACTGCGATTAACATTACCTGGTTAGATCTTGTTTGCATTAGCTTGAGTAGGCTTCTTTTAGTTCTCGATGGCAACTTTTCCGGGATTCACCAACTCAGGGATCCCCTCTAACGGGAACCCTGGTCATTTCGCTCCTTTTGGAAATGTTGGTGCTCCTTATATGGCGACGTTGTCCCTCCCAGGGTTAACTGCTGGGTTGCCAGTTTGGTTGTTGTCAACCTCTTTGGTCCCTGCTGTCTCACTGTCTAGTCAATCCGTCCCTCAACCTGAACAACATCATGTTGATTCTAAGGTGGATCTCTCCCCTTCTACGCCCACTTCTACATCCTCATCTTCCACTTCACCTGGTGAAAGTCTCGATTCGAGTAACCAGGTGGCTAAGAAGAAGAAGAAGATGAAGAAGAAGAAGGCTCCTAAGAGAGAGGTTAAAAGTGCAGCTACCCCCTCGAGTACACCTGAAGTCGGGCCCCCTTCCGCTCCTCCGCGGAAGGTCAAGTTTCCTTGTCGATTATGCAAGGAGGACCATCTTCTTCACGATTGTCCTGGCATTATTAGGGTCTTAAAAACCCGTGGTCAACGAGGAGGCAAATATGGTCAACAGAAGTCATTGGCGGTGGCACGGCTCTATGTGTTCTATTTTGGAGCACGTGAAGAACAGGTGGCATCTTCCTCAGCCACGAAGATAGTGGGAAACATGAATCCAACAGCAGATTGAATGCCCAAACCGGTCATAAAAACCCGTGGTCAACGAGGAGGCAAATACGGTCAACAGAAGTCATTGGCGGTGGCATGGCTCTACGTGTTCTGTTTTGGAGCATGTGAAGAACAGGTGGCATCTTCCTCAGCCACGAAGATAGTGGGAAACATGAATCCAACAGCAAATTGAATTCCCACAACGACTGTTGCCTAAATCCGAGGACGCAACAAGATTACGTGTTTTTACACAGCTGCTTGAATAGCTTAGTTTCCATTAAGTTAGTTTGCTTTCCTCTGTTATAAATAAAGCGTCTTTGAACGCTAGATAGTTAGTCGTTGTTGTAATCGCTTTGAAATTTTGAGCTCCCCACTGTACTTTTACATTTGCTGTCAATACATGAGAAGACTGTTTTACACTTAAGCGTATAACTGCTCCTTGAACCGGCTGAAGTAGGCAGAGGGCCCCTGTTTGCTGAAGCCCTGTATAGTAATCTTTAATTTCCTGCATTTCTCTTTCTTGTTTCATGTATAATAGCTGTACAGATGTCTTTTAATTGCTGCATTTTTATTTCTTTTCAACATGTATATTAGCTGTACATAAACTTTGAATTCTGCTGATTTACATTTATGCACTTTTGTTCATGACTGATCAGTGTGTTATGCAGGTTTCTTAGGCAAGCCCGGGACAGTTTTCTTTCTTTTCTTTTCATAACTAGTGGCATGTGTGATCATCTTGTCTAGGCTGTTGACCTTTATTTTTCTGCAGTTTGATTTTCATTAGTATCATTTCTTTAACTTGCACTTTACTTTCTGCTCAATAGTTATCAAGTTGTTCATTTATTGATGGTTCTTTTTCTATAATCAACTAACTTTCTTGGAGCCAAAATATCACTTAGTGAAGCTTGGTTTATTTTGCTTTAAGACTCACATTACTGACCAGTTCATAATTTTTCTCACATGATTAAGAAAAGGTTAAAATAGTGTGATTTGTCTCACTTAAATTTCACATTGATTAGACTTAAATAAAGAGTTAAAATAGTGTAAAGTAGTGTAAAGTAGTTGTTCTTGCTTTTAATTGAGTTAATATAGATTTCATTTTCATTTTCATCAGCAACAGAGATACTGGGCCGATGCCATTAGTCCTTTATTTGATTTTAAGCTTTGATTTTATTGCAGTTGTTGTTCAAGCTTTCTTGTAGAATACTTTTCAAGTTTTGAGAAATCATTTAGAGATCACCACAATCATCCACATTTCACTTGCTTTATTACTTCCATCACATCACAGTAGGAAAGATACATTCGAAAACAAACTTAAAAAGCTAAAAACGACAAAAGATTAAGAAAACGGTTATCTAAGTACATATAGTACACCTCACTTCATCAGCTTACGAGCCCCAGGTTGACATTTAAAAGTTGCAATTTAGGCATCACTAAATTGACCAAACAACAAATAAAATCAAAATGAGGCCATACCTAGCTCCTCATCCCACTCCTCGCCCTCTGGTAGTGGGAGATCCGGGTCACCTGTGAAGTTAGTCCCTGCATATGGCCAATCCTCGACCACGATCAGTTGGCGATGGAGCCACCCAAAGAACTCTGGCCTCCAGTACATCTGTTGGCCTCCTCCCCCTTTGGGCATCAATGCTGCCCAGCGAGCCATTCTCGGCTCTCATGGCACTGGATCAGCTACGTTGGCCCCCTGGCCCTGAAAGATCGGTAATCGTTCCAGAATGAATGGTACCAGGATAGAACCATACCCAAACTACTACAGTTTGCCTCGCTTAGCTTTTGTAAGCTGTCTCTTCATGTTGTTAGTCACCGCTGTTGCCCAATCGAAGATAGTGGGATTCAGATACTCTGTGGCCAATATGAGTTGTTTCTTTGTGGCTTCGTGGGATGCCTGTGCCCCCGCAGCTCGTGTGATGGTGAACAATAAAGCTCTGAGTATTAGGTCCTGAATAGTGGGGATATCCACTTTTGAGCTGTTGGACCCATATTTTGCCTTTGGGCAAACTCGAGCCTTCACCTCCTCCATCTTCTCCCCGGTTGGCCTACTACTTGTCAATAGGGGCAACGACCCTCTACGCGACAGTCCAGTGATGAAATAGACGTCAGATACGTCTAATTCTAGTACTTGGTCCCGTATGCGGAACACCTGATCATGTTCATCCCACAGGTTGATCAAATATCGCAAGAGCTCTGGTTGAGCTCGTAGGTAGGACAGGAGAAAGTATTTCTTAAGCCCGCAAGCTCTGAGAGCTTCCATGCAATTTTCATCGGCTAAGGCCAATGTGTCTACTTGGTCATGTTCTCTTTCTTTCCATTGGAGTACCATTTTGTGTGTTTTCCTGCAATCACAAGGTCAAAACATCAAATTAGATCCTTGGGAAATTAAAACATGCAGTGAAATAGATTTAGAATTGTTAAATTTTGAGAAATGGGTGCGCTCGGCCGTTGGCGCGACTGTTTCTAAAACAATTGCGCCCATGGACATGAGGCTTTGTAGAAAATTGCCCCATTGGCGCAGGTACGTGCCCGAAACCCGCGCCAATGGGCGCAACCCTTATTTTTGCAATTCCCTCCATAAAGGATGATAAAACAAACTAAAGCAAATTAAAAATGGATAGAAATGGAGTAGGAGAGGAGGCCTCTTACCTGGAACTGATGGCGCTCCAAATGGTCACCCGGATTTGTCGCAATCGTCGCCCGAAGATCGCACACCAAAAGCACTAATGTCACTCTCGATGAGGTAAAAGTGAAAACTAATTCTTGTTTTTACCATTTTCACCTATTTTATAGCTTTTTTGACCCTCAATAGGTATTAAAAGTCTTTTTATGAATATTTTAATGTATATTTGTGTCGAAAATGAATTTTACACTGGTTTTTGTGCAGCGACAGGTGTTTGTGTGACTTAGGTGACGAAACGAGTTGTATTTTATACTTTTTCAGACTCGGTAAACACACGAAAAAGTCACTCTGGAGTCATCTTTCTGCTCTTTTCCGACTCTCTAAACGTGAAAAGAATGCCGAGTTATTCCTCTTGACTCGTTAAACATAAATGAGAGGTGGTCGTCTTTAAATCCTTTTCCCGACTGTGTAAAGGTGAAAAGATCGTCAGACCCTTGTCGTTTCAGGTTCGTTAATGGTTACGAAGCGACGTGATTTCGATCACTTTTTTACTTTTTCAGATCGAAATCACTACTCATGAAAAGTACTCCTCGATCGTAATGATCGGCGGTTCTTTCGAGCATTGTTTTATACTTTTTCGGACTCGAGAGACACAACTTTACGAAAAAGGACACCCCTAGAGTTTACTTTTCTGTTGTCTTTTCAAACTCTCTAAACATGAAAAGATGCCGAGTTCTTCCTTTGTCAGACTCGTTAAAACTTAATGACATTGGATCCCGTCGAAATAACGCCTTTCAAGCATATGCTATCCCCGTCAAGCTTGTCATCAAAAAATAACCGGGGTACTCGCCAGAGATGGTGGGGAAAATGGAACCACAATTATTATCGTGTCAGCAGTATGTCGCTCTTGAACATGGCACTTGTCTGCATTCGTGTTTGGGTGGGGACATCTCATCTTGTTTTTACACTTGCCTCTGTGGGTTTGGGTTATCCTGTTTGACCCCTCATCTGCTCATTTCCCTGTCACCATGACCCCTGATCATTTGATGTCAAATACTGCCAAGTCCACTGTCGTGCCGCCAATATGTTCAAGAGAAGTTGACCTCTACAGAATACTCAACCTCCCTCTGATGCCTCACATAATCCTGATTCACAAAACATTTTTATCTTTCTCTGTCTCGTGTCGATGATGTGGGAAACATTATGGCCCACCTTCGATTAAGGTCACTCCCTGTCGACTTCGGCTCATTATCTAGGAAGTTGACCCAGAGACTCCCTTCAGGTGCCTTGGAGCCTGCATGCCTCAATGGCAGGTTCTTCGTATTCGACACGAGGTTTTCACTATTGACCTCTGATCGAATGATTCTACGGGTGTTCGATGCTGGATCACTGATTCGCACGCTGTAGATTGTACCTATAGTACCTTGAAGACCATTGTCATTATTGGTGGTACCTCTTGCGTCTGTTAACAGTTTTCATTATTGACTGATAATCAGACGATGTTCTTGCATGTTCGACTTCGACTCCCATATTCGCATGCTTGAACTTGTACTTTGTTCGGGTCGAGATGGAGCGCAAGACCCTGGATTTTGTCTGTTGGGATCCAGGTTGCGATTTTGTGGATTATTATGATCATTACATGACTCAGTCACTGGATGGCTGCGACCATGCCTAAGTCTGTTTATCGATCCTCACTGGATGGCTGCGTCCATACCTTGGATCCGGATTTTTATGTACTTTGCTATGGATGGCTGCGCCCATACCACATATATCATGTACTTGAGATATCAGTTGTACTTCTTCATGCAGGTTCTCTGGCGGTAGTGTTTTTAGTTGGCCATGTTCTTGTAAATCATTTCACCCCTCTCTCTCTCTCGGGCCTCATGCTTTAGGGGGCATCTGTTACACAGTAATTTGTCACCATCCCTGTTACCCCTTCTCCCGCACCTTCGAGGACTTATTCCGGGACCTGTGAGAAGCGACATAACCTGGAAACACTTGCATTGTATTCCCCTAAGTATGTACTTCATATGCACTGAAGACACCTTCTGCAAAATACCCATAAAAATAGCCCCTTTTCCATTGGCGCGGGTTCACTATGTATCACTCGCGCCAATGGGGGAAATCCTCCAAAGAGGGCGCGCCAGCTGGCACTCTGTCTCAGAGTCGCACTCGCGCTAGCCAGTTGGGTAAAGTTTTTAACAAACAACCTTATGAAGGTTCTTCCTAACCCACTCATGAACTGAATCTATATTGACTTGGGTCAGTTTGGCTTCGAATCTCCATAGGAGGTAAGTAGTTCTCCACCTCTAATGGAAGCTTCTTAGTGATAAAGCCAACCCCATGAATATTGTGGAAAATCCTAACTCCTTCCCCTCTATCTATAAAAGCTTGTCCTTTTGCCTTTGACAAGCTAGTTCCAAAATTCTAAGTCCCAAAGTCTGAGAATTTCTAAGCTCATGCTAAAAGAAGCCTTCTTCATTCCCATAAAGCTAAATCTAAAGTGAGGAGATTCTTGTCCAAGTAACCAAGGAGAGAGAGGCTTGTTTCCCCATTCCCAACAAGCTTTGCAAGGCATGTGCTGCTGATCACCCAGCCAAAGAAGGATTTGACATCAGAACTATGGTTGTATTCTTCTTTGTTTATCAATAATAGACGACTATTGGTTATGGTTCCACTCTTGTTTTTATTTGTGATGATGATCTGAATTTGAAACTACTTGTAAATTGTTTGCAAGGTATTCAATTCAGAAATATACATGTTTAAAAGATGTCCATGTCTTGCAGAAAAGAAACAAATGAAATTTTCAGCTGTTCATGACCCATTTAAGTATAGCAGATTTATTTCCTTTTACTATTTAACACACTAAAATGAATTTTTTCTGCAAAATAAATCAACCACAGATGCAAAAGAAGTTGATGAAGCAGTTCACCCCTCCTGGGCTACGTTTGCTGGGTCCAAGTCTCCCAAATGGGTCTGTCCTTGTTTTAATTAAATGCTCAAATTGAATATACATCTGAATAGAAGCACATACAGGTGTAATAGATGGTAAAAACGGATTCAGAACACTTGAATCCTTCAGGATTGACTACTGGTTCACCTCCAATGGATACCTGCAACCCTATACAGTCTTCACAATACTGGGCCCTGGTGGCTCCTAGAACTTTCACGGCTCCAAAACCTCTGCAAATGACCTCATATGGCTATACGACTTGCACCAATGGATTCAGAAGGTCGAAAATACCCAAAATCAAAAAAACATTTGTCCAAAACCGCCTTTCCTAGCCAATGTTATGGCCCATTAAAGTTTTCCTCCAATTATGCCTAGAAACACTCCAGCTAACTTTAGTTGGAGTCCAGTTAACACCGCCAATTATGGCGGGTCCGCCAAATTCGCCACCTCCACCAAAAATCTCCGCCAAATCTTGACTGTTAGTTAACTGCCCGCATGTGACTGCAATCTCGGCGGGTGGTTTGCATTGGATTTCGTGCCCGGTGGTTAAGGGTCTCGGCTCACGGTTTTGGGCGTAAGGTCACAAGGTATGTGGGGGCTAGCCCCCTTCGGGCCCCACCCAACCTTACTACAAGGTTATTTTACCCTTTGATCCGAAATGCAAACAAGATCCTCTCCCGTGGTGCGTTGGTATGGCGTGGCGTTTGCTTCCGGCAGGTCGTGGGTTCAAAGCATTGTCGACCCAACTTTTAAATATATGCGCCCACATATGCTGACATCATCCTGGGCCACGTGGCGGCCTCCGAGCCTACCACGTGGCAGCCTTTTATTGGTTGGCGAAAAGGAATATTCCCTGGAATATTCTGTGGAATATTCTTTTTTTAATTTTTTTTGAAAAATTCAAATTTTCAATGTTATTGAGAAATTCTTCTTTTTTCCATAACTTTCTCATACGGCGACCGTTTTTCGAACCGTTCATCGCACCGGAATCAGGAGGACGAGAAATTTCTAGTCGTTCAACTTTGAACCAGTTCTGAGCATTTTAAATTTTGAGCATTTTACGACACTTAGGACATGAGCACTTGATCAGATGATGATGAGTTATGTCCTTTCTGACTGACATATAGTTGCATATGCTGGATTTTATGCTTGTGTTTGTGTCGTTCTTTGCATGTGCAGGTGTCTATTCACAGAGATCATGAGGATTGTGATCTACCAGAGCAAAGGAACGGGAGCACTATTTCTTCTACAAGCACTAGCGTTGGAATCCAGGTAGGTCTTTATCACTGGTCTATTAATTTGCAATTAGGAACTTGCGCTGTAGCATTGTATGATTTTTGCTAGACCCGATCTGGGCTAGTAGGGATCACCTCTGTCTGCAAAGGGGATTTACCTCCACAATAGCAATGACTGGGGAAAAATTGGGAAGAAAACTTGAGGAAACTTTGTTGGTAGCAAGTCGCTCTTGAACATGACACTTTCACTCCGCATCCGAGTCAGGTTAGGTTGTTCCATTCACTGGTCACATCACCATGGTTTCGCCACACCATCCATATTTGGGGTTAATGCTACCAATCCATCATGTCAGTGTTGCCGATATGTTCAAGAGAAGTCGCTCAGAGAATTCACCTGTGTCTCACCCACTGCAATACATTTACGCTCCATTCTTTCATGACCGCCACCCTGAACCTTATATCACCAGATCGTTTTCACCTCCATTAAAATCATTTGCTCCATTCCGTGTCATTGATGTGGGATTCACTAAGGCCCTCCTATGACGGATCGCTTCTTGTCGACATCAACTCATTATCCAAGAAGTGGTCTAGGAACAACCCTTTCAGTACTTTGAAGCTTGCAAGCCTTAATGGCAAGTTTCTCACTTCCGACGATAGGTTCACATCAATGGACTTCGACCGAAAGATTTTGCGTGGTGTTCGACGCCAAGTCCCTTATTCACACCACGTGAATTTACTGTAGTACCTTGAGGGTCATCATCATTATCGGTGATTCCTCTCGTGCCTGTTAACAACTTACATCATTGGCTGGTAATCAGGCGATGTCTTTCTATGTTCGACTCCAACACATCTCTCACATGGATCGACTTGTACTTTGAGTGAAGATTGAACGAGATTGAAGACCCTAGATCTAGTTTCATCCATCTGGGCTACGATATATATTCAAGAAAATAAAGACATCAAATGTACATCACTGCTGCACAGATAATCATCCAATCTAAGGGATGATGGCTCTACCAGAATCATCAGTCTACACTCAGACGATTGTCTGTCTCATGTACATGAAAATGAATTTATAAAGCTGAGCATGGGAATGCCCGCCTGAGCTAGATCATGAAAATATTATGAAGATAATTTATTGTATTGTATCTTATTACAGGTCACCTTCCAGCTTGAAAAAACTTCGGATCCTCATGATAAAGAATTTCACCCGACATCAAAAGATTAACGACCTCATGCTTTAGGGGGCAACTGTTATAGACATTTTTGGGTACTGCAACCCCAATCATAAATGTCCATAAACCAAGGGCTCCTAAGTCCCTAAAGGTGTTGTTCCAACCCCTAAAAGAACAAGGTCAACTGATTACAGCATCTTCCAGAAGTTCTCCATGAAAAACTACTCAGAACTGGTCAAAACTGGACCATTTCGTCTGCTCCATGGTCAAAGTGCATTGCATCCCACCTAAATACACACAGTAGGTGCGATGCATGTTGAAAAGCCCTTCTATGGGGTGCGATGGGCGAGAGTGGACAAATGGCCGGGTCTGTCACGCGGAATGAGTCGACGGTGCGGACACAACCGACCTTCCTAGAAGCCTAAGAATTTCTCGTGACAAACAAGACAAATAGGAGCAATCCTTCTCTAAATATGCATTTATACTATGTGAAATCAAGTGTTTTAGATCTTACCTGTAACCCAACGTTGTTGTAGTAGTCCAGCTTCGTTGATCCGGATGAGCTCCTCCTTCTCTTCGAAACCTGCATTCACTAACAATCAAACGATTAAATAGAACCTGAATATCACATAAAATAAAACACATTTAACATATAGACCAAGGAGTATATGAAACAATTCATAAATAACAAATTGTTGAGAAGAATGGACTTATTTGTATTAAAAGGTAACAAAAGAAACCATTACAACCTGAGCCTTGGTGTTGTGCAAGTTCCTCCCAGGGTCCACAAGAGTCCTCCTTTACTCTGATCAGCTCACCCACTTCCAAATACAACAAGTAAAGATGGTAATCTCTCCTCACAAGCTTATACAAGGAAGTCCTAATTCCAGCAGCATCTACCCTTAGGAATGTTCAGCTTTCAACCTCTCCTCCCTCTGGTCCAATGCATGTATTTATAGTGCTGTAGAGGAAGTTAAGCAGGTCCACCATCAATGGGATAAGCCCCTCTTTTGGGTGGGTTAGCTCCCCTCTTGATGGGATAAGTTCCTCTTCTATAGGGATACATGAACCATCTGGAGGCGCTCCATACACGTCAAACAAGCTTCTAGAATGCTCTAGAAATAACCACAAGTAACTTTTTTGGAGTGAAACTTGCACTTATTGACCTTTACAGGAGTACGCACCCATTGCTTTACAGACAGAGCGTACAAGTACGCAGGTATTGTGAACTTGGATTGCGTACCCGCAGGTAAGGTTGAGAGAAACTGCATACCAGAGATAACTTGACTTTAAATGACTTTTCTCTCTTTCTTTGAGTTTGACATGGAAAGCAGAGGCATGAGACTTGCCAAGGAGGATAGTATGACAGGTGATGGAGTCATACAAACTGCAAATAGTCATGGTGACATTTTTTAGTGTAACAGATTGCCCCCTAAAGTGCGATGCCTGAAATAGATTAGGGTTTCAAAACATCTAGGAAGGGTGAAGTACTTTATCATTTCAAGGATTATCTTGTGGAGAGCCTGGTCAGAACCTGCAAATATTCAACACAAAATACATATATAAGATGATATCATCGCTGAGGTAGGCATTCCCATACTCAGATTGAAAACTTTAACTAACAATCTAACTACTGCTCTGATACAGGAATGATTTTGCAGTACATCATAATTATAGACTTTTGTAGACACAGTATGGACGCAACCATCTGTTTATGATTAGTCTACTATATAACGAATACAAAACTTCTCGCAGCCTGGATGGTGGAAACTAGATCCAGGGTCTTCATTTCTACTTCTTGAATTGGTACAAGTCTATCCATGCGAATAAATGAGTCGATGTCGAACATGGTAGAAACCACTTGATTACCAGTCGATGATGTAAATTGTTAACAAGTGTGAGAGAGACCACCAGTGATGTCAATGGTTCTCAAAGTACCTAGTACAATCCATGAAATGTGAATGAATGGGTTGTTGTCGAACACGTCACAGAGTCCTTTGATCGAAAGTCAATGATGTAAACTGTCGTCAAAGGAGAGAAACCTGCCATTGATGCATGCAGACCTCAAGGTACTGACGATCTCTAAGTCATCTTTCTAGATAATGTGCTGATGTCGATAGAAAGCGACCCGTTGCAGGCAAGCCCACAACACGAAATCATTGTTCAAGTTGAAGAAATGTTGCTGTAAGGACTGACTCAGGGATGGTCAAAATGGATGACAAGTATTTTGCGTATGAATGGTTTATTTGCAGAGACCTCTTGAACACATAACGACACAACAGATGGTTTGATAACGATTGACCCAAAGTTAATACTCGGAAACGGTTGAAGACTTTCAAAGTGGTTTGATCAACTTTAAGGCAAAGGATTTCCCAACCTAGGTGAATAAAAAGTGTCGTGTTCAAGAGCGGTGATAAGGTTCTTCTGTAACAAAGGATAACAAATAGGTTCATTCTTCTCTCTTTTCCCCCACCATTTCTGGCAAGTACCTCTTTATTTTTTACAAGCTTGAGGAGGATAACATATGCTTGATTATAAGCTCATCCTTCGGATGAGTCCAACTTAGTTTAGATTCAGACCCTAAGAAGGAGTGGTCCGTTCTTGTTTGTAATCGAACAGGTCCTTTACTGTGAAATTTTAACGAGTCCAGTATAGGAGAAAATCGGCGTTTTTCAATTTTAGAGAGTCTGAAAAAACTAAAGAAGACTCCAAGGTGAACTTTTTCGTAAAATTGTGTCTCCCAAGCCCGAAAAAGTATAAAATAATACCTGAGAGAACCGCTTGATCTTGCGACCAAGGAGTACTTTCATGTTTAGTGCCGTTGACCTGAAAAGTAAAAAGCGATCAAGGACACGTCGTTTTATTTCCAATATCGAGTTTGAAACGACAAAAACCCGACAATCTTTTCGTGTTTTTACGGTCAGAAAAGAGCTATAAGAGGACCGTCTTTTAATTCCGTTTTAACGAGTGTAAAAGAAACGCTTGGCAATCTTTTCATGTTTTAGGAGTCAGAAAAGGGCTTAAAAGATGACTCTGATTTCTTGGTTCGTGAAAAATAATAGTTTACCCTAAAGTCCCTCTGTCCTGCACAAAAACAACACATTACTCATACCTGTTTAAGATAGGCAAAAATACATTGAAAAATATCTCTTTATGGTGAAAAATAAACAAACCTAGCATTCATTTATCCAAAAAACCTATAAAAAGACTTTTTACCATGTCATTTTTACCATTTTGCTGTTGAGGGAGAGAAAAGGGCTTTTGACAAGAAACTTCCCGTGGACTTTGCGGAGAATCCGACCGTCAGAATCAAACGCTGTTTCACCAGGTATTCTACAACATCCTTCTCTTAATTTCCATCCGTTTAGAATTCATTTTTAAGTTTTTATTTGATTTTTTGGAGGTCTTGGGGTTTCAAGATGCGCCCTTTGGGGTACGCAGGTCATGCACTGCTGACCTGCGTACCCCGATATTTTCTCAATGGGGAAAATACCGGGCGTACGCACCCGGCCTTAAGGGCAGCTGCGTACATACGCTCTGTTCCTAAAATCCGGGGTGCGTACCCCGCAAAACGAATTTTGAAACCCTTATTTCTCCAAAATGGACCAAAATTTTAAAAAATTATGGACTCTAACAGATGTTTTATGATGTGCAGGGTGCACACCATGCTTGATTGGCGTGAAAGAGAACACGAGGATGTTGATTTGGCCGCAATAAATCATCAACCCTCCATTGATGCTTTGAAGGCATGCGGTCTCTACAAGTATTGGGCCATACCTGGCATGAGGGCCCAAGTGGCATTCCTAGAGTGGCTGGTTGAAAGGTGGAACATCCAGGAACAATGCTTTTACATCGGAGGGCACCAGCTCGAGATAGAGCCCTCTGACATATATTTTCTCACTGGTTTGCCTAATAGGGGCGAGCAACTATCTCTCTCCGGGACTAGGCCGGGTGGCCAATCCCTTGCTAGCCTCCGGCTAGAGTGGTGCAACAATTAGAACCAGGAGAGAGGGATAGAAATCAAATATATATCCCTGCCTGAACTTATGGTAATTTCCTTTACAGTTACCAGACTCTGCGGCGCAGCCGCCTTGCACATTGCCACCGGGTCCCAAATGCGGATGGCGATAGATTGCTACCGAGGCACCATTTTCAACTGGTGCGATGCTGTGTTGGCCAACATAAAGGGCCAACTAACTAGGGTAAAGAACGGGCAACTAAAGACCTTTGGGTATGGGCCTTTAGTTGTGAGCTTTGCCCAAGAGAGAGTTCCGATGCTTATCCCTCAGCATCTCACTATTCCGGTTGGGCCACCTCGGGAGCCAAAGTTGATACGATGGGTTACGGTGATGGCTTGGCATCCTGATGAGGGAGCGGGAGTTGTTCGATTTCCTGCTGGTTACTTTCACTGGTTGGAGACCCAGGTCTTCGCGATTCAGGACTTTCCCTATGCCGGAGTAGATTTTCGCGGTGATCCGGACATGGTTCTTCCACAGGGAGAACAATGGGACGACAGAGGTATTTCATTTTTCACAAATTTTTGAGATTATTTACTTTTTTATTTGTTTTTATATCATCTCAAAACTGACAGTGACAATTTTCAAAATGCAGATGTAGGCCCACAGCGTCCGGCCAATCTCCGGCCATTTGAGAGGAGAGTACCAGTTGCACCAGCACCGGCCCCACAGGATGCGGCCGCAGAGGCCTTAGCCGAGCTGGAACAGGACCTTGAGCGTCTCACGGCAGACATACCAGAGACAACTATAGATGATATTCCTATTCGACTTCAGCGCTATGTGGTTGCAGTCCCAGGACCTATCAGGAGGTTCCTGTGTAGGGTAGCGCGGGCAGTGGTCTCATATAGAGAGCATCACCAGTGATTGGCTAGTCACTTTTTGTAGACACATATGACATTTTGGTTTTTTGTACTTATCATTTTTGCCGATCATAAGGTGTTTTTCAACCTATGATCGAAGATGATGTATATTTTTTGACACACTCCTATCTATATATATATATCATTATTACCGGCTTATCTTGTTAAACATGTGTGATTAAATGTTAATGTGTTTTAAATTTACATGTATGATTATCGCAAATGTCTGTCTAACATTCGAGAAGCAATTGCATCTACTAATGTATTAAAAGACCTTGGAATATGTTGATATTCAATGTAATCAAATTCAGGTTCCAAAAGACGCACTCTCAAAAATAACCTCAATAACATTGGATTTCTAATGGCATAAACTCTATTAAGCTGTAATACAACGAGTTCAGAATCTAACCTCACTATCAAACTCTGAATCCCAAATGTAATGGATTCAGATAATAATTCAATCACTGCACTGTATTCTACAATGTTGTTTGTTGTTTGACCGAGGCTCACCCCATGCATAGAAACTAACTCGTCAGAGGCTGAATAGATAACCCAAGCTGCGGAAGAGATATTCCGTGTACTACGACAAGCACCATCAGCAAATCCAATGTACGTTTGGAGAGGCGTCGACATCTGCAATATCAAGAGTAAAACCAAGATAAGCCAGAATAACGACGAAAAACCACACTCTCTAAACTAAGCACACTTGTCTAAACTAAGCACACTTGTCTAAACTAAGCAAACGTACCAGCTAGAAAGAGAAAATTAACCTAACTATCCTAACAAAAATCTTCACACCCACCATTTTAAGCATAGTACCTCTTTAGGTAAAGTCCATTTGTGGATTTACCCAAAGAGTCCCCATCAAAATCAACCAGCTCATAGGCCCCTTTTGCTAGCTTTCTCTTAACAATGTAGGGTCCCTGCCACATAGGAATGAATTTTCCATCACCTAACTTATCGTTAGCTTGATCATATAATAGCACAAGGTCTCCTTCCGAAAAATTTCGAGGGGTCACATTTCGATCGTACTGAGCTTTCATTCGTTTTGCATGAGTCTCGATTGCCAGTGCAGTATCACGTCGAGTCTCATCTAATTGAGCTAAATACAATAAACGCTTCTCCTCTTTAGAAGTAGCTGGGAGTAATTCGACAGCCATTTGAAGTGATGGGATTTCGCATTCAATGGGTAGCACGGCTTCCAAACCATAAACTAGTTGGAAAGGAGTGAACCCTGTTGATGTTTTCACTGAAGTTCGATATGCCCAAAGAGCGGAAAATAACATGTTGTGCCAATTCGACCGATGAATGCCAATGATACGTCGGATCATGATGACCAAAACTTTGTTGATGGACTCAACCAGACCGTTGGCTTGTGGATAATAAGGTGTTGAGCTGTCGTGGCGCAAACCAAGCTGGCCTGTAAGCTTTGTCATCATAATGTTTCGAAAATGGCGCCCATGGTCAGTGATTATCGCTTGTGGGACACCAAACCTAGCAATAATGTGATTGAATACGAAAACTGCAGCAGTCTTGCCGTCTGCCTCGAATGTAGGTATCGCCTCGGCCCACTTAGTAAAATAATCAACCGCAAGGATGATATACGCATGCCCCCCGGCCGAGTGAGGGTTACAAGTAATAAAGTCGATACCCCATTTAGCAAAAGGACCAACGACAATTATAGGGTGGAGAGGAGCTGGTGGTGCGCGCATCTTGCGATCAAACACTTGACAGTTGTGGCATTTTCGGACCGTAATGATACAATCTTTAAACATGGACGGCCAGAAATAGCCAGCACGCAACACCTTCTGAGCTGTGGCATACCTAGACATATGACCGCCACATGCCCCAGAGTGACAGTCATTCAAAACCCTTTCTGCCTCTTCGTGAGTTAAGCAACGTCAGAAAACCAAGTCCGCCCCACGACGATAAAGAGTATCTCCAATTATTTTGTATTGTTGGGACTGGAATCGAATTTTTCGACGTTCTGTCTTAGAAGCTTCGGGCCGAAAGGATTGAGTTTGGAGATAAATGATTATATCCCCGTACCATGGATCTAAAGTGCTGATAAGAAACAAAGATTCGTCCGCTATGGGTTCCTCTGCCACTGTTTCCATGTCAGCACGTGGGAAATCACACATTAACTCGGCAAAGACTAAGGATTTCTTAGATTTGGACTTTTCAAACTCCAAATCGAACTCCTGCAGGATAAAAATCCATTTGGAGTACTTGCCCCCTAGCAATTGTTTAGTTAGAATATAGATCATAGGGTTGCAATCCGAAATCACTATAGTTTTACGGAGAAGAATGTAGTGACGAAAACGCTGGACAGCTTGAACGGCTGCCAGTGCCAACTTTTCCACATGTGAGTACTTTAGCTCGGTTGGATTTAACGTCCGACTAAGATAATATATCACATGTTCCGTTCCGAATTCATCTTCCTGAACTAAGACCATTCCAATGGTGGAGTGGGAGGCGGCGAGATACAAAAAGTAATCCTGGTTGTAGTTGGGAGGATGCAGCAACGGTGCATGGGTCAACGCGTGCTTAAGTGCATTGAAAGATTTATGAGCTATCTCATCCCAAGAGAATTGAGCATTTTGTTTTAACAACCGGGTGAAACCCTTTGTAACCTCGGCGTAGTTAGGAATGAATCGACGTAAAAAGTTTGCTTTCCCCTGCAAACTTTGGAGTTGGCGCAAACTCGAAGGAGGAGGCAATTTGATGATAGCTTCTACCTTCGAGGGATCGACGCGGATACTGGCTTTTGAAATGACAAATCCTAGCAATCGTCGCACTTCTATGCAGAAGACACATTTGTGTGGGTTCAACCGAATTCGATAATGCTGACACCTCATAAAAATAGCTCGTAAGTGGACAAGGTGATCAACTCGATGTAAAGAATGAGTAGGAAAATCATCGAGGTACGACTGCACAATGTGCTTGATGTCGTGAAACGCATAAGACATTGCCCATTGGAAAGTGGCTCCGGCATTCTTAAGTCCAAAAGGTATTTTGCAATAAGCAAATGTCTCCCAAGGACAAATGAAAGCCGTTTTTGGTTGATCGACAGGTAGAATATTGATTTGGTTGTAACCGGAAAAACCATCCATAAAGGAAAATATTCCACTGCCGGCACAATCATTAATTATTTGATCGATATAGTGCGTGGGGTAGTTGTCTTTTGGACAAGCACGATTAATATCCCTATAGTCGATGCAGATTCTTATTGTTCCCTGTTTCTTGTTAACCGGAACAATATTCGATACCCAATCCGTTAGCGGGATCAGATAAATGAAACCTGCTTTCAACAGCTTCTCAACTTCTGCTTTAATTGCAGCCGCTTTCCTAGGGTGTATTTGACGCAGACGTTGCCGAATGGACTTAGCATCCGAGTAAGTTGTTGGTTGTGGAGCCTGATTATCTTCTATAGTACCGGCATTTTGGACCCCAGTTCAAAATGGGGTGGCAACGCCGCCCGTAAAATGATCGCTGCCGTGGGGGGTCTATGGAGCCCCCCCCTGGCGGGGGGTTTCGGGGGCAGTGCCCCGAAGCTAAAAACAGCTATAAAATTGCCTTGTAAAAGTATAGTAATTTCTAGTCAATCTGGGCCGTTCATTAGGCGGATGATCTGACGGTAGAACTTATGTTTAGTTTAGGGTTTTTTTCCCTAGAAGGCAACCCCTCTCTTTATATGAGGGAATTGTATTTGAGGCTGACATATATGTGTATTCGGTGAGCGAGAAATATAGACGTGAGACTGTGAGAGAAAACAGAGGATATTACAACGGTTTTGCTGTAGGTTGTATCTCTTCACTTTGCTGGATAATAGAAAGGAAGGACTGGCTGTTCGGGGTGGACGTAGCCCAAACTGGGTGAACCACGTATATCTGTGTCTCTCTTGTTTTGTGCGTTTTCTGTGTTTATATTTCTGCAATATTTTATGTGTTCCATTGCTCCGTAATATATAATTTTCTAACAACTGGTATCAGAGCGAAGGTCTATTTGGCTGATAAACTCGCAGGAAAGAAGGGTTCCTGGTTCGAGTGGGAGCAATGGCGGAAGATGGTAAGTCTAGGGTCGAGAAATTTAACGGCCAAAACTTCTCGCTGTGGAAGATGCAGATGGAAGATTATCTGTATCAGAAAGATCTATACCTACCATTGGGCGGAAAAACAAAGATGCCGACGGGTATGAAAGACGAAGAATGGAAACTTCTCGATAGAAAGGCACTCGGAACAATACGGTTGTGCCTTGCTGCGTCAGTCGCCTTCAACATTTTGAAGGAAACCACGACAGAGGGTTTGATGCAGACGTTGTCGAAACTATATGAAAAACCCTCGGCCTCGAACAAGGTATTTCTTATGAAATGGTTATTTAATATGAATATGTCGGAAGGTGGATCTGTTGCAAACCATTTAAATGATTTTAATACAGTTACAAGTCAGTTAAGTTCTGTAGGGGTAAACTTTGATGATGAAGTTAGAGCTCTGTTGTTCTTATGCTCGTTACCAGAAAGCTGGAATGTTTTGGTAATGGCCATTAGTAACTCCGTTTCTGGATCTAGTACTTTAAAGTTTGATGATGTTGTCGGTGCTATCCTTAGCGAGGAAATGCGACAGAAAAGCTCCGGTGAGACATCGGGAAATTCTTTGAGTGCAGAGTCTAGAGGAAGAAAAATGGAAAGAGGAAAGAGCTCAGGATATCGCAGTAAATCAAGGAAAGGCAGATCCAAGTCCAGATTGGGGATAGTGTGCTGGAAATGTGGAAAGAAAGGACACCTAAAGAAAGACTGTAGATCTCGGAAGGGAAAAGAAGGAGATGCACAGCAAGAAAACAATCATGAAGCAAATGTGACAGGTGAGGTGTTACAAGATGCTTTGATTCTTTCTTTCGAAAATATTACTGATTCCTGGGTGGTAGATTCAGGGGCCTCATTCCATGCCACACCTGAAAAGAAATACTTTTATGACTATGTTCAAGGAGATTTTGGACAAGTTCGTCTGGGTGATGACAAACCCTGTAAAATTGTTGGAATGGGTAAGGTTCTTGTAAAATAGCAGAATGGAAACCAATGGCTACTAAAGGAGGTAAGGCATGTTCCAGATCTAAAGAAAAATCTGATTTCAACAGGGCAGTTAGGCAGTGAAGGTTGTGTGACAACTTTCATAGATAAAGCTTGGAAGGTCACAAAAGGAGCCCTGGTAATAGCAAAAGGCGAAAAGGTTGGTACATTGTATTTATGCAATGGTATTTCTAACTCTGTTAATGCTTTGACTTCCAAAGGAGCAGATGCAACATTATGGCATCATAGGCTCGGACACATGAGTGAAAAAGGGATGAATATTCTTCACTCAAGGAATTTGTTGCCAGGTTTGAAGAATGTTGATTTGGACTTCTGTGAGAACTGCATTTATGGAAAACAAAAGAGAGTCAGATTTCTCAGAGTTGGGAAAGAAAAGAAGAACGAAAAATTAGAGCTTGTGCATACAGACGTATGGGGACCTGCTCAGGTATCATCTCTTGGTGGCTCTCGTTATTATGTTACTTTTATTGATGATGCAACTAGAAAAACTTGGATTTATTGTATTAAGAATAAATCTGATGTATTTGATACTTTCAAGAAATGGAAAGCTTTGGTTGAGATTGAGACAGGAAAGAAATTGAAGTGTCTTAGATCAGACAATGGAGGTGAATATTGCAGCAAAGAGTTTGATAGGTACTGTTCAGACCATGGAATTCGCAGAGAGAAGACAGTTCCAAGAACACCACAAGAAAATGGTGTGTCAGAAAGGATGAACAGAACAATCATGGAGCGTGCAAGGTGCATGAGATTGCATGCAGGATTGCCTTTACAGTTTTGGGCAGATGCTGTAGATACTGCTGTTTATCTAATAAACAGAGGGCCTTCAAGTTCCTTGGATGGTGGTGTTCCAGAGGAAGCATGGACAGGTAAAAAGGTAAACTACTCTATTTTAAAGCGTTTTGGTTGTGAGGCCTTTGTCCATATTGATAAAGAAAATAGAACAAATCTTGAAGCAAAGTCAAAGAAATGTACCTTTATTGGATATGGTGTTAATGATTTTGGTTATCGCTTATATGACATCACAAAATCATTAGGAGCAGAGATGTAATATTCAATGAAAAGGTCTTGTATAAGAATCAGTTGCAGGAAAAGAAACAGGAAAAGGAAAACAAGGAATACGCAGTCCTTGATGAAATCACTGAAAAAGTAAAGGTGCCTGAAAATAATAATAATCAACAACCACAACAACAACAACCACCACAACAGCAACAGGCACCCCAAACACCTGAAAGTGGTGTTAGAAGATCTACCAGGATAGGTAGACCTCCTGAACGATACTCTCCTTCATTATATTATTTATTGTTGACTGATTCCGGTGAACCTGAATGTTATGAAGAAGCAATGCAGGTTGAAAACAAGAAGAAGTGGGAGGTAGCCATGGAAGAAGAGATGGACTCCTTAATGCATAACCAGACTTGGGATTTAGTCAGGTTGCCTGCAGGAAAAACTACATTGAAGAATAAATGGGTTTACAGGCTGAAGGAAGAAGATGGAGGAAAGCAAAGGTACAAAGCTAGACTTGTGGTGAAGGGGTTTGCACAGAAGAAAGGTATTGATTTTGATGAAATATTTTCTCCTGTTGTTAAAATGACTTCAATCAGAACTATTTTAAGTCTTGTAGCAGCTGAAGATTTGCATCTTGAGCAGTTAGATGTAAAGACAACCTTTCTCCATGGGGATTTGGAGGAAGAGATATATATGCAGCAGCCACAAGGATATGAGGTGAAAGGGAAGGAGAAACTTGTGTGCAGGTTGAAGAAGAGCTTGTATGGTTTAAAACAGGCTCCAAGGCAGTGGTATCTAAAATTTGACAAGTTTATGGCTGAACAAGGTTATACTAGATGTCACTTTGATCATTGTGTTTATCTGAAAAAGCAAAATGATGGCAGCTATATTATATTGTTATTGTATGTAGATGACATGCTTGCTGCAGGATCTAACATGCAGGAAATAAATGTGCTCAAAAGAAAATTGGCAAATTCATTTGCAATGAAGGATTTGGGTGCTGCAAAACAAATCCTTGGTATGAGAATAACTAGAGACAGGAAAAATAGAAAATTAACATTGTCTCAGAATGAGTACATACAAAAGGTGTTGAAAAGATTTAACATGCAAAATGCAAAACCAGTTAGTACACCTTTTGCTAGCCATTTCAAACTTAGCAAAGAAATGTGCCCAAAGACCCAAGAAGACATGGATTATATGTCTAAAGTTCCATATGCATCAGCAGTTGGAAGTTTAATGTATGCAATGGTCTGCACAAGGCCTGATATTGCACATGCAGTGGGAGTTGTAAGCAGGTACATGAATAATCCAGGAAAGGAACATTGGATGGCAGTGAAATGGATTCTCAGATATTTGAGAGGTACCACAAATCAGGCATTATGCTTTGGTGGTTCAAACATATCCCTACAAGGATATGTTGATGCAGATATGGCAGGTGACAGAGATAATAGGAGGAGCACTACAGGATATGTATTTACTGTCGGAGGAACAACTGTCAGTTGGGTTTCAAAAATCCAAAGTGTTGTTGCACTCTCAACAACAGAAGCAGAGTATGTTGCCGCTACAGAGGCTAGTAAAGAAATGATTTGGTTACAAAGGTTTATGGGTGAATTGGGTAAGGAGCATGATATGGGCACGTTATACAGTGATAGTCAAAGTTCTATTCATCTTGCAAAGAACTCAGCATTTCATTCCAGGACAAAACACATACAGCTCAAGTACCATTTCATACGATCAGTGTTGGAAGATGGAGAGTTGAAGCTGGAAAAGATACACACTAGCCAGAACCCTGCAGATATGCTAACAAAAGTTGTAACCAGGGAGAAACTGAGAATATGCTCAGTTTCAGTTGGTCTTCAAGGATGACGATGAAGATGAGAAACAACCAGGTCCAAAGAGGAGTCATTGTCCAACAAATGGAGCAACGGTGGAGTTGCTACAATCAGTCTCCAAGTAGGAGATTGTTGGGTGTGGAGCCTGATTATATTCTATAGTACCGGCATTTTGGACCCCAGTTCAAAATGGGGCGGCAACGCCGCCCGTAAAATGATCGCTGCCGTGGGGGGTCTATGGAGCCCCCCCCTGGCGGGGGGTTTCGGGGGCAGCGCCCCCGAAGCTAAAAACAGCTGTAAAATTGCCTTGTAAAAGTATAGTAATTTCTAGTCAATCTGGGCCGTTCATTAGGCGGATGATCTGATGGTAGAACTTATGTTTAGTTTAGGGTTTTTTGCCCTAGAAGGCAACCCCTCTCTTTATATGAGGGCATTGTATTTGAGGCTGACATATATGTGTATTCGGTGAGCGAGAAATATAGACGTGAGACTGTGAGAGAAAACAGAGGATATTACAGCGGTTTTGCTGTAGGTTGTATCTCTTCACTTTGCTGGATAATAGAAAGGAAGGACTGGCTGTTCGGGGTGGACGTAGCCCAAACTGGGTGAACCACGTATATCTGTGTCTCTCTTGTTTTGTGCGTTTTCTGTGTTTATATTTCTGCAATATTTTATGTGTTCCATTGCTCCGTAATATATAATTTTCTAACATAAGTATTGATTTCGTGAACAACAATAGAGGGATCAATTCCTGGCATTTCCTCATAAGACCAGGCAAACACGTCGCAGAATTCTTGAAATAGGGCCTTGTATATTTGAATTTCGTCATTTGTACACGAGGCACCTATATGAATGTTCTCAATAATTCCAGTTTTTACTGAAATGTCAATGGCAATAATTTGGGAAATGTTTCCCAAATTTAACTCTGAATCAGGATGTTTCGTGGGATTCTGAACGTCCTTAACATATTAAGCCGTAAAAATTGATGAAAAATCATTTTCAAAGCCATCACCCTCAGGTAAAAACGAAGATCTATGATGGAGATCTTCCCATGGTAGATCATCTACACTTAGGATTTCACGAAGTTGCTCGTCAGATGACACAACTTCGGGAAACACTATCCGTTCTGAGGTTGATGTGAAAAGTGATTCCTCACGGACCACATTCATTTGGTCGATTTGGGTTGAACACGGGTCGGTAAAAGACTGCATGGCTTCATAAGCAATTTCATATGGACTCAAAGGCATAGCATCACCGAATGAGTCTATCTCAGATTCAGATGGGACAATCCAAGGATCATCATAAATAATAGTGTCTGAAGTAATCATATGAATGGAAGCGAATGAAGGGTCTGCGTTGATTGGAGGAAAAGGAAAAGTTCCCAGTAAACCGGAATCTTTAACTAATCCTACGCCAACATCCCTATAAGGGATAGTCGTTTTACCGACATGCTGGATACTCTCTGAAGAGGCTGGGTCAGATGAAAAATAAGCCAGCTGGTCTATCGTTACGATCTTACCATTGTGTGGAAACTTTATAACTCTGAAGACCGATGACACGACCACTGTCATAGCGTAAGACCAACTTCGACCCAAGAGAAGGTTGTAGTCTAGAGGGGCATCAACCACCTCCACATCCAGACTAACGGTTTTTCCTTCAACCCCTATAGGCAAATCCTGTAGAATGCCAAACGGATGGAACCCACGGCCATCAAAGGCCTTAAGAATCGTCGGGGATTGGTTCAATGAAGGAGAACCAAGCGATCTCGAACATTGAATCGACATAATACACGTAGAAGCTCCTTCATCAATTATAGTCCGATGAATAGGCCTGTTTTTTACTATCACTGGGATCTGGAAAGCCATCTGATGAGGGAGACGCGGTGTACTATTTTCTAGATCAAAGATTATCAGGTTCGGGTCCTGAATATCAACAGCTCCTATAGCCGACAAAAGTAATTTTCGTTGTGCTGGGCATGATTGCAGCACTTCTAAAGCCAACATTGCTGAGGGTGAAACAGCTAAGTCCTCAACAATGTTATAATTCTGAGCTGCTCTCGCATGTGGATTGAAAGCAGACTTTCGAAGTATACCCTTGGCGGGTGGTTTGATTACCAAGTCCGGGTTAGGTTTCTCGATCTGTAGTGGATCGGAACCGAGAGCTGAGGTTGATGGATTAGAATGAGAAGATTCTGCTTCTTTGCCATCAACATGACTCTTACTACCATAATCGTGTGATTGAGTCGCAATCCATACATGAGACATCATCAATATGGGTTCTTCACTAGCACTCGAGGAAGAACCTATCATCTTACTCTCCTGCTTTGGAAATGGATCTTTCAAAACAGCAGGAGTTGGGGAACCTTTAACGATTTTCACAACCTCTGCCTGATGAGGGCAATCTCTTGTGAAATGATATTCTTCACAAATTAAACAAGGATAGCGAGGTTTGCGTTTCTCGTCGTTAGATTCTGACTTCTCTTTTTTCTCCTTTGGAGCCTTGTCTGCTTTATCCTTCTTCTTGCCTTTCTTTTTACCACCGTTTTTTGATTTAGCCGTAGATGACTCTACAGCGTGAACGTCGGCGGTAATTTCAGGAGAAGACTCTCCTGTCGGGGAGTCTGGTAAGGTTATGATTGGAGAAGAATTCTTTGAGGATTTCTTCTTACTTTTAGTGTTCACCGTACCAATCATGCCATCAGCAACATGAGACCCCGAAGGAGCAGCAGCGATTTGATTCAACTTAGGAATATTGGGATCTTCTCGTGCAACGTACCCGACTTAGTGTAAACTAAGTCAAGGTACTGGGCTTGAGCAATGACTTGCTCCTCAGTAACTACTCCGGCCTTAGCTACATCTTCACTAATCTTCAGTAATAATGATTTGACAAACCATTCAGCTAAGATTTGGTCCGGGATAAAAACTTTCACTAAACGTCTTCGACGTCTCCATTCATGGATATGATCAGAAATATAAGTGGACGTCGATTGTTTTAATGAAGTTAATAACTCAGTACCATTATCGTATCTGACCGACAACTGAAAATGAGTTAGGAACGAGGTAGCTAACTGGCTAAAGTTATAAAAAGAGGCCCGTGGTAACTCAATGTACCACTTGGTCGCGAGACCAATGAGCGTACGCTGAAAAAGACGTAAACGGATCGAATCATCTGAGATAGAATTCGAAGCACACCAGAGGTGGTAAGTCATCACGTGATTTGATGGATCCTCTCCAGACTTACCTTCGAACTTGGGTATATCACTGGGCAACTTATTTGGCATTGGCGTCCTGAATGGAAGATAATTTATTGGATCGTTCATTAGGCGCGTCAAGTCGGGTAAATCCAAAGTTGCGATAAACGGCAATTGCCGGTTAGGATCTCTAAAACTCTGGGTCACAAGACCAGTCCCAGGAGGAGGATATCCAGGATAACTTGGAACAGGAATCGCGTTCGGGATATTATATCCTCCTGGAAAACCAGGATTAACCGGACCGTACTGGGGTTGTTGAGGTTGTTGATAAGTATACCCAGGATACGGTTGATACTGGTAAACCGGTTGTTGGACAGCAGGCCCGTATTGGTACTGTCCCTGGTGCTGTTGATAAGTGAATTGTGGTTGACTTGTTACAACAGTACTTAAACCAGGCTGCCCTACAGGCATCTGGACCGTGGTTTGAATCGTAGATCCGGACAACGGTAAAGATGTCTGAGGAGTGGTTGCAGAGACAGTAGAAACCGGAGCTGTCGATACTCCAGAAGTAAGTGCGGTAGATGTTGCGGTAGTTGCAGCAGCCGTTTGAGATGGAGTACTAGGTGCGATTGGCGGCTGAGTAACTACCGAAGTTACAGAAGTTTGAACATTTGACTGGACAGGTTGTGGTTGCTGGGGTGGACCAGAAACTACAGGTTGTCCAGTTTGAGGTAACAACTGTATACTTGGCTGCAACACCTGTTGACCTTGTGATGGATCCCACACTATCATTCCGGGGTATTGACCC
Source organism: Pinus tabuliformis (assembly GCA_031772625.1). NCBI lineage: Eukaryota > Viridiplantae > Streptophyta > Pinopsida > Pinales > Pinaceae > Pinus > Pinus tabuliformis. The sequence continues at coordinate 1,250,698,695 of CM062809.1, forward strand.
GTAACAGGTTGAGGATACTGAGATCCGTAACCAGGTTGAGGGTAGGATTGATAATTGAAGGGTACATTTCCCGTACCTTGAACGTAAGATTGACCTTGAGGTGGTTGATAACCTTGACTCGAGTACGGACCTTGGGGTAGATACCCTTGAGGTAAGTACTGATACTGGGGTTGACCTTGATGCATAAATTGATACTGAGGTTGACCTTGGGGTACATATTGAGGTTGGGGTTGACCTTGAGGAACGTATTGCACCATAGGTACATACTATCCTTGAGGTTGCCCCCCAGCCGCAACTTGTGTACCTTGAGGTTGCCCCCCAGCTGCAACTTGTGTACCTTGAGGTTGCCCCCTAGGCGTTAATTGAGGCTGCCCCCCAGGCGGTAATTGACCACCTTGAGGTTGAGAACCAGGAATTGAACCTGACATCATATAAATGTCTCCTACACCCAACGGTCTATTACCATTGCTTCCAGCTAATGACCCATGTCCAATGGGTTGAGGAGATGCTCCTGCAAAGGTACCAGAAAGTGATTGATACCCAGTAGGAACAGAAGGACCACCATACAAGAAAGATTCAGGGGGTTGAGTAGACACGGACGACTGACTAGACATATTTACAGGAGTATAAATACCTCCGGGTGGATAAGGAGTACGAGGTGGAGAAAAACCTATCCCTGAGTTGTCTAAATAATTAGTTAACGAAAGGTACCAAGTAGTACTTCTAGGTGGACTGTAAAAGATAGATTCACGCTCTCTTAGATCAAGAGTAGGTTGATCTTCAAGAACAGGGCCTACTTCTTCTTCTGGAGTAAGTTCTTCAATAGCTAACAAACCAGAAGGAAGATTTTCGGTTATGACTCTTTCAATCCTAGGTGAATCAGGAACACTAGAAGTTGGAGTAACAGGTTTAGATATTTCAGGTTCTTCGCCTATATCACTAGTAGATGAAAAACTACCAGCAAGCTCAGAAACTGCAACAGCTTCAGGATTGTAACCTGTTTCTAGACTTTGGTAATCTGGATGGACTACCAACGAAGACTCTCCTTCTTCAGGTGAACCTACTCTACTGCCACTAGGAGGAGTTAAGAGGACTTTAAAACCTTCTAGATTACTCGGGTCGTCTCGAGGAGGGTCACCCCGAAGTCTACGGGATCTCCTCAACAATTCGGCCACGGAAACAATCTCAGGAGATTGGCCCCGAAGTCTACGGGACTGTCTCGGTAATTCCGCCACAGTTAAAAAATTTTAACTACTGCACACGCAAACAAAGTAAAATCTCAAAACAAACCACCTAAAGTCTCTAAGAACCAAACAAATTTGAATCACACGCCTAAAGAATCTAGGGCGTCAAACCATGCACAAACAGTAGCCTTCCGGACCAAAAACACTAGTTGGTGATGAAGCCCAACATCGCCGAATTCAGTACAGAAGTGGTGGGTGGAACAGTTACCCCAGCAACCTGCTTAATGAATAGACCGGCACAAGTTCCTCCACTTTAACCGTCTCGAGTGAAGTGAACCCCCCGGAAAATCCAAGTGAGTCTAGCCGACGTCTGCTCCAGGTACAGTGGGATCTTCCCTCCACCATCACCTCGGGTAGAATCCTAAAGATAATGGTTACTAAGGTTACCAACAGCGACAAATACACCTGGGGGAACAGTCTACACTCCGACAGCACGCAAGGGCAGAGTATCAAGCTCAATCCCCTTGCCGGCTCCTTGACAATAATCCAAGGTTTACCGACAAGTGACCCCTGGCTCCTCGACAATGATTAATCCGAGGTTTACCGTTTGTAATACGTGCGTGTCTGGCGTCGTTCCCAATGAGGGAGGATTGATCCCCTCACTGGTTCGGACACGAGCTCGTGCTTCTCCTTTAAGAGGAGCTTTCCCAGAGTATAAATGAAACAGTTGGATTTATCCTACCACAAGATCAGCTACTTGTTTGGTTTTGCTGTCTTGGAGAGTTAATTACTCTCCTACTCCAAGACACTAGCCTGATCTATATTGGTGTTTCAGAGCCCTAGTAAATAAAAGGTTACTAAGTTGATTTTACTTTAAGCGTTAATTTTATGGTTTTCCTTTAAGACAAAAGGTAGTGGAGATGAAACTGGTGGTGTGTAGACTCGACTCTTCAACCACTACAAAGATGCACCTAAGATGATTTACACTACTCTCCTTTTTCAATGAATCTCCTAGCTAAGAGAGTTGAGAGAATGCAAATTTTATAGAAAACAACTTTCTTAACAAAGACAATCAAAGAAACAATTCTCTTTATCTTTTCAAAACATGCAACTCATGACCACTAATTATTCACGAAAATTCCTTTTCTTCAAAAGACTACAAATGCTACCAAAGAAAACTTGTTTTCAAAGAATATTTTATATTTTTTCTACATTAATCAAGCATGTAAAACTATTTATCGAAAATCAAATTTAACAAATCTAAGGCAATCAAACCAAAATCACTCAAAAGCAAATTAAAGGGAAATTTACCTAAAAGTAAAACTAATGAGGACAAAAGCCTACAAGGATGATTCCTGGATGTTTTACTTATTCAAAAAGAAACTAAGGATTAGTTCATGCAGAATCATAAACTAACCAAAAACAAAATCGAAATCTTTTTGTTCTTTTTTCTCAAGAATGGAATTCAAGGCTTCAACAAACAAACTTTTTGAGTTTCGCAAAGAGAAGACACAAAGGTAGGTCTCTCACAAGGGTGACTTCTATGACAGACCCGACTCCTAAAAGGACTGACCAAAACCAAGGAGATCCAAAGTTTGACAACCTCTAACGTCAAAGTCACTACAGGACCAGTTAAAAATCAAACCCTAAGGCAAAATCCCTATGAATTCCACCAAAACCCTCGACACTAACAGGACAAGTTCAGGTGAATATCTCTGACAGTAAACTAATGGATCTGGGCAATAAAAACAAATTAAAAACAAAAATCTAAAGAGCAAAAAGAAAAAATTGAGATTTTCTCAAATTTGATAGGGGTACGCAGGTGACCTGTTTGCACAGGTGCGGGTACGCTTTGTGCACACAGTCGCAGTGCGTACAAGTACGCACTGTGCTGAACTCAAAGCCTGCATACTGCTGGCAAAACTAAGAAAACTAAAAATCTAAATTGACCCTAAGCTAACCCACCCAAACACACAGTTAGACAGCCAAAAATCAGAAAGCAAGCGCTTTTTCTCAGACCAAAATATTAAATCAAAAAGAACTCAAGCACATTCAAGGAGTCCCCAGTGGAGTCGCCATTTTGTCACGCGGAATGAGTCGACGGTGCGGACACAACCGACCTTCCTAGAAGCCTAATACTTTCTAGTGACAAACAAGACAAATAGGAGCAATCCTTCTCTAAATATGCATTTATACTATGTGAAATCAAGTGTTTTAGATCTTACCTGTAACCCAACGCTGTTGTAGTAGTCCAGCTTCGTTGATCCGGATGAGCTCCTCCTTCTCTTCAAAACCTGCATTCACTAACAATCAAACGATTAAATAGCACCTGAATATCACATAAAATAAAACACATTTAACATATAGACCAAGGAGTATATGAAACAATTCATAAATAACAAATTGTTGAGAAGAATGGACTTATTTGTATTAAAAGGTAACAAAAGAAACCATTACAACCTGAGCCTTGGTGTTGTGCAAGTTCCTCCCAGGGTCCACAAGAGTCCTCCTTTACTCTGATCAGCTCACCCACTTCCAAATACAACAAGTAAAGATGGTAATCTCTCCTCACAAGCTTATACAAGGAAGTCCTAATTCTAGCAGCATCTACCCTTAGGAATGTTCAGCTTTCAACCTCTCCTCCCTCTGGTCCAATGCATGTATTTATAGTGTTGTAGAGGAAGTTAATCAGGTCCACCATCAATGGGATATGCCCCTCTTTTGGGTGGGTTAGCTCCCCTCTTGATGGGATAAGTTCCTCTTCTATAGGGATACATAAACCATCTGGAGGCACTCCATACACGTCAAACAAGCTTCTAGAATGCTCTAGAAATAACCACAAGTAACTTTTTTGGAGTGAAAATTGCGCTTATTGACCTTTACAGGAGTACGCACCCATTGCTTTACAGACAGAGCGTACAAGTACGCAGGTATTGTGAACTTGGATTGCGTACCCGCAGGTAAGGTTGAGAGAAACTGCGTACCAGAGATAACTTGACTTTAAATGACTTTTCTCTCTTTCTTTGAGTTTGACATGGAAAGCAGAGGCATGAGACTTGCCAAGGAGGATAGTATGACAGGTGATGGAGTCATACAAACTGCAAATAGTCATGGTGACATTTTTTAGTGTAACAGGGTCAATCCGCAAGGTGGAGGAGCACGAAATCTTCCAAAAACTTCTCCTGTGACACTTGCCTCTCTTCATTCGCCCAGGGATGAGTAAGAGATCATCAATCTCCAAGTGGAATCAAGAAATATCAGAGAGAGGACACTAATCAAATCTCAGAATTTGACTCACCTCCCTTGCAAACATCTATATATGGATCCCTCATCCCAGAGATCCAGAGCCTAGAATTTTGTATCTTGTAAGGAAGTGCTGTTGGTTTCTTGGTGTAATATCATAGTGTTGGGTGATCTAAGCTTTTCATGAGGTGAAGAAGGGCTTTCTTGCTGAGAGGATGATGCTGGGTCAGAAAAATTGGTTGTAATCCTCTTTATATGCATTTGTGTGGTCAATATATATCTGGTCCTATATTGTTTATGATAATAGATCTATGTTCTCGGATAGTGTTATGCTGCCTTGATTCTACATGTGCTCTTTGAAGCTGGGTAGACGAGGAAGCGAGTGACGAAGACCTATCAGAAGGGAGAGGAATCGAGCAAGGAACCAAGCGTAAGACAGAGGTTGGTCTCCTTATTCCCCTCTTATCTATTTCTCATAAACGAAAACGAAAGTAGTTTTTAGTTTGTTTGTTTCTAAGGTAGCTACCAGCCTTAGTGGGACTAGCAACTCCGCATAGACACTAGTTTTCCCGATAACAACAACGAAGATTATTCAAAAGAACTTCATCACCCTTCAATCGTTGATTTTTTTATCGAATTCTGTAAATACAATCAATTTTGAGCGAAATCTATCTAACATTGAAGAAACTATCTCCATAAATATTTCGACCAAACCCAATGTTGTAGAAAATATTCACATCAGAAAATCTTGTTTTCCATCAGAACAAGATAGTTACTGTGCTCTTTTCACGAATTCAAAGATGTCTTTGCATGGTCTTATGAAGAAATGCCATGCATTGACTCTAGCATTGTTGAACATGAAATCAAGATGTACCCAGATGTCAAACCAATATGACAATGGCTTCGACCCTTTAATCCAAAGGAAGCCGCTGCTATTAAAGCAGAAGTTGAAATTTTTTTGTGTGCTGGCTTCGTTTACCTTATGCCTCTCACTGACTGGGTATCGAACATTGTTCCTGTGATGAAAAAACAAGGAATGATTAGAGTGTGCGTCGATTATAGGGATGTAAATGAAGCATGTCCGAAGGATAATTATCCTACACCCTTTATTGACCAGATTATTGATCAATGTGCTAGATGTGAAATCTTTTCATTCATGGATGTATTTTCCGTCTACAATCAAATCAATATCTGACCACAAGACCTATCAAAAACTGCATTTATATGTCCGTGGGGCACATTCGCATATCGTAAATTACCTTTCGGTTTGAAGAATTCAAGGGTGAAATTTCCGAGGGCAATGAATTATGCTTTCCATGACATCAAACACATAGTTCAACCATATCTTGATGATTTGCCTGCTCATTCACGAAAACAAGCTGATCATCCGCATCATTTGAGAGCCATGTTTCTACGTTGCCGACACTACAAGATAATAAGACTCAATCCACACAAATGTGTGTTTTGTGTCGGTTCTGGTCGTTTGCTTGGCTTTATAGTTTCTAAAGACAAAATTCGACTCGATCCAATAAAGGTTCAGGCAATACTTGACATGCCTCCACCTTCAAATTTGTTACAGATCCAGAGACTTCAAGGGAAGACAAACTTTTTGAGGAGGTTCATTCCAAATTATGCTGAGCTAGCTAAAGGTTATACATGTATTTTGAAGAAAGGGGTACTCGTCCATTGGGATCAGGTTGCGCAAGCTTCCTTTGATGCTCTCAAAGATCCCTTGATAAAAGCATCATTAATATACACCCCCAACTATAAAAAAGACTATTACCTGTATCTCGCCACTGCAGATGCAACCATCGGTATGGTTTTAGTGCAAGAAGAAGATGGAATTGAACATCCTATATATTATTTGAGTCGCAATCTTAATGATACAGAAAGCAAGTACTCTTACGTTGAAAAATTGGCTTTAGCAGCTATCTAAGCGGTACAGAGATTTCAACATTATATTCTCCTTCACAAAACTACCACTATGACATACATCCTGTCATGTCAATTGCTGGGGAGAAAATATTCCAAATGGATAGTCATCTTGCAGGAATTTGATCTAGAATTCATCAAATCAAAATCAAAGAAATCTCTCGTCTTTGCAGAGTTACTTTGCAACATTCCCTCGTCCTCCAATGATTTAACATCAGAAGCATCAATCATGGATGAGTCTCTGTTTCTGATATTGTCAAGTGATCCGTGGTATGGAGATATACTGGTCTATCTCTATACCCAAGCTTTTAGGCCTAACACCTCTCGCTTTGAACAACGGCGTATTCGATACCAAGCCAAATCTTATCTGATCGTTGGTGATACACTTTATCGTCGTGGTGTCGATATGGTTTTACGAAGGTGCCTCACACATGAGGAGGCCGAAAAAGCTTTTAATAAATGTCATTTAGGTGCTTGTGGGGGACATTTATCTGGCTACGCAACTGCACAAAAAATCTTACGAGCTGGTTACTTCTAGTAAACCATATTCAAAGATTGCATACTTAGAGTCAGAAATTGCCATGCTTGTCAGATTTTCGATCGTAAAACTAGATTACCACCTGCACCACTGCATCCAGTAGTTGCTGTTGGCCCATTCGCAAAATGGGGCATTGATTTCATGACATGTAACCCCACCTCGGCCGGGGGGCATGGGTATATTATAGTCGTTGTCAACTACTTTACCAAATGGGCCAAGGCGATGCCTACATTGAACAACAATGGTGAAACAACTGCTCTTTTTTTTTCAATCATATAGTTTCTAGATTCGGTGTGCCACAGGCTATAGTCACATATCATGGGTCGCATTTTCGCAATCACATGATGATCGAGTTAACTACCAAATTAGGACTGTCCCATGATAGTTCTAATCCATATTATTCGTAGGCTAACAGACAAGTTGAGGCAATCAACAAAGTCCTTAAGCGCATGCTGCAAAGAATGATTGGAGTCCATAAGCGGGATTGGCATTTAATCCTGTACTCAACTCTGTGGGCATACCGGACCTCGTTGAGAAATGTGATTGCATTTACACCCTTCCAGTTGGTGTATGGTCTAGAAGCAGTCTTACCAATTCAGTGTGAAATCTCATCCCTCAAGCTCGCAATCGACCTGCTACCCGAAACTTCTAGAGAAGAAGCTTGTTTCTTGGAATTAATCCATCTGGATGAAATGCATCGTGATGATGTATTGGCTAACGAAACACATAATAAATGCATCAACGTACAATATGACAAAAATGTTAAGCCTCGTGTCTTCTTAGAAAGTGACCTAGTCTTGCTTTACGATCAGGATTCTGACAAATTAAGAGCTGGGAAATTTGAACCATTATGGATGGGCCCTTACATCGATAAACGTGGGTTGACTAAAGGAGCCTACGAGTTAGTCGATTATGATGGGATTCCACTATCACAGCCCTGAAACGGGTTGTATCTCAAATGTTACTATGTTTGATTGTGTAGTAAAACTCATTGTACATATGCTTTCATTGAATTTTTGAGTGCTTTCTTTTTGAGTTATCATTTTAGTTAGGTAATCCACTTCACATTTGTTGCATATGTCAAAATTTCTGGAACCATTTGCTGGGTATGCCGACGGAGCTAGTCGTAGCACGCAGAACCTATCTTCTGCAGCCTGGGCCATCTTTGCTCCAAGTGGCGAGTTAGTGAGTTTCAGAGGGATATGTATTGGACGATCAACAAACAACATCACTGAGTATAGCGCATTGATTGAACTTCTCTCTGATGCCATTTCACATGGCATACGCCGAATCATTGTCAGGCTAGATTCACAACTTGTCAATCTACAACTTATTGGCGTTGATTCCGTCCGGAACCCAGCTATTCATCACATGTTCCTAAGAGTTAGTGTTATAGACATATTTGGGCACTGAAACCCCAATCATCTATGTCCATAAACCAAGGGATTTCAAACCCCTAAAAGTGTTGTTTCATACCTTAAAGGATCAAGGTCAACTGATTACATCATTTCCCAGAAGTTCTCCTTGAAAAACTGCTCAGAACTAGTCAAAACTGGACCATACACACTGCTCCATGCTGAGGGTGCGATGCATCTCACATGTTGCACAGGGGGGGTGTGATGCATACTGAAAAGCCCTTCTGTAGGGTATGATGAGTGAGAGCAGACAAATGGCAGAGGTAGTTTGCTAGGTGGAAACTCAAAGAATCTTCTAGAAAGTTCTCATATGACACTTGCATCTCTGAATTCGCCTAGTGATGAGTAAAAGATCATGAAATCTCCAAGTTGAACCAAGAACTATTAGTGAAATGACACTAATCAAAATCCCAGAAGCTGACTCACTCTCCTGCAAACATCTATATATGGATCCCTCATCCTAGAGATCCAAAGGCTGGAATTTTGTAATTTGTAAGGAAGTGTTGTTGGTTTCTCTTTGAAGACATTGTATTGTTGGGTGATTTTTCTTTGTATGAGGTGAAGAGGGCTTTCATGCTGGGAGGATGATGTTGGATCAGACAGCTTGGTTTTAATCCTCTCTTCTACTACTTCTATCAATAAAGCTATTTGAGTTTTCCTCCATATGCTTGTATATCTCTGAATCCTGTATTTGTATATGCATTTGTATGGTTAATGTACATCTGATCCTACATTGTTTATGGTTATAGATCTCTATTCTTTGATGGTATTTTGCTGCTTTGACTCTACAGGTGTTCTTTGAAGTGGGACAAGTGAGAAAGGAGTGGCAAAAGCTCTATCAAGGGAGAGAGGAAACAAGCAAGGAGACTAGCGAAAGACTAAGGTTGGTACTCTCTGCTTCTCTCTCATCTATCTCTCATAAAGGAAAACACAAGTAACTTTAGTTTGTTTGTTTCTAAGATAGCTACCCATATTAATGGGACTAGCAGCTCTGAATGGACACTAGTTTTGCCGATAATAAAATGGCGACTCCACTGGGGAGCGAATAGTTTGTTTGTTTTGTTACTATTGTTTGCTTTATAAACCACAGACGGAACCTGAAGTTAAGCCAGCTAGATTTCGAATTGCTTTTTCTATGCAATTGAAAATTAGATCAACGCTGCTTCAGTCAATCTCCGGGTTGGTTTATGAACTAAACATATGACTTGCAAACATCCTAATTTCCCTGGTGGTAGCTCAAGTAACCTTATTAGATCAGCTCCTATACTTTGTGTTTACTGCCTATCAAAAGCTCAGCCTAACCCCTAAACTTAGCTGTAAACTGTGAGTGAAAACCAAGCTCAGTCTCATCCCTTGACCATCACACTATCTCTCATTGGTAAACTGGATGGATCGCACCTCCCGTGTGTTGCAGGTGGGATGCATCCCTGTTTCCTTGTGTTACAGGTGCGATGATTGAGTAAGACTATTTCTGCCTCCAGATTTTGGTTTTTTCTTCATTGCCTTTAACTTTATTCAGTAGTTTTGCTGTCTATGATCAATATATAACTATTGAAACCATCTTCCTTTGCATTATTCAGCCTCCATTGATAAGGGATTGTGAATGTTTGTTTATGTATTTTTCAGCATTTACAGTTATCCTTTGCAAATAGTAGCTTAATCGAATTGTCGTCTTTTGATTTGAAAGTGTCGCAAGTGTTGTTTTCAGTCAAGAAAAAGAGTGTCGTAAAGTCTTCCTCTTTAAGATAGTCGATTACACTTTTTCCATTGTATTTGATTTGAATTTACTAGTATTTCAAGTGTCGAAAGCAGTTTTAAATTCGAAATCGCAAAGTGTCATCTCAATCTTCCTTTCATTTTTTGAAGAAAAAATTGTTAGTACTGTCACTTTGAAAAATGATAATTCAGATCTGTACTTAGTTTTCTTTTTGTCATTCTCACATTAAGGAAACTAAAAAAAATACATGCATGTGCATTTGCATTTAGACTGCATGCAGTAATTGATTTAGGAAAAGTGCATCCAGTGTGTGCTCTCTACTCTATGTTGAAAGAATTTCATTTCTCTTTCCTCAGTAGCTAGGATTTTCATTGCTAAAAGAAAGTAAACGATTGTTTATCATCTTAGATTGCACATTTAAGAATTGTATATCTACATCACGTGGTGAACCTTAAAGGAAAACTTCTTAAGAAAGATCAACTATAAAATAAACCTTAATAAACATAAAAACGCTTTGGAACCTAACGCACAACATTTAGAAGTCTAGGCTAGAGACGTATTCTGGCGTCGTAAAGCCTGGTAACTATCGTTTTCATCTTAGGTTGGGTGATTCCTCCTCTTTTATACGACAAGTGCCAATACGGACTTATGCTCCCACGTACCGTTGAGTATATATTGGGAGACCACAATAGGCTACATCCTTTATCCTTAGGAAGCCATGTCTGCCGACCTATCGATCGCAATGCATTGAACACGACATTCGGGAAGATTGACTGTCGTACCGTAAAAAGTATTCAGAAGTTTTGTGATTGGTTTGGTAATCCCTCTATCTAGATTTCCAGAGTAGTCACTTTCTTTCCTTTTCAGACTCCTTAAAAGAAAAGGTCCATTTGAGCACTTGTCACTTTAGGCTCATTAAAAATCGAAGGTGACTAGAGTCATCTTTAGCTTTTTCTCGACTCTTTAAAATGGAAAAAGAAATCTGTGTCAACGCGTCATACAATTCATTTAATTCGAAACAACTTTTTTCCTTTTTTATTTTTGAGTTGATTAAGTAATCCGCAATCGTGGAAGAAAGTCAGTCAAAACCCCGTCGTTCACGGAGATTAACGAGTCAAACATCTTTGACTCCGGAAACAAGACCATTCTGGGCCAAGCGATCTCGTTTAACTGGGTCAAAGTCTCCTGGTTTATTTGAAACTTGTGTTTCAACATCCTTAGAGACTCTAGATACTCCAACTATTTTTGGTATACCTGCCTCTATAGAAGAAGTTCCACAGTTACAACAGGACATTAGAACTGATCCTAGTGTAACAGTAAACACATCTATTCCTGAACCAGCTCCATCTAGGATTGATTCACAAGGTGTCACCCCTCCAACATCTAAAGAGTGTGTACCTTCTTCGGCACCAGAAATATTTTACGGACTTGACGGTCTACCGCTTCCACCTGGACTGATTGCTATAGAAGAGATTGTGGAGGATCTTCCATCCAGTACCCCATTGTATTTTGAAACTGGGATCCACCTATATCCTTCTAATACAGAAGTTAGTCAACCTTCATCGCAAGTTCTTGTCGAATCGCTAGGAAGTCCTTTGGATAGACTCAATATGTCTGAACAAGCATCGACATCTAGGACTGTGTCCTTTGATACAATAGTGGCAGAACCTCCTGTAACTACTCCAACAATGTTCGCTGGTATACCATCTGTCCCAACTAGCTCTCAACCACTAGATGAAGTCCAACCAGGGACTGTTTCGACAATATGGTCTGTTCCTGTTTGTTCGTCCAGAATATTATCTAGAATTTCTTATGTTGAGTCTCAGCAAATTGATCCTTCACAACAGTATCAATTTGGGTAGTCCAGTCTACAAAGACCCATCTTCCCTTTGAACACTGGATCGCTGCCATATGGAGGGCAGTATGCCTTTTCATTATTCCCTCCGGGAGAACAACCATATGAGAGTTCACAACATAATTCGGGTTAAGCTGGAATTGCATCTAGTAGTTGGGTGCTAATACTGCCTCAACAGCCAAGGGTTGTATATTCAATACAAACAAATCAACCTGTGTCAAATATTTCCACTACACCAGCTATTGTGATGGTGTCGCAAGTACAAGCACTGCCTGTTGTATGTCAACCTCAAGTCTCTCAGGTCGTAATTCAACAGCCTCTTGTCTCCATGACTCAACCATAATTGCCGATTAGAGGCTCCTTAACTGAAGCGACTCAGGCTAAAACGGATACTATCACCCCTCATCTTGGTCAAACATCTAGTATTGGACAACAAAAAATGGCCTCACAACCATGGCTGGTGCAATATCAACAACCGTAATTCCACCAAGCTTATGGAGGATCTGAGCAACAAAACTTTGCGGGTAATGGGAAACCTATATTCAAAACGGTTACCATCAATCATATCATAATGGTTACGCCCATCAACCTTATCAAAATTATCAACATCAAATACATTATGCTGGTATGCAAAGATCCACTGCTCAGGCAATCCCATCTTATCCTGGGTATGCTTCACCAAACTTGAATCAACAATTGCCTTTTTTCACGACTTTAGAATTACCAGATCTGAATCGGCTAATAAATGATCCAATTGCTTACACCCCTTGGTGGTCGGCGATTCCTCATAAAATTCCATAAGATATTCCTAAATTCAATGGAAATCCGGGTGAAGATCCGTCGAATTATGTGATGACCTTTCATTTGTGGTGTTCGTCCAACACTCTCAATGACGATTCGATTAGGCTTCGCCTTTTTTAGCGAATGACAACTGGTCCAGCAACGAAGTGGTACATCGAATTGCCTAAAGCTTCATTCTATAACTTCAGCACCCTTGACACCACCTTTTTAACCCATTTTCAGTTACCAATAAGGTATGAAATAGGAATAAAGTTTCTTACCAATTTTAAGCAGATGATAGCCACTCACATATCTGATCATATTCACGAGTGGCGACATTGTCATTGAATGGTAAAAACCTATGTTCCTGATCAGCTGCTAGCTGAATGGTTTATTAAGTCACTGTTACCTTCTATTATAGAAGATGTGGCTAAGGGAGGGGTTGTCACTGAAGAGCAAGTCATTGCTCGTGCGCAATATCTAGACTTGATCTACTCAGTCTGTCACACTCTATGACAAAATTCCTGATGCTCCTAGACCAGAGTTTTCCGTTCCTCCTCCTCCTAAATCAAACAAAGACTCTCATGCCGACGATGACGTGATAGGTATGAAAAGCACGAAAACCGCAAAGGCTACATCTAAGAAAGCCCATGCGATTTCTAGTCAAAATGCAAGTGAAGAACTTCTTGCCTCAGAGGTTAATGCCGTGTCGACCGACAAAGGTAAAGAACCAAAGCAACCAGGGGGCAAGAAGAAAGGGAAAAGAAAAATGGAGAAACAGGATGATTCGTCTCCTGAAAAATCTTCTGCAAACCCTTCTGGGCAAAAGAAACCTCCTGTACCATGTCACATATGTGATGAAGACCATTGGACGAAGGATTGTCCATATAAAGCTGAGATTAAGAAATTTTTTAAGAGTTCAAAAACCTTAGCAGTATTGACTGATCCGTTTCCAAAGCCAGAAACCAATTTGGTTGCTAGCGACAATGCTTCCCCTTCCCAAGTGCTTATGTTTTCCATTTCGAAGCAAAAAAATGATGCTTTGATATTGATAAGGAATAAATATTACGGGAATCCACAACTGTCGAACAACAAGGTTGAATATCAACCTAGTAGTTCGATAACTTCAACCGAAGTTGTGCCACCCATCATTCCTGAGCTAACAATAAAGCCGCCTAAGGGAGTAGTACACAAATTGACATTTAATCCTCGTGCCCGAGTAGCACATAATTATAATATAGTAGAGGATCTGGCCCAATTGCCATCCGCTATGTCGACACTTGAAGTACTGCAAAATTGCCCCTCCTAAAAGTAGGCTCTATTATCAGCAATAGGTGGGATTGACCCAGTGGATTCCAATCTCGTGGCCTTTAATCATAAAGGATATGAACCTCAGTTACCAGATCAACTCGCTTTCCTCATACAAGTGAAAGCCCTCAACAAAACTGTTCATCGAACAATTATTGATGAGGGGGCATCTACCTGCATTATGTCAATGAGTTGTTGGAAAAATTTAGGATCACCACCCTTGTCAAGATCATCAACGACATTAAAAGCATTCGATGGATGAACATACACCCCGTACGGGATTTTAAGTAACTTACAAGTTGAACTGGGGGAAAGACAATAGAAATTGACGTCGAAGTTATCGATGGAAACTCGATTAGAATACCCTACTAGGAAGGCCCTGGATTTATGCTATGGCTGCTATTGTATCAACATACTTTAGAAATATTGCATTTCCTTTTCAAGGAGGAATTACAATCGTTGATCAACAAACCTTTCTCCCCAATAGTTCACAAGTTACAGGAAGCATTCTAATGATCCATGGAAGCTCTCATTCGCTTCAAAATGTCGGAGTAGGCCTACTAAAAGACCCCGCCTTAATGGGTACTTTTGCCCTACTGCCTCCAAGTAATTTGGCGGAAGTGGCTACTGTAGAAACTTGCAATATGATATCTTCCATTCAGAAGATTTCTAAACATTTTGATAGCATGGATCATCAACAAGTATTGCCTCCAAGCCTAATAGAAATTTTGTAGCAATCAATTTTCTTGGCCTGGGAAGCAAACCCAAATCAACGCTCATCGAGTGTTTGGATAAATAGGTCTAAAGAATATGGCACCTCTTTAGATCCTTGGTCACATGTACATTCTACAGACGAAGGAATTATTCAGTCATTGATGATAGAAGAGGCACCATAGGAAGATTACCACCATAGTTCCCATCTTCCAGATTACAATTCAGATTATTCCAATGACCTTAATCATCCTTCAGTTTTTGATTCCTATCAAATAATGTAAATACGGTGGATTCCGAGTGAAATCTGTCCAATATTGAAGAAAATATCGCCATAAATATCTCTACCAAACCTACTGTTGTAGAGAATATTCATGTCGAAAAATCTTGTTCTTCTTCAGAACTGGAAATATATTGCGCTCTCTTTTGCGAATTCAGAGATGTCTTTGCATGGTCATATGAAGAAATGCCAGGCATTGACTCAAGCATAGTTGAACACGAAATCAATATTTATCCAGATGTCAAATCGGTATGACAATGGCTTCGGCAAGTGCACCCAAAGAAAGTCGCTGCCATCAAGGCAGAAGTTGAAAAACTTTTACACGTTGGTTTCATTTACTTGGTTCCTATAATTGATTGGGTACCGAATATTGTTCCTGTAATGAAAAAGAAAGGAATGATTAGAGTGTGCGTTGATTACAGGGATGTAAATCAAGCTTATCCAAAGGACAACTACCCTACACCCTTCATCGACTAGATAATTGATGAATGCGCTAGATGCGAAATCTTTTCATTTATGGATGGATTTTCAGGGTATAATCAAATAAATATCCGCCCATAGGACCAGTCGAAGAATACATTTATATGTCCGTGGGGCACATTCGCGTACCGCAAATTACCTTTCGGTTTAAAGAATGCAGGGGCAACTTTTCAAAGGGATATGAGTTATGCCTTCCATGACATCAAGAACATCGTTCAACCATATCTCGATGATCTACCGACTCATTCATGAAAGTGGACTGATCATCCGCAACATTTTAGACCGATATTTTTACGTTGCCGAAACTACAAGATACGACTCGATCCGCACAAATGTGTGTTTTGTGTCGGTTCTGGTCGTTTACTTGGCTTCGAGGTTTCTAAAGACAAAATTTGACTCCACCCATGTAAGGTTTGGGGAATCATCGATATGCCTCCACCTTCAAATTTGCTTCAGATTCAGAAACTCGAAGGGAAAGCAAAGTTTCTGAGGAGGTTCATTCCAAATTACGCCGAACTTGCTAAAGGTTATACGCTTCTTTTGAAAAAAGAAGTACCCTTCAACTGGGATTAGGTTGAGCAAGCTTCCTTTGATGCTCTTAAGGAATCCCTAATAAAAGCATCATTAATGTACGCTCCTGACTATCAAAAAGACTTTAACCTGTATCTGGCTGCAACGGATACAACCATTGTAATGGTTTTAGTTCAAGATGAAAATGGAATTGAACATCCTGTCTATTATTTAAGATGAAACTTAAATGATACAGAAAGCAAGTACTCCTTGTTACACTAAAAAATGTCACCATGACTATTTACAGTTAGTATGGCTCTATCAACAGTCATGCTACCCTCTTAGGCAAGTCTTATGCCTCTGCTCTCCATGTCAAACTCCAAAAAGAGAGAAAGTCTTTGTAAATGTATTTATCTCTGGGTACACAGGTTCTCTCTACCTTACCTGTGGGTACGCATCCAATGTTCACAAAACCTGCGTCTTTGGACGCTCTGTATGTAAAGGGGCAGGTGCGTCCCCCTGTAAAGGTCAAAATGCGCAAGTTTCATCTTTAAAAAGTTACTTGTGGTCATTTCTAGAGCATTCTAGAAGGTTGTTCGACGTGTATTGAGCGCCTCCAGATGGTTCATGTACCCCTACCAAAGAGGAACTTATCCCATCAATAAGGGAGCTATCCCATCCAAAGAGGGGATTATCCCATTGATGGTGGACCTGATTAACTTCCTCTTGAGAACTATAAATACAGGCATTGGGCCAGAAGGAGAGGAGGTTGGAAGCTATACATTTTTAAGGGTAAATGCTGCAGGAATTAGGACTCCCATTTAGAAGCTTGTGAGGAGAGATTGCCATCTTTGCTTGTTCTATTTGGAAGTGGGTGAGCTTTGTCAAAGTAAAGGAGAACTCTTGATGGACCCTGGGAGGGACTTGTACAACACCAAGGCTCAGGTTGTATTTGTTCCTTTTGTTACCTATTAATGCAAATGAGTCCATTCTTCTCAATAACTTATTGTTTATGAGTTGTTTCATGTACTCCTTGGTCTATGTGTTAAATATGTTTTATTCTATGAGATTATCAAGTGCTATTTAATCATTTGATTGTTAGTGGATGCAGGTTTCAAAGTGAAGGAGGAGCTCATCCGGATCAGCGGAGCTGGACTGCTACAACAGCGCTGGACTACAGGTAGGATCTAAACACTTGATTTCCCATATAGTAAATGCATGTTTAGAGAAGGATTGCTCTTGTTTGTCTTGTTTGTCACTAGAGAGTCTTAGGCTCCTAGGGAGGTTGGTTGTGTCCGCCCAATCGACTCTTTCCGCCTGACAAATTGGCGACTCCGCTGGGGACTCCATTGATGTGATAGTCTTTTCCTTTGTATGTAACTTTGCTTTGAGAAAAGTCATTTATTTTCTGGTTTTTGGCTCTGTGACTTTGTTTTTGGGTGGGTTATCTTAGGGTTAGATTCAATTTAGTTTTTCTTGAATTTTCCAGTAGGACGCACCCTCTGAGTGTTGCACAGTGCGTCCCTGCACGCACTGTCGCTGTGTGCACAGAGCGGGCCCGCACCTAGTTTAACTGGTTTCCTGCGTCCCCTGCTAAAATTTAAGAAAATTCCATTTTTTGCATTTTTTCTCTTAGATTTTGCTTTTTCTTAGTTTTTACTGCCCAGATCCATTAGTCTCTTGTCAAAGATCTTCACCTGAACTTGTTTCGATAGCATTGAGTGTTTTAGTGGATTTCATAGAAGTTTAAGCCCTAGGGTTTGATTTTTGAGTAGGTCTTGTAGTGACTTTGACGGTAGAAGTTGTCAAGCCTTAGATCTCTCTGGTTTTGTCAGCCTTCTTAGAAGTCAGACCTGTCATAAAGTCTACCTGTGAGAGCAACTTACCTTTGAGTTGTTTCTTTGGCAAATTTCGAAGTGCTTGTTGATTGAGTATTGAATTCCATTTTACAAAAAGAACAAAAAGATTTGAATTTTGTTTTGACTAGTCTTTTGATTCTGCATTGGCTGGTCCTTGACTTGATTTTGGTCAAGTAAAACATCTTAGAATCATCTTTGTAGGCTTTTGCCTCGTTAGGTTTGCTTAGAGTAAATTTCTTTTTGGCTTGCTTATGAGTCAAGTTTTCATAGATTTTATAGTTTTTAAGATTGATTTTCGTTAAAATAGATTTATATGCTTTATTAAAAAAGAGAAAATACAAAAACATCTCCTTTGAAAAGTTTTGTTTCAAGTAGCTTTGAAGAGTTTTGAAAGAAAAGAGTTTTTCGTGCACGTAAGGAGTGGCTATGTTTGTATGCTTGAAAAGAAAAAGAGAATTGTTTCTTTGATTGTCTTTCCTAAGAAAGTTGTTTTCTATAAAATTTGCATCTCTCAACTCTCTTAGTTAAGAATTTCATTGAAAAAAGGAAAGTAGCGTAAATCATCTTAGGTGCATCTTTGTAGTGGTTTGAGTCAAGTCTACACACCATTGGTTTCACTTCCGCTACCTTTTGTCTTTAAGGAAAAACCATAAAATTAACGCTTAAAGTAAAAACAACGTAGTAACTTTTATTTACTAGGGCTCTGAAACACCAATTTAGATCAGGCTAGTGTCTTGGAGTAGGTGAGTAATTAACTCTCCAAGACAACAAAACCAAACAAGTAGCTTATCTTGTGATAGAATAAATCCAATTGTCTCATTTGTACTCTGGGAAAGCTCCTCTTAAAGGAGAAGCACGAGCTCATGTCCGAACCAGTGAGGGGATCAATTCCCCCTCGTTGGGAACGATGCCAGACACGCACGTATTACAAACGGTAAACCTCGGATTAACCATTGTCGAGGAGCCAGGGGTCACTTGTCGGTAAACCTTGGATTATTGTCAAGGAGCCTGCAAGGGGATTGAGCTTGATACTCTGCCCTTGCGTGTTGTCGGAGTGTAGACTGTTCCCCCAGGTGCATTTGTTGCGATTGGTAACCTTAGTGACCATTATCTTTAGGATTCTACCGAGGTGACGGTGGAGGAAAGATCCCATTGTACCTGGAGCAGACGTCGGCTAGACTCACTTGGATTTTCCGGGGGGTTCACTTCACTCGAGACGGTTAAAGTGGAGGAACTTGTGCCGGTCTATTCATTAAGCAGGTTGCCGGGGTAACTGTTCCACCCGCCACTTCTGTACTGAATCCGGCGATGTTGGGCTTCATCACCAACTAGCGCTTTCGGTCTGGAAGGCTACTGTTTGTGCTTGGTTTGACGCCCTAGATTCTTTAGGCGTGTGATTCAAATTTGTTTGGTTCTTTAGAGACTTTAGGTGGTTTGATTTGAAATTTTACTTTGTTTTCGTGTGTAGTAGTTAAAAGTTTTTAACTGTGGCGGAATTACCGAGACAGTCCCGTAGACTTCGGGGCAAGTCACCTGAGATTGTCACCGGAACTGATTTGTTGAGAAAACTCCGTAGATCACGGGGTGGATCTCCTGAAAACGTCCCGGGTCAGTACGAGGGTTTGAAGGTCCTTGTAACTCCTCCTAGTGGCAGTAGAGTAGGTTCACCTGAAGAAGGAGAATCTTCCTTGGTAGTCCATTCAGATTACCAAGGCTTAGAGATAGGTTATAATCCCGAAGCTGTTACAGTTTCTGAGCTTGTTGGTAGTTTTTCGTCTGCTAGTGATACAGGCGAAGAACCTGAAATATCTGAACCTGTTACTCTGACTTCTAGTGTTCCAGATTCACCAAGAGTAGAACGAGTTATCACCGAAAATCTTCCTACTGGTCTGATTGCTATTGAAGAACTTGCTCCAGAGGAAGAAATAGGCGTCTCTAACCTTGAAGATCAACTTACTATTGAACTCAGGGAGCGTGAATCTATCTTTTACAGTCCTCCTAGGAGTACTACTTGGTACCTTTCGTTAACCAATTTGTTAGACAACTCAGGGGTAGGTTTTTCTACACCTCGTACTCCATTTCCACCTGGAGGTATTTATACTCCTGTCAATATGCCTGGTCCGTCGTCCGTGTTTACTCAAAGTCCTGAATCTTTCTTACATGGCGGTCCTTCTGTTCCCACTGGGTATCAATCACTTTCTGGTACCTTTGCGGGGGCATCTCCTCAACCCATTGATCATGGGTTATTAGCTGGAAACAGTGGTAATGTACCATTGGGTGTAGGTGACATTTACATGATGTCAGGTTCAGTTCCTGTGTCCCAACCTCAAGGTGGCCAATTACCGCCTGGGGGGCAGCCTCAGTTAACGCCTGGGGGGCAACCTCAAGGTACACCATTCGTGTCTGGGGGGCAACCTCAAGGTCAGTATGTACCTATGGTGCAATACATGCCTCAAGGTCAACCCCAGCCTCAATATGTACCCCAGGGTCAACCTCAGTATCAATATCAACCTCAAGGATGGCAACCTCAAGGATGGAAACCTCAAGGGTATCAACCTCAAGGTCAAGGTCAACCCCAGTATCCGTATTTACCTCAAGGTTATCAACCTCAAGGTCAATACTCAAGTCAAGGTTATCAACCACCTCAAGGTCAATCATATGTTCAAGGTATGGGAACTGCACCTTACAATTATCAATCCTATCCTCAATCCGGTTATGGATCTCAGTATCCTCAACCTGTTACGGGTCATTACCCCGGAATGTTAGTGTGGGATCCATCACAAGGTCAACAGGTGTTGCAGCCAAGTTTACAGTTGGTACCTCAAGCTAGACAACCCGTAGTTTCTAGTCCACCCTAGCAATCGCAACCTGTCCAGTCAAATGTTCAAACTTCTGTAACTTCGGTAGTTACTCAGCCGCCAATTGCACCTAGTACTCCATCTCAAACGGCTGCTGCAACTACCGCTACATCTGCCACACTTACTTCTGGAGTATCGACGACTCCGGTTTCTACTGTCTCTGTAACCACTCCTCAGACATCTTTACCGTTGTCCGGATCTACGATTCAAACCACGGTCCAGATGCCTACAGGTCAGCCTGGTATAAGTACGGTTGTCACTACTCAACCTCAATTTGTTCAACCACCGTACCAGGGACAGTACCAACCTGGGCATGCTGCCCAACAACCAGTTTACCAGTATCAACCGTATCCTGGGTATACTTATCAACAACCTCAACAACCCCAGTACGGTCCGGTTAATCCTGGTTTTCCAGGAGGATATAATATCCCTAATGCAACTCATGTTCCTAGTTATCCTGGATATCCTCCTCCTGGGACTGGTCTTGTGACCCAGAGTTTTAGAGATCCTAACCGGCAGTTACCGTTTATCGCAACTTTGGATTTACCAGACTTGACGCGCCTAACGAACGATCCAATTCAATATCTTCCGTTCTGGCCGCCAATGCCAAATAAGTTGCCCAGCGATATACCCAAGTTCGAAGGTAAGTCAGAAGAGGATCCGTCCAATCATGTGATGACTTACCACCTCTGGTGTGCTTCAAATTCTATCTCGGATGATTCGATCCGTTTACGTCTTTTCCAGCGTACGCTCATTGGTCTCGCAGCCAAGTGGTACATTGAGTTACCACGGGCCTCTTTTTACAATTTCAGCCAGTTAGCTACCTCGTTCTTAACTCACTTTCAGTTGCCGGTCAGATACGATAACGGCACGGAGTTATTAACTTCACTAAAACAATCGACGTCCACGTATATTTCTGATCACATTCATGAGTGGAGACGTCGAAGAAGGCTAATGAAAGTTTTTATCCCGGACCAAATCTTAGCTGAATGGTTTGTTAAATCATTATTACCGAAGATTACTGAAGATGTAGCTAAGGCCGGAGTAGTTACTGAGGAGCAAGTCATTGCTCAGGCGCAATACCTTGACTTAGTTTATACTCAGTCGGGTACGTTACACGAGAAGATTCTAGATCTTCCAAAATCGAATCAAATCGCTGCTACTCCTTCGGGATCTCATGCCGCTGATGGTATGATTGGTATCGTGAATACAAAGAGCAAGAAGAAGTCTTCCAAGGCTTCAACTACTCCTATTATCATTTTGCCTGATTCCCCGACAGGAGAGTCTTCTCCCGAACTGTCCACCGATATTCATGCTGTAGAGTCATCTACGGCCAAATCAAAAAATGGTGGGAAGAAGAAAGGAAAGAAGAAGGCTAAAGCAGACAAGGCTCCGAAGGAGAAAACGGAAAAGTCGGAAACCAATGACGAAAAGCGCAAACCTCGATATCCTTGTCTTATTTGTGAAGATGATCATTTTACGCGAGATTGCCCTCATCGGGCCGAGGTTGTGAAAATAGTTAAAGGTTCTCCTACTCCTGCTGTGTTAAAAGATCCATTTCCAAAGCAGGAAAGCAAGATGATAGGTTCTTCCTCGACTGCCAGTGAAGAACCCATTTTGATGATGTCTCATGTGAGGATTGCGACTCGATCGCAAGATTATGGTAGTAAGGCTCCTGTTGATGGTAAGGAAGCAGAATCTTCTCATTCTATTCCGTCAACCTCAGCTCCTGGTTCCGATCCACTACAGATAGAAAAACCTAACCCAGACTTAGTAATCAAACCGCCCGCCAAGGGTGTACTTCGAAGGTCTGCTTTCAATCCACATGCGAGAGCGGCCCAAAATTACAACATTGTTGAGGACTTAGATGTTTCACCCTCAACAATGTCGGCTTTAGAAGTGCTGCAATCATGCCCATCACAACGAAAATTACTTTTGTCGGCTATCGGAGCTGTTGATGTTCAGGACCTGAATCTGATAATCTTCGATCTAGAAAATAGTACACCGCATCTACCCCATCAAATGGCTTTCCAAATTCCAGTGATAGTAAAAAACAGGCCTATTCATCGGAATGTGATTGATGAGGGAGCTTCTACGTGTATTATGTCGATTCAATGTTGGAGATCGCTTGGTTCTCCTTCGTTGAACCAATCCTTGACCATCCTTAAGGCCTTTGATGGCCGTGGGTTCCGTCCGTTTGGTATTCTACAGGAATTACCTATAGGGGTAGAAGGCAAAACCGTTAGTCTGGATGTGGAAGTGGTTGATGCCCCTCTAGACTACAACCTTCTTTTGGGTCAAAGTTGGTCATATGCTATGACAGCAGTCGTTTCATCGGTCTTCAGAGTGATTAAGTTTCCATATAACAGAAAGATCATGACCATTGATCAGTTGTCATACTTTTCATCCGACCCAGCCTCTTCAGAGAGTATCCAGCATGTCGGTAAGACGACAATCCCTTATAGGGACGTTGGCGTAGGTTTAGTTAAAGATTCCGGTTTACTGGGAACTTTTCCTTTCCCTCCAATCAACGCAGACCCTTCATTCGCATCAATTCATATGATTACATCAGAAAACATTATTTATGATGATCCTTGGATCGTCCCATCTGAATCTGAGATAGACTCGTTCGGTGATGCTATGCCTTTGAGTCCATATGAAATTGCTTATGAAGTTGTCATGTCTTTTACCGACTCGCGTTCAACCGAAAGCGACCAAATGAATGTGGTTAGTGAAGAGTCACTTTTCACATCAACCTTGGAACAGAGAGCGTTTCTCGAAGTCGTGTCATCTGACGAACAACTTCGCGAAATCCTAAGTGTAGACGATCTACCATGGGAAGATCTTCATCACAGATCTTCGTTTTTACCTAAGGACGCTGCTTTTGAAAATGATTTTTCATCTATATTTACCGCTGAATATGTCAAAGACGCTCAGAATCCAACGAAACATTCTGATTCAGAGTTGAATTTAGGGAATATTTCTCGTACTATTCCCATTGATATTTCAGTGAAGCCTGGAATTGAGGAGAACATTCATATAGGTGCCTCATGTACAGAAGATGAAATCCAAACTTACAAGGCTCTATTCCAAGAATTCCGCGACGTGTTTGCCTGGTCTTACGAGGAAATGCCGGGAATCAACCCTGCCATTGTTGTTCATGAAATAAAAACCTACCCGGATGCTAAACCCGTCCGGCAATGGTTGCGTCAGATTCACCCTCGGAAAGCGGCTGCGATTAAAGCAGAAGTCGAAAAGCTGTTGAAAGCAGGTTTCATTTATCCGATCCCATTAACGGATTGGGTATCGAATATTGTTCCGGTCAACAAGAAACAAGGAACAATAAGAATCTGTATCGATTATAGGGATATAAATCGAGCTTGTCCAAAAGACAACTATCCTACGCCTTATATCGATCAAATTATTGATGATTGTGCCGGAAGTGAAATGTTTTCCTTTATGGATGGTTTTTCAGGCTATAATCAAATCAATATTCTACCTGCCGACCAACCAAAGACGGCATTCATTTGTCCATGGGGGACATTTTCTTACTGCAAATTACCTTTTGGGCTTAAGAATGCCGGAGCCACTTTTCAACGAGCGATGTCTTATGCATTTCATGACATCAAGCACATTGTGCAACCGTATCTCGATGATTTGCCTGCTCATTCTTTACATCGAGCTGATCACCTTGTCCACTTACGAGCAATCTTTATGAGGTGTAGACATTATCGAATTCGGTTGAATCCCCACAAGTGTGTTTTCTGTATAGAGACAGGTCGATTGCTGGGATTTGTTGTTGAAACAGAATGCTCAATTCTTTTGGGATGAGATTGCCCAACAATCTTTTGATGCACTTAAACACGCGTTGACCCATGCACCGTTGTTGCATCCTCCCAACTACAACCAGGACTACTTCTTATACTTCGCAGCTTCGCATTCCACCATTGGAATGGTGTGTTACACAGTAATTTATCACTGCCTTCCTGTCAGTCACCCTGCTGTGCCCAGAATTCACAATCACTAAGTGCTTGCTCCCTGAACTGGCTTAAAAACCCATTTTTCCAAAGTTTTGTTCATCAGCTCGTCTGTTCCTAAAATAACCGCGATGACAGGCGCCTTCCAGTGTATGCTGTGCACTGCCAGCGTGGAAGAACATCACTTTTCCGCGATGGTCCACAGCGCACCTTTTCCGTGTGCTTCCGCGCTGACATGACTTCTCCAATTGTTGAGATGCGCCGACAGCGCGGCAATTTCCCTATAATCCGCGCTGATCCAGTTTAGGCGAATTTGTTCAAACAACCTGCCTTCCAGATCCCTCCAGGCTTGGTTGTTAGCTTTGTGACTGTCGACTCCCTTCTATGGCATGTCTGTTCGACCCTCTCCAACAATTTGGCGACTCCGCTGGGGATCAGCCTTTTTTGTCTCTTGAGTCCACTTTTGTGTTTGGCTTTGATTGACCTCTTTCCGAGTTTTTGGGATTGTCTCTGTTGCTTGTGAACTTTCTGGGTGTTTCTGGGAAACATTTTTATTGTTGAAAAGCTCCTGCCTTTGGTTTTGGAAGTTTTTATTTTGGCTTTCCTTGTTTTTCGCTCTTAGCGCGTTTTAATTCCGAACAGTCGCGCTGACATCGCGACCCTGTTCTTTGGTTTTCTCTTCATCGCGCCTGTACGTCTAACAGTCGCGCTGACCTCGTTTTCAAGGGCAGCGCGCTTTATTCGTGTCCTTCCGCGCTGACGTCACGCCCTCACTTCTTTGTGGTTTCTGTCATCGCGTCTGTGTGCTTTATTTCCGCGCTGACCTCGTTTTTCTGAGACAGCGCGCTTTATCAGTGTCCTTCCGCGCTGACGTCGCAAAGTTGCTACAGGCCTCCCCCTGTCAGCGCCGAGTTGCTGAAGGCTACCCGCGCTGAGCCTGAAAAATTCATTTTTGACCAAATTGGCCTCCTAAACCTTTTGCTGTGACTTTCCCTTCTTCTCTCCACCTGTCTAATGACTTGTTTTTCACTGTCTGAACTTTGAACTGCTAGATTACGGAGCTTGGCTTCATAGGGTTTTGGTTTTGCTCAGTGCTTGAGTTTGCAAATACCTTCCCTTCTTTTGCTTTCGCTGCTTGGTTCGTGCTTCCATCTTTACTTTTACAATTGCTGGATTGTGTTGAGTCTCTAATTGACTGGTCGTGACTCTCGTCCGTCGGGTGTTTGCTTTTCTCTATTGATTTCGCACTCTGAGCCCTGGGACATCTAGTGGCCGCGTGTGTGTCAAGCCTACCATAAGGATTTTTGTTTGCTTATTTGACCAGCTGGTTCTAGACTTGTTTTCGCATTTGTTCAGTGATTGTTAGAAGTGTTTTTGGATTGTGTTTCCAAGTGGTCTTTTTCGCTTCCTCCTTTCTTGCAATCCTTGCTTGTCTTGCGAAGCTTAGATTACATAGCTCGTGCATTACTTTGTTTTCCGTTGATTCAGAAACTTTGGTTGAGTGTTTCGGGAACTTTGTGTGCTCTCATTAAGTAGTTTACTTGGTGTTCAGGTTCCTCCAAATTGCTTTAGGTGCTTTATGTCGTTGAAAAGAAATCAAACTAGTGGCTTGCTTTAAAAAATTTGAAAAGGAAAAGAACATTTCGTTGGCTTGCATCTTCAAAAGAAAAGTTTCCTTTCCTCGCTTTAGTTGCATTTAGCTGCTTGTTTGTTTGTATTCGTTTGGTTTGATTTAAAATTCTTTGCCCTCTCATAGTTAGAATTCATCGAACAAAAATGGAATTCTTTCGCATATAGATTGCATCTAAGTAATTGTGAGCGAACATACGATAGAGCTTGAAATCGAAACTTAATCTCAAGATCAACTGTAAAATGAACCAAATGAATCTAAAAACGCATTGGAACTAAACGCAAATATCTAGAGGTCTAGGTTAGAGACGTGTTCCGGCGTCTTAAAACATAGTCACTGTTGTTTCACATTAGGTTGGGTGATTCCTCCTTCTGTGACTCGATAGTGGTCTAACACGGACTGCGCTCCCACGTACCGTCGCGTATATAGGGAGACCCCACTAGGCTTTTATCCTTTATCCATAGGAAGCCGAGTCGGCCGCCCTACGATTCGCAATGCAGTGAACACAGCATTCACGAAGATTGACCACCCGTACCCTAAAAAGTATTCTGTGGTTTTGCGAAAAGTTTGGCACACCCTCTACCTAGAGTTCCAGAGCAGTCGCTTTTGATCCTTTTCGGACTCCCTAAACGAAAAGGTGCCTGTGAGCGTCTTGTCACTTCGTGCTCATTAAACATTCGAAGGAGACTGGAGTCATCTTTTGTCCTTTTCTCGACTCCTGAAATATGAAAAGGTCAAGTTTGGTTCTTGCGTCTTAAAATTAATTTGGCCACGATAACATTACCCTTTTTAGATCTTGTGTGCGATAGTTTTGAGTAGAGTTTTATCGGTAGTTGTTCTTAGGTTTTCTAAGGGGTATGGTCATCCTGGCTGACCCATCAGCCCCAGGTCCAAGTGATCAAGGCTCTCCGTCCTCTGTTGCTCCCGAGGTACCAGTTGTAAGCGGTACTCTTCCCGTTGTTCCGAGTATCCAGCCCATCAACGTACGTGCCCCAGGCAACCCAGATTACATAGAGGATTGGAATCCCATCTGGGAGCCGGATCATACCCCCCGTACCCCTCGTACCCCTCTCGGTATGTCATCTCCAATGGATGAGACAGCTTCCAGTACCGGTGAGACACCCGTGGTCACAGACATCGAGACCCCGATCCCGGCTTCCTCTCCCCTCCCTTCACGATATCAATCAGTGAGGGATAGGTATGCCGCTAGAACCACTTCTTCAACTATATGGGATCCTAATCTCGCTGCCTCCATCGGACCTTTTATTTTGCAACCCCTTTTTACACCCATTACGACAGGGCTTAACACGCCCGTCACCTCAGTTCCCACTCAACCTACTGTCTGTATAGCACATTCGACTCCGGTCGTCAGTGCTGTACCG
Source organism: Pinus tabuliformis (assembly GCA_031772625.1). Lineage (NCBI taxonomy): Eukaryota > Viridiplantae > Streptophyta > Pinopsida > Pinales > Pinaceae > Pinus > Pinus tabuliformis. The sequence continues at coordinate 1,250,726,354 of CM062809.1, forward strand.
GTTTCCTCATCTGAAAACCCTCAAGCTGGTTCTTTTGTTGGTGGAATTCCAGGATCAGGACCGTATGATGCTTATGGGGAACCTATAACGGACCCAGATTACGAAGGTCCTTTCTTCTACTATGATGAAAATGGTGAGTTTCTTGAGAGCATCCCAGGCCTCCCTAATCGTCCTTTTGAAGAAAACGAGGAACCCTTCATGTACGATAACACTACTGTGTTGCAGCCCATAGGACCAACCAACCAAGGCCCGCCATTCCACGTGCGAAACCCCCAGGGGCAACCACTGTATGGCCCGCCCGACCCAGGACAATCTGGGCACCCACAAGGTCAACCTTACCAGGAACAACCTATGGGCGTTGGAGGTCCGCCATATCCATATCAAAATCAACCTACTGGGCAAATAGAGCAACCGTCTTTTCAACAAGACCCACTTGGTTTCCAGCAAGGGCACCCCTCTGGACAAACTGGCTCAGTTTACAATCCTCCAAATCAACCAGCCGTCCAGCAAGGGTATCCTCTTGGGCAGGGTGGACAACCCTATGTTCAACAGGGCCAACCTACCCCTCAAATCACCAATCCTTCTGGGCGTGAGGGGCAACCTGCTATACAGCAAGGCCAACCCTCCACTCAGCCCATACACCAAGGAGGGCAGCCTGCTATACAGCAAGCCCAACCCTCTTCCCACTTTGGTCACGCTGGGGGACAAACGGGCCAACCGTCTATACAGCCAAATCAACCCGTTGTCCACCCTCATCGTCAACCTGGACAAGCTGGTCAACCTCGGCGTCAACCAGCTATCCAGCCAATTCGACCACCTGTTCCGCAAAGACAACCCTTGGCGGCACATGGACAACCTGGCGTCCAGCAAGGCTATCCTGCTGGCCAACCAGGTCCATCTCGAATCCGACCAAGTCAACCTTCGGGACGCATGGTTCAACCCCAGCCGGTTCAAGGACACTACTCTGGGCCTCAAACCCAAACAGGTTATCAACCCTCGTACCAAAGCGCGGTGGATTGAACGGCATTTACCTCGGAGGTATTCCCAGGAATAGATTGGCTCTGAGAAGCATTCTCGTTAGAGGCGTTTTGTTTCTGCTTCCCAGGGTTCGCGGTTGATTTCTTACTTGATGAATTCACGGAGCCAATAACCCCATCAACGGAAGGCTTTGGTGGAGCTTTGGTTTGTCCGTGCATCGGGGCATCTGGCAAATACTCATACAAAGTACCTGACTGAGAATACACTAAGTCAAGGTATTGAGCTCGCGCGATCGCTTGCTCCTCAGTTACACACGCCCCCATTGAAATATCTTTGGCAATTTTAGGGACAAAGGACGTGGTAAACCAGTCGGTCAGGAGTTGATCGGGAATCCAAAATTTAATCAAACGACGACGTCTTCTCCATTCATGTATATGATCGGAGATGTGCATCGCCGTATCCTGTTTCAGAGACGTGAGCAAATGGGTCCCAGTCTCGTACCGAATGGGTAACTGAAAATGAGTTAAAAAGGCCATAGCCAACGAGTTAAAGTCTGAAAACATGCCGCGGTTGAGTTCGATGTACCATTTTGCAGCTGAACCAGTGAGAGTCCTCTGGAAGAGGCGAAGTCGGATAGAATCATCAAGCCATGAGTTAGATGAACACCAAAGGTGATAAGTCATTACATGGGCCTGAGGATCCTCTCCGGCTTTGCCGTCGAACTTTGGACAGTCACCTGGTATCTTGGTCGGAACCGGTGGCCAATATGAGTTATGCAAAATAGGATCATTTGTTAACTTGGACACATCGGGTAATTCCAACGTAGCCAGAAATGGTAGCTGCGGGTTGAAGGACATCTGTGGCTGGGGGTTCGAGGCGATATTAGGGTTCCACCCAGATTGGGGTTGCCCCCACGAACTTTGTCCGGATGGGCCGGACCCAAAAGGACCTGGCGCGTAGGAATTTTGCCCTGATGGACCTGGCCCAAAAGGACCTGGCGCATAGGGAGTTTGTCCGTGGGAGTTTTGTCCATGTGCGGATGACTGTCCCTGTGTCTGCCCCCCAGCTCCCCATGAGTTAGCAGCTTGCCCGGCAGGTTGACCGTATTGATAATTTTGATAAGGAGTGACCTGTGGTTGCTGATAATTTTGATAAGGAGCATACTGATTTTGCCCCTGGGGTTGCTGGTAGCCATATGACTGCTGGGTCCCATACGGAGCCTGATAGGCAGGCTGCGTTTGGTACGAGGGTTGATAACCTGTTTGGGTTTGAGGCCCAGAGTAGTGTCCTTGAACCGGCTGGGGTTGAACCATGCGTCCCGAAGGTTGACTTGGTCGGATTCGAGATGGACCTGGTTGGCCAGCAGGATAGCCTTGCTGGACGCCAGGTTGTCCATGTGCCGCCAAGGGTTGTCTTTGCGGAACGGGTGGTCGAATTGGCTGGATAGCTGGTTGACGCCGAGGTTGACCAGCTTGTCCAGGTTGACGATGAGGGTGGACAACGGGTTGATTTGGCTGTATAGACGGTTGGCCCGTTTGTCCCCCAGCGTGACCAAAGTGGGAAGAGGGTTGGGCTTGCTGTATAGCAGGCTGCCCTCCTTGGTGTATGGGCTAAGCGGAGGGTTGGCCTTGCTGTATAGCAGGTTGCCCCTCACGCCCAGAAGGATTGGTGATTTGAGGGGTAGGTTGGCCCTGTTGAACATAGGGTTGTCCACCCTGCCCAAGAGGATACCCTTGCTGGACGGCTGGTTGATTTGGAGGATTGTAAACTGAGCCAGTTTGTCCAGAGGGGTGCCCTTGCTGGAAACCAAGTGGGTCTTGTTGAAAAGACGGTTGCTCTATTTGCCCAGTAGGTTGATTTTGATATGGATATGGCGGACCTCCAACGCCCATAGGTTGTTCCTGGTAAGGTTGACCTTGTGGGTGCCCAGATTGTCCTGGGTCGGGCGGGCCATACAGTGGTTGCCCCTGGGGGTTTCGCACGTGGAATGGCGGGCCTTGGTTGGTTGGTCCTATGGGCTGCAACATAGTAGTGTTATCGTACATGAAGGGTTCCTCGTTTTCTTCAAAAGGACGATTAGGGAGGCCTGGGATGCTCTCAAGAAACTCACCATTTTCATCATAGTAGAAGAAAGGACCTTCGTAATCTGGGTCCATTATAGGTTCCCCATAAGCATCATACGGTCCTGATCCTGGAATTCCACCAACAAAAGAACCAGCTTGAGGGTTTTCAGACGAGGAAACCGGTACAGCACTGACGACAGGAGTCGAATGCGCTATACAGACGGTAGGTTGAGTGGGAACTGAGGTGACAGGCGTGTTAAGCCCTGTCGTAATGGGTGTAAAAAGGGGTTGCGAAACAAAAGGTCCGATGGAGGCAGCGAGATTAGGATCCCATATAGTTGTAGAAGTGGTTCTAGCGGCATACCTATCCCTCACTGATTGATATCGTGAAGGGAGGGGAGAGGAAGCCGGGATCGGGGTCTCGATGTCTGTGACCACGGGTGTCTCACCGGTACTGGAAGCTGTCTCATCCATTGGAGATGACATACTGAGAGGGGTACGAGGGGTACGGGGGGTATGATCCGGCTCCCAGATGGGATTCCAATCCTCTATGTAATCTGGGTTGCCTGGGGCACGTACGTTGATGGGCTGGATACTCGGAACAACGGGAAGAGTACCGCTTACAACTGGTACCTCGGGAGCAACAGAGGACGGAGAGCCTTGATCACTTGGACCTGGGGCTGATGGGTCAGCCAGGATGACCAGACCCCTTAGAAAACCTAAGAACAACTACCGATAAAACTCTACTCAAAACTATCGCACACAAGATCTAAAAAGGGTAATGTTATCGTGGCCAAATTAATTTTAAGACGCAAGAACCAAACTTGACCTTTTCATATTTCAGGAGTCGAGAAAAGGACAAAAAGATGACTCCAGTCTCCTTCGAATGTTTAATGAGCACGAAGTGACAAGACGCTCACAGGCACCTTTTCGTTTAGGGAGTCCGAAAAGGATCAAAAGCGACTACTCTGGAACTCTAGGTAGAGGGTGTGCCAAACTTTTCGCAAAATCACAAAATACTTTTTAGGGTACGGGTGGTCAATCTTCGTGAATGCTGTGTTCACTGCATTGCGAATCGTAGGGCGGCCGACTCGGCTTCCTATGGATAAAGGATAAAAGCCTAGTGGGGTCTCCCTATATACGCGACGGTACGTGGGAGCGCGGTCCGTGTTAGACCACTATCGAGTCACAGAAGGAGGAATCACCCAACCTAATGTGAAACAACAGTGACTATGTTTTAAGACGCCGGAACACGTCTCTAACCTAGACCTCTAGATATTTGCGTTTAGTTCCAATGCGTTTTTAGATTCATTTGGTTCATTTTACAGTTGATCTTGAGATTAAGTTTCGATTTCAAGCTCTATCGTATGTTCGCTCACAATTACTTAGATGCAATCTATATGCGAAAGAATTCCGTTTTGTTCGATGAATTCTAGCTATGCGAGGGCAAAGAATTTTAAATCAAACCAAACGAATACAAACAAACAAGCAGCTAAATGCAACTAAAGCGAGGAAAGGAAACTTTTCTTTTGAAGATGCAAGCCAACGAAATGTTCTTTTCCTTTTCAAATTTTTTAAAGCAAGCCACTAGTTTGATTTCTTTTCAACGACATAAAGCACCTAAAGCAATTTGGAGGAACCTGAACACCAAGTAAACTACTTAATGAGAGCACACAAAGTTCCCGAAACACTCAACCAAAGTTTCCAAATCAACGGAAAACAAAGTAATGCACGAGCTATGTAATCTAAGCTTCGCAAGACAAGCAAGGATTGCAAGAAAGGAGGAAGCGAAAAAGACCACTTGGAAACACAATCCAAAAACACTTCTAACAATCACTGAACAAATGCGAAAACAAGTCTAGAACCAGCTGGTCAAATAAGCAAACAAAAATCCTTATGGTAGGCTTGACACACACGCGGCCACTAGATGTCCCAGGGCTCAGAGTGCGAAATCAATAGAGAAAAGCAAACACCCGACGGACGAGAGTCACGACCAGTCAATTAGAGACTCAACACAATCCAGCAATTGTAAAAGTAAAGATGGAAGCACGAACCAAGCAGCGAAAGAAAAAGAAGGGAAGGTATTTGCAAACTCAAGCACTGAGCAAAACCAAAACCCTATGAAGCCAAGCTCCGTAATCTAGCAGTTCAAAGTTCAGACAGTGAAAAACAAGTCATTAGACAGGTGGAGAGAAGAAGGGAAAGTCACAGCAAAAGGTTTAGGAGGCCAATTTGGTCAAAAATGAATTTTTCAGGCTCAGCGCGGGTAGCCTTCAGCAACTCGGCGCTGACAGGGGAGGCCTGTAGCAACTTTGCGACGTCAGCGCGGAAGGACACGGATAAAGCGCGCTGTCTCAGAAAAACGAGGTCAGCGCGGAAATAAAGCACACAGACGCGATGACAGAAACCACAAAGAAGTGAGGGTGCGACGTCAGCGCGAAAGGACACGAATAAAGCGCGCTGCCCTTGAAAACGAGGTCAGCGCGACTGTTAGACGTACAGGCGCGATGAAGAGAAAACCAAAGAACAGGGTCGCGATGTCAGCGCGACTGTTCGGAATTAAAACGCGCTGAGAGCAAAAAACAAGGAAAGCCAAAATAAAAACTTCCAAAACCAAAGGCAGGAGCTTTTCAACAATAAAAATGTTTCCCAGAAACACCCAGAAAGTTCATAAGCGACAGAGACAATCCCAAAAACTCGGAAAGAGGTCAATCAAAGCCAAACAAAAAAGTGGACTCAAGAGACAAAAAAGGCTGATCCCCAGCGGAGTCGCCATTCTACCTGCCGACCAACCAAAGACGGCATTCATTTGTCCATGGGGGACATTTTCTTACTACAAATTACCTTTTGGGCTTAAGAATGCCGGAGCCACTTTTCAACGAGCGATGTCTTATGCATTTCATGACATCAAGCACATTGTGCAACCGTATCTCGATGATTTGCCTGCTCATTCTTTACATCGAGCTGATCACCTTGTCCACTTACGAGCAATCTTTATGAGGTGTAGACATTATCGAATTCGGTTGAATCCCCACAAGTGTGTTTTCTGTATAGAGACAGGTCGATTGCTGGGATTTGTTGTTGAAACAGAATGCTCAATTCTTTTGGGATGAGATTGCCCAACAATCTTTTGATGCACTTAAACACGCGTTGACCCATGCACCGTTGTTGCATCCTCCCAACTACAACCAGGACTACTTCTTATACTTCGCAGCTTCGCATTCCACCATTGGAATGGTGTTAGTTCAAGAAGATGAATTCGGAGCGGAACATGTGATATATTATCTTAGTAGGACATTAAATCCCACTGAGCTAAAATATTCGCATGTGGAGAAATTGGCCCTAGCAGCCGTTTAAGCTGTCCAGCGCTTTCGTCACTACATTCTTCTCCGTAAAACTACAGTCATTTCGGATTGCAACCCTATGATTTATATTTTGACAAAACAACTGCTAGGGGGCAAGTACTCTAAATGGATCGTTATCCTGCAAGAGTTCGACTTGGAGTTCGAGAAGTCCAAGTCTAAGAAATCCTTAGTTTTTGCGGAATTGATGTGTGATTTCCCGCGTGCTGACACAGAGACTGTGGCAGAGGAGTCCATTGCGGACGAATCTTTGTTTCTTATCAGTACTTTAGATCCGTGGTACGGGGATATAATCATCTATCTCCAAACCCAAACCTTTCGGCCTGAAGCTTCAAAGTCGGAACGTCGAAAAATTCGGTTTCAATCCCAGCAATACAAGAGTATTGGAGATACACTTTATCGCCGGGGGGCAGACTTAATTTTTCGACGTTGTTTAACTCACGAAGAGGCTGAGAAGGTTTTGAATGATTGTCACTCTGGAGCATGTGGCGGTCATATGTCTGGGTATGCCACATCTCAGAAGGTGTTGCGCGCTGGCTACTTCTGGCCATCTATGTTTAAAGATTGTATCATTGCAGTCCGGAAGTGCCACAACTGTCAAGTTTTTGATCGCAAGATGCGCGCACCACCTGCTCCTCTCCACCCTATAATTGCCGTTGGTCCGTTCGCCAAATGGGGTATCGATTTTATTACTTGTAACCCTCACTCGGTCGGGGGGCATGCGTATATCATCCTCGCGGTTGATTATTTTACTAAATGGGCCGAGGCGATGCCTACATTCGACGCAAGCGGCAAAACAGCTGCAGTTTTCGTATTCAATCATATTATAACTAGGTTTGGTGTCCCACAAGCAATCATTACTGACCATGGGAGCCATTTTCGAAACATCATGATGACTGAGCTTACAAGCCAGCTTGGTTTGCGCCACGATAGCTCTACTCCTTATTATCCGCAAGGCAACGGTTTGGTTGAGTCTATCAACAAAGTTCTGGTTATCATGATCCGACGAACCATTGGTATTCATCGGTCAAATTGGCATAACATGTTATTTTCGGCGCTATGGGCATACCGAACCTCAGTGAAAACTTCAACAGGGTTCACTCCTTTCCAGCTAGTGTATGGCTTGGAAGCTGTGTTACCTATTGAATGCGAAATCCCATCACTTCAAATGGCTGTCGAATTACTTCCAGCTACTTCCGAAGAGGAGAAGCGTTTATTATACTTAGCTAAATTAGATGAGACTCGACGTGACACTACATTGGCAATCAAGACTCACGCGAAGCGAATGAAAGCTCAGTATGATAGAAATGTGACCCCTCGAAGTTTTTCAGAGGGAGACCTAGTGCTATTATATGATCAAGCTAACGATAAGCTAGGTGCTGGAAAATTTGTTCCTATGTGGCATGGACCCTATATTGTAAAGCTAAAGCTAGCAAAAGGGGCTTATGAGCTGGTAGATTTTGATGGGGACTCTTTGGGTAAACCCAGAAATGGACTTTACCTAAAGAGGTATTATGCTTAAATGGTGGGTATGGAGAATGTTTAGTTAGGTTAGGTTTTCTTTCTAGCTAGTGTGTTTGTTAGTTTAGTCAGTGTGCTTAACTTAAAGAGTGTGTTTTTCGTCGTTATTCTGGCTTATCTTGGTTTTACTCTTGATATTGCAGATGTCGACGCCTCTCCAAACATACATCGGATTTGCTGATGGTGCTTGTCGTAGTACACGGAATATCTCTTCCGCAGCCTGGGTTATCTATTCACCCTCTGACGAGTTAGTTTCTATGCATGGGGTAAGCCTCGGTCAAACAACGAACAACATTGCAGAATACAGTGCAGTGGTTGAATTATTATCCGAATCTATTTCATTTGGAATTCGACGTTTGATAGTGAGGTTAGATTCTGAACTTGTTGTATTACAGCTTAACAAAGTATATGCCATTAGAAATCCTGTGTTATTAAGGTTGTTTTTGAGAGTGCGTCTCTTGGAACGTGAATTTGATTACATTGAATATCAACATATTCCAAGGTCTTTAAATACATTAGCAGATGCAATTGCTTCTCGAATGTTGGACAAACATTTACGATAATCATGCAAGTAAATTTAAAAACATTTCATCACATATGTTAAACAAGATAAGCCGGTAATAGTGATATATATATAGATAGGAGTGTGTAAAAAAATATACATCGTCTTCGATCATAGGTTGAAAAACACCTTATGATCGGCAAAATGATAAGTACAAAAAGTCAAAAATGTCACATGTGTCTACAAAAGTGGCTAGCCAATCACTGGTGGTGCTCCCTATACGACACCACTGCACGGGCTACCTTACACAAAAATCTCCTAAACGGTCCAGGGACTGCGACTACATAGCGCTGAAGTCTGATAGGAATATCATCTATGGTAGTCTCAGGTATATCCACCGTCAGATGCTCTAGATCCTGCTCCAACTCAGCTAGTGACTCTGCAGCCGCGTCCTGTGGGGCCGGTGCCGGTGCAACTGGATGTCTCCTCTCAAAAGGCCGGAGGTTGGCTGGCCGCCGTGGACCAACATCTGCATTTTGAAAATTTTTACTGTCAGTTTTGAGACGATATATATAAAAACAAAAAAACACATAACTTGAAAACTTGTGAAAAATAAAGTACCTCTGTCATCCCATTGTTCTCCCCGTGGAAGAACCATGTCCGGATCACCTCGAAAATCTACTCTGGCATACGGAAAGTCCTGAATCGAGAAAACCTGGTCCTCTAACCAGTGAAAATAACTATCAGGGAATCGAACAACCGCCGCGCCCTCGTCAGGATGCCGGGCCATCACCGTAACCCATCGTATCAGCTTTGGCTCCCGAGGACCCAAGATTTCAACAGTGAGTTGCTGAGGGATCAGCATCAGAATTCTCTCTAAGGCAAAGCTCACAACTAGAGGCCCATATCCAAAGGTCTTTAGTTGTCCGTTCTTTGCCCTAGTCAGTTGGCCCTTCATATTGGCCGACACAGCATCACACCAGTTGAAAATGGTGCCTTGGAAACAGTCAATCGCCATTCGCATTTGGGACCCGGTGGCAATATGTAAAGAGGCTGCACCGCAAATTCTGGTAACCGTGAAAGCTATAACCTTGAGTTCACGCAGAGAGATGTGTTTGATTTCCACGCCTTTCGCATGGTGTGCATTGGGTGTGCACCAATCTGCCCGGAGACTAGCAAGGGATTGGCCACCCGGCCTAGTCCCGGCTAGATTGAGTTGCTCACCCCTATTTGGCAAGCCAGTGAGAAAGTATATATCAGAGGGCTCTATCTCGAGCTGGTGCCCTCCGATGTAAAAGCATTGCTCATTAATGTTCCATCTCTCAACCAGCCACTCCAAGAATCTCACCTGAGCCCTCATGCCAGGTATGGCCCAGTATTTATATAGTCCGCATGCTTTTAGGGCATTAATGGAAGGTTGATGATTAATTGCGGCTAAATCAACGTCCTCGTGCTCTCTTTCTCTCCAATCCAACATGGTGAGTGCCCTACACACCAACAAACAAAGATTAGAATTGATTTGGGAAATTTTAAATGGTTCTTTGTGGAGTTTGGGGTTTCAAATTCTGCCTTTTGCGGGGGACGCACCCCGCGTTCAGGACACAGAGCGTCGGGACGCAGCTGGCCTGAAGGTGGGCTGCGTACCCCGACCTTTTTCCTGTGTGGAAAAAAGTCAGGGGACGCAGGTTACCTTAAGGCCACCTGCGTACCCCGCAGAGTGTTTTTTGAAACCCAAAACCCCCCAAAAATAAAAACTAAAACCTAAAACAAACTTTTAATCGGATGAAATTGAAGAGTAGGATGTTGTAAAATACCTGGAAGAGACGGCGTTCGATTCTGACGGTCGGATTCTCCGCAGCGACCACGGGAAGTTTCTTGCCAAAAGCCCTTTTTTTCAACCTCAACAGTAAAATGGTAAAAATGACATGGTAAAAAGTCTTTTTATAGGTTTTTTGGATGAATGAATGCTAGGTTTGTTCATTTTTCACCATGGAAGGATATTTTTCAATGCATTTTTTCCTATCTTAAACAGGTATGAGTAATGTGTCGTTTTTGTGCAGGACAAAGGGATGTAGAGGAAAAATTGTCATTTTTCACGAACCAAAATATCAGTCATCTTTTAATCCCTTTTCTGACTCCTAAAACATGAAAAGATTGCCGAGCGTTTCTTTTACACTCGTTAAAACATAATTAAAAGACGGTCCCCTTATAGCTCTTTTCTGACTGTAAAAACAGGAAAAGATTGCCGGGTTTTTGTCGTTTCAAACTCGATATGGAAATAAAACGACGTGTCCCTGATCGCTTTTTACTTTTCAGGTCAGTGGCACTAATTATGAAAGTACTCCTTGGTCGCAAGATCAAGCGGTTCCCCCAGGTATTATTTTATACTTTTTCGGGCTTGAGGGACACAAATCTACGAAAAAGTTCAACTTGGAGTCTTCTTAAGTTTTTCAGACTCTCTAAAATTGAAAAACGCCGAGTTTCTCCTATACTGGACTCATTAAAAATTTCACAGTAAAGGACCTGTTCAATTACAAACAGGAACAAACCACTCCTTCCTAGGGTTCGAATCAAAACTAGGTTGGACTCATCCAAAGGATGAGCATATAATCAAGCATATGTTATCCTCCTCAAGCTTGTTAAAAATAAAGAGGTACTTGCCAGAAATGGTGGGGGAAAAGAGAGAAGAATGAGCCTGTTTGTTATCTTTTGTCTCAGAAGAAACTTTATTACCACTCTTGAACACGACACTTTTCATTCACCTGGGTTGGGAAATCTTTCACCTCACAGTTGATCAAACCACTTTGAAAGTCTTCAGCCGGGTTCCAGGTATTAACTTTGAGTCATTTATCACCAAGCCATCTGTCGTGTCGTTATGTGTTCAAGAGGTCTACAAGCAAAACTTTCATCTGCAAAATACTTATCATCCATTTGACCATCCCTGAGTCAGTCCTTACAGCAACATTTCTTCAACTTGAACAATGATTTCGTGTTGTGGGCTTGCCTGCAACGGGTCGCTTTCTATCGACATCAGCACATTATGTAGAGAGATGACTTAGAAATCGTTAGTACCTTGAAGTCTGCATGCATCAATGGCAGGTTTCTCGCCTTTGACGTCAGTCTACATCATTGACTTTCGATCGAAGGACTCCGTGAAATGTTCGACATCAACTCATTCATTCACATCTCATGGATTGTACTGGGTACTTTGAGAACCATTGACATTACTGGTGGTTTCTCTCACACTTGTTAACAGTTTACATCATCGACTGGTAATCAAGTGGTTTCTACCATGTTCGACATCAGCTCATTTATTCGCATGGATAGAATCGTACCAATTCGGAAAGTAGAAGTGAAGACCCTGGATCTAGTTTCCACCATCCAGGCTGCAAGGAGTTTTGTATTCATTATCTAAGTAGACTAATCATAAACAGATGGCTGCGCCCATACTGTATCTACAAAAGTCTATGATTATGATGTACTGCAAGATCATTCCTGTATCAGAGTAGTTAGTCTATTAGTTAAAGTTTTAATCTGAGTATGGGAATGCCTACCTCAGTGATGATATAATCTTATACATGTATTTTGTGTTGAAAATTGCAGGTTCTGACCAGGCTCTCCACGAGATAATCCTTGAAATGATAAAGCGCTTCACGGCTTCGCACTTTAGGGGGAAATCTGTTACACTAAAAAATGTCACCATGACTATTTACAGTTAGTATGGCTCTATCAACAGTCACGCTACCCTCTTAGGCAAGTCTTATGCCTCTGCTCTCCATGTCAAACTCCAAAAAGAGAGAAAGTCTTTGTAAATGTATTTATCTCTGGGTACGCAGGTTCTCTCTACCTTACCTGCGGGTACGCATCCAATGTTCACAAAAACTGCGTCTTTGGACGCTTTGTATGTAAAGGGGCAGGTGCGTCCCCCTGTAAAGGTCAAAATGTGCAAGTTTCATCTTTAAAAAGTTACTTGTGGTCATTTCTAGAGCATTCTAGAAGGTTGTTCGACGTGCATTGAGTGCCTCCAGATGGTTCATGTACCCCTACCAAAGAGGAACTTATCCCATCAATAAGGGAGCTATCCCATCCAAAGAGGGGATTATCCCATTGATGGTGGACCTGATTAACTTCCTCTTGAGCACTATAAATACAGGCATTGGGCCAGAAGGAGAGGAGGTTGGAAGCTATACATTTTTAAGGGTAAATGCTGCAGGAATTAGGACTCCCATTTAGAAGCTTGTGAGGAGAGATTGCCATCTTTGCTTGTTCTATTTGGAAGTGGGTGAGCTTTGTCAAAGTAAAGGAGAACTCTTGATGGACCCTGGGAGGGACTTGCACAACACCAAGGCTCAGGTTGTATTTGTTCCTTTTGTTACCTATTAATGCAAATGAGTCCATTCTTCTCAATAACTTATTATTTATGAGTTGTTTCATGTACTCCTTGGTCTATGTGTTAAATATGTTTTATTCTATGAGATTATCAAGTGCTATTTAATTGTTTGATTGTTAGTGGATGCAGGTTTCAAAGTGAAGGAGGAGCTCATCTGGATCAGCGGATCTGGACTGCTACAACAGCACTGGACTACAGGTAGGATCTAAACACTTGATTTCCCATATAGTAAATGCATGTTTAGAGAAGGATTGCTCTTGTTTGTCTTGTTTGTCACTAGAGAGTCTTAGGCTCCTAGGGAGGTTGGTTGTGTCCGCCCAATTGACTCTTTCCGCCTGACACTCCTATGTTGAAAAGTTGGCTCTTGCAGCTGTTCAAGCAGTACAGAGATTTCGACACTATATCCTCTTTTGCAAAACTACCATTTTGTCAGATTGCAACCCTATGACTTATATTCTGTCGCGTCAGTTACTCGGGGGCAAATATTCGAAATGGATAGCTATTTTGCAAGAGTTTGATATGGAATTCGTAAAATCCAAATCAAAGAAATCTCTAGTTTTCACGGAGTTACTATGCAACTTCCCATCGTCGTCAAACGATTCAACATCCAAAGCATCAATCGTGGATGAATATTTGTTTATGATATCATCGAGAAATCCATGGTATGGAGATATAATCATCTATCTCCAAACCTAAACATATAGGCCTACTACCTCTTGCTCAGAACAACAACGTACTCGATACCAAGCAAAAGACTACATGATCATCGGTGATACACTTTACCGTATCAATATAGTTATGTGAAGGTGACTCACCCATGAGGAGGTCGAAAAAGTCCTGAATGGTTGCCATTCAGGCGTGTGGGGGGGGCATCAATCTAGTTATGCTACGGCACAAAATATTTTACGAGCAGGTTACTTTTGGCCAACAATATTCAAAGATTGCATAACCGCAGTCAAAAGTTGCCATGCTTGTCAAATGTTCGATCACAAAACCAGAATACCACCCGCACCTCTGCATCCAGTAGTTTCTGTTGGGCCATTCACCAAATGGAGTATAGATTTCATGTCATGTAACCCCACCTTGGCCGGGGGGCATGGGTATATCATACTCGCAGTTGACTATTTTACAAAATGGGCCGAGGCGATGCCTACATTAAACAACAACGACGAAACGACTGCTCTTTTCTTTTTTCAATCATGTAGTCTCTAGGTTCGGTGTTCCACAAGCTATAGTCATAGATCATGGATCGCATTTCCGCAATCACATAATGGTCAAATTGGCTGCCAAATTAGGATTGTCTCATGACAGTTCTACTCCGTATTATCCGCAATCTAACGGACAAGTTGAGGCCATCAACAAAGTCCTGAAGCGATGCTACAAAGGATGATTGGAGTCCACAAACGGAGTTGGCAACTAATCCTATACTCAGCCTTGTGGGCATACAAAACCTCGGTAAGAAATGCGATCGGGTTTACACCCTTTCAGCTGGTGTACGGCCTGGAACCTATATTACCAATTCAGTGTGAGATTTCATCTCTCAAGCTCGCAGTGGACCTTTTCCCTGGAACTTCAGAAGAAGAGGCTCATTTCTTGGAACTAATCCGATTGGATGAAACCCATCATGATGCCGCCTTGGCTAACGAAGCTCATAAGAAACGAGTTAAGGCACAATTTGACAAAAATGTCAAACCCTGTGTCTTCTCAGAAGGTGACTTGGTCTTGCTTTATGATCAGGAATCCGATAAATTGGGAGCAGGTAAGTTCCAATCTTTGTGGATGGGTCCCTACATTGTTAAACGAGTGTTAGAAAAAGGATCCTATGAGCTATTAGATTATGATGGGATTCCACTGGCACAACCCTGAAACGGGTTGTACCTTAAGCATTAGTATGCTTGACTAAGTGTAGTAATCTCTTTATATGATTTTGTTACATTTTTGCTTTCGTCAAGAGTGATCATTTTGGTTAGGTAATCCACTTTTGAATTTGTTTCAGATGTCAAACCTATTGAAATCATTTGTTGGATATGCCGATGGAGCTATTCGTAGTACGCGTAACCTATCTTCTGCAGCCTGGGCCATTTTTGATCCAAGCAGCGAGTTAGTGAGTTTCAGAGAAGTATGTATTGGTCGGTCAACGAACAACATCACTGAGTATAGCGCGTTGATAGAACTTCTCTCTGATGCCATCGCACGTGGCATATGTCGATTTATTGTCAGGCTAGACTCACAACTCATCATTCTACAACTTACTGGCATCTATTCCATTCAGAATCCAGCTATCTATCGTATGTTCCTAAGGGTCAGGATTTTGGAAAGCGAGTTTGATTCTATTCAATATCAACACATTTCCATAAAATTAAACACATTAATTGATTCATTAGCAAATTTGTGTTAGATAGACATTTGCAACATTTATAAAAGAAAGCATTTCAATCAACATTTGCATCAGGATCATATAACTTAACCAAAATAAAGCTCCGAAAATCAAAAATACATATAACTGTTTATAGTTTGTCAAAATGTTCTGTGTCTAAGACAAAATCTGTCACATGACCCAAAAACTCAAAAATGCAGGAAAAGCACCCTAGACTAATGGTGCTGGTGATAACAAGTCATTGCCTGTGTGATCATACGTAAGAGCCTAGTCCATCGACTCGACACACCACTAGTATGGCGCTGTAATCTCAGAGGTAACTTGTCGGTCCTCACATCTTGAATAGCAAGGGTGAGACCCTTGATCTGATCCTACAATACTGCAAGGGTCTTGGCGACGTCCAGATCACGAAGGACAACCCTCCCTACGACCTCTCCTGCTGGAACGACAACTGCTACTCTTGGGCACACTGTTGGTCGCACTGGTCCGGTATCTTCACAAATATATGGGTTTGATTAGTCTTGATAACATTTAAAAAACATAAGAACATTATAAAAATAATAAACAAAGATATGGTCAAATCTTTTACTTATAACACCCCATTGCTTGCTAGTCGACAACACCAAATCTAGGTCACCCCGGAAATCCATCCCAGCATATGGATACTTGGCAAAGACCATCTGCTGACGATTGAACCACTCAAAGAAGGCATCAGAGAATGAAATCTGCGATTGACCAGCATGTCTAGCCATAAGATCAACCCACCTCTGTATCCGTGGTTCTGTCGACGCTGGCACTTCGAGTGAAATGTACTGTGGCTGCATCAGTGGGATTTTCTCCAAGGCGAAAGCGGTTAGAATAGTACCATAACCGAAGTTCTTGGATCTTCTATTCTTCACCTTGGTAAGCTGTTCTTTTATAACTGGAAGTACTGCGTCACACCAATTGAATACCTTTGGTTCAAGGCATTCCAGAGCATACTGCATATAGGACTTGTTGGCCAAATGAAGAGCCGCACTCCCAGCTAATCTAGCAAAGGTGAATAAGATAGTCCTTAAGGACCGGTCAGTGACATCTCGAAGACTGATATTTCCATCCTTGCTCGGCTGGGATCCATCTCTACAAAATCGATGAATATAATCCCTCATGGATTCACCTCCATGGGCGGATCCTAATAGTGAGAGAGGGGCTCCATTCATCGATAAATTCCTCGATAAACCGGTCAAGAAGTAGATATCCTCAACTGTCAAAGGGGTGGATTTACCTCGAATCTGGAACACTTGGTTGGTAGGATCCCATGCATCGAGAAAGTATTGCAACAAATTGATTTTTTGCCTCATGCTGGATATGCGGAAGAATTTGAGCAAGCCACAGTTCCGCAATGCAGTCACCGTACTCGGATCATGTAAGGCAACCATATCCTCTTCTTCATGCTCGCATTCACACCATGTAATGACCATCTTGATCCGATGAATCTCTAAAAAACAAACAAGAGAATGATTAGGATCCTGATTCAGGTAAAAAGAGGCAAAATTTCCATGAAAAAACAGTGCATAAACTTTCCTCTTTGCGCCCATCGCACCCTAGCTGTGTACTAGGTGGGATGCATACTGACTGGCCAATGGCTAGCTCAGGATGCATCACACTTTTCAATGTATACTAGGTGCGATGGGGAAGAACAAATTGTTCAAACCCTAGAGGCCCAGAAGAACAGGAAAACATGCTCAGCATCAGAAAAGGAAAGAATGTAACCCTGCTCCTACCTAGTCTAGATGGTGCCAAAAATAGTTAACAGAATCTTCCGGAATCAGCTGGTGAAAATCGAGAGGGAAAATACCTCCAGAGCTCCAAAAATCCCAAATTTGAATTAAATGGTAAAAATGAGAGGTAAAAACTACTTTTACGTTACTATTCACGTAGTTCAAGTAAAATATTGTTGTTTAACTCATTTTTCAAGCATGTATTTACATTTCTATTCAATTTGATGGAGTAATCGAACAGGTAGTACGACCGTCAAAAGAACATAGTGTTAATGGTGAAATCAACATCTCTGATTATTATCACGAGCAATTTTATGTGAAGTTCAAGCTCGTTAAAGAATAGACCTAGCAATGAGCAAATGTTCCCCCAGAGTTTAAGCTCATTAAAAAATGAACCCACCTTCGGTAAATTATCTTTGCGATTGCATAACTATCAACTTTTGAACCTTGGTCGTGTTCTTACCATCACCTCCACTCTTTTTTAGCCAATCGTATGCCTCCATTTGATTGTTTTCCCTTTTGAGGAACAACTACGACGAATGATCCTATTAGCCACCTTCTCTACATTGTCGTGATTGAAAAGTTACAAACCTTATATGGAACCAGTTGCTATCCAAAAACATCACTCGTTCCTCAAAAAACGAGTCTCCCTTAAGCTCCTTTCATCCGACTCGTAAAATATGAAAAGATTGTCGAGCAATTGGCCTCTCCAGCTCGTTAAAGCGTTCAGAAGTGCCATCCCTCCTCTAGATTTTAATATTTTTGGACCTAACGGATCATTACACAAAAAGATCAAGTGCTTATCTTGTTCGGCTCGTTAAAACTATCGAAAAGTCATCCCTTTCGTATTATTTTATACTTTTTTCGGACTTAAGGGATTATATTACGAAAAAGGACTACTGGAGTTGCCATTCCGTCTCTTTTTAGACTCTCTAAATTTGAAAAGGACCGAGTTATCTTTGTCGTTAAATTCGTTAAAACAATAGCAACAAACTTGTCCATGTAGACAAGAGCGAGTTTCACTGTCTCTAGGATCGTTAAAATATAGCGACAGGTTTGCCTGAAGGGAAAATTATAAAACAAGCATATGTTATCCTCCTCAAGCTTGAAAAAAATAAAGGGGTACTGGTGAGAAATAACTGTGGAAAAAGGGAAGAAAACTTGAATAACTTCATTGGTAGCAGGTCGCTCTTGAACATGACACTTTCACTCCATCACCATGATTGAGTCGGGTCGGGTTATACCGTTCACCGGTCACATCACCATTGGTCCTCCATACCATCCATTTTGGGGTTAATGCTACCAATCCATTCAGTGTCACCGATATGTTCAAGAGAAGTCACTCAGAGAATTCACCCACCCAGCGAACGCCTCATCCGCTGCAATACCTTAACACTCCATTCTTTCATGATCGCCACCCTGAACCTTGTATCATCAGATCATTTTTACCTCCACAAAATCATTTGCTCCGTTCTGTGTCGTTGATCTGAATTTGAAACTACTTGTAAATGGTTTGCAAGGTATTCAATTCAGAAATATACATGTTTAAAAGATGTCCATGTCTTAGAGAAAAGAAACAAATGAAAATTTCAGCTATTCATGACCCATTTAAGTATAGAAGATTTATTTCCTTTTACTGTTTAACAAACTAAAACGAATTTGTTCTGCAAAATAAATCAACCATAGATGCAAAAGAAGTTGATGAAGCAGTTCACCCCTCTTGGGCTACGTCTGCTGGGTCCAAGGCTCCCAATTGGGCCTGTCCTTGTTTTAATTAAATGCTCAAATTGAATATACAACTGAATATAAGCATCTACAGGTGGAATATATGGCAAAAACGGATTCAAAACACTTGAATCCTTCAGGATTGACTACTGGTTCACCTCAAATGGGTACCTGCAACCCTATACAGTCTTCCCAATACTGGGCCCTGGTGGCTCCTAGAACTTCCACGGATCAAAAACCTCTGCAAATGGCCTCAGATGGCTATAAGACCTATGCCAATGGCTTCAGAAGGTCGATAATACCCAAGATAAAAAAAAATTCGTCCAAAACCGCCTTTCCTAGCCAAAGTTATGGCCATTTACTCCCAACTGCCAGCTTGGCCTAAAATCACTCCAGCGAAAACTGGCTAACTTCCAGATAACCCCGCAAAATATGGGGCGGCCGCCAAATTTGGCGCCACCGCCAACAGATCCACTAAATCTGCCATAACCGACGGCTAACTGCAGTTTAACTCCACCATGTGACCGCAAATTCCGGGTTGGCTGTTTGCATGGGATTCCGTGCCAACGGTTAAGTCCTGGCACCTGGTTCTTGGCCTGAGGTCACGTGGTATGGGGGCTGAATGCAATACAACCTTTTAATATATTTTACTCTGCCAACAAGTCAAATCTGATCCTATTGGTATGTTGGTAAGGCGTTTGACTTGTGGGAAGGAGGTCGTGGGTTCGATCCTCCATTCGTCCAACAATTTTGAAATCTGCCCATACATACTTGATGACGTCATCTTGGGCTACGTGGCGGCCTCCGAGCCTGCCACGTGGCAACTTGTGATTGGCTGCCCAAAAAGGAATATTCCTTGTAATATTCCAAGGAATATTTTGTGGAATATTCTTTTTTAATTTTTTTTTTGAAAAATTCAAAAATTAAGGGTTATTGGGCGATTTTGTTTTTGGCATAACTTTCTCATACGGCGACCGTTGTTCAAACCGTTTGTGGCACCGAAATCAGGAAGACAAGCTCTATCTGGTCGTTTAGGTTTGAATCAGTTTTGAGCATTTTAAATTTTGAGCATTTTACGACACTTGGGGCATGAGCCCCTGATCACGCCTCCCCATTGGGAAGCTTTTGGACCCCAAAAGCCTTCAAATACCTGTTAAAGAGGTGAGGGTACAACTCCCTCACTCTGTCCACCTCCATCCACTTTGCCTTGTTTGGTTTGCTTCCTTTGAAACCAACCCGAACATAGTCTACATTGCCCCTCCTTGAAGTGCGTGTCCTTCTGTCAAGTATTGTATCTTCTTTCAGCTCATCTAAGAATTCTGGCAAGAAATCTTCTATAGATGGCAGCTGAACAACACTTTCATGATCAGAAATCAAAGGAGTTTCATACAAACGTAAGTTCTCCACATTGAAAACAGAATACATTTGCATGTAGGAAGACAAATCTAATTGAAAAGCATTATTTCCAACCTTCTTGAGGATTTTGAATGGACCATAACGAATAGGCTTCAAATTTTTACCTTCTCCTTGCATCCTTTCCTTACTAATGTACAACCATACCTCATCCCCTTCTTGAAACTTGTGATCGACTCTATGCTTGTCGTGTCTTTCCTTGTACTTGCCTTGACTCTTCTCAATCTGTTCTTGAATTTGCTGATGTATTTGCTAAATTCTTTCAATGAATGAACGAGCTTTGTCAATATCACTATGTCCCTCAATGGCGACATCTTTCTCAAGAATGAAACCAAGAGGTGATTTTGGCAAGTAACCTGTTATCACAAAATCAGGTACTGAAGGCTGCCAATCAGCAAGATTCTGTGTAACTATTTCAAACCAGGCTTTAGACTAAGGCTTAGCCTCCTTAGTCAGAGAGGGCTCTCTCACAGACTATGAATATTGACTAATAACAAGGAAAGATGGCTAACTCTTAAAACACATGAAAAATAAGCTGGCTGGACAAATATCAAAGTGATTCCCATTGGGCTTATGGAGTCTCACACATCTCAGCAAACAAGCAACACTATCCTTTCATAGAAATCAGGGCACTTTACATCTAATGTTCAAACATAACTTACATAAAACACAGTTTGCCAAGGCATACAGGAAGTTAGAGCATGACACATGAGTTCTGAGTGATTATGCAGTAACAAAACTGTAAAAGAACACTAAAGAGAATAAACCATCATACATTTGAACCCTTAGATCTATTGTGAATCCTGAGAAGAAACAACAGTCCTTTGCATTACTGAAATCTGCTATACATAAACCAAAATAGTCTTCTCTTTTATCAAAACATCCAACAACCCCAATTACATCCAAGTCTGATCTATATATAGGAATACATTCTTAACCACCTTGAGCTTCCTCCTCCAACATGAGGGGAGCTCGAAGACTGCTACTAATTACCCCTATCTACCATTTAACTAACTTCATTAAATGCATTAAGTGCTGAGCTGTAATTACAAAGAGTCCTAACTAAACTAAAACTCTGATTTTATTCTCCTCGTAGCATGATTCTTTCTTGATCCTTGACACCTAGATTTCTCTTCATTCAGCTGAGATGGCATGAGATGGGCAATTAATGTCCCATGCTGGCTTTGAATACCGAAGGCTTTGATCTGTTCTGTATTGGCTGAAAATATCCCTAAATTTTCGGTTCTGGTCCCCCATCACCGAGTATGCAACAATGGATACTTTAAGTCCTTAATAACCCAAGAAAATAGGGCAACACCATGCTCCTGATATGCTGGACACCCCTTTCCATGTACCTGTGTGATGACACAAAAACCTTTTTAATGCTGATAGGAAAGTCTTCAAAATTTGGTTCACTGATCATTAATTATGCAGCTTCAGCAGTTTCGTAGTGCGCTACGAAACTGCTGAGTTGTTCCCGAAAATCACAGTTTCCTGTATTAAACTCTGACTGTCTTGAGCTTTATTTTCTCAATGGCCACTCATTTTCTCTTGGATGAAGCATTCGGTTAAGATATAATTCCTCCAGGGACCCTGCTCTTTATGCATAAAACCTGAAAAAGGACATCATGTCTCGTGTTATCATATAGCAATGTCTCCATTAGAATATGTCTCAGTTGTACTGAATGTTGATCCATTTTATACATAACACCTGTGCGCATAAGTTCAAAAATCCAGTTTTCAATCTAACCATGGACATGCCCATTACGGCATTGACAGTGAGTGTTTTGCAGATGTACTGTCATAATGGAGAACAATACAAACCCAGAAGTCAAAAGCTGCAATGTGAGCACACATCTGAAGCTTTAACAGCTATTCCTTTGGTGATGCACATGTTCCACACGCAGAATGAAACACAATCCCCAACTGCAGCTCGCCCTATCACATGGACCTTGTCAACAACAACTGCAACATGTGTCAGTACCACAACACCTAATCGATCTAAACACACAATAGATTCTGATAAGTATAACAGCTGGGTGAAAATGGCTATGGATTCGAAAAAATTCCCAATTTCGTAGCACAACCAGTGCAACATCTGAATTACGCGCTACGAAATCACCTAAAAGATGTTGCGCTGCGAAACTGATAAAGGGATCTATGCGCTGCGGAAACACTTTGTCCTCAAGCTAGTCTAAGCAACTTTGGCATCAAAATTTTCAGTGATAACAGTGGCTCCACTTGGGATAGTGTGCCCTTGTGGTACACTAAGAACTCGCAGGTTCAGTGTCTTATCCATTTATGACAAACAGAAATTTGCTTGACAAGTATCATTTTCAAGCTTCTGGGGCCTTCACCTCGGGCTTAAGCTTGATGATCACTGTAGGAGAAAGAAATCTACATTTATTGAAAAAAAAGAAATGCTTAGTCAACCTTGAGCTTATTTTCATTTTCCTACCTACCTACCCTAACAATTCAACTTCCTTCTGCTCAATCAATATGAAATTTCCAATGTAGCCAATCCTTTATTTTATCTGATATTTGAGTTTTTTGACTGCATTGGAGTTCAGAGCCACAATAATATTGTGATGACCACTACCACTGAAATTGCCTCTGATCTTCATAGAAAAACTGAAAAACTTGAGAGTAAAACTCTTCCATGTAGTCAGCTACAGGATCCCAGAATACATGATCAGCTTGATGATTCTTGTAACTTTCAGGTTGTGCAAACTACTCTTCAACAACAGTGTACATCTCCTTAATCGTGAAAGAGAAAGGAAACGACACTCTCTCCTTGTGTTCTGCCATAGAAAGCTTCTGAAAATAATGATCATGATTATGAAGATTATATGCCTGAATTTGACCTTCTAAACCTTCAATGTCTTTCTCAATGTCTTTGGCAAATTCATCCAAAAATTTCATCTTATCCTCTGCCTTGCAGTCACATGACTTTAGATACGAGGACAAGGACAAAGAAAAATTTTCATCTGTTTCTCCATTACTATGATCATTATTCCATTGTTTGAAACCTTGAACTGAAGGAGAGTTTGCCACCGCATCTGATCTATCCATCCATTCCTCCAAAAACATAAGCCAAAAGTCTTGAAATGACTTAATGGATTTGACAGGAAAGCTTTCAACCCATTGTTTACATTTCCCTTGAAGTGAATCATAGAATAACATAATGCAAACATCCTCATGTTTAACTCTAAGAAGCTTTGAAAATTCACAAAAATCTGTTATATGCTTCAAAGTTAAACTCAAATCTTCTCCGTTGAATTTTGGACCATTCCTTAGAAAATATGCATCCTTGGGAAAATGATTTGGGAAACCATGAATTCCTGAAAAATCTATGCATGCATACCTTGAAATAAGAATGGTAGCATCTGGGTCTTTCATAACTCCAGTGGAATCACCATGAACCTATGAATTTCGAATTCTTCAACAATGGAGTCGCCAAGGTAGTTTTGCAGCCTCAAAAACCCTCTGAGCTCCTGCTACCTTCAGAAGTTCAGCTTCATGATTTCAGGAAAGAATAATCTTCAGGCTCCCGACAAACGCACCAAAATGTTATCACAAAATCAGGTACTGAAGGCTGCCAATCAACAAGATTCTGTGTAACTATTTCAAACCAGGCTTTAGACTAAGGCTTAGCCTCCTTAGTCAGAGAGGGCTCTCTCACAAACTATGAATATTGACTAATAACAAGGAAAGATGGCTAACTCTTAAAACACATGAAAAATAAGCTGGCTGGACAAATATCAAAGTGATTCCCATTGGGCTTATGGAGTCTCACACATCTCAGCAAACAAGCAACACTATCCTTTCATAGAAATCAGGGCACTTTACATCTAATGTTCAAACATAACTTACATAAAACACAGTTTGCCAAGGCATACAGGAAGTCAGAGCATGACACATGAGTTCTGAGTGATTATGCAGTAACAAAACTATAAAAGAACACTAAAGAGAATAAACCATCATACATTTGAACCCTTAGATCTATTGTGAATCCTGAGAAGAAACAACAGTCCTTTGCATTACTGAAATCTGCTATACATAAACCAAAATAGTCTTCTCTTTTATCAAAACATCCAACAACCCCAATTACATCCAAGTCTGATCTATATATAGGAATACATTCTTAACCACCTTGAGCTTCCTCCTCCAGCATGAGGGGAGCTCGAAGACTGCTACTAATTACCCCTATCTACCATTTAACTAACTTCATTAAATGCATTAAGTGTTGAGCTGTAATTACAAAGAGTCCTAACTAAACTAAAACTCTGATTTTATTCTCCTCGTAGCATGATTCTTTCTTGATCCTTGACACCTGGCTTTCTCTTCGTTCAGCTGAGATGGCATGAGATGGCATGAGATGGGCAATTAATGTCCCATGCTGGCTTTGAATACCGAAGGCTTTGATCTGTTCTGTATTGGCTGAAAATATCCCTAAATTTTCGGTTCTGGTCCCCCATCACCGAGTATGCAGCAGTGGATACTTTAAGTCCTTAATAACCCAAGAAAATAGGGCAACACCATGCTCCTGATATGCTGGACACCCCTTTCCATGTACCTGTGTGATGACACAAAAACCTTTTTAATGCTGATAGGAAAGTCTTCAAAATTTGGTTCACTGATCATTAATTATGCAGCTCAGCAGTTTCGTAGCGCGCTACGAAACTGCTGAGTTGTTCCCGAAAATCACAGTTTCCTGTATTAAACTCTGACTGTCTTGAGCTTTATTTTCTCAATGGCCACTCATTTTCTCTTGGATGAAGCATTCGGTTAAGATATAATTCCTCCAGGGACCCTGCTCTTTATGCATAAAACCTGAAAAAGGACATCATGTCTCGTGTTATCATATAGCAATGTCTCCATTAGAATATGTCTCAGTTGTACTGAATGTTGATCCATTTTATACATAACACCTGTGCGCATAAGTTCAAAAATCCAGTTTTCAATCTAACCATGGACATGCCCATTACGGCATTGACAGTGAGTGTTTTGCAGATGTACTGTCATAATCGAGAACAAAACAAACCCAGAAGTCAAAAGCTGCAATGTGAGCACACATCTGAAGCTTTAACAGCTATTCCTTTGGTGATGCACATGTTCCACACGCAGAATGAAACACAATCCCCAACTGCAGCTCGCCCTATCACATGGACCTTGTCAACAACAACTGCAACATGTGTCAGTACCACAACACCTAATCGATCTAAACACACAGTAGATTCTGATAAGTATAACAGCTGGGTGAAAATGGCTATGGATTCGAAAAAATTCCCAATTTCGTAGCGCAACCAGTGCAACATATGAATTACGCGCTACGAAATCACCTAAAAGATGTTGCGCTGCGAAACTGATAAAGGGATCTATGCGTTGCGGAAACACTTTGTCCTCAAGCTAGTCTAAGCAACTTTGGCATCAGAATTTTCAGTGATAACATAACCAAAACAAGCTTCAAACGGTGAGGTGTTTGTGGAAGAGTGCTTGGCACGATTGTAAGCATGCTGTATGTAGTGAAAATTTTCATCCCACAGCTTGGGATGCTTGCTGCAATATCCTCTCAAGAGGTGCACAATGGTTCTGTTCACAACTTCGGTTTGTCCATCTGTTTGCGGATGGAAAGCAGTACTTTTCTTCAACTTTGTGTCCATCATCTCCCATAGGTTGGACCAAAAATTCCCCACAAATCTGGAATCCCTATCACTAATAATGGAAGTAGGCAAACCAAAGTGAATTTATACATGATGAAAAAATAATTCAGCAGTTTGTTCAGCAGTTATAGTTTTCTTACAAGGCATAAGTATACACATTTTGCTGAAACGATCAACTACTACATATAAATAATCATGCTGCTTTCTAGATTTTGGAAAACCTCCTACAAAATCCATAGAGATGCTCTCCCATGGTCTAGAATGTACCGGCAAAGGTGTATACAAGCCAAGCTTCCTATTACTAGGCTTGCTTGTAGCACATAATGAACAACCTCTTATGAACCTTGAAACATAATCTACCATGCGAGGCCAATAACAATACCTTTGTAGATGTGCAATTGTTTTGCTTACACCAAAATGGCCAGCACTAAGAGAAGAATGAGCTTCTCTTATGACATTTATTCTCTCCCCCTGTGGTATACACAACTTGCCCAAATGAAACAACAAATTGTTATGCATGTGATAGTCATTTTCCTCTACATGATTCCTTTTTATTCATTTTAATATACAAATCTTTAAAGTCGTCATCAGATGCATATTATTCTATGTAACTATCATGTACAATGGAATCATTCTTAAGTAAACTAACAACACTAATAATAGGCCTTGAAAGCATATCAACAACCTTATTCAAAGTACCTTTCTTGTACCTTATTACCAAATGGAACTGTTGCAAGAAGCCCATCCATCTGAAGTGTCGTGACTGTTGTAACTTGCTTTGTGATTGCAAGTACTGTAAGGGCTGATGGTCGGTATGTATAATAGTTTCTTTACCCATCAAATAGTGTTTCCACTTTTTGACGCTTTGTACCAATGCATACAACTCCTTATCATATGTATGATAATTTACAACAACACCATTAAAAGTTTTAGAATGAAAAGCAATAGGCTTACCATGCTGTAGAAGAACTGCACCCATGGCATAATCACTAGCATCAGTTTGTATCTCAAATGGCTGTCTCAAATCCAATAATGCAAGGATTGGAGCTGAACTAATCTTCTCTTTCAAAGATTTGAAAGCTTTTTGCTGCTTGCCTCCCCATTGGAAAGCATGCTTCACACTTGTCACTGCATGCATAGGAGCTGCTATAGAAGAGAAGTTAGAGATGAACTTCCTCCAATATTGAGCTGCACCCAAAAACTTCTTACCTCTGTTATGGATTTGGGAGTAGGCCACTTCACAATAGCCTCAATCTTAGCAGGATCAATTCTCAAAGCACCTCCTCCTACTATGTGTCCCAAATAAACCAAAGAAGTCTTTCCAAATTCACACTTTGACATTTTAAGAAATAACTGTTTCTTCTCTAGACTTGCTGAAAATTAAGATGCCATCTAAGTAGACGATAACGAAATCATCAAGAAAAGGATGCAAGACATCATCCATTACCCGCATGAAAGTTGCAGGTGCATTGCAAAAACCAAACGACATCACAAGCCACTCAAAGAGTCCTTGTTTGGTTTTAAAGGTTGTCTTCCAAATGTCACTTTCTTCAATTCTTACTTGATGATATCCACTGCGCAAGTCTAACTTAGTGAAATATCGA
Source organism: Pinus tabuliformis (assembly GCA_031772625.1). NCBI lineage: Eukaryota > Viridiplantae > Streptophyta > Pinopsida > Pinales > Pinaceae > Pinus > Pinus tabuliformis. The sequence continues at coordinate 1,250,753,712 of CM062809.1, forward strand.
GCATCTTTCAGCTGGTCTAGCAAATCATCTATTCTTGGGAGTGGGTAATGATTCTTTACCGTTATCTTGTTCAAGGCCCTGAAATCAACACACATATGCCAAGTGCCATCTTTCTTTGGAATCAATACAATCGGTGACCCACATGGCGAGGTACTTGGCCTTATGAAACCCTTGTCCAACAAGTCCTTAATTTGCTTCTTTATTTCAACATTCTCCATAATAGACATGCGGTACATGCCTATGTTTGGAAGAGGACAATTTGGATGCAAATGGATTTCATGCTGAATCTCCCTCTTAGGAGGCAAACCTGTTGGCTCGTGAAACATCTCATGATATGCATCAACTACATCATACAGTTCTGACTTAAGTTTTGGATCATAATTGTCAAATGACTGATGATTCACATCAACCTTGGGCTTAATCATAAGAAGAACAAAATTCTTACTTGAATTGACCAACCTTTTTACCTGTCCTGCATTCACCATCGCTATATTTGTCTTCTTGCGATGAGCTCTAACAATGAACTCCTTGCCATATTTGAAAAGATGATATTTGTTTTCATGGCAATGAAAGATAGCTTTCCTGTCAAACAAGTAAGGACTTCCCAAAACAATTCCTGCTATATCAAAAGGTACCACATCAAGTTCAACTGTGTCAATAAAATGTGCAGTAATTGCAAAGCGCAATGTGCACTTTCTTGAAACTTGTAAATTTGCATCCTTGCAAATCCATCCAAGTGGATATGGTTTTGGATGTGGAATAGTCTCAAGTTTAAGCTACTTGACCAAGTCATCTGATATAAGGTTTTCTTGTTACCCACTATCAAAAAGTGTGTCAATTTTAGTATGTTTTGAAATCACCCTCACATGAAACAGTTCAATTCTTTCTTCCTCATTAGGAGCTTGTACATGACAGTTTGAGGTACTAGTGCTGGCTGGAGTTCCAATTTCTTTTCCCTTCAATTTTTTTAAACCCATGGCTGCAATTTTTGTTTCATCACCTGAATCATCCCCTAAATCCTGTGGTGTAGATGTAGTAGCAGCAGTTTTCTGTTTCCCTTTGGATTTGTTAAATTGAGGTCTTTTTTTAGGATGTAATTTCCAACAGTTTTTCTCCTCATGGCCTGGTTTAGAATAGTGTTTACAGATCACTTTCTCACTCTCCTGTTTGATAGATGCATTCTTTTTGCCTTTTCCCTTGGAGGTTTTCTCTTTGTTTTTCCCCTTGGGGGGCTTGTTTCTACCCTCTTCAAATGTGTTTTTTCCCCTTGCCTCTAAATGGGTAGCTTGGACACAAAACTCGTCCAGGTTAGTAGGGTTAAACATCAAGATGGTGTGTCTAAGGTAGCTATGGAATCCACCAATATATTTCAGCAAGGTTTCCTGGGTCTGTAAATCTACCCCTAACAAGAGAGCTCTTCTCCTGAATTCTTGGGTGTAGTCTTGGACACTCTGACCCTTAAGTTGTCTGAAATTTTGCCAGTTCATAATGGCTTTCTGCATGTGAGCAAGAGGATAAAAATGTTTTTTAATGGCTAACAGAAATTCAGGCCATGTTAAGGTAAGCTTACCAAATTTCTTGACCTCCTGTTTAGTCTTGGTCTCCCTCCAGATCAATGTTGCTCCATCCATTCTCAAAGAAGCCAACTGAATCTTTGTGGCGCCATCATGCATATTCTGGATCCTCAAGTAAACTTCCAACTGCCTAATCCAATTGTCAAGCTTTTCTGCATTCACTTCACCATTAAACATAGGTAATTCGAATTTTACATCAAGCTTCAAAAAAGGAATTTTTCCAGAGGATCTATGCTTATGCACAGAAGAAGACAAGGATGAAGAGGAAGAAGGTGACGATGGGGGTGGTGGATCACCATTACCTCCATGTCCTTTCTTGGAATGATCATCATCCTTCTTACCTCCTAAAGAGCCCTCTCCTTCATGTGGATGTTTGGACCCTTCTCCAACCAATTTATCATTTCTTTCTTGGTACAATATCCTCACCATTTCAGTGAGGTCCAAGAAAGCCTTTCAGAAGACTCTTTCTTCTTCTTTTGGATCCATGTCTGCAGGAATTTCTCCTTCATGTTCAGACATTCTTGAAGCTTCTGCTGAAACTCTTGAGGGTGAAATTGAAGGTGGAGATGATGGCTCTCTGGCCTTCCTTGACTGAGGATTCTCTCGTTCTCTAGTCAACTGTCCTTCCCCTCTTTTAAGTTTCAACCTGGTAAGCATCAATACTTGCAAGACAGTTAGAATATCTTTGCGCAAAAACAATCAAAAGACAACTACACCAGAGATTGATTGAAAGAGCATTTATCTACTTTGCAATTGTATAACAAGAGCATTTCGAAGGCTTCCTGGCTTGTTTCAGGCTCTGTCTATAGCTTATTTGACTACTTTTGATACAAAGAAACAACAACTTGGCTCTGATACCAACTTGATCTGAATTTGAAACTACTTGTAAATGGTTTGCAAGGTATTCAATTCAGAAATATACATGTTTAAAAGATGTCCATGTCTTGCAGAAAATAAACAAATGAAAATTTCAGCTGTTCATGACTCATTTAAGTATAGCAGATTTATTTCCTTTTACTGTTTAACACACTAAAATGAATTTTTTCTACAAAATAAATAAACCACAGTTGAAAAAGAAGTTGATGAAGCAGTTCACCCCTCCTGGGCTACGTCTGCTGGGTCCAAGGCTCCCAATTGGGCCTGTCCTTATTTTAATTAAATGCTCAAATTGAATATACAGCTAAATAGAAGCATCTACAGGTGGAATAGATGGTAAAAATGGATTCAGAACACTTGAATCCTTCAGGATTGACTACTGGTTCACCTCAAATGGGTACCTGCAACCCTATATAGTCTTCCCAATATTGGGCCCTGGTGGCTCCTAGAACTTATATGACTCCAAAACCTCTACAAATGATCTCAGATGGCTATAATCCCTATTCCAATGGCTTCAGAAGGTCGAAAATACCCAAAAAAAAAAAAAAATCGTCCAAAACCGCCTTTCCTAGCCAAAGTTATGGCCATTTACTCCCAACTGCCAGCTTGGCCTAAAATCACTCCTGCTAAAACTGGCTAACTGCCAGATAACCCCACTAAATATGGGGCGGCCGCCAAATTTGGCGCCACCGCCAACAGATCTGCTAAATCTTCCATAACCGCTGGCTAACTGCAGTTTAACTCCGCCATGTGACCGCAAATTCCGGGTTGGCTGTTTGCATGGGATTCCGTGCCAACAGTTAAGTCCTGGTGCTTGGTTCTTACCCTGAGGTCACATGATACGAGGGCTGGCCCCCTTCGGTGCCCCACCCAAATGCAATACAACCTTTTAATATATTTTACTCCACCAACAAGTCAAATCCGATCCCATTGGTGCGTTGGTAAGGTGTTTGACTTGTGGGAAGGAGGTCGCGGGTTCGATCCTCCATCCGTCCAACAATTTTGAAATCCGCCCATACATGCTTGTTGACGTCATCCTGGGCCACGTGGTGGCCTCTGAGCCTTCCACGTGGCAACCTGTGATTGGCTGCCCAAAAAGGAATATTCCCTAGAATGTTCCAAGGAATATTATATGGAATATTCTTTTTAATTTTATTTTTTGAAAAATTCAAAAATTAAGGGTTATTGGGCGATTTTGTTTTTGGCATAACTTTCTCATACGACGACCGTTTTTCGAACCGTTTGTGGTGCCAGAATCAAGAAGACGAGATCTATCCGGTCATTTAAGTTTGAACCAGTTCTAAGCATTTTAAATCTTGAGAATTTTACGACACTTGGGACATGATCACCTGATCAGTCGTAGATGTGGGAGTCATTAAGGCCATCCTACGATGGGTTGCTTCTTGTCGACATCAGCTCATTATCAAATAAGTTGACTTAGGAACAACCCTTTCAATACTTTGAAGCTTGCATGCCTCAATGGCAAGTTTCTCACTTCCGGCGACAGGTTTACATCAATGGCCTTTGACAGAAAGTTTTTGCGTGGTGTTCAACATCAACTCATGTATTCACACCATGTGAATTGTACTGTAGTACCTTGAGGGTCATCATCATTATCGATGATTCCTCTCGCGCCTGTTAACAGATTACATCATTGGTTGGTAATTGAGCGATGTCTTTCCATGTTCAACATCAGAACATCTTTTCACATGGATCGACTTGCACTTCGGACAAAGATTGAACGAGTTTGAAGACCCCGGATCTAGTTTCATCCATCTAGGCTGTGATATATTCAGGAAAATAAAGACATCAAATGTACATCATTGTTGCACAAATAATCATCCAAAGTAAGGGATGATGGCTCTACCAGAATCATCAGTCTACCACACAGACGATTGTCTGTCCTATGTACATGAAAATGAATTTATAAAGCTGAGCATGGGAATGCTCGCCTCAACTAGATCATGAAAATATTATGAATATAATGTATTGTATTGTATCTTATTATAGGTCACCTTCCAGTTCGAAAAACCTCGGATCCTCATAATAAAGCATTTCACCCTACAAGAAGATTTACGACCTCATGCTTTAGGGGGCAACTGTTATAGACATATATGGGCACTGTAACCAAAATCACATATGTCCATAAACCAAGGGTTCTCAAACCCCTAAAAGTGTTGTTTCATGCCCTAAAGGATCAAGGTCAACTAATTACATCATTTCCCAGAAGTTCTCCCTGAAAAATTGCTCAGAACTAGTCAAAACTGGACCATACAGACTGCTCCATGCTGAGGGTGTGATGCATCTCACTTGTTACACATGGGGGGTGCGATGCATACTGAAAAACCCTTTTGTAGGGTGTGATGAGCGAGAGCAGACAAATGGTAGAGGCAGTTTGCTAGGTGGAAACTCAAAGAATCTTCTAGAAACTGCTCATATGACACTTGCCTCTCTGAATTCGCACAGTGATGAGTAAAAGATCATGAAATCTCCAAGTGGAACCAAGAACTATCAGTGAAATGACACTAATCAAAATCCCAGAAGCTGACTCACTCTCCTGCAAACATCTTGTTAAGTTATGGTATGTTCTATGCTTATAACAGTTTACTTCTTTTTCTTATTATATTCCACCGATTAGCAATCACATGTACATAAAGTAAAGTGCAGTTAGAACATTAAACGATCGACAGAAAACAAGCCAAGACAAGAGACACAAGATGTGGCGGCTAGCCAGGGACAAACCCCACAATGTGTGGGGAAACCCTTTGATCAAATCTTCTTTTATCTTCAATAATTCAGCAGAGAGAAATAGTACAATAAATCTGATTCATATCAGCAGTAGCAAACCCTAGATCAGTAGCATCAACATTAGCAGCTTCATTATCAAACTAGGGGAGACCATATCTCACAAACCGACAGTCGGATTGACTTCATTCCACCACCAAAAGTTTCAGCTTCCAGAGGAGGTTCAGATGAACCTACAATGCAGTTCAGATGAGGAGATCTTCTAGGCCACGCAAGTCAATCTTTACTTATGCAGTTGTAGCTTCAGTTTCAGCAGTTTCCGGCTTCAAACTAGGGTAGTCGATATCTTGCAAACCGTTCGTCGGATTGACTTCATTCCACCACCAAAAGTTGCAGCTTTTAAAGGAGGTTCAGATGAACCTACAACGCAGTTCCAAAGAGGAGATCTTCTAGGCCACGCAAGTCAATATTTACTTCTGCAGTTGCAGCTTCAGTTTCAGCAGTTTCCAGCTTCAAACTAGGGCAGTCGATATCTTGCAAACCATTCGTCGGATTGACTTCATTCCACCACCAAAAGTTGCGGCTTTCAAAGGAGGTTTAGATGAACCTATAGCGCAGTTCCAAGGAGGAGATATTCTAGGCCACACAAGTCAATCTTTACTTCTGCAGTTGCAGCTTCAAATTCAACAGCTTCCGGCTTCACATGTGTGAGAGAGAGAGACCCATTTCAGCGCAGTAGAGAAGAGACTCATATCTGCGTAGTAGAGAGAGAGAGATGTGATGAGATGAGTGAGTCTAAATGAGGAAAAATCCTCTTATATTTATACACAACGTTGGTGGGTGAATAGATGCGACTGTTGGGCTTCTGAGCGTACATGAGTTGTAGGTCGGCTTGATAATAATTCCATAATCAAAATAAATTCATATCTCCATGAATACTTATCGGAATTGGATGATATTTATATCAATCCTACACCTCTCGACGAGAGGAATCTAATAAAAATATTATTAGCCATGAATAAGATGACCTTGCCCTGGTTTCCAATTTTAACACTCCCTCTCAACCATGGAGAACTTCATCTGCAATCTGTCTATCGATCGTTACTATTCATCCATCAAATGCACTACCTTGTACAACCTGACCCTTGCCCTGCTCTGCTCTATTTTTCCTGTTCTGCTTTGTCTTGTTCTGCCCTGCACTGATCTGTACTGTTTTGTTTTGTTCTGCTCTGCTCTTGCATTGTTCTGTTCTACTCTGCTTTTGTCCGAATTATGAAGAAGAAGAAATGATCGAGGATGTATCATATTGACTCAAAGTCAGTCTCAGAGTATGTACCACTAGTCCTAGACCAGTCTCAACCAACCCAAATTCAGCGTCATAGTGAGTACAAATCCAATGGTCCCAGACCAATATCATCCTCCACTGACTCAAATTCAGTCTCAGAGTATGTACCACTGATCCCAGACTAGTCTCAACCGACCCGAAGTCAGCGTCATAGTATGGTACAACTCCTACCACTGGTCCCAGACCAGTATCATTGATCCATGATCAATGGAGGTCATCCTAGCGTAGGGAGTATGGTAGTTACAACGATGCGTCCATCGGTACTACTATGGTCCCTACCTTCATTTCCCTGCTCATTGATCAGATGAGAGGTACTTCCCATGAGTCCCAGACTACATGGGTAGTATGCCTCGACAGGAGAACTAATCAATCCTGTCCTCACAGGAGAACACATCAATCCTACTACAATTGCCATGGAGAACACATCAATCCAAGCCTCACAGGAGAACACATCAATCCTGCTACAATTGCCATGGAGAACACATCAATCCAGGCCGCCATGGAGAACACATCAATCCAGGCCACCATGGAGAACACATCAATCCAGGCCTCACAGGAGAACACATCAATCTTGCTACAATCGCCATGGAGAACACATCAATCCAGGCCTCACAGGAGAACTAATCATCCTGCTACACAGGAGAGCAAATCATCCTGTTCCACAAGAGAGCGAATCATCTTGTTCCAGTGTGCACCACCAGGGGAGGGTGAGTCACCCTGTGGTCGTATGTTGCTCCAGTAATAACCGCAAGCCCTCAGAGCTCCCAGAGCTCAATGTATGCAACATGCAGGACCCTTGTACAAGGGTTTCTTACCGACTCCAAGTCGTTTGGGAAAATCACAGATTAGATCTTTCCTCGGGGCTTTGACAAGGTGTATCAACCTGTACATCATCTTAATGCGATGGAGCCTCCTTGCTCATCAACTTACCGTATCCAAGATGATGTCTATCTGCTGGAGCAATTGACGAATACGGGATTCCTCAATAATTGAATCCCACCTCTGGTTGTTACAGAGAATCATAGTGGTATCCAATGTAAATCCAAACAGCTCACTGAAGAGCTTTCACAACCAGACTACCTCACACGAGGTTATGCTAGCAACAATATATCCTGCTTCAGCGGTGCTCAAAGCCACCGACTTCTACTTCTTGCTCATCCAGGATATCGAAGCAGATCCCAAGGTGAAACATTACCCGAAAGTGCTCTTACGGTCCACCACACTGCTTGCCCAATCAACATCGGTATATACAAGTAGTCTCACATCTCCGGCAGTGTATCTTAATCCATGAGAGATTGTGTCCTGAAGACATCTCAGAAGATTCCTGGCATCAATCCAGTGAGGCTCAACCAAATATGAGCTCACAATGCTAACTGCAAAACATATGTTCGGACGGAGGTTCACCAAGAACATCAATGTGAATGAGTTTTTGAAACTCAGAGGCATTTCCCAAGTCTGGTCCGACATCACTACCATATAACTTCTAAAAGTTAAGATCCTCGAGGTAGTCACAGGCTTGCAGTCCATCATACCGAATCTTTCCAATATATTTACCACATATTTTCCTTGAGATAGGAAAATTTCCCTTGGCTTTTGCCACACTTCAAGTCCTTGGTCCTTCATTTCAAATTTAGAAGCTATCTCCCTCTTACATTTGTGAATGAGATGGTTTGCACTTGTTAGAAAGAGGTCATCCACATACAATACCAGTATGAGAGGCTTGTCATCTTCAACCTTAAAGTAAAGGTTAGGATCGGCTTCACTCCTAGTGAATCCTAGCTTCATCAAGTAGCTATCGATCCTCTCATACCATGCTAGGGGTGCTTGCTTCAACCCATAGAGAGATTTCTTCAACCTGCATACATGAGATTTTCGATCATAAATCTCAAATCCTTCGGGTTGCTCCACATAGACCTCTTCTTTGATCGAGCCATGCAAGAATGCAGTCTTGACATCCATCTGATGTAGGTTCCATCCTTGTGAAGCAGCAAGGGCTATGATCAAGCGGATGGTCGTATATCTGGCAACAGGTGCAAATATCTCATCATAGTCTATACCTTCCTTTTGGAAGAAACCTCGAGCAACAAAACGAGCCTTATACTTTTCCGTGCTTCCATCTGCTGCATGCTTTATCTTGTAAAGCCATTTTGAAGTAACAATTGTCTTGTCCAGGGTCTGGTAACTACTTCCCAGACATCATTCTCCATAATAGACTCATATTCTATGGTCATAGCATCCTTCCATATTTGATGCTTGACGACATCTGAGAATGACGAAGGCTCATTTTGTATGATCGTGCTCATGATGGTCAGGTATCCTTGATACCTATTAAGTTTCTTACTTTGACGGAAGGTTCCTCAGGGTGCAGCATGTCCTTTAGCATCATCAAGTATCCCCCTAATACATGAAGGCCTCTTCCTAGAAGAGGAAGGCTCATGTGGATGAGAATCTATCAAATCCATGGGTTCTTCTACATCAGGCATGATTCATCATCCTTTTCTTTCGGTTCCCTGGTGTTGGCTTCTTGAGAGCTCCTTAAAGTCGAAAGATTGTTCACCTTGCAGTGAACTTTTCTTTAGGAGTCTTGGAACCCAATGCTTGATGAGGGCATCAATTTTGTACATATACAAAGGTGATTGTAGTTTCAGCCCATAGAAACATCAGAAGTCTTTGATCATATAGCATGGCCTAGACAGCTTCCATCATCGTGCGGTTCTTCCTTCCCACCACACCATTTTGCTCAGGAGTATGTGGTGTAGTAGTCTCCCTCTTAATGCCAACCTCAGGTATGCCTGAGTGAACCAATTGTAATATATCAGAGGTCTTGCTTTGGCTTGAGGGGAATGGTCCCCTTTTGAGCTTTCCTTCAGCACATCTTGGACATACACCTTCATTCTCTATTCAGAATTCGGGCATCCCTATCACCGTTTGTCTTACACCGAGTATAGCTTTATAATAAAGGGGGGAAAACCTCTAATGCCAAAGTTTGGATTGAAGAGAAGTGTCATAAGACATGACACCTAGCAGACTTCCATCGACCTGATATAATGAATCAACACTAAACCCAAGAGTAAAGGCATCTTTAACATTATTTTTCCATATACATACCTTGCCATCGCTGAAGGTTACCTTGTAGCCTTTGTCTTCCGTTCCCGAGATGGACACTAGGTTCTTTTTGAGGTTAGGTGCATTTAATACATCCTGGAATTTATGGCCTTCTTGAATGCTTGTCCTCTTCCTTGATTCCCAGCTCTCCTCTTACCTTTGCTGTTGAATTTGTCATTCCTTTGATTGCCATCAGAGGGATTTTGATCATCGTCCTAGAGTGAGTCCTTTCTATTAGGACACTCCCTTGCATAGTGACTTGCTTTATCGCAAATGTAACATCGTCATTTTCTTCTAGCCTTAGGTCCAGCCTTTCCTTTTGATTTAGTCCCGGAATTATTTCTTTTCTTTGCATGAAAAGAAAAGGCAGCAGGAGGACCTTTAGGCATGGGCATTTCTTACACTTCATCCCTTGTTTCTTCTTGAATGCATCTAGCCATTAATTCCTCGAAACCAGGAATTACATTAGTTCAGAAGAGTAGTCCTGAACACATACCATTCATATGGTAATCCTTCAAGAGTTGTGAGTGCCATTTCTCTGTCAGTAATAGTTTCCCCAATAGATAGGAGATCGTTCTTGATCTCGGTGATTCTTAAGAAGTATGCTTGCATACTTTCATCTTTACCCTTCTTGATTTCCCTCAACTTATTTCTAAGAAACAAAACTTGATTTGCATCATTAATTTTAAATAAACTCACCAGTCTGTTGTAGATTTCCTTGGAGGTGTCTAGATCAAAGATTTAGGCCACCAAGCGCTTGTCGATACAGTCCCGGATGATCTTCTTTGTTTTGACTTCTCCATTTTTCCATTTGTTCTAGGCAGCAGCAGATGCATTTGATGAAGGCTCAACAATATTGCCTCATACATGGTCCAACACTCCTTGATCTTCAAGGGTTAGATCGATAGACATCTTTCATCCGTGATAGTCAGCTTTCTCACGAAGCTTGTCTTCGGCAGGAAAGAGTGTTGAGGACCCCATAGTTCTTTTAGGATAGCCTTGCCAATCTTCTCTTCAATGATTGCTCTTGCTCTTGCTCAGGCTTTATCTTCACCTCAGCTCTGATACCATGTTAAGTTATGGTATGTTCTATGCTTATAACAGTTTACTTCTTTTTCTCATTATATTCCACCGATTAGAAATCACATGTACATAAAGTAAAGTGCAGATAGAACATTAAATGATCGACAAAAAACAAGCCAAGACAAGAGACACAAGATGTGGCGGCTAGCCAGGGACAAACCCCACAATGTGTGGGGAAACCCTTTGATCAAATCTTCTTTTATCTTCAATAATTCAGCAGAGAGAAATAATACAATAAATCTGATTCATATCAGCAGTAGCAAACCCTAGATCAGTAGCATCAGCATTAGCGGCTTCATTATGAAACTAGGGCAGACCATATCTCACAAACCGACAGTCGGATTGACTTCATTCCACCACCAAAAGTTTCGGCTTCCAGAGGAGGTTCAGATGAATCTATAGCGCAGTTCAGATGAGGAGATCTTCTAGGCCACGCAAGTCAATCTTTACTTCTGCAGTTGCAGCTTCAGTTTCAACAGTTTCCGGCTTCAAACTAGGGCAGTCGATATCTTGCAAACCGTTCGTCGGATTGACTTCATTCCACCACCAAAAGTTGCTGCTTTCAAAGGAGGTTCAGATGAACCTACAACATAGTTCCAAAGAGGAGATCTTCTAGGCCATGCAAGTCAATCTTTACTTCTGCAGTTGTAGCTTCAGTTTCAACAATTTCCAGCTTCAAACTAAGGCAGTCGATATCTTGCAAACCGTTCGTCGGATTGACTTAATTCCACCACCAAAAGTTGCAGCTTTCAAAGGAGGTTCAGATGAACCTACAACATAGTTCCAAAGAGGAGATCTTCTAGGCCACGCAAGTCAATCTTTACTTTTGCAGTTTCAGCTTCAAATTCAACAGCGTCCGGCTTCACATGTGTGAGAGAGAGAGACCCATTTCAGCGCAGTAGAGAAGAGACTCATATCTGCATAGTAGAGAGAGAGAGATGTGATGAGATGAGTGAGTCTAAATGAGGAAAAGTCCTCTTATATTTATACACAACGTTGGTGGGTGAATAGATGCGATTGTTGGGCTTCTGAGCCTACATGAGTTGTAGGTCGGCTTGATAATAATTCCATAATCAAAATAAATTCATATCTCCATGAATACTTATCGGAATTGGATGATATTTATATCAATCCTACACCTCTCGACGAGAGGAATCTAATAAAAATATTATTAGCCATGAATAAGATGACCCACATGAATTTTTGCCCTAGTTGCCAATTTTAACACATCTATATATGGATCCCTCATCCTAGAGATCCAAAGGCTGGAATTTTGCAATTTGTAAGGAAGTGTTGTTGGTTTCTCTTTGAAGACATTGTATTGTTGGGTGATTTTGCTTTGTATGAGGTGAAGAGGGCTTTCATGCTGGGAGGATGATGCTGGATCAGATAGCTTGGTTGTAATCCTCTCTTCTACTACTTCTATCAATAAAGCTATTTGAGTTTTCCTCCATATGCTTGTATATCTCTGAATCCTGTATTTGTATATGCATTTGTATGGTTAATGTACATATGATCCTACATTGTTTATGGTTATAGATCTCTATGCTTTGATGGTATTTTTCTGTCTTGACTCTACAGGTGTTCTTTGAAGTGGGACAAATGAGAAAGGAGTGGCGAAAGCTCTATCAAGGGAGAGAGGGAACAAGCAAGGAGACTAGAAAAAGACTGAGGTTGGTACTATCTGCTTCTCTCTCATCTATCTCTCATAAAGGAAAGCACAAGTAACTTTAGTTTGTTTGTTTCTAAGATAGCTACCCGTCTTAGTGGGACTAGCAGCTCTGGATGGACACTAGTTTTCCTGATAACAGTTAGGATTTTGGAAAGACATTTTGATTTCATTCAATATCAACACATTTCCAAAAACTTAAACACATTGACTGATTCATTAGCAAACTATGTGTTAAATCGACATTTGCAGCATATGTAAAGAAAGCATTTCACATCAACATTTGCATTAGGATTTCATCACTTAGCCAAAATAAAACTCTGAAAGTCAAAATAGATAGCTATTTAAAGTTTTCACAAATGTTTTGTGTCCAAGACAAAATTGGTCATCTAACCCAGTAATTCAAAATGAATGCGGAAAAATATCCTAGACTAGTGCTGCTGATGATAACAGGTCACCGCTTGTGCTATCATGCACAGGAGCCTCGTCCAATGACTCGGTACACCAATGGTATGGTGTTGTAGCCTCATGGGTAACTCATCAGTCTAGACATCCAGAATGCTGAGGGTCAAGCCCTCTACATGATCCTGCAACTGTGCAAGGGTCTCCGCTATGTCCAGGTCCCTAAGGACTGCTCTCCGTACAGCTTCACCTGCTAGAGCATCTTCCTCCCATGGACATGTCACTGGTCGAATTGGTCCGATATCTGCACACACATATGAGTTTAATTAGTCTTGGTAACAAAGAAATTATATATATATACAGAAATAATAGAAAACTAAAAGAAAAATGTGGTCAAATCATTTTACCTATAGCACTCCACTGCTCACCGGTTGGTAAAGCCAAATTCGGATCGCCTCGAAAATCCATCCCTACATATGGATACTCCACAAACACCATCTCCTAGAGTCGAACCACTCAAAGAAGGCAGATGAGAAGGAGACCTGTGACTGGCCAACATGCCTAGCCTAGTTTGCTGCATTTGTATGGTCAATTTACATCTGATCCTAGATTGTTTATGATTATATATCCATGTCTTTGTATAGTGCTATGCTACTGTGATCTTACAGGTACTTTGTGAAGCTGGGCGTGCAAGGGAACAAGTAGCGAAAGACTGTCAAGGAAGAGAGGAATCAAATCAAGGGATTAGCGCAAGACAGAGGTTGGTCCTTCTGTTCCTCTCTATCTATAATTCATAAAGGAAAAACAAAAGTAGCTTTACTCTATTTGTTTATAAGGCAGTTGTCACACTTTAGTGGGATAGAGCAGTTCTATATAGACACTTTTCCCTGTAACAAAATGGCGACTCCACTGGGGACGAATTAGTTTGTTTGTTTATCATTCTTTGTTGTCTATTTCATAAATTTACAGGTAGCATTCGAACTGCATTTTCCATAGCAAATGCAAAGTAGATAAATGCTACTTCAGTCCATCTACAGGATCTGTTTATGATTTAAACAACTGGTTCACAAACTCTCTGATTGCCCTTGTGATAGCTCTTAGATCCTCCTTAGATCTACCCATGATTGTTTCATTACTGATTACCTTTTGCTCTGCCAAAACCCATGAACTAAACTGCAAACTGTGACCTGGAACCCGAACAGAGTCTCGTTTCTGGCCCAGCGCAGGTACTGTTTAGAGAATCTGAACTTCAGCGCACTTCCCGAGTGGAGAAGGTGCGCTGCATTTCAAATTCCCTGTGTTATAGGTGCGCTGATCAGACTAGTCTTTGTGTAGTGTTGGTTTCTGAGATTCTCTTTCCAGTTCTATTCCTGAATTTTGCTGCCTGTGATCAGTATATGTCTGTTTGAAACCCCTTTCCTTGCTTTTATTCCGCCTCCTTTGTACAAAATAACTGTAAATGTTTTTGTGCGTTTGTTAAGTCATTTTCAGTTCTCCTTTGCAAAAGTAGCGTAATCGTACTGTCGTCCTTTGATTTGAAACTGTCGCAAGTGTCGATTTCAATCGTAGGAAAGAGTTTGATTGCTGTTGATGGTCGATTATCCTGTTACTATTTTTTTTGGTCTAAATTTGTAAATTTTCTAGTGTCGAAAACACGTATTCATTTCAAAATCGTAAGGTGTTGTGATCGTCTCCATTTTTTATTTTGAAAAGAAACTTGTTGATATTTGTCGCTTGAAAAGAAATTCAGATTTGTGCATCAACTTTCTTCTTATCATTCATATACTAAGAAATTCAAAAACAAATACATGCATGTGCATTTGCATATAGACAGTCTGATTGGTTTGATTTAGGAAAGTGCATTTAGAGTGTGCTCTTTGCTCTTTGTGAAAAGATTCTGTCTTTCTTTCCTTAGTAGCTAGGATTTTCATTGCACAAAGAAGATAAAAAGATTGTTTATCATCTTAGATTGCATTTTAGGAATTACATCTACATCTCGCGGTGAACCTGAAAGGCAAACTTCATAAACAAGATCAACTATAAAATAAATTCAATGAATCTAACAACGCTTTGGAACTTAACGCACAACATTTAGAAGTCTAGGCTAGAGACATATTCCGGCATCGTAAAGCCTGGTAACTGTTGTTCTCACTGATGGTTGGGTGATTCCTCCACTTTGAGATGATAAGTGCCAGTATGGACTTGTGCTCCCACGTACTGTCGAGTATATTTTGGGAGACCCCAATAGGCTTAATCCTTTATCCATAGGAAGCTGTGTCTGTCGCCCTATTGATCACAATGCACTGAACACAACATTCGGGAAGATTGACTGCCATACTGTAAAAATTATTCTGCAGTTTTGCGATTGGTTTGGTAATCCCTCTACCTAGATTTCCAGAGCAGTCCCTTTCATTCCTTTTCAGACTCTTTAACAGAAAAGGTCCATCTGAGCACTTGTCACTTCAGGCTCATTAAAAATCGAAGGAGACTAGAGTCATCTTTTGTTTTTTCTCGACTCTTAAAAATTGAAAAAACAAGTTGTGTTAAAGCGTCTAAAATTCATTTAATTCGGAAACATACTTCCCCTTTATTTTAGTTTATCAAGTAATCTGCAATCGTGGAAGAAAGTCAATTGAAACCCCTTCATTCGCGGAGGCTTACGAGTCAACCGTCTTTGTCTCCGGAATCGAAGCTAGTACGGACAAAGCGAACTCGTTTAACTGGTTCCAAATCTCCTGTTAAAGTTAGAACAAGTGTTCCAACAACATCAGAGACTCCGATTACTCCAAACATTTCTGGAATCCCTGCCTCTACAGAAGAAGTTCAGCAGCCACAGAAGGACAATAGTACTGATCCTAGTCTGAGAGTAAACACTTGTTTTACCGAACCAGTTCCATTTACAACCGGTTCGGAGAGTCTTGCTCCTCAAACATCTGTCGCTGCCGATCCCATACCTTCTTCGGCACCAGAAATATTCTACGGACCTGACGGTCTACCCCTTCCACCTGGTCCGATTTCCATAGAAGAGATTGTGGAAGATCCTCCAACTAGTACTCCATCGCAATTTGGAGTCGGGATCACTCTGTATCCTTCTTCATCAGAAGTTAGTCTACCGCCAGCAGAAGCTCCTGTAGAATCGATAGGTAATCTTTTGGATAGACTAGAAATGTCTAAACAACCGTCAACATCTAGGACTATGTCGTCTGACACAGCGACGACAGAACCCCCTGCTATCACTCCAACAATGTTCACTGGTATACCATCTGTCCCAACTAGCTCTCAATCACTAGAGGGAGCCCACTCAGGGGCCATTTCGACGGTATGGTCTGTTCTTGTTTGTTCATCTGGAATAATATCCGGAAACTCTTATGTTGAGTCTCAACAAATCGATCCATTTGGAGGTCAATTTGGGCAGTCCGACCCTCAAGGGAAAACCATTCCCTTGAGTTCTGGATTACCACCGTATGGGGGGTAGTATGCCCTTTCATTATCCCCTCCGGGAGGACAACCATACGGGAGTTCACAACAAAATTCGGGTTATGTTGGAATTACTTCTACCGGTTGGATACCAATACTACCTCAACAACCAAGAGTTGTATACTCGATGCAACAATGCTTACCTATGTCAAATATACCAACTACACCAACTATTGTGACGGTGTCGCAAGTTCAAGCACTGCCTGTTGTGTGCCAACCTCAGGTTTCTCAGGCTGTAATGCAACAGCCCCTTGACCCTGCAACTCAACCACAATCGCCAACTGGTGGAATGACACAGGTTCAGACGGGTACAATTACCCCTCATCTTGGTCAAGCTGTTAGTATCGGGCAACAACACATGGCTTCACAACCATGGCTAGTACAATACCAACAACCGCAATTCCAACAAGTATACCAAGGTTCTGAGAAACAAAGCTTTGCAAATAGTGGACAACCATATATTCAAAACGGTCAAAATCAACCATTTTACAATGGTCATGCCCACCAACCTTACCAAAGTTACCAGCATCAAATGCATTACGCTGGTATGCAAAGACCAACTACTTAGGCAATCCCATCTTATCCTGGGTATGCTTCACCTAGCTTGAATCAACAGTTACCCTTTGTGGCGACTTTAGAGTTACCTGATTTAAATCGGTTAACAAACGATCCAATCGCTTACGCCCCTTGGTGGCCAGCGATTCCGCATAAACTTCCATCATATATTCCTAAATTTAATGGAAATCTGGGTGAAGATCCGTCGAATCATGTGATGACCTTTCATCTATGGTGTTCATCAAACACCCTAAATGATGATTCGATAAGGCTTCGCCTTTTTCAAAGGACGTCAACTGGTATGGCGGCAAAATGGTACATCAAATTGCCTAGAGCTTCATTCGACAACTTCAGTACCTTAGCCACAACCTTTTTAACCCATTTTCAATTACCAATAAGGTAAGAAATGGGAATGGAACTCCTTACCAACTTCAAACAGACGACGACCACTCACATATCTGATCATATACATGAGTGGCGACATCGTCATAGAATGGTAAAAGCGCATGTTCCCAATTAGCTCTTAGCTGAATGGTTTATCAAGTCATTACTACCTTCCATCACGGAAGATGCGGCAAAGGGGGGAGTCGTAACAGAAGAGCAAGTTATCGCTCATGCGCAATATTTGGAGTTGATTTACACTCAGTCTGGCATGCTCTATGATAAAATACCTGACGCCCCTAGACCGGAATTATCAGTTCCTCCTCCTCCTAAATCAAACAATGAATCTCATGCCGACGATGGCGTGATTGGCACAACAGACACGAAATCGACAAAGGCTACATCCAAAAAGGCCCGTAAGATTTCAGGTCAAAATGCAAAAGATGAACTTCTTGCCTCGGAAGTAAATTCCATATCGACAGATAAGGGCAAAGAAACCAATCAACCAGGGGGAAAGAAGAAAGGCAAAGGGAAGAAGAAGAAACAGGAAGAATCATCACCTGAAAAATCTTCTGCAAACTCTCCTGGAGATAGGAAACCAAAAAATCCATGCTTTATATGCGATGAGGATCATTGGACCGCAAATTGTCCACACAGAGCTGAGCTTAAAAAATTCTTCAAGAATTCAAAAACCTCCGCAGTGTTAACTGATCCATTTCCAAATCCAGGAAAAAAACTGGTTGAAAGTGGAAATGCTTCCCCGTCTCAAGTGCTAATGTTGTCGGTTTCAAAATAGAAAAATGATGCTTTGATATCGACAAGGAACAAATATTATGGGAATCCACAGCTGTCGAACAACAAGGATAAAGATCAGCCTAGTAGTTCGACAACAACTTCAACAGAAGTTGCGCCGCCCATCATTCCTGAATTGACAATAAAACCACCAAAGGGAGTAGTACACAAGTCGATGTTTAATCCCTGCGCTAGAGCGGCACAACATTATAATATAGTGGAAGATTTGGCCCAATCGCCATCCGCTATGTCGACTCTTGAAGTACTACAAAATTGCCCATCCCAAAAGCAGGCTTTATTATCAGCCATCAGTAGGATAGACCCAAAGGATTCCAATCTTGTATCCTTCGATCATGAAGAATACGATCCTCAATTACCAGCTCAACTAGCTTTCCTTGTTCAAGTGAAAGCCCTCAACAAAATTGTTCATCGAACAATTATTGATGAGGGGGCATCTACATGCATTATGTCGATGAGTTGCTGGAAAACTTTAGGATCTCCAACCTTGTCGCAATCTTCAATGACATTAAAAGCATTCGATGGAAGGACATATACCCCATATGGTATTCTAAGTAACTTGAAAGTTGAACTAGGAGGGAAAACAATAGAAATATACTGTTGAAGTAATCGATGGAAATCTTGATTACAACATCCCACTAGGAAGACCATGGATATATGCTATGGCTGCTGTTGTGTCGACCTATTTTAGGAAGATTGCATTTCCCTTTCAAGGAGGGATTACAATCGTCGATCAACAAAACTTCCTCCCCAATGGTTCTCAAGTTACAGGAAGCATTCCTATGATCCATGGAAGCCCCCATTCGCTTCAAAATATTGGAGTAGGCCTACTAAAAGATCCTATATTAATGGGAACTTTCGCCCTTCCACCTCCAATCAATATGGCGGAAGTAGCATCGGTAGGAACCTGCAATATGATATCTTCTAAAAAGATCTCAGAAAACGATATCAACCTGGATCATGCAATGGTTTTGCCTCCAAGCCCAACAGAAATATTGTAGCAATCAATGTTCCTAGCATGGATGGCAAACCCAAATCAACGCTCATCAAGCGTTTGGATAGATAGGTCTGAGGAATATGGTACCCCTTCAGATCCTTGGTTGCGAGTGCATGTCACCGACGAAGGAATTGTTCAATCAATGGTAATTGAAGGAGCACCATGGAATGATTCCCACCATTGTTCCCTTCTTCTGGATTGTGGAGAAGATACTCTTGATGACCTTTATCATCCTTCAGTTTTTGATTTTCTATCAAATACTGTAAACACGGTGGATTCCGAGCGAAACTTGTCCAACATTGAAGAGACTATTGCCATAAATATCTCGACCAAAATAGATGTTGTAGAGAATATTTATGTTGGCAAATGTTGTTCTCCTTCAGAACTGGAAATATATAACGCTCTTTTTCGCGAATTCAGAGATGTCTTTGCTTGGTCATATAGTGAAATTCCAGGCATTGACTCTAGTATCGTTGAACATGAAATTAAGATGTATCCAGATGTCAAACCAGTACGACAATGGCTACAGCAGGTGCACCCCAAGAAAGCCGCTGCCATTAAGGCAGAAGTTGAGAAACTTCTCCATGCTGGTTTCATTTACCCGGTTCCTCTAACCGATTGGGTATCGAATATTGTCCCTGTCATGAAAAAACAAGGAACAATCAGAGTGTGCATCGATTATAGTGATGTAAATCAAGCTTGTCCAAAAGACAACTACCCTACACCCTTCATCGACTAGATAATTGATGAATGCACCGGATGTGAAATCTTTTCATTCATGGATGGATTCTCCGGGTATAATCAAACAAATATCTGCCCACAGGACCAATCAAAGACTGCATTTATTTGTCCGTGGGGCACGCACATATCGAAAATTACCCTTTGGTTTAAAGAACGCAGGGGCGACGTTTCAGAGGGCAATGAATTATGCCTTCCATGACATCAAAAACATCATTCAACCATACCTTGATGACCTTCCGGCTCATTCGCAAAAGCGGATTGATCATCCGCAGCATTTAAGAGCGATATTTCTACGTTGCCGACACTACAAGATACAAATCAATCCACACAAATTTGTATTTTGCGTCAGTTCTGGTCGTTTACTTGGCTTTGTAGTCTCAAAGGACGGGATTCGTCTCGACCCATGTAAGGTTCATGCAATCATAAATTTGCCTCCACCTTCGAATTTGCTTTAGATTCAGAAACTCCAAGGGAAAGCAAACTTTCTGAGGAGGTTCATTCCAAATTACGCCGAACTTGCTAAAGGTTATACGCGTCTTTTGAAAAAAGGAGTACCCTTTGTCTGGGATTAGGTTGCGCAAGATTCCTTTGATGCTTTAAAAGAATCCCTAACGAAAGCATCATTAATGTACGCTCCTGATTATCAAAAGGATTTTAACATGTATCTGGCTGCAGCGGATACGACCATCGCAATGGTCTTAGTTCAAGAAGACAACGGAATCGAACATCTTATATATTATTTAAGTAAAAACTTAAATGATACAGAAAGCAAATATTCTTACGTTGAAAAGCTAGCACTCGCAGCTGTTCAAGTGATACAGAGATTTCGACACTATGTCCTCTTTCGAAAAACTACCATTCTGTCAGATTGCAACCCCATGACTTATATATTGTCGCGACAATTGCTGGGGGAAAATATTCAAAATGGAGAACAATCCTACAAGAGTTTGGTCTGGAATTTGTAAAATCCAAGTCAAAGAAAGCTCTGGTTTTCGCAGAATAATTATGCGATCTCCCATCGTCGTCCAACGATGAAACATCTGAAGAAACAATCGTTGACGAAAGTTTGTTTCTGATATCTTCAAGCAATGAGTGGTATGGGGATATAATAATTTATCTCCAAACCCAAAAATATAGGCCAAATACCTCTCGCTCCAAACAAAAACGTATTCGATACCAAGCAAAAGACTACATGATTGTCGGTGATACACCTTACTGTCGCGGTATCGATACAGTTCTGAGAAGGTGCCTCACGCATGAGGAGGCCGAAAAAGTCCTGAATGATTGCCATTCAGGCACGTGTGGGGGGCATCAATCCGGTTATGCTACATCGCAAAAAATCTTACGAGCAGGATACTTCTGGCCAACAATGTTTAAAGATTGCATAAACGCAGTTAGAAGTTGATATGCTTGTCAAATTTTCGATAGAAAAACCAGAAGACCACCCGCAACTCTGCAGCCAATAGTTGCTGTCGGGCCATTCGCCAAATGGGGCATTGATTTCATGACATGTAACCCCACCTCGACCAGGGGGCATGGGTATATCATAGTCGCAGTTGACTATTTTACCAAATGGGCCGAGGCGATGCCTACATTAGATAATACTGGTGAAACAACTGCCCTCTTCTTTTTCAATCATGTAGTCACCAGATTCGGCGTACCACAAGCTATAGTCACAGATCATGGATCGCATTTTCACAATCACATGATGGTTGAATTAGCTGCCAAACTAGGGTTGTCTCACGACAGCTCTACTCCATATTACCTGCAAGCCAACGGACAAGTTGAAGCAATCAACAAGGTCCTAAAACGCATGCTGCAAAGGATGATTGGAGTTCACAAAAGAATATGGCACCTAATCCTGTACTCAGCTTTGTGGGCTTACCGAACGTCGGTAAGGAATGCAATTGGGTTTACGCCCTTCCAATTGGTATATGGCCTGGAAGCAGTCGTACCAATCCAGTGCGAAATCTCGTCTCTCAAACTCGCAATTGATCTCCTCCCCGGAACTTGAGAAGAAGAAGCTCGTTTCTTGGAACTAATCCAATTGGATGAAACTCGTCGTGATGCCGCTTTGGCTAACGAAGCCCATAAGAAACAAGTCAAAGCGCAGTTCGACAAAAATGTCAAACCCCGTGTCTTCTCAGAAGGTGACTTGGTCTTTCTTTACGACCAAGAATCCGATAAATTGGGAGCAGGTAAATTTAAGTCTTTATGGATGGGCCCCTATATTGTTAAGTGAGTGTTAGCAAAAGGATCCTACGAGTTAATGGATTATGACAAAATTCCACTAGCACAACCTCGTAATGAGTTGTACCTCAAGCATTACTATGCATAATGGTAACCTGTATGCTTTTGTTATGTTTTGTTTTCGCTAAAGTGTTTATTTTGGTCAAGTAATCCACTTTTTACATTTATTGCAGATGTCAATCCTATTGGAGCCATGTGTTGGATATGCCGACGGAGCGAGTCGTAGTTCGCGGAACCTATCTTCCGCGGCCTGGGCCATTTTTGATCCAAGCGGCGAGTTAGTAAGTTTCAGAGGGGTATGTATTGGTCGATCAACAAATATAATCGTTGAATGTAGCGCATTGATAGAACTTCTCTCTGATGCCATCACACATGGTATACGCCGACTGATTGTCAGGCTAGACTCACAACTCGTCATACTACAACTCACTGGTATCTATTCTATCCGAAATCCAGCTATTTATCACATGTTCCTAAGGGTTAAGATTTTGGAAAGACAATTTGATTTTATTCAATATCAACATATTTCCAGAAACTTAAACGCATTAACTGATTCATTGGCAAATTATGTGTTAGATAGACATTTGCAACATTTATAAAAAGAAGCATATCATCAATGTTTGCATTTGGATCGTTTAACTTAACCAAAATAAAACTCCGAAAATCAAAAATATATATATAACTGTTTATGGTTTACACATAATGTTCTGTAACCAAGACAAAATCGGTCAAGTGACCAAAAACTCAAAATGCTAGGGGGCACCCTAGTCTAATGATGCTCGTGATAGCAAGTCACAGCCTGTGCGATCATGCGTAAGAGACGAGTCCACCGTCTTGGCACACCAGTAGTATGCCGCTGCAACCTCAAGGGCAGCTCGTCAGTCCTCACATCTGGAATACCAAGAGTGAGGCCCTCAACCTGCTCCTGTAATGCTGTGAGAGTCTCGGCCACATCGAGGTCGCGAAGGATAGCCCTTCCAACAGCCTCTCCTGCTAGGGCGACAACTGGCACTCTCAGGCGTGCTATTGGCCAGACAGGACCAACATCTGCATGAACACATGAGTTTGATTAAAGTCTTGATAGAATAAAGCACAAGGACATTATAAATGAAAAACGATAAACAAGAATATGGTCAAAGAATTTACCAATGGCGCCCCAATGTTCGCCATCCGGTAGTACTAAATCTGGATCACCCCGGAAGTCCATGCCAACATATGGATACTCAGAATAAACCATCTCCTGACGATCAAACCACCTGAAGAAGGTATCAGAAAATGAAATCTGAGACTAACCAGCGTGCCTAGACATATGGTCAACCCATCTCTGCATACGTGGTTCAGTAGGTGAAGGTAAATCGAGTGCAATATACTGCGGCTGCATCAGTGGTATCTTTTCCAAGGAAAAGGTGGTCAAAATAGAACCATACCCAAAGTTCTTCAACCTCCCGCTCTTTACCTTGGACAACTGTTCTTTCATCACAAGAAGTACTGCGTTGCACCAGTTGAACACCTTCGGTTGGAGGCATTCCAAGGCATATTGCATATAAGATAGATTGGCTACATGAAGAGTCGCACCACTAGCCATCCTACCAAAAGTAAATAGAATAGCCTGAGGGACCTGTCAGTGACATCACGGATGATGATCTTGCCATCTTTACTCGGCTGAGATCCCTCTCTGCAATACCGGCGAACATAATCTCTCACAAATTCACCTCCTCGGGCCGAACCTGATAAAGAGATGGGGGCACCCCGCCTCGACAAGCCAGTCAAGAAATAGATGTCTACTACAGTCAAGGGGATAGATTTGCCCCTGATCTAGAACACCTGGTTGGTAGGATCCCAAGCATCGAGCAAATACTGCAGTAAGTTGATCTGTTGTCTCATGCTAGAAATGCGGAAAAACTTCAGCAAGCCACAGTTCCGCAGTGCGTTTACTGTAACTGGATCATGTAGGGCAAGCATGTCCTCTTCCTCATGCTCACATTCTCACCATGTAATAGTCATCTTACTCCAAAGATCTCTGAAAAACAAACTAGAGAAGAGTTAGATCCTGATTTTGGTAAGAAACAGGCAAAATTTCCATCAAAAACTGTGCATAAAATTCCTTCTCTGCGCCCATCGCACCTACGGTAGTGCTCTAGGTGCATTGCATGTCAGATGGCCAGTGAACAGGCCAACATCCAATGCACATTTTGATACACAGAGGGTGCGCTAAAGGCAGAACAAGTTTTTCAAACCCCAGAGGCTCAGAAAAACCAAGAATCAAGCTCAGAATGCAAAATGGAAAGCATGAAATGAAAGAGCTCAAGTTTAGCTCCTACCTGGTCCAGACAGCACCGAGAATCGTCCACAAAATCTCTCGAAATCAGCTGATGAAAATCAAAGGGGGAAAGCACCCCCAAAGCTCCAACAAACAAAAGTTCAAATGAAATGGTAAAATGAGAGGTAAAAGCACTTTTTCATTACTTTTACGTAGTTCAAAGTAAAATGTTAGTGTTCTAACTCATTTTTCAAGCATATATTGTTCATTTCTCACTAGTTTGATGAAGCAAGTGAGAATACAGTACAATCTTTGAAAGAACAAAGCTATTTATGGTAAAGTCAAAAAGAGACCATTTAATCGAGCAGTTTTAGCGCATAGTTCAAGCTCGTTAAAAAATAAACATAAGACATTAGCAAATGTTTTCCCCCGCGTTTAAGCTCATTAAAAAATGAACTATTCCCCGGTAAATAACCATCATGAATGTAGTACTTTAGCCATTAAAGCCTTGGTTGTGTTTGCACCATCACCTCCACTTTTGCATTGGCCGATCATTCACCTCCATTTGATTTTTTACCCATTTTGAGGAACAGCTGCAAAGAGTGATCTCACTAGCCATCCTTGTAACACTGCCGTGATTGGAAAATTCCAAACGTTACTTGGAATTAGTTGCTACCCATTTTATCACTCGTTCCTCAAAAGACGAGTCTCCTTTAAGCTCTTTTCAACTAACTCATAAAATATGAAAAGATTGCCGAGCCATTGGCCTCTCCAGCTCGTTAAAGGGACCGAAAGTGCTATCTCTCCTCTAAATTTTAATCTTTTTGGACCTGAGAGATTATTACACAAAAAGATTGAGCGCTTTTTTTGTTCGGCTCGTTAAAAGTATCGAAAATTCATCCCTTCTGTATTATTTTACACTTTTTCGGACTTAAGGGATTAGATGACGAAAAAGGAATTTTGGAGTTACCTTTACGTTCCTTTTCAGACTCTCTAAAAGTGAAAAGGACCGAGTTATCTTTGTCGTTAAACTCGTTAAAATTTTAATGGCGACAAACTTGTCTATAGACGAGAACGAGTTTCACTGTCGCTAGGCTCATTAAAACATAGCGATGGGTTTTCCCAAAGGGAAAATTATAGAACAAGCATATGTTATCCTCCTCCAGCTTGATAAAAATAAAAAGGTACTGGTCAGCAATGACTGGGGAAAAATTGGGAAGAAAACTTGAAGAAACTTTGTTGGTAGCAAGTCACTCTTGAACATGACACTTTCACTCCGCATCCAAGTCGGGTTGGGTTGTTTCATTCACCGGTCACATCACCATGGTCCCATCATACCATCCACATTTGGGGTTAATGCTACCAATCCATCACCTTAGTGTCGCCAATATGTTCAAGAGAAGTCATTCAGAGAATTCACTTGTGTCTCACCCACTACCATACATTTATACTCCATTCTTTCATGACCGCCACCCTGAACCTTATATCACCAGATCGTTTTCACCTCCATTAAAATCATTTGCTCCGTTCCATGTCATTGATGTGGGATTCATTAAGGCCCTCCTGTGACGGATTGCTTCTTGTCGACATCAGCTCATTATCCAAGAAGTCGATCTAGGAACACCCCATTCAGTACTTTGAAGCTTGCATGCCTCAATGGCAAGCTTCTCACTTCCGGTAACAAGTTTACATCAATGGCCTTCGACCGAAAGATTTTGCGTGGTGTTCGACGCCAAATCCTTTATCCACACCACGTGAATTGTACTGCAATACCTTGAGGGTCATTATCGTTATCGGTGATTCCTCTCACGCCTCTTAACAGCTTACATCATTGGCTGGTAATCAGGCGATGTCTTTCCATGTTCGACTCCAGGACATATTTCACATGGATCAACTTGTACTTCGAGTGAAGAGCGAAAGAGATTGAAGACCCCAGATCTAGTTTCATCCATCCGGGCTGCGATATATATTCAGGGAAATAAAGACATTAAATGTACATCATTGCTGCACAGATAATCATCAAATCAAAGGGATGATGGCTCTTTCAGAATCATCAGTCTACACTCATATGATTGTCTATCCTATGTACATGAAAATGAATTTATAAAGCTGAGCATGGGAATGCCCGCCTCAGCTAGATCATGAAAATATTATGAAGATAATGTATTGTATTGTATCTTATTACAGGTCTCCTCCCAGCTTGAAAGAACTTCGGATCCTCATAATAAAGCATTTCACCCGACATCAAAAGATTAGCGACCTCATGCTTTAGGGGGCAACTGTTATAGACATTTTTTGGCACTTCAACCCCAAGCATGAAATGTCCATAAACGAAAGGCTCCTAAGTCCCTAAAAGTGTTGTTCTAACCCCTAAAAGAACAAGGTCAACAAATTACAGCTTCTCCCAAAAGTTCTCCATGAAAAACTGCTCAGAATTGGTCAAAACAGGATCATTTCAGCCGCTCCACTGGCCAAGTGCGTGGCATCTCACCTAAATACACTGTGTGGGTGCGTTGCATTTCAAAAATCCCTTCTATGGGGTGCGATGGGCAGGAAATGACAAATGGCAGTGTCATTCCGCGAGGTGGAGAGGCAATGGAAGCTTCCAGAAACTTCTCCTGTGACACTTGCCTCTCTGAATTCGACCAAGGATGAGTAAGAGATCATCAATCTCCAAGTGGAAGCAAGAACTATCAGAGGGAAGACACTAATCAAATCATAAGCTGACTCATCTCCATTACAGATATCTATATATGGATCCCTCATCCCATAGATACAGAGGCTGGAATTTTTGCATATTGTAAGGAATTGTTGTTGGTTTCTTGAGACAAACATCAGATTGTTGGGTGATCTAAGCTTTGTATGAGGTGAAGAGGGGCTTCCTTGCTGAGAGGTTGATACTGGGTCATAACAACTGGTTGTAACTCCTCTTGGCTCTTTCTTGTTTATCAATAAAATCTATTCAAGTTTTCCTCCATACTCTTGTGTCATTGTTGTTTGCTGCATTTGTATGGTCAATTTACATCTGATCCTAGATTGTTTATGATTATAGATCCATGTCTTTGTATAGTGCTATGCTACTGTGACCTTACAGGTAGTTTGTGAAGCTGGGTGTGCAAGGGAACAAGTAGCGAAAGACTATCAAGGAAGAGAGGAATCAAATCAAGGGATTAACGCAAGACAGAGGTTGGTCCTTCTGTTCCTCTCTATCTATAATTCATAAAGGAAAAACGAAAGTAGCTTTACTCTGTTTGTTTCTAAGGCAGCTGTCACACCTTAGTGGGATAGAGTAGTTCTATATAGACACTTTTCCCTGTAACACCGCCTCACACCAATTGAGCACCTTCGGTTCCAGGCATTCCAAGGCATACTGCATATAGGATCTGTTCGCTAAATGTAAGGCCAAACTGCTAGCTAATATAACAAAGGTAAATAGAATGGTCCTCAAAGGTCGACCAGTAACATCCTAGATATTAATCTTACCATCTCTGCTGGGTTGAGATCCATCCCTGCAGAACTGAAAAATTTAATCTTTCACTGATTCGCCCCCATGAGAAAATCCTGATAGTGAAAGAGGGGCACCACGCCTCGAAAAACCTGTCAGAAAATAAATATCCTTGATCGTGAAAGAAACAAATTTACCTCTGATCTGGAATACCTGGTCAATAGGATCTCAAGCATGAAGGAGATACTGCAACAAACTTATCTTTTGTCTCATGCTGGATATGTGGAAAAACTTCAGTAAACCACAGTTCCTTAATGCATCCACTGTTCCCTGGTTATGTAAAGCAACCATATCCCCCTCTTCATTTTATTGTTCTCACCATGTGACAACCATCTTGATCCAAAAAATATCTGAAATACAAACATTAGGTGAGTTAGGATCCTTTTTTTGGCAAAAAATAGTTCAAAATTTAATGAAAAAACACTGTACAAACTTGCGCTTCTGCACCCATTGCACCTAGCCTTTGAGCAAGGTGAGATGCATATTGTTTTGCCTGTTGGTAGCTCAGTATGCATCGTACTTTTCGATAAAGGCAAAGTGTGATGATTGGAGAGTGAAATATTCAAACCCCGGAGGCCCCGAAAGGTGAGAAAACTTGCCCAAAATATAAAAAATATGGAATGAAAATGAAGAGCTTAAGGATTGCTCCTACCTGGTCCTGACGACATGGAAAATATTCCATAGAATCTATCACAATTGACTGGTGAAATTTGAGGGGGAAAACTGCTCCAGAGCTCAAAAATCCAAAATTTGAAATGAAATGTTAAAACTACTTTTTATGTTTGTTTTTCCATGTACTTTAAGTAAATGTTAGTTTTAGTTCATTTTTCATCCATTGTTAATCAATTTGATTGAGTTTTGAGCAGGTTGAACAAATGTTGACAGAATCTAATGTGCTAAACGGTGAAATGAACATCTTTGACCACCAAGCAAACTTTTCATCTTATTTTCGAGCTTTGACTCAAAAATGAAAACAAAACTATAAAGTCCTCTTTAAACCTTTTTCAGACTCTTTAAACATGAAAATATTGTCGAGCGCTTGTCTTTTCCAACTCGTTAAAGTATTGGAAACGTCATCTTCTTGTATTATTTTATCCTTTTTTGGACTTGAGGGATTACTTCACGAAAAATAACTTATGAGTTTTATTTTCGTCCCTTTTCGAACTCTCTAAACATGAAAAGGACCGAGTTATCCTTATCGTTAAACTTGTTAAAATAATAGCGACAAACTTGTCCATCTAGACAAGACCGAGTTTCACTGTCGCTAGACTCGTTAAAAAATCAAATAGTGACGGGTTTGCCCGAAGGGAGAATTATAGATCAAGCATATGTTATCCTCCTCAAGCTTGACAAAAATAAAGAGGTATTGGTCAGCAATGACTGGGGAAAAAGGGGGAAAATCTTGAAGAATTTAGGGTAGCAAGTCGCTCTTGAACATGACACTTTCACTTCATCTCCATGATTGAGTTGGGTTAGGTTATTCCATTCACCAGTCATCATACCATTGGTCTTTCATACTATCCATCTTTTGGGGTCAATGCTACCAATTCATCTGAGTGTCACTGACATGTTCAAGACAAGTCATCCAGTTAATGTCTCATACACTGCCTTACCTCCAACCTTCATTTTTCATGCCCACCATTCCTGGACCTTGTGTCGTCAATTCATTTTCACCTCTAGAAATCATTTGCTTCGTTTCATGTCATAGATGTGGGATACATCAAGGCCCTCCTACGACGAGTCGCTTCTTGTCAACATCAGCTCATTATCCGAGAAGTTGACTTAAAAACAACCCTTTCAGTGCTTTGAAGCTTGCATACATCAATGGCAAGTTTCTCTCTTGCGGCGATAGGTTGACATCAATGGCTTTCAACCAAAAGAATTTGCGTGGTGTTCGACATCGGATCATATATTCACACCACGTAAAATGTATTGTAGTACCTTGAGGATCATTATCATCATCGGTGATCCCTCTCGCATTTGTTAACAACTCACATCATTGGCTGGTAATCAGGCGATGTCTTTCCATGTTCAACTTCAGAACATCTCTTCACATGGTTTGACTTGTACATCAAGCAAAGATTGAATGAGTTTGAAGACCTCAGATCTAGTTTCATCCATTCAGGCTGTGATATATTCATGGACACAAAAACATCAAATGTACAAAGGCTCTACATAGATGATCATCCTAATCATGGATTACGACTCTATATTTGTAGAATCACAAGTCTTTATCTACAGATGACTATCTGATATATGTACATGAAATAAAAATTTATAAAGCTGAGCATCGGAATGCGTCCCTCAGCTAGTTCATGAAAAATAATATATTATCATGTATTGTATTGTAAATTGATGCAGGTCACCTTCTAGTTCGAAACTTCTGATCCTCATGATAAAGCATTTCGCCCGACATGAACATTTATGACCTCATGCTTTAGGGGGCAATTGTTATATAAATATTTGGGCACATCAACACCAAACTCATATGTTGATGTATTAGGGCTCATCAAACCCTAAAAGAGTTGTTTCATACCCTAAAGGAACTAAGTCATCTGAATACATCATTCCCCAAGAGTTCCTGTTACACAGTAATTTGTCACCATTTGTCACCGTCCCTGTTACCCCTTTCCCGCACTTTGGAGGACTCATTTCGGGACCTGTGAGAAGTGACATAACTTGAAAACACTTGCATTATGTTCCCCTAAGTATGGAGTTCATATGCCTTGAAGACATCTCCTGCAGAATATCCTTAAAAAGTCCCCTTTTTCCATTAGCGCGGATCCACAGTGTATTACCCACGCCAATGGGGGAAATCCTCCAAAGAGGGCACGCCAGTTGGCACTCTGTCTCAGAGTTATACCCGCGCCAACCGAGTTTTGGAAAGCTTTTTAACAAACGCACGCCCGAAGGTTTTTTCCTTTCGACTCATGAAGCTTTTTAAGGATAATGCCAATCTCATGGATGTCGAGATTCATCGTATCTCCCTTTCCTCTATCCATAATAGCTTTTCGAGGATAATGCCAATCCCATGGATGTCTTGATTCATTGTATCTCTTCCTCCTCCTCCATCTATAAAAGCTTGTTCTGTTGCATTTGACAAGCTAGTTTTGAGCATAGGGAGAATTATACTGTCAAAAGTCTGAGAGATTACTGTAAGAGTCTTCTTTGCATTCATAATCAAAGAGAGAGTTCCCAATCCCGACAAGCTTTGCAAGAGATATGTTGCTGATCACCCAGCCAAAGGAGGATTTGACGTTAGAACTACGATTGTATTCTCCTTTGTTGATTATCAATAATAGATGACTATCATTATGGTTCCATTCTTGTTGTTCATTGTGATGATGTTTGAGTTATATCTTTTCTGACCGATATATAATTGCATCTATTGGATTTTATGCTTGTATTCGTGTTGTGCTTTGCATGTGCAGGTGTCCATTCACGGAGATCGTGAGGATTGTGACCGGCCGGAGCAAAGGAACGGGAGTGTCAACTCTTCTACAACACTAGCGTTGGAATCCAAGTAGGCTCTCATAATCCACCTTTAATTTGCAATTAGGAACTTGCGTGATAGCATTGTTTGATTGTTGCTAGACCCATTTTGGGCTAGTGGGGATTGCCTCTGTCCGCAGAGGGGATTTACCTCTCCAACAATTTGGCGACTCTGCTGGGGAAGCTATTTGTCGTTTGATTCGTAAACTTTGGATGGAGCCTGAAGTACGGCTAGGTAGCCTTCGAAACGCTATTGCTCTGCATTAGCGAAGTAGATCAACGCCACTTAGTCAATCTCTGGTTTGGTTTACGAACCAAACAGCTTGGAGTTTGTGTTGCACCTTGGTTTTCTCTTGTTTTGCCTGCTTAGATAAGTTTTCTGGGTTGAATTTTTAAGCTGTCTCTTGCTGCCTGGTCTGTCTGGATACTGTTGATCAAGTCGTGGACTGCTTGTTTTTATTTTTAAGCTAGCAAACTTTATTAGCGTGATTTTTTCCCTGGCAGTCGCACCAGTGGGCGCATGTTGCACAAAAGAAACTCGCGCTAATCCCTTAAAAGCGCGAGTTACAACTTGACAGTCGCGCCAGGCCTGTGAACTTTTGCAGTTTGCTTGTTTGGAAGCCTTCTGAGCTTGGATTTCTGTCTTGTCACATTTTTTTCAACTACTGGAGTGTGTCAGAGCTTTGTTTGACTGGTTTTTGACCTTCATCCTTCGGGTGTTTGCCTCTTTCCATCGATTTCATATTCTAGCCCTAGGGCATCTAGTGGCTTTTTGCATCAAGCCTTCCATGGGAGTTTTTGGTTCTTTGATTGTCCAGTTGACTTCTTGGCTACTTTTTGCACTTGTCTAGTGGTTTTCAAAACTTTTTATTGTGTTCTTTGAGAAATTTACCTCTTTTTCGTTTAGATTTCGCTTGGCTTCATTTGGGCTTAGATTACATAGCTCATTGAGGTTTTTGTGATTTTTCTTGGTTTGAAAGATTGTCTTGGTGTTTCAGGGACTTGATTGTGTTTTCATTGAGTGAAATTTGTCTTTTTACTCTTTGTTATTATCTCTCAAAATTTGTTTAGTGCATTTTGCCATCGAAAAGAAAACGAACAATCTCTTTTGCATTGCATTAGTTAATGGAAATTAGAGTTTTTCATTGTTATTAGCGATTAGTCACTTTAAAAAAAAAAGTTTCGTTTATTGCCATTAGCTGCATTAGAGTCATTGTTGATTGTTTTATGATCATTTTGTTTGATTGAAAGATCTCAACTCTCCCGTAGTTAGCATTCATCGAATGAAATGATATATTTTGGCATATAGCTTGCATTTAGGAAATTGTGAGAGATTACATACGGTAGGACCTGGAAACTGAAACCTAATCAAAGATCAACTGTAAAATGAACTGAATGAATCTAAAAACGCATTGGAACTTAACGCATACATCTAAAGGTCTAGGCTAGAGACGTGTTCCGGTGTCGTTAAACCTAGTCACTATTGTTTCACATCATGGTTGGGTGATTCCTCCTTTTGTGACTCGATAGTGTTCTAGCACGGATTTTTGCTCCCACGTACCGTCGAGTATATGTGGAGACCCCACTAGGTTATCATCCTTTATCCACAGGAAGCCGTGTCTGCCACCTTACAAGCCGTAATGCATTGAACACAACATTTGGGAAGATTGACTGCCGTACGGGAAGTCCTTGGTTTTCATATGATTGCCAAGGTGTATATGCAGTTTTACGGATTGTCTGGTAAACCCTTTGTCTAGTTCTCCAGAGTAGTCACTTTTGATCCTTTTCGGACTCCCTAAAAGAAAAGGCTCACCTGAGCATTTATCACTTCGGGCTCACTAAACATTCAAAGGAGACTAGAGTCATCTTTTTGTCCTTTTCTCGACTCTTAAAACATGAAAAGGTTAAGTTCAGTTCCTTTGTCTTAAAATTTATTCGGCTGTGATTCACATTACTCGGTTAGATCTTGTTTGCGTTAGTTTGATTAGGGCCCTTTCTCGTTAGCTTCCCTAGGATTTTGTGAAGTTTTCATCCTGGCGGAATTACCAATTTCGTCTTCATCCTTTGTCGAGATATCGGTTGTGAGCGATACTCTTCCTATTATTCCGAGTATACAACCGATTAATTCTCGTGCTCCAGGCAACGAGACTTATGAATTTCATTGGAACCCCGTTTGGGAACCTTCTGAAGATGGTATCCCTTTTTGGGAATACACTTCCCCTCGTGTTTTGGCCCCACTATTTTCTTCCGATATGGAGGAAGTATCCCCTACTTCAACTGAAGAATCTGTTGCGACGAGCGGTGAAATTCCCACCGCAACAGAACCTATACCTGTTAGTAGCACCCCTACTACTGGGAGACTACCTCCAGGCTACAAAGCATTAAAGGATGTTATGTCTTCTAGGACTCCCTCCATGAGTTCTATTTGGTCATAACTCGCCTTTCCCACCACGGAGCCTTTTACTCCACAAAGTCGCAGTATGTCTGTTACCTCAATCCCAACCATTCCAACGGTATGTGTAGCTTCTTCGACCCCCGTTTTCAGTGGTCCTTCGACCTCTATATTCGAAGTCGTTGATCCTATGTCAAACGTCCCAGCAGAGGGACCATACGACCAGTATTTACGACATCTTGGTAGGCCTTTGTCGTCTCAACCGACTGTTGAGATTTCGGTCCCATTGTCAATTGATTGGGGCCCCACCTATTATCATGGTGGCCAAGTATCGTCTGGGCAACCCCAAGGGCCACCTAATCAAGACCAACAGTCTTACACAGGGCAACCTGGGAGCCAACAAGGACAACCCTTCCAGGGACAACCTTTGGCCTCTGGTGGTCCGTCTTTCACCTCTTATGATCAATCTTTTGGTAACCCAGGTCAATCTTCTGTTCAACAAGGCCAGCCTGGTATCCAACAAGGTTACCCTACTGGACAAATTGGTCAATCGTATGTTCACCCAAACCAACCTAATGTCTAGTATGGTCCAACATCTGGACAAGCTGGTCAATCGTATGGTCAACCCACCGTCCAGCATAGTCAAGCACCTGGGCAAGTCGGCCAGCCTCAAATCCAATCAGGCCAACCAACTGCCCAGCCCACTCGGCCATCTGGTCCATCAGGACAACCCTCAGTTGTGCAACAACAACTCCACCCCTAGCAAGTACAACCTTCTGGGCAGGTGGGCCAACCTCAATATCAACTAGGTCACCCTTCCGGCCAGATAGCCCAACCTACAGGACATCCTTCCGACACTGCTCAACAGGCACTCAAATGGTTGTTGTCTCATAAGCTCAACTCGATTTTATGCCCCAGGCTGGACCCCAGGCCCCATCCGGTCTTCAAATGCAAGTTGGAATTAAATCTCAACCAGTCTATCAAACTCAGCCTGTTTCTCAAACTCAGTTTGGAGTCCAGCCGCCTTATGGTTACCAGCAACCCCGAGGGCAACCTTCGTTTTCCCCATATCAAAATTATCAACAACTGCAGGCAAATCCTTATCAGAATTACCCACAACCATATGGTGCTCCTGCAGGATAGTTTGGTAATCAATGGAACACTAGGGGCTAGAACCAAAATCCCTACAGACAAAATCCCTACGGACAAAACCCTATGGGGCCCAGTCCGTCCGGACAAAGCCCATGGGGGCAACCGCCAGTTGGTTGGAACCCTGGTGCTCCATCTTACCCGCAGCCCCAGATGTCCTTCAATCCTCAGTTACCCTTCTTAGCAACCTTAGAATTACCGGATGTGTCCAAACTGACCAATGATCCCATTCTCCATAATCCGTATTGGCCTCCGGTTCCAACGAAGATTCCCGGTGATTGTCCCAAATTTGATGGTAAAGCTAATGAAGATCCTCAAGCTCATGTCATGACCTATCACCTGTGGTGTTCATCGAATTCGTGGCTTGATGACTCGATTCGGCTTCGCCTTTTTCAAAGGACTCTCATTGGCTCTGCAACTAAGTGGTATATTGAGCTCACCCACGGATCCTTTCAGGATGATAAAAAACACACTAAAATACCCACAACTTCAAGCAATTTGCATAGCGGAAATGTAACAACAGTGAATCAACAAAGTAAAAAATAGATTTACAAACACAAAACATGTTTGTATTACAAATTTAATACAACAATCATAAGGCACTCAGACCAAGGATTATGACCGTTATAATTACCCAGATACAAGGAAAACTAGGGCTTGATATTAACACCTTATGGCTCTCATTCTACCCAAGAACAAGAACAAACTTGACTTACTTATTTAAGAAGCACTTACACCAGCCCTTTTAGTCCACTTATTTTAAACAACTAGCAGGTCCTTTTCCACCTATACACACATAGAATACTATTGCTCCAATACCTCTTCATTTAGTTTCTCACAAGGAATTTTTCACCTTCATATTCACTTGCACACTTTAGCTCAAACACCCAACATTCTTATAGTGACAGTGCTCCTCCAAATTCATTGTTCATAGGCCCAAATTTCAATTCAGCTAGTCTACCTTCACATAGTCGTTTTCCACTTCAAATACAATTTTAATAGGCTCAAATATTTGTACAACACATAGTCCCTTTGTTTTCTCCAAAGTGACTCTTCATAGTAGTCAACAAGGTCTTCTCACAATGAATTGTCTTCCACCAAAAAAAAAAAAAATCATGGCACATTAGTCCTTCAACATTTTTCCATTCACAACTTAGAGGATAGACCTACAATCAATAAACCTCTCGAATCATCAACATAGAACAATGTCACATAACTTTTCATAGTCCCGAAAAGTCTCAGTCCTAAGGCACTCTTCCTGAGATTACTCGGTCCAGAAACTTCCTTTTGCAATACCTTGTATTCGGACACTAATCAGCCTCGGGTTCATACCTCGACACCTCTATGCATATCTCACTTTCTAAGCCCTTAATTCTTGTGCATTTATTTGAGAAGTCTCAGCCCTCACTTCCGCTACACCACAGGCCTCATGGCCTCATTAAGGGTCTCGAGCCTCCTTAAAAACACAGAAAAAAACTTTTCCTTTACACAGAGATATAACATAGCTTGTGTGCCCAAAACCACACCAAATAACATGTCCAGCCTCCACATAAACTCGTCCCTAGTCTTAGAGTAGACTCGACATTCCATAGCACATAAAATTAGACCATAAACATTACTCCATGGCTACGCTTCCTCCTAATGATATGCATCCTTTCTTAGGCTTGTCTTCACATATGATGAATTTCACTTGATGTGTTTAACCTCATATTAGGTCTCCTAAATTTATATCCACTATAATTACTAGCTTGGGGCTTCTTAATTCCATCAGAGTGTCATCACATAACAATTAGAATAAACAATAATATATTTTGGGTCTTTATCCTACCCCTTTGGGTCTAAATCCCACCACTTGGGCACTTAACCCCCAAAACAATATTTTCACGGGTCAGATCCACACAAACCCAATACCTAAGGGGTTGTAGGAGTACCTCCCAAGCTACACATCTCAATAGCATGCATGGCACTTTAAAGTCTACATTCATTTACTTAATTCCAAAAAAACAAGGCCCTCACTCTTTTGGTGTTTTCTGACCCATTTCATGTTGCAATTTCATTTATAAATTGATCTCCAAGACCATAGTGATGAGGATACAACCGTTATTTAGCTATGTTATTTCAAAATAACAATTTGGGTTTCTTCAAGATTGCTAGATTCAGGATGTTGTACCTTTGGCTCAAGAAACACTACACTTGATCAAGTCTAGGGATCTGTCGGCCATCATTCTTAAAATTGACCCATCCAAGGCTTATGATCAAGTAAAATATCCTTTTTTCTTCCTTTGTCTAATTAAGTTTGGTTTAAGTAGAAAATTTGTAAATTCGATAATGGTTTGTATAACCACAACAAACTTCACAATTATTATTAATGGAAGGATTTTTCCCTTCTTCAAAGCATCAAGATGCTTGCATCAGGGTTGTCCATTTTCGCCCCTAATTTTTTTGTTGGTAGCAGAAGCTTTGAGTAATCTAGTTAAGGAGGTTCTTTCCAAAGTTGAATTCAGAGGAGTTTGAATATTTGAGGCTATTGTTTTCACACATATTCTATTTGTAGATGTTGTTCTTATCATTTTGTTTAGATCTCTTAGTATCATTTCCACTCTCTATCGAATTTTAGAGAGATTCAAACTTGCCACAAGTATGCAAATAAATCAGGAAAAATTTACCATATCATTCTGGAAACTAGATGGGATGGTCATAACAGGATTGTTTGATTCTTTTCACTTTAAGCAAAAGGACTTCCTCAAAGGCTTAAAATACCTAGGCTTTCACTTAAAGCTAAAAGTGTATATGTTGGTTAATTGGCTTTAGTTGGTAAAGAAGGTGGAAGTGATGATAGGAATATGCATCAATCATTTACTATCAAGGGGTGGTCATCTTATCCACATTAATTCAATTATAAAAAGTATGGCTATGTTCTAGTCGTCTATTTTCTAGATTCCTAAAGGTATTATTAACAAGATTAGGAAAATCTATTATCGCTTCTTATGGGCGGTTTTTCGTCCCATGGACGTGAATTCACCAGTCAAATGGACTACTATTGATAAACCCAAACTAATGAGGGAGTTGGGGATTGAAGAATCCATCCATTTTTGGAAAATATGTTGGCATTATGATACAATTATTGTCCTTGATGGCAACCCTACAGGTCAACTCAGTTTTGATAAGAGGCTAACAGGAATATTCAAAGGAAATAGGGCAGTGGTACAGAGGATCAGGAAGATGGAACTAAGGTCTATTGATCAGAATAAAGAATTTGAAGGAAGAATATGATGTAAGAGTTGTTTAAGAGATACATGCAGGTTCACTTAGTCCAAGAAGCATATACATGCAGGTACTTAGAACAAAAATAGTGTATAACGTACACATGCACTCCCACAGAAGGAAAAGTGCGTACATGTTGAAAACCATGGTTTTGGTCCAAGGTATTTGGTCCAAGGTATCTTTGGACCATGATATTGACCCTAGGTACTTAGTCCGAGGTATTCAGTCCATGGTATTTGATCCAAGGTATTGGTCCTAAGTGGATTCGGTCAATGGTATTGAGAAAGGCAAAAATCTATATAAAGAAGAGAGGTTCATAAGGCCAGATGTGCAAGTGAATAAGATTGTAAGGAATACTTCTATCTGAAGTATATTTTATGTTGCAGGGTTATTTTTGGTACTAGATCTGAAATATTTATGTGCACCTTGAGTTCAATATTGGATCAGGATCATGAGACCTAAAATGACTTATTCTTGAATGATCTGATATTGGTTGAGTCTAGATTTGATGTTTTTCATTTGTTTTATTCGTTATCTATCATGAA
Source organism: Pinus tabuliformis (assembly GCA_031772625.1). Classification (NCBI taxonomy): domain Eukaryota; kingdom Viridiplantae; phylum Streptophyta; class Pinopsida; order Pinales; family Pinaceae; genus Pinus; species Pinus tabuliformis. The sequence goes on from CM062809.1 coordinate 1,250,792,329, forward strand.
CTGGGTTTGTTCGAAGTCTGGAATTGCAACAAAGTTCTAAGTCAATATTTGCAGACCTGTATGCAAGTTCGTCTCGTCAAAAGAACATATACACACAGGTTCTATTCTTTCAAGTAGCGTATACAAAAGAAAGGCTTGATGTTCAGATATGACTGATCTATCAGATCAGTATTGCTAATTTATTGTTGATGCTATTTTATTGTTGTCTGTCAACAAAGTCTTCTTAGATCTGAATGTAAATATGAATGCCTAAGGAGGTTGATATTTGATTGATTGTATAAGTGAGAAGAAGTGTTTTATGTTTCCTACCTATATAAAGTTTTGTAAGTTGACAGTAGATGTTTAGTACACTGCTGGTTGGTATAGTTTGTGATTTAGAGATTTTATGATTCAGAATATTTAGAGGTATACATCGGTTGGGCTGAAGGAAGCAGCGTATACACGCAGGTTTTCTTCATTTAAGTTGCATATATAGTCTGACACATGAATTTTTTAGGTTTTAGTTGGTTCTGAATGTTGATACAGGTTTTTGGGTTCAGCACAGTGTTTTGATGATAATGATCTGATTGTTTCAGAATAGCTGCATGTTGGTTGATGAAGTTTGAGTTTCTAAATTTCTAATGGGTTAGTGATGAGTCAAGGTCTTCATATGTCTTGATATGTAGAGCATCCAGTCTAAAAATTCATGAAATTTGGTCCCTGGTGGAAGAGTGGAGTTTTCTGTAGGCTGGCACCTACGTACTAGTAAACAAATTGGCTAGTACAAGAGCTAGGGGGTTGTAGCTCCCTTCCAGTAGAAGTTGGAGAACGAGAAAAGGTTGTAACCTTCTGTAGGTAGAAGCTTGTGTACTAGTATGAGCCTGCACCAGTAAAAGATTGTAAACAGATTTTCTTATTATTAAAAGAAGACAGAGACAATAGAAGCAGGTGGTTTTCACCCACATTGGGTTTCCACCTTAAATCTTGGTGTTCATGTGTGTTGTTTATGTGTAATGGTTTATTATGTTTATACTACACATGGTTACTATTTAATGGTTAATGAAGTACTTATGCACTGATTAAAGATCAACATATGATGAATTAACTGAATCATAAGTTTACTGCATAAACGTTGGTTGCCTTCAATACAGTTGTGTGTACACGCTAGTTCCCCTATGTGAAGTAGCGTATATAAATTTGATTATGAGAAAGAAAAATTCTTGATCTGATAATACTGATTCAACCCCCCTCTCAGTATTATTTCCAACAATTGTATCAGAGCAGGTCCTTCAGAAGGAGCTTGATCGCTTGAAGGAAGATCCATCAAGATGAATAATCACGAAAGCATGGGATCCATCAGACCGCCAATCTTCAATGGGAGAAACTTTTTTTATTGGAAAAAAAGAACCATAGCCTATCTACAATCTCTTGGAACAGATGTCTGGGAAATTGTGGAAGGAGGATATAAATTTCCAACAGCAATTCCTACAGACAGGGCAGGTAAAAATCAATATGAAACCAATGCCAAGCTGTCAATACTTTATTGGGAAGTTTATCACAATCAGAGTTTTTCAAAGTCATGCAGCTCAAATCAGCCAAAGAGATATGGGAAAAAATCATTCAGAGCTACGAAGGAGACTCTCAGGTAAAATGTGCTAAGCTTCAAACTCTCAGAATTCAGTATGAAACTCTTAAGATGCATAGTGATGAGAATATAGCTAGTTACTTCTTACGTATAGATGAGGTTGTTAATTGTATGAAGAATCTGGGTGAAGAAATAAAGGAAGTTACCTTAGTTGAGAAAATTTTGAGATCCTTGTCTGCTAAATTTGAATCAAAAGTGTCTGCCATAGAAGAAAAATAGGATCTGCAGAATATCACTATGACACAACTTCACGGAATCCTAACTAATTTTGAGATGAGAAAAGGAGGTCCATCAAATATGAGATAAGTTGCATTTAAAGCTTCATCAAAAGGAAAATAAAATGAAGAACAGAATGAATCAGGACACATTTTAGAAGAAGAAGATGAGGTAAATTTTGTCAAGAAGCTTCAACGGGGTTCTAGAAGGTTCAAAGGTAAGCTACCTTTCAAATGCTTTGCTTGTGGTAGAGTCAGTCATTATGCTGCCAGATGTCCTCATAAAGATAAATATGAAAAAGGAAAGGAATATGCAAAAGGGAATAGGAAACAAGTTGTGAATAGGAGTTACTATACTCATGAAGATAGCAATGGTTTATCTAATAGTGATGAAGATGAAACTAGTCAAGATTACAGACTTCTCATGGCTTATGATAGCGATGATTTTTGGGATAGTTTAGAAGAGGATAGTGATGGTTTATCTAATAGTGATGATTATAGACTTCTCATGGCTTATGACAATGATGATTTTTGGGATGCTTTAGAAGAGGAAAACTTTCATGAAGAAATATCTAAACTCAAAATCTGTTTAGAAGAAAATAATATGATCATAGATACCTTGACATACCAACTTGCTAAAAAAGAAAAACACAGTGAAAAACTAGAATGTGAAATTGTGGGTCTAAGAAAAGATCTTGAGAAAACAAAATCTCTCAATATTAGATTTGCTAAAGGATCAAAAACTTTAAATGAAATTATCAAATTTCAGCATTCTCCTATGATAAAGACAGGTCTTGGATATACTAAAGAAGCATCTCAATCACAGAAGTCATCAACCTCAACCAAAAGCTATCTTGATGCAGCAAAGACTAGTGAACAGTATGACAATCATCAACAAAGGCATAAAGTTGATCACCAGGTAAATCATACTCAATTTTCTCCAAGGATGAATATCAATAGAAGCCACAACCAATCTCAAGAAAATCATACTCAATCTGCTCCAAAGATTAATATCAATATAAACTAGAATCAATAGGTAAATAGATTCGATAGTCACCGAAACTTATTTAATGGGCAATGTTTTTCATGTCATAATTTTGGGCACAAAGTTGCTCAATGCGTTGCTTACAAAACCATCATGACTAGAGAAGCAAAAAATCAAAGGAATGTAACAAGGATCAAGAGAAGTTCCAATAATAACTTTTCTCCTCTTGAAAATGAAATAGAATGCTCAATTTGTGACAACTTTGGTCATGAAGAATCTGAATGCAAGAGCAGATTTTGGAAAACACCTCAAAAGGAGAAAACTCCATTAAATCCCAAGATATGGAGAAGGAAAGAATCTCAAACAGAAAGATGTGGTATAGCCTTGTATGCAAAAGGACAAGAAAATCAGTGGTACATCGACAGTGGATGCTCCAAACATATGACAAGTGACAAAGAGAAACTTCACTCATATAATGCCTTAGAAAAGGAAAATAATATCTCATTTGGAAATGACACTCGAGCTATCATAAAAGGTAAAGGTTCTGTTTTCTTGAAAGAAATGGTTAAAGTTGGAAATGTTATGTATGTAGATGTTTAAAGCATAACCTGTTGAGTGTCATTCAAATGTGTGATCAAGGAAATGAAGAGGTGTTTCGATCAAACAAATGTGTTGTTTGTGAACTTGATACAAGAGAGACCGTGATCAAAGGTACAAGAACTCCAAAAAACTTATAAATACTCAAAGGAGGACAACAACAATGCTATCTAAGCAAAAATGATGAAAACTGATTGCGGCATAGAATATTGGGACATCTAAGCTTTTCTCAAATAAGAAAAGCATGCAGACTCAAGGTTGTTCGTGATCTTCCAGATATCAGCATCCCAGAAAAAACAATATGAAAACCATGTCAAATTGGTAAGAAAACTAGAGTTCACTTCATGGAAAAAGAAGGGTCATCTAGTAAGCCTCTTGAACTTATCCATACTGATTTATGTGGACCAACAAGGAAAAATTCACCTCGTGGAGAAGAATACTTTATTCTGTTCATTGATGATTTTTCTAGAATGTTTTGGATAGGTCTTCTAAAGCATAAATATGAAGCATTTGAAAAGTTCCAAGCCTTCAAAGCTTTGGTTGAAAATGACTCAGATCGAAAAATCAAATGCCTTAGATCTGATCGGGGAGGGGAATTTATATCAGATGAATTCTTTGACTTTTGTAAACAACATGGAATAAAAGGGGAATTCTCCACTGCAAGAACACCTCAGCAAAATGGTGTAGTAGAAAGGAAAAACAGAACAGTTCAACAAATGGCTCGAGCCATGCTAGATGAATCTGGAACTCCTGCAACCTTCTAGGGTGAAGTTGCATTCCCTGTCATGACTATTCTCAACAAAGAAAATGTTCAGGTAAATAGCACTCAAACTCCACATGAACTTTGGTATGGTAAGACTCCTACTGTAAAATACTTTAAAGTTTTTGGAAGCAAATGTTTTATCAAAAGGACTGATCAAAAACTTGGTAAGTTTGAACCCATAGAAGATGAAGGGATTCTTCTTGGTTATTCTTCCAGAAGTAAAGGATACAAATGTTATAATAAAAGACTTGGGAAAATTGTTGAAGCATTGATGTTGTAGTTGATGAAGCATGCAGAAATCCAAAACAGATAAAATCAACAGAAGATTATGACAATGAGGAAGATGGGGATTATTTTCCCACATCAAATCAAAATTATATTGAAGAAGAAACCAATGAAGCACCAAAAGAAGATATAATGGTAGAAGAAAAGACTCTATCTAGGTATGTTCAGAAAAATCATCCAGAAACTCAAATTTTAGGAGAAAGGGAGGTTGGTGTACAGACAAGAAGAACTATTACAAGGACCTCATGCTATCTATCATTACTATCCTCCATCAAACCTCAAAATGTAAATGAAGCTTGCAAAGATGAATGCTGGGTCAAGACCATGGATGAAGAACTTGAGCAAATTGAAAAGAATGACACTTGAGAATTAGTTCCTAGACCTCATGATAAAAATATTATAGGAACTAAATGGATATTCAAGAACAAGTTGAATGAAAATGGAGAAGTCATTAGAAACAAGGCTGGACTTGTTTGTAAAGGGTATGCTCAACAAGAAGGTATAGATTTTGAAGAAACTTTTGCACCTGTTGCCAAACTTGAAGCCATAAGAATGTTTCTTTCTCTTTCTAGTTTTCGAAAATTCAAAGTATACCAAAAGGATGTAAAATCGGCCTTTCTTAATGGATATTTAGAAGAATTTAATATTGAACAACCAAAAGGATTCATTCTTGGAAATGATGCAAAACTTGTAAATAGACTCAAAAAGGCTCTATATGATCTGAAACAGGCTCCAAGGACTTGGTATTACCACCTTGACAAATATCTACACCAACAAGGTTTTACAAAAGGTTCTGCAGGTAGCAATTTATATACAAAGATTGAAAATGATAAATTGCTAATTATTATTGTTTATGTTGATGATATCATTTTTGGTAGCAATGAAGAATCCATGAGTCAAAATTTTGCTTTAGAAATGCAGTAAGAATTTGAAATGCCCTTGCTTGGTGAACTTACCTATTTTCTTGGTCTACAAGTTTAGCAAACTAAAGATGGTATTTTTCTTTCAAAAACCAAATATCTCAAGAAGATCTTGAAAAAGTACGGAATGGAAGATTCTAAACCTGTATTTACTCCAACGGTAACAGGATGTCGTCTCAGCTCAAATGATGAATCAGCAGTAGTACATCAACGAACTTACAAATCCATGATTGGCAGTCTGCTTTATCTAACAAGTACCCAACCTGACATCATGCATGCAGTAGGAATAGTTGGAAGATTCCAAGCAAATCCAAAGGAATCACACCTTCAAGCAGTGAAAAGAATTTTCAAATATCTTCAAGTAACTTAGGACTTTGGACAATGGTATCCTAGAGATGCAGACCTTATTCTTCATGCATATACAGATGCAGATTGGGCAGGAAGTGTTGATGATAGAAAAAGCACTAGTGGTGGTGCATTCTATATGGGTTCCAGGTTAGTGTCTTGGTTCAGCAAGAAACAACGTTCAATTTCTTTATCTACAGCTGAAGCAGAATATGTGGTTGTTGCATCTTGTTGCACACAATTACTTTGGATGATGCAAACTTTGTAAGACATTCAGATCACATGTACTCCACCCATCTCCATTCTATGTGATAATACAAGTGCCATCAATATTTCAAAGATTCCAGTCATGCACTCCAAGACCAAGCACATACTCATCAAGTACCATTTTCTACGAGAACAAGTGCTTCAATAAAAGGTCAAATTGGAGTATGTCCCCTCCAAAGAACAGGTTGATGATATATTCACTAAACCACTGCCTAGAGAAACATTTGAATATCTTAGACAAAAGATGGGAGTTGTTGTTGCATCATCCTACTGTTAAATCCAGTTTTTCAGAGGAAGTTTACTACACGTTGGTTTCATGAAGTATATGCACGGGTACACACGGGTTGCCTTGGCTGAAAGTGTGTATATGCTTTTATAACAAAAAAAAATAGTGGTAGCATATGTTCAGGGGGAGCGTTCACATTCCACATTGTTGGCATTATGGTTGTTGAACTCAGCGATTTCTTAGTTGCATCAGTCATTAGTGTGATATAACTTCTTCTGTCATGGTCTATATTTCAATAAGTTCTATTGATCATATGATGTAATTTATTTCCCCAATATCCTTGGGATGGATGATGTAATAATTGTTGTATTTCTTTCATGTATAAACTTTGGTATATCCTCAGGTGGTTGGGTAGATGAGTCAAATATGGTGTATCCCACTTGGTTGGGTGATTGATGTATGTGTGAGTTCATGGTCATAGGGAGTTCATACTCACTTTTTTGAGTTATAGTGTCATGTTATTATATTGAATCATCTCTCTGCAGACTTGACATGTACTCAGGGGGAGTATGGATAACATCATGCAAAGGAGGAGAGTAGAGTGGTCCGCTCTTTGCCCTTGATGTCAAAGGGGGAGAGTATTTTGGTATGTTGGTGTTGTATGGTATCTATAACAGCCTTTATAGCTTGCAGTAGTCAACACCATCATGGTTTCCATCATGTCCAAAGGGGGAGATTGTTGGCATTATGATACAAGTATTGTCCTTGATGGAAACTCTACAGGTCAACTCAGTTTTGATAAGAGGCTAATAGAAATATTCAGAGGCAATAGGGAAGTGGTACAGAGGATCAGAAAGATGGAACTAAGTTCTATTGATCAGAATAAAGAAGTTGAAGGAAGAAAATCATGTAAGAGAAGTTTAAGAGATACACACAGGTTCACTTAGTCCAAGCAGCGTATACACGCAGGTACTCAGATGTTATAGATCTGACCCAAAATATAAGAGAATATAAATAAACCCAATAATAACAATATCAAAATAGTTATAGCTTTGATACACTTGTTATAGCTCTGATACCACTTGTTATAGCTCTAATACAAATGGTTCTTTATTGATTGTAGATCTGATCCAAAAGATATATGAGAATAGCAATAACCCAAGAACAATAAGATCCAAATATAGAAATGATTCACTTTATTGATATCAAACCCTTAAGGTAGGGCAACACCATACATTCACTCCTTAAGGAAAGAGAACACTCCACAAGCCATATGCTTGTTCATACAATAATCCTTCTCTATATCTCCATGTGAAGTCTCTAGCCTCTATATAGGCCTCATACATACAATACCATGGGTCATTACCATGGTTCCCTCATACCATCAAACTAATACCATGAGCCCATTACATTATTACTAACTACTTGTGGTCCCTTACATGACATGGGTTAACCACCTTATTTATTACTATGGCCCATCCCATTATTACATTATTACCTTGGGTACCTCCCTTGGTACCCCATATTATCCCCCCTAGGTATATAACATCAGAACAGAAATAGTGTATAATGTATACACGCACTCCCACAAAAGGAAAAGCACATACATGTTGAAAACCATGGTTTTGGTCCGAAGTATTTGGTCCAAGGCATCTTTGGACCATGATATTGACCCTAGGTATTTAGTCCGAGGTATTTAGTCCATGGTATTTGATCGAAGGTATTGGTCCTAAGTGGATTCGGTCCATGGTATTGAGAAAGGCCAAAAACTATATAAAGAAGAGAGGATTATAAGGCCAGATGTGCAATTGAATAAGATTCTAAGGAATACTTCTATCTGAAGTATATTTTATGTTGCAGGGTTATGTTTGGGACTAGATCTGAAATATTTATGTGCACCTTGAGTTCAATATTGGATCAAGATCATGAGACCTAAAATGACTTATTCTTGAATGATCTGATATTGGTTGAGGCTAGATCTGATGTTTTGTGTCTGTTTTATTCGTTATCTATCATGATTTAGGTTTGTTTGAAATCTATAATTGCAGCAAACTTCTAAGTCAAAATTTGCATATCTGTATGCAAGATCGTCTCGACAAAAGAGCGTATACACGCAGGTTTTGTTCTTTCAAGTAGCGTATAGAAAAGAAAGGCTTGATGTTCAGAGATGGCTGATCTATCAGATCAGTATTGCTGATTTATTGATGCTGCTATTTTACTGTTGTCTTTCAATGATGTCTTCTTAGATCTGAATGTAAATCTGAATGCATAAGGATGTTGATATTTGATTGATTGTATAAGTGAGAAGAAGTGTTTTCTGTTGCCTGTCTGTGTAAAGTTCTGTAAGTTGACAGTCAATGTTCAGTACACTGTTGGTTCGTACAGTTTGTGATTTAGAGATTTTATGATTCAGAATATTTAGAGGTATATGATGGTTGGGCTGAAGGAAGTAGTGTATACACGCAGGTTTTCTTCATTGAAGTAGTATATACAGTCTAACACATGAATTTTTGAGGTTTCAATTGGTTCTAAATGTTGATACAGGTTTCTGGGTTCAACACAGTGTTTTGATGACAGTGATCTGATTGTTTCATATTAACTGCATGTTGGTTGATGAAGTTTGAGTTTCTAAATTTCTGATGGGTTATTGATGAGTCAAGGTCTTCATATGTTTTGATATGTGTCAAGAGCATCTAGTCTAAAAATTCATGAAACGTGGTCCCTGGTGGAAGAGTGGAGTTTTCTATAGGCTAGCACTTATGTACTAGTAAACGTATTGGCTAGTACAAGAGCTAGGGGATTGTAGCTCCCTTCCAGTAGAAGCTGGAGAACGACAAAAGGTTGTAATATTATACAAGTAGAATCCTACGTACTGGTATGAGCCTGTACCAGTACAAGATTGTAAACAGATTTTCTTATTATTAAAATAAGACAAAGACGATAGCAACATGTGGTTTTCACCCACATTGAGTTTCCACCTTAAATCTTGGTGTTCATGAGTGTTCCTTATGTGTAATGGTTTATTATGTTTATGCTACACATGGTTACTATTTAATGATTGATGAAGTACTGATGCACTGATTAAAGATCAACATATGATGAATTAATTGAATCATAAGTTTACTGCATAAAATTGGTTGCCTTAAAGATAGTTGCATGTTCATGCTAGTTTCTCTTTTGATCCAGGTGGATATTGATGGCCACCTGCCAAGTCCACCTGGACCCCCACCATTGTTTCTCTCAGCATTTTCAGTTTCCTTAATTGTAGCACAACTTACTATTTTTAGCAGTTTTTCGGGTCCTGAACTTCCGGAGCTGTTTTGAGGCCCTAAACAATGTTTTTTGGGAAATCTGGGGGCAACATGGGTCCATGGACCATCGTTTCACTTCCCAAAGTGGTAGTGCTCGAATATATCTTTCTAACGAGCTATTGTACGCGTCAATCGGAGATCGAGTTGATGTACCAATTTACCCAAACGGGACCCACAGTTTGGAGTTTCATCTTCTAGGGTTAGGTTTTGGAATGTTAAGGGTTTTCCATTGTTTCTCAACAATAAATAGGCCTTCAAGCCTCATTGTAAGACAGTTCAGAGGCATGTAGCCACCACATCTCTTCTCAGAGATAAGCTACCATCGCCCTAGCTGATTTATTTCCATTACTGTTTGTAAGCATATTTCAGTATTTTACATTAATGAAGTGAAGTATTATTTCCACTGCACATCTGTGTTTATGGTTATCTCTGTAATTTGTTGCGTTCCTGTTTAAGTCTGGATCAGTGGTATCAGAGCGGTCTGCTTTTTCTCTGTTTATCTTTGCATGTCCCCAACGAGGTCGGGATATAAGGAGTTAGGGCTTGAACTGGTCGAACCTTTGCGAGACCAGCCTTGCAAATCTCGATGGCCTCCTATGGCGGATGAGAAGAAAGATAAGGGGGCAGGAGATCCTATCAAAATCTTTCTCGAAGAAGCCCTCGAGCGACAACGAAAAGCGATGATGGACAGCTTTGCCCAAATCCTTCAGCGGCTACCCAGAAGTGACGCATCGACTTCCAACAGCTACTCTGGAAATGCCACGCCCTTTAAGGTACAAGTTAATTTTGAAATCCCCATATTTGAGGGTCAGATAGATGCAAATGCTATAGATAAATGGTTAAATTTGCTGGAGGGTTACTTTTCTGTTCATGAATTTTCGAGTCGGGAAAAGATTATTTTCGCTCTTCTCAAAGCAGCCCCCCACGTCAAGGACTGGTGGGAAACCTACTGCGAGCAGAAGGATGAAAATACCGGCTCACTATTTTCAGCCACACCCACCTGGAACTCATTCTGGGATGCCATCAAGGAGTAGTACTACCCTGTTGGAAGCTATGAGGATGAATACATAAAGTGGACCAAGACGTGCCGGAGTTCACCAATCTTTTCCATACCCTTCGAACAAAGTTGGGTATCAAGGATACGGAGCAGCATTTGATACTCAAATACCGTGGCTGCCTGCACAAGTACATCCAAGAAGAAATAAAATTCCTGAACATCTCCTCGCTCGGCACAGCATACCGATATGCCGTCAAGGTAGAGCAGAAGTTTAAACAAAAGAAGCAAGACTTTGGATCTGCGAATCCGAAGCAATGGAAAGGTGCCCCTAAAACACAAAACAAAGGACAAAGCCAAGGTGGGGCAGCCCAAGACAACCCGCCAAAGCTGCATGCAAAGGATAGCGTCGCGAAGACAAAAAAGGACACGGGAAAATGGTGTGAGTTCCATAAGAGCTCCACTCACAACACCAGTGAGTGTCGGGCCAAGCAGTCACTGGTGGCTGAGCTAAAGGTTCCAGAATCAAATGCATGTTCCAACTCTGAGTCAAAACTTGACAAGGGGAATGACAAAGGGAATCAAATCATTGATGCAGATCCCAACGCCACCGTTGCTACCACCAAGACCCATAAAAATGAACTCGAAGATCCAGAGGAGGAGGAGCATCTCTTCCACTCCCAGATGTGGGTAAAGTGCTCCCCACTACAGTTCATTGTCGATAGAGGGAGTGAAAAGAACCTGATTTCGGCAGAGGTCGTGAAGCAGTTGGGCTTACCAACCACAACACATCCACAACTGTACACCATCGGGATCTTCGCGTGAGCCAGCAATGTCGCCTTCCATACAACATCAAGCCCTTCACGGATGAGGTATTGTGTGACATTTCTCCCCTTGAAGTTTGTGATGTATTATTAGGACGACCATACTTATGGAAGCGACATGTTGTGTATGAATCAAGGCCCCGTGTTGTTATTATTACATTGGGAAATAAGTTGTACAAGATACCAGAGGTAGCACCGCCTACCGCCATCTCTTTGATTACTGCAAAACAATGCAGTAAGCTCATTTCCAAGACTGGGAAATTTGATTTCCTAATGATACGCTCTCAAGGAAAGAAGAAGACGGTGGCCACGGCCTCCAGACAGGGCCCCTCCGCACAACAACTACAAATGGATAAGGTCGTGAAGGAGTACGAGGACATCTTCACCTCCCCCGCAGGGGTTCCTCTACATTGTCAGGTCAAGCACTCCATCGATCTGACCCTAGGTGTGCCGCTACCCAATGGACCAATTTATCTACGCTCCATTTTGGAGAACGATGAAATCAAGAGGCAGATTCAGGAGCTGCTGCAGAAAGGTCACATCTGTCCAAGTTCATCACCTTGTGGGAGCCCGATCGTGTTAGTACAGAAGAAGGATGTGACTTAGAGACTCTGTATTGACTATCGGACGCTGAACAAGATCACTGTCCATAATAGGTACCCAATCCCGCAGATTTATGACCACTTGTACCAACTAAAGGGAGAAAAATATTTTAGCAAGATCAATCTAAAGTCAGGATATCACCAGGTACCAATTGAACCCTCTGATGTGTGGAAGACTACCTTCAAAGCCAAGAAGGGCCTCTTCGAATGGTGGGTTATGCCTTTCGAATTGACGAATGCTCCTGCAACCTTCATGAGGCTAATGGATGACATCTTGTAGCCATTCACCAACTCATTTGTAGTGATATACTTGTATGAAATTCTAATCTTTAGCCAGAGTTGAGAAGAGCATCTCCACCACATCCGACAAGTTCTCCAAACACTGCGGCAACACAAGCTATGTGCCAATTTGGAGAAACACACTTTTGGCATGACCCAGGTTTAGTATATGGGATACATTATTGATGAACATGTGGTGCATGTGAATCCAGCCAAGATCCAAGTCATTCGGGATTGGCCATCTCCAACCACTCTAACAGAGCTCCGCAGCTTTCTAGGTCTTGCAAAATTCTACCACAGGTTCGTGTTGGGGTTTTCTCATATCACTTGGCCCTTGAGTCAAGTCACCAAGGGAGGAGCGAAAGCGAAATTCTTTTGGTATGAATCTCAAAAGAAGCCATTCATAGAGTTGAAAGATCACCTCTGCACGGAACCAGTGCTCGCTTTACCAGATTTACAACAACCATTTAAGGTCGAGATAGATGCCTCTGACTATGCTATTGGGGTAGTCCTTACTCAACACGGGCATCCAGTGGCATATCACAGTGAAACACTTTCAGACACAGTCCGGAAGTATCCCACTTATGATAAAGATATGTATTCCATTGTGCAGGCTTGCCGACAATGGAAGCATTACATTTTGGGGAAGGAAACGATCATCCACACACACCACTGACCCCTGCATTTCATACAGACCCAAGGGAAATTGCAGAATGATCACCATCATAAGTGGTCTACATACCTGCAACAGTTCCATTTGAATATCAAGTATAAGAAGGGCAGCACCAATAATGTTGCAGATTGCCTCAGTCGACCACCGATCATGGTGTCAACCACCGTGCTCAACTCTTGTGGGCACGAGACTTCTGATTGGCCACTTCTCTACAAAAGCAACCCAGAATTTGGCCACACATACCAGACACTCTTGGAGGGTCAGCATGTTCCAGATTTTCACCTCCAGGATGCCCTGTTATGCCACCTGGGTCACCTTTGTATTCCTTCAAGCAAGCGTGCCAAGATGATTTGGGAAGCACACTACAGTCGGGCTGCTGGGCATTTCGGGGTCGAGAAAACAATGGCAATACTGAAATAGTATTTCTATTGGCCAAATCTTCGACAGGATGTTGGGAAGTACATCAGATCATGTACTGCCTGTGCCATTGCCAAACCAACCATCAAGAAGCAAGGCCTCTATACCCTGCTTCCTACCCCTAGTCGACCTTGGGAATTCATCTGCATGGATTACATGTCAGACCTTCCTTCCACTAAGCATGGAAATGATTGCATTTTTGTCATCATCGACAGGTTCTCGAAGATGGCCATTATGGTGGCCTGCAAGAAGAATATCATAGCAGAAGTCACTGCTAAACTCTTCTTTGAACGAGTGTGGGTGCACTTTTGGATCCCACTGTCTATCATCTCAAATCAGGATAGTCAGTTCCTCAGTACATTTTGGTCCAGTCTCTGGTCAATGCTGGACACCAAACTCACTAAGTCCACAACCTTCCATCCTCAAACTGATGGCCAGACAGAGGTTGTCAATCAGATGATTGTACACATTCTGTGCATGTAAAAATCAAAGCATCCACACACATGGGACGAGAGCCTCCCCTATGTTCAGCACAGCTACAACCGAGCTCTTCACAACTCGACTGGCCACAACCCTTTTCAGGTGGGCTTGCGATTCTAGCCACTATGCCCCATTGATGTGGCCATGCCACTTGCAGCTACTCACACAGATTCGGCTCATGTCCAGTTCGAAACAGACAAGAAAACCAGCTTCATTGAGCACATCCAACATATTTTCCAGCCGGTCCATGACATTCTGGAGAAATCAAATGCCAAGTACAAGCAACGACATGATCAACATCGGGTGCCACACAAGTTTTAGGTGGGCGACAAAGTCTGGTTGCATTTGCAAAAGGAATGGCTTACTGGAGCCTATCGGAAACTAAGACCACTCTGATATGGTCCTTACACCATTACTAAGGCTGTGGGAGACAATTCATTTGAGCTCAGCATTCCCCCATTCCTTGGCCTACACCCAGTGTTCAATGTGGACCGCCTTCGGCCATACTTTCCACCATTGTTATACACATCTGACATTGCAGAACAGCTCACACCCACAAAATTAAATCCAGATAGCATGGAACAAGCTGCAACTGATCAGATCATGGACACACAGATCAAGAACACTCGCCAACAGAATATCCAACTATATCGAGTTGTCAAATTAGGCCAACTCCTTCACCAGGGCAAGTGGCTCACCAGGGACCAAGTTCAGCAAAAATTTCCTCATCTCATGGAGGAACTCAATGCAATGGGGACCATTGCTTCCTAAAGGGGGAGGAATGATCCAGGTGGATATTTGTGGCCACCTACCAAGTCCACCTAGACCCCCACCATTTTTTCTCTCAGCATTTTCAATTTCCTTAATTGTAGCACAACTTACTATTTTTAGCAGTTTTTCGGGTCCTGAACTTCCGGAGTTGTTTTGAGGCTCTAAACGACGTTTTTTGGGAAATATGGGGGCAACATGGGTCCATGGACCGATGTTGCCCTTCCCAAAGTGGTAGTGCTCAGATAGATCTTTCTAACGAGCTATTGTACGTGTCAAATGGAGATCGTATGCCAAAGTTACGACCCCAGGAAGTTGATGTACCAATTTACCCAAACAGGGCCCACAATTTGGTGTTTCATCTTCTAGGGTTAGGTTTTGGAATGTTAAGGGTTTTCCATTGTTTCTCAACAATAAATAGGCCTTCGAGCCTCATTGTAAGATAGTTCAAAGGCATGTAGCCACCACATCTCTTCTCAGAGATAAGCTACCATCGCCCTAGCTGGTTTATTTCCATTACTGTTTGTAAGCATATTTCAGTATTTTACATTAATGAAGTGAAGTATTATTTCCATTGCACATATGTGTTTATGGTTATCTCTGTAATTTGTTGCGTTCTTGTTTAAGTCTGGATCACCCCTCTGAAGTAGTGTATATAAATTTGATTATGGAAAAGAAAAATTCTTGATCTGATAATACTGATTCACCCCCCCTCTCAGTGTTATTTCCAACAAAATATTTATTAGCAAAGAACCTATGGAAAATTTTAAATGATAGAGCTCTTTGGGGAAGATCCTTAAGAAGAAAATACTTTGCAGGAAATTTTATTATTGAATGGATGAGGCTCCCTTCGAAGGCAGCTATGAAATCCTTGATAGTTTGGAGAACTCTCTCTAGTAATTTTCCAACCATTGGTAATTATATAGCTTGGAATATTAGGAATAGTAGAAGTGTTATACTAGGCTTGGACCCTTGGTTTGGAGTTGGAGAAAATTATAGTTTCGTTGAGATCACTTTATCCATGCTTCACAAAGCCAGTTTTCTTACCCTATTAAATGTTTGCTCTCAAAATGGGAAAGAGTGGGGCACTCGAGCTTGGAAATCAATTGCTAAAATTGGATTTCTAGATGCAAAAATTGGTGAATGGACCTCTTATGTTTCTTTATTGCCTTCCTCCATGATCTGAATTTCAAAGGAAGATGGAAACTCCCTTATTTAGACAAAGAATCCTACCTTTGGTTCTTTCTCGGAAAAATTAGGGTACCAAGCCCAAATTGAGGATTACCTTGATGGAATTTCCAAATGGTGGTGTGATTCATTTGGAAACAAAAATCTCCTCTTAAGTGCAAATTGGTGCTATGGTTAGCACTTGATAACATATTATTGGCCTAGGAAGAAACCATAAATCAACTTTTCGCACAGTGTTCTTATGTCAGTCAAGTGTGGTCCCAAATTAGAACTATTCTAAGACCTACTTTAGCATTGTGGGATAAAATGATATTAGAGGATTGTAATAAGGAAACTTGAGAGATGAGAAAAATGACTTGTAACCCTGATTTTAAAATCCTTCTTGATTAACAAAATACCTTACCTTGCCCCATTGATGTTCTCTTGATAAATTGTCATAATTTCACCACATAAAAAAATTGTACATTATTCTTATTTTTGACATTATTTCTTTGTTAAGAATTATTTATACAATCACTAAATAACAACCAGTGGTATCAAAGCACTAACCAGAGTAAGGTAATAGAAGAACACTTGCTGCAAGTTTGCAAGCAAAATCTTCCAAAAGGAATCCACATTTTTTATCTAGAGCCCAAGTCAAGTTGTTTGTAAAGGAGAAAGGTCTAGCAGATTGTATACAATTGTCGGTGTGAAGGAATATCTCGAGTTTCGTTCATGCTAGTTCCTCCAAAGTCGAACAAAGCCAACGTACTACATCTGTTGTTCCAACACATAGATAGTATCAAACCTCCATAAAGTTGTAGCTACAAAGGTGCTTGTGGAATTTGAGCCACTAGAAATGAGAATCATGGTTAGGTAGACGAATAATGGGAAGAGAGCACAACTAGCCACCAAAACTAATCATGTCGCACAGAGCTTGTTCGCACAAAAATGGGAAAGTGCAAGAAGAGCCACTTAGAGGTTGAGTCGTGTTTGTTGTGAGACCATGTTATGTATCCAAATAAAAAATAACAAAGAAACATAAGAAAAGATAGATCAATTACTAGATAATAAGCCACTTCAAGGGGATATCCTCCATTACATCACATAAATCAACAATTTTTGGATGATTCAAATGAAAATACCTCCTTGGTATATATAGGAGTCTAAGGGGTAAAAATATAATTAGGGCCTACATAACAATAATAATGTAAGGAGGCAACAATAACAATAGTGGGCTTTTATGGGGCACAACAATAACAATATGGGGGATATACTAGTATTATAGGGACCTAACATGCCCTTCTCGTTCAAAAAGAGTTGTCCTCAACGCTTGAGTAGTTCTTCATGCTTCTAAATAAAATACTCATTCTCCCATGTGGAGTCTTTAACAGGTAAGTTCTTCCACTTAATGAAATATTCTAAAATTGATCTATTGTGTAGATGTTGGACTCTTGTTTTTGGGATTGATTCAAGCTCTAATATCATTTTTCCTTCCTTGTCAAGTTCTGGAAATACAGTTTGAGTTGGTAGTTTTTCACCTATAACCTTCTCTAAGCATGCAACATGGAAAACTAGGTGTACTCGCAATGATGCCAGCAGCTCCAATTTGTATGCCATAGTACCAATATTTTGCAACACCTTGTAAGGGCCACATTACTTGGGTGATCATTTATTATCCATCTTAGCTTGCTTGAGGGACATTTTTTTGTATGGTTATAGCCGTAAAAATACTCAAACTCCCACATCAAAACTTATTTCACTATGATGTTGATCTTCTTGTTGTTTCATTCAATTATGTGCCAGAGTCAAGCTATCCTTTAGGAGTTGGAGAACCTTTTGTTGATTCTCGATGTGATCTTCCATTACTTGAACCTTAGAATTGTATCTTAAATACAATGTGATGGATGGTGGATGATATCCATAAAGCTCCATAAATGGGGTCATTTATGTTGTGGTAGGGAAGGAAGTGTTATACCGACATTTTTCTAGAGGTAATAACTTGTTCCATAGTTTTTTTTTATTTAGATACAATGTAGTGAAGATATCCTTCCATACATTTGTTCATTGTCTCAATTTTCCCATCAGATTGAGGATGGTAGGATGATCTATGAGTTAAGTAAGTACCAAGAAAAGAAAATAATTATGGAAAGTTTCCATTGGAAATGGGATCTCTATCACTTACAATAATCTTTGGGTTTCCATGTATCTTTTGAATTGTTTCCATAAATGTAGTAGTGATTGTACTAGCTTTGAAAGGATGAGATAGTGCACAAAAGTTTGCATACTTGGCAAGTCTATCAACTACCACCAGAATGAAATTCTTTCCTTCATACTTGGATAAAACTATGATAAAATATATTGATACATCCTCCCAACACTAACTTGGAATGGATAATGGTTCTAAAAAAGACTTGGTCTTAATTGTCTCAACATTATTTTGTTGGAAAACCAAACATTCTACCATAAACTTCTGAATATCAAATTTAAGGTCATCCAAAAATAATTCCTTCTTGACCGTGTGGTAAGTTTTTGAAAATATTGAGTTCCATCCTATACAAGAGGTGTGCAATTCCAAAAGAAAATTTTGTCTGAATTGGGAGTTCTTACATAGATATAAGCAATCTTTGTACCACAGGAATTATTTTTCCAAATAAATGTACTAGATGCACTAGGGTCTTGCTGAAACTTTTGAATGAGTGTCCATACATCTTCATCATTATTCCATTCATCTTGTGCTTAAGTTATCCAATCAGGTTGAATAATGAAAATGGCATATAGAAATGTCGCCACATCTGCATCACTTCTTGAGAGTGCATTGCAAATCCTCCATGAAATTCCGCAATCACTTTATGATTTTTGCCTTCTACCAAACATAACAGCAAACCCCACTAGGTCCTGCCATTAGAGTTGACCATTGGATATGACATACTTTTGAGCTTGTACTCTTAGAGTCTTGTATTTATATTTGTCTAGCCCTAGTGGGCACCTCATGAATAAGAGATAATGGATGATGTTCTTATACCAGGGTGATCCCCCATATTTAGCATAGATGTTTTGCTCTAATGTTTTAATCCTGTTCTGCTGAACTGCTAGAGATGGAATCCCCCCACGACATGTTTTGGGGCTCAAATCCCAAGTTTTGATTTGATATTGTTGTAAAGACTCTGCGAATTGACGGTGTGGAGCGCGAAATGTATGTTAGAGTCATAGGACTGTCCTCCCTAAGTTTTGAATGTAATGTTGGCCTACCCATGGTCCGCATACCATGGGATTGTATAAATAGAGCGAGGCTCTAAGTTGTAAAGACATATAATATTATCTAATGGAGAATGGGAATGAAAGGTCTTAGAGATTAAGTCAAAGTGCGAAGTGTGTCTTGGGCTGTAGAGTAGGAAAAGGCTCTGTAGCTGAGTGCGCAAAGGCCTAGTAGAGTCTGCAGCTAAGTGCGCGAACCCCTGTAGCTGAGTGCTCAGGGTGGAGTTGAGTCTGTAATTAAAGAAGAGATTAATAAAGATATATTGTTTCTTTATTGTTTCTTTATTGCGCACACTTGTATGAATTGTGAATATGGTTAAGTATAATTGAAAGCATACAGATAAGCTAAGTTAATCAACTGATATTAGATTACTATTAAGGACTTGGATAATAACATTGTTCGGTCCCCAAGTAGGGCTGCGCGAAGGAAGCATCTTAGGCTGTGAGGTACGGGTAAGTGCACATAGCGATGTGCACACAGGTTCAAACTATGGACCACTTGAACTCATCAGACATCTCCAGGGTGCAGAAACCTGGTTCTAGCACCCTCCCATACTACTTCGGGTGAGACCTCAGTCCGTGCTCTGTGGAATATTGCCGAAAGGGCCAGTAGTACGTGGATTTTTTTGGCTAAATCACCTCTGAATTTGGGTCAGGCCCCAACAAGGCAATAAATGGTTCTCTTGCTAGGACCGGGATCTGCATAAGGGATGTCTGATGTCATGTCACTAGAATCTAACAAAGAAAGAAATTGAAAGGTGGTTGGCCAAAAATATTTATGAGTTCGCGGTACAAGAAAATAGGAATCTGTGAGTATTAAAGGAATAGTGGTTAGAGCGTTACGTGTATACAGAAATCCATGAAATTTTCTTTACATCCTTCCCCTCTGAGTTGTACGAGTGGATCGCGAAGTTAGCAGACAATCAAGGAAGGTGTAGGCTCAACAAACCAATCATGTGGACTCTAGAGTTGGTGCGCAAACTAGAAGCATCAGAAGATAATATCGCACATGTTGTGGACCATTGGCTTGATCATATAATAGGAGGGTTTATCACCGAGTTCGCGGTAGATACGTTAGTCAGCTACAGCGAGGCGGAATGACACTTCCTCAAAGGACAGCGAGGTAAGTACATTAAATCTTTGAACAATTGGATTAAAATGCTACTGTGTGAAAAGTTGGTTATGTGAATAAATTGATGTTTGGGGCCACGCGAAGTGGGAGGATCTATAGAAACGAGGGTAGTGCAAAGATAGAAAATAGCCCCTTGATTTCGCCTCGACGAGAAAGAGAGGAAGAGCTCGTGAAAGTTTCACCGAGTGATCAGTCTAATAAGGCAAAAAATTCCGCGCATACCACCCTCACCCACACCTCCACCTGTTTCACCATATTCACCCCCATCTCCGCCCACACCACCTACACCACCACCACAGTTTAGTATGGCGAGCGCAATAAAGTTTTCGGTATTCAAAGGAGTAGGGAACGAAGATCCGGACCGATTTTGGTTCATGGTAAAGGTTATATGGGAAGCGCAAGGGGTCATGGATGACAACATAAAGAAGGCAACACTAGTAAGTGCATTTCCAAATCGCCCACTGGCATGGTACATTAAGCACTCCAATGACAATCGAAACGTAGGGATTTCAGATATCCAAGCTGTGTTGAACAGGGAATTTAGCAGGCCAAAATCAGAGACATAGTCGATTATCGGGTTTAAGGAAATTGTGATGCTTCCAGGCGAGACCCCCTGGGAGATGGATCAGAGGCTGAAGGGTATGATTCATGAAGCCAACATGACCTTGATGGATGGACAACACTACGCATGGTTTGTAGCAACACTAACGCCGCATCTAAGGACAGCGTTGTCGCAGCAAAAGTTATCCACCTAGGTCGAAGCTTTGGAGATTGCAATGAGACTACACGAGACTCTAATGCAAGATCATGGCCTTGGAGTACAACAAATCCACGCGCAATTGAAAAATTTGTGTCTGGAAATGCAGAGTTTGAAATAGGATAGGACAACTAGCCTAGAGGCGCGCGACGAGGTATGGTGCATAAAATGCAAGGGACAAGGACATGACAAGGACCATTGTCCAGTCTTCGTGAATTACATGGTAGGAGGAGGGCCGATTCCATTGAGACCAGAGGCACAAGAAGGACCGAGCGCAGTGCCCAAATTATAGTGTGTGATTTGTCAAATAGGAGGAAAACATGCTACAGATAATTGTCATTTATTACAAAAGTACACGCAGACCTCCCAACAATTATTCTATAATTTCTATAGGTCGGTAGGCCATGATCAGTGCACCTGCAGAAGCTATGAACCAATGATGGATCGTACCCCTACCTACAGGGTGCAGACTAAAACACAAGCACTCAATCAAAATGCATGGATGGCGCACACTTGATTTCAGGGGCATGGACAAGGTCCAGGTGGAATGGGACTAGGAAGGGGTCATGAACAACTGATTTGTTACAATTGTGGAGGGCCAGGGCATTATGCCTGTGATTGTACAAATCTGAAAAGAGCATCATGCTTATATTGTACCCAACTTGATCATGAGATGGGGAACTTCCCTGTGTTGATAACGAGGTTGCGTGATAAAGGAATACTCTAGACTCCCCTGACTCATAACCTACAAATGATGAGGTCTGAGCCGCACGAAGAGGACCAGAATGTAAACATCATGCTTTGAAGCGGTATCATGATAGGAGATGACAAAAGGTAAGCAGCCTGAAGAAAGTGTGTGAGTTCACAAGGCTCCTAATAAGGAACCTGAATTTGATTTGGATCACGCGAAGGAGACATTCATGGAAACTAAGAAGAGCTTCACGGAGGCCTCCACTTCAGGTAGTAAGGATCAACTAGAACCAGAGATGGATCCTTCAATTCTCACTACCTTTCAGGAGACATTCATGGAGCTGTTGTGTGAAAAAAAAGCGGTGAAGGGACTACAGGAAATTATCACTAGGTGCGCTAGGTCAGGATAACCACACTTAGTACAGAAGCTCGAAAAGCACACATCGCGAATAGGAAGGGAAATGAGATTGACTGCATAAATCAAAGAGTATGAAATGGATCAAGTAAGTTTGGATATAGGATTGGATGTGAATGTACTTCCAAAGTAGACATGGGAGTGCATGGGCAGGCCAGTGTTACAGTGGTCTCCTATTCAATTGTGAATGGCGAACCAGCAGAATATCCTACCCATGGGAAGATTGCAAGGAGTAACGGTGGATACTGAAGGTGCGAGTGCGCTTGCAGACTTCGAAGTGATAGAGATTTTCAATGACAACAATCCCTATCCTGTGCTACTAGGAATATATTGGGCCACTGATATGAATGTAATCATAAATATAAAGAAGCGTAAAATGATTTTTGAGAAAAAGTCACTGCGCGTAGTGGTACCACTAAACCCTGCGGAAGTAGCGCGCTACACAAAACTGGTGCGCAACGATGATAGTGATGACGATCTCGACTGTATCTACAAGATAACCATGCGAGGGCAGGATTGGGTGAATCCAACAGAGGATGGCAGGATTTTGTGGGAGTGCAAAAGCTCCTAAACTTCGGATTCAGACGAATAAATAGAACGATGGCAGAACCAATTACACAAGGTAACCGCACTAAATTGCAACATGAAGATAAGGTCACTACACTGTGTAGAAACAGAGGCAAGGGATCTACCTATGTATGATGGGTTGACATCGGTGGATGAATTCCTAAACAAATTTGAAAGAGAAGTGCCAAAACAGTAGTGATTCGATGCTCTGAAATGGGCACTGCGCGCTACGCCCGCAAGGTAGTGGGGTACGTGTCAGCAACAGTTTGAGGACTGGAACGAATGCAGAAGGATGATGCGCCTATGATTTAGGAAGCCTTAGATTCGGATGGTGTTATAAACATATTTGGGCACATCAACCCCAACTCACATGTCGATGTATTAGGGTTCATCAACCCCTAAAATAGTTGTTTTATGCCCTAAAGGAACTAAGTCATATAAATGCCTCATTCCCCAAAAGTTCCATCTCAAAATCATCCAAAAAGTGCCTAAAATGAATCATTGGTGAAAGCCCTATGTTAGGGTGTTATGCATAGCAGGTACTACACTGTCATAGTGCTATGCATCACATTTTGGCCCTCTAGAAGGTGCGATGGGTGAGGTAGGACAAAAATCTGGGAGAGTTTGAGAGTTGGCTGCTCATGGAAACTTCTAGAAACTTCTCCTGTGCCACTTGCCCCTCTAAGTTTTCCCAAGGATGACTAAGGGAATTAGGAAACTACCTCCAATTCCCCTCTTTCATGGAACCAATTCCTAAAAATAGAAAGGAATTTATCATTCCCTTTGATGACTCAACCTCCTGCAATCATCTATAAAAAGATCTCTCATTCAAGAGATCGGAAGGCTGAATTATTTTGAGTTGTAAGGAAGTACTGTTAGTTTCAGTATTGAGGTGAGAGCATTGTGTTATTGTTGGTATGTTCTTGCTGATTCATGAGGTGAAGAACGCTTGAAGCTGGGAGGATGGCGTTGAATCAGACTTCTTATGGGTTGTAATTCTCCTTGTTATCAATAAAGTTCTTTAAGATTTTTCCCAATTGATTGTGTTAACTGTAAATGCATTCATTTGTTTATCATATTTCTGATTCTATGATGTTTATGCTGTGACGGATCACTATGCTTTGACAGGTCTTTGTTTCTGTAGCTGTGTAGGTACTCTCCAAGCGTGTTAAGTACGGGGAGGAGTTATGGAATCGGCCAAAGGAGAGGGAGATCAAGCGAGGATTCAAGTGAAAGTTACAGGTTGGTCTTTCATAATATTCTTCTTATCTATCACTCATAGGAAAGATAGTGAATTGCTTTGACTGTTGTTTCTAGGTTAGCTACCAAACCTAGAGGGCTACCATTTCTTAGAAATACTAGTTTTCCCATAAACAAATTGGTGACCCCACTAGGGAACGATGATTTTTTTTTGCTATTTCTTGATCTATGTTGAATTATATAAACTATAGACAAAGACTAAGGCTAGCCAGGAAGCTTTTGAATCGCTTTTGTTATACAATTGCGTAGTAGATAAATGCTACTTCAGTCAATCTCTAGTTTAGTTTATATCTTGAGCATTTGATTTGAAAAAGCATCAAAATTCCCTTTTGGTAGCTTAGTAGCCTCATAAGACATTCCATCTCACTTTACTTGTTATTTTTCATTAAAATCAAGCTTAATCCATTGAAAACTGCATCAAATTTGAGCCAAAAACACTTTCAGAATCGCTCCCTATGACCATCGCACTGTCCTGAACTGTAACCTGCTATGCATCTCAGTTCTTGAATGGGAAAAGTGCTATGAATCACACTGTCTATCACTAAAACCTGCGATGGATGACTGAAACTCAATTTTCCCATCTAGGAGTTGAGGTTTTTGACTAGTTTTCATTCCTGTTTGGTTGCTTGCTGAATTTGAACAATATCTCATCACTGAAGCCAACTTACACCACTTAGATCAGCCTCTATTTAGATTAGGATTGGTGAATGCTTTTGTGTGTTTGTTTTTCATTTACAATCCATTGTCAAAAGTAGTGTTAATTGATTTGTCTTTTAGATAGAAAAAGTGTCGTAAAATCTTCAATTTTCGTTGAAAAAGTGAAGTGTCGCAAAATCCTCCTTCATAGCCTATCGATTAAAATTTTTTGGTGCATTTCATCTCATTTGATTTGATGTCATTCAAAGTTTCGAAAAGATAGTTCTTCAAACTTGAAAGTGTTGTTTTGAGTCTTCCTTTCTCTCTTTGAAGAAAAATTGTCTAAAATTGTCATTTTGTGTGAAACATTTTGAGTCATTGTTGCATTTAGTTTTCCTTCTTGAAGCATTCACATTAAGGAGAGCTGAAAACAATTACATTCATTTGCATTTTAATATTTTGTTTTTTGTGCACAAAAGGATGTTTTAGGGAAATTGCATTAATGTGTGTTCTTTGGTGTTTGCTTAAAAGTGCTTCTATGCTCTATCCCTTGTAGTTAGGATTTTCATTGTTCAAATAAACGAAAAGATTGCTTATCATTGTAGATGCATCTTTAGGAATTTCAGATCACATTTTGTGGTGAACCATCAAACAAAAACTTTTAATAAATATCAACTTAAAATGAACCTCAATGAACTTAACAATGCTTTGGAATCTAACACAACACATTTAGAGGTCTAGGCTAGAGATATGTTTCAACGTCGTTAAACCTAGTGGCTATCGTTTTCATTGAAGGTTGGTTGATTCCTCCTCTTTGATAAGACAAGTGCTAGCACGGACTTGTGCTCCCTATACTGTTACTTATATAGTGGGAGACCCCAATAGGCTTAAATAATTTATCCATAGGAAACCGAGTCTGCTGCCTTATCGATCGCAATTCACTAAACACAACATTCAGGAAGATTGACTGCCATGCGTAAAGTCCTTGGTAATTTCTCTTTAATTTATCACCAAGGTGTATATTGTAGTTTTTTGATTGGTCTGGTAAACCATTTGTCTAGATTCTCCAGAGTAGTCACTTTCGTTCCTTTTCGACTCTCTAAATGAAAAGTTCCATCTGAGCACTTGTCCTTTCAGGCTCATTAAAAATCGAAGGCGACTAGAGTCATATTTAGTTTTTTCTCAACTCTTTAAAACTGAAAAAGAAAAGTTGTGTCCAAGTGTCATTAAAATTAATTGACTACGAATAACATCATTTTCCCTTAGTTGATTTTTAAGTTGATTAATTAATCCGCAATTGTGGAAGAAAGTCAATCAAAACCTCATCGTTCATAAGGATTAGCGAGTCAACTGTCTTTGCCTCCGGAAGCGAAACCAATTCGGACAAAGCGGTCTCGTTTAACTGAGTCTATTTCATCTGAGTTATTTGGAACATTTGTTTCAACATCTTCAAAGACTCCAGTTACTCCAATTATTTCTGGTACATTCACCTTTAAAGAGGAAGTTTCGAAGTTACCTGAGGACACTAGTATTGATCCTAGTGTACCAGTAAACAAGGTTTTCCAACAACAAATTGATCCTCAATTTGCAATTGTTCAACCAAGAGATACTTCTAAACCTGAAACAACTTCGTCTAGAGTTGGTTCGGAACCCATTCCAGTTCAAACCAAGGTTACATTTGAACCAGAAGTTGTTCAAGAACCTCCCTTTGAGACTGTAGTTCAATTACTTGAACATATGGACTTTGAATTTCAGTACCCAGGAGTTGTTACCCCTCCATCATCTGTTACTATAGAAACTACATCTTCTTCTACACCAAAAATCTTTTACGGACCTGACGGTCAACCTCGTCCACCCGGTTTGATTGCTATAAAGGAGATAGTAGAGGATCCCCCATCCAACACCCCGCTTTGTTTTGGAACTGGGATTAATTTTTATCCTGCTACTCCTGATTACTTTCCTTCATTTCATCCTGCTTCATTGTGAGTTCCTATCGAATCGTTAGAACAAATTTTGGACAATTTAACCATGTCGAACAACCATCAACATCCAAGACTGTATCATTTGATGCAGTTGCGGCAAAATCTTTTGTTGCCACACCTTCGATGTTTTCTGCTACACCTGAGTCACACTTATATGGTGCATCATCCGTTCCAGTTGGTTACCAATCACTAGCTGGAACCCACTCAGGGGTTGCTTCTGCACCATGGTCAACTCCCATTTACTCGTCCAAAATTCCATCTGGTTTTTCTCACATGGAAACTCAACAATTTGATCTTGCATATCAGTATCAATTTGGGCAAACCAATTATGAAAGGCTGATATATCTGTTAAACACTGGACTGCCACCATATGGAGAGCAGTATTCTTACTCACCATTTCCTCCTTTTTCCAGGGGATAACCATATGAGAGTTTTCCATAGTATTTAGGTCAAACTGGAGTTAGAGCTAGTGGTTGGCTACTAGTACTGCCAGATCTAGAGCTAGTGGTTGGCTACTAGTACTTCCAGATCAACCAAGGTTTGTATATCCAACCCAACCAATCCAACCTGTGTCAAATATTCCCATTACACCTGCTGTTACGACTGTGTCGCAGTCATAAGCACAATCTGTTGTATCTCAACCGATACAAACTATTCCTTCTTCCTTGCAACCTCAGGTTTCAAGGAAAAAGGCTCAAGTTTCTTAGGTTCTTATACAACAGCCGCTTATTTTTGGGGCTCAACAATAACCTCAAGTTAGTGTTCCTTTATCCAGAATGACTCAGGCACACACAAGTATAGTTAATCCAAAACTTGGTCAGTCTTTCAGTACTGGCAAACAGCAGTCAGTCCAACAACCATGGCTGTCACAATATCAACAACCTCAATTCCAGCAGTCCCAAGCCCAGTTTGGACTTGGTTCATAAGCTCAAACTAGTTTTGGTCAATATCAAGCTTACCAAGGGTCTAGGCAACAAGGCTTTGCAGGTTATGGACAACCACGTTTCCAAACTGATTATCAACAGCCGCCCTATACTGGTTATGTCCAAAAACCTTACCAAGGTTAAAGATGTAGATGCCCTACACTGGTATGCAAATACCTATGGCACAAGCAATTCCAACCTATCCTGGGTATGCTCAACCTGACCTGAATCAACAATTGCCATTCGTAGCAACTCTTGAACTACCAGATTTGAACTGGCTCACTAATGATCCAATTGCATACACCCCTTGGTGGCTGGCGATTCCACATAAATTTCCATCTGACATTCCAAAGTTCAATGGAAATCCAACAGAACACCCATCGAATCACGTAATGAATTTTCATTTATGGTGTTCATCAAACACCCTAAATGATGATTCGATTAGACTTCATCTTTTCCAGAAAATGCTTACTGGCCCAGCTGTAAAATGGTATATTGAATTACCTAGAGCTTCTTTTGATAACTTCACCATTCTAGCCACTACCTTTCTAACCCACTTTCAGTTACCTATCAGGTACAAAACTGGAACAAAACTTCTTACCAACTTTAAACAGACTACCTCCACTCACATATCAGATCATATTCATGAGTGGCGGCGTCATCGTCGAATGGTTAAGACGTATGTTCCTGATCAGCTTTTAGTTGAGTGGTTTATAAAGTCCTTATTGCCATCAATCACTGAGGATGTGGTGAAAGGAGGAGTTGTCACAGAAGAGAAAGTCATTGCTCATGCCTGATATTTGGATCTGATTTATACAAAATTAGGCACGCTCTATGACAAAATTCGTGATGCACCTAGACCAGCTTTAACGATTCCGCCACCTCCAAAATAAAGTAGGGACTCTCATGTAGGCGACAGCGTGATCGGTTCCTCGAGCACACAAACAGCGAGAGGACCATCTGGTCAAGCTCTTGTTATTTCTAGTCAAAATTAAAATTCATCTGAAAAGACTCTTGCCTTTGAGATTAATTTCATGTCATCTGACAAAGGCAAAAATCCAAAGCAACCAAGAGGCAAGAAGAAGGGGAAGAATAATAAGAATAAATAGGAGAATTCCACTCTTGAAAAGTCATCTGAAATCCCTACTGTGGCTAGGAAACCTCGTTATCCATGTTTTATGTTCAATGATGAGCATTTTAAAAGAGATTTTCCACATCGATCGGTGGTCTCTAAACTTTTAAAGGCTTAAAATACCTCAGCGGTGCTGACAGATCCGTTTCTAAACCCAAAAACACATTTTTTTGCCACTAATAATGCTTCCACATCCCAAGTGCTTATGATATCCATCAAAAATAAGAAAAATGATGTTTTGGTATCGACAAGGAATAAATATTATGGGAATCCATCTTCATCAAACAACCAGGCTACTGATAAACCTAGTACTTTGACCATGACTTAACTAGAAGTTGTTCCGCCGATTATTCCTGAATTAAAAATTAAGCCACCAAAGGGAGTTGTACACAAATCGATATTTAATCCTCGTGCTCGAGCAACCAAAAATTATAATATAGTGGAGGATCTGGCTCAATCACCTTCCGCTATGTTGGCACTCAAGGTATTGCAAAATTGTCCATACCAAAAGCAGGCTTTGTTATCAGCGATAGGTGGGATCGATCCTACGGATTCCAATCTTGTGGTCTTTAATCATACAGGATATACACCATAGTTACCTTCACAACTAGCTTTTCTTATATAGGTAAAATCCCTCAACAAAAATGTTCATCAAACCATAATTGATGAGGGGGCATCTACCTGTATCATGTCAATGAATTACTGGAAAAATCTTGGCTCACCACCCTTGTCACGATCACCAACAACACTAAAAGCTTTCGATGGAAGAACATACACTCCGTACGGGATGTTAAATAGCTTGCAAGTTGAACTAGGGGGAAAAATAGTAGATATTGAAGTCGAGGTTGTTGATGGACTCCTTGATTACAATATTTTACTGGGAAGGCCTTGGGTATATGCCATGGCTGCAGTTGTGTCTACATACTTTCGAACGATTGCATTTCCCTTCAAAGGTGGAATCACAGTCATCGACCAACTAGCCTTCTTTGCTAATAGCTCACAAGCTATGGGAAGCATTCCATTGATACATGGAAATTCACAATCACTTCAAAATGTTGGAATAGGTCTCCTAAAAGATCCTTCCTTGATGGGTACTTTTACCCTATTGTCTGTTACAGGGAAAAGTGTCTATATAAAACTGCTCTATCCCACTAAGGTGTGACAGCTGCCTTAAAAACAAACAGAGAAAAGCTACTTCCATTTTTCTTTTATGAATTATAGATAGAGAGGAACAGAAAGACCAACCTCTGTCTTGCGCTAATCTCCTGATTTGGTCTCTCTCTTCTTTGATAGTCTTCAGCTACCTGCTCCCTTGCACGCCCAGCTTCACCAAGTACCTCTAAGATCACAGAAGCATAGCACTATACAAAGACATGGATCTATAATCATAAACAATCTAGGATTAGATGTAAATTGACCATACAAATGTAGCAAGCATCAATGACACAAAAGCATGGAGGAAAACTTGAATAGCTTTTATTGATAAACAAGAAAAGAGCCAAGAGGAGTTACAACCAGTTGTTCTGACCCAACATCAACCTCCTAGCAAAGAAGCCCCTCTTCACTTCAAACAAAGCTTAGATCACCCAACAATCTGATGTTTGTCTCAAGAAACCAACAACAATTCCTTACAATATGCAAAATTCCAGCCTTTGGATCTCTGGGATGAGGGATCCATATATAGATATCTGTAAGGGGGATGAGTCAGCTTGTGATTTGATTAGTGTCTTCTCTCTGATAGTTCTTGCTTCCACTTGGAGACTGATGGTCTCTTACTCATCCTTGGTCGAATTCAGTGACGCAAGTTTCACAGGAGAAGATTCTGGAAGCTTCCATTGCCTCTCCACCTAGCGGAATGACACTGCCATTTGTCATTTCTCGCCCATCGCACCCCACATAAGGGATTTTTGAAATGAAACGCACCCACATAGTGTATTTAGGTGAGATGCAACACACTTATCCAGTGGAGCAGCTGAAATGATCATGTTTTGACCAATTTTGAGCAGTTTTTCATGGAGAACTTCTGGGAGAAGCTGTAATCTGTTGACCTTGTTCCTTTAGGGGTTAGAACAACACTTTTAGGGACTTAGGAGCCCTTGGTTTATGGACATTTCATGGTTGGGGTTGTAGGGCCCAAAAATGTCTATAACACTTGCCCCCTAAAGCATGAGGTCGTTAATCCTTTGATGTCGGGTGAAATGCTTTATTATGAGGATCCGAAGTTCTTTCAATGCTGAGAGGAGACCTGTAATAAGATACAATACAATACATTATCTTCATAATATTTTCATGATCTAGCTGAGGCGGGCATTCCCATGCTCAACTTTATAAATTCATTTTCATGTACATAGGACAGACAATTGTCTGAGTGTAGACTGATGATTCTAATAGAGCCATCATCCTTTTGAGTGGATGATTATCTGTGCAGCAATGATGTACATTTAATGTCTTTATTTCCCTGAATATATATCGCAGCCCAGATGGATGAAACTAGATCCGGGGTCTTCAATCTCGTCCGATCTTCACTCGAAATACAAGTCGATCCATGTGAGAAATGTTCTGAAGTCGAACATGGAAAGACATCACTTGATTACTAGCCAATGATGTAAAATGTTAACAAGAGCGAGAGGAATCACCGATAATGATAATGACCCTTAAGGTACTGCAGTACAATTCACGTGGTGTGAATAAAGGACTTGGCGTCGAACACCACGCAAAATCTTTCGGTCGAAGGCCATTGATGTAAACCTGTCGCCAGAAGTGAGAAACTTTCCATTGAGGCATGCAAGCTTCAAAGTACTGAATGGGGTGTTCCTAGATCAACTTCTTGGATAATGAGCTGATGTCGACAAGAAGTGATCCGTCACAGGAGGGCCTTAATGAATCCCACATCAATGACACAGAACGGAGCAAATGATTTTAATGGAGGTGAAAACGATCTGGTGATATAAGGTTCAGGGTGGCGGTCATGAAAGAATGGAGCATAAATGTATGGTAGTGGGTGAGACATAGGTGTATTCTCTGAATGACTTCTCTTGAACATATCGGCGACACTGATGTGATGGATTAGTAGCATTAACCCCAAATGTGGATGGTATGATGTGACCATGGTGATGTGACCGGTGAATGTAACAACCCAACTCGACTCGGACACGGAGTGGAAGTTGTAGGAATTTACAGGGTAAGTTCCTCAGAAAGAATACCAAAAGGACACCGCTCACAACCAGATCACAGATCAATACACCAGTATTTTTGACGTGGTTAAAACCCTCAAAGATGGAAACAGTCCACGGCCTGTCCCAACGTGGGTACTACAGGCAATTTATTAATCAAAGAATCAAAATTTACATAAGCTTCTCTCATGCACGGATTACCCGAACAATGACCCTCCATGCGCTTTAAATAGAACTCATGGACCAATCGGGTGCCAAGCCACGGATCAAGTGTCGGTAATACCGAGGAGAGAATGAACCGTCGGATCACTACATATCGTGACCGTCGGATTGTAAGTTACAAAATGTACAACGGTAAAGAAACACACTTTACCTAACTCTATACCTAACTCTACACTAGACCAAGTTGAACTTAACTATATCCTATGTGTCGGAATATCCTAACATCCCCCCTTAAGAACAACTTGGGATAGGATTGCAGGATTTACAAATATGACACAATAGGAGAAGGAAGGAGGCACTAGAGCCTATCCCCCCTTAGTGACAACTTCCTGAACTCCAAGCATATATCGAAGTTTAGTGAACTTCGCCTCTGTGAGAGCCTTTGTGAAGATGTCTGCAACCTGATCATCTGTTGGACAATATTGCACTTCAAGAACATGGTCATGAATGAGATTTTTGATGAAGTGCATGTGTAGTTCAATGTGTTTTCTGCACTGATGCTGGACTGGATCTTTGCATAGCTGAATGGCACTTTGATTATCACACCAAAGTGTGGTTGGATGCCGCTGCTCAAAGCCAAACTCTGATAGGATCTGACGAAGCCACAAGGCTTCCTTACTAGCTTCCACGGCACCACGATACTCTGCTTCTGCTGACGAAAGAGAAATGGCAGCCTATTTCTTACAAGCCCATGTAATAGGTCCTGAACCAAGAGTGAAGACATAACCGGCAGTAGACTTCCGATCATCAGGGTCACCAGCCCAATCAGAATCACTGAAACCAACTAACAGAGGAGCTGCTTTGGCACTGTAATGAATCCCAAACTGTATTGTACCTCAAACATAACGAAGTATTCTTTTAGCTGCTTTCCAATGACTTTCACGGGGGTTTTGCATAAAACGAGCAACAAGGCCAACAGCAAAGGAAAAATCAGGACGAGTATGGGTTAAATACAAGAGTTTTCCGACAAGTTGACGGTATAAGGTAGCATCAACTTCAGGAGAAGTACAAGAGACTGAAAGTTTGACTCCAGACTGAAAGGGAGAAGGGGCTGGCTTACAGTCTTCCATGTGAAAATGACGAAGAATATCACAAGCATACTTGGACTGGGAAAGGAAAATACCCTCCTGGGATTGCAAGACTTGAAGACCGAGAAAATAGTGTAAGTGTCCTAAGTCTATCATTTCAAATTTCTTTTTAAGGCTGGACTTCACATGGTTTATAAGGTTGGGATCACTACCAGTAAGAGTAAGATCATCAACATAAAGAACAAGGATGATAAGAGAGTTGCCCACTTTCTTGGTGTAGACAGTATTGTCAGAATGACACCTAGAAAAGCCAGATTCTAAAAGAAAGTTATCCATTTTGGCATACCAAGCCCGAGGAGCTTGCTTGAGGCCATAAAGGGATTTCTTAAGTCGACAAACAAGGCTAGAGTCTGTTTGTATGAAGCCAATGGGTTGTTCCATGTAGATTTCTTCCTGCAAGTCCCCATGCAAGAAGGCAGATTTAACATCCATCTGATGGACTTCCCATTTTAAAGAGGCAGCAAGGGAAAGAACAAGGCGGATAGAGTTCATTTTGGAAACAGGGGAGAAGGTTTCAATGTAGTCAATTCCTTCAACCTGTGAAAAGCCCTTAGCAACGAGACGAGCTTTATGTTTATCAACTTTCCCATCTGGTCCATACTTGGTTCTGTAAACCCATTTACATCTAACAAGTTTGCGTCCCTTTGGTAGAGGAACAAGATCCCATGTATCATTTGTCATCAATGAATGATATTCTTCATTCATAGCTGCTTCCCAATGTGGATGGCCTGAAGCTTCTGCAAAAGTGTCAGGATCATGATTTACTGGAGCTTGAGCCAGTAAAGAAGAGGCTCTTTCAAACTGAGAACGTGCACGTCGTTGATCTGTAGGATCACCGGCAAGATCACCTGCTGCATCCCGAGTAGCACGGACCCATCTTGGAAGTTGAGGATCCTGAGAAGGTGGGGGAGGATTATCATCCTCGCTTTCATCATCTGAAGAAGAAATTTTTTCAAAGGTAGAAGAGATAGGAAGAGGTGGCACATCCGCCGGACTAGGCTCGCAGGCCGATTTATTTTCATCAAATTTTACATCTCTTCTAATGATAACATTTTTGGACTTAAATGGAATAAGTCTATAACCTTTTACATCTTCAAAATATCCAACAAAAGTACATTTCTCACTCTTAGGTTCTAAAGCTTTATGCTTTTCATCTGGAATATGGGCCCATGCTTCACTTCCAAACACACGAAAGTGACTTACATCTGGTTTAATGGAACTCCAAGCTTCTTCTGGAGTGATATTCTCTAGAACCTTAGTAGGAGTGCGATTGATTATATAATTTGCACAATAAATTGCTTCGGCCCAAAAACTAAGACTGAGTCCTTTAGATTGCAGCATACAATTAGCCATTTCCTTTAAGGTGCGATTTTTCCTTTCAGCTACACCATTTTGTTGTGGAGTGTATGGAACAGTATGTTGCATTTGAATTCCATTTTCGGTGCAAAAGTTGATGAATGTGTTTTTAACATATTCTCCACCATTATCAGTTCTTAGCTTAAGAATTTGATGTCCAGATTGTTTTTCAACAAAGGCTTTGAAGGCCAAAAAAGTGTTAAATACTTCGCTCTTGAGTTTTAAGAAGTATACCCAAGTGCGTCTGGAGAAATCATCAATGAAAGTTAAGAAGTACTTGCAGCCAGAGAATGAAGCAACAGGAAGAGGACCACATAAATCAATGTGCACAAGCTGTAAAGGGGCTGAGGCGTGCCAAGAGGCACGTTTGTCAAAACTGTCCCGATGATGTTTTCCGAGTACACATCCGGAACAAACACCATCTCTGCAAGATACCATAGGAAGACCTGTCACCATATTTTCTTTACATAGATGCTGAAGGGAGCGATAGTTTAAGTGACCAAATCGCTCATGCCAAAGTTTGCTCACTTCATCATTATGAGCAACAAATACTGAGGGAAGATTTGATGACCCAAAGTTGTGAAACTTATACAACCTTTTGGAATCATCAGCAAGACCAGTGGCTAGAATCTGTTTAGGATCTTTTAGATCCTTGATTACAACATCATGAGGTGAAAATTCAACAATTTTACCTTCACCTGAATGAGTTATCTGATAGACAGATAGAAGGTTGCAGGATAAGGTTGGAACACATAATACATCATTAAATTGACCATTGTATAGATGAACAGTTCCAGTCCCTACAACATTAAGAGATCTATCATCACCAACATATATATTTTTGGTGTTACAATCATTTAAAGAAGAAAACATGGCTTGGTTTTTGGCCATGTGATAAGAGGCTCCAGAATCAATGAGCCACTCATGAGAATGAGAGGAAGAAGAAGATACATTTAATGCATAACCAGACTGAGATGATTGACAACGACATGCAGAAAGTGCCATTCGGGAGGTTGAAGTTGAAGTAGGCTCCACATGGATGTTATGTTTCTTCATTGCGGCTTCCAAGGCTTCCATCTTCTTAAAGCATTTATATTCTAAGTGGCCATCTCGATTACAAAAGTTACAATGTCTATCAGTCTTCTTCCATTTGTTTTTATTGGTCTTATCATTTTGCTGAAATGATCTTTCATTTTGAGGCTGAGATGGTTTAGGACCATTCTTTTGAGGATATGACTTCTTAGGATTCTTTGAATTTGGTTGCTGCTGGGCGGCTAACGCTTTCGTGGAAGAGTTTCCAAGATTAAGAAGACCAAGGTGTAAGAGTTTTTCTTGTTCTCTTATTAAGGAATCACAAAAGGAGTCAAAGGAAGGGGTCTTGTAGTCTTTTCCTTGACAAATGAAAGCTTCCCTTGTAGAATGGAAAGTGGAAACAAATACAGAGTAGGTTGGTCCCAACTTAGTAAGGATGGAATAAATAAGGTTACCATCTTCTTTCTTAACTTTAACACCTTCCAAGAGATATCTAAGGGTCTTGAATTTGGACAAGAAATCTTCAATGCAAGAAAAATTATTAGGATCCAAAGTAAGCAACTCATTTTCAAGTTGATGGGCTCTAATTTCATTTTTAATTCCAAAAACTTTAGCGAGTTTTTCTAATGCTTCATGAGGAGTCTCAAGTTCTGCAATGTGGAATCTAAGATCAGGAGAAATAGACATCCCTATCAAACCACGTGCTTGATCTTGTCTATTTTCCCATTCTGCAGCCTTGTCTTCATCTTTTGGTTTCTTCTCTTGGTCTGTGGCTATTCTGAAGAGACCTTTACTTCTAAGTAAATCTTCCATGTAGGCTACCCATTGGAAGTAGTTAGTGCTGTCAAGAATGACTTGGCATGGACTTTCCATTTTTTTTAAAAACTGAAGCTGAAGATGCTGAAAGTAAGTGTTCCAATGGATAGATCTCGAAAAAATAGGCGGTTTAAAAAAAAACGGCTCTGAAAAATGCTTCCGGATGAAGAAGTTATGGCTTTTTGAAAACAAATTGTTGACGTTGCCGGCAAAGTGCGCGAATGTGTGGGAATGAAAAAAAAAATCCGCCCCCACAAAATGGAGACTTGAACCCAAGACCTCTACTCTCTTAAAATAGCTTTGAACCAATTGATCTATACAAAAAATTTGAGAGAGAGAGAGAGAGAGAGGGGGGGGCTTGGTTTGCGTGCTTGCCTTGAGAAAGCTCTTTTTCCCTACAAAACACAAAACACAAAACCCAACACGAATATGCAAAGAAAAACGAACCTTGCGGCTCGAAGTTAGCTTTAGCCAAAAAACTAGAAATTTTAAAAAAAATCTCAAAGTTAGCTTTAGCCGAAAAACTAAATATTTTTCTCAATGTTTCTGATTTTCCGAGATCACACTAAGGTGCAAGGAAAAGAGCATACGCATGAGAAAAATCCTTCCTTTCTGTTTCTGATTTGCCCAGATCGCACAGAGTCGCAGGGCAAAGAGCATACGCAGAAATAAAAGGTATAGATCCGGTTAAAAAAAAGGCTAAATAAACTGAGACCGAAATAAGCAGAGAGAAAATAACAGTAAACTGCAAAAAACACTGTATACCTCCCGATCTGAAAAATGATGCAGCTAGGGCTACCGGAAACCTTTTCGCGTGAAATGAAAGGGGTTCCTCACTAGAACAGATGCTCCAAACGCAACAGAGCAGTCCTCTCGGCCCGAAAGCAGTCAGAAACAGCATATCTAGGAAACGACAGCCGCATGCAGTTCTACCGGCTTCAGATTTGGATCACCAACGGACGCGGCCCTCAAATAGCTCTGATACCATGTAGGAATTTACAGGGTAAGTTCCTCAGAAAGAATACCAAAAGGACACCGCTCACAACCAGATCACAGATCAATACACCAGTATTTTTGACGTGGTTAAAACCCTCAAAGAGGGAAACAGTCCACGGCCTGTCCCAACGTGGGTACTACAGGCAATTTATTAATCAAAGAATCAAAATTTACATAAGCTTCTCTCATGCACGGATTACCCAAACAATGACCTTCCATGCGCTTTAAATAGAACTCATGGACCAATCGGGTGTTAAGCCACGGATCAAGTGTCGGTAATACCGAGGAGAGAATGAACCGTCGAATCACTACATATCGTGACCGTCGGATCGTAAGTTACAAAATGTACAACGGTAAAGAAACACACTTTACCTAACTCTATACCTAACTCTACAGTAGACCAAGTTGAACTTAACTATATCCTATGTGTCGGAATATCCTAACAGAAGTGTCATGTTCAAGAGCGACTTGCTACCAACAGAGTTTCTTCAAGTTTTCTTCCCAATTTTCCCCAGTCATTGCTGACCAGTACCTCTTTATTTTTGTCAATCTTGAGGAGGATAACATATTCTTGTTCTATAATTTGCCCTTCGGGCAAACCCATCGCTATGTTTTAACGAGCCTAGTGATAGTGAAACTCGTTCTCGTCTATAGACAAGTTTGTCGCTATTAAAATTTTAACGAGCTTAACGACAAAGATAACTCGGTCCTTTTCAATTTTAGAGAGTCTGAAAAGGAACTTAAAGGTAACTCCAAAATTCCTTTTTCGTCATCTAATCCCTTAAGTCCGAAAAAGTATAAAACAATACAGAAGGGATGAATTTTTGATACTTTTAACGAGCCGAACAAAACAAGCGCTCAATCTTTTTGTGTAATAATCCCTCAGGTCCAAAAATATTAAAATCTAGAGGATGGATAGCACTTCATTTCCCTTTAACGAGCTGGAAAGGCCAATGGCTCGGCAATCTTTTCATATTTTACGAGTCAATTGAAAAGAGCTTAAAGGAGACTCGTCTTTTGAGGAACGAGTGATAAAATGGGTAGCAGCTGATTCCAGGTAAGGTTTGGAATTTTCCAATCACGGCAGTGTCACAAGGATGGCTAGTGAGATCACTCTTCGCAGCTGTTCCTCAAAATGGGTAAAAAATCAAATGGAGGTGAATGATCGGCCAATGAAAAAGTGGAGGTGACGGTGCAAACACGACCAAGACTTTAATGGCTAAAGTACTACATTCACGATGGTTATTTACTGGGGAAGAGTTCATTTTTTAACGAGATTAAACGCGGGGGGGAACATTTGCTCATGTCTTATGTTTATTTTTTAACGAGCTTGAACTATGTGCTGAAACTGCTCAATTGGATGGTCCCTTTTTTATTTTACCATAAATAGCCTTGTTCTTTCGAAGATTGTACTGTATTTTCAAATGCTTCATCAAACTAGTCAGAAATGAACAATATATGCTTGAAAATGAGTTAGAACACTAATATTTTACTTTGAACTACGTAAAAAGTAATGAAAAAGTGTTTTTACCTCTCATTTTACCATTTCATTTGAACTTTGGTTTTTTGGAGCTTTGGAGGTGCTTTCCCCCTTTGATTTTCATCAGCCGATTTCGGGAGGTTCTGTGGACGATTCTCGGCACCGTCTGGACCAGGTAGGAGCTAAACCTAAGCTCTTTCATTTCATGGTTTCCATTTTACATTCTGAGCTTGATTCCTAGTTTTTCTAAGCCTCTAGGGTTTGAAAAACTCGTTCTACCTTCAGCGCACCCTCTGTGTATCGAAAGGTGCAATGAATGTTGGCCTGTCTAAAGGGCATCTGACATGCAACGCACCCAGAGCACTACTGTAGGTGCGATGGGCGCAGAGAAGGAATTCTGTGCACAATTTTTGATGGAAATTTTTCCTGTTTCTTACCAAAATCAGGATCTAACTCTTCTCTTGTGAACTCCAATCATCCTTTGCAACATGCATTTCAGGACCTTGTTGATTGCTTCAACTTGTCCGTTGGCTTGCGGATAATATGGAGTAGAGATGTCGTGAGACAACCCTAGTTTGGCAGCTAATTCGACCATCATGTGATTGCGAAAATGCAATCCATGATCTGTGACTATAGCCTGTGGTACGCCGAATCTGGAGACTACATGATTGAAAAAGAAGAGGGTAGTCGTTTCACCTGTATTATCTAATGTAGGCATCGCCTCAGCCCATTTGGTAAAATAGTCAACTGCGACTATGATATACCCATGCCCCCCGGTCGAGGTGGGGTTACATGTCATGAAATTGATGCCCCATTTGGCAAATGGCCCAACAACAACTATTGGCTGTAGAGGTGCGGGTGGTCTTCTACTTTTGCTATCGAAAATTTGACAAGCATGGCAACTTCTGACTGCGGTTATGCAATCTTTGAACATTGTTGGCCAGAAGTATCCTGCTCGTAAGATTTTTTGCGCTGTAGCATATCCGGATTGATGCCCCCCACACGCGCCTAAATGACAATCATTCAGGACTTTTTCGGCCTCCTCATGGGTGAGGCACCTTCTCAGCGCTGTATCGATACCACAACGGTAAAGTGTATCACCGACGATCATGTAGTCTTTTGCTTGGTATCGAATACGTTTTTGTTCGGAGCGGGAGGTGTTTGGCCTGTATTTTTGGGTTTGGAGATAAATGATTATATCCCCATACCACTCATTGCTTGAAGATATCAGAAACAAACTTCCGTCCACGATTGTTTCTTCAGATGTTTCATCGTTGGACGATGGTGGGAGATTGCACAATAATTCTGCGAAAACTAGAGCTTTCTTTGACTTGGATTTTACAAATTCCAGATCAAACTCTTGTAGGATTGCTATCCATTTTGAATATTTGCCCCTCAGCAACTGTCGCGACAATATATAAGTCATCGGATTGCAATCTGACAGAATGGCAGTTTTCCGAAAGAGGACATAGTGTCGAAATCTCTGTATCGCTTGAACAACTGCAAGTGCTAGCTTTTAAACGTAAGAATATTTTATTTCTGTACCATTTAAGTTTTTACTTAAATAATATATAGGATGTTCAATTCCATCGACTTCTTGAACTAAAACCATTGTGATGGTCGTATGCGCTGCAGCCAGATACATGTTAAAATCTTTTTGATAATCAGGAGCGTACATTAATGATGCTTTCATTCGGGATTCTTTTAAAGCATCAAAGGAAGCTTGCGCAACCCGATCCCAGACAAAGGGTACTTCCTTTTTCAAAAGACGTGTATAACCTTTAGCAAGTTCGGCGTGATTTGGAATGAACCTCCTCATAAAGTTTGCTTTCCCTTGGAGTTTTTGAATCTGAAGCAAATTCGAAGGTGGAGGAAAATTTATGATTGCCTGGACCTTACATGGGTCGAGACGAATCCCGTCCTTCAAGACTACAAAGCCAAGAAAACGACCAGAACTGACGCAAAATACACATTTGTGTGGATTGAGTCGTATCTTGTAGTGTCAGCCTATGTCACAAGGTTTGTCGAACTTTAACCTTGAGGTTTGAATTTTGGCGAACCTTAAAAAAAAATTGAGGTTTGGCGAACCTCATCGAACCTCATAGCCATTGACCAAGTCCATAGATCAAAACTCATAACTTCCTGTCGCAACTCAAGCTTGTAATTTATCCTTTCAGTTTCCATGTCTGTGATAGCATTTTTGATGTTTACGGATGTTTATTTCTTACTATTTAATCATATAATTAATTTTAAATTAATATATGTAGACAAACCTAATGACGAACCTCATCAAAACATTCGAACTCAAACCGAACCTAATCATTGTCGAACCCAAACTCGAACCCGAACCATGTGACATTGGTGTCAGCAACGTAGAAATATCGCTCTTAAATGCTGCGAGTGATCAGTCCGCTTTCGCGAATGAGCTGGAAGGTCGTCGAGGTATGGTTGAACGATGTTTTTGATGTCATGGAAGGCATAATTCATTGCCCTCTGAAACATCGCCCCTGCGTTCTTTAAACCAAAGGGTAATTTTCGATATGCAAATGTGCCCCATGGATAAATAAATGCAGTCTTTGACTGGTCCTGTGGGCGGATATTTATTTGATTATACCCGGAGAATCCATCCATGAATGAAAAGATTTCGCATCCGGCGCATTCATCAATTATCTGGTCGATGAAGGGTGTAGGGTAGTTGTCTTTTGGACAAGCTTGATTTACATCCCTATAATCGATGCACACTCTAATTGTTCCTTGTTTTTTCATAACAGGGACAATATTTGATACCCAATCGGTTAGAGGAACTAGGTAGATGAAACCAGCATGGAGAAGTTTTTCAACTTCTGCCTTAATGGCAGCGGCTTTCTTGGGGTGCACCTGTCGTAGCCATTGTCGTATTGGTTTGACATCTAGATACATCTTAATTTCATGTTCAACGATACTCGAGTCAATGCCTGGCATTTCACTATATGACCAAGAAAAGACATCTCTGAATTCACGAAAAAGAGCGTCATATATTTCCAGTTCTGAAGGAGAACAACATTTTCCAACATAAATATTCTCTACAACCTCTGTTTTGGTCGAGATATTTATGACGATAGTCTCTTCAATGTTGGACAAGTTTCGCTCTCAAAAAACTCTTCAAAAACTGAAGGATGATAAAGGTCATCAAACGTATCTTCTCCACAATCCGGAAGAAGGGAACGATGGTGGGATTCATTCCATGGTGCTCCTTCAATTACCATTGATTGGGTAATTCCTTCGTTGGTGACATGCACTCGCGACCAAGGATCTGAAGGGGTACCATATTCTTTAGACCTATCTATCCAAATGCTTGATGAGTGTTGATCTAGGTTTTCCATCCAGGCTAGGAACATTGATTGCTACAATATTTCCGTTGGGCTTGGGGGCAAAACCATTGGATGATCCATGTCAATATCATTTTCTGAGATCTTTTTAGAAGATATCATATTGCAGGTTCCTACCGACGCTACTTCCGCTAGGTTGATTGGAGGTGGAAGGGCGAAAGTTCCCATTAATATAGGATCTTTTAGTAGGCCTACTTCGATATTTTGAAGCGAATGGGGGCTTCCATGGATCATGGGAATGCTTCCTGTAACTTGAGAACCATTATGGAGGAAGTTTTGTTGATCGACGATTGTAATCCCTCCTTGAAAGGGAAATGCAATCTTCCTAAAATAGGTCGACACAACAGCAGCCATAGCATATATCCATGGCCTTCCTAGCAGGATGTTGTAATCAAGATTTCCATCGATTACTTCAACATCTATTTCTACCGTTTTCCCTCCTAGCTCAACTTTCAAGTTACTTAG
The DNA here is from genome assembly GCA_031772625.1 of Pinus tabuliformis. Classification (NCBI taxonomy): domain Eukaryota; kingdom Viridiplantae; phylum Streptophyta; class Pinopsida; order Pinales; family Pinaceae; genus Pinus; species Pinus tabuliformis. The sequence goes on from CM062809.1 coordinate 1,250,834,819, forward strand.
AATACCATATGGGGTATATGTCTTTCCATCGAATGCTTTTAATGTCGTCGAAGATCGCGACAAGGTTGGAGATCCTAAAGTTTTCCAGCAACTCATCGACATAATGCATGTAGATGCCCCCTCATCAATAATTGTTTGATGAACAGTTTTGTTGAGGGCTTTCACTTGAACAAGGAAAGCTAGTTGAGCTGGTAATTGAGGATCGTATCCTTTATGATTGAAGGATACAAGATTGGAATCCTTTGGGTCTATCCCACCAATGGCTGATAATAAAGCCTGCCTTTGGGATGGGCAATTCTGTAGTACTTCAAGAGTTGACATAGCGGATGGCGATTGGGCCAAACCTTCCACTATATTATAATGTTGTTCCGCTCTAGCGCCGGGGGTTAAAAGTCGACTTGTGTACTACTCCCTTTGGCGGTTTTATTGTCAATTCAGGAATGATGGCAGCGCAACCTCTGTTGAAGTTGTTGTTGAACTACTAGGTTGATCTTTATCCTTGTTTTTCGACAGTTGTGAATTCCCATAATCTTTGTTCCTTGTCGATATCAAAGCATCATTTTGCTGTTTTGAAACCGACAACATTAGCACTTGACACCGGGAAGCATCTTCACTCTCAACCAGATTTGTTCTTGGATTTGGAAACGGATCAGTTAACACTGTGGAGGTTTTTGAATTCTTGAAGAATTTTTTAAGCTCAGCTCTGTGTGGACAATCTGCGGTCCGATGATCCTCATCACATATCATGCATGGATTTGTTGGTTTCCTATCTCCAGGAGGGTTTGAAGAAGATTTTTTAGGTGATGATTCCTCATGTTTCTTCTTCTTCCCTTTGCCTTTCTTCTTGCTCTCTGGCTATTTGGTTTCTTTGCCTTTATCTGTCGATACAACATTTACTTCCGAGGCAAGAAGTTCATCATTTGCATTTTGACCTGAAATCTTACGGGCCTTTTTGGATGTAGCCTTTGCCGATTTCGTGTCTGTTGTGCCAATCACGCCATCGTCGGCATGAGAGTCATTGTTTGATTTAGGAGGAGGAGGAATTGATAATTCCGGTCTAGAGGCGTCAGGTATTTTATCGTAGAGCGTGCCGGACTGAGTGTAAATCAAGTCCAAATATTGCGCACGAGTGATAACTTTCTCTTCTGTTACGACTCCTCCCTTTGCTACATCTTCCGTGATGGAAGGTAGTAATGACTTGATAAACCATTCAGCTAGGAGCTGATTGGGGACATACGTTTTTACCATTCTACGACAGCGCCGCCACTCATGTATATGATCAGATATGTGAGTGGCCGTTGTCTATTTGAAGTTGGTAAGAAGTTTTGTTCCCGTTTTGTACCTTATTGGTAACTGAAAATGGGTTAAAAAGGTTGTGGCCAAGGTATTGAAGTTGTTGAATGAAGCTCTAGGAAATTCAATGTACCATTCTGCCGCTGGACCCGTTAACGTCCTCTGAAAGAGGCAAAGTCTTATCGAATCATCATTTAGGGTGTTTGATGAACACCATAGATGAAAGGTCATCACATGATTTGATGGATCTTCACCCGGATTTCCATTAAATTTAGGAATATCTGATGGAAGTTTATGCGGAATCGCTGGCCACCAAGGGGCGTAAGCGATTCGATCGTTTGTCAACCGATTTAAATCAGGTAACTTTTAAGTTGCCACAAAGGGTAACTGCTGATTCAGGTTAGGCGAAGCATACCCAGGATAAGATGGGATTTCCTGAGAAGTTGGTCTTTGCATACCGGCATAATGCATTTGATGCTGGTAAATTTGGTAAGGTTGGTGGGCATGACCATTGTAAAATGGTTGATTTTGACCATTTTGAATGTACGGTTGTCCACTATTGGCAAAGATTTGTTGCTCAAAACCTTGGTATACTTGTTGGAATTGCGGTTGTTGGTATTGTACTAGCCATGGTTGTGAAGCCATGTGTTGTTGCCCGATACTAACAGTTTGACCAAGATGAGGGGTAATTGTAGCCGTTTGAACCTGTGTCATTCCACCAGTCGGTGATTGTGGTTGAGTCGCAGGGTTAAGGGGTTGTTGCATTACAACCTGAGAAACCTGAGGTTGGCATACAACATGCAACGCTTGAACTTGCGACACCATCAAAATAGCTGGCGTAGTTGGTATATTTGACATAGGTAAGCATTGTTGCATTGAATATACAACTCTTGGTTGTTGAGGTAGTATTGGTACCCAACCGCTTGATGTAATTCCAGTATAACCCGAATGTTATTGTGAACTCCTGTATGGATATCCTCCTCGAGGGGATAATGAAAGGGTATACTGCCCCCCATACGGTGGTAATCCAGAACTCAAGGGAATGGTTTGCCCTCGGGGGCCGAACTGCCCAAATTGACCTCTAAATGGATCAATTTGTTGAGACTCAACATAAGAGTTTCTGGATATTATTCTGGATGAACAAATAGGAACAGACCATACTGTCGAAATGGCCCCTGAGTGGGCTCCTTCTAGCGGTTGAGAGCTAGTCGGGACAGATGGTATACCGGCGAATATTGTTGGAGTGATAGCAGGGAGTTCTGCCGTCGTTGTGTCAGACGACACAGTCCTAGATGTTGACAGTTGTTCAGACATTTCTAGTCTATCCAAAATATTACCTAGCGATTCTACAGGAGCTTCCGCTGGTGGTAGACTAACTTCTGATGAAGAAGGATATAGAATGATCCCGACTCCAAATTGCGATGGAGTACTCGTTGGAGGATCTTCCACAATTTCTTCTATGGCAATCAGACCAGGTGGAAGGGGAAGACCGTCAGGTCCGTAGAATATTTCTGGTGCCGAGAAGGTATGGAATCGGCAGCGACAGATGTTTGAAGAGCAAGACTCCCCGAACCGGTTGAAAATGGAACTGGTTCGGTAACACAAGTGTTTACTCTCAGACTAGGATCAGTATCACTGTCCTTTTGTGGCTGTTGAACTTCTTCCGTAGAGGCAGGGGTTCCAGAAATGTTTGGAGTAACCAGAATCTCTGATGTTGTTGGAACACTTGTTCTAACTTTAACAGGAGATTTGGAACCAGTTAAATGAGTTCGCTTTGTCCATACTAGCTTTGATTCCGGAGACAAAGACGGCTGACTCTTAAGACTCCGCGAACGACGGGGTTTCAATTGACTTTATTCCACGATTGCGGATTACTCGATCAACTAAAATAAAGGGGAAGTATGTTTCCGAATTAAATGAATTTTAGACACTTTGACACAGCTTGTTTTTTCAATTTTTAAGAGTCGAGAAAAAACAAAAGATGACTCTAGTCTCCTTCGATTTTTAATGAGCTTGAAGTGACAAGTGCTGAGATGGACCTTTTCTGTTAAGGAGTGTGAAAAGGAACAAAAGGGACTGCTCTGGAAATCTAGGTAGAGGGATTACCAAACCAATCGCAAAACTGTAGAATACTTTTTACGGTACGGCAATCAATCTTACTGAATGATGTGTTCAGTGCATTGCGATCGATAGGGTGGCAGACACGGCTTCCTATGGATAAAGGATTAAGCCTATTGGGGTCTCCCAAAATATACTCGACGGTACGTGGGAGCACAAGTCCGTACTGGCACTTATCGTCTCAAAGTGGAGGAATCACCCAACCATCAATGAGAACAACAGTTACCAGGCTTTACAACGCCGGAATACGTCTCTAGCCTAGACTTCTAAATGTTGTGCGTTAAGTTCCAAAGCGTGGTTAGATTCATTGGATTTATTTTAAGTTGATCTTGTTTATGAAGTTTGCCTTTCAGGTTCACCACGAGATGTAGATGTAATTCCTAAAATGCAATCTAAGATGATAAACAAACTTTTTATCTCCTTTATGCAATGAAAATCCTTGCTACTAGGGAAAATAAAGACAGAATATTTTCACAAAGAGCAAAGAGCACACTCTAAATGCACTTTCCTAAATCAAGCCAATCAGACTGTCTATATGAAAATGCACATGCATGTATTTGTTTTCAACTTTCTTAGTATATGAATGCTAAAAAGAAAGTTGATGCACAAATCTGAATTTCTTTTCAAGTGACAAATATCAACAAGTTTCTTTTCGAAATCAAAAAATGGAGACGATCACAACACTTTACGATTTTGAACTAAATACTTGTTCTCGACACTAGAAAATTACAAATTCAGACCAAAAGAAATAGTAACAGGATAATCGACCATCAACAGCAATCAAACTCTTTCCTACGATTGAAATCGACACTTGCGACAGTTTCAAATCAAAGGACGACAGTACGATTACGCTACTTTTGCAAAGGAGAACTGTAAATGACTCAACAAACACACAAAAACACGAGGTTATCCTTTAAGAGTTGGAGGACTTGTTGTTGATGTTCGATGTGATGTTCCACTGCCTGAACCTTAGAATTTTCTCTTAAATATGATGTGATGGATGGTGGTTGATACCCATAAAGTGCCATAAATGGGGTCATTTTTGTTGTTGTATGGAAGGAAGTGTTATACCACCATTCAGCTAGAGGCAACCATTTGACCCATTGTGTCTATTTATCAGATACAAAGAAACGAAGATATCCTTCCAAACATTTGTTTACTATCTCAGTTTGCCGATCAGATTGAGGATGATAAGACGATCTATGAGCTAACTGAGTACCAAGAAAAGAAAATAATTCTGTCCAAAAATTTCCAGTGAAAATGGGATCTCTGTCACTTACAATAATCTTTGGGTTTCCATGTAGCTTTTCAATTGTTTCCATAAATGCAGTAGAAATTGTATTGGCTTTAAATGGATGTGATAATGCACAAAAGTGTGCATACTTGGTAAGTCTATCAACTACCACCATGATGACACTTTTTCCCTCAGACTTGGGTAAACCTGTGATAAAATCCATTGAAACCTCCTCCCAACGTTGGCTTGGAATGGATAAAGGTTGTAGTATACCCGGTGTCTTAATTGTTTCAACTTTATTTTGTTGGCAAACCAAACATTCCGCCACAAACTTTTGAATATCTGATTTAAGGCCATCCCAAAAAAATTCCTTATTAACCCTGTGGTAAGTTTTTAAAAATCCTGAGTGCCCTCCTAAGGGAGAAGTGTGCAATTCCATAAGAATCTTTTGTTTTAGTTGAGAATTCTTACAAAGGTACAAGCGATCTTTGTACCATAACGAATCATTTTGCTAGCTAAATGTATCAGACGTACTGGAATATTGTTGTAGCTTTCGAATAAGTGCCCAAACTTCTTCGTCATTCTTCCATTCCTCCCTTGCTTCATTTATCCAATCTAGTTGGATAATAGAAATGGCGCACAACAATGCTTCCACATCCTCATCCTTTCTTGAGAGTGCATCTGCCACCACATTTTGCTTCCCTTTTTTGTAGATGATTTGAAAGTCATAACCCAACATCTTTGTGATCCACTTTTGTTGCTCTTCAGAGGATAATCTTTGTTCTAAAAATTATTTAAGGCTATCATGATCCGTTTTTACCTTGAAGTGTCTTCCCATTAGGTAGGGTCACCATTTCTTAAGTGCATGGAGTATTGCCAACATTTCCTTCTCATAAATAGCTTTTCTTAAAAAAATTCCCTTGATTGGACGACTTTCAAAAGAAATGGGTCTTTCATCTTGCATTAGAACAGCACCAATTCCATTTCCTGAAGCATCACATTCCACAATAAAGGTTTTTGTGAAGTCTGGTGTAGCTAAGACCGGTGCTTGGCACATTGCCTCTTTAAGATGTTCAAAGGCCTTTGTTGCTTCCGGAGTCTATGAAAATGCATCTTTCTTCAATAATGTTGTTAGGGGTGCTGCTATTCTCCCATAATTCTTAATAAACTTGCGATAATACCCTGTCAACCCAAGAAATCCTCGCAAATGCTTTATGGATGTGGGGATTTTCCATTCCTTAATGGCTTTAATTTTGCTAGGGTCTACCTTAACTCCTTCATGAGATACAATATGACCCAAATATTCCACCTCCTGGACTCCAAAGAAACATTTGGATCTTTTTGCATATAATTGTTTCTCCTCCAATAGTTGTAGCACCCTGTCAACATGTTCAACATGATCCTTCCAAGAATTTTTGTAGATTAGTATATCATCAAAAAATACTAACACAAATTTTCTAAGGAATGGTTTGAAAATTGAATTCATCAAACCTTGAAATGTTGAAGGTGCATTGGTAAGGCCAAAAGGCATGACCAAAAATTCATAATGACCCTCATGAGTTCTAAATGATGTTTTCGGAATGTCTTCAATCTTCATTCTGATTTGATGATATCCCGAACGAAGATCCAACTTGGTGAAGTAAATTGATCCATGCAATTCATCTAATAATTCATCAATGAAAGGAATGGGGAACTTATCTTTAGTAGTGAGCTTGTTGAGCTCTCTATAATCCGAACACATGCGCCATGATCCATCCTTCTCATGCACCAATACTACTGGAGCAGAGAACGAACTTTGACTCTGTTGAATTATACCAGCCTCTAGCATTTCTGCAACCATACGTTCAATTTCAGTTTTTTGGACATAGGGATATATGTACGGCCTGATGTTTGCAGGAACACTTCCTGGAATCAGATGAATACCATGATCATGATCACGCATAGGTGGGAGACCTTTGGGAGTCTCAAATACCCTGGAATGATTGTCCAAGACTTTTTGGAGATCTGGAGAAATAGATGATTCCGATGTGGAAACATCTAGCGAACATAATTGTGCAATTACACCTCTTTGCTCTTTTTTTAGAAGCTTTGTCATACCATTAGAGCTGATTATCTTTCCTGGTTTCCCTGCAATACCCCTTAATTCAACTTCCTTTCCTTCCGTAGAAAATTTGAAGAAAAGTTCTTGAAAATTAAAAGCTATTGTACCCAAGAATTGTAGCCATTGGACTCCTAGTAAAACATCAGCACCTCCCATTGGAATGGAAAGCATTGGGCTAGTCAATACATATTCTCCCATGGATAGCTTGATATTATGGCACCTTCCAGAGAAATTTATTGTTCCTCCATTTGCAATCATCACTTGACACTCTGGTGCTGGATATAGGAAGCAATTCAATTCTTTTGCTACCCTACAATGAATAAAATTGTGGGTGCTTCCTGAATCAATCAACACTATTACCTTTTTATTCTTGATTTGTCCTTCTATCTTTATGGTTTGAGGAGTGGTAATTCCCGCCAATGCATTACAAGATATGGTCGGATTTAATTGTTCTTCATCTAGGCTTTGTTCATGGAGTATATCATCTTCTTTTGACCTTTCTTGCTCATTTTCTTCTTCCTCTTCACAATGTATGTAGAATAATTTCTTCTCGGCACACTTATGACCTTTAGTGTATTTGCTATCACAACTGTAACAAAGCCCTTTTGCTCTTTTTTCTTCCAATTGTTTTTGTGTCAACCTTATAGGTTGTGGAAGACTAGGTGCAACAACACTTCCATCTTTATAGTTGTGAGTGGTATGCTTCCTGGTTGCCATAATTTTACTTTCCATTTTTCTTGCTAACCTGAATGCCTTCTCTAATGAATCAGGTTCCCAAAGTTGAACATCATGTTGAATATTATCCTTTAAAGACCCTATGAACACATCAACCCTATGCTCCTCTGGAATATCTTTTACCCTTATGTTCAATTTTTGGAACTCCTCAATGTGCTCCATTACTGAACCCTTGTGTTTGAGACTTATCAATTGGCTAAAAAAGTGTTGCTTTTTGTATCCTCGTAATGTGCTATCAATTCTTCTGTAAAAATTGCCCAAGTGATAAATTGTTTACGAGAGCAAAGCCATTGATACCATACAAACTGATTTGGTTCCAAATATACAGTTGCCATACGTACCTTTTGTGTGTTTTGCACATTATTGAGATCGAATAATTGCTCCATCTGTAATATCCATGTGGCAGGATCCTTGCCATCAAACTTCCTCATATCGATTTTTGGAATATGGTGAATCTTCGATCCAACATTAGAATCTATGGAATCATGATTAACATTTCTTTTATTCTCATCATGAGTTTCCTTTAGTACCCTTTCATCCTTAGTGCCCATTTCTTGTAGCAACTTATTCATATTTATCTTCAATTTGTCCATGTCTGTCTTCAAATCTGTGTTTGAATCATCCATCTTAGCTTCCATGCCCTTTATCTTAGATTCCACGCCATTTATCTTAGCTTTTGTTAGCTTTTGTGAGCATGACATTTGTTGCACTTGTTCTTGTAATTTTGATATATCATGTAGCATTTCTTCTTCTTCTTCATGAGTCATGCTAGAGCTTTCAGGTTCCTTACTAGGTGTTTACATTTTCTTTCCTCGGGGCATCAGTTACCGATAATAATGCTTTACTATGCCCTTTGAATTCCTTCAAACCAAGCTTATGCAAAAATTAAAAAATTAAAACTACACACATTTTTTCACTTTGTAGAAGCCTGATATTGAATCTGATGTATCTCGGTAATTTCGGATCATTCAGTTCTGAAATTTTGACCTGTAGTAGCCTTTTGAGTCCTCTTTTCAATGCCACAAGTCTGACCCAAATTGGTTTCTCCAAGGAAGAGTTACGTGAAATCTCCCACAGTGACTTGCTTATAGACTAGTTCAGTAGAGCAAAATTGTATGACGTGCCACGAGTCATTGTTTCGACCTATGGATCTCAAAAATGCATACACGAAACTACAGTCCGTCCTCTTTTTGTACCTTCTTACAAAATTTCAATCCGATACTCAAAGAGAAAGTTATGACGATTTTCCCCAGGTCACCTGTTTTGAATTTAATTCAGGAGTCCGCAAAAAGACCAACTTCCTCAGATCATATCTCCGAAAATATCACGCGAATAGCTCTGAAATTCGGACGCAAGGTTCATCGCGATTTCTTCTCAAATGGGGTTTTTTTTTTACTTCTGAAACATCACAGAAAAAAAGTTATAGCGAAAATGCCACGATGACCTGTTTGGAGCAGCGAAACCCTAGAATCCAAAGCTCTGATACCAAATATTACGAAACCAGCTCAAGAAAAGATAGAAAAGATAGATCAACGCCTTAGAATTCAGCCTCTCCGAGGGGAAAACCTCCTTTACATTACATAAATGAACAATTCTTGGATGATTCAAATGACAAAACCTCCTTTCTGTATATAGGAGTCTAAGGAGTCACAATATAATCCAGCCGACCTAACAATAATAATATAAAGCCACAAAAATAATAATAGAGGGATTCTATGGGGCACAGAAATAACAATATGGGGGTAATAGGGGCACAACAATATAAATAAGAGGTATAACTACAATATTAATTGGGTAATCGCTATTATTATAGGGACCCAACAATCTCAGATTTAGAAAAGTTAAAGTGCTTCTGTATATATCAGTCCCTTCACAGCATTTACAAAAGTAGTCCTTTTCTATAACATTTTCCAACCCTGTGTACATCGAAATTTACATTACTTATAGGCATCTAGCCTTTACAACAAGTCTTCCAAGTGGCTAAACCATTAGAATTTACAACTGACACCAAATCTAACTACTAACTAGATTCATAAAACTAGCACTGACACCTTTTCGAATTAAGAGTTAGAGTCCTACTATGACTCAAACACCTAATTATTACATTTAAACCAAACTTATCCAAATCTTCCTCGAAAGGAATCCTATCTTTTAACCATGTTGACCATCAACCAAACATTAATATTTTGACTACCTTTGTGAAGTTACTCTGCCTATCATTAAGGAGATATCAGTATGATGGCTTGGCACATGTAGACTAGTGTCTTCACATGTAGACTAGTGTCTTCAAACTCTTCCTTTAACTGAATATCTCCAGTTGTCAGATGATTGATCTGATACTCTTTGTCATGCTCTAATACTATTTTTCATGCTGATGTAGAACTGCTTTAAGTATGTTTTACATTTCTCCCTCCTCAAGAAACAACCTTTACACCTTCAACCACTTCATCACCCAATAAAAATAACTCTGTTTTTCCCAAAAAAGAAAGTTGCACTCATTAGCTCCTATCTCATGATATCTGATAGTTGTTACAAAAATGGAGGAGGCTTTTGTATATAAGAATGTTTATAAAAAAAACCTCTCTCCGTTTTTTGAAAACCAGCTTCAGTTGTCCGGAATTTGCATTATAAAATCATGTGTAAAACAGGAAAAATTCTGAATTCTGAAAATAGGTCTCAAAGGAAACCTCGAATCTCCAAATTGGTAGCACCTGGGAGAAATTAAAAGAGGTTTTTGTTCCTTGTTATGTTCTTAGAAAAAACCTCCTTCACATATTTGAAACTCATCTTCATTTCCCTTAAAATTCCTTTTGAAACCAACAGCTCGAAATAGTCCAAGAAACACACAAATCCCCTTGCAGCTCCTGGTAGAAATACATGTAACCTGTCTGGATGAAAGCTTGTGTGACGTTGATGTCATCCATGATCAGTTAAAGCTCTATAGGCTCCTATCCAAACACATAGCCTTATTTTTATGCTTTCATCTTCATGGCAATTTCCCTTTATAACCCAAACTGCCCTCTTAAAAATATGACAGCGGTAAAAAGCTATTTGGACAGCAAGTTGTTTGTCACAAAGTTAACTTTTCAAAAGTGGCAACTGACTGATACATGCAAAGATTGAAAAGTAAATGACAAAGAGGAGCTTGGGTAACTTGTTTAAGGAATGATATTCGAATGTGGAGAGAAAGGTGATAAAATGAGGGAGTGGAAAACAAAAAATTAAATGGGATTTATTTAGAAGCATGACCTTGAAACTCTCAAAGATTAACCATTCATCATTATGGAAAAAAACGTTATAGACTGACACAGCTTTCGTAGCACATTTAGTTTGTCATCAATTTCTCCCACCTCATAATGAATTTAAAAAAACTGAGAAACCTCTTTCAGTTTTCAAAAATGAGTTTTCAAATGCTCAGGAACCCCTTTGGAAGTTGACTACTAAAAGTAGAAAAACAGGGTTTTTTCCTCATAGTGTGCTACGAAATTAGCTTGTTTTCGTCGCGCAAATCAATTTTTTTGAACTAGTTGTGCTACGAAACTGCGGATACTTGTATGATTGCAAAAATTTAATCCTAAACTTAATGGAATAACTTCTAAATGGAAAATGTGACCTATTTGACCATGAAGTGAAGCTAAAGGACTTTATTTGGAAATGAAAGATGACATTTTAAGACTTCAAACTCTATCACTTACCCTTTTATCAAGACTAAAATGACTTTTATACCTCCTTGAAATCATGACCAAAAGCAGAGGTGACACAATGATGTTTTGAGAATTTTTGAGTGATAACAATTCTGATGCCTTGGCTTGGACCGCATATTGATAGACGTAGTGACCAGGGTAGCACGCCACAAATGGTGAAGTGCGCGATGCAAGCCCCGACAATAGAAAGTAGGAAGTTTTTGCGAACCATGATAGAGGGTAGGATGGAGCCCCGCACAGGTGGTGCAACCACTTGACAAGTTGTATGAAGGATAGTCTTAGCGCTCCAGGCAGTTAGAAGGGAGTGCGGGACTATAAACTATTCTGCCCAAGAGCTACATGATACTGGGGATGCGCGCAGAAGTAGAGAGTCACAAGGTTCACGACCACGCACGGGGAACTACGTTGCAACACGAGTTGGTCCGAAAGGGACCATTGAAGTCACTGTTCATGATGGAATGATCGACTTGAGGCCAAACGGATCGGGCGGCAGACATTTAAGACGTGATCTATGGGCAAGATTTGGGAAAATCTGCCGCCAAGAAAGCATTAATGGACCGGAATTAGGAGGAACGGTCGAATTTGAATTCAAAAAACGTTATAAAACACAAAGGGTTGGCCAACAAACAACACTTGGTCATTTGAGAATTCAGCGATTGAGCAGAGCCCTGAGCATTGTGAGCCAAGCGTTGATTGAGCCTTTGAATTCGCAAGTGCTACATTACAGCGCAGATACAATGACAGCTACTAACAACGGTTTGGGAATAGAAGAGGTGATCGCTGGTGAGACCGCACAGGCCCTAACTATGGAAGACATTCCAGAAGGCGTCGGAGTTGTGGCAGAAATCCCCAAATCACCGCAAACACCAAGGCCCAAGAAGGATAAACAAGCAATGGCCCCCGCACGTGTGTCTCCGAGGAACTGTTGCACAACAAACTATTAATGGAAGAAAAGGGGAAAGAAGTAACAATAGAGACAGATGAGGAAGAAGAAGATTTTCAGGCCCTCATCATCGTAGAGGAAGAAGACGAAGGCATGGAGGAGGATGGTCCCCCTACGCACTCTGCGACGAAACTGCCTGCATACGTCCCTCCACGGAAAGGGAAGACCAAAGTGCAGAAGGACCTAGATGAAACCAAGATTTCACTCCAAACCCCGCTCCTCAAAGACGGCATTGTGTTTGAAGGCACACACCTGGGCCGTGTACCAACCATGAATTTTGAATATTGGGACCTCGCTGATAGCGAGAAGTCCTCACTTGGAAACTAGGGACCTCATGAAGCAGAACAACGCGAGGGTGGTGACAACGTTAAAACTGCAGAAGTGGCTACGCGGAGTGGAAGTGGCTGGGTTGTTGAACCTACTATGGGTGTCACATTTCCACTGCGCCCCAATAGCCATTTTCGTCATCAGGCAGCTACTCTGTCTGGTGCATGATGGTTATTTATTGCTAGAGGAGCCCATCCCCATCACGGCAAAACCTAATTCATCGCATTTCCCGGCTAGCCTATAAAGGAAAGGACCCCACGAACATATCGAAAGGAAAGGGAAGTGATTTGGGCCTCGCGGAGGCCATGAAGATGAAGTATAAGTTGGAGAAGAAGAACAGGGGCTACGCCATCTCTAGCATCAAGGACAGAGCGGTACGTGTAGCAACTCAAATTCTGGCAGGCGAAGTGATGCGGAAATGTTGTGAAAATGAAGTACCTGCACCAGTGATCGCACTGGTCGATCATAGCACAAAGGGGGTCCAATTCAACTAGGTTGAATTCCTCTGCACAGAATTTTCGAAGCACTATTGCGAAGCCCAGGAGTAGGGTAAAACCTTCCACTATGCGTGGTTGGTGCTATCCATAGTGCTCATAACAGGGGAACTTTTGGAGGACATTCAATTCTCCAACATTGACAAAGAATTACCAGAGGCTGCGAAGTATGCTTCGCTCTGTGCCACAAAGGATGCAAAACGGATACACGACACCAAAATCTTCTGAGTGCTCATAGAGATGAACATTCAGATGTGGATCAACCAAAAACCGTTGTTATAGACATATTTGGGCACTGCAACCCCAATCACATATGTCCATAAACCAAGGGCTTCTAAACCCCTAAAATTGTTGTTTCATACCCTAAAGGGACAAGGTCAGCTGATTACATCATCTCCCAGAAGTTCTCCATGAAAAACTACTCAGAACTGGTCAAAGCTGGACCATCTCGCTTGCTCCATGGTCAGGGTGCGATGCATCTCACCTACTACACATGGGAGGTGTGATGCATACTGAAAATTCCTTCTATAGGGTGTGATGGGTGAGAATAGACAAAGGGCAAAGACACTTTGCTAAGTGGATGATCAAGGAATCTTCTAGAAACTTCTCATATGACACTTGCCTCTCAGCATTCACCCAGGGATGAGTAAGAGATCAATGAAATCTCCAAGTGGAGCCAAGAAATATCAGTGGAACGACACTAATCAAAAACCCAGAGCTGACTCACACCTCTACAAATATCTATATATGGATCCCTCATCCCAAAGATCCAGAGGTTGGAGGTTGGAATTTGGTAATTTGCAAAGAAGTGTTGTTGGTTTCTCTTTGAAGACAATGTTGGGTGATCTTGCTTTGTATGAGGTGAAGAGGGCTTTCACTCTGGGAAGATGGCGCTAGGTCAGACCAAGTGGTTGTAATCCTCTCTTCTACTACTTTTTTCAATAAAGATATTTGATTTTTCCTCCATATTCTTGTGTATCTATGAATATTGTGTTGATATATGCATTTGTATGGTCAATATATATATGATCCTATATTGTTTACAGTGATAGATCTCTATGCTTTGATGGTATTTTTCTGCCTTGACTCTACAAGTGTTCTTTGAAGCGAGACAAGCAAGAAAGGAGTGGCGAAAGCTCTATCAAAGGAGAGAGGAAACAAGCAAGGAGACTAGCGAAAGACTGAAGTTGGTGCTCTCTACTTCTCTCTCATCTATCTCTCCTAGAGGAAAACACAAGTAACTTTAATCTATTTTTTCTAAGATAGCTACCCGTTTTAGTGGGACTAGCAGTTCTGAATAGACACTAGTTTTTCCGGTAACAAAATGGCGACTCCACTGGGGAGCGAAGGCTTGTTTGCTTGTCTATATTTTTTTGCTTTATAAACTACAGATAGAGCCTGAAGTTAAGCCATCTAGCCTTCGAACTGCTTTTGCTATGCAACTGCAAAGTAGATCAATGTTGCTTTAGTCTATCTCCGAGTTTTGTTTATAAACTGAAAAATTGATTTGCAAACATCATAATTGGCCTGGTGGTGGCTCAAGTAACCTCATTAGATTAGCCCCTATAATTTGTATTTACTGACTATCATGAGCTCGGCCTATATACCTGAACTAAGCTGCAAATTGTGACCAAAAACCAAGTTAAAGTCTCGTCCCTATACCATCGCACCTTCTCTTCTAGGAAATCTAGATGCATCGCACCTCCCGTGTGCAGTAGGTGAGATGCATCCTCGTTTCCCTGTGTTACAGGTGCGATGATCAGATAAGACTACTTCTGCCTCCAGATTTTGGTTTTTTCTTCACTCTTTTCAGCGTTGTTTAGGAATTTTGTTGTCTGTGATCAGTGTACCACTTGGAAACTCCCTTCCTTTGCATTATTCAGCCTCCATTGTACAAAGAATTGCGAATGTTTTTATGTATTTTTTGCCATTTATAGTTCTCCTTTACAAAGAAGTAGCTTAATCAAACTGTCGTCTTTTGATTTGAAAGTGTCACAAGTGTTGTTTTCAGTCAAAGAAAAGAATCCTCCTCTTTTTGATAGTCGATTACATTGTTACTCTTGTATTTGATATGAATTAATAGTATTTTAAGTGTCAAAAGTAGTTTTCAATTCAAAATCGCGAAGTGTCGTCTTGTCTTCCTTTCGTTTTTTGAAAAGAAAATCGTTAGTACTGTCGCTTTGAAAAGATAATTCATATTTGTACTTAGCATTCTTTTTGTCATTCACACATTAAGAAAGCAGAAAACAAATACATGCATGTGCATTTTCATTTAGACTGCTTGTTGATTTTGATTTAAGACAGTGCATCTAGTGTGTGCTCTCTGCTCTATGTTGAAAGAATCTCGCTTCTCTTTCCGTAGTGGCTAGGATTTTCATTGCAAAAAGAAGAATAAACGACTGTTTATCATCTTAGATTGCATTTTAGGAATTGTATATCTACATCATGCGATGAACCTTATAGAAAAAATTCCTAAGAAAGATCAACTGTAAAATAAATTCAATGAACATAAAAACGCTTTGGAACCTAATGCACAACATTTAGAAATTTAGGCTAAAGACGTATTCCGACGTCGTAAATCCTAGAAACTATCGCTTTCACGTAAATTGGGTGACTCCTCCACTTTGAGACGACAAGTGCCAGTACGGACTTGTGCTCCCACATATCGTCGAGTATATATTGGGAGACCACAATAGGCTATATCCTTTATCCTTAAGAAGCCGTGTCTGCCACCCTATCGATCGAAATGCACTGAACACAGCATTTGGGAAGATTTAATGTCGTACCGTAAAAAGTATTCTGTAGTTTTGTGAATGGTTTCATAATCCCTCTGTCTAGATTTCCAAAGTAGTCTCTTTCGTTCCTTTTCAGACTTCTTAAAGGAAAAGGTCCATCTGAACACTTGTCACTTCAAACTCATTAAAAATCAAAGGTGACTCGAGTCATCTTTAGATTTTTCTCGACTCTTAAAAATTGAAAAATAAAGTTGTGTTAAAGCGTCTAAAATTCATTTAATTTGGAATAACATTTTCCCCTCCTATTTTGAGTTCATCAAATAATCCGCGATCGTGGAAAAAATTCAATCAAAACCCCGTCATTCTCAGAGACTGATGAGTCAACCATCTTTGACTCCGGAAACGAAACCATTCCGGGCCAAGCGAACTCGTTTAACTGGATCAAAGTCTCGTAGTTTATTTGAAACTTGTGTTTCAACATCCTCGGGGACTCCAGTTACTCCAACCATTTTCGGTATCCCTGCGTCTACAGAAGAAGTTTCGCAGTTACAAGAGGACATTAGAACTGATCCTAGTGTAACAGTAAACACTTCTATTCCTAAACCAGCTCCATCTAGAGTTGATTCAGAAGGTATTACCCCTCCAGCCTCTGTCGCTGCAGAATCTATACCTTCTTCGGCACCAGAAATATTTTACGGACCTAACGGTCTACCTCTTCCACTTGGATTGATTGCTATAGAATAGATTACGGAGGATATTCCATCCAATACTCCATCGCATTTCGAAACTAGAATCCACCTATATCCTTCTACTTCAGAAGTTAATACCCATTCATCCCAAGTTCCTGTAGAATCGCTAGGAAGTCTTTTGGATAGACTCGATATGTTTGGGCAACCATCGACATCTAGCACTGTGTCATCCGATACAGCGGTAGCAGAACCTCCTGCCGCCACTCCGATGATGTTCGCTGGCATACCATCTGTCCCGACTAGCTCTCAACCGCTAAAGGGAGTCCACCCAGGGACTGTTTCGACAGTATGGTATGTTCATGTTTGTTCGTCCGGAATACTATCTGGAATTTCTTATGTTGAGTCTCAGCAAATTGATTCTTCACAACAGTGTCAATTTGGGCAGTCCAGTCTCCAAAGGCAAATCTTTCCTGTCAGCACTAGGTTGCCGCCGTATGGGGGGTAGTATGCCCTTTCATTGTTCCCTCCGGGAGAACAACCATATGAGATTTCTCAACCGAATTCGGGTCAAAATGGAATCACATCCAGTGGTTGGGTGCCAATACTGCCTCAACAACCAAGAATTGTATACTCAATACAACCGAGTCTACCTGTGTCGAATATCCCCACTACACCAGCTATTGTGACAGTGTCAAAAGTACAAACATTTCCTGTTATATGCCAGCCTCAAGTTTCTCAAGTCGTAATACAACATCCTTTTGTCTCCACGACACAACCGCAATCGTCGGTTAGTGGCTCCTTAACTGGAGCAACCCAGGCTCAAACGGGTACTATTACCCCTCATCTTGGTCAAACACCTGGTATTGGGCAACAGCAAATGGTTTCACAACCATGGTTGGTGCAACATCAACAACCACAATTCCAGCAAGCTTGCCAAGGACCTGAGCAACTAAGCTTTGCAGGTAATGGGCAGCCATATATTCAAAACAGTTATCATCAATCATCCCAAATTGGTTATGCCCAGCAACCTTATCAAAGTTATCAGTATCAAATACATTATGCTAGTATGCAAAGACCCACTGCTCAGGCAATCCCATCTTATCCTGGGTACGCTTCGCCGAACCTGAATCAACAGTTTCCCTTAGTGGCGACTTTAGAGTTATCAGATCTAAATCGGCTAACGAATGATCCAATCGCCTATGCCCCTTGATTGCCGACGATTCCTCATAAACTTCCGTCAGATATTCCTATATTCAATGGAAATCCGGGTGAAGATCCATCGAATCATGTGATGACATTTCATCTATGGTGTTCCTCCAACACTCTAAATGATGATTCGATTAGGCTTCGCCTTTTTCAGCGAACGTTAACTGGTCCGACAGCAAAATGGTACATCGAATTGCCTAGAGCTTCGTTTGATAACTTCGGCACCCTTGCCACCACCTTTTTAACCCATTTTCAGTTACCAATAAGGTACGAAACAGGAACAGAGCTTCTTACCAATTTCAAGCAGACAATGGCCACTCACATATCTGATCATATTCATGAGTGGCAACGTCGTCGTAGAATGGTAAAAACATATGTTCCTGATCAGCTACTAGTTGAATGGTTTATTAAGTCATTGTTACCTTCTATTACAGAAGATGTGGCAAAGGGAGGAGTCGTCACCGAAGAGCAAGTCATTGCTCGTGCGCAATATCTAGACTTGATCTATACTCAGTCTGGCACGCTCTATGACAAAATCCCTGATGCTCCCAGACCAGAATTTTCCATTCCTCCTCCTCCTAAATCAAACAAGGACTCTCATGCCGACGATGGCGTGATAGGTACGACAAGCACGAAATCGACAAAGGCTACATCTAAAAAATCCCGTAAGGTTTCTAGTCAAAACGCAAATGAAGAACTTCTTGCCTCAGAGGTTAATGTCGTGTCGACTGACAAAGGCAAAGAACCGAAGCAACCAGGGGGAAAGAAGAAAGGGAAGAGCAAAAATAAGAAATAGAGAAATTTGTCTCCTGAAAAATCTTCTGCAAACCCTTCTGGGCAAAAGAAACCCAGTCAGCCATGCCTCATATGCGATTAGGATCATTGGACTAGAGATTGTCCATATAAAGCTGAGGTTAAGAAAATCTTTAATAATTCAAGAAATTCAGCAGTATTGAATGACCCATTTCCAAACCCAGGAACCAATATGGTTGCTAGTGACAATGCTTCCCCATCCCAAGTGCTTATGTTGTCCATTTCAAAACAGCAAAATGATGCTTTGATATCGAAAAGGAATAAAGATTACGGGAATCCACAGCTGTCGAACAACAAGGCTACTGATCAATCTAGTAGTTCGACAACAACTTCGACCGAAGTTGTGCCACCCATCATTCCTGAGCTAACGATAAAGCCGCCAAAGGGAGTAGTACACAAATCGACATTTAATCCTTGTGCCAGAGCAGCACAGAATTATAATATAGTAGAGGACCTAGCCCAATCGTCGTCCGCTATGTCGACACTCGAAGTACTGCAAAATTGCCCCTCCCAAAAGCAGGCTCTATTATCAACAATAGTTGGAATTGACCCAGCGGATTCCAATCTTGTGGCTTTTAATCATAAAGGATATGAACCTCAGTTACCAGCTCAATTCGCTTTCCTCATTCAAGTGAAAGCCCTCAATAAAACTGTTCACCGAACAATTATTGATGAGGGGGCATCTACATGTATTATGCTAATGAGTTGCTGGAAAACTTTAGGATCTCCACCCTTGTCGCGATCGTCAACGACATTAAAAGCATCCGATGGACGAACATACACTCCGTACGGGATTTTAAGTAACTTACAAGTTGAACTGGGGGGAAAAACAGTAGAAATTGATGTTGAAATTATCGATGGAAACCTCGATTACAATATCCTACTGGGAAGGCCCTGGATTTATGCTATGGCTGCAATTGTGTCAACATATTTTAGAAAGATTGCATTTCCTTTTCAAGAAGGAATTACAATCGTTGACCAACAAACCTTCCTCCCCAACAGTTCACAAGTTACGGGAAGCATTCCAATGATCCATGGAAGCTCTCATTCACTTCAAAATGTTAGAGTAGGCCTCCCAAAAGACCCTACCTTAATGGGTACTTTTGCCTTACCGCCCCGAGTAATCTGGTGGAAGTGGCCACAGTGGAAACCTGCAATATGATATCTTCTATATCTAATAGATTCAGAAGATTCCCGCACATTTTGTCTCGCCATTTTAGAAATATTGTAGCAATCAATTTTCTTGGCCTGGGGGGCAAACCCAAATCAACGCTCATCGAGTGTTTGGATAGATAGGTCTAAGGAATATGGCACTTCTTCAGATCCTTGGTTGCATGTACATTCTACAGACGAAAGAATCATTCAGTCAATAATGATAGGAGAAGCACCATGGGAAGATTGCCACCATCATTCCCATCTTCTGGATTACCACGAAGATTATTCCAGCGACCATAATCATCCTTCAGTTTGTGATTTTCTATCAAACACTGTAAATACGGTGGATTATGAGGATAGTTCTTTTCCTTTGTCAACCTAACTAAAAAATGAAACAACTCCCTTTCCAAATCGAGTCTTTGATTACGATCTCGTAAAATCCAAGTCGAGTATTTCAAAGATCTCGAAGGTAAACCTTCATTCCAAGAACCGCGTTGAATGCAATGAATCTTGGGGGGCATGCACCTCGATTTGCATCATTATGCTGGGGGCATGCGAACTTATAACAAGCATAGTTTTTCGTTTTAAGCGTCTTGTTGTGGAGGTAAATCCTCTCTGCGGACAGAGACGATCCCTACTAGCCCAGACCGGGTCTAGCAACAATCATACAATGCTATCACGCAAGTTCCTAATTGCAAATACAAAGTGGATGGTGAGAACCTACTTGGATTCCAATGCTAGTGTTCGTCGAAGAGATGTCGCCTTCGTTCCTTTGCTTCGGCCGGTCAAGATCCGCACGATCTCCATGATAGGATACCTGCACATGCAAAGAACAACACGAAAACAAGCATAAAATCTAGTAGATTCAATTATATATCAGTCAAAAAAGATATAACTCAACATCAAACATGAGACAATGAGAGTGGAACCATAATGATAGTCATCTATTATTAATAAATAACAAAGAAGAATACAACCATTGTTCTGACGTCAAATCCTCCTTTGGCTGGGTAATCAGCTACACAAGTCTTGCAAAGCTTGTTGGGATGAGGGACAAGCCTCTCTCTCTTTGGGTGACAAGAATCTTCTTACTTAGATTTGGCCTTATGGGTGCAAAGAAGGCTCTTGCAGCTTCAAACTCTTGAACTCCTGGGATTATGAGTATTATGACTGTAACTAGCTTGCTCAAGGCATAGAGGCAAGATTTTATAGATAGAGAGGGAAAGAGATAGGATCAACCACATTATTCATGGGATTTGCTTTATCACTTGGAAACTTCCATGAAAGGTGGCAAACCACTTTCCCTTCTATGGAGATTCGAAGCCAAACCATCCTAGCTCAACATAGATTCAGTTGGTGAATGGGTTGAAGAGAACCTTCGGGAGTTTGGTCGTTGAAAACTTTACTCAATTCGGTTGGCGCGAGTGCGACTCTAGGACAGAGCGCCAATGGCGCGCCCTTTATAGAGTATTTACCCCATTGGCGCGGGCAGTGAACTGTGAACCCGCGCTAATGTAAAAAGAGTTGTTTTCATGAAGATTTTGTAGGAGATGTCTTCAGGGCAAATGAAGCTCATACTTAGAGGAATATAATGCAAGTGGTTTCAGGTCATGTCACTTCTCACAGGTCCCGGAATGAGTCCTCTAGTGTGCGGGTAAGGGGTAACAGGGACGGTGACAAACGGTGACAAATTGTTGTGTAACAGATGCCCCCTAAAGCATGAGGCCCGAGAGAGAGGGGTGAAATGCTTTACAAGAACATGCGAGACTGAAAACACGGCCGTCGGAGAACCTGCGTAAAGAAGTACAACTGATATCTCAAGTACATGATATATGTGTGGTATGGGCGCAGCCATCCGTAACAGAGTACATAATAATTTAGATCCAAGGTATGGACGCAGCCATCCGGAGAGGATCGATAAATAGACTCAGGCATGGTCACAGCCATCCAGTACATGAGTCATGTAAATCATAATAATCCAAAAATCGCAGCCTGGATCTCAATAGACAAAAATCTAGGGTCTTGCGCTCCATCTCGACCCGTACAGAGTACAAGTTCAAGCATGCGAATGTATGAGTTGAAGTCGAACATGCATGAACATCGTCTGATTACCAGTCAATAATGAAAACGGTTAATAGACGCGAGAGGTACCACCAATAATGAAAATGGCCCTCAAGGTACTATAGTTACAAGCTACGGCGTGTGAATGAATGAGATGGCGTCGAACACCCGTAGAATCATTCGATCGGAGGCCAATGATGAAAACCTCTCGTCGAACACGAAGGACCTGCCATTGAGGCATGCAGGCACCAAAGGGAGTCTCTAGATCAGCCTCCTGGATAGTGAGCTGAAGTCTACAGGAAGTGATCTTGATCAAAAGTGAGGTTGTAATAATGCAGAGGTCAACTTCTCTTGAACATATCGGCGGCACAACAGTGGATTTGGCAGTATTTGACATCAAATGAGCAGAGGTCATGGTGACAAAACAATGAGCAGATGAGAGGCCGAATAGGATAACCCAAAACCATGGAGGCTAGTGTAAAACAAGATGAGATGTCCCCACGCCGACACGAATGCAGACGAGTGCCATGTTCAAGAGCGACATACTGCCGACATGATGACAAGTATGGATCCGTTTTCCCCACCATTTCTGGCGAGTACCCCAGTTATTTTTAACAAGATTGATGGGGATAGCATATGCTTGTGAGCGTCATTACGACGGAATCCGATATCATTAAGTTTTAATGAGCCTGACAAAGGAAAAACTCAGCGTCTTTTCCTATTTAGAGAGTCTGAAAAGACAGCAAAAAGAAAACTCCATGGAGGTCCTTCTTCGTAAAGTTGTGTCTCTCGAGCCCGAAAAAGTATAAAACAATGCTCGAAAGAACCACCCGACCATTATGATCGAGGAGTACTTTTCAATTATAGTGATATCGATCCGAAAAAGTAGAAAAGCGATCAATATCACGTCGTTTCGTAACCATTTACGAACCGGAAACGACAAGGGTCCGACGATCTTTTCGTTTTTACACGGTCGGGAAAAGGGTTTAAAGACGACCGCCTCTTATTTACTTTTAACGAGTCAAGAGGGGCAACTCGGCAATCTTTTCACTTTTAAGGAGTTAGAAAAGAGCTGAAAGATAACTCCATCATGACTTTCTCGTGTGTTTACCGAGTCCGAAAAAGCATAAAACACAACTCACTTCACCATCGAAGCTGTAAAAAAGGACCTGTCATAGCACCAGAGACAAGCGTAAAACCTGTTTTTGACCAAAAGCACATTAAAATATTCAAAAATCAACTTTTTAAACCTTATTACAAGTCAAAAACCCTATAAATGTGGTGAAAATGTAAAAACAAAATTACTTTTACCTTTTTACCTTGTGCATAGTGGTAGTGGTCCATTTGGAGTGCAAACTTCGAGCAGCGATTACTAGCGATCCGGGCAGACATTTGAGATTCCGCCAACTCCAGGTAAGAGGCGCTCTCTTAAGCTTCATTTTCATTCCTGTTTTCATGCATTTTGTTCCTGATTTGGGCCTCCACAAGGGGGATTTCAAAATTTAGGGTTGCGCCCCATTGGCGCGAGTATCCGGCACAGGTCCGCGCCAATGGGGTGATTTACCCAAAGGTGTCGCGCCATTGGCGCGACTGTTTTAGAAACAGTCGCGCCAACCGCGCGACCTAGGTTTTTACTTAGATTTTCCCATTGATTTTGAAATTTGTCCGATGTATATTCTTCCCAAGGCTTCATTAATGGTTTATTCATCCTTGTGGGTGCAGGAAACACGCAAAAATGCCGGTGGAATGGAAAGAATGAGAGCACGATGCCATAGATGCCTTAGCCCTCGCAAATGAAGGATGTATGAATGCGCTGAGAGATTGTGGGCTTAAGAAATTCTTTCTCACCTCCTATCTGCGAGCTCAACCAGAGCTATTGCAGTTCATAGTGGATGCTTGGGACATCGATGACCAAGTATTTCGACTACGAGATCAGACCTTAGAGCTGGATGTATCTGACGTGTACTTCATTACTGGGTTGTCACGGAGAGGGGCAATGCCCATTCTGACCAGAAGCAGGCCTTCCGCAGAGAAAATAGGTGAAGTAAAGGCTCATGTGTGCCCAGAGGCACAATTTGGGAAGAACAGCGCGAAGGTGGATATCGCCACCATCCATGATTTGGTTCTTAAGGTGATACTGTTCACGTGCAGCTGGGGTACAGGTGCCCCATGAGGCCAGCAAGAACCATCTGTTACTGGAGACAGAGTATCTTAGCCCCACCATTTTTGACTGGGCTACACCAGTGACTACAAATATAAAGAGGCAGCTTACAAAGTGTAAGCGCGGGGGGGTGAAACAGTTTGGATATGGTTCGATTGTGGTATCGTTCTTCCTGGAACGATTACCTTTATTCCAGTACTAGGGAGCTGTGGTAGCGGACCCATTACCACGAGAACCTAGAATGGCTCGCTGGGCAGCATTGATGCCTAGAGGAGGAGGGGGCCAACAGATGTCTTCGCGGCCCGAGTTCTTCATATGGCTTCGCCGCCAGTTGATCGTAGTGGAAGACTGGCCATATGCGAGAACCAACTTCATGGGGGACCCAGACCTCCCACTGCCCGAGGGGGAGGAATGGGAAGAGGAGCTAGGTATGATCTTCTCTTTTTGATGTTTTTTATGTATTTTTTATGTTTTTGTCAATGCATGTTCTGATGACAGTGATATATATATGCAGATGTGGGACCAGAGCGTCCAGTCGGTTTGTCTCTTATAGCGAGGAGGGGCCAACCTGCAGCTGACCCTCAGGCAGGAGGTGCGTGGGGGAAGAGCTAGTGCATAATCTCGAGGGACTTACCCAAGGGATTCCAGGCTATGCCAGATTGGCGGATGTGTCGTTCGCATATCAGAGGCACATGGTGGGGGTGCCGTCCCGCGTCCATCATCTGCTGAGATGCTTGGTGCGCGCGGTGACGTGCTACCATGAGCACCACCATGAGTAGACTCTTAGGTTTCTTTCATGCATATTTTTTGAGGGACATGTTGTCTGAGGATGTATCAGAACACGTATTATTTTTTGGGTTTTGTAACGCACACGGTGCAAACATTATGACACACATATATATATACATATGCCTATGGTTTATTATTGTGTTTTTATGTGCTTGCTTGTATGATGTTTTGATTATAAATTACGCAAATGTCTATCTAATACATGGTTGGCCAATGCATCAGATAATGTGTTTAATCGTCGAGGAATATGTTGATATGTGATAAAATCAAAATTTCTTTCTAACAATTTAACACGTAAGTACAGCCTTAAAATGTGACGGTCTCTGACGGAATATCGCCCATTGAGCTGGTGGACGACAAGCTGAGAGTCTAGGTTGACAAGCAATGTACGAATACCGAGATTAATTGCTTCGGCTAATAATTCAATAACAACGCTATATTCAGCGACATTGTTTGTAGTACAACCTAAACAGACACCTTGAAGGTCTATCAACTCACCGTGAGGATCGTAGATCACCCACGCCGCAGAGGACAAATTACGAGTACTACGGCAGGCACCATCAGCGAAACCAATGTAAGGTGCACCCGACATCGGCACAAGAAGCAAAAAAACACAATAAGGGGCAATCACGCTTTCACACCAAATCGAAAACATGAAAACTCACACACACACAAACGCATATCCAAATCAAAGCGCATGAATTATGCATAGTACTTTTTCAAGTACAGCCCATTACGGGGCTTATCAAGAGGATTACCTTCGTAGTCAATTAGTTCGTAGGCCCCTTTTTGCAAAACTCTCTTTACAATGTAAGGGCCTAGCCACATGGGCTCGAGTTTGCCTGCCCCCAGCTTATCATTGGCTTGGTCGTATAGCAGGACAAGGTCTCCCTCAACAAAGGAACGAGGACGAATGGTATGGTCAAAATGAGTTTTGACTCTCTTCTTTTGAGCTTCAATAGCTAGATAGGCTAAACGACGGGTCTCGTCTAACCGTTCTAGGTAAAGGAGCCGTTCCTCGACCGGAGTTGTGTTGGGAAGCAACTCGACGGCTATTTTCAACGAAGGAATTTCACATTCTATAGGAAGGGTAGCCTCCAGTCCATAAACTAGCTGAAATGGAGTGAACCCGGTGGCATCCTTCACAGAGGTTCGGTAGGCCCACAAGGCAGGAAACAACATCAGATGCCAATTAGACTTATGCATGTCGACAATGCGTTGAAGCATTGTTACCAAAATCTTGTTAACAGCTTCAACCTGACTGTTAGACTGAGGATAGTACGGGGTTGAACTGTCGTGCCTTAAGCCTAGTTGGGTTGTCAACTCAGTCATCATGTGATTACGGAAATGCTTCCCGTGATCCGTGACGATGGCTTGTGTATGACCATCTTCATTTAATGTGGGCATCGCCTCGGCCCATTTTGTGAAATAATCGACGGCAACGATAATAAACCCATGCCCTCCAGCCGAGCAAGGCTTACAGGTTGTATAATCAATGCCCCATTTGGCAAAAGGGCCTACGGTCACAACAGGGTGCAGCGGGGCCGGTGGCGCACGCATCTTCCGTTGGTATATTTGGCATGCATGACACGAGCGGACAGAAAGAATGCAATCTTTAAAAATGGAGGGCCATAAATAACCAGCGCGAAGGATTTTTTGAGCTGTGGCATATCCGGACATATGACCACCACAGGCGCCAGAGTGGCAGTCATTCAAGACTCTCTCAGCTTCCTCGAGGGTAAGACATCGGCGGAGAATAGAGTCAACGCCGAGGTGGTACAAGGTGTCTCCTATGATCCGATAGGGTTGAGATTGATGGCGGATCTGTCGTCGAGCATCCTTAGATAGAGCGGGGCGGAACGAGGAGGTCTGTAAATACATAATAATATCCCCATACCAGGGATCGAGGGTGCTGATCAGAAAAAGAGTCTCGTCTGGAATATGATCTTCGGAAAGAGAAGGTGCAGAAGGGGATGGCAAAGAACAAAGCAATTCAGCAAAGACCAGAGACTTCTTAGACTTGGCAGCAGTGAATTCCAAGTCAAACTCTTGGAGGATTACGATCCATTTAGAGTATTTGCACCCTAACAACTGACGCGACAATATGTACGTCATCGGGTTGCAGTCAGAAATCACGGTTGTAGAGTGCAACAGGATATAGTGCCAGAAACGTTGGATGGCGCACACAATGGCCAATGTCAACTTCTCAACGTAAGCGTAGCGAGTTGCCGTATCCAAGAAGTTGCGGCTGAGGTAATAAATAACGTGTTCATTGCCATCATCATCATCTTGCACTAGAACCATGCCAATAGTGGTATCGGCAGCGGCCAGATATAGAGTGTAATCACGGTGGTAGTTCGGAGGTTGCAATAATGGAGCAGAGACAAGGAGACCCTTGAGTCGCTCGAAATACTCATGAGCAATAGCATCCCAATGGAAGGGTGTGTCTCGCTTCAACAACCATGTAAAACCCTTAGCCACCTCGGCATAATTCGGGATGAAACGTCTAAGGAAATTGGCTTTGCCCTGCAAGCTCTGCATTGCTGCAAAGAAGCAGGGGGAGGAAGATTCAGGATGGCCTCGACTTTGAGGGGATCCAGACAGATGCATTCTCGGGAGACGATAAACCCGAGTAGTCGACCTGATTCCACGCAGAAGACACATTTATGAGGATTGAGCCTAATACGATAGTGTCGACAGCAGAGAAAAATTTCGCGAAGATGTGAGGGATGGTCTTGACGCTTGGCTGAATGAGCCGGAAGGTCATCCAGATACGGTTGCACGATGTGTCAAATATCATGAAAGGCATAGGACATCGCACGTTGGAAGGTAGCACCGGCATTTTTTAAATCGAAAGGGAGCTTCTTATAGGCAAAAGTGCCCCAAGGACAAATAAAAGTGGTCTTATGTTGATCTGGTTATATCTTGAAAAATCGTCCATGAACGAATAAATTTTGCTTCCTGCACACTCATCAATAAGCTGATCGATGAAGGGTGTAGGGAAGTTATCCTTAGGACAAGCACGATTGATATCACGGTAATCAACACAGACTCGAATAGTGCCCTGATTTTTGTTGACAGGAACTATATTAGAGACCCAATCCGTCAGTGGAATGGGGTAAATGAAACCAGCCTTGAGAAGCTTTTCGACTTCTGCTTTGATGGCTACGGCCTTTCGGGGGTGCACAGGGCGTAGGCGCTGACGAACAGGCTTAGCACCTGGATACGTAGGTATTTCGTGCACCACAATACTAGGGTCGATGCCGGGCATTTCTTCATAGGACCAAACCAAGACATCACGAAATTCGCAAAATAGAGCGGTGTAAAGTTGAACTTCCTCTGGAGTGCAAGTGACTCCTATGTAAATGTACTCAACAATCCCTGGTTTCACAGAGATGTCGATGGGTTGGTTTTGCGTGATGTTTCCCATATTGCCCTCAGAAGACACTTGGTAAAGCTGAATAGGTGTTTGAAGGGGCGAGGATGGGATACACGAAGAAAACCGTTTGAGACATGCGATC
Organism: Pinus tabuliformis; assembly: GCA_031772625.1. Lineage (NCBI taxonomy): Eukaryota > Viridiplantae > Streptophyta > Pinopsida > Pinales > Pinaceae > Pinus > Pinus tabuliformis. The sequence continues at coordinate 1,250,862,898 of CM062809.1, forward strand.
ATTTCCTGATGGGAAGGGAGAAACGAAGAGCGGTGGTGGTGATCTGACCAAGGGAGCTCTTCAAGAGACATGGTCTCTATGATGGCTTCATCAGAAGGAAATATTTCCTTCAATGGATCCGAAGTAGCATCATCTCCTAGCCAAGGGAAATGAACATATGAATCGGGAACACTGCCCGGAAGAGCAGGTTCAGCAGAGGGAGCCGATGTGGCGATGATTTCGACGTACTTGAGCTCGACAGAACTCAACGACATCATATCGCCCTATGATTCTTCCTGATTAGCGGGAGGAAGGACCCACGGATCATAACGCACAGAGATCATGTTAATAGGGGCGAGATTGGAAGGTGGAAGGGGGAAGACACCCATTAGAGCGGGATCTTTAAACAGTCCGGCTCCCACACTCTCGAATGACTTAGAGGTATGCTCCACAAATGGCACATTACCTTCAGAAGAAGAGGTGAAGAAGGAGAGCTGGTCCACCGTGACAATCTTCCCCTGATGAGGGAAATGAATGACACGGAAAATGGAAGAGGCCACGACTTGCATGGCATATGTCCAGCTACGTCCGAGGAGGAGATTATAGGTGAGATTAGCGTCAACGACTTCTACCTCCACTTCTACCATCTTTCCTTCCAGGGAGATGGGCAAGCGTTGGAGGATATCATAAGGACGAGACTCTCTTCCATCAAAGGCTTCTAACGTCGTAGGAGACTGACTTAACGTAGGAGAACCAATAGCCTTCCAGCAAGCAACAGACATGATGCAAGTTGACGCACCTTCATCAATGACTGTACGATGGATTGTTTTGCCATTGATGATGACCTGTATAAGGAAAGCGACTTGGTGGGGCAGTCTCGGTGTAAAGCCCTCGAGATCGAAAGAAATCAAATCCGAATCAGTCGGGTCTATGCCACCGATAGCTGATAGCAAGGACTTCCTATGGGAGGGGCAGCTCTGGAGGACTTCTAGAGCGAACATAGCAGACGGAGCCTGAGCTAAGTCCTCAACAATGCTATAGTGCTGGGCAGCACGAGCATTAGGGTTGTAGGATGACTTCCAGAGTACACCTTTCGGAGGGGGTCGGGCGATCGTCTCAGTGCTGGGTCTTTCGATGTGGAGAGGACCAGAACTGGACGGAGGAGCGCTGGAGGGGACCTCCGGCTCTTTCCCGGCAGGAGAGGGATATTCTTTCGCTCGAGTAGTAACATGGATGGGAATTGTCCCAGCCATAAATACTTGAGAGCCAAATGAGGAAGAGGGTTGAGATGGGTCTGCCACCATTTGAGTTTGCTGAGAAGGGAAAGGTTCCTTAAGCACAGCAGGAGTCCCAGGAGCACCTTTCAATAACCGACTAACTTCGGACCGCCTTGGGCAGTCTTTGGTGTAGTGATCCTCATCACAGATAAGACAAGGATACTTAGGTTTTCGTTTGGCTCCTTCTTCGGTTGGATTTTTAGGGGAGTCCTGTTTGGGCTGTTCGGTCTTATTCTTAGCTTTCCCTTTCTTCTTCCCTTTCGAGGATTTATCCGCCGCGGTGGACTGGACGGCATTAACCTCGGAGGTACTTCCAGAATTAGATTGGCCCTGAGAAGTATTTCCATTAGAAGCATTCTGTTTTTGCTTCCGAGGGTTCGTGGGCGATTTCTTTGATGACGAGTTTACAGAGCCAATAACTCCGTCAACAGATGGTTTTGGCGGAGCTTTGGATTGTCCGGGTCTCGGGGCGTCTGGAAAATAATCATATAAATTACCTGACTAAGAGTATACTAAGTCAAGGTACTGAGCACGCATGATAGCTTGCTCTTCAATTACACAAGCTCCCATGGCGATGTCTCGCGCGATCGCAGGGACAAAGGAAGTCATGAACCAATCGGTCAGGAGTTGATCAGGAATCCAAAATTTGATCAAGCGACGACGCCGTCTCCATTCATGTATATGATCGGATATATGCGTAGCCGTGTCCTGTTTGAGAAACGTAAGGAGATGTGTCCCTGTCTCATACCGAATGGGTAACTGAAAATGAGTTAGGAATGCCATAGCCAGCGAGTTGAAATCTTGAAACGTTCCACGATTGAGCTCAATATACCACTTAGCGGCTAAGCCGGTGAGAGTTCTTTGAAAGAGGCGAAGCCGGATGGAGTCATCAAGCCATGAATTTGATGAGCACCAAAGGTGATAGGTCATGACATGAACTTGAGGGTCTTCACCAGCTTTGCCATCAAATTTTGGGCAATCACCGGGTATTTTAGTCGGAACTGGTGGCCAATATGGATTATGAAGAATGGGATCATTCGTTAACTTGGACACATCCGGAAGTTCCAACGTCGCTAAGAAAGGCAACTGAGGGTTAAAGGACATTTGTGGCTGTGGAAGAGAGGCAGTACCAGGGTTCCAACCAGGTGGTGGTTGCCCCCATGGACTCTGTCCAGATGGGCCTGGCCCGAAGGGGCCTTGCCCATAGGGATTTTTCCCGTAGGGGTTCTGTCCATATGCAGACAGTTGACCCTGGGTCTGCCCCCCAGCACCCCATGGATTAGCAACTTGACCTGCAGGTGCAACGTACTGTTGCTGATAATTTTGATAAGGAGTAACCTGCATTTGTTGATAATTTTGGTAAGGGGTAAATTGAGTTTGCCCCTGGGGTCGCTGGTAGCCATACATTTGCTGAGCTCCATACTGGGCCTGATAAGAAGGCTGCGCTTGGTACGAAGGTTGGGGTCGTGGCCCACCTTGCATTTGATAACCAAGTTGAGTCTGGATCCCAGAAGAATGTCCTTGAACAGGCTGGGCTTGGACCATCTGGCCGGAAGGTTGGCCTGGTTGGGTTTGGGACGGGCCTGGTTGCCCAGAGGGATATGTCTGCTGGGTATCAGGCTGTCCTTGAACAACCAAGAGTCGTCCTTGGGGGACAGATGTTTGAGCGGACTGGACGGCTGGTTGACCTTGAGGTTGACTAGCCTGTCCAGAAGGATGACTGAGCTGGGCAGTGGGTTGGCCTTGCTGTGCAGAGAGCTGGCCCGTTTGCCCAGAAGGATGACTAGGCTGGGCAGTGGGTTGGCCCTGCTGTATGTAAGGTTTCCCCCCTTGCCCAGAGGGATGAGTAGGCTGGGCAGTGGGTTGGCCTTGCTGTATGTAAGGTTGCCCCCCTTGCCCAGAAGGATACCCCTGTTGGACTGCCAGTTGACCTTTTGGAATGTAAGTTTGTCCGGTTTGTCCAGAGGGATAACCCTGCTGAATACCAAGTTGGCTTTGTTGAATATAAGGTTGTCCTCGTTGTCCAGAACCTTGCTGGGTACCGGGTTGCCCCAGATAACCTGAAGGTTGAGTCAAATAGGTAAAGGACGGACCGCCAACGGCCAAAGGTTGTCCCTGATAGGGTTGTCCTTGTAGGCCCCCAGATTGTCCTGGGTAAGACTGGCCATAATATTGCTGCCCCTGGGGGGTTTGCAGATAAGATGGCTGGCCTTGATTAGGTGGTCCTTGAAGTTGTCCAGGTATCGCTTGGCCTCCATGGAAGGAGTGAGTGCTAGGGTCCCAAGTAATGGCTAACGGTACCGAAACCTCAACCATAGGTTGAGTAGGCAAGGGTTGAGATAGTTGAAGGTATTGACCGGTAGAATCATAGTAAAATAACGGAACCTGCGCATTTGGATCCTGAACAGGTTGTCCAGAAGCATCATACGGCCCTCCTCCTGGAACGGGACCAGAAGAGGATGGAGCACTTTGTGCAGGGTGGACAACTCTAGGCGAGAGTTCCGGCTGGCCACTACTCACTTGACCGTGAGGGGGACCAGCACCAGTGCTCAAAGATGAAGACGCTGTCACGGCACTGATGACCGGAGTTGAATGTGCTACACAAACAGTTGGATTTGTCAGAACTGAAGTAACAGGTGTAGTATGGGATTGTGAAACAAAAGGTCCCATGGTGGGAGTAACATGAGGATCCCACATGGTTGAAGTAGGAGTCCTGGCAGCTACCCTGTCCCTCAACGACTGATAGCGTGGGGGGAGTGGAGAAGTAGCTGGGATGGGAGTGTCGATATTCGACACCACAGGTGTCTCACTCATGCTAGGAGATGTCTCATCCATGTGGGAGGTATACATTGAAGACGAAACACTATAGGGGGTAACAGGAATATCGTCGTCCTCGTCAGGCTCCCAGATTGGGTTCCAATGAACTTCGTAACCCTCGTCTTCCGAGGCGTGAGAGTTGATCGGTTGGATACTCGGGATAACAGGAAGAGTATCACTCACAACCGGTACCTCAGGAGCAGCGAAAGAAGGAGAGCCTTGATCACTTGGAACGGGAGTCGACGGTTCAGCCAGGATGACAAACTTCAAACAATCCTAAGGGAGTCTAACGATGAAAGACCCTACTCAGACTAACACACACAAGATCTAACCAGGTAATGTTTATCGTGGCCAAATGAATTTTAAGACGCAAAGACACAACTTGACCTTTTCATGTTTTAAGAGTCGAGAAAAGGACAAAAAGGTGACTCTGGTCGCCTTCGAATGTTTTATGAGCCCGAAGTGACAAACTGCTCAAGTGAGCCTTTTCGTTTAAGGAGTCTGAAAAGGATCAAAAGTGACTACTCTAGAGAAACTAGGCAAAGGGTTTACCAGACAATCCGTAAAACTGCTTATACACCTTGGCAATCGTATGAAAACCAAGGACTTTCCGTACTGTAGTCAATCTTCCTGAATGTTGTGTTCGGTGCGTTACGGCTTGTAAGGCGGCAGACACGGCTTCCTATGGATCAAGGATGATAACCTAGTGGAGTCTCCCCTATATACGCGATGGTACGTGGGAGCTCAAGTCCGTGCTAGACCACTATTGAGTCACAAAAGGAGGAATCACCCAACCGTAGTGTGAAACAACAGTGACTAGGTTTAACGACGCCGGAGCACATCTCTAGCCTAGACCTCTACTTAATGAGTGTTATGTTCCAATGCGTTTTTAATTTCATTTAGTTCATTTTATGGTTGATCTTTGATTAAGTTTCAGTTTCAGGTCCTACCGTATGTAATCTCTCACAATTTCCTGAATGCAAACTACATGCCAAAGAATATCATTTTGTTCGATGAATGCTAACTATAGGAGAGTTAAGGATCTTTTTCAAACAAAATGACCACAAACAAGCACGAATCACTTTGATGCAGCTAATGACAAATAAACAAAACTTTTCTTTTGTTTTAAATCACTAAATCAATGAAAAGCTTCTACTTTCAATTAACTAATGTAACGCAACAAAGATTATTCATTTTCCTTTTCAATGGCAAAGTGCATAAAATGAATTTTGAGAGACAGTAACACCGAGAAAAAAAAAAAAAAACCAATTTCACTCAATGAGAACACAAACGGATCCCAAAAACACCAAAAGAGTCCTTCAAACCAAAAATAAAATACAAAGACCTCTTATGAGCTATGTGATCCAAGCTCAACGAAGCCAAGTGAAACCCAAGTGACAAAGAAACAAATCACCTGAATAACAAGGAAAACTTTGACAACTACTGAGCGGATGTAAAGGAATAACCACAATGTTGACCAGATGATGAAAGAACACAAAACACCTCCGGGAGGCTCAGCGCACAAAGCCACTAGATGCCCTAGGGCTAAGATGTGAAACCGATAGAAAAAGGCAAACACCCGAATGATGAAGGTTTAAAACCAGTCAAATCAGGATCAAACACACCCTAGTAATTGAAAAAAAGACAGCTAGACACAAATCCAAGCTTAGAGGGCTTAAGGACAAGCGAACTTGAAAATTTGACAGGCCTGGCGCGACTGTCAAGCTGCAACTTGCGCCTTTATAGGATTGGCGCGGGTTATCTTTGAGCAACTTGCGCCAATAGCGCGACTGTTTGGCTAAAAAGCACGCTAATCAAGCTAACTTAAATCAAAACGAAAGCAGGTAACCCGGGGCTTGAGAACAGTGTCCAGGCAAACCAGGAAGGAAGAAACAGCAAGAAATTTGACCCTGAAAGCTATCTAAGCAATCAAAATAAGAAAAACCAAAGAGACAAGACAAACTCCAAGTTGCTCAGTTCGTAAACCAAACCGGAGATTCACTGAAGTGGCGTTGATCTACTTCGCTAATGCAAAGCAATAGCGTTTCGAAGGCTACCTGGCCGTGCTTCAGGCTCCGTCTAAAGTTTGCAAATCAAACAACAAGATCTCCCCAGCGGATTCGCCAAATTTTTGTGGAGGTAAATCCTCTCTGCGGACAGAGACGATCCCTACTAGCCCAGACCGAGTCTAGCAACAATCATACAATGCTATCACGCAAGTTCCTAATTGCAAATACAAAGTGGATGGTGAGAACCTACTTGGATTCCAACGCTAGTGTTCGTCGAAGACATGTCGCCTTCGTTCCTTTGCTTCGACCGGTCACGATTCGCACGATCTCCGTGATAGGATACCTGCACATGCAAAGAACAACACGAAAACAAGCGTAAAATCTAGTAGATGCAATTATATATCAATCAGAAAAGATATAACTCAACATCAAACATGAGACAATGAGAGTGGAACCATAATGATAGTCATCTATTATTAATAAATAACAAAGAAGAATACAACCATTGTTCTGACGTCAAATCCTCCTTTGGCTGGGTAGTCAGCTACACAAGTCTTGCAAAGCTTGTTGGGATGAGGGACACGCCTCTCTCTCTTTGGTGACAGGAATCTCCTTACTTAGATTTGGCCTTATGGGTGCAAAGAAGGCTCTTGCAGCTTCAAACTCTTGAACTCCTGGGATTATGAGTATTATGACTGTAACTAGCTTGCTCAAGGCATAGAGGCAAGCTTTTATAGATAGAGAGGGAAAGAGATAGGATCAACCACATTATTCATGGGATTGGCTTTATCACTTGGAAACTTCCATGAAAGGTGGCAAACCACTTTCCCTTCTATGGAGATTCGAAGCCAAACCATCCTAGCTCAACATAGATTCAGTTGGTGAATGGGTTGAAGAGAACCTTCGGGAGTTTGGTCGTTGAAAACTTTACTCAATTCGGTTGGCGCGAGTGCGACTCTGGGACAGAGCGCCAATGGCGCGCCCTTTATAGATTATTTCCCCTATTGGCGCGGGCAGTGAACTGTGAACCTGCGCTAATGTAAAAAGAGATGTTTTCATGAAGATTTTGTAGGAGATGTCTTCAGGGCAAATGAAGCTCATACTTAGAGGAATATAATGCAAGTGGTTTCAGGTCATGTCACTTCTCACAGGTCCCGGAATGAGTCCTCTAGTGTGCGGGTAAGGGGTAACAGGGACGGTGACAAACGGTGACAAATCGCTGTGTAACACGTCTATAAACATGAAACCGAAAACGAGCAATGTTCCTGCAAATTTCAAGCTCGTTAAAAAAAAAACCTAGCAACGAGAAATGTTTCCACAAAGTTCAAGCTTGTTAAAAAACAAACCTAACAATAAGCAGTTTTACGCAAACTTCAAGCTCGTTAAAAAATAAACCTAGCAATGAATATATGTTCCACCAGAGTTTAAGCTCATTAAAAAATAAACCCACCTTCGGTAAATAACCATTGTGATCGCATTATTATCCGCTTTTGAGCCTTGGTCGTGTTCTTACCATCAGCTCCACTCTTTTTTAGCCGATCATACGCCTTCATTTGATTGTTTACCCCTTTTGAGGAACAACTGCGACAAGTGATCCTATTAGCCACCCTCTTGACACTGCCATGATTGAAAAGTTCCAGTCTTACCTGGAACCAGCGGCTATCCGAAAACATCACTCGTTCCTCGAAAAACGAGTCTCCTTTAAGCTCTTTTCATCTGACTCGTAAAATATGAAAATATTGTCGAGAAATTGGCCTCTCCAGCACGTTAAAGTGATTGGGAGTGCCATCCCTCCTCTAGACTTTAATCTTTTTGGACCTGAGGGATTATTACACAAAAAGATCAAGCGTTTGTCTTGTTCGGCTCGTTAAAACTATCAAAAAGTCATCCCTTTCGCATTGTTTTATACTTTTCAGACTTAAGGGGTTATACTACAAAAAAGGAATATTGGAGTTTCCTTTCCGTCTCTTTTCAGACTCTCTAAAATTGAAAAGAACCGAGTTATCCTTGTCGTTAAACTCGTTAAAACAATAGTGACAAACTTGTCCATTCAGACAAAAGCGAGTTTCACTGTCGCTAGGCTCATTAAAACATAGCGACGGGTTTGCCCGAAGGGCAGATTATAGAACAAGCATATGTTATCCTCCTCAAGCTTAACAAAAATAAAGAGGTAATGGTCAGAAATGACTGGGGAAAATTGGGAAGAAAACTTGAAAAAACTTTATTGGTAGCAAGTCGCTCTTGAACATGACACTTTCACTCCATCACCATGATTGAGTCGGGTTGGGTTATTCCGTTCACCGGTCATATCACCATTGGTCCACCGTACCATCCACTTTTTGGGTTAACACTACCAATCCATTTCAGTGTCGTCAATATGTTCAAGAGAAATCGCTCAGAGAATTCACCTACCCAGCTTGTGTCTCATCCATTGCAATACCTTCACACTTCATTCTTTCATGACCGCCACCCTGAACCTTGTATCATCAGATCGTTTTCACCTCCACAAAATCATTTTCTCCGTTCCGTGTCGTAGATGTGGGATTCATTAATTCCCTCTTACGACGGGTCACTTCTTGTCGACATCAGCTCATTATCCAAGAAGTCAACCTAGGAACAACCCTTTCAGTACTTTGAAGTTTGCATGCCTCAATGGCAAGTTTCTCACTTCCGACGATAGGTTTACATTAATGGCCTTCAACTGAAAGATTTTGCGTGGTGTTCGACATCGACTCATGTATTCACAACACGTGAATTGTACTGCAGTACCTTGAGGGTAATTATCTTTATCGGTGATTCCTCACGCCTGTTAACAGCATACATCATTGGTTGGTAATCAGGCGATGTCTTTCCATGTTCGACGTCAGAAAATATTTTCACATGGATTGACTTGTACTTCAGGCGAAGATTGAACGAGTGTTGAAGACCCCGGATCTAGTTTCATCCATCTGGGCTGCGATATATTCAGGAAAATAAAGACATCAAATGTACATCATTGCTGCACAGATAATCATCCAAGCCAAAGGATAATGGCTCTACCAGAATCATCAGTCTGCCAAACAGAAGGTTGTCTGTCCTATGTACATGAAAATGAATTTACAAAGCTAAGCATGGGAATGCCTGCCTCAGCTAGATCATGAAAATATTATGAAGATAATGTATTGTATTGTATCTTATTACAAGTCACCTTCCAGTTTGAAAAACCTCAAATCCTCATGATAAAGCATTTTACCCGACATCAAAAGATTTACGACCTCATGCTTCAGGGGGCAACTGTTATAAACATATTTGGGCACTACAACCCCAATCACATATGTCCATAAACCAAGGGCTTATAAACCTCTAAAAGTGTTGTTTCATATCGTAAAGGGACAAGGTCAGCTGATTACATCATCTCCCAGAAGTTCTCCATGAAAAACTACTCAGAACTGGTCAAAGCTGGACCATCTCACTTGCTCCATGGTCAAGGTGCGATGCATCTCACCTACTACACATGGGAGGTGTGATGCATACTGAAAAGTCCTTCTATAGGGTGCGATAAGCGAGAATAGACAAATGACAAAGACACTTTGCTAAGTGGATGATCAAGGAATCTTCTAGAAACTTCTCATATGACACTTGTCTCTCAGCATTCACCCAGGGATGAGTAAGAGATCAATGAAATCTGCAAGTGGAGCCAAGAACTATCAGTGGAATGACATTAATCAAAAACCCAGAGCTGACTCACACCTCTACAAATATCTATATATGGATCCCACATCCCAGAGATCCAGAGGTTGGAGGTTGGAATTTGGTAATTTGCAAAAAAACGTTGTTGGTTTCTCTTTGAAGACATTGTTGGGTGATCTTGCTTTGTATGAGGTGAAGAGGGCTTTTAAGCTGAGAGGATGGTGCTGGGTTAGACCAAGTGGTTGTAATCCTCTCTTCTACTACTTTTATTAATAAAGCTATTTGAGTTTTCCTCCATATTCTTGTGTATCTCTGAATATTGTGTTGATATATGCATTTTTATGGTCAATATATATCTGATCCTATATTGTTTACAGTGATAGATCTCTATGCTTTGATGGTATTATGTTGCTATGATTCTACAGGCATTTTTTGAAGCGGGACAAGTAAGGAAACAGTGGCGAGATTCTGTCAAAGGGGAAAGGAAACAAGCAAGGAGCCAAGCGAAAGACTGAGGTTGGTACTCTCTGCTTCTTTCTCATCTATCTCTCGTAAAGGAAAATACAAGTAACTTTAGCTTGTTTGTTTCTAAGATAGCTACCAGTCTTAGTGGGACTAGCAGTTCTAAATAGACACTAGTTTTCTCGGTAACAGTCGTGCATGTCGCCCACAGTGTACAACAGTCTGCAGAGTTTTGCAGACTTTAACGCTGATATGCACAACATTTTTATCAAGGCACATAAGGATCTGGCGAAGCAGTGGACAAAGCTACCTTTTGTAGCCATTGACGACGCCATTTTTACTGTCTTGGAAACATGGCCTCCGGAATGGCGAGCTGCAGATCTCGCAGAACTTGAGAAGGCAGCGGCACAAAATAAGGACGATGTCAAGCTACGCATCACACAATTGGCCAAGAAAAGGCGGAAGGAAACAACAACAATTGAGGTAAGGGCAGCACGCGAAGCAGCATAGAAAGCCACCGAGCAGAAGAAGGCCGCAGAAGCAACAGCAGCAACATAGGCCGCAGAGGCAGCAACCACAAAGGTAGACGAGGGCGAAGCAAAGTCCTCACAGGAGCATGAGGTAGAGAAAACAGAAACAGCAGAATGGAGTGCATACCCAACGATCGCGTCCACGCAGTTAAAGCGCCCACACATCGCAGAGCGAGCAGGACCGAGGAAAAAGGTCAAGGCCTCGAAATTGGCCATTGACCCGATCACCTTAACCGAGGGTTATCTGCGTGACATCGGCGAGACGGTGCGCGATGTCATAAATGAAGCACTTCAAAATTTTATGCAGGAGCACCAGACAGTGTTGGGGGCCCTCAGAGCGCAGTTGCAAGAGTTATAAGTGCATCCCCCTTAGGTGGGTACCCTTTCCACCCACCTCGCAACAGGATCCTCGGCAACAGAGCAGATGTTGCACGCACTGATGGCAAACACAATAGTGTTGCCGAAAGGGGCCTTATTGACAATGTATGAGACGATAGATTTTCAGTTAACATGATGAACGGCCTTGGCCTTAATCTGACTTCTCTTCCGCACGAAACACTATATATGTTGTAGGATGGGATAACGGCAGAGCTGCGCGCTAGGGAGAGCCGCGCGATCCAAGTCCTCAGCGAGCAAAAAATCAACATGGAACAACTCAGCTTGCAGCGCGACAACTTGGTGTCACAAAATCAACAGTTGATGTAGGTGGTAGACGACGCTTGCCTAAGCATCCCGGAGCTAGCAATCCCAGCAGACCTACCAATAAAGGTGCGAATCCACAAGCTAGCAGCGGGAGTCCGCGAGGCCAAGGAAGAAACGACAAAGGTTCAGCTGGAGCTGAATCGTCAAATCATCGAGCTGCAGTTAAAGGCGCAGCCTTCCACTCCCTGGAAGGTCCGAGAACAACGCGCTATCGCAATGAGATTGGAAGAAATTGGAGGTGCAGTGCAACACTGTACCACTTTGTTGGAGCAAGCACTCGAGGTCCTCACAACTCTGCAGGAGGACCCCAACATCCAGCGCCTGGATACAAAGGCGCAAGAACTCCAACAGCAATACGACAATGTCTGAGGAACTGCACAGACAGTAGTCCTCACTCAGCTGCTTGCAAAGACACAGCAAGCTAAAGCATTGAAGGAGCAGGTGGATGCAGCGCGACATAAGAAGGCAGTTCCCAAAGCACGTGTCCAGCCATGGATCAATGAAGCCTTCACTATCACGGAAAACATCAAAGGAAAGCTAACATACAGGGGATGCACACATTGATGCAGAGAAGCACCCTAGAAACAGAGGTCTCGGAACAACAGATTCAGCAAGCAGTAGCTCAGTGCGCTGCTAACCTCAGCATAGTTCGAGAACAGTTGGAGGGACTCCGCGCCAAGATCATTGTGTCGACCGAGTGACTCAAACGCGAGTCATAATGTTTGTGTTGGGGACTTGTTGGGCATGAAATCCCCCCACGACATGTTTTGGAGCTCAAAGCCCAAGTTTTGACCCAATATTGTTGTAAAGCCTCTGCGAATTGCAGGCGCAAAGTGTGAAATGTATGATAGAGTCACAGGGTTTTCCACCCTAGTCTTGTAATGTAATGTCGGCCTACCCATGGTCCGCGGACCATGGGATTGTATAAATAGAGCGAGGTTCTAAGTGTAAGAAGAGACAGAATAGTAGAAAGGAGTAATAGAAAAAAGAAGAGTCTGAGTGACTAAGTGTGTCTTGAGTCATAGAGCAGGAGAAGGCTCTGCATCTTAGTGCGCAGACCCCTGCAGCTGAGTGCGCAGAGCGGAGTCGAGTCCATAACCGAGGAAGCAATTAATAAAGAGAAGTTTTATCTTAATTTTGTGTATCTGTTCTTGGGTTATTACATGTTTGATATAAATTGCAAATATAGTGGTTATTTACTGCACGCAGATGTATGAATGATTTATATTGTTAAGTATACGTTATGCATACAAGTGAGACTAAGTTAATCAACTAATAGTGGAATACTAGTAAGGGCTTAGGCTATAACAGTGCTTGGCCCCCGAGTAGGGCTGCGCGAACGCAGCAATTCAGGCTGCGAGGTAAGGGAAGGTGTGCATAACGACGTGCTTGTAGGGCCGAACCACAGACCACTTGAACTCATCAGACATCTCCAGGGTGCGAAAACCTAGTTCTAGGACCCTCCCATACTACTTCGGATGAGACCTCAGTACGCGCTCCGCAAACTGTTGCTGAAAGGGCCAGTAGTACCGGGATTTGTTTGGCTAAATCACCTCTGAACCTAGGGCAGGGCTCAATAAGCCAACATTGTATTCCATCACATGAAGTCATCTCGATCAACGTGATCTCGTCCATGCCAAAGAAACCCTCGAGTTGTCCCAACCATCCATGACAAGACATAGGAAGTCCACAATCTACAAACTAATACACAACATACAGAGGTGCACGAGGTTCACCATTGATCCACCAGAACTCCCATCTCATCTCATCGCGTAGTCTATCGAGACCACATCTCCATGTCTCCAGGTGAACCCTCGGATTCATGATCTAGACACCCACAATTCCCTCTGAGTTGCTTCGTTGTGCACACTTTGACTCAGTGCCCCTCAAAGTAGCTCAGAGACACTCTAATACCATGTTGAATTTCCACCTTGGGTTTAGGTTGGAGTCTTAAAATCATTGACGCTACCAAACCAAGAATCTCAACCATAAACTACTTTGCACGACGGAAATATAAAGCAGTGAATCACACATGCACAGAACATAGACAATTTTTTAATTTTTCAACCCAACTTCATTATATTAACAACATATAATACAACAGTTTAGGGCTCTCGTACCACCAGACCAAGTCCACGTTGTAGCATCAAGGCCTAGTTAGGGCATCCCCACACTTGGGAGACCCTTACACATAGCTGCCCACAGACTTCTCCAATCCGCCCTTTGCTTCTGCAATAGAGGAGTTATTGCACAAATCTGGGCATATCAATATGTCCTTGCCTGGGACACCAGCAATCCATCATACACCGGTCCATCTACAAAACACCTTGTTGTTGTCCTCTTGCCTTCCGATCTGGTATGTCTAATGTCACCTTAGCTGTTTGGTAGGCCTCCCAACTATCCACATGGTCTCCTTCAAACAACTCCTAAGACCTCCTACAAGCAGCCCACAAAATTGACCCAAGCAATGGTCAACACTTTGACCCAATGCACAACAATATTTTGTTGCTCAATCACTGTGAAACTGTCACTAGTCATCTAATCACCAAATCTGCCCCTCCTCCTTGACTTCCAAAGGTATCCCTTAACTAATCCAAATCTGGTCAATTCATTGACCCAACAACCACAAGATGCTCTCCAAATTACATACTTCAGCTCATTGTTTTAGGGCAATAGATTGCTGCAATTCTGGACTGGTTAGGGCACCCATACACAGTCCCTAACAACCCTCAAACATAGCCCAAAATTACCTTTCCTTGTTGCGGTTGCCCATCTAGGAGGGGAGGTGACCTTCAACTGAAGTTTTGGGTTGTTCTAGCCCCTCACAACCCTTCGGCCTCCCTCCAAGCCATTGTGGCTTGCTTCATCAAGCCTCCTCCAACCTGCGGCTACCTTTCTACATGTCTTCACCTTTCTCAAAGCCCTTGAAACAGTGTCTTCTCTCTACGGAGAACAAGAACAAGCCTGTGGTCTTCCCACTAGCCCTTGGTCACTCAAACAGCCCCAAAAATAGTCCTCAAATCAGCGTCCTCCAAGCAAGGGTACTCAGCTCCTTCTCCAACTCTTGGACACCCTAAAACTGCCTTCAAACAACCCTCAAACATAGCCCAGAATTACCTTTCATTATTGTGGTTGCCCATCTAAGACGGGAGGTGACCTTCAGCTGAAGTTTTGGGTTGTTCTAGCCCCTCACAACCCTTCGACCTCCCTCCAAACCATTGTGGCTTGCTTCATCAAGCCTCCTCCAACCTGCGACTGCCTTTCTACAAGTATGCACCTTTCTCAAAGCCCTTGAAACAGTCCCTTCTCCCTGCAGAGAACAAGAACAGGCCTACGACCTTCACACTGGCCCTTGGTCACTCAAACAGTCCCCAAATCGGCGTCCTCCAAGCAAGGGTACTCGGCCCCTTCTCTAGCACTTGGACACCCTAAAACTACCTTCAAACAACACCTCGACCCTCTCTGAAATGACCCAACAGACAAGCCCTAAATCATCTCCTTTCTTGTTGCGGCTAGGGCAAAAAATCAGAGCTCTTCCCTTGTGATTTTTGTTGCACAAATGGGTGCCTAAACAACATCAATTCACCTCATTGTTGGGTCGTTAATATGCCATTATTATTATCACTTTTGAACACTTATCCCACCCATTTCCACTATTCTTCATCATATCATTTGTTATAATTTATCATTTAAATCCATTTTATAAATGATTTATGCTCTTATGAATGAATATTATCTATTCTCCTTTATTTCTAATAAATTGATGATTATGCATTATTTTATCAATCATAGTTCTAATAAGTTGGTTATAACATTTTTAGCCTCCAAGGTAATTTTCAGATTGAATATTTGATTTTTAAAAGCGCCAACTCAGAAATACGTTGGAATTAGGAAGGACAGTTTTGCGGTTGAGATTCTGAGCAAATGGAGCAGAATCTAGAAAATCCGGAACATGGGTTTTGTCCAGAACGAGCCCAATTAACTTTTATAAAGAACGGTTTGCCCAAATTCGGCTTGTACAGAGAGAAACGTAGGGTTCTTTGAGCACGATTTTCTCAGATTTGTTGTTGCGGCCGTCCTCCAAATCTCAGCTGCAAACCCAAATTCGTCTTGCTTTTGTTGAGAGATGAAAGGAAATATATTTTCTTGTTGATCATATGGTTAGAATCAACCCAAACTTGTAAAAGAAATCATGTTGTAATTATCTATGTTATAACTGCTCTCTGATCTTTCTCTATTTAAATGAAAACAAAGATCAGAGAGGGGGAGACTTCAAGATGACTTTGGGGATTCGAATGATGGCGAATTGATGATTTGAATTAGAGATTCAGAAGCAAGGATTCATGATAGGATAGGAGGAAGGAAGGATTGTTTTATGCTGTAAGTCTCAAAGCTTCAACTATTGTAATGATTTCATTATTTAATGATTAATACATAATTTGGGCGTTGCTGTTCACTCTTTTCCTTCTGAAGTAACCCAGCAGCATCCGCTGGCGGCTAAGGGCCCAGCCTCTGGTGGAGTACGTTGCTGCTGTTGTGTATCATATCTTTACAATTACTGTTGTATCATTATACTGTGATTTATGCGTGGTTTGCTTATCTTTATCACTCGGTAATCTGATATATCTTTCATATGCTATGTTATGCTCTGTTATGATCAATGCACTAATGGTTTTTCTCAGGAAATCTGTGTAATGACTCTGCATTGTATAATTGAATCTTTTCAGAGTTGATCGCATGCTTTTAGTCTCAACCAGTTATTTCTGTTACAGAGCGTCTGTATTGAATATTACTGTCATTTGATTCATTTGAAATCCTGATTATGGGAATCCGAAAGTAATGTTATTCTATTTGGAAACATAGTCGTATTATCCTTAATTGTCAGATTACTATATTAGTGTGAGGTGTACATATATGATCGATTATTGCCGTTCCATAATTCATTAATGAGTGTTGTTCCATAAAGTATATTCCATCCAGTTTGCTTGAGGAGTGAAGAGTGTTATTTCAAAGCAGAGTGTGAGTAAGTTGGTTTTGACTCGCGAGATTTAGTTCTTTTGATTGCTGTTTCATTTACTGTTGTTCTATTTCCTTTTGCTATTTCATTTTACTTGCTGCCATTCCATTTACTTGCAATTGCTGCTTTGGTGTGAGATAAGGTCTAAAGCTGTAGTGAGTCAGCAAGTCGCTGCTTAGCTCCCAGATCTTTGGTCCATACTCTATTTTCCTTTCCATCAATTTCTAGAGGAATGAGTTATTGCTATTGTATCCTCGATTGATGGTTGTTTGAATGAATGATTTAGTTTAGAACATTTTAGTTTCTTGCTATTCCAATTAGATTTTGTTTCCAGCTTTCATTTACTTTTGTAGCTTTTAAGCACTATACTGCAAAACATTACTCTTGAGTAAATAGCCGCCTCAGACTGAGTACACTCTTGAAATAAAAAGTCGTCCCTGGGTTGATAATTAATGTGAAGGTAATTAGGAGTTCAAAAGACACCTTTTTATCGCTCCACATTTTGGCGCCGTTGCTGGGGAGAGTGTAGCCATTTCTAAAGAGTAGTGTGAATCTGATGAGTGCCTGCTAGGGAAGAGTTGGATATTAAAAACGGAAGGTAAGAACCTGCATACGGAGCATATAAAAGCCCTGCTCCCCCGTCCGCTTTCCAGCAGGACTGTTAAAGAACCTTGGGTAGAAATAGATGTTTGAATTTTTGTGTGAATTATCAGGAAAAAGATAGAAATTTTTAAAAAAAAAGAATCACATGATCTCACGCAAGTGGTGATGTAAGCACCACCCATTTCACTAACTAATTGACAGGAACATTTGAAGAAGGAGCCTTGAAGAAACACATGAAGAACATCTTCTATTATGGTAAGAAATGGCTCACGTTTCTACTTTTGAATTTCCTATCAAAGATCTAGGAGTGACACAAATACACATAATTCCCCCATCTTTACCAAATTTTCATGGTTTAGCAAATGAAGATCCAGATACATTTTTATTTGAGTTCGAAATACTTTGTAGAGGATATGATTATTGTACTAATGATCAAAGATTGAAAGTGTTTCCTCTTACTTTAAAAGGAGCAGCTCTCCGATGGTTCATGAGCCTAGGTGGGAATTGCATCCAATCATGGGAGGACATGAAGAACATATTCTTGAAGAAGTACCAAGACTATTGCAAATCCAATGAAGATATTTTCTATATGATACAAGGGGAAGATGAAAGTTTGGAGGACTATGTAGATCGATCTCATTACAACCTTCAAAAATCAAAATATAAGCATTTGGGAAAAGAGATCTTAAAAACACCCCTTCTTAAAGGAATCAAAGATGAATTTTTAGAACTTTTAAATCTGATAGGAAAAGGTGATGTTTTTCAGTTATCATATGATGATGTTTGTGAGTTGTGCATAAGGTATTTAAGAGGAATCTCCAAGGCTGGTAAGAATCCTAGAGATGTTTTTTCTTTGTTTTCCAAATCTGCTACAAGAATAGGAGACATAAGAGCTGAAATCAATGATTTACTTGAACATTTTAAAGTTGATTTTATTAGCTCTCTAAATGAAAAATTGGACGTTTTGCAGGTTCAGAAAAATCAAGAATCTGATGAAGTGTTTTGCCCTCATGACCGAAAGGAGCATCTCATAGATACTCACTCTTCCTTATCTAGGATGGAAGTGGCATATCAAAGAGATGGAAAAGCTGCAACAAGGCCTATAGGTATGGTTCAAAACATTTTTTCTCCATTGTCATACTTGCATAATCCATTATGGAATGCTAATGTGTTAGGGCAGCCATGTCAATTTCAATATAACCACCAATCTTGTTTACAAGTTGGGCATGGTTCATCTTATGATGGCATGACTACTCTCCCTCATCTTGTAGCACAAGCACATTCTCCATATTCTCCACCAGCTCTTTCACAACACCTTGCTTGCCCATCAAAACCATTCACACAACCCAATCAACCATATCATCAAAATGCTCCATTCCTTACACATTTTCCTGCTCAACTAATTCCACACCCTCACCATAATAAACCAGTACAACATGCTTACAATGTTGAACTGCCAAATTTATCCACCCTTCCCACCCATTCTATCTCACATGCGCCATTAAAGAAAACCTACAATGAGATTCAGAATGTTTCAAATGCAAAAATTGTAGAAGCTATGGAAGAAAATGAGGTTTCTTTTACTATGCATCAACAAACCATTTTAAAAGCTCAAGAACTTCATGATATGATGGCTATGCGAAATCACAAAAGTAAAGGATATATTGAAGGTTGGTTTCACTCCATCATTTCTTTGCAACATCACTCTATGCTTCAACAATTTTTGATATCATTTTTCAAGGGAAGTTGGCTTCTCATACCCTAATTTTCATTAATATGCATTTTTCAAATTTGGGTATGTGCATATTAGAAGCCTTATTTCAAAGATGGCTCCACTGGAAGTACTCATATACGTAGTCATATTCATCTTTCAATCAAAGTAGGTTAGTGAAAAAATAAAATAAAATAAAATAAGGACAAATATATGCATTTTGTTCTTTTGTAAAACTAGTTGTTTTGGTTACAACACGCTATCGAAATCAACATCGATGATAAATGTTTCAATTCATTTGTGTATGTAGATGATTTATAATAGAAATAACAATTCTACAAACACTTATATTCATTTTTATCATCAATATGAAAAAATGCTTGAATATCATTTTTTGGCTTGCGGGCTTGATGAAATTTCTGGAAAAACAGTGGGGACAGTCATGTTTTGAGGGACCAAAAGTGAATATTTTTAAAACATGTTTCTACCCTAGGTAGCCCTTGATGTCTACTTTCTAATCCAATTTGAACCACTCAATTTGGATTTGAAACGAAAAAGTTAGAACCAAAACATTGACAGGGTGTCTAGCGGGCAGCTCAGGAACAGAGTTGGGACAGTCAATTTTTGGAGGCCTAAATGACCATATTTTTAAAACCTGTTTCTATGGTAGATCCCCCTATGAATCTAGTTTACAATTCAATTTGAATCACTCATTTTCGATATCATATGGGGAAGTTATGATCAAAATACTGACTGTCTATCGTAAATCAGCACTCTTAAAACTCTGTCTTTCCGGCTGTTCCTTACAATATTTGACCTATCAATTCTTCTTGTCTTCAAAACCTGTTTCTATTTGAGATCAATAAATGAATCTATTTTCATTTCCAATTTGAATCATTCGAATCCGACATCAAACGAAAAAGTTATGCTTGAAATATCAACTGTTGGTCTAAGCCGGGTAATCGACAATGACTCTATTATGCAGGTTGTTCTAACTAAAATTGACATATCATATCATTGAATATTTAAAACCTGTTTCTAATGGAGATAACCTTTGAATTAGCTCTCATTTGGATTTGGAATCACTCAATTTCGACGAAAAACAAAGAAGTTGTGATTAAAACACTGCAGGTTAGTATGATTGGCCACTGCTTTCCCGCAGGTAATAAATAAATTTTACTTTGTTATTTTCTCTGTGGATTTGTTC
Organism: Pinus tabuliformis; assembly: GCA_031772625.1. Taxonomy (NCBI): domain Eukaryota; kingdom Viridiplantae; phylum Streptophyta; class Pinopsida; order Pinales; family Pinaceae; genus Pinus; species Pinus tabuliformis. The sequence continues at coordinate 1,250,882,881 of CM062809.1, forward strand.
TACAGAGTAACCACTTGTTAGTTTTTTACATAATTCTTGGATTATGGGAGCTTGTACACCTCTCTTTCTTCATGATTTAATGTTTTATTGCAGGTAGATACTCGTTTTTTGCAGGTCTTGGGAAAATAAAGAAGGTCAATTTATGGACGAGTGATTTTTGAAAGAAATTTTAAATGAAACAAAGGAATTTCATCCAACTCATTACCCAACGGATTCATAATAGAAGAAAATGAAGAATTGATTTCCATTTGAAGATTCATGTCTTGTCACTGTTGCCAAAACATTTTTCAAATAGATCATTTTTTTTACATAACATCATAGCTATTGTAACTCAATTTATTTATTTACATATTGCTTTTTGTTGTTTTTTTTTTCTAATTTCTCTTATATTTTGTGTTTCAGGTGTTGCTTCATTCAAAGTGCAACTCATCCTCAGCATCAATGCAGTGAACAACTAATTCATTCTTTGCGTGTTTGCATTTTATGGCTGTGTATTTTGCTGTTCCTTTTCTGAAGGGACAGCATTTGTGTGCATTTTTGTCGTTCCTGCTGTTTCTTTTTCAAAGGGACATCATTTTCGTTTTTCTATTTATTTTCTAAAGGAATAGCACTTTTTGGTTCAGCCATTCATTTTGTTGTTCCTTTTTCACAGTTCATTTTGTTGTTCCTTTTCGAAATGGAACAGCTGTTGTTCCTTTTCGAAATGGAACAGCACTTTTGCACTTTCACGTTTTGTTGTTCCTTTTCGAAATGGAACAGCACTTTTCCACTTTCACATTTTGCTGTTCCTTTTCGAAATGGAACAGCGGTTGTTCCTTTTCGAAATGGAACAGCACTTTTGCACTTTCACGTTTTGTTGTTCCTTTTTGAAATGGAACAGCTGCTGTTCCTTTTCAAAATGGAACAGCACTTTTACACTTTCACATTTCGCTGTTCCTTTTCGAAATGGAACAGCACTTTTGCACTTTCACATTTTGTTGTTCCTTTTCGAAATGGAACAGCACTTTTGCGCTTTCACATTTTGTTGTTCCTTTTCGAAATGGAACAGCTGCTGTTCCTTTTCGAAATGGAACAGCACTTTTGCACTTTCACGTTTTGCTGTTCCTTTTCGAAATGGAACAGCACTTTTGCACTTTCACGTTTTGCTGTTCCTTTTCGAAATGGAACAGCTGTTGTTCCTTCCTTTTCGAAATGGAACAGCTGCTGTTCATTTTCGAAATGGAACAGCGCTTTTGCACTTTCACGTTTTGTTGTTCCTTTTCGAAATGGAACAGCACTTTTGCACTTTCACATTTTGTTGTTCCTTTTCGAAATGGAACAGCTGCTGTTCCTTTTCGAAATGGAACAACACTTTTTCACTTTCACGTTTTGTTGTTCCTTTTCGAAATGGAACAGTTGTTGTTCCTTTTCGAAATGGAACAGCACTTTTGCACTTTCACGTTTTGCTGTTCCTTTTCGAAAGGGACAGCACTTCGACACTTTTCATTTTTGATGTTCCTTTTTCAAAGGAACGGTACTTTTGATTTTTGTTGTTCCTTTTTCCAAAGGAACGGCATTCGCATTCTCACATTTTTTTGTGTGTATTTTTGCTTTTTGGTGTGCATTTCCTTTGTTGTTCCCTACAAGGAATAACACTTTTTTAAGTGTTTTTGCTGTTCATTCAAAAAAGCAACACTTTGGGAGTATTTTTGATAGCAACCCTTTTCTTCTTCTTATGATATTATTCCTAATTCATCTCAACCACATTTTACCGATTCCCTTTTATGGCATAAAGTACACTACTTTTATCAGGACAAGAATTATGGGTTCTTTTGAAGCAAAGTTAATATCATTCACGTTATAATCTTTAACCGGACAGCTCCTTGATGATAGATTTTCTTCAGAAGGGACACAATTATTTATATATCACTTTACTTCATTGTTTTTTGTTGAACATGATATTGATTGACCATCTTAATACCATGCTGGTTCCACCCTTCCTGGTTATAATCTTCTCTGTCTGTAATAAACGAGATTATGGGTATTTTTTTTTTTTCTATTGACATGTTCAACTTCTTCCACCATCCCTGCTCTTAAGGAGTACTGAGCCTCCCTCTTTTTATCATCAAAATGTGTAATAATAACAAAATTTTGTTCGCAGATGGAGGATAGGGGGTCTCATTACGAGCCAGCCTACCATGTTCATAAGGCTGTAACAGAGTGACATTCCCGTTATGGCCACCACACCAGTGTTATGATCCATTGGATAGCCAAATTATCCATGGAACAGGAGGTCTCATCACGAGCCGGCCTGATCACTTTTGCTACATCCTAGTGAATGGCAGTGTGATTATCTGGTTACCATGCCAGCACATTGATCTCTTCTGTAGAACAACACTGAAACTCTCTAGTTATAAATTGAGGATTCTGGCTCATATGGGTTAAAAAGCAACCCTGTCGAGGCTATGGACGCCTACTAGCAGCAGCGGCTCTGCTTATGGTATTGAAGTTATATCTTAGCGTCAATTATTATTATAATACCATTTTCTTATTTTTCTTTTTATCAGAGAAGTTATTTCCTTAACTTTTTCCCCTGTTTTGAACCTTTATGCATGAGAAATTGTTTTATGATCAATCACATCATTTTCAGCTAGAATACTATCAGTAAAGCATCTTATTGACATATTGTTGTTCTTTTTCTCTTTTTCATCACTTATCATCAATTCAAAGCGTTTTATCTCTTATTCATAACTATCTTTACACACTTTGCTCTCAATATAACCATAATTTTCACCGTCCTATCATTGATAAGTGTACTCTGCTTCACTTACTGTTGTATTGTTCATTCCCTTGCCTTGCCATCAGCATAACCCCTCTCATACGCTTTATGGTCATGGAATTCATTTTCCAATTAGAGGGGGGGAATGTATGCATTATGGAATTGCATGCGATATGATTACTATACTCTGCCATAACTTGTTGATTTGACAAAAGTTTTTCTGACTGAAAGTTTTGCATGCATCTTATCTATTTCTATTCAAAACTAACACTATGGATTCAAGAACATTGTATGCAAAATAGTGCTTTGTTTACAGGCGAACAAAAAGTATGGGCAGAATTCTATTCGTAGCATGACCACACTATTGCACTTCACAGTAGAGGCGCGCGAACGTGAACAATTCTTTAGACATGATGTGCTTCCCTGGATTCCACCTTTTGCATCACTTTCAGCACCAACTCTGCCTACATCAGCTTCAACAACTGTCAGTCCATATATGTCATACCACATTTTTGGAGGTAAAACTTGAGGTAAAATTGCATAGTTTTCTAATTTATTATAAATTTAGAAGAATCTAATGAAAATCCATTTTGAGCATTATTTGTCATCCTTCATTCCACATTTTTACCACTTCCCATTTTTCAGCAGCATATCATTTCCGAGTATGGGGGAATGTTCCTTCATTTCTTTCTTATGACCATGTCATTCATATTCTTTATCATCCATTGCTTTTCTTATTCATTCTCAACACCTCCCTTATTTCATGTTGTTTTACACCAAGCATAGAATTCAACAGTTGGTAGCAACCACCTCTCTTTGTTTTCTAGCATCGCATGAGGACATGCTAATTTTTCAGAGAGGGAGGAATTGCTATGCATGATGGATGTTTTCTATTTTCTTTCTCCTTTAAGGCATACAATTTCAGTGTAGAAATTGATTTCCCTAATATTTTTAAAACTATGAACTTCATTCTTGTGATCTCTAGGAAACACAGACATACTATTAAAATACACATACCTAGATGAATTCAAGATAAATTGGTTCATAAAAATTTCGGAAATCATGCACTCTCACCTACAACCATTTTGTTTATATCTCATGATCCGTGCATCAAAACAATCCGATTTTTGAATCATAAAGGCATTCATATATTATAAATTTACTTGCCAAATTTCAACAAAAGTTGGGTTGTAGTTTTTGGGAAAATGGTTAATAAAGTTTGTTGTTATTTATATTATATTTTGCTGCAACTTAATTGTTATGCCTTCATCAAGATTCCTAAAATTGAATATTCATTAATTGAAGAAGAATTCATTTGTTCTACCCGTTTCATGCGCTGAGATGAACATATTTATTTTATTGCTTGGTTAACACATGGGTTTTTGTCTTTGGGTCGCATGAGGACATGCAATATATTCAGTTTTCGTTGCATGAGGACATGCAACATATTGAGTGTGGGGGTATGTTGGGTCGTTAATATGCCATTATTATTATCACTTTTGAACACTTATCCCACTCATTTCCACTATTCTTCATCATATCATTTGTTATAATTTATCATTTAAATCCATTTTATAAATAATTTATGCTCTTATGAATGACTATTATCTATTCTCCTTTATTTCTAATAAATTGATGATTATGCATTATTTTATCAATGATAGTTCTAATACGTTGGTTATAACATTATTCACCATTTTTAGCCTCCAAGGTAATTTTCAGATTGAATATTTGATTTTTAAAAGCGCCAACTCAGAAATACGCTGGAATAAGGAGTGACAGTTTTGCGGTTGAGATTCTGAGCAAATGGAGCAGAATCTGAAAAATCCGGAACATGGGTTTTGTCCAGAACGGGCCCAATTAACTTTTGCAAAGAATGGTTTGCCCAAATTCGGCTTGTACAGAGAGAAACGTAGGGTTCTTTGAGCACAATTTTCTCAGATTTGCTGTTGCGGCCGTCCTCCAAATCTCAGCTGCAAACCCAAATTCGTCTTGCTTTTGTTGAGAGATGAAAGGAAATATATTTTCTTGTTGATCATCTGGTTAGAATCAACCCAAATTTGTAAAAGAAATCATGTTGTAATTATCTATGTTATAACTGCTCTCTGATCTTTCTCTATTTAAATGAAAACAAAGATCAGAGAGGGGGAGACTTCAGGATGACTTTGGGGATTCGAATGATGGCGAATTGATGATTTGAATTAGATATTCAGAAGCAAGGATTCATGATAGGATAGGAGGAAGGAAGGATTGTTTTATGTTGTAAGTCTCAAAGCTTCAACTATTGTAATGATTTCACTATTTAATGATTAATACATAATTTGGACATTGTTGTTCACTCTTTTCCTTCTGAAGTAACCCAGTAGCGTCCGCTGACGGCTAAGGGCCCAGCCTCTGGTGGAGTACGCTGCTGCTGTTGTGTATCATATCTTTACAATTACTGTTGTATCATTATACTGTGATTTATGCGTGGTTTGCTTATCTTTATTACTCGGTAATCTGATATATCTTTCATATGCTATGTTATGCTCTGTTATGATCAATGCACTAATGGTTTTTCTCAGGAAATCTGTGTAATGACTCTGAATTGTATAATTGAATCTTTTCAGAGTTGATCGCATGCTTTTAGTCTCAACCAGTTATTTCTGTTACAGAGCGTCTGTATTGAATATTACTGTCATTTGATTCATTTGAAATCCTGATTATGGGAATCCGAAAGTAATGTTATTCTATTTGGAAACATAGCCGTATTATCCTTAATTGTCAGATTACTATATTAGTGTGAGGTGTGCATATATGATCGATTATTGCCGTTCCATAATTCATTAATGAGTGTTGTTCCATAAAGTATATTCCATCCAGTTTGCTTGAGGAGTGAAGAGTGTTATTTCATAGCAGAGTGTGAGTAAGTTGGTTTTGACTCGCGAGATTTAGTTCTTTTGATTGCTGTTTCATTTACTGTTGTTCTATTTCCTTTTGCTATTTCATTTTACTTGCTGCCATTCCATTTACTTGCAATTGCTGCTTTGGTGTGAGAGAAGGTCTAAAGTTGTAGTGAGTCAACAAGTCGCTGCTTAGCTCCCAGATCTTTGGTCCATACTCTATTTTCCTTTCCATCACTTTCTAAAGGAATGAGTTATTGCTACTGTATCCTCGATTGATGGTTGTTTGAATGAATGATTTAGTTTAGAACATTTCAATTTCTTGTTGTTCCAATTAGATTTTGTTTCCAGCTTTCATTTACTTTTGTAGCTTTTAAGCACTATACTGCAAAACATTACTCTTAAGTAAATAGCCGCCTCAGACTGAGTACTCTTGAAATAAAAAGTCGTCCCTGGGTTGATAATTAATGTGAAGGTAATTAGGAGTTCAAAAGACACCTTTTTATCGCTCCACACTCATCACATTTGAAGTGGCACATTTATTGGCTCATCAAGTCGACCTACTTGACAACCAAATTAATTTGCCAACTTCAAAAATTAATCTCTCTAACAACAACTCAGATTCAGAGGATTTTCGATGCATTGGAATCATATCGTCAGACAATATCATCCTCATCCATCACATGTCGTACCTCCATCACAGTTTTGTCCCAATCTCGATGAGTGCCAAAACCCCATACTAGGCTTCCAAGCCCACAAGCTACCGTTGTGGTGCTTTGACCTCTAACCCTCAAACACTAGGGCTTGGAGTGCCTCCCAAGCTACACAAATCAACAATCATGTCATCTTCAAGGAGAAGGTGGCAACTCATTCGAGTGAGTAGAAGTTGTCAATGGTTCAGAGAAATTTTGTGGGCACAAACCTACAACCCATGAGACAACCACAAATTTTATTGAAGGACGTGTGGGTAGATAGATTGAGTTGTAGAAGAATCGTGGTGTGTGACTAGAGGCTATGACAAGGTCACCGTAGAGGAGTTGGCACACGGTCAGCTTGCAGAGATTTCAAGTTGCATCAGACACATAGACAACCAAAAGGAAACCAAGAGGCTCTAGGTAACCCATGCGATTTTCGGGCAGGGAGCAAGAGGCTCTGGCTAGCCTTGGGAAATGTGCAAAAGGTTCAATTAGTAGGTAGAGGTTTTGGGCAATAGATCCAGACAACATGCAAAAGAAGGCTAAGATAGCTATGCAAAATGCTCAGGAGCAAGAGGCTTCTAAGAGCATGGTTGGGAGGAATAGGTCGTCAAATCAGATTTTACAACAGGAAGCAGGAAGGTCTTTTAGTTCAAAGGGAGCAATTGCAACAACATATAATGTGTTGTTAAAGATAAGTCCAAGTGGACAAGGTTGTTGCAAAAGTACCTTCCTCCCTAAGAGGGAGTGTTGAAAATGTAGCAAGCAAGATCTTCTGGCTTATGTCTTAACCAATCAAGACCTTGTGGTGTTGTTAAAGATAGGTCCAAGTGGACAAAGTTGTTGCAAAATTACCTTCCTCCCTAAGAGGGAGTGTTGAAAATGTAGCAAGCAAGGTCTTCTGGCTTATTTCTTAAGCAATCAAGACCTCGAGTTGTCCTCGTGAGTTAGGCTTTAGTTGAGTTAGGCTTTAGTTAGGATAAGTTATTTCCAGTTTACTAGAAGAATCATCAAGATAGCATGTGTAGAGTTGTAGCTTCAGTGAAGAGGATATCTTCATCAATTTGACTACAAGATTGGGTGGTAATTATATGTTCAATTAGAACAAGTTAGTCTTCAATCTTGGTTAAAGGAAGGATGAGTTAACAACTCAAATGTTGATTGGAGAGAGAAATAGTTCAACTCAATTAACTTGTTAATCACAACTCGAGTTCTAAATTTGTACTTGCCTAATTTAGCATAGATCAAATCTATAGAGGAAGACGAAGGCACAAGGAATGATGAATTATTTTGTGCACAAAGGTTTATGACAAGACAAAGCTCACAGGTTGTGAGAGAGCCTTGTTTATGGATAGCACAAAGAGTTTGTGTTCTAAGCAATAGGAGATCAGAAGTGCGCTAGGATTTAGCAGTTGTGATCAAGGTTTTTCCAGGGCAAGTCTAGGCTAGATTAGCAAGAGAACATTTTTGTTCTCAAGGGATAGGTTGCTTTGTATTTGATCGATTTGATCAGTTAATAAATACCACATCAAGGATTGGGTTTCCCAAGAAAATTATTGTGTCTATTGTGTGATTGTGTCTTCATCTGTGTGTTTAATTCCACTTCTTCTAGAGAAATTTTGTATCTTGGTGAAAAGAAATTCATTTTAGATTGTCCATCATAGTAGTTGCAGAATTTCATGAAAATTCTACAAATCCAAATTCAGTTGGAAACCCAACTATCTATAAATACAAGGATAAATAAGTTCCTAATGATAAAAAAGTCATAGATGTTGAAAATATTCTGGAAAATGCAGCAATTCCACAACACTGATAAAATCTACATGGGAGAGAAATTCTCCTAAAATATATACCAATTTTATTTTATCCATCCCTTTCATTACTAATGATAGGAAACCTTTCAGTTATCAACAATCAATAGATGATATCAATCATGACAAACCAAAGATGGCAATGAAAGAATAGATGGATGCCTTAAAAAACAAAAATATGTTGAATAAATAATGCAATAGGAGATCAGAAGTGCGCTAGGATTTAGTAGCTGTGATCAAGGTTTTTCCAAGGCAAGTATAGGCTAGATTAGCAAGAGAACATCTGTGTTCTCAAGAGATAGATTGTTTTGTATTTGATCAATTTGCTCAGTGAATAAATACCACATCAAGGATTGGGTTTCTCAAGAAAAATTATTGTGCCTATTGTGTGATTGTGTCTTTATCTGTGTTTAATTCCACTTCTTCTAGTGTTGAGAAATTTTGTGTCTTGGTGAAAGAAATTCATTTTAGATTGTTCATCATAACAGTTACAGAATTTCATGGAAATTCTACAAATCCAAATTCAATTGGAGACCCAACTATCTACAATACACGGATAAAGAAGTTCCTAATGATAAAGAAGTCATAGATGTTGAAAATATTCCGGAAAGAAAATATACATGGGAAAGACGTTCTCCTAAAATATATACCAATTTTATTTCATCGATTCCTTGATAGGAAACCTTTTAGTTATCAACAAGCAATAGATGATATCAATAATGACAAACAGAAGATGGCAATGAAAGAAGAGATGGATGCCTTGAAAAAACAAAAAAATTGTTGAAAAAATACTTTTAAAATTTGAAATGAATTATCTGGAACCTATAAATATCTCTTTTGCTTCCCATTTTAAATTTTCTTCAAGTTTATGTCTTAGTAGTGAGGAAGAATAGGGTTATATGCTTCATGTATCATATTTTAATGCAATTGGAAGTTTAATGTATACCATAGCATGTACAAACCAGATATTTCACATCCAATGGTTGTTGTCAATTGGTACATGGGAAAACTAGGAAGAGAATATTGAAATGTAGTGAAATAGGTGCTTTGATATTTTAGAGGCACGAGTGATTATTGCACAACCTTTAATGGTAGTATTAATTCTGCATGGGGTTATGTTGACTCAGATTTTGAAAGTCATTTAGACAAAGAAAAGGTCTAATTCAAATTATGTCTTTACTCTTGCGAGATGGATCTATTAGTTGGATGTGAAAGCTTAGAAACAATTTCTTTATCTATTATAAATGCAGAAACATATCGTTGTCTCACACGCTTGCAAAGAAAAAAGAAAAAATTCAGTTGAAAGGTCTCCTAACTAAGCTTGGAAAAACACAGACACCGTAATTATATTCTATGATAGTCAAAGTTGCCATAGGTTTTGGCTACAAATCTAGCATTCATATTAAGACTAAGCATATTGATATGAAGTACCATTTTGTGGAATCAAAATGATGCAAACAGGAACTAGGGCTTCTCAGGGCGGGAATTTTTTTCTTGGGAAGGCCGACTGGGCCTCTCATGGCAGAAACTTCTTTCAGGGAGCGGCCCACTGGCCTTGTACAAAGGAGGGTGCGTTGGGGGTTCCAAGGAAGTCGGAATGCCTCGTTTGGCTCTGCCCCCATGGGACCAGAGACTCGTGGTGGTTTCGGATGCAGGGGACAAAATGGGCTCCAGGGAGCTCGTTTCAAAGGACGAATGCGGCAAAGCTCTGATGGGAAGTGGAAGCTCGACTGCTCATGCATCGCCCTTATGACTTTTGCAACGATGAGCCAGGGTCTCGGGAGGTAGCCGCTATGCGGAGTATGAAACAGGCAATGGAGCCTTTGCGTGTCTCCAGAATGGCCATGGTTCGTGCAGACAGTTCGGCCATGAAGCGCGATGGGGATGCCAGTGTGCACAGGCAGAGGGATTATAGCTTGGAGGGAGCTGCGATGGATCCAATACTTCGGGGTTTCATCACAACGCTGGGAACTTGGACCTCCTCAACTGAAGGGCGAGATTCAACTTATATTGCCACGGTTGGCTCTCTGAGATGGCCAAGATCCCCGCACGTTGGCTCGAGCATCAGCGCTCCCGTGTTCCAGCCAGCACAGGCTTTGGTTCTGGGTTAGACGGTGGAGACCCGAACTCTACACCCTCTACCCTTTGCGTCGTCGGAACTTGCTACTCTCGAGGGGGTTGGCGACCATGTTGAACAGATGGGATCCGGGAACCAGGTAAGCTCCAACTGTTTCCAAATTTTTTTAAAACCCCCTGTTGGGTCTTCAGGTTTACTCTGGGTCAAAAATACAGACAAAGTGATAGATCTGAAGCAAAGCATCATGGAAAAATATAGATACCCTAGTCATTCACAAAACTTGATGTTTGAAGGCAAAATATTACAGGACCACCAGCCCTTGACGAAGTATCATATCCACGTTGATTCCACCATTACACTCAACCTGAGATTACGTGGTGGGGTTGCAACCAAGGGCAAAAAAAGTTTCGGAGGCAGCACACAGATAGGCTCAGGATCAAAATAGAAGCACACAAATGGGGGACTATCATTCAAGAACATTCTGCAGGGGAAAAAGACGGCCTCTGAACCATCGAAACAGGCAAGAAACGCTCCAAGCCCATATATAGTGGAGCAGTTGAACTACACCCCAGAATTAAACATAGATATGCCAGAAACTAATGAGCATTGCGCCTCTTATGAATCCCTGGCAATTATTTGTCGTTTTAACTGCTTCTGGCCTAAACCAAAAGAGCTCTTCCACTAGATTTTAACAAACTGGTCATTAGAATGTGTGATGTTCACCTCTGCTGAAAAGGCTTCTTTATTGTAAAGTTCCCAACTCCTAAAGCTAGAGACAAAATTTTACAGGAGGACTATGGTTTTGGAGTTCAACCGGCCTGTTCACCACTCCCTAGTTCCCTGAATTTGACGCAAACACCATGGTTGTCTCCAAAATGCCAGTCTGGTTTCGAATGCACAATCTCACCCTTTATTTCTGGGAGGACAGAGTTCTAGCTAGCATTGACAACAGTGTTGGGAAGTTCATAAAGACAGACTCCCAAAGAATAGAGGAAAGGGTTTTCACTTATGCACGCATATGTGTTGAGGTAGACCTCAGCAAAGGCCTTCCGGACAGCATCCGACTAATCCACAACAAGTGGATTTGGACACAGATTTTTGATTATGAGAACACAACTTTCAGATGTAGGAATTGTAGACAAACAAGGCATTTACACAACTTGTGTCCAAAAGCTAAAAAAGATACTCGAAGGAAAAAGAATCTAGGGAAAAAACCCCAAGGATGGCAATATCCCCCACCAGAACCTAAAGAGGAAGAGGATGAAGCTAGGAATGAACCATCCCCACAGGGGAAAAGTCAAAATTCAATGGAACCTAAAACACAGGGGTGAACCCCACAAGACCCAATAGAAGCTCAAAACCACAGGGTGAAGGCCGACATGATCCTTGACAATGGGGACATCAGTGGGAATAAGCGTATCCACTCATCCAATAATTCAGAGTCAGACAAGGACAACGCCAAAGTGGATGCAGGGAATCATCTTGCTCTTGTCTCTTCGGTGCCATCCCAAGGGGAATGGCCAAGGGTTGAGAAAAAGAAGGGACGAAAAGCTTACTTTTTCCCATCATGTATATTATCTTGAATTTTTCTACTTGTTTTTGTTTATCATTTGGTCTTTGACTTGATGATGCGGCATTTTAGCCCGTTCAACATGTAATTTTGTTTTCATTAATAAAATTACACCCTTTTCCTCCGAAAAAAAAAAGGAGGTACCATTTTGTAAGACAAGTCATTGATGATGGTGTAAATTTTAAAAAAGACCACAGTCGGGAAAATTGTGTAGACATGTTTACAAAATCAACCAATGTTGTTAGAGAACCTTGGCTTCTATTGGCTTACAAAGGAATCGATGAATGGGCTTGAACAGGTATCTGACAAATTGTTGTCAAAGTGGAAATTGTTAGAAATATGACAACAATTAATTTAAAAATAAAAAGTAAAAACCAAAAGTTACTTTAAATCATTTTTTGCAGTTACTTTGGATAACAAATGTAACAGTACCAAGATAGTCATATCAAGGCATCCCAAGAGATAGGTGAAGTGGGCTGCAAACAGATATTCATAACTTCAACATCTATCTATTTGTGTTGTTCCTAAACTAATGTTCACAGTACAAGCAATTCCATGCAATTGTAACAAACTGCTCAAAGCTATACGCATCAAAGTTTTCGCAGTTTTGATCTTCAAATTTTTCCTGATTTTTATTCAGGTTTCCATTTTTCAAGTGATCCATCAAAGTTTTCGCAGTTTTGATCTTCAATTTTTTCCTGATTTTTATTCATCTATTAAAGCAGGGGTCAAACGCATTACAGCTCTTGTTAGTGCTTAAACTATCTCAACTCAGTCACCACTCGGATATTTTCAATTTTCATGTTTTTTCTTGATACTTTCAAATGGCTAAAAGCATATAAACAGAATAAAAATGAGAATAACAGTATAAGCATCAAAGGCCGGTAATGCAGTTTGTTTCAAAAATTTAGGGAGATTACTTACCTTCAAATAACTAAGAAGACACTACAATAGGCAGTGAGTTTATTCAAAGAAACGAAATTAAAGGTTTAGAATTTAATCTGAAACAACATGCAATATTTGTTAAGATTTGCCAGAATCAATGATAAGCTTTAAAACTTATGACCTCTTTAGAAAGCCCTAGTTTCCAATGCTTCTTGCCACTACTTCACCCCAATTAAGAGTGTCAATCTCTGCAAACTCTATAGAGAAAAAACGCAGGAATATTACTCCATGTCTAAAAAAACAAAATTTCAAAATAACAGAAAGACTATAATTTGACAATGGATATCTGAAATTCTGAGCAAAGAAACTAAGTACAAGAATAATAACCTCTCTGTATAATTTCATTCAGAAACGTATTGTAATCTTATCTAATTCCATCTCAGTAAAAAAAATGCAAAAGCTGAACTACAAGCCTGTGTCCCTAAAAAAATTAAAATAGAGAGTACTCGACATTGACAATGCATACCTGAACAAGGTACCTGGAAAAGATTATCTTTTACCAAATTCCTGAGCTGTTAGAAACAAAAAGCACATAACATGGAAGCATCATGCATTATCTTACCTGCACAAAAAACTTGTATACTGCACCTGATTTTGCTGAAAAAAAATCAACCACAGTACCCAGATACAGAATAGAGAAGATTTATGCAAACTGAAAATGTGAAAAAATAAATAAATAAACAAAAGATGGATGGTTCCCTCCAGTTCAATTGCATCTCAAGGCAGGCCAGTTGATGATCAACCTCAACACATTCATTTCCAGTCCTAGTTCCATCATGGTACAAACTAAAAGAGGACAAAGACTAAACGATAGTTACTAGGCTAACCAACAAGTATTGAGAGAGTGTATTATCAAACTCCATCATGGTACACAGACCAAAAGGTAGTTCCTAAGCTAAACAAGTATTATCAGTGATTGTTCCAACTATGAAGCTGCCTCCTTTTGCCCCATACTAGATTGATGAAGGTAACTGGTAAGTAAGATATAGCTCATACAGTTTTATTTCAGTTCCAGCTTCAGCAGCAAATCTGATGAGCTGCACTTTTGAAGGGTATGTCAGGACCGTCTAGTGATAAGGAACAGATTTAGCAACTAAGAAGAACATCAGTTGCAAAATGGAGGTAGGTTTAGACTAAGCAAAGCATTTAATTGTATCAGTAGAGATGTCAAGGCTGATTTGTGTCAAACATTCAACCAATAGAGTATGAAGTAGTACTTATCCACCATTATGAAGAGACAAGCAAGTCTCAAGAACCCAACTGAGTGATTTCTTTAAGGAGAGAACAGACAGCCGTCTAGAATGGGAAATCCAAAGTTGGTATACAGACAGGAAGATGGTAAAGTAGAGCAGTGGGAGGATGAGAGAGAATCAGCATTCCAATGCAACACAAGGTAATTCTTCAGATATGAAGCAGGAGCTGAACAAACCACAGGTTCTTGAGGACACAGATTTCATACAAATGCTGGCTAAAGAGGCTGAAATAAGTGGGACTGGGATGAACAAGAGGCAGGAACCTCTCTCAGGTAGACCTATGTATAAACCTACAGCAAAAATACACGAGTTGGAGGATCTCTTTGAATGATCATCTAGATAAATGGAAGAAATACACGAGGCTAAAAGAAGGGACTGGTATGAGCAAGTGGCTGGAACTTTTCTCAAGTAGGCTATGTAAATAGATGCAGCAGAAATGTAGGAGGTGGGGGGTCTCTTTGAATGATCAGCTACAGAAATGGGAGAAATTTGGTAGAATTAAGTATGGAGAAGGGTGCAGACAACCCAAATGGGAAATTATGGAACGGGAGAATAGTGAACATAGAACTGCAAATTCCATGATTATAATTAAAAGTGATAAGTAAAACATCGTTAAGGAAGTTGCAAACATTAAAAGGGATGTGGCAGATAAAAGATTTTGATAGGACATCATGGGAGAAGTGGGTAAGTTAAGCTAAAAGGTGCAAAATGAAAAGGTTGTCATATGTTTTCATAAGACTCTGAAATAGTTTGTGCTAACTCGGTCAGGCTCCACACTTCAAAATTTTGAAGACAAAATTCTGCACAAGCAACACATCTGATAGAAAATCAAGCATGATGTATCTTGAAATTCTTCAATCAGAAGAGAATTCCCTCTTTGCTTTTGAAGCAGCAGTTATGATTTTACATCTTGTTCTCAAGTAGGTGTTCTAACAAAAGCATCCAAAGTTTCAAGTTGTCATAGAGATTAATAAAAAACTATTAACACACTAATAGATATATTGAATCTAGTACTAGTGTATATAGAACTTTTTAGCCTATTCAGATGGATCAAAACTATATGTAAAATATATATACCTACAACAGGCAAATGCTCATGAAGTAACAAACATCTGCCCAATACACAGGGGGGTACCTCACTTCTCTCATCATACCTTGGACATTGATAAAACAATCTTGTCAGTTATAGGATAATAGTAAAATTGTTTTATTTCATCTCAATTCAATAATAACAAAGATGAAAAAAATAAACAAAATAAAAAGTAACCGTCACATTTTATCAAAATGCAATAATAACAAAGATGAAAAAGATTAACAAAACAAAAATAAAATTGCTAAGCACAATGGTAATTTATAAAAATCTGCCCCGTATAGAGGGAGCACCTAACTTCTCTCATCATACGTTGGCCATTAATAAAACAATCTTGTCATTTATTGAACACTAATAAAATTATCATTATCTTAATCTTATCAGGATGTAATAATAACAAAAAAGAAAGAAAACATGACAAAAGATTTGCAATAAATAACCAATGAATCCATCCATATAAAACGTTTGGCACTTTTTAGATCATAACAAGTTCAGGAATGCAAAAATACTGAAAGATTCTGCAGATACCATTTTCAAGGGATCGGATTCTTTTACAACTTCGGATAACACATAATTTATAGTGCCCCTGAGAGGCAAAAGTATCTGCATTTTCAAGGGATCGGATTCTTTTACAACTTCAGATGACACATAATATAGTGCTACCGAGAGGCAAAAGTAATCTCACCAGCTTTCAGAAACTCAAGTAGAAAAACAAACTAACTGCTAGAATAACAAAAGCAAAGAATAACAACAATATTAACCCTGGGTGTTAACCGCCTCCCACAATAAGTTCTTCGGCACAGGCTTGGACATGTCTTGAGCTTGCAGAGCTGCAGTACGAAGAACCCCAATGGTCAACAAATTAGCCTCCCAGAATGGCACATTGGCATAGTGCAAGCAGTGTTTGGCACACAGAGATTGCACAAATGGAGAAATTTTCCTCAGATTGTGCCTGGGCAACCTTGGGAACAGATGATGTTCAATCTGATGCTGCAAACCTCCATGAAACCAGTCCATCCAAGGAGAACATAAGATGTTAACTGACCCATTTGTCTGAGACTGAACCCATGTATTACTACGAGGCTTGCCAATATACACACCGCCAGAGAAATGACTTAAACAAAACTGAACATGCTGGATCCCGGTCACAGCAAAGCTAGACAACACAAACGCTGTCCTCTCAGCCCAAGTAGGCATGCAGGAAACCAAAAGTGGAAACCAAATCCAGAACACAATAATGCACGCGAGGTCGACACCCTTGTGTGGGACTCTCTTCTTAGACAAAAGCAAAGCAATCGACTGCCCAAACAAATTGATCCTCGCAACCGCCATGACAGGATAAAAGGTCCAATGCTGGTAACTCACAGAAAACCTAGCCAGGCCATCAAAATTCATTTTCCTATCATAGAAAT
This sequence comes from Pinus tabuliformis, assembly GCA_031772625.1. NCBI lineage: Eukaryota > Viridiplantae > Streptophyta > Pinopsida > Pinales > Pinaceae > Pinus > Pinus tabuliformis. The sequence continues at coordinate 1,250,899,374 of CM062809.1, forward strand.
AAGAATACAAAGAACCAAAATACCCAGAAGACACTGCAAACAAGGGCACATACTGAAGATCCGGATCATGATCCAAACTATTGCATGCAATATGATGGGAATTATGATTTCTCTTCCACCACGCAATACTAATCCCAGACATGCAATTTCCAGCCGCTAACTGAATAATCCTATCTATTTTCTTATGACCTACAAGCCCACAGTGAGCCGAATCGTGCCCAATCCATCCACTCTGAATCCACACTGCCCCCAACAAAACGCCACATCCAACATGAAGCCAAAACCCTTCATAAAACACCACACCCACTAAACTCAAAACCAGCGCTGCCATCATCCATAAACTTATCAAGAAATAAACTAACAGAGGCCCCTTAAACAGCCCAGCCTTCTTCAAATCCCCCAAAAGCTTACGATAATCCTTCGAAATCTCAGAAACTTCATAATCTTCATGAATGCCAATCATGAACTGATCCAAATACTTCCAGGCAGAGCCCGGATGATAGGCAATGAATGCATCCGTCACATCCTGGCCTGCAAGATTTAACAGAGGCAGTTCCCCTCCAGGATGATTGTCCAACCATTTAGTGACATCATAAACCTTCCCACTTATCGAAATCCACAGATCGTCTGGCTTATCATGTGTTTTCAGCTCTGCAGTGCTGATTTTCCTCCATGAGGGACTCTTCTTTGGGCTGGCAAGATCATCCATGGCCGTCATTTTAAGGTCCGGACGCGGATCTGAATGCTTTTAGATTATTTCTCAATCTCAAAGCAAATCGTTCTCCTGCCCATTACCAGCTAAACGATCCAGCGCCCTGCTCTGAGATGCTTGCGGCTCTGCATTTATAGAGCGATATGGTCTCAACGGACCGCAGTTGCCACTTTGACCGCGGTCACGACCGGGTGAGTTAAGAGTCTTAGATATTTTGGAGGGTTCCAACTTCCCGTTCAACCTGTGGAAAAAAAATGATGAGTTGTACACGTTACTGATGAGCTGTACACGTTGGAGGGAAGGTTTTTAAATTAACAAAATGGATTGAGGTCTTTGAATGGTAGGTCAGAGGATTAGGTTGCCCAAAAGATTTGGACGTGGCACTGACACGTAATGGTATCCGATTTTCTTCCTAATTTTCAGACATCCTTAAAAACCATATATTCACTAATAAATTGAAAACATTAATATTCACGACTTTATAGTTTGTGATCTGAATTTTGATGTGAGTTTAGGTTTCTTCACATTGAAGTCAAGAACTCTTCGCAATGAGGTTAGGTTTTCACAACGTGGGGTGAGATTCAAATGTATTTTAAAATTTTAGTCAATTGACCTAATTTTAAATCATTTTAAATTAGGTCGTTCTCGAAGAGAATATCTACAATTTTGATGCGTGAGAAAGCATTATATTTTAAATTTCAGAAAACAATTTACTTGTTTATATTATATAATCCAAAACCAAGTCATAACCAATATTTATAATTAATCAATTAAAAAAACAATGCTCGCGATAAAAATTACAACCTATTTTAATTTTGGATTTATGTCTATTTTAATTTTGGATTTTTTTGGATTTATTAAATATGGAAAGAGATTAAATTTTTGGATTTATACCTATTTTAATTTTGGATTTTTTTGGATTTATTAAATATGGAAAGAGATTACATTTTTAGAAGTTTAAATTTTGTTTGGAGTGTTAAATTTGGAAAAAAATTGCACATTAAAAGATGTGATCTATCTAGGCACTTGGACAAAGATTTCCATCAATTTTGGAGGGCTCGAAGTTTCACATTTACATTTTTACTCCTTATTTTTGTGCTAACAAATGCATAACTAATGGTGGAAAGTAACTCGTGGTGAATATGCTTAATTACATAATTATATCCTATTTTAGTGAAAGGACTTGGTTAAATTATAATAGCCACTAGGTTATTTACGTAAGGATAAAGAAAGTTTAAAGTTTCCTTATTCCTAGGAATTGAATTTGAAACTTCAACCATCCTAACTTCATATGAATTTTGGAGCAAGGTTAATTTTAGGGTACCTAAACAAGATAAATTTTGGTAATAAAACTTGTATATGAGAATATTTTAAAAAGGCAACCCAAGTATGCATCATTTGGTAGAAGGTTGTTGACCTAGGTTGTCATTGATGTCAATATGGCAATATTCTAGATACTAGAAGATGACATGAAGCCAAGGGGAAGCCGAGCAGATCCATGAAGAGACAGGAGCAAGGCCATCAGGATAGCCAAGCCATAAGCAAGAGGAGTTACCAAAGAATGCATATTAAAGCAAGGAGGTCTTTGAAAGAGCATTGCATGTAATACATACCCAAGAAGAACCAGGAGGAGCCATATATATATATATATGCATGCCAAAACAGAGTTATTAGAGCTACAAGAGCAAACAGAGGACGTAAACAGAGCCATCGGATCGGAGGGAGCAAACAGAGCCATGGGAGGCAGCAAACAGAGCTATCGGAGCCACAGAGGAAGCAGACAGAGCTAACGGGAGCAGACAGGTTCATATAAGAGGAGAAAACCATATATATATGCATTTAACGCAAATGGAGGCCAAAAACCCATATATATATGCTTTAACACTATCAGAGGCCAAAAACTATGCATATATGGCATATACACTATCGGAGAAGGGAAGACTCAGGTATATAGCGTTTACACTATCGGAGGCAGAAAGACTGAGTTATAAGGCAAATACACTATCGGCGCGGAATCCCGGCAAATATACTATGGCAAATACTCTATCGGAGGAGTAGAGCTATCGCATATGCCAAGAGTAAGGTGCATAAGCGGAGCAATATATATATATATATATATATATATATATATATATATATATATAAACAAAGTGAAAACAGTGGAGCAATATATATATAAACAGCGGAGCAATATATATATCACAAAGTTCAAAAGGGTTGTCACCCCCGAAACCCTCTGATTGCCATAATATATGCGCAGACCCATGGGACCATTGCAATACGTTGCAATTTAATATCATGTCCGCCGCGTCGGGATTATGTATCGCAAGTGGTTAAGGCCCTGCCACACTAAAACCTCCGATTGCGATAAAGTATGTGGAGCCACCGCAACAGTGTAATATGACTTGATATATTATCGCATCCGTCGCATCGCCGAGAGTCATTTCCAAAGGGAATCGCGCTAAAACACTTAGCGGATTCAAAAGGGCGGATTTGAAAGTTTATAAAAGGGAGTGTTGAGTACTATCGGGTCTAGCAGTGTTATCGCATCGCTTAAGTGGAGCGGCCCAAACCCTTACGACTTGCGATCGCCGATTTGTATCGCATCGGCATATCGGAGCGAGATATATATATTGAAGCGACTATTGCAGATCGCCGATAGCGACCAGCGATATCGCATCGGACCAAAGGAAAAGCGCCGATAGTTGAGAGCCTTGTGATGTCAATTGTTGATACTGCGATTGGATCCTGACCGTCCGATCGGTCAGATCTAGATCTGTTGTAAAAGCCATATAACTATGTAAAAGGTGGAAAATCACAGTTTTAACATTTTGAAGGGTTTTTGGGTCCCGAAAGGGGTAGACCATTATCTCTCTGATATTTGTCGTGTGCTGGCCTTTAAGGCAGAAATGTAATACAGTAACGCTCCTGATAGTTCTGGAGGCCTGAACTATAGTTCAGGAGGCTGAATCAAGCTGATTGCGATTATATAAACAGTGGAGCATATAAACAAAGTTAAAATAGTGGAGCAATATATATATCGCAAAGGTCAAAAGGGTTGTCACCCCCGAAACCCTACGATTGCAATAATATATGCGCAGACCCATGGGACCCTTGCAATATGTTGCAATTTAATAGCGCGTCCATCGTGTCAGGATTATGTATCGCAAGTGGTTAAGGCCTTGCCACACTAAAACCTCTGATTGCGATAAAGTATGTGGACCCGCTGCGACAGTGTAATATGACTTGATATATTATCGCATCCATCGCATCGCTGAGAGTCATTTCCAAAGGGAATCACGCTAAAACACTTAGCGGATTCAAAAGGGCGGATTTGAAAGTTTATAAAAGGGAGTGTTGAGTACTATCAGGTCCGGCGGTGTTATCGCATCGCTTAAGTGGAGCGGCCCAAACCGTACGACTTGCGATCGTCAATTTGTATCGCATCGGCATATCAGAGTGGGATATATATATATATATATATATATATATATATATATATATATATATATATATATATATATATATATATATATATATATATATATTGAAGCGACTATTGTGGATCGCTGATAGCGACCAGCGATATCGCATCGGACCAAAGGAAAAGCACCGATAGTTGAGAGCCTTGTGATGTCGATTGCCGATAGTGTGATTGGATCCTGACCGTCCGATCGGTCAGATCTGGATCTGCTGTAAAAGCCATATAACTGTGTAAAAGGTGGAAAATCGCAGTTTTAACATTTTGAAGGGTTTTTGGGTCCCGAAAGGGGAAGACCATTATCTCTCTGATATTTGTCGTGCGCCGGCCTTTGAGGCAGAAATGCAATACAATAATGCTCCCGATAGTTCAGGAGGCTGAATCAAGCTGATTGCGATTGCGATTGGGACGTGGCTATCTGTTAAACTATGCCAACTTTGTGTATGCCTGCCATCATTAAAAAAGGAGAGCGCTGTTACGATTTTTTGTATATGTGTTCTCTATGTATGTTTTGGTTCTCGCCACTGAATCAAGGTGTCCTGTGAGTACGAATAGACAGAGGAAACTGAAAGTCGGGAAGCTGAAGAAGCAAGCGAGCACAGAGGAAATGACAGCGAGCGTTGAGGAAGCTAAAGGGTCAGTGAAGAGAGGAAACCGGGAGACAAAGGAATGGGGAACAAATAAGACAGAAAAAGCAGAGAACAGCGGGTAGTTAAGTGGTTGAAGGTTGTTAAACGCCGTTGAAATTTTTTGTGGAAATAAGCTGGAGGAGACAGAGGCAGTGAGAGGATCCAGTTGAATAGAAAGAGGGCCGAAGGGCCAACAGGACAACAGACAGTCAAAGGGGAGAAGTGGCTAGCAGAGAACATAAGCTTGAATAGGAAGTTTTTCTTTATGCAGAGCTTAGTGCAGCTAACAGTAGACTGACTAAAGCTGTGTGAAGACATTATCCAAGAGCATGAAGGCTATTGGAGACTATGTGTGGGCAGTGTGCAGAGTTGTGAAGACTACTTCATAAGAAGACTGGTTGTCATTGATATTGTAGCTTGGAGACTACAGTGAAGCTATAAACAGACAGAACTCAGCAGAGAAGAGTTCTGAGAGTAGAAGATTACTATCAAACATGCCTTGACAAGATTGGGTTGGAACCCTTGGGGTTGGTGCCTCAGAAGTGAGAAGGATTGGAGTCCTTGGGGCTGGTGCCTCAGAAGTAAGAAGGATAGGATTCCTTGGGGTTGATGCCTCAGAAGTAAGAAGGATTGGAGTCTTTGGGACTGGTGTCTTAGGAACTGGAAGGATTGAAGTCCTTGGGAGTTGGTGCTCCTAAGTCCAAGATTGGTGTCTTGGCGAAATAGAGTTGGTGCTCTGGAGGTTGGAGCCTCACCAAAGTCCGAGTTGGAGCTTGGCAACTGATTGCAACCATCTATATATTGTATCTATTTTACTGCACAATTTATATTAATAAAAGCACTTGTTCTTGTTGTTCACCTTATGTTCTGAATATATATGTTTTAACTGGTAAAACAATAGTCGGAAAAAGAAATATTGATTCACCCCCCCTCTCAGTATTTCCAACAAAGGCTATTTAAAATAAATAATTAATGTAAGTTGAAATCAATAAAGAAACAATTAAGGATAAAAGCATAATCTAATTAATAGACGAAATTGTTTTTTGCCAGAATCTAGCAATACAATTTCTAGCAAGATTGTGATTTTTGCTATTTAAAATACATTTTTGAATGCTTAAATGGATTGAGCACCATGAAAAACCCGTGGCACTCGATCTTTGCAAATTAAACAACCTAAACTTATGAATTTTAAAAATATGTATTTGATTCCCCTGATGATCTTTGCAAATTAAACAACTTAAACTTATGACTTTTAAAAATATGTACCATATTTTGAACAAATTTGATCAAAAATAAATGCTCCAAAATAAGTTGTTTCGTATATTAGTTTGACTCTAGGAAGGATAAATGCCTAAGTAACTATAAAAGTGAATCGTACTTGAAAAATATTAGGTTCCCTACTTTCATGAGAATATCTTCCCTTTCATAAATAGTGTTTTGAATATATATATAATTTTAATTTTAATTGAGCCCGCATTATATATTGTCATGTCCCTTCCTAAATTAATTTGGAACAACGCTAATTATTGCATTTTCGGGCTAATTTTGGAGATAATGGGGCCCACTCAATTTTTATTAGGAGATTAGACTTAGGATAAGTTATTTTGTTGTGGTTAAATTACACATGGGGGGCACACACACTAGGGAAATATGCACTCCCTAGTTCGGTTTGCAAGGAGGTGGTTAAGTGAGGGCCCACAATGGAGGTAGACTTGGAGGGAAAAGTGTTCCACGAAATCTATATAAGGAAGGCAACTCTCAACATTTCATTCATCTTTGGCATATCGAATTTCTCTTTGGTTGCTCGAGCTGCTTCGCCGAGTCACTTGTTGTTTAGCAAGAGTTCTTCAAGCAAAGAGCTCACCCTTTCTTCGGGGGACTTCGAGTGCCACCCTAGGAAGGTTTTTCTTCATTTCTTCAGAAGGAGGATCTCATTATGATTTCCTAGGGTCTTCTACCAGATCTATATTCTCTAAAATTAAATGCAATAAGAGAATAATTTATTTTCTTACAAGACATTTAAATGATGATAATTTACCATTTAGAATCTAATTCCTACAATTTAATTAGTGAACATTTCATTTCAATCACTTACATGAGTAATCTATGCATAGAGGAATACCTGTACCGATGGCCCGGTGGAGATGCACTTGAGTTGCTGCTCCTGCTGGAACGCTTCTCTTGATTACTAACTGGATTTACCTCCCAACCAACTAGGAAGTAATTCCTAGCCCAGGAAACCTCCACAGGTTCCCTAGCCCTCCGAGCCAAGTCCAACCAGATGTAGTGGGTGTGTCCAAGATCAAGATAAACAATACTCCCTTCCTCTCTCTCAACAATTCCTCCAAAATCACAGCTAACCAAACCAAAAGCAAGACCCAACATCCCCCTTCCTCTCTTCCTCCTTCCCCTTTCATGCCCCACCCTCTCCTCTCCACTTCAACCACCTCTCATTAATGTCATAACTTCTCCCTCATCCTTATAGTTGACTTCTCTTCTCCCAAGTAAACATGAGAGAACATTTGAGAATGTGATAAGAATAGAGTACATTTTGGGGATGAGAGATGAATATATAATTTGGTAATTAGTTGGAGAGGACCATGGCTTCTCCCAAGTAAATGTGAGAATACATTTTGGGGATGAGAGATGAATATATAAATTGGTAATTAGTTGGAGAGGACCATGTCTTCTCCCAAGTAAATGTGAGAGTACATTTTGGGAATGTGATATGAATATTTAAATTGGAATAATGGAAGGAGACCATATCCTATCCAAGATTAAATGTGAGAAGACAAGTTGGGAATTGAATAATAGCAATAATAAATTTTATATCAGTAAATAAAATTTACAGTTTCCCAAATGAAGGTATTCACCAATATTTCTTGATAATTATAAGTCAATATTTTCAGGTAATGTAAACATTAATAAAATTTGCATGATAAGATTAAGTGGGGCATTACATACACCCCTCCTTCAGAAAACTTCATCCCGAAGTTAGAGTGAAAAGATACAAGGAGTTCAAAGGCATAACAAAATAGAGAGAGTTATAGTAGTAAAATTTGATAAGTTAGACAATGACATTACTTCCCATCAAGAGTCTCCAACTGATCTATATCCTCCTATCCCTCCTGACCTACTTCCATTCCCACCCTATCCATCCTCTGCTGCTATATACGGTGGCATCGGCTATACCAATCTAACCACTGATAAAATCAACATGGCAGAAGCGTCGACTATATTGACCTAACTTCCCTAGCAGGAAACTGGAAATCATCATCACACGTCTAGGGGAGCGTGTCCACCACTGCCCTCCCACGATTCTAGGTTTGGAGGTTACATGGTGGGAAATGCCTCCACCCCTCCTCACAACTAGGGTCAACGCCCTAATATGGACCACACTACAGCGTTGGTTGGACTTGTCATCGAATAATCTAGTCAGTTCATCTTGCCACCTGTCATTTACATTTTACTCATGTCATAAGAGTGCATATCAAGTAGATACCAAATGTAATAGAACAATGTACATTATACCTTTCCCCATGAGATGTCTCGACCTTAGATCTTGGATATCATATAGTTCTTTCCCACCTGCGGGTTAGCTCTCATTCATGCATTTATATAACAACAAGATATATAAGTAATTTTTAATCATCATGTTATTAAGTCTAGTATCCACGTGTCAATCTTGCAGTTCATACTGGAAATAAATCATAAATTCACTAAGTCATTTATTTAAACAAATCATATCCACTTGAGCCATATATGAAACAAAATAATTCTTGATAAGTCACGCACTAGATAATTCATCGCTAAGTGAGTCTACATTTAGGCCATACATCAACCATTTCCATCATCAATACCAAATCTATCAATTGATTTATATAAGTAGTTTCATGTGTCCAACCAAATGCATCAATATTACATAATGTTCATAAATAAATAACATGGAACTGCAAAATAGAACCTTAACATAGGTAGCTATCTATGTCAAAATGGGCATCACAGATGCTCAAAAAGTGAGGGGTAGTCTCGACGTATAGTGTCTACATCCTCCCAGGTAGTAGATCCTGGGCTATACTTGTCCCATTGGACCTTAACTTGGTCCATTGTGCGATGTCTGAGCTGTCGAACCCTACAGTCCAATATGCGTAATGGTTCAACCACTACGGTTCCCATGTCCGAGACCTGCAATTCCCTCCAATCCAGTTTGTGAGATTCATCAGAAACATAATGTCGTAAAATAGATACATGAAAAACATCATGAGTTTTATGCAAATGGGGTGGCAGTACAAGACGATAGGCAACTGGTCCAATCTTCTCCTTGATCCTAAAGGTCCTACAAACTGAAGTGACAATTTTGTCCCCTTCCCAAACCGAATGGTGCTTTTGTTGGGTCGGATACAGATAAAAACTTGGTCCCCTACTTCATAACTGCGATCGATCCTATGTCAATCAACATAACTCTTTTGTCTGTCCTGCGCTTCCTTTAACCTTTGTCGAAACTGCTTTACCTGTTCCTCCATTTCTTGAACTAATTTAGGGCCAACTATTACTCGGTCCTCCAACTTTTCCCAACTCAACGGTGTCCTACATGGCCTTCCATATTGTTACAGGGAAAAGTGTCTATACAGAATTGCTTATCCCACTAAGGTGTGGTAGCTACCTTAGAAACAAACAAAGTAAAGCTACTTTCGTTTTTCCTTTATGAAAGATAGATGAGAGAAGAATAGAGGAGACCAACCTCTATCTTGCGCTTGGCTCCTAGTTCGATTCCTCTCTCTTCTGATAGTCCTTTTCTACTTGCTTTCTTGTACGCCCAGCTTCACAGAGTACCTGTAGAATCAGAGTAGCATAACACTATACAAGAACATGGATCTATAATCATAAACAATCTAGGATCAGATGTAAATTGACCATACAAATGCATAAAACATAAATGACACAAGAGTATGGAGGAAAACTTGAATAGCTTTTATTGATAATCAAGAAAGAGCCAAGGGAGTTACAACCAGTTGTTCTGACCCAGCATCATCCTCTAAGCAAGTAAGCCCTTCTTCACCTCATACAAAGCTTAGATCACCCAACACTATGATGTTGTCTCAAGAAACCAACAGCAATGCCTTACAAGATGCAAAATTCCAGCCTCCGGATCTCTGGGATGAGGGATCCATATATAGATATCTGTAAGGGAGACGAGTCAGCTTGTGATTTGATTAGTGTCTTCCCTTTGATAGTTCTTGCTTCCACTTGGAGATTGATGATCTCTTACTCATCCTTGGTCGAATTCAGAGAGGCAAGTGTCACAGGAGAAGTTTCTGGAAGATTCCATGCCTCTCCACCTCGCGGATTGACACTTCCATTTGTCACTTCTCGCCCATCGCACCCCATAGAAGGGCTTTTTGAAATGCAACGCACCCACAGAGTGTACTTAGGTGAGATGCAACGCACTTTGCCTATGGAGCAGGTGAAATGATCTTGTTTTGACCAGTTCTGAGTGGTTTTTCATGGAGAACTTCTGGGAGAAGCTGTAATCAGTTGACCTTGTTCCTTTAGGGGTTAGAACAACACTTTTAGGGACTTAGGAGCCCTTGGTTTATGGACATTTTGTGTTTGGCGTTGCAATGCCCAAAAATGTCTATAGCAGTTGCCCCCTAAAGCATGAGGTCGTTAATCTTTTTTGATGTCGGGTGAAATGCTTTATTATGAGGATCCGAAGTTCTTTCAAGCTGGGAGGAGACCTGTAATAAGATACAATACAATACATTATCTTCATAATTTTTTCATGGTCTAGCTGAGGCAGGCATTCCCATGCTCAGCTTTATAAATTCATTTTCATGTACATAGGACAGACAATCGTCTGAGTGTACACTGATGATTCTGGTAGAGCCATCATCCCTTTGATTGGATGATTATCTGTGCAGCAACGATGTACATTTGATGTCTTTATTTCCCTGAATATATATTGCAACCCAGATGGATGAAACTAGATCCGGGGTCTTCAATCTCGTTCAATCTTCACTCGAAGTACAAGTCTATCCATGTGAGAGATGTTCTGGAGTCGAACATGGAAAGACATCGCCTGATTACCAACCAATGACGTAAGCTATTAACAGGCGCGAGAGGAATCATCGATAATGATAATGACCCTCAAGGTACTGCAGTACACTTCACATGGTGTGAATAAAGGACTTGGCGTCGAACACCACGCAAAATCTTTCGGTCGAAGGTCATTGATGTAAACCTGTCGCCGGAAGTGAGAAACTTGCCATTGAGGCATGCAAGCTTCAAAGTACTGAACAGGGTGTTCCTAGATCGACTTCTTGGATAATGAGCTAATGTCGACAAAAAGCGATCTGTCATAGGAGGGCCTTAATGAATCCCACATCAATGACACGGAACGGAGCAAATGATTTTAATGGAGGTGAAAACGATCTGGTGATATAAGGTTCAAGGTGGCGGTCATGAAAGAATGGAGCGTAAATGTATTGTAGTGGGTGAGACACAGGTGAATTCTCTGAATGACTTCTCTTGAACATATCGGCGACACTGACGTGATGGATTTGTAGCATTAACCCCAAATGTGGATGGTGTGATGGGACCATGGTGATGTGACCGGTGAATGAAACAACCCAACCCGACTTGGATGCGGAGTGAAAGTGTCATGTTCAAGAGTGACTTGCTACCAACAAAGTTTCTTCAAGTTTTCTTCCCAATTTTTCCCCAGTCATCGCTAACCAGTACCTCTTTATTTTTGTCAAGCTTGAGGAGGATAACATATGCTTGTTCTATAATTTGCCCTTCATGCAAACCCATCGCTATGTTTTAACGAGCCTAGCGATATTGAAACTCGTTCTTGTCTGCTATGGACAAGTTTGTCGCTATTAGGTGTTAACGAGTTTAACGACAAAGATAACTCGGTCCTTTTCAATTTTAGAGAGTCTGAAAAGGGACGTAAAGGAAACTCCAAAATTCATTTTTCGTCATTTAATCCCTTAAGTCCGAAAAAGTATAAAACAATACAAAAGGGATGAATTTTCGATACTTTTAGCGAGCCGAACAAAACAAGCGCTCGATCTTTTTGTGTAATAATCCCTCAAATCCAAAAAGATTAAAATCTAAAGGAGGGATAGCACTTCCGGTCCCTTTAACGAGCTGGAGAGGCCAATGGCTCGGCAATCTTTTCATATTTCACGAGTCAGTTGAAAAGAGCTTAAAGGAGACTCGTCTTTGAGGAACGAGTGATAAAATTGGGTAGCAGCTGATTCCAGGTAAGGTTTGGAATTTTCCAATCACGGCAGTGTTACAAGGATGGCTAGCAGGATCACTCTTCGCAGTTGTTCCTCAAAAGGGGTAAACAATCAAATGGAGGTGAATGATCGGCCAATATAGAGTGGAGGTGATGATGAGAACACGACCAAGGCTTTAAAGGCTGAAGTACTACATTCACGATGGTTATTTACCGGGAAATAGTTCATTTTTTAATGAGCTTAAACGCGGGGAGAAACATTTGCTCATGACTTATGTTTATTTTTTAACGAGCTTGAACTATGTGCTAAAACTGCTCGATTAATCCAGTCGTATAATAAGAATGTCTCATATATGAAAACGACAATTTTTTGAGTTTTGCCCCACATCCTTTCTTTATGCAAGTTAGGAAACGACCAATCCTACGAGTTTAAAGGGTTAGAGGACCTACAAATTTAAAAAATAAATAGTCGCTCTTCGCTTGCACGCCAAAAGGTTTGCATGCCTCCAGGTATAAAATAAAGCTTCAAGGTCACCTTTTATTCTACCGACAAAACATTTGTTTTATCAGGAAAGGTCTACCTCTTTCAGGTTACTAAAGATTGTTCTATTCACACCGCAAGCAAAACACTTCTTCGGCGATGTCTACCGAAATAGACAAAGGCGAGCTAATCCACTCACATAACTTTGACGAGGAAATCTTGTTCCAGTCTAACCCTCTCTTCCAATCATGGACGAGAGTACAGACTAGTCATATATCTCTCGCAGAAACCTACCCTATACCCGAAGTTTTCCTGCCGAAGCAGACCAGGGTGCATGCCCCCTGGGTTTCAGTCATGTCCCCCGAATCACTCGCGCTCATCAGGTGGACGGACTGGGGATTGATGAGACATTCCTTGTGTGAAAAGACCATTCAGGGATGGTATATGACTATTTGCTATGTGTGATCCGGGAAATGAAAGCTGGTCTACGAGCTTGACCACTCTTCCTTCGTGCGGAAAACACATTACTCTAAAGAGTGATGAGACAATGGCTCCCATGCAATAAATATAGTCTCGTCCAAGGAGTAGATTATAATCCAAGGGTCCTTGGACTACCATTACGTTCATGTGAACGATTTTCCCTCTCAATGTTATGGGCACATTGGGAAGGATCCCTAATGGTCGACTGGTTCCTTTGTCAAAGCCTGTTAGATTTCTCATCTTGTTAGGATATTCCGACACATAGGAAATAGTTAAGTTCAACTTGGTCTAGTATAGAGTTAGGTAAAGTGTGTTTCTTTACCGTTGTACATTTTGTAACTTACAATCCGACGGTCACGATATGTAGTGATCCGACGGTTCTCTCTCTCCTCGGTATTACCGACACTTGATCCATGGCTTGACACCCGATTGGTCCATGAGTTCTATTTAAAGCGCATGGAGGGTCATTGTTCGGGTATTCCGTGCATGAGAGAAGCTTATGTAAATTTTCATTCTTTGATTAATAAATTGCCTGTAGTAGCCACGTTGGCGCAGGCCGTGGACTGTTTCCCTCTTTGAGGGTTTTAACCACGTCAAAAATACTGGTGTATTGATCTGTGATCTGGTTGTGAGCGGTGTCCTTTTGGTGTTCTTTCTGAGGAACTTACCCTGTAAATTCCTACATGGTATCAGAGCTATTTGAGGGCCGCGTCCGTTGGTGATCCAAATCTGAAGCCGGTAGAACTGCATTCGACTGCCGTTTCCTAGATCTGCTGTTTCTGACTGCTTTCGGGCCGAGAGGACTGCTCTGTTGTGTTCGGAGCATCTGTTCCAGTGAGGAACCCCTTTCGTTTCACGCGAAAAGGTTTCCGGTAGCCCTAGCTGCGTCATTTTTTAGATCTGGAGGTATACAATCTTTATTTGCAGTTTACTGTTATTTTCTCTCTGCTTATTTCGGTTTCTGTTTATTTAGCCTTTTTTATTACCGGATCTATACCTTTCATTTTTGCGTATGCTCTTTGCCCTGCGACTCTGTGCGATCTGGGCAAATCAGAAACAGAAAGGAAGTTTTTTTTCTCATGCGTATGCTCTTTTCCCTGCACCTTAGTGTGATCTTGGAAAATCAGAAACATTGAGAAAAATATTTAGTTTCCGGCCAAAGCTAACTTTTAGCCGTAAGGTTCATTTTTGAAAATATCTAGTTTTTTGGCTAAAGCTAACTTCGAGCCATAAGGTTCGTTTTCTTTGCATGTCCGTGTTGGGTTTTGTGTTTTGTGTTTTGTAGGGAAAAAGAGCTTTCTCAAGGCAAGCACGCAAACCAAGGCCCCCCCCCCCTCTCTCTCTCTCTCTCTCTCAAATTTTTTGTATAGATCAATTGGTTCAAAACTATTTTAAGAGAGTAGAGGTCTTGGGTTCAAGTCTCCATTTTGTGGGGGCGGATTTTTTCATTCCCGCACATTCGCGCACTTTGCCGGCAACTTCAACAAATTTTTTTCAAAAAGCCATAACTTCTTCATCCGGAAGCCTTTTTCAGAGCCGTTTTTTTTTAAACCGCCTAATTTTTCGAGATCTATCCATTGGAACACTTACTTTCAGCATCTTCAGCTTCAGTTTTTTTAAACAAAATGGAAAGTTCATGCCAAGTCATTCTTGACAGCACTAACTACTTCCAATGGATAGCCTACATGGAAGATTTACTTAGAAGTAAAGGTCTTTACAGAATAGCCACAGACCAAGAGAAGAAACCAAAAGATGAAGACAAGGCTGCAAAATGGGAAAATAGACAAGATCAAGCATGTGGTTTGATAGGGATGTCTATTTCTCTTGATCTTAGATTCCATATTGCAGAACTTGAAACTCCTCATGAAGCATTGGAAAAAATCACTAAAGTTTTTGGGATTAAAAATGAAATTAGAGCCCATCAACTTGAAAATGAGTTGCTTACATTGGATCCTAATAATTTTTCTTGCATTGAAGATTTCTTGTCCAAATTCAAGACCCTTAGATATCTCTTGGAAGGTGTTAAGGTTAAGAAAGAAGATAGTAACCTTATTTATTCCATCCTTACTAAGTTGGGACCAGCCTACTCTGTATTTGTTTCCACCTTCCATTCTACAAGGGAAGCTTTCATTTGTCAAGGAAAAGACTACAAGGCCCCTTCCTTTGACTCTTTTTGTGATTCTTTAATAAGAAAACAAGAAAAACTCTTACACCTTGGTCTTCTTAATCTTGGAAACTCTTCCAAGAAAGCGTTAGCCGCCCAGCAGCAACCAAATTCAAAGAATCCTAAGAAGTCATATCCTAAAAAGAATGGTCCTAAACCAAACAAGGGTCCTAAGCAAACTCAGCCTCAAAATGAAAGATCATTTCAGCAAAATGATAAGACCAATAAAAACAAATGGAAGAAGATTGATAGACATTGTAACTTTTGTAATCGAGATGGCCACTTAGAATCTAAATGCTTTAAGAAGATGGAAGCCTTGGAAGCCGCAATGAAGAAACATAACATCCATGTGGAGCATACTTCAACTTCAACTTCATCTTCAGGAATGGCACTTTCTGCATGTCGTTGTCAATCATCTCAGTCTGGTTATGCATTAAATGTATCTTCTTCTTCTCATTCTCATGAGTGGCTCATTGATTCTGGAGCCTCTTATCACATGGCCAAAAACAAAGCCATGTTTTCTTCTTTAAATGATTGTAACACCAAAAATATATATGTTGGTGATGATAGATCTCTTAATGTTGTAGGGACTGGAACTGTTCATCTAGACAATGGTCAGTTTAATGATGTATTATGTGTTCCAACCTTATCCTGCAACCTTCTATCTGTATATCAGATAACTCATTCAGGTGAAGGTAAAATTGTTGAATTTTCACCTCATGATGTTGTAATCAAGGATCTAAGAGATCCTAAACAGATTCTAGCTACTGGTATTGCTGATGATTCCACAAGGTTGTATAAGTTTCACAACTTTGGGTCATCAAATCTTCCCTCAGTATTTGTTGCTCATAATGATGAAGTGAGCAAACTTTGGCATGAGCGATTTGGTCACTTAAACTATCGCTCCCTTCAGCATCTATGTAAAGAAAATATGGTGACAGGTCTTCCTATGGTATCTTGCAGAGATGGTGTTTGTTCCGGATGTGTACTCGGAAAACATCATCGGGACAGTTTTGAAAAACGTGCCTCTTGGCACGCCTCAGCCCCTTTACAGCTTGTGCACAGTGATTTATGTGGTCCACTTCCTGTTGCTTCATTCTCTGGCTGCAAGTATTTCTTAACTTTCATTGATGATTTCTCCAGACGCACTTGGGTATACTTCTTAAAACTCAAGAGCGAAGTATTTAACACTTTTTTGGCCTTCAAAGCCTTTGTTGAAAAACAATCTGGACATCAAATTCTTAAGCTAAGAACTGATAATGGTGGAGAATATGTTAAAAACACCTTCATCAACTTTTGCACCGAAAATGGAATTCAAATGCAACATATTGTTCCATACACTCCACAACAAAATGGTGTAGCTGAAAGGAAAAATTGCACCTTAAAGGAAATGGCTAATTGTATGCTGCAATCTAAAGGACTCAGTCTTAGTTTTTGGGCCGAAGCAATTAATTGTGCAAATTATATAATCAATCGCACTCCCACTAAGGTTCTAAAGAATATCACTCCAGAAGAAGCTTGGAGTTCCATTAAACCAGATGTAAGTCACTTTCGTGTTTTTGGAAGTGAAGCATGGGCCCATATTCCAGATGAAAAGCATAAAGCTTTAGAACCTAAGAGTGAGAAATGTACTTTTGTTGGATATTCTGAAGATGTAAAAGGTTATAGACTTATTCCATTTAAGTCCAAAAATGTTATCATTAGAAGAGATGTCAAATTTGATGAAAATAAATCGGCCTGCGAGCCTAGTCCGGCGGATGTGCCACCTCTTCCTATCTCTTCTACTTTTGAAAACATTTCTTCTTCAGATGATGAAAGTGAGGATGACAATCCTCCCCCACCTTCTCAGGATCCTCAACTTCCAAGATGGGTCCGTGCTACTCGAGATGCAGCAGGTGATCTTGCCGGTGATCCTACAGATCAGCGACGTACACGTTCTCAGTTTGAAAGAGCCTCTTCTTTACTGGCTCAAGCTCCAGTAAATCATGATCCTGACACTTTTGCAGAAGCTTCAGGCCATCCACATTGGGAAGCAGCTATGAATGAAGAATATCATTCATTGTTGACAAATGATACATGGGATCTTGTTCCTCTACCAAAGGGACGCAAACTTGTTAGATGTAAATGGGTTTACAGAACCAAGTATGGACCAGATGGGAAAGTTGATAAACATAAAGCTCGTCTTGTTGCTAAGGGATTTTCACAGGTTGAAGGCATTGACTACACTGAAACCTTCTCCCATGTTGCCAAAATGAACTCTATCCGCCTTGTTCTTTCCCTTGCTGCCTCTTTAAAATGGGAAGTCCATCAGATGGATGTTAAATCTGCCTTCTTGCATGGGGACTTGCATGAAGAAATCTATATGGAAAAACCCATTGGCTTCATCCAAACAGACTCCAACCTTGTATGTCGACTTAAGAAATCTCTCTATGGTCTCAAGCAAGCTCCTCGGGCTTGGTATGCCAAAATGGATAGCTTTCTTTTAGAATCTGGCTTTTCTAGGTGTTATTCTGACAATACTGTCTACACCAAGAAAGTGGGCAACTCTCTTATCATCCTTGTTCTTTATGTTGATGATCTTATTCTTACTGGTAGTGATCCCAAACTTATCAACCATGTGAAGTCCAACCTTAAAAAGAAATTTGAAATGACAGACTTAGGACACTTACACTATTTTCTCGGTCTTCAAGTCTTGCAATCCAAGGAGGGTATTTCCCTTTCCCAGTCCAAGTATGCTTGTGATATTCTTCGTCATTTTCACATGGAAGACTGTAAGCCAGCCCCTTCTCCCTTTCAGTCTGGAGTCAAACTTTCAGTCTCTTGTACTTCTCCTGAAGTTGATGCTACCTTATACCGTCAACTTGTAGGAAAACTCTTGTATTTAACCCATACTCGTCCTGATCTTTCCTTTGCGGTTGGCCTTGTTGCTCGTTTTATGCAAAACCCCCGTGAAAGTCATTGGAAAGCAGCCAAAAAAATACTTCGTTATGTTCGAGGTACAGTACAGTTTGGGATTCATTACAGTGCCAAAGCAGCTCCTCTATTAGTTGGTTTCACTGATTCTGATTGGGCTGGTGACCCTGATGATCGGAAGTCTACTGCCGGTTATGTCTTCACTCTTGGTTCAGGACCTATTACATGGGCTTGTAAGAAACAGGCTGCCATTTCTCTTTCGTCAGCAGAAGCAGAGTATCGTGGTGCCGTGGAAGCTAGTAAGGAAGCCTTGTGGCTTCGTCAGATCCTATCAGAGTTTGGCTTTGAGCAGCAGCATCCAACCACACTTTGGTGTGATAATCAAAGTGCCATTCAGCTATGCAAAGATCCAGTCCAGCATCAGCGCAGCAAACACATTGAACTACACATGCACTTCATCAGAAAGCTCATTCATGACCATGTTCTTGAAGTGCAATATTGTTCAACAGATGATCAGGTTGCAGACATCTTCAGAAAGGCTCTCACAGAGGCGAAGTTCACTAAACTTCGATATATGCTTGGAGTTCAGGAAGTTGTCACTAAGGGGGGATAGGCTCTAGTGCCTCCTTCCTTCTCCTATTGTGTCATATTTGTAAATCCTTCAATCCTATCCCAAGTTGTTCTTAAGGGGGGATGTTAGGATATTCCGACACATAGGAAATAGTTAAGTTCAACTTGGTCTAGTATAGAGTTAGGTATAGAGTTAGGTAAAGTGTGTTTCTTTACCGTTGTACATTTTGTAACTTACAATCCGACGGTCACGATATGTAGTGATCCGACGGTTCTCTCTCTCCTCGGTATTACCGACACTTGATCCGTGGCTTGACACCCGATTGGTCCATGAGTTCTATTTAAAGCGCATGGAGGGTCATTGTTCGGGTAATCCGTGCATGAGAGAAGCTTATGTAAAATTTCATTCTTTGATTAATAAATTGCCTGTAGTAGCCACGTTGGCGCAGGCCGTGGACTGTTTCCCTCTTTGAGGGTTTTAACCACGTCAAAAATACTGGTGTATTGATTTGTGATCTGGTTGTG
Organism: Pinus tabuliformis; assembly: GCA_031772625.1. Taxonomy (NCBI): domain Eukaryota; kingdom Viridiplantae; phylum Streptophyta; class Pinopsida; order Pinales; family Pinaceae; genus Pinus; species Pinus tabuliformis. The sequence goes on from CM062809.1 coordinate 1,250,918,575, forward strand.
AGCGGTGTCCTTTTGGTGTTCTTTCTGAGGAACTTACCCTGTAAATTCCTACACATCTCAGGCAAAAGCGATGGCGAACCAAGCGCTTTCCAAGCAGTCGAGGAAAGGATACTCACAGAAGCCCCTTCATCTATGATGGTACCGGCCATAACCATTCTATATATTTGAGCAATGATTCGGAATGGTACACTAGCCGGTAAGCGGGGTCTGCCTAGTTGATTCCAGTCGAAGGAAACAACTAGGTTGCTTGGAGGTGGGACCGAATAGACGGCCGAGTACGACTCTGACGAACTTCCTTCCTGTGGTAAAGGAATGGGTAAATTTCCCCCATGTTCATCGGAGTCTGTGCTTACGAAAAGAATTTGGACGGTGTCATCCTTGTTCTCTTCGGTGACTGTATCATCTGAAGATGGAACCTCTGAAGGCAAGACCGGGTCAATTGCCACCTCGACCTTTTGACTTTCGTCTGGTATGGGTTCAGATGGTTCGTCTTCAATGATAGATGCTTCGGCCGACCACCTGGGCGGGTCAGCCAGATTTTCAACTAGTGACAGACTCGGCAAGAGTTTTTTATATCCAGGAGGAAGTCGTAATGGTGAAACCGGACACACGTCCAAAACTCTTTTAGCCTCGTCTAAGAAGGGACAACAGTGGACGGCATGATCGCCTTCGCACAGTTTACAAGGAAATCTATATTTTCCTTTTTGTCCTGGGGCTTCACTTTCATTAGTCGACGGTGTGTTTTCAACATGATCATTAGAGGTTGACGACACCGGGTTGTGCAAACGAGGAGACCAGTAACTTAAGATCCGAGGGATGCAGGGACAATCTCTATGATAGTGGTCTCCTTTGCAAATGACACATGGAGATTTAGGCCTGGTCGGTGCAGTGTGTGGATTTTCGCTAGACGACACTTGGTTGCCCCCTTTCGCTTTTGGCTCCTTCTTATTCTTCTCTTTCTTCTTCTTTTCCTTCTTCTTCTCAGATACTTGATTTTTGGCTTTACCATCCCCATCAAGCGAAGAGGAAGGAGGAGAGGAAGAATTGGAGGAAGTAGAAGGTTGGTGGGTAACTCTGGATTCGTCTAGTTGCTGACTCGATTGTTCAGGAATTGCGGTGTTCTGAACGACAAAGGTTGAGAAGAGCCATACGGGCAAGCCGATTGTCAATCCTGGAAGCGACAATGTGGCCATATGGGGTGCACCAACATCTCCCCAAGAGGAGAAGGGACTAGGATTTCCTCCAAGGGGAATTCCTTGGTTGGTGGATTCCATTTTCTCAACATAAGATCAACGTAGGAAAGGGTGATGATTATTCCATTTAAAATAAATTTTAGATGCTTTGACACAACTTGTTTTTTCAATTTTTAAGAGTCAAGAAAAAACAAAAGATGACTCTAGTCGCCTTCGATTTTTAATGAGCCTGAAGTGAAAAGTGCTCATCTATGGACCTTTTCTTTTAAGGATTCTGAAAAGGAACGAAAGGGACTGCTCTGGAAATCTAGGTAGAGGGATTACCAAACCAATCGTAAAACTGTAGAATACTTTTTACGGTACGGTAGTCAATCTTCCCGAATGCTGTGTTCAGTGCATTGCGATCGATAGGGCAGCAGACACGGCTTCCTATGGATAAAGGATTAAGCCTATTGTGGTCTCCCAAAATATACTCGACGGTACTTGGGAGCACAAGTCCGTACTGGCACTTATCGTCTCAAAGTGGAGGAATCACCCAACCAACAGTGAGAACAACAGTTACCAGGCTTTACGACGTCAGAATACGTCTCTAGCCTAGACTTCTAGATGTTGTGCGTTAGGTTCCAAAGCGTTGTTAGATTCATTAAATTTATTTTATAGTTGATCTTGCTTAAGAAATTTTCCTTTCAGGTTCACCGCGTGATGTAGATGTACAATTCCTAAAATGCAATCTACGATGATAAACAATCTTTTATCTTCTTTGTGCAATGAAAATCCTAGCTACTAAGGAAAGAAAGACATAATTCTTTCATAAAGAACAAAGAGCACACACTATATGCACTGTCCTAAATCAAACCAATCAAACAGTCTAAATGCAAATGCACATGCATGTATTTGTTTTCAGCCTTCTTAATATGTGAATGATAAAAAGAAAGCTAATGCGCAAATCTGAATTACTTTTCAAGCGACAATTACTAACAAGTTTCTTTTCAAAATAAAAAATGAAGACAATCACAACACTTTGCGATTTGGAAATGAATACTTGCTTTCGACACTAGAAAAACTACAAATCCAGATCAAATACAACAGTAATAGGGTAATCGACTATCAAGAGCAATCAGACTCTCTTCTACGACTGAAAACGACACTTGCGACACTTTCAAATCGAGAAACGACAGTACAACTACGTTACTTTTTTGCAAAGGAGAACTGAAAATGACTCAACAAATACACAAAAACATTTACAGTTCTTTGCACAATGGAGGTGGAATAACAGCAAGGAAAGGGGTTTCAAACAGAGGTATATTGATTACAGGCAGCAAAACTCATGAATAGAACTGAAAAGAATGAATCACAAAAACCAAAACTGAGGAACAATGCCTAGTCTGATCAGCGCACCTGTAACACAGTGAACTTGAAATGCAGCGCACCTACTACACTCGGGAAGTGCGCTGAATTTCAGATTCACAGAACAGAGACTGCGCTGGGCCAGAGACGAGACTTTGCTTGGGTTCCAGGTCACAGTTTGCAGTTCAGTTCAGGGATTTTGGCCGAGCAAGTGGCAATCAGTAAATCAACAATGGGGGTAGATCTAAGGAGGTTACAAGAGCTACCACAAGGGCAATTAGAGAGTTTGTAAATCAGTTGTTTAATTCATAAACAAAACCCGGAGATTGACTGAAGCGGCATTTATCTACTTTGCATTTGCATAGAAAATGCAGTTCGAAAGCTACCTAGCTCGACTTCAGGCTCCGTCTGTAAGTTTATAAAATAAACAACAAGGAACATAAACAAACAACCTAGTCGCTCCCTAGTGGAGTCGCCATTTTGTTACAGGGAAAAGTGTCTATACAGAACTGCTTATCCCACTAAGGTGTGGTAGCTACCTTAGAAACAAACAAAGTAAAGCTACTTTCGTTTTTCCTTTATGAAAGATAGATGAGAGAAGAATAGAGGAGACCAACCTCTGTCTTGCGCTTGGCTCCTAGTTCGATTCCTCTCTCTTCTGATAGTCCTTTGCTACTTGCTTCCTTGTACACCCAGCTTCACAGAGTACCTGCAGAATCAGAGTAGCATAACACTATACAAGAACATGGATCTATAATCATAAACAATCTAGGATCAAATGTAAATTGACCATACAAATGCATAAAACATAAATGACACAAGAGTATGGAGGAAAACTTGAATAACTTTTATTGATAATCAAGAAAGAGCCAAGGGAGTTACAACCAGTTGTTCTGACCCAGCATCATCCTCTTAGCAAGTAAGCCCTTCTTCACCTCATACAAAGCTTAGATCACCTAAAACTATGATGTTGTCTCAAGAAACCAACAACAATTCCTTACAAGATGCAAAATTCCAGCCTCCGGATCTCTGGGATGAGGGATCCATATATAGATATCTGTAAGGGAGATGAGTCAGCTTGTGATTTGATTAGTGTCTTCCCTCTGATAGTTCTTGCTTCCACTTGGAGATTGATGATCTCTTACTCATCCTTGGTCGAATTCATAGAGGCAAGTGTCACAGGAGAAGTTTCTGGAAGATTCCATGCCTCTCCACCTCGCGGATTGACACTGCCATTTGTCACTTTTGCCCATCGCACCCCATAGAAGGGCTTTTTGAAATGCAACACACCCACAGAGTGTACTGTTATAGACATTTTTGTGCCTTACAGCATGAAGCATGAAATGTCCATAATTTAAGGGATCCAAAGTCCCTAAACATGTTGTTCCTACCCCTAGAGGAACAAGGTCAGCAAACCACAGCACTAAATATCAGTTCTCCACCTGAAAACACTCAAAAACAAGCAAATTCTGGATCATGTCAACTGCTCCACTGAGCATCTGCGTTGAATGTCAAGTGCTCCACTCTGTACCTGCGTTGAATGTCAACTCCAACAAAGGCTACATGCGCTGAGCGAGTTTTGACATGTGGAAGTCTCATTCCTCAATGTGTCAGTGCCCAGGAAGCTTCCAAAGTGACACTTGGATCAAGGAATTCGCCTAGTGATGAGTAAGAGGTTCTTAATCTCCAAGTGGAAGCAAGGATCTCCAAGTGGACTCAAGGACTGAAGAATAACTGAAGTGGGAGAGGACACTAGTCAGCTCTCAAGCTGACTCATCCTTTCTCCAAAACTCCTATATATAGAGCTCTCTCATGAGGTCTAAGGAGGCTGGAATTTTGTGAATGTAAGGAAGTGCTGTTGGTTTGAGTTTAGAGCTATTGGGTGATTGCTTTGAAGGAGGTGAAGAGGAGATTTCTTTCTGCTGGGAGGTGTTGCTGGATTGGGCCTTTTATGGTTGTAACACTTCCTGAACTTTACTTCTTCCATTAATAAAGCATTTGAGGTTCTTCTATATGCATGTGTCTCAATGGTGTATTGTTATACTTGTGTATTTGATTTATTCTAATCCTTGAATCAATTATGAATGTATGCTTCTTGTAGTTTCCCTCTCTTGCCTTTTTGCAGGATCTTTGTGTAGCTGGGCCAGTGAAAGAGCAAGGAGCTGGGAGCAAGCAGCAAGGAGAGAAGATTGGATCAATCATTAGCGAAAGACATCGGTTAGTGGATCCCTTTCTCCCCTTTTTTACTTTCATAAAGAAGAAATCTTAGATAGCTTTGCTTCGGTTGTTGCTGAGGTACTATCACCCTTAGAGTGGGATAGGGTCATTCCGTATTGGATACTTTTCCCTACAACAAATTGGCGACTCCACTGGGGAGCGTATCTTGTTGGTTGTTTGTGTTTTTGCTATTCATTTCATAAACACAGGGAGTACCGAATCGAACTGCATTTGGATCTTTCAAATGCAAAGTAGAGGGCAGCTACTCTAGCTCAGTTTCTGGGCATGTTTATGATTTGAAGAGCTGATCCACAAGGACTCTGAACAACTCTTAGTGATAGATTTTCATCCTCCTAATTACCCTTTAGTGTGTACTTGATTGATAGCTTCTGATTTGGCCAAAAACTGTGAATTTTTGAGCAATCTGTGACCCGGAAACCAAGAGAAACGCAAGTTTCTCTCTTCAGTGCAGGCACTGTGAAGGCAGTCTGCATTTCAGCGCAGTTCCCGAAGGGGCTACCTGCGTTGAATGTCAAACTGACAGTGTACTACCTGCGCTGAACCAGTCTTGCCTTGTGCTACTGGGGTTCCCTGCTGTTTCTTGCCCTGTTTTCATCCTTGTTTTTGCAGCCTGTTATCAGTCAATGTACCTATCTGAAACCAACTTTCCTTGCCACTATTCCGCCTCGGTTGTATAAAGAAACTGTGATTGTTCTTTGTGTATTTCTTACATCATTTGCAGTTTCCCATAACGAAAAGTGAACTAGTCTTGCTGTGGCCTCTTAGATCTAGACCTGTGATAAGTGTCGTATTGATCTTAAGAGTTAGTTTGTTTGCTGTTCATAGCTGATTGAGCTTTTGCTTTCGTCATATGGTTTGAATTTATGTATTTCTAGTGTTGAAACAAGTAAATCTTAAGGTGTCTTTTGATTTTGGACAAGCTTGTTTGTTTTCACTTGAAATTGAATTCAAAATTATACAACAGCTTTCTTTTTGTAATACATCAACATTAAGAAAGAGAAAAGAAGTACCTGCATTTTGCATTTTGCATTTGTAAGTTTGCATGTTGATTTAGGAGAAAGTGCATTAGTGTGTGCTTTGTGATCTGTGTGAAAAGATGATGTCTTTCTTTTCCCTCAGTAGTTAAGATTTTCATAAGTCGAAAAGATTGAATAAAGCTTGCTTATCATCTTAGACTGCATTTAGGAATTTGTACCAATACATCTCGTGGTGATCCTGAAAGGCAAACTTTAAAAAGATCAACTTAAAATATATTGAATGAACCTAACAACGCTTTGCAACATAACGCTCACAGTAGAGGTCTAGGTAGAGACGTGTTCCGGCGTCGTTAAACGTAGTGACTGTCGATCTCTACGAAGGTGGGTGATTCCTCCTGAGGGACGATAGCACTAATACGGACTTGTGCTCCCACGTACCGTCGCGTATATATTGGGAGACCCCTATAGGCATTTACCCTTTATCCTTAGGAAGCCGTGTTGGCCGCCCTACTGATTGCGATGCAGTGAACACAGCATTCACGAAGATCGACCACCCATACCGTAAAACGTATTCTGTGGTTTCGCGAAAGGTTTGGCACACCCTCTGCCTAGATCTCCAGAGCAGTTTCTTTTGGCCTTTTTCAAACTCTATAACTGAAAAAGTCCATCCGAGCATTTGTCACTTCGGGCTCGTTAAAACATCGAAGGAGACTAGAGTCATCTTTAGCTTTTTCTCGACTCTTTAAAACTGAAAAAGCAAGTTGTGTCTAAAAGCGTCTAATAAAATTAATTCAATACGGAAATATAATTCCCCTTTTTGTATTTTAGTTGATCAAGTAATCCGCAACCGTGGAAGAAAGTCAATTGAAACCCCGTCGTTCGCGGAGGCTTGCGAGTCAACCGTCTTTGTCTCCGGAATCGAAAGTAGTACGGACAAAGCGAACTCGCTTGACCGGGTCAAAATCTCCCATTAAAGTTAGAACGACAGTTCCAACAACATCTGAGATCCCGGTCACTCCAAGTATTTCTGGAATCCCTGCCTCTATTGAAGAAGTTCAACAGCCACAGAGGGACAGTAACACTGATCCTGGTCTGAGAACAAGTACTTGTGTCACTGAACCAGTTCCGTCTGTAACCGGTCCAGAGAGTCTTGTTGCTCAAACAACTGTCGCTGTCGAAACAACCCCTTCTTCGGCACCAGAAATCTTTTACGGACCTGACGGTCTTCCTCTTCCACCTGGTTTGATTGCAATAGAGGAAATCGTAGAGGACCCGCAAGCAAATACTCCAACTCATTTTGGAGTAGGTGTCACTCTTTTTCCTTCTACATCAGAAGTTTGTCCATCACCAGCGGAAGTTCCTGTAGAATCGCTAGGCAGTCTATTGGATAGACTTAAAATGTCTGAGCAACCGTCGACATCTAGGACTGTGTCGAACGACACAGCGACGGCAGAGCTCCCTGCCGCCACTCCGACGATGTTTGCCGGCGTACCATCTGTCCCAACTAGCTCTCAACAGCTAGAAGGAGTCCACCCAGGGACTATTTCGACAGTGTGGTCTGTTCCAGTTTGTTCTTCCGGTATAATACCCGATAATTCTTATGTTGAAACTAGACAAATTGATTCCTATGGAGGTCAATTTGGGCCATCCAGTCCTCAAAGGCAAGCCATACCCTTGAGTTCCGGATTGCTACCGTATGGGGGGCAATATGCCCTTTCATTACCCCCTCCGGGAGGATACCCATACGGCAGTTCTCAACAGTGTTCAGGTTTGACTGGAGTTACGACAAGTGGTTGGGTACCTATGTTACCCCAACAGCCAAGAGTTGTGTATTCTATGCAACAATGTGTACCTATGTCTAGCATCCTGACGACGCCAGCTATTGTAACCGTGTCGCAGGTTCAAATGATGCCTGTTGTATGTCAACCCCAGGTTGTAATGCAACAGCCCCTTGACCCTGCAACACAACCACAATCGCCAACTGCCGGGACGACACAGGTCCAAACGGGTACAATTACCCCGTATCTTGGTCCGTCGGTTAGTATAGCACAGCAGAACATGGCTTCACAGCCATGGATGGTGCAGTACCAACAACCACAGTTCCAGCAGGTGTACCAAGGATCTGAGCAACAGATCTTTGCGAATAGTGGACAACCCTATATTCAAAATGGGTTAAATCAACCACTTTACAGTGGTCAAGTCCACCAGCCATATCAGTCATACCAGCATCAATTGCATTATGCTGGTATGCAAAGGCCTACTGCTCAGGCGATTCCATCGTATCCTGGGTACGCCTCGCCAAACCTGAATCAACAGTTACCATTCGTGGCAACTTTAGAATTACCAGACTTACATCGATTGACGAACGATCCAATTGCCTATGCCCATTGGTGGCCAGCGATTCCTCACAAGCTTCCTTCGGACATTCCTAAATTCAATGGAAATCCTGGCGAAGACCCGTCGAATCATGTGATGACTTTTCATCTATGGTGTTCGTCGAATACCTTGAATGATGATTCGATAAGGCTTCGCCTTTTTCAGAGGACATTGACAGGTCCGGCGGCTAAATGGTATATTGAGTTACCTAGAGCCTCTTTCGACAATTTCAGTTCCCTAGCCACGACTTTTTTGACCCACTTTCAATTACCGATAAGGTACGAAACTGGAACAGAAATCTTAACCAATTTCAAGCAGACAACAGCCACACATATATCCGATCATATACATGAGTGGCGTCGTCGTCGCAGAATGGTAAAGACTTATGTACCAGATCAGCTATTAGCTGAGTGGTTTATAAAGTCGCTTCTTCCTGCTATAACAGAAGATGTGGCCAAGGGAGGGGTCGTAACAGAGGAGTAGGTTATTGCTTGTGCCCAGTATTTAGACTTAGTATATACTCAGTCTGGCACGCTCTATGACAAGATACCTGATGCCCCCAGACCGGAATTTTCAATTCGTCCTCCTCCTGGATCAAATAGTGACTCTCATGCCGGCGACGGTGTGATTGGCACTGCGAACACAAAGTCGACAAGGGATTCGAATAAGAAACCCCGTAAGACTTCGAATCAAAAGGCAAATCAAGAGGTTCTTGCTTCGGAAATAAATGCCATATCAGCAGATAAAGGCAAAAATTCCGATCAACCAGGAAGCAAGAAAAAGCAAAACAAATGAAAGAAGAAAGAACAAGGAGAATCATCTCCTAAAAGATCTTCTTCAAACCCTCATGGGAAAGGAAAACCAAAAAATCCATGTTTTATATGTGACGAGGATCATTGGACAACAAACTGTCCATACAAAGCTGAGCTAAAAAGATTCTTAAAGAATTCACAAACCCCAGCTGTGTTAACTGATCCGTTTCCGAATCCAGGTCAAAATCTGGTTGATAGTGGAAATGCTTCCCCGTGCCAGGTGCTAATGTTGTCGACCTCCAAGTGACAGAATGATGCTTTGATTTCAACAAAGAACAAAGATTACGGAAATCCGCAATCGTCGAACGGCAAAGAAAAAGATCAACCAAGCAGTTCAACGACAACTTCGGCAGGAGTTATGCCACCCATCTTTACGAGAAGCATTCCAATGATCCATGGAAACAATCATTCTCTCCAAAATATCGGAGTAATTTTCCTAAAAGACCCCACTTTAATGGGTACTTTTGCCCTACCACCTTTGAGTAATCTAGCGGAAATGGCCACAATGGAATATGAAACCTTCTATTTCTAATGGATCTAAAGCTTCGAGGATAGTTCCTATCTCATGTCAACCTCGTTAAAAAATAAATAAGGAGTCTAGAGGATAGTTCTTTTCTGTGTCAAACTCATTAAAAAATGAAACGATTCCCCAAAGTCTAGGGGGCATACGCTTCGTTTGCATTATTATACTGGGGGCATGCAAAATATATCAAGCAGTTTTAGCACATAGTTCATGCTCGTTAAAAAATAAACGCAAGATCCGAGCAGTTTTAGCACATAGTTTATGCTCGTTAAAAAATAAACATAAGATTGTGAGCAGGCTTTCCCTTAGAGTTCAAGCTCATCCAGAAAAAATGAACCGGTAAATAACCATTGTGATCGTAAATTTATCAGCCATAAAAGCCTTGGTCGTGTTTGCACCTGTCACCTCCACCGTCATTTGGCCGATCGTTCACCTCCATATGATTGTTTACCCATTTTGAGGAACAGCTGCGAAGAGTGATTTCACCTAGCCACCCTTGTGACACTGCCGTGATTGGAAAATTCCAACCTGTACCTGGAATCTGCTGCTATCCCTGTTCATCACTCGTTCCTCAAAAGACGAGTCTTCTTTAAGCTCTTTTCATCTGACTCGTAAAATATGAAAAGTTTGCCGAGTTTTGGCCTTCCAGCTCGTTAAAGTGACCGGAAGAGCTATCCCTCCTCTAGATTTTAATCTTTTTGGACCTGAGGGATTATTGCACAAAAAGATTGAGCGCTTGTTTTGTTCGGCTCGTTAAAAGTACCGAAAACTCATCCCTTCTGTATTGTTTTATACTTTTTCGGACTTAAGGGATTAGATGACGAAAAAGGAATTTTGGAGTTAACTTTCTGTACCTTTTCAGACTCTCTAAAAATGAAAAGGACCGAGTTTTCCTTGTCGTTAGACTCGTTAAAATGATTAAATAGCGACAAACTTGTCTTTAGACGAGAACGAGTTTCCCTATCGCTAGGCTCGTTAAAACATAGCGATGGGCCTGCCCGAAGGGCAGGTTATAGAACAAGCATATGTTATCCTCCTCAAGCTTGACAAAAATAAAGAGGTACTGGTCAGAAATGACTGGGGAAAAATTGGGAGAACCTCAAAGCTTTGATGGTAGCAAGTCGCTCTTGAACATGACACTTTTCCTCCGTACCACATCGGGTTGGGTTGTTTCATTCACCGGTCTCATCACCATGGTCTTCACCAAACCATCCACATTTGGGGTAATGCTACCGATCCATCGCATCAGTGTCGTTATATGTTCAAGAGATGTCGTTCAGAAAGAGTCAACCGTGTCCCATCCACTACCATACATTATCCTTCATCCATTCATGACCGCCACCCTGAATCATATGTCACAGATTGTTTTCACCTCCACTAAAATCATTAGCTCCGTTCCGTGTCACTGATGTGGGATTCATTAAGGCCCTCCTTTGACAGATCGCTTCTTGTCGACTTCAGCTCATTATCCAAGAAGTTGATCTAGGAACAACCCCTTCAGTACTTTGAAGCTTGCATGCCTCAATGGCAAGTTTCTCACTTCCGGCGACAGGTATACATCAATGACCTTCGACCAGAAGATTTTGCGTAGTGTTCGACGCCAAGTCCTTTATTCACATCACGTGAATTGTACTGCAGTACCTTGAGGGTCATTATCATTATCGGTGATTCCTCTTGCGCTTGTTAACGGTTTACATCATTGACCGGTAATCAAGCGATGTCTTTCCATGTTCGACTTCAGCGCAATTCTCACATGGCTCGACTTGTACTTAGAGTGAAGATCGAACGAGTTTGAAGACCCCGGATCTAGTTTCTTCCATCCGGGCTGCGATATATATTCAGGAAATATAAAGACATTTGACATGTACATCATTGCAGCAGATGATCATCCTACTCAAAGGATGATAATTTCAGCAGAGAATTATCAGTCTACCATCAGACGATCGTCTGTTCTATGTACCAAAATGAATTTATAAAGCTGAGCATGGGAATGCCCGCCTCAGCTAGATCATGAAAGCATAATGAAAAATAATGTATTGTATTGTATTTTATTACAGGTCACCTCTCAGCGATTGAATGAACTTCGGATCCTCCTGATAAAGCATTTCACCCGATAAACGACCTCATACTTTAGGGGGCAACTGTTATAGACATTTTTGTGCCTTACAGCATGAAGCATGAAATGTCCATAATTTAAGGGATCCAAAGTCCCTAAACATGTTGTTCCTACCCCTAGAGGAACAAGGTCAGCAAACCACAGCACTAAATATCAGTTCTCCACCTGAAAACACTCAAAAACAAGCAAATTCTGGATCATGTCAACTGCTCCACTGAGCATCTGCGCTGAATGTCAAGTGCTCCACTCTGTACCTACGTTGAATGTCAACTCCAACAAAGGCTACCTGCGCTGAGCGAGTTTTGACATGTGGAAGTCTCATTCCTCAATGTGTCAGTGCCCAGGAAGCTTCCAAAGTGACACTTGGATTAAGGAATTCGCCTAGTGATGAGTAAGAGGTTCTTAATCTCCAAGTGGAAGCAAGGATCTCCAAGTGGACTCAAGGACTGAAGAATAACTGAAGTGGGAGAGGACACTAGTCAGCTCTCAAGCTGACTCATCCTTTCTCCAAAACTCCTATTTATAGAGCTCTCTCATGAGGTCTAAGGAGGCTGGAATTTTGTGAATGTAAGGAAGTGCTGTTGGTTTGAGTTTAGAGCTATTGGGTGATTGCTTTGAAGGAGGTGAAGAGGAGATTTCTTTCTGCTGGGAGGTGTTGCTGGATTGGGCCTTTTATGGTTGTAACACTTCCTGAACTTTACTTCTTCCATTAATAAAGCATTTGAGGTTCTTCTATATGCATGTGTCTCAATGGTGTATTGTTATACTTGTGTATTTGATTTATTCTAATCCTTGAATCAATTATGAATGTATGCTTCTTGTAGTTTCCCTCTCTTGCCTTTTTGCAGGATCTTTGTGTAGCTGGGCCAGTGAAAGAGCAAGGAGCTGGGAGCAAGCAGCAAGGAGAGAAGATTGGATCAATCATTAGCGAAAGACATCGGTTAGTGGATCCCTTTCTCCCCTTTTTTACTTTCATAAAGAAGAAATCTTAGATAGCTTTGCTTCGGTTGTTGCTGAGGTACTATCACCCTTAGAGTGGGATAGGGTCATTCCGTATTGGATACTTTTCCCTACAACATGTACTTAGGTGAGATGCAACGCACTTTGCCTATGGAGCAGGTGAAATGATCCTGTTTTGACCAGTTCTGAGTGGTTTTTCATGGAGAACTTCTGGGAGAAGCTGTAATCAGTTGACCTTGTTCCTTTAGGGGTTAGAACAACACTTTTAGGGACTTAGGAGCCCTTGGTTTATGGAAATTTTGTGTTTGGGGTTGCAATGCCCAAAAATGTCTATAACACATATAGAGCTTTATAAGGAGGCATCCCGATTGAACTGTGGTAACTATTATTATAGGCAAACTCTACCAATGGTAAGTACCTTTCCCACTGAGTCTAATTATCCAAGACGTACATCCTAAGCATGTCCTCCAAAACCTGATTTACTCTTTCAGTCTACCCATCTATTTCTGGATGATACACAGTGCTCAGGTTCAACTGAGTCCCTAGTGCTGACTGCAAACTTGTCCAAAACCTAGATGTAAATCGAGAGTCTCTATCAAAAATGATCTTTGTGGGCAACCCGTGTAGTCAAATAACTTCATTTACAAACACTCGCGCCACATCCGTAACATCGTAAGTGTCTCTTACTGGGATGAAATGGGCACTTTTGGTCAATTTATCAACTATAACCAATATAGCATTGTGCCTATGTGAAGTGAGTGGCAAACCCACAACAAAATCCATGGAAATTACCTCCCATTTAGATATAGGGATGTCATGTGGTTGCAGGAGTCCTGCTGGATGGCGATGATCAGCCTTCACTTGTTGACATTCAAGACATTTGGCGACAAACTGGACTATGTCGTGCTTCATGCCTAGCCAAAAGAAGAGTTTCTTCGCGTCCTCACCATTTTGAATTGTTCAAAATCTACACGATACCTAAGACTTATTAGCACAACTTAGGGCCTTCTCAGTTCTTACTCAGCTCACACATAGTTTGCATAATGATAGATGCAAGTTTTCCTTTTGTTATACTTGTAAACGACTATTTCTAATATAGAGATGATAACCGTGGTTCTACTAAATCCTCCCCCATTGTTATCTAAGCAAGTGCTACCACGCACTGCCAGTCACCCTCAAGTATCCTTAGGTATCCCTAAACAATCATACTAGATCCATTTTATACGTTTTGAGCATTCACATAATCATTAACCTTCCATTTTTAATCACATTCTTATAACTAGGCCCCTTTTGAAATTTCATCTACAACGTTAGATTAGTTTTCAAAGGGGGGTGCCTAGCTGTCTCAATCAACTCAATATTGACATTATTGTTAGGTGTATACTATCTAATTGATGTATATCGAATGGCTAGTGCTACATGCTTGAAGACAATAATCGAATGAAATGTTTTTAGATGAGCTATATTCATGGAAACACAACATAAAAGGTGGCCTTGTCTTTAGTGTTGATGGAACATTGAAGGCATATACAAGGAAAACCGCAACCTAGTTGTTGTTTGGATAAAATTTACAGTTTTAAGCATTGGGCAATTGTTAAGGAACAAATATCATGACTTATGTGACAAACATACACCCCCACTTGGGCACCATTCTTGTGCATTGTATAAACATTTCTATGTACCTGGGTACAATCTTAATTCATGGTATGGAAACAATTTCTGATTTAGTTAGCATGTGTTCGAATGATACATAGAACTCAAGGCTTTAATTTAGATAGATATGCATTTGATCCAACTAGGATATCAACACATGGATTGGTATACATAATATTATCATAAGCCAAAACCATGGATTTATTGTATCTTCTCAAGGAATTAACACAAGGAAACTTTCATGTGAATGAGAAGTAACCAAAGAAGTAAGATTCTTAGCAATGAATGCAACATGGAAACTGGAACACCTACAGTTTCCTTTACAATTTTGAACACATATAACTACTATCACATAGTGACATCCTACAAGATGAATAATTAATGATTGTAGACCAACTACTTCCTTGGAGTACTTTAAAAATGGCTGCCTAAAATAGAGATATGGGTCTCTGTGATGAGAGTGTATCTTTATTAAATTTGCTCAATCCCGGAGGTATTTGCAACCTCCGAATTCTTGTTGTGCATTTGAGAACATCAGTTTGCCTTTGAAATCTCAGAGTTGTAATAGATCTGGCGTGTTTCCATTTATTTCTTAAGTCAAGTTAACAACGAGTCGGCCTTGGGTTTTTAATTCATGAATTGACAGAAATCATGTCAGCGGCGTCCGATTTACATTGGAAATTGGAGTTTTATTATAAAACCCAGACCTGAAAATTATAGAGGTGGATTTATAACCCTATCGGGTCCGTGAGCCTAATCACATCGGAGCTTTTAAGTGTTATAGCAGCGGCCTTGAAATCCTCCGATTTGCAATATTGCGATGGGCGGACGAGCGATTTAATCGTGACTGTCGGATCGATGATTAATTAGGATCATTGGATTGACAATAATATCACATCACTTGTTATTAAAGGGATGGAAGGAAACAGACCCGAGAGCATTGCGATTGCAATATGCGATCGGGGATCGCTATAGCATCGCTTCAAAAGGGGCTTTGGTTTATTGCGATTGCGATTGTGTGATCAAATGAGGACCGTCGGATCAGAGCCAGGATCGACAATCATGATTTGATCGCTGATCGGAGGTCGGGGCGGTTAAGGACTGTGACACGACGATACACTGATGGCCGATTTAACGTTGACCATTAGATCTGCGAAGTAATGGGCGGTTACGCTTTGATCGCTAATCGGAGGCCGGGGTAGTTTATGGTCGGAAAGGATCGGATAGGCTAGACCCAACGACAATTATGGATGTGGGTTTATAGTTTTTGAAGTCCGACCTTAGGCTTCTGAAGCGGGTTTTTTTTTTCCGTGCATCCCGTGTATTTTGATTATTGTTATCCCGAGGTTTTGAAGGCTTAAGGCTTCGAATAACGCTTCTGATAGGTTATTGGATATGGACTAGGGTCTGATGTTGTTGTGGGAAATGTGCCTGTCACAGTATATGCCAAATGTGAGCATATCAGGGGTGCAAAAATGGTATTTGAGATGATGAATGCGCCCGATTTGGTTTCATGGAATGCCATGATCGCAGGCTATGCCCAGTGTTATCACCCTAAAATTTTTGTTTCTAAGCTTTGGAAAGTTTACCTTATTTCTAGTCATAGTCTTATAGGTTTTGAGTCATCTCATCTCAATAAGTGTCATTCTCTTTTCAAAAAAAAAAAAAAGTTTCACAGCCTCATTCCATGTCCTAGAAGCCTCACCATGTGTTTTGACATCAGTTTGATTCCAAGGGATTGATGTTAGTCTTGGTCTAGTATTTCCATGGTTGTTTTAGAGTCTAAGATCTAAAATAGAGTCTTGTTGGTATGGTCAAATAGGTTCAATACTCTGTTCTTGCCTATCACTGGTCCCACATCACACATAAGTTCTAGGTGTCAAACTTGTGTCAAGGTTTTCGTAGTGCAAAACTCACTCTAGGTGTTTTTGTAGCGCAAAACCCAGTCTAGGAGTTTTCATAGCGCAAAACCCAAAATTTTCACTGGCTGCGCTACAAAATCGGGGATTCTGAACTAGGAGTTTTCGTAGCGCGCTACGAAACCCTTGAAGCAGCCTGTTTCAGCATAAAAGACTCTGTTCTTTGCTTTTACTAGTCAACTTCCAGAAGGGTTCCTGAGCAACTAAGAACTCAATTTTCAAAACTTAAATAGGATTTTCTTCCTAACATACTCAAATATAAAAACCTCTTTCATTTTCTTCAAATTCGTTCTGAGGTGGAGGGAATTTATGGTTAAACTTGCGCTACAAAACTGCTGAAAGTCAAGCTTTGTCTTCTGGTTTTAGCAGTATTTTTCAAGATTAGTTTCTGGTCATAGGAAAAGGTATTTTGGAATTTTGAAGGAGTTTTCTCTTCATCAACTCTCTAGCTACAATAACCTATCTCACTTTCTTCATAAGTGTTTTCAGTTGGGAGATACTAAACTTTGTTTGAAACCCTAATTTCAGAAAACAGATTTTTCCTATTTTACACGTGTTTTCCAAGGACAGATTCTGGATAGTTGGAGAAGTGTTTAAAAAAAAAATAGACGGTTTTGTTCTAGACATCATGGGCTACAAAAACCTCCTTCAGTTTCGTAAAATATGTCATGGATGAGAAGATAAAGGCTCTATCCCACATGCCAATTTTCAAGGATCCTAAACCTAAAAACAGGGAAACATGTTCCCTAATTTCTAGGGTTTGTCATCAGCAGTAAGGTGACAACATGGGAGGCTTCATCAAATTCGAATTCATGAGGTTTCAGCTGTCAAATAATGCTTTCAATGTTTAGATAAGGTTGTTGTAATCATAATAAGGAGTTACACTCCTAGTTGTATTAGGTCACTAGCACTGCTAGTTAACAACTAGTTCTATTTAATAATTTGTTTTATGATTAGAATAGGTGTCGCTCATAGCAAATTCACATTCACTTGATGAGGGATGAGGGAATCCATATTGTAAATGCTATATATGAAGCAAGAGGTTGAATTAGCAAAGGGTTGGAGACTTTTTTGGTTCAACTGCTGCTCTATGTGCAGACTGTGTATATTTTTAACCTAATGCAGAGTTTCTACTTAGACAACTCAAGATTCATGAAGAGTTTTTGTATGTTCTTGTTTTGATGGCATCTTCCACTACTTACATTGTAGTGGTGTTTGCTTATGATACTCAGAACTCATCAATGATGCTCTGACTTCCTTCATAGATAAACTAACTGTGTTTCACTGTTTTATATTTGCGTTTCTGCACTTGAACTCCATAATGCCTTGACTTCCATGCTAGGTAGAATGTTTTGGCTTCACTACTTAGGATTCAAAGAGAATTTTTAATGTCCTATGGTCTCATGGCTTTCCTCTTTCACTTACTTGCAGTGGTATGAATACATGTTACTTAGAACTCATCAATGATGCTCTAACTTCCTTCATGTATTTATAAACTGTGTTTCCTTGCATTGTATCTTTGTTTTGTTGATGTATAAAGACTCTCTATGCCCTGACTTTCATGTTAAGCTGATCTTGCTGTGGTACTAAAATATACTTTGACTCCATAGCCCAATGGTATCCAGCCTTCATCTTTCAACCTATAAACATATAAAATCACAAACCATAGAGTTAGCCATCTATCCATATCTTTAATCAATATCATTAACCCTCTGAGAGAGCCCTCTCAGGCTGAGGAGGCTAAGCCTTAGCTAAAAGATTGGTTTGAAATAGTTACACTGAGATAGTTTGATCAACAGCCTATCAGTGTCCTATTTTGGTGATAACACCTAGCATGGGCATGGTGAAGGGGCTTTAAAATTTTACTGTCAAATGCAACATTCTTGCACAAGGCAAGACAAGTTTTGCCTTTTCCAGTGTCCTGAGGGCATGTGCAAGCTTAACAGCTTTAGAACAGGGCAAGCATGTTTATGAACATGAAATGTGAAACTAGAGAATGACGCTATACGAGGATTGAACATGAGAGATTGTAATATCCCTCCCCTTAATAATAAATAATAAATAATAAGAATAATAATATAATAATATAATAATAAATAATAAATAATAAAAATAATTAATAATAGAAATAATAAATAATAACAAATAATAATAATAATAAATCATAAATGTTAAATAATAAATGATATTAAAAATATATACAAAGAAAATAAATAAAAATAGTAAAAATAAAAATAGTAATAACCATACTAAAACTCTAAATAAGAATAAATAGAAATAAAACAAGAAAACTATCAAAAAGAAGGAAATAAAACAAGAAAAGCTAAAAATCAAAAGAAAAGTAAAGAAATAAAACAAGAAAGCTAAAAATCAAAAGAAAGTTGCATGTAGACACATGGAGTGTGTGCATGTGGTTCTATTTAATAGATGGTGAGGAAGATGAGAGGCATTCTTGCATTCCATCTTTCTGAGATTCTATCTTTCATTCTCTTGGGAGAATGGTGTTTTAGGACATAGGAGTCACTGGTAGTAGTACGTTGATTGAGGGCTCGGGGGTGGCCAGTTGTAGCGAATTCTTGCACAATTGAGCCTATGGTTGGGTGGAGAGTCGTCCCCAAAACCTTGTTGCGGTAAGCCTACTTCTACCACAAGTAAGCACTATTCATTTAGTTTATTAATTACATGTTTATCTGGCTAGATAAGTGCCACTCTGATTTAAATTAAATGTTGATTAGTAAAGTTAATTAGATATTTATTTTTGGACTGTTACATATGGTATTAGAGCTTTGGCTCAACCCTTAGGGCCTATGGGCATCTTAGAAAAAAAATTATTTTGTTGGAATTTTTAACTTGACTTGTTTTGAAGTTACAGGATGGTTACTTCCAGGAGGCCGCATATTTTTTCTACAAACCCTCGCTATACACGTAAATTTTTTATTCAGTGCATACTTACTGCATAGTTATATTTTGATGGTGTTCATTTTTAAAGTCATTCCTATGAGTAATCTCCACAGCTAATCTTATCATGTACATATTTTCATATCTGGACTCCTCCTTGTTGTCCCCTGCATCTTTACTGGTTGTTTATTCCAATTTTCTTAATCCAGAGACCACCCAATTATTTATAATCAAATTTCTTGGGAATTGTTGGGGATTCTCAAGTAGAGCCCATGGAGGCATGGAAAGCTTTGTAATTGTACACAACGTGGGGTTTTAAAAGAGAAATTTTTTATTTTACCTTAATTAAATTAATCCATATTTTTTTTTAATGAAGTGAAATAATTTAATTTAAATAGAAAAAAGAAGAAGAAAAGAATGCATGCAAGTAGTAGTTGTCCATAACCCCAAATTTTCTCTATTCTTGTAAAGCCCCTCTTTCCTTGATTATTAAAACCCTTGCGTGATAGCCCATAAATTATTCCTTTTACCTTAGGGAGTTTCCTCCTAATATATTATGTGAATTTTAATGAAAAGGAATTTACAATACTCGATTCTCTTCTGTGAAAGAATGAAATGCAATAAGATTTATTTAATGATAACTTTTGGTACTGTCAATAATTTTTTTGGGTGCCTCCACGCAGAGGGAACAAAGTTATGGATTATTAAATTTTGGGTCCTTCGAAAGATAGTCAAATAATTTAATTTTCAAGTTTTCTATCCTTATGTGATCCACCCCTCAATTGATGCAATTGCGAAGGAAGTTAAATTTCGAGAAAGCTCATGTTGTTTTAAATTGTTACTTCGAATATAGTTTCATGTGCCCACCATGGCCTAGTTCACTCATGGTTAAAATTAATACAATCAGTCTACTTAGCAGTTTTGGTTATCAAGCTTTGTCATAAACGACGAAGTCTATTTTTCTTTATTATTTAATAACTCGAGTTGTCGCTGAGTTAACTCGATTGTCCAGCTGTTGTCGAGTGAGATTATTTTGACTTTACCGAACCCAAATACAAGTGAATTTTGACTATTATTTTGCTGAAGCTATTTTGGTATTAAATTTTGAAGTTACTCAACGTTTTCAGTTATTATGCCCATATTTTTAATCTTCAAAGTGGGATTATTAGTTTTACTAATCACGATGCGGGAATGCGTTATTCCTCTTTTTGTTCCTTGCCAGTAGAATATATGCTGGAAATTCATTTTCTTAAAGTTTATATTAGTCCTTGTATTTTCTCTCATTAATATTTTCAGGAGGGGTATTTAAACGTTCATTTGAAAATTCTCTTTTACTATTTAAGGGATTATTCCTTTGTAATCTCATAATAAAAATACATTTTCTTGAGTGAGTTTCAGATTTATTTCTATTGTATCCCATCTCCTTATTTAAAAGGGAGGATTTCTTGCGGAAGTGACTAACTCTTTAATTTAATTTTCATTTCATTGTATTTATATCTAATTTATTGGATTGCTTCACTTGGTCATTAATAAATCTAGACTTCATTGCTAATTGTTTGATCTCATTGGCTATTTGGTCTAAATTACATTGAGTAATTCGTTTTTATCTCACTTGTGTTTTAGATTGAAGTAGTATATCTTTAATTTCCTAATTAGTAATCTCATCTACGATCATTTACTTGTGCTTCCATTTGCATAATTCTCACTTGCTCCATTTTTCATAACATATTATAAGTGAAGATTTTTAAGAGCACTTTCTATTAAGGCATTTGAGTTATTGTTCTAACATTTTCATCTAATTGTCATTTCCTTTACTTGCTTTATTGATTAATCCTTACATGCTTCATTGAATCATTGTTGTAAGCTAATAATCTTGTCATAAATCTTGATTACAAGTGAATTGGTATTTCTTTTTTTGAAGCATCTTGTTTTGAGAGATGAGGGTTTGACATTGAGAGAACCTGGTGACAATTGAGAGAGAACTCTGTGTGAGCTAACACAAAGCCAGATTATCTTCCACCCCTTTATTGGCAAGGAGGTCCGCTAATCTATTTGCATTCCTTCTGATATGAACGAAAACAATTGCTCGCCCTTCTACAATGATTGCTGCTAGTTGTTAAACATCGTGGTCCAAGCGCCAACAACTTTTGCATTTGTGAGCTGGAGAGCCACCAAGTATGCAGTTGGCTATTTGAGTGGGTGGAGATTGTGATCGGGCTATGAATAGGAAATGGTACTATTGATCTTATTATGTGTGCATATTTCTCGACATTGTTGTCGAAAGGAACAATGGAATTTGCAGGAACACGCATATCCATGGCTGCAAGCTTACAATCTTATGTCTTATGCAGGCAATTTATGTCTTATCCGGGCAATTAATATGGCTAAATGTATTGTAATTTAGGTATTCGATATGGTGTTGCCTTTGCGGGTGCGCTTGCAGGCAGGCCATATAATTAATAAAATTATTTTATTTTGGTGTTGGGGAGGAATAACCTTCCCAGTCATCTGATCCGGTTTTGGGTCCGGTGGTAGTGTCTCTTCTTATTATGGTGTGGAATATTTCTTTGATGATTTGATTTCTTAAATTTCCTTAGTAATTATTTAATAGCCATAAGAATCTCAAGATACAATTGCTTAAACAGATATAAAAAATCATGAATCTGCAGAATTAATATTGGTGATGAATAAATTTTCTTTCAAAATTCAAGTACCTTCTTAGCACAATAATGCCACCAATTTTCTTAAGCTTTAGTCATTCGAATTTGGATTATACATTGAGACAATTCTCTAAGATTTATTCTCACATCATTATGACCTTCTAACTCATGTTTTCCATGGTTTTATACTACAAAATTGTGATTGTTGGTAATTTATGGTTTAAGTATTGTGACTATTGATCATTTATGATAAAGACATATCTTATTAAACTCATAACTCTGATAATAAGGACAAATTATTAACCTTATTAGACTTTGATAATAATTATTATTGAGTATATTGGTTCTTATTTTATGATGAATCTTGAGTTACAGTAGTGTTTTTATTTCTCTTACAAGGTCTCTAGATCAACCTTCTTTTCTTTTACAGTTCATCAAATTCAAAATGTGATATTAAATTATAGAAGTAAGACCTGATATTAAATTAAGTGTAAGTTAAAGTTTGGTGCACTCATTAGTTCCTCATTGGTTTTCTCATACATCATTATATACAACTGATTATTTGGTATGGATACCCGTCCTTTCCTTTGGGGTTCTCTGCTCTCATTACCTGGTAAAACCACTATCTCATTTTCTTGAGTTGTTTGTGCTTGCATAGCTCTCTCCATCACAACCATATAACAAAGCAAAAATCTAAATGAGTCACATAATTAAAGATATAGTTTTATTATGACTCATTGATTCATTGAAAAAGTATATTGGATGGTGATAACCTACCCATAATTGACGATGTATAATTCTCTGAAAGATTGCACTATTGAAATGGTATTCTGGCATGTTTTTTTGTAACAAATCTTAATGCTGGTGTAACTACTCACCACCGGTTCATTTTAAAACACAGTTTACATAGCACTTGAAGTATTTGGATAATTGAAGTTGAAATTTGTTACCAATTAAAGTGCTCTAAAATAGTGAAATCTGTTCCAATTGACAATGGATAAACTCTGATATCTTATTACCTTTAGATGATCATTGTTCACTAGCATCTGTTCATTATTTCATTGTTCAATCTGATCTAAAAACACAGGGATAACATTCCTTGAATGTTGATCATACTATTCACTAATTATTTGGGTTAGATTGTTTTTCTCATTGTCCTTTAGCAATAGCAGTTGCTTGGCATTTCTCTGGTCTATTATTGCAAGAACACAACTCTCTCAATATGATATTCTAATAAATTTAATTTTACACTGCCATTGCCATTCAGATTACATGTATCTGCTCATTTACTACTATATTCTCAATGGAAAATCGTACAGACTTGGATTTCAGTTTAGATGTTGAGTATAATGTTACATGAGGTTTTGTGATTCAAGTTTAATTATATATAGTGGATAAAGATGTCGAAAGAGAAATGGAAAGGAGAAACTTGCTAATGATAGTTCATGTGATTATGGTCAACTTGGATCATAGAGAAGAAGTATCACAATAGGGGTAAGAAATCAATAAGAAGAAACAACCGATTTTAGAACATAATGGAAGAGTTGGTATAATCATGACTTGGTACTCTAAATGTATCACTATAAGGTCTATCTAAGGATGATGCACAAAAAGAAGAAAATATTGGCAATCAACTAATTAACTTGAAAAATCAGGGTAATAATGAAGGTTATTTTAAGGAACTTGTAAGGTATGATAAATAGAATGATTGGAGAAGATAAGTTGTGTGCATAACAACATCTATAACAATGGGAGAGCCACATTGTCAAGTTTTTCATAGGTGACTAACTATATGAATGAATTATGGATAACAAGACGTATGATAAGGAGATTTTATTATGTTGATGTCTTAAAATAGGAAAAGATAAGTGGATTACACTTGGTAGCTATCTTAATGAATTTATTTATCAGGTCTTACCCAAGTTGGAAATAGTAACAACATTTCCAAGGTATATCAGTGCTATAGGAGAGGAGGAAAAACCACAATGATTGGAGGTGAGAAATTCAAGTCAATTTAATAAAATAGAATGAAGTGAAGAAACTTCCATTTTTGAAGCCAATAGACATGGAATAGTAGGAAATCAAGTCAGGGAGAAAAATAAAAATATATCTATGAATATCGGATAGGAGAAAATGAAGGGATGTTCTATCAAGAAGAAAGTTCTTTTAAAGGTATTAATGAGTAGAGCTAGAAACACCATTGGTAATGGTCATAGTGATGATCTACATATTTTAAAAATGTGAAGGTGTGAAGTTGCATGATGACCAAATGATAATAAACGAGGAAGATATAGGAAGGAATGTTGCTAGAAATTTTAGACGGATACCTTGAGAAGGATTGTGTACATAGTGACAAAAGAAGTGAAATTCAATTAATAGAGATTGTACTTGACTCATTGTTTCATGAGTAGGACTTTCCATAACGTTAAAAGAGGTTGTTTCCACATTTAAGTTTCTCATGGACAATGATGGTAGTAGTGTTTCCAACTGTTTCAAAATCTAAAATAATGATACTATTTAATAAGAAAGAGTCTTTTGCCCAACTTGATGAAACTGAATTTATGAGAAAGCAATCAAGTGGTATTGAGATACGAACTTTACGAACTCGACGAGATCAGAAAATATTTCTGTGGATGAAGTGCTGATTGTTAAATAAGTCAACATGGATTAACAAATCCTTGCAAGTAAATTAAGCATGATCATGATGAAAAATGTTTATATGTAATTGCATATAGCAGTATTGGAATCAATAAGCCAAAGGGTAAATGGATGTAAAATCAAAGGATTTTAATTTTGAGATAGATGATTTAAATAATGATGCTATCACTAGGAAGAATATATGACGAGAGATTAAGACTCAAGATGATGAGGCTCATGTGAAATTTAACGATGTACTTAGATGATTATACCATTGGTGTAAATAATCAACTACCTAGTAGAAAGAAGTCGAACTGATTATTGAAAAGTAATTGACAACTTGATGAAAACATATTGACGATGTTTCATGCTATCATGGTAGGAAGATAATGATGTACATATGGTTCTTATAGTGATAAGGTATCCATTCGATAGTAGCAATATTTAGAGGTATTATGATGTTATGTCAAGATATATTGACATATTCATTTACTAAGTGATGATAGGTATTTAATGTTCAATACTCATGATGGATATGATATGCATAACGTGGCATAGGAATTATGATGCTATAATATGAGGATTATTGACATGTGGTTCATTTATGAGAAGTCATGATATGTCTTTAATATAACTATGTTGATGGTATAACTGAAGCATGCGATAGTTCCGTACAAATCTATGACATGCATGAGCATGCAATTCCTTATTATTCATAATGTTGCAATTAACAAAGATGAACGTTCTTATGATGACATGCAAGAGTTTGAATGTGGATTATTTCCTATGATACTATGATGGTATGGTTAATGCATTGGATGCATTTGATTCACAGGACTCCACAAATGGGCCGAGAGGGCCAGTTTATTTGATGATCTCGTGTGAGCCCATATGCACGAGGGAGAATAAGTAACATCATATGGGCTGGGGACAAAACTCAATCAACACTACATATGCCAGTGGTTCCTTTGTCTTGTGTAGCTCTTGATGGATAGCTCTTGAAGAGCTATGGCACCATCTTGAGGAGGCCAAGTGCCTGATGTTCTAGGCTAGGTGTCTGTTATTGGATTGGGATGCCGAAGTCTGGAAGGAATGTAAAGGACTTCGATGCCTGGGGCTATGCGCCTTCGTAGTTGTGGAGGGAGTGGGCCAACCTTGCAAGATGCTCGGGGT
The DNA here is from genome assembly GCA_031772625.1 of Pinus tabuliformis. Taxonomy (NCBI): domain Eukaryota; kingdom Viridiplantae; phylum Streptophyta; class Pinopsida; order Pinales; family Pinaceae; genus Pinus; species Pinus tabuliformis. The sequence continues at coordinate 1,250,944,057 of CM062809.1, forward strand.
CATTGAGTACCAGACCAGATGCCTGCCTTGGGGCAGATGAGGTCTGAGTCAGGCGCGAGCCTTGGGGCCAGCCTTGGACTAGGATACAGATCGGGTCAGGCTTAGCCTGGTGCCGAAAGTGGGAAAAAGGACAGAGATTACTTGAGATTTCCCGGGGTGTTGGGGACTTTCGATGCCTGCTGGTTATACTAGTTCAACAGAAGGTGTTGGCAACAGGAAGTAAATAAAATAATAAATAATAAATAATAAAAATAATGCATTATACATAATTCAACATAACTTCGGGACGAAGTTCCTTAAAGGGGGAGAGTATGTAATATCCCTCCCCTTAATAATAAATAATAAAATAATAATATAATAATATAATAATAAATAATAAATAATAAAAATAATTAATAATATAAATAATAAATAATAACAAATAATAATAATAATAATAAATCATAAATGTTAAATAATAAATGATATTAAAAATATATACAAAGAAAATAAATAAAAATAGTAATAACCATACTAAAACTCTAAATAAGAATAAATAGAAATAAAACAAGAAAACTATAAAAAAGAAGGAAATAAAACAAGAAAAGCTAAAAATCAAAAGAAAAGTAAAGAAATAAAACAAGAAAGCTAAAAATCAAAAGAAAGTTGCATGTAGACACATGGAGTGTGTGCATGTGGTTCCCCTTCCAATGTTGTTCTATTTAATAGATGGTGAGGAAGATGAGAGGCATTCTTGCATTCCATCTTTCTGAGATTCTATCTTTCATTCTCTTGGGAGAATGGTGTTTTAAGACATAGGAGTCACTGGCAGTAGTACGTTGATTGAGGGCTCGGGGGTGGCCAGTTGTAGCGAATTCTTGCACAATTGAGCCTATGGTTGGGTGGAGAGTCGTCCCCAAAACCTTGTTGCGGTAAGCCTACTTCTACCACAGGTAAGCACTATTCATTTAGTTTATTAATTACATGTTTATCTGGCTAGATAAGTGCCACTCTGATTTAAATTAAATGTTGATTAGTAAAGTTAATTAGATATTTATTTTTGGACTGTTACAGAGATCCATTCTTATAGCTTCAGAAAATTATTTAAATGCAAGGATTACACATCAAATAGAAAATTTTAAGCTGTTAATGATGGTAGACTCGGACTTCAAAATAAGGATTCATGACTCCGGGCTGAAACGCACAGGCCTTCACAAGGGAAAGTTTGAGAGGGTAGCCGTTTAAAGCTCATGACCTGAAAACAGACTGGCAAATGCCAAACATACCACATTTGAAGTACACTGGGCTTTAAAGGATATATATTTAAAGCTTTAAGCATCATTCTTTCACAGAAAATCATAAAAAAAAGTCTGACTTAAGCTTGTCAAACCTGTTCCGAACAAGACATGTCCAAGAACAATAGAGAGATCGAAACGAATAAGCTCAACTTTGAGGGCATGAAAATACAGAGCAATGCGTCCATTTTACAATTAATCAAAGACCAAAATCAATCAACCAAAATGATGAGGAGAAGGGGTTTGAAAAAGAAGGTAGGGTGCAGTTGGATTGAGGTTAAGAACACGATTCATACATTTAAGGTTGAAGACAGGTCCCATCCACAAACAGAGGAGATATATTTAATATTGGAAGAATTAATGGTGGAAAATGAAGGCGGAGGAGTTCCTCATTACTAGAGGGATAGGAGCAGATGGATTCAAAGGCATCGCTGGACAGGCAAAGGAGGACTCTGAGGTTCTCATCTCAGATGCAACCTAGAGAAGTCAGGCATCAAATACTGAAAGAACAACCTTTGTCCAGAAAGCCACAAAGGTCCCGTGGTGAAAATTTCCATGATATACTCAGGAACATATACAGACATCTCTTAAAAAAAAAAAAAACAAAACATATGACAGTTAATATGCCTGTAAAACGCAACTCTAACATGTCTTTACTCAAGTTTTATTGCTTTCCAAGGCAATAATGAGGGTATCATTTTCAATCTAAAAACAAATTGTTATATATATATATATATATATATATATATATATATTAGGATTATAAGTCATTATGAGGGTTACAAACCCTTATAGCGGAAATTTGGGTTTAGTGGGTTTTGGGTCCAGATTTTGAACCTAAGCTCTGATACCACGTGTAAGATCCCATCCTAGGGTCTTCTACTAGATCTATATTCTCTAAAATTAAATGCAATAAGAGACAATAATTTATTTTCTTACAAGACATTTAAATGATGATAATTTACCATTTAGAATCTAATTCCAACAATTTAATTAGTGAACATTTCATTTCAATCACTTACATGAGTAATCTATGCATAGAGGAATACTTGTACCGATGGCCCGGTGGAGATGCCCTTGAGCTGCTGCTCCTGCTGGAATGCTCCTCTTGACTACTGACTGGATTTACCTCCCAACCAACTAGGAAGTAATTCCTAGTCCAAGAAACCTCCACAGGTTCCCTAGCCCTCCAAGCCCAAGTCCAACCAGATGTAGTGGGTGTGTCCAAGACCAAGATAAACAATACTCCCTTCCTCTCTCTCAACAATTCCTCCAAAATCACAGCCAACCAAACCAAAAGCAAGACCCAACATCCCCCTTCCTCTCTTCCTCCTTCCCCTTTTATGCCCCCCCCCTCTCCTCTCCACCTCAACCACCTCTCATTAATGTCATAACTTCTCCCTCATCCTTACAATTGACTTCTCTTCTCCCAAGTAAACATGAGAGGACATTTGGGAATGTGATAAGAATAGAGTACATTTTGGGGATGAGAGATGAATATATAAATTGGTAATTAGTTGGAGAGGACCATGTCTTCTCCCAAGTAAATGTGAGAGTACATTTTGGGGATGAGAGATGAATATATAAATTGGTAATTAGTTGGAGAGGACCATGTCTTCTCCCAAGTAAATGTGAGAGTACATTTTGGGAATGTGATATGAATATTTAAATTGGAATAATGGAAGGAGACCATATCCTATCCAAGATTAAATTTGAGAAGACAAGTTGGGAATTGAATAATAGCAATAATAAATTTTATATCAGTAAATAAAATTTACAGTTTCCCAAATGAAGGTATTCACCAATATTTCTTGATAATTATAAGTCAATATTTCAGGTAATGTAAACATTAATAAAATTTGCATGATAAGATTAAGTGGGGCATTACAATTCATCTTTAGGTGGTGTGTATTACTGGAGGACGCAGTGAAGAGGAAGTCGATTTTGCTTGTGGTGTCTTGCAGTGGAGTTTGGGTGAGAGATTTTCCGGAGAGGATGCATCGGAGGATTGTTGGCATTTGGAAGAGTTTTGGCGCTGGAGGAGTGTGCTACCTTGCAGGGTGACTTTCGCACTTCCTGGGCCAGCGCAGACGCGACATTGGGTGCTCACGTGGAGGGTAGAGTATCAGTCTTTGAAGATGAACTTCATCGTGGAGGTTAAGGGAAACATTTGGAGAGGTTATTGTTGAATTTTCGAAGCTTCGAGGAGGATTTCGTTGGTGTTCCTTGCAGGTTGTATTCCTTGAACAGTTTGGAGGGCGTAGGGTCTATTGGAGGCCGAATTTGTAAGGTCAAAATTCGGCCAAACCATTCTGGGTTTTTCTGGGTTTTTGACAAGGATTCTAGAAATAAAGTTTTAGAATTTTCTGAGCACTGGAGGTGAGGTTTTTAGCCATATCTTTGCAGCAGACCACGTAGAATTGCTGAGGATTACACAGTGCTTTTGGGAGTCGATATTGGGAGGTCAAAATCAGGCCAAACCATTTCTGGGTTTTTGTGGGTTTTGGTCAAGGAGCTTGGGGCTGAATTTGTAGCATTTTCTGAATAGTGGAAGCAGAGTTTTTTGCAGTTCCTTTCCAGCCAGCAATGTAGTTTTCTGGGCAACGCAGAGCATTAGAGGAGTAAACATTTTCCAGTACTTGATATCATTCTCTCATCACTTGGATTCTGTCATGCTTTCCATTGAGGCAAATCCAGGCGCATTCATCCATACTATTGTACTTGCTCCATTGATTAATAAAATGGTTCAATTGGTTCTACTTCTGAAGTTTTTATGAGCATGTGTTGTTTGTTAAAAATTTATGTGTTGAGAATTGTTTTTGCTTTATATATCACTGTTTGTTTAAGTTAGGAGCATTACATATATGTTTTTTTAATTTTAATTGACCCTGCATTATATATGTTTTTTTAATTTTAATTGAGCCCACATTATATATGTTTTTTTAATTTTAATTGAATGGATATTTATTTATTTATTATTTAAGTTTAAATCTAATGTGAAACTCTCCTCCATCTTAAGTTGTAAAGCAACTCTCAACACAGTAATTACGTAAACACACGACTCCCTTTCTAAGATGGGATTGAACGATTAAGAAGGATATATATATTACAATTTTATCTCAGATGGCATTGTGAGGGAGGGAGGACGCGTTGCTATTCCATAGCCGAAAACAGGGCTACTGAAGTGGGATGATATGACACTTTATATATGATATGAAACTATCTCTATATGATATGTCGAATGTAACTTGTTTTGTACCTAATAAAATTCAAGTTAGTTTTTTTCTATCGAAGATAAAAAACAAAAACAAAAAACCTTTCAACTATTTATTTGATTGTTATGTTTAGCTCATTCATTTCAAAAATATCTATAATTTCATTTTCTTTTGAGTATAAGGAAGAACTTCTTGACAATGAGTAAATATGTCTCTAGCTTGAGTTTTACGGAGGAAATTTAGAAATGAACATTTGAAAATGAGAGGAAGATATTCATAGATTTGCTTAGGGTCCCATGTCTAATGTTTTCTTAGCCATACTTAATTCCTTGTGAAGGAATAACTTCTTTAAAATGAGAGGGGGCAAACTTCTATAAAATGAGAGGTCCCCAATCCTTGACCTTTCAACTATCTATTCTATGCTTATACTTAGTTCATCCATTTCAAAAATATCAATGGTTTAAACTTCTTTGAGTACCAAGGAAGAACTTCCTCACAATGAGAGGAGGAGGATCCCAATAAAATGGTTTATCCATTCAAAAAATATGTGTCTCTAGATTTTTTATGTCTCTAGGTTGAGTGTTAGGGAAGAACATTAGGAAGGAGCATTTGAAAATGAGAGGAGTACATTAATAAATTTATTTAAGATCGCAGGTTTGATGTTTCTTTAGCTGTATTTAGTTCCTAAAATTTATTATGTATGAGGGAGGAACTCTTTTTAAATGGGAGGGGAAAACTTTTTCAAAAATGAGGGGGGCCTCAACAAATTTGTTGAGAGGGGACCTCAATAAATTTCCTTAATGGCCTTAATTTTGCTAGGGTCTACCTTAACACCTTCATGAGATACAATATGACCTAGATATTCCACCTCCTGTACTCCAAAGAAACATTTGGAAGTTTTTTCATATAATTTTTTCTCCTCCAATAGTTTGAGCACCCTGTCAACATGTTGAACATGATCCTTCCAAGACTTGTTGTAGATTAGTATTTCATCAAAAAATACTAAAACAAATTTTCTAAGGAAGGGTTTGAAAATAGAATTCATCAAGCCTTGAAATGTAGAAGGTGCATTAGTAAGGCCAAAAGGCATGACCAAAAATTCATAATGACCCTCATGAGTTCTAAATGTTGGTTTCAGAATGTCTTCAGTCTTCATTCTGATTTGATGATATCCTGAATGAAGATCCAACTTGGTGGAGTAAATTTCTCCATGTAATTCATCCAATAATTCATCAATGACAGGAATGGAAAATTTATCTTTAATAGTGAGCTTGTTGAGTTCCCTATAATCCAGACACATGTGCCATGATCCATCCTTCTCGTGCACCAATAATAGTGGAGCCGATAAAGAACTTCAACTAGGTTGAATTATACCAACCTCTAGCATTTCTACAACCATACATTTAATTTCACTCTTTTTGGCATAGGGATATCTGTAAGCCCTGATGTTTGGAGAAACACTTCCTGGAATAAAATGAATAGCATGATCATGATCACGAATAGGTGGGAGGCATTTGGGAGTCTCAAACACCTTGGAATGATTGTCCAAGACTTCTTGGAGATTTGGAGAAATAGATGATTTCGATGTGGGAACCTCTAGTGAACATAATTGTGCAATTATGCCTTGTTGTTATTTCTTTAGAAGCTTTGTCATGTCGTTAGAGTTGATTATCTTTCCCGGTTTCCCTGCAATACCCCTTAATTCAACTTCCTTTCATTCCAAAAAAAATTCAAGAAAGTTCTTGAAAATTAAAATTTATCGTACCCAAAGATTGTATCCATTGGACTCCTAGTACAACATCAACACCACCCATTGGAATGGAAAGCATCAGACTATTTTGTTGAGGAGGTAAATCCCCTCTGTGGATAGAGGCGATCCCTACTAGTCCAAACAAGGTCTAGCAACAATCAAACAACGCTAACACGCAGGTTCCTAATTACACATAAAAGACCAATGATGAAGGCCTACCTGGATTCCAACGCTAGTACTTGTAGAAGAGTTGATGCTCCCGTCCCTTTGCCCCGACCGGTCACGATCCTCGTGTACGGACACCTGCACATGCAAAGAACGATACAAACACAAGCATAAAATCCAGTAGATGTAACTATATATCAGTCAGAAAGGATATAACTCAAACATCATCATAAGGACATTAAGAGTGGAACCATAATGATAGTCGTCTATTATTAATAAACAAAGAAGAATACAACCATAGTTCTGACGTCAAATCCTTCTCAAGAGGGTCCAGCCAGCAAGTCTCTTAAGCATTCACCCTTGGAGGTAGATCTCCCAAGACAAAAGCTCTCTCTCACACAAGTTTACACAAGAAAGAAACACTTCACAACCTTCCTTAAGCTCCCTAGCAATCCCACACTTGTCACACCAACTACCTATCAAGCTCACACACTAGCAGCAACACTCCAAGCACCACGAATTCCAAACTAGCTGCTCATGGCAATGGTAGAGGCTTAAATAGGAGAAGGGGTCTCCATGAATGGTGGGAGGATGAGCTTATCTCCAAGGAAGGTGGCTCAAATGACGAAACAGACATGCCAGAGAAGGGAGGGTGACATTTACAAGGCCAACAACCAGGTCTGGAGTTATCTGGAAGGCCGGCTGTTAGAACAAACTCGCCCAAATTGGATCAGCGCGGGTTCAGAACTGCACTGGAGCGCTGACATCGCTGCTGAATAATAGAGAAGGTCATGTCAGCGCGATCAGATATGAATAACAGATGCGCTGTCTCATGAAATTCGACCAACGCGGGAATCACGTGTACTTCCGCGCTGGCAGCGCATTCGGTCTGTTATGGAGCGCCCATCAGCGCGTTTATTTTGACAACAGTCACGATGATAGTAAAACTTTGGCAAAGTGGGTCATTTGGCAACATTAGAGAGCATGAGCATGATTAATTTGGTCTCATGACACAACAGGAAGACTGACAGGGAGACAGTGACAAATTACTGTGTAACATATTCAATACATATTCTCCCATGGAAAGCTTGATATTATGGCACTTTCTAGAGCAATTTATGGTTCCTCCAATTGCAACCATCACTTGACACTCTGGTGCTAGATATAGGAAGCAATTCAATTCCTTGGTTATCTTACAGTGAATAAAATTATGGGTACTACCCGAATCAATCAACAATATTACATTTTTCTTCTTGATATGTGTCACACGGAATCTGTCAAGGGTGCGGACACGACTGACCTTCCTAGAAGTCTAAGACATTCTAATGACAAACAAGACAAAATGGAGTGGTCTTTCTCTAAATACACCTTTTACAACATGAAAACTACAGTGTTTAGGCTTACCTTATTCCAAAACGCTGTTGTTGAAGTCCGTTCTTGACGATCCGGATGAGCTCCTCCTTCAAGTCAATTCCTGCAACCACAAACAATCAAACAATTACCAAGCACTTGCATTTCATATAATAAAACATATATTCAACATGCAGACCAAGGAACACATGAAATAACTCATTAACACAAGCTATTGAGAAAAATAAACCAGTTTGTATTAATAACGAAACAAAGAAACTCTTACAACCTGGCCTTGGTGTTGTGCAAGTTCCTCCCAGGGTCCATCAAGGGTTTTCCTCTACTTTGACAAAGCTCACCCTCTCCCAAGTAGAATCAAGTGAAGACAATCTCTCCTCACAAAGGCTCTAATGGAAGACCTAAATCCTGCAGCATTTACCCAAAGAAAATGTATAGCTCCAACCTCCTCTCCTTCTGGCTCAATGCCTTTATTTATAGTGCTGTAAAGAGGTTATTCAGGTCCACTATCAATGGGATCATCCCCCTCTATGGGTGGGATAGCTCCCTTATTGATGGGATAAGTTCCCCCTTAATAGAGATACATGAACCAACTGGAGGCGCATCCATTTCATCAAACCGACCTCTAGAATGTTCTAGAAGTAACCACAAGTAACTTTTTCAAGATAAAACTCGCGCATTTTGCCTTTTACAGAGGGACGCACCTGTCCCTTAACATACAGAGCGTCCATGGACGCATATTTTGTGAACAAGGTCAGCGTCCCCGCAGGTAAGGCTAGAGAGAACCTGCGACCCCAGAGATAAACATAGTTTTTACAAGACTTTCTCTCTTCTTTGAGTTTGAGATGGATAACAGAGGCATGAGACTTGCCTAAGAGGGTAGCATGACTGTTGATTTGAGCCATACTAACTGTAAGTAGTCAAGGTGACATTTTTTAGTGTAACAGATTGCCCCCTAAAGTGCGAAGCCTGGAATAGAATAGGGTTTTGTAATTCTAGGAAGGGTGAAGCGCTTTATCATTTCAAGGATTGCCTTGTGGATGGCCTGGTTGGAACCTGCAATTTTCAACACAAAATACATGGATAAGATTATATCATCACTGAGGTAGGCATTCCCATACTCAGATTCAAAACTTTAACTAATGGACTAACTATTCTGATACAGGAATGATCTTGCAGTACATCATTTTTATAGACTTTTGTAGACACAGTATGGACGCAGCCATCTGTTTATGATTAGTCTACATAGATAATGAATACAAAACTCCTCGCAGCCTGGATGGTAGAAACTAGATCCAGGGTCTTCACTTCTACTTCCCGAATTGGTACGATTCTAGCCATGTGATTAAATGATTCGATGTCGAACATGGTAGAAACCACTTGATTACCAGTCAATGATGTAAACTGTTAACAAGCGTGAGAGAAACCACCAGTGATGTCAATGGTTCTCAAAGTACCAAGCACAACCCGTGAAATGTGAATAGATGTTTTGATGTCGAACACTTCACGGAATCCTCTGATCGAAAGTCAATGATGTAAACTGACGTCAAAGGCGAGAAACCTGCCATTGATGCATGCAGACTTCAAGGTACTGTCGATTCCTAAGTCATCTTTCTAGATAATGTGTCGATGTCGATAGAAAGCGACCCGTTGCAGGCAAGCCTGCAACACGAAATCATTGTTCAAGTTGAAGAAATGTTGCTGTAAGGACTGACTCAGGGATGGTCAAATGGATGACAAGTATTTTGCAGATGAAAGTTTTTGCTTGCAGACCTCTTGAACACATAACGACACGACAGATGGCTTGGTGACGAATAACTCAAAGTTAATCCCCGAAACCCGGTTAAAGACTTTCAAAGTGATTTGGTCAACTGTGAGGTAAAAGATTTCCCAACCCAGGTGAATGAAAAGTGTCGTGTTCAAGAGTGGTAATAAAGTTTCTTCTGAGACAAAAGGTGACAAACAGGTTCATTCTTCTCTCTTTTCCCCCACCATTTCTGGCAAGTACCTCTTTATTTTTAACAAGCTTGAGGAGGATAACATATGCTTGATTATAAGCTCATCCTTCGGACGAGTCCAACCTAGTTTAAATTCGAACCCTAGGAAGGAGTGGTTCGTTCCTGTTTGTAATTGAACAGGTCCTCTACTGTAAAAGTTTAACGAGCCCAGTATAGGAGAAACTCGGCGTTTTTCAATTTTAGAGAGTCTGAAAAAACTAAAGGAGACTCCACGTTGAACTTTTTCGTATATTTGTGTCCCTCAAGCCCGAAAAAGTATAAAATAATACCTGGGGGAACCGCTTGATCTTGCGACCAAGGAGTACTTTCATAATAGTGTCGTTAACCTGAAAAGTAAAAAGCGATCAAGGACACGTCGTTTTATTTCCTTATCGAGTTTGAAACGACAAAAACCCGGCAATCTTTTCCTGATTTTGCGGTCAGAAAAGAGCTAAAAGGGGACCGTCTTTTAATTCCGTTTTAACGAGTGAAAAAGAAACACTCGGCGATCTTTTCATGTTTTAGGAGTCAGAAAAGGGCTTAAAAGATGACTCTGATATTTTTGTTTGTGAAAAATTACAATTTCCCTCGAAATCCCTTTGTCCTGCACAAAAGTAACACATTACTCATACCTGTTTAAAATAGGCAAAAATACATTCAAAAACATCTTTTCATGGTAAAAAATGAACTAATTCATCCAAAAAACCTATAAAAAGACCTTTTACCATGTCATTTTTACCGTTTCACTGTTGAGGTTGAAAAAGGAGCTTTTGACAAGAAACTTCCCGTGGTTGCTGCGGAAAATCTGACCGTCGGAATCGAACGCCGTCTCATCCAGGTATTTTACACATCCTACTCTGCATTTCTATCCGTTTAGAATCAATTTTTAGGTTTTAGTTTCATTTTTTGGGGGGTTTTGGTTTTGGAATGCGCCTCTCGGCGGACGCAGGTGCCCTTCGGGTGACCTGCGTCCCCCGACTTTTTCTCATACGGGAAAACGGTCGGAAGACGCAGCCCGCCTTCAGGCCAGCTGCGTCCGGACGCCCTGTGCTACAAAGCCGGGGTGCGTCCTCCGAGAAACGCGCATTTCAAAACCCCAACTCTCTCAAAAAACCACCAAAAATTCCCAAATCAATTTCTAATTGCTATTTTTGATATGCAGGGCATTAATCATGTTAGACTGGAGAGAAAGAGAGCACGTAGAGGAAGATGAAGCTGCAATAAATCATCAACCTTCCCTGGATGCCCTAAGAGCATGCGGATTATACAAATATTGGACCATACCGGGCATGAGGGGCCAGGTAAGATTCTTGGAATGGCTGGTTGAGCGATGGAACGTACAAGAACAATGCTTTTACATAGGAGGGCACCAGCTCGAGATAGAGCCCTCGGATGTATACTTTCTCACTGGCTTGCCAAACAGAGGTGAGCAACTCAGTCTTGCGGGGACTAGGCCGGGTGGCCAATCCCTTGATAGTCTCCGCGAGAATTGGTGCACACCTGGGGCTCACCATTCAAAAGGCATAGAGATAAAACACATCACTCTACCGGAACTCAAAGTCATAGCGTTCACGGTTACCAGAATTTGCGGCGCGGCCGCTTTACACATTGCTTCCGGATCCCAAATGCGGATGGCAATTGACTGTTACCAAGGCACCATTTTCAACTGGTGTGAAGCTGTGTCGGCTCATATGAAGAGCCAACTGACCAAGGCAAAGAACGGACGACTAAAGACTTTTGGATATGGGCCTATAGTCGTGAGCTTTGCCTTGGAGAGAATTCCAATGCTGATCCCTCAGCAACTCACTGTTGATATCTTGGGTCCTCAGCAGCCAAAGCTGATACGATGGGTTGCGGTGATGGCCCGGCATCCTGACGAGGGCGCGACAGTAGTTCGATTCTCAGATAGTTATTTTGACTGGTTAGAGGGCCAGCTTTTTGTGATACAGGACTTTCCGTATGCCGGAATGGATTTCAGAGGTGATCCGGACATGGTTCTTCCACAGGGAGAACAATGGGACGACAGAGGTACTTTTTATTTTCACAAGTTTTCTAGTTATGTATTTTTTGTATTTTTTATATATATCGTCTCAAAACTAATAGTAAATCTTTCAAAATGCAGATGTTGGTCCACAGCGTCCAGCCAACCTCCGGCCTTATGATAGACTACATCCAGCTGCACCGGTACCGGCCCCACAGGATGCGACAGCAGAAGTACTAGCTGAGTTGGAGCATGATCTAGAGCGTCTCACGGCAGATATACCTGAGACTACTATGGACGACATTCCTATCAGGCTTCAGCGCTTCGTAGTCGCGGTCCCTGGACCGTTTAGGAGATTTTTGCGTAAGGTAGCCCGCGCAGTGGTGTCGTACAGAGAGCACCACCAGTGATTGACTAGTCACTTTTGTAGTCACATGTGACATTTTTGACTTTTTGTACTATCATTTTGCCGATCATAAGGTGTTTTAAACCTATGATCGAAGACGATGTATATATTTTTTGACACACTTCTATCTATATATATCACTATTACCGGCTTATCTTGTTTAACATATGTGATGAAATGTTTTTAAATTTACTTGCATGATTATCGTAAATGTCTGTCCAACATTCGAGAAGCAATTGCATCTGCTAATGTATTCAAAGACCTTGGAATATGTTGATATTCAATGTAATCAAATTCACGTTCCAAGAGACGCACTCTCAAAAACAACCTTAATAACACAGGATTTCTAATGGCATAAACTCTATTAAGCTGTAATACAACAAGTTCAGAATCTAACCTCACTATCAAACGTCGAATTCCAAATGAAATAGATTCGGATAATAATTCAACCACTGCACTGTATTCTGCAATGTTATTCGTTGTTTGACCGAGGCTTACCCCATGCATAGAAACTAACTCGTCAGAGGGCGAATAGATAACCCAAGCTGCGGAAGAGATATTCCGTGTATTACGACAAGCACCATCAGCAAATCCAATGTATGTTTGGAGAGGCGTCGACATCTACAATATCAAGAGTAAAACCAAGATAAGCCAGAATAATGACGAAAAACCACACTTGCTAAGCTAAGCACACTGACTAAACTAACACACTTGCTAGCTAGAAAGAAAATCTAACCTATCTAAAAATTTCTCCATACCCATCATTTTAAGCATAATACCTCTTTAGGTAAAGTCCATTTCTGGGTTTACCCAAAGAGTCCCCATCAAAATCAACTAACTCATAAGCCCCTTTTGCTAGCTTTCGCTTTACAATGTAGGGCCCATGCCACATGGGAACGAATTTTCCGGCACCTAGCTTATCGTTAGCTTGATCATATAATAGTACTAGGTCTCCTTCCGAAAAACTTCGAGGGGTTACATTTTTATCGTACTGAGCTTTCATTCGTTTCGCGTGAGTCTCGATAGCTAAAGTAGCGTCACGTCGAGTCTCATCTAATTTAGCCAAGTATAATAACCGTTTCTCCTCTTCGGAAGTAGCTGGAAGTAATTCGACAGCCATTTGAAGTGATGGGATTTCGCATTCAATAGGTAACACAGCTTCTAAGCCATAAACTAGCTGGAAAGGGGTGAAACCTGTTGAATTTTTCACTGAAGTTCGATATGCCCATAGCGCCGAAAATAACATGTTATGCCAATTCGTTCGATGGATACCAATGATCCGTCGAATCATGATGACTAGAACTTTGTTGATTGACTCAACCAAACCGTTGGCTTGCGGATAATAAGGAGTAGAGCTATCGTGGCGCAAACCAAGCTGGCTTGTAAGCTCAGTCATCATGACGTTTCGAAAATGGCTCCCATGGTCAGTAATGATTGCTTGTGGGACACCAAACCTAGTTATGATATGATTGAATACGAAAACTGCAGCTGTCTTGCCGCTTGCGTCGAATGTAGGCATCGCCTCGGCCCATTTTGTAAAATAATCAACCGCGAGGATGATATACGCATGCCCCCCGGCCGAGTGAGGGTTACAAGTAATAAAGTCAATGCCCCATTTGGCGAATGGACCAGCGGCAATTATAGGGTGGAGAGGAGCAGGTGGAGCGCGCATCTTTCGATCAAACACTTGACAGTTGTGGCATGTTCTGACAGCAAGGATACAATCTTTAAACATAGACGGCCAGAAATAGCCAGCGCGCAACACCTTCTGAGCTGTGGCATACCCAGACATATGACCGCCACATGCTCCAGAGTGACAATCATTCAAAACTCTCTCAGCCTCTTCGTGAGTTAAACAACGTCGAAAAACTAAGTCTGCCCCCCGGCGATAAAGTGTATCTCCAATAATTCTGTATTGCTGGGATCGAAACCGAATTTTTCGACGGTCTTCCTTGGAAGCTTCAGGCCGAAAGGTTTGGGTTTGGAGATAGATGATTATATCCCCATACCACGGATCTAAAGTGCTAATAAGAAACAAAGATTCGTCCACAATGGACTCCTCTGCCACAGTCTCTGTGTCAGCACTCGGGAAATCACACATCAATTCCGCAAAAACTAAAGATTTCTTAGACTTGGACTTCTCGAACTCCAAGTCGAACTCTTGCAGGATAACAATCCATTTAGAGTACTTGCCCCCTAGCAGTTGTTTTGTCAAAATATAAATCATAGGGTTGCAATCCGAAATAACTGTAGTTTTGCGGAGAAGAATGTAGTGACGAAAACGCTGGACAGCTTGAACGGCTGCCAGGGCCAATTTCTCCACATGCGAATATTTTAACTCAGTGGGATTTAAGGTTCTACTAAGATAATATATCACATGCTCTGCTTTGAATTCATCTTCTTGAACTAACACCATTCCAATGGTGGAATGCGAAGCTGCGAGGTATAAGAAGTAGTCCTGGTTGTAGTTGGGAGGATGCAATAACGGTGCATGGGTCAACGCGTGTTTTAGTGCATCAAAAGATTGTTGGGCAATCTCGTCCCAAAAGAATTGTGCGTTCTGTTTCAACAACCGTGTAAAACCTTTAGTGACCTCGGCGTAGTTTGGGATGAATCGGCGTAAAAAGTTCGCTTTCCCTTGCAAACTTTGGAGTTGGCGCAAACTCGAAGGAGGAGGCAATTTGATGATAGCCTCGACTTTCGAGGGATCGACGCGAATGCCGGCTTTTGAAACAACAAATCCCAGCAATCGACCTGTTTCTATACAGAAAACACACTTGTGGGGATTCAACCGAATTCGATAATGCCTACACCTCATAAAGATTGCTCGTAGGTGGACAAGGTGATCAGCTCGTTGTAAAGAATGAGCAGGCAAATCATCGAGATAGGGTTGCACAATGTGCTTGATGTCATGAAATGCATAAGACATTGCCCGTTGAAAAGTAGCGCCGGCATTCTTAAGCCCAAAAGGTAATTTGCAATAAGCAAATGTCCCCCATGGACAAATGAATGCCGTTTTTGGTTGATCGGCAGGTAGAATATTGATTTGATTATAGCCTGAGAAACCATCCATGAAGGAAAACATCTCACTTCCGGCACAATCATCAATGATTTGATCGATATAAGGCGTAGGATAGTTGTCTTTTGGACAAGCTCGATTGATATCCCTATAATCGATACAGATTCTTATTGTTCCTTGTTTTTTATTGACGGGAACAATATTCGATACCCAATCCGTTAACGGGATCGGATAAATGAAACCTGCTTTCAACAGCTTTTCGACTTCTGCTTTAATCGCAGCCGCTTTTCGAGGGTGAATCTGACGCAACCGTTGCCGAATGGGTTTAGCATCCGGGTAGGTTTTGATTTCATGAACAACAATGGCAGGATCAATTCCCGGCATTTCCTCGTAAGACCAGGCAAACACGTCGCGGAATTCTTGGAATAGGGCCTTGTAAGTTTGGATTTCTTCTTCAGTACATGCGGCACCTATATGAATGTTCTCCTCGATTCCGGGCTTCACTGAAATATCAATGGGAATAGTACGAGAAATATTCCCTAAATTCAGCTCTGAATCAGAATGTTTCGTTGGATCCTGAGCGTCTTTGACATATTCAGCGGTAAAGATAGATGAAAAATCATTTTCAAATGCATCATCCTTAGGTAAAAACGAAGATCTGTGATGGAGATCTTCCCATGGTAGATCATCTACACTTAGGATTTCGCGAAGTTGTTCGTCAGATGACACTTCTTCGGGAAACGTTATCCGTTCTAAGGGTGAGGTGAAAAAAGACTCTTCACTGACCACATTCATTTGGTCGGTTTCGGTTGAATGAAAGTCGGTAAAAGACATAAGAGCTTCATAAGCAATCTCATACGGACTCAACGGCATAACATCACCGAGTGAGTCTAGCTCAGAGTCAGAGGGAACATACCAAGGATCATCATAAATAATGTTTTCTGACGTGATCATATGAATTGTTGCGAACGAAGGGTCTGCATTGAGTGGAGGGAGAGGAAAAGTTCCCAGTAAACCGGAATCCTTAACTAAACCTACACCAATGTCCCTATAAGGGATTGTCGTTTTACCAACATGCTGGATAGTTTCTAAAGAGGTTGGGTCGGATGAAAAGTATGTCAGCTGATCAATAGTCACGATCTTACCGTTATGTGGAAACTTAATGACTCTGAAGACCGATGAACGACCGCTGTCATAGCATATGACCAACTTCGACCCAAAAGAAGGTTGTAGTCTAGAGGGGCATCAACCACTTCCACATCCAGACTAACGGTTTTACCTTCGACCCCTATAGGCAATTCTTGTAGAATACCAAACGGACGGAACCCACGGCCATCAAAGGCCTTAAGGATGGTGGGGGATTGGTTCAACGAAGGAGAACCAAGCGATCTCCAACATTGAATCGACATAATACACGTAGAAGCTCCCTCATCAATCACAGTCCGATGAATAGGCCTGTTTTTGACTATCACTGGAATTTGGAAAGCCATTTGATGGGGGAGACGCGGTGTACTACTTTCTAGATCAAAGATCATTAGGTTCGGGTCCTGAACATCGACAGCTCCAATAGCCGACAAAAGCAATTTTCGTTGCGCTGGACATGATTGCAGCACTTCGAGTGCCGACATTGCTGAAGGTGAAACAGCTAAGTCTTCAACAATGTTGTAATTCTGGGCTGCTCTCGCATGTGGATTGAAAGCAGACCTTCGAAGTACACCCTTGGCGGGCGGCTTAATCACTAAGTCTGGGTTAGGTTTTTCGATCTGTAGTGGATCGGAACCAGGAGCTGAGGTTGATGGGTTAGAGTGAGAAGATTCTGCTTCCTTACCATCAACAGGAGCCTTACTACCATAATCTTGCGATCGAGTCGCAATCCTGACATGAGACATCATCAAAATGGGTTCTTCACTGGCATTCGAAGAAGAACCTATCATCTTATTCTCCTGCTCTGGAAATGGATTTTTTAACACAGCAGGAGTGGGAGAACCTTTGACTATTTTCACTACCTCGGCCCGATGAGGGCAGTCTCTCGTAAAATGATCTTCTTCACAAATAAGACAAGGATATCGAGGTTTGCGTTTTTCGTCATTGGTTTCCGACTTTTCCGTTTTCTCCTTTGGAGCCTTGTCTGCTTTAGCCTTCTTCTTTCCTTTCTTCTTTCCACCGTTTTTTGATTTGGCCGTAGATGACTCTACAGCGTGAATGTCGGCGGTAAGTTCAGGAGGAGAAGACTCTCCTGTCGGAGAATCAGGCAAAGTGATAATTGGAGTATTGGAGGTCTTGGAAGACTTCTTCTTACTCTTCGTAGTCACGATACCGATCATACCATCAGCGGCATGAGATCCCGAAGGAGCAGCAGCGATTTGGTTTGACTTTGGAAGATCCGGAATTTTCTCGTGTAACGTACCCGACTGAGTGTAAACTAAGTCAAGGTATTGTGCCTGAGCAATGACTTGCTCCTCAGTAACTACTCCGGCCTTAGCTACATCTTCAGTAATTCTTGGTAATAATGATTTGACAAACCATTCAGCTAAGATTTGGTCCGGGATAAAAACTTTCACTAATCTCCTTCGACGTCTCCACTCATGAATGTGATCAGAAATGTACGTGGATGTCGATTGTTTTAGCGAAGTTAATAATTCTGTACCATTATCGTATCTGACTGGTAACTGAAAATGAGTTAAGAACGAGGTAGCTAACTGGCTAAAGTTGTAAAAAGAGGCCCGTGGTAACTCAATGTACCACTTGGCTGCGAGACCAATGAGTGTACGCTGGAAAAGACGTAAGCGGATGGAATCATCTGAGATGGAATTTGATGCACACCAGAGGTGGTAAGTCATCACGTGATTAGACGGATCCTCTCCAGACTTACCTTCGAACTTGGGTATATCGCTGGGCAACTTATTTGGCATTGGCGGCCAGAACTGAAGATATTGAATTGGATCGTTCGTTAGGCGCGTCAAGTCGGGTAAATCTAAAGTCGCAATAAACGGTAACTGCCGGTTAGGATCTCTAAAACTCTGAGTCACAATACCAGCCCCAGGAGGAGGATATCCAGGATAACTAGGAACAGGAGTCGCATTTGGGATATTATATCCTCCTGGAAAACCAGGATTAACCGGACCGTACTGGGGTTGCTGAGGTGGTTGATAAGTGTACCCAGGATACGGTTGATACTGGTAAACCGGTTGTTGGGCAGCTTGCCCAGGTTGATACTGTCCCTGGTACGGAGGTTGAACAAATTGAGGTTGAGTAGTAACAACCGTACTTGTACCAGGTTGGCCTGCAGGCATCTGGACTGTGGTTTGAACCGTGGGTCCAGACAACGGTACAGATGTCTGAGGAGTGGTTACAGGGACAGTAGAAACCGGAGCTGCCGATACTCCAGAAGTAAGCATGGTAGATGAAGCGGTAGTTGCTGCAGCCGTGTGAGGTGGAGTACCAGGTGCAATTGGCGGCTGAGTAACTACGGAAGTTACAGGGGTCTGAACACTTGACTGGACAGGTTGCGGTTGCTGGGGTGGACCAGGAACTGCAGGTTGTCCTGCTTGAGGTACCGACTGTATACTTGGTTGCGACATCTGTTGACCCTGTGACGGATCCCATGTTAACATTCCAGGGTATTGACTCGTAACAGGTTGAGGATACTGAGATCCATAGCCGTATTGAGGATAGGGTTGATAACTGTAAGGTGCAGTCCCATATGATTGCCCTTGAGGTGGTTGATAACCTTGACCAGGGTATTGACCCGTAGGTTGATAACCTTGAGGTAAATACGAATACTGGGGTTGACCTTGACCTTGAGGTTGGTATCCTTGAGGTTGATACCCTTGGGGTTGATACCCTTGGGGTTGCCATCCTTGAGGTTGCCATCCTTGAGGTTGATATTGATACTGAGGTTGACTTTGGGGTACATATTGAGGCTGGGGTTGATACCCTTGGGGTTGATACCCTTGAGGTTGCCCCCCAGTCACGAATGAAGTACCTTGAGGTTGCCCCCCAGGCATTAACGAAGGTTGCCCCCCAGGCGGTAATTGGCCACCTTGAGGTTGGTTAATGGGAGTTGAACCTGACATCATATAAACGTCACCTATACTCAATGGTACATTACCACTGTTTCCAACTAATAACCCATGATCAACAGGTTGAGGAGATGCTCCCGCAAAGGTACCAGAAAGTGATTGATACCCAGTAGGAACAGAAGGACCGCCATGTAAAAATGATTCAGGACTTTGTGAAAACACAGATGACTGACCAGACATATTTACAGGAGAATGAATTCCTCTAGGTGGAACCGGAGTACGAGGTGTAGAAAAACCTACTGAGTTGTCTAAAAAATTGGTTAATGCAAGGTACCAAGATTCACTTCTAGGAGGACTGTAAAAGATGGATTCACGCTCCCTTAGATCAAGGGTAATTAGATCTTCAGAATCAGAAACGCCTATTTCTTCCTCTGGAACAAGTTCTTCTATAGCAATTAATCCAACAGGAAGATTTTCGGTGATAATTCTTTCTATTCTTGGTGAATCAGGAACACTAGGAGTTGGAGTAACAGGTTCTGAAATTTCAGGTTCTTCGCCTGTTTCACTGGCAGATGAAAAACTACCAGCAAGCTCGGAAACCGTAACAGCTTCGGGATTGTAACCTGTTTCTAAACTTTGGTAATCTGGATGGACTACCAAGGAAGATTCTCCTTCTTCAGGTGATCCTACTCTACTGCCACTAGGAGGAGTTACAAGGACCTTTAACCCTTCTAAATGACCCGGAATGTCTTCAGGAGATTCACCCCGCGATTTACGGAGTTTTCTTAACAAATCTATTCCGGTAACAATCTCAGGAGACTTGCCCCGAAGTCTACGGGACTGTCTCGGTAATTCCGCCACAATTAAAGATTTTAACTACAACACACGAAAACAAAGTAAAAAATTTCAAATCAAACCACCTAAAGTCTTCTAAAGAAGCAAACAAATTTGAAGCACACGCCTAAATAATCTAGAGCGTCAAACCACACACAAACAGTAGTCTTCCGGACCAAAAGCGCTAGTTGGTGATTAGGCCCAACCTCGCAGGATTCAGTACAGAAATGGTGGGTGGAACAGTTACCCCGGCAACCTGCTTAATGAATAGACTGGACCAAGTTCCTCCACTTTAACCGTCTCGAAGTGAAGCGAACCCCCCAGAAAATCCAAGTGAGTATAACCGACGTCTGCTCCAGGTACAGTGGGACCTTCCCTCCACCGTCACCTTGGGTAGAATCCTAGATATTATGGCCACTAAGGTTACCAATCACAACAATTACACCTGGGGGAACAGTCTAAACTCCGACAGCACGCAAGGGCAGAGTAGCAAGCTCCAATCCCCTTACCGGCTCCTTGACAATAATCCAAGGTTTACCGATAAGTGACCCCTGGCTCCTCGACAATGGTTAATCCGAGGTTTACCGTTTGTAATACGTACTGCCTGGCGTCGTTCCCAACGAGGGAGGAATGATCCCCTCACTGGTTCGGACACGAGCTCGTGCTTCTCCTTTAAGAGGAGCTTTCCCAGAATGTAACTGAAACAATTGGATTTGTTCTACTCAAGATAGACTATCTGTTTGGTTTTGTAGTCTTGGAGAGTTAAGTACTCACCTACTCCAAGACCCTAGCCTAAGCTATGTTGGTGCTTCAGAGCCCTAGAAAAATAAAGATTACTAGATTGATTTTAATTTAAGCGTTACTTTTAAGGTTGTTTCTTAAGTCAAAAGGTGATGGAAGTGAAACTAGTGGTGTGTTGACTCGACTCGAAACCACTACAAAATGCACCTAGAATGATTTATCCACTACTTTACTTTTTCGATGAATTGCTTAACTAAAAAGTTGAGAGAATGCAATCTTTATAAAAGCAACTTCTTAATTGAAGACAATCAAAGAAACAATTCGTTTGTCTTTTCCAAGCATAAAAACATAACCTCTCTTTACATGCACGAAAAAACTCTTTTCTTCTTTCGAAAACAAAAAGCTACTTGAAACAAGACTTTTTAAGAAGATGTTTTTGTATTTTTCTTTTAATAAAGCAAGTAAATCTAATGTAACCAAAAATCAATCTTAACAACTCTTAAAATCTATGAAAATGCACTCATAAGCAAACTAAAGGCAAATTTACTCTAAGCAATCTTAACGAGGCCAAAACTAACAATGATTATTTCTAAGGTGTTTTACTTGATCACAATCAAATCAAGGACTAGCTTATTGCAGAATCAAAAACTAGCCAAAACAAAACTCTAATCTTTTTGTTCTTTTTGTAAAATGGAAATCAATACTTTATAAACAAGTAATTCGAAATTTGACCCAAAACAACTCAAATGGCAAGTTGCTCACAAAAGGAGACTTTACGACAGGCCCGACTTCTAAGAAGGTTGACTAACCAGAGAGATCTAAGGTTGGACAACTTTCTACTATCAAAGTCACTACAAAGCCTTTCCAAAAATCAAACCCTAGGTCTAAACTTCGTTGAAAACCACTAAAACACTCAAAGCTCACAAAACTAGTTCAGGTGAAAATTCTTGACAGGGTACTAAAGGATCTGGGCAGGAAACACTAAGGAAAAACAAAATCTAAAAGCAATTTAAAGCAAAAATGGAATTTTCTTAAGTTTTACAGGAAGACGCAGGCAGCCCGTTGTCACAGGTGCGGCCCCGCTCTGTGCAGACGGCAACAGCGCGTCCAAAGACGCACTGTGCAGTACTCAGTGGGTGCGTCCTTCTGGAAAAATGAAGAAAAACCAAATCTAACTAAATCTAAAGCTAAGCCACCCAAATACTAATTCTCACAGTCAAAAACCAGAAAATAAAAATGATTTTCTCAAAGCAAAGTTCATATAAAGGAAAAGACTCTCTCATTAATGGAATCCCCAGCGGAGTCGCCAATTTGTCACACGGAATCTGTCAAGGGTGCGGACACGACTGACCTTCCTAGAAGTCTAAGACATTCTAATGACAAACAAGACAAAATGGAGTGGTCTTTCTCTAAATACACCTTTTACAACATGAAAACTACAAGTGTTTAGGCTTACCTTATTCCAAAACGCTGTTGTTGAAGTCCGTTCTTGACGATCCGGATGAGCTCCTCCTTCAAGTCAATTCCTGCAACCACAAACAATCAAACAATTACCAAGCACTTGCATTTCATATAATAAAACATATATTCAACATGCAGACCAAGGAACACATGAAATAACTCATTAACACAAGCTATTGAGAAAAATAAACCAGTTTGTATTAATAACGAAACAAAGAAACTCTTACAACCTGGCCTTGGTGTTGTGCAAGTTCCTCCCAGGGTCCATCAAGGGTTTTCCTCT
This sequence comes from Pinus tabuliformis, assembly GCA_031772625.1. Taxonomy (NCBI): domain Eukaryota; kingdom Viridiplantae; phylum Streptophyta; class Pinopsida; order Pinales; family Pinaceae; genus Pinus; species Pinus tabuliformis. Next base: position 1,250,966,573 of record CM062809.1, read on the forward strand.
ACTTTGACAAAGCTCACCCTCTCCCAAGTAGAATCAAGTGAAGACAATCTCTCCTCACAAAGGCTCTAATGGAAGACCTAAATCCTGCAGCATTTACCCAAAGAAAATGTATAGCTCCAACCTCCTCTCCTTCTGGCTCAATGCCTTTATTTATAGTGCTGTAAAGAGGTTATTCAGGTCCACTATCAATGGGATCATCCCCCTCTATGGGTGGGATAGCTCCCTTATTGATGGGATAAGTTCCCCCTTAATAGAGATACATGAACCAACTGGAGGCGCATCCATTTCATCAAACCGACCTCTAGAATGTTCTAGAAGTAACCACAAGTAACTTTTTCAAGATAAAACTCGCGCATTTTGCCTTTTACAGAGGGACGCACCTGTCCCTTAACATACAGAGCGTCCATGGACGCATATTTTGTGAACAAGGTCAGCGTCCCCGCAGGTAAGGCTAGAGAGAACCTGCGACCCCAGAGATAAACATAGTTTTTACAAGACTTTCTCTCTTCTTTGAGTTTGAGATGGATAACAGAGGCATGAGACTTGCCTAAGAGGGTAGCATGACTGTTGATTTGAGCCATACTAACTGTAAGTAGTCAAGGTGACATTTTTTAGTGTAACAATATGTCCTTCTATCTTGAGAGTTTGAGGAGTGGTAATTCCTACCAATGCATTACAAGATATGGTCAGATTCATTTCTTCTTTCTCTAGGATTTGTTCTTCGTGTATATCCTCTTCTTTTGACGTTTCTTGTTCTTTTTCTTCCTCCTCTTCACAATCGATGTAAAATAATTTCTTCTCAACACACTTATGACATTTAGTGTATTTGTTATCACAACTATAACAAAGCCCTTTTGCTCTTTTTTCTTCCAATCATTATGGTGTCAACCTTGTAGGTTGCGGAAGGCTAGGGGCAACAACACTTCCATCTTTATAGTTGTGAGTGGTAGGCTTCCTTGTTGCCATAATTTTGCTTTCAATTGTTCTTGTCAACCTGAATTCCTTCTCCAATGAATCAGGTTCCTAAAGGCGAACCTCATGTTGGATGTTATCCTTTAAAGTCCTTATGAACACATCAATCCTATGCTCCTCTAGAATATCTTTTACCCTTATATTCAATTTTTGGAAGTCCTCAATGTGCTCCACCATTGGACCATTTTGTTTGAGACTTATCAATTAGTTAAAGAAGGTGTTTCTCTTTGTATCCTCATAATATGCTATCATTTCCTCCATATAAATTGACCACGTGACAATTTGTTTACGAGAGCAAAGCCATCGACACCATACAAACTGATTGGGTTCCAAATATAAAGTTGCAATGTGTACCTTTTGTGTGTTTAGCACATTATGGAGATTGAAATATTACTCCATCTGCAGTATCCGAGTTATGGAATCCTTGCCATCAAACTTTCTCATATCAATCTTTGGAACATGGTGGGTCTTCGATCCAACATTAGAGTATGTGAAATCATGATTAACATTTATTTTGTCTCATCATGAGTTTCCTTTACTACCCTTTCTCCATTAGTAAGCATTTTTTGTTGCAACTTTGTCAAATCTATCTTTAAATCTTCCATGTTGCCTTTAAGTTATGCTTCTATACCATCCATCTTAGCTTCCATTCCATTCTTTAAACCATCCATGTTAGCTTCAGTTACTTTTTGTGAGAGCGAAATTTGTTGCACTTGGTCTCGTAATTTTGATATATCATGTTCCATTTCTTCCTCTTCTTCATGTGTCATAGTAGAGCTTTCGGGTTGCTTACTAGGTGTTGCAATTTTCTTTCATCGGGACATCAACTAATGATAATTTTCTTCACTATGCCCTTTTAAACACTTCAAACTTATTTTTCAAACAAAACTTATGCAAATTTAAAAAAAAATTACACACCTTTTATCACTTAGTAGGAGCTCTATATTGAATTTGTTGTATCTCTGTAATTTCGTATCTCCAATGTCTGAAACTTCATCCGGTGGTATCCCTTTAAGTCCTCTTTCCAACCCCACAAGTCTGATCAAGATTGGATTTTCCAAGAAAGAGTTATTTCAAATCTCCCACAATGATTTGATTATAGACTAGTTCTGTAGATCAAACTTGTACAAAGTGCGAGGTGTCACTGTTTTGACCTTCGACCCTGAAAACGATACCTAACAAACTACTATTCGTCCTCTTTTTTCACTTTTTACGAAATTTGAATCCTATGCTTAGAGTGAAAGCTGTGACAATTTTCCCAAGGTAACATGTTTGAGATGAAATTCGGGAGCCTGCAAAAACCTTAACTACCTCGATTCATATCTCCGAAAATATAGTGAGAAACAATCTGAAATTCAGAAATGATGCTCATCACAATTTCGTCTCAAATGTTTTTTTTTTCCATCTTCTAAAGCTTCGTAGAAAAAAAGTTATAGCGAAAATTCCATGATGACCTGTTTGAAGCAGCGAAACCCTAAAATCCAAAGCTCAAATACCAAATGTTATCCAACCTCACGTTGGATGTTATCATTTAAATTCCCTATGAACACATCAATCCTATTTTCCTATGGAATATCTTTTACCCTATATTCACTTTTTGGAAGTCCTCAATGTGCTCCACCATTGAACCCTTTTGTTTGAGACTTATTAATTAGTTAAAGAAGGAGTTTCTCTTTGTATCCTCATAATGTGTTATCATTTCCTCCGTAAAAATTAACCACGTGGCAATTTTTTTACGAGATCAAAGCCATTGATACCATACAAACTAATTGGGTTCCAAATATAAAGTTGCAATGTGTACCTTTTGTGCGTTCTGCACATTATGGAGATTGAAATATCGCTCCATCTGTAGTATCCGAGTTATAGAATCCTTGGCATCAAACTTCCTCATATCGATCTTTGGAATGTGGTGGGTCTTCAATCCAACATTAGAGTTTGTGAAATCATGATTAACATTTATTTTTTTCTCATAATGAGTTTCCTTTACTACCCTTTCGCCATTAGTAAGCATTTTTTGTAGCAACTTTGTCAAATCTATCTCCAAATCTTCCATATTGCCTTTAAGTTTTGCTTCTATGCCATCCATCTTAGCTTCCATACCATTCATCTTAGCTTCCATTCCATTCTTTAAACCATCCATCTTAGCTTCAGTTGCTTTTTGTGAGAGCGAAATTTGATGCACTTGGTCTTGTAATTTTGATATATTGTTGGCTGCGTGGGGCTTGACCAAAGTTCAACATTATTTAGCTAAACAAATCCCTACACTACTGGCTCTTTCGGCATCAGCCCATAGATCGCCGACCGAAGTCTCACTTGAAGCAGTATGGGGAGATGCTGGAACCAAGTTTTCGCGCCCCAAGATGGTCGTGATGTCAATTTATTCCTTCTGTTCTTACTTTTGCGCAGGTCGTTAAGTTCGAGGGCTCTGTTTGTCTAGCCCTTTATTCCGCCCTTCGATACCTCCACGAAGGGGTACTATTGACCTTCGCGTAGCCCTAACCTGCGGTTCAGGTACTTTCGCATTGCTAAGACAACGTATTGCACAAATTCCCAAGTTATCTCAAGTGTCTTACTTATCTTATTAAATGATCACAGTTAGCACCGCGTAAATAGATATTCTTACTTGTATTCAATTAACCAACGTAATTACATACATTCGCGCATCACATAAGCATTTTAAATGAAATTCATACACAATATGACAAGATGCATCAACAGGAAACAAAGACACAAAATTTGTAGAATGCTTCTTTTTATTGATATCTTCAGATGATTACAGAATCTATCTGCCCTGCACACACAGCTGCAGGGGTCCACGCACTTAGCTGTGGACTTCCACCCTAGGCCTCTACGCACTCAGCTGCAGAGCCTCTACCTACGCTAAGACCCGAAACTTAGACTTCTAAATACTTCCTCCTTATCGCTCAAGACTTCTTACTTCTTCCCCAAAACTTAGAGCTTACTTACTTAATTCTTTTTATACTTACTTACAGCTGACTTTACACTTTACAAAATAAGGGCAGACAACCCTTTATGACTCATGACACCTTCGCGCTCCGCGACCACAAAATGCGGAGACTTTACAATTTTATTACAAAATTTGACCCAAAACATGGGCTTTTAGCCCCAAAACTGTCCTTGGGGGATCCCGTTCCCAACAAGCCCCCAACACAAACATCATTACTCATCCTCGAGTCACTCTATAGGCGTGAAGATCTTAGCGTGAAGACCTCCCAACTCAACCTGTATGACCGCAACCTTGGCAGTGTATTGTGCAGCCGCCTGCTTCGCGTCTTCAACCATCTGCTCGGTCACTGCTCCTGAACTGTTGGCGTGAAGCTTTTGTTGAGTTGCTTGTAGAGTCGCAAGCTTTCCTTCAATAGAGGCTGTAACCGCATAAGCCTCATTCAGCCAGGGCTTCAATCATGCCTTCAACACTACTTCCTTGTGCTGTGCTGCATCCACCTGTTCTTTCAGCTGCTTTGCCTCCTGTAGCTTTGCCAGTATCTCTGTGAGCGTGACGGTTCACGTTGTGCCCTTTACCTCATCATAGTGATGTTGCAGTTCTTGTGCTTCTGTCTCCAAATGTTGTACATTAGGGTCCTCCTGCAAGCTCATTAGGACATCAAACGACTGCTCAAAAAGTTGTGTGCAGTCTGCAACTGCACTGTTAACTACCACTATTGCCTTTGTGACAGTGCTTTCACGTTGCACCTTTACTTCTAGCGGATTTGAGGGATAGGCATTCAACTGTAATTTAGTGATCTGGAGGTTCAACTCTAACTGAACCCTCGCCATTTTTGTACGAGCGTCATGCACCCCTGTAGCCAGCTTGCGGACGCGCACTTTGACTGGTTCTTCCTCAGGAATGGCCAACTCTGGGACCATTCGACATGCCTCCTCCATGACTTGAAGTATATTCTTTTTTTGGTTGGTCACCTCAGTCACGATGACAATGGCAGAGTGTCATTGTATTTCCATCTGCTCATTGTTAATCCACTTCTCACTGATCACATGTAGGGCGTGGTGCTCACGGGCCCTTAGCTCCGCAATTACTTCGTCCTACAACAGGTGGAGTGCCTCGCCAGGGAGTGTTTCCAGATTCAACCCTACTCCCTTGAGGGAGCTAATGGTGGGCCTGTCAACTTCATTCTCCATGTTCAGTGCTCCATCGGGCAGCACTATCGTGCTAGAGACCCTCGCGCGCAGCATCTCGGCAGCTTTTGAAGTGACGATAGCAAGGTTGGTGGACACCGTGCCAGCTTGTGACGCGCAGGTCTGCAGCTCTTGTAGACCTGTCTGGATAGCCCCCAATATTAGTTGTTGTTGCTGCTCAAACTGTTGTAGGGCCTTCGCGATGACATCTCGCATCGTGTCTCCAAAGTCATGCAAGTCTCCTACTATGAGGGTGATTGGGTCCAACGACGTCTTAGTGCCCTTGGAATTCTTCCTCAACCATCCTTTATCTTGTTCCCTTGGACGCTTGATGTGGGCGGACATCGCCTGTGGGTCTGCGTCGTGCTGCTCTGTCTACTCATCTGTCTCTTCCTCTGTCTTTGGTGAAGGCGACCTCGTGCCTTTGTCAGAGCCCCGCTCTGTTCCACCTGTTTGCTTCTCCGTCTGCTGAGCGACATCACACTCTGCCTAGGCCTTGTCAGCGGCCTCCTTCTTTCTCTTTTTGGCTAGCTACGTCATCTTGAGCTGGGTCTCCTCCTTCTTGCGCTGTGCGACAGACTTGATCCCTCCCACCACCAAGTTTGTTGTAGTACACCATTCTGTTAGCCAGTGATAAAGTTCTACATCAATGGCCTCATCTATTTCCAGGTAAGGCAAGTCATACCATGTCTGCGCAGGGTTCTTCCGCACCCTGATGGACACATGGTGAAAATCTGCCTTAAACTCCGCGTAGCCTTGCAGGTTGGCAAACACCGTAGGCGACAATCGCGGTTTGGGATTGATGGCCATGCAGATGTTCATCTCCATCAAGATCCAGAAGATCTTGCTGTCCTTGATGCGCTGCGCATCCTTGGTCGCCCACAACGAAGCGTACTTCATTGCTTCTGGTAGGTTTGGCATTACCGAAGGGAATTGTTTGTCCTCTAGCAGCTCTCGTGCTACCAGCACAATAGACAGCAAGAGCCACGCGTAGTGGAACATCTTGTTGAGCTCCTGCGCCTCGCGACAGTTCGCAAGGAACTCATTGCAGAGATAGTCCACCCAATTGAACTAGACTCCTTCAGCGCACTGGGCTACTAGCGCGATGACAGGTGCCGACACCTCATCGGCGTGACACTTCCTCATCACCTTCCTTGCCAAAATCTGTGTAGCCCACTTTACAGTAGGGTCATTGATGCTTGATATGGCATATTTGTGCAGCTTCTTCACCAGCTTAAACTTCTCCTTCATGGCCTCCGCAAGGGCCTGCTTGCCACCTTTTCCACCAAACATCATGGCTGGATTTTCTCCTATGTAGGGCGGCTACGTGATTCTGTGGATCAATCTATCAATGATGGTTATTGGCTCCGCCAGCCACATAAACCCATCATGCACCAAGCATAGCAGTTGCTTGATGACCAAGACTGTAATTGGGGTGTGGTTGTAGTGCGACACCCATAGCATGTTGAGAAGACCTACCTTGTCTACTCCTCTAAGCCACCTCCGCGGCTCCAATGTGGTCATCCCGATGGTTGTATCAATAATGTGGCGCATCAGTTGCTCGATCGCCAAGTGTGGGAACTTCTCATGGTCAGCCAAGTCCCAGTCTTCAAGTTTTAACAAAGGAACCCGTGCCAAGTGCGGTCCTTCAAAAACAATCTCATCCGACAACAGAGGGGTTTACAAGGGGACCTTGCTCTCATCGATATCTTTTGGCACCTTGGTCTTGCCCTTGCACAGAGGGACATACTCAAGCAACCGAGTGATAGGGTCAGCACCCTGGGCTTCAACTTCCTCCACGTCTATCCCCACATCCTCATCATCCATCGGGATGTCTTCGATTTCTTCCTCATCCGGCTCCAAATTGATGGCTTTGCCCTTTTACTCTGCGGTGGGCTTGTCCTTCAGTGGGTTTCTTCTCGGTGATGCGCGCACCGGTATTGCAGGTTGCTTGCCTTTCTTATCCTTCACGCTCTCCTTGGTTGGGGTCGGCTTTGGTCTCGACATCCTTGGTGACTTAGGGACTTCTGCTAATACTTCGGCAACCTTTGGAGCAACTTCTTCTGCCTCCATAACAAGTTCTGGCACCGACTCCTCTGCTATCATTGCTAGGGTATCTATGGATTCTGTGGGTGCCGACATGATTTTCTGCAATAACTCCTGTGTCACCTTCGGCAATGTCTCAAATACTGAACTGGCTATCAAAACTTCGAAGTTCTCGTGTTTCATGTGCGCCTGAAACCTCAACAACTAAATTTTCAAAATGCCAAGTGTTTTTCGCTGGGAAGCCACCTGTAATTTATAGGGCATTTTGAATTCAAATCCGACCATTCCCCCCACATTCACTTCATTAATGCCGGATTGGTGGTAGATTTTCAAGGATTTGATCCATAAATTCCGTCTTAAATGTCGGCCACCCGCTCCATTTGGCCGCATTTCTACCGTCAAATCATGAATAGTGACTTTAACGGTCACTTTCCGGATGACCTGCGCGATTTCTCCCTGGGTAGCGCAGCTCCCTTCATGCTGCCGCGAACCCTATGACACTTCCTTGCTTCACACAATCCTACAATCGCGCAACTCCCCTTCCCGGGCAGTGTAGTTTATAGTCTCACGCCTCCTTGCAGCTACCTGGAGCACTAAGACTGTGCTACCTTCATATAGTCACATGTGTTATGGGAATAAGTCCCCTAGGGCTTTGGGTCAGAACCCCAACATAGCAAGAGTAATCTACAGCAAGAAACATGCATACAACTTAAGAAACATGCTTAAATAAACAAACTATGCAAGGATGAACATACCTGGATGTCCTTCGTATGGGTAGTTCCAGCCAGGGTTCAAACCCTCTGCAAATCTTGATGATCTTTGAATCTGCAAATCAACCAATTCGAATACACATAGCAGCATATAGATAAAGCATTTTAATGAAATCAAATTTATATAATATAAGTAAATGATTAGTTATACATCAAAATAATCATTCATATATGAACCATAATAATAACACCTGACGCATAAACAAAGTCGATCTCAGGAACAAGACAATGTTTCTTTTTATTGTAGAAAACTATAATAAACATGGAAAGAGTTCACCTGAGTCCTCCTCTTTCGGCTCCAAGTGGAACTGTCCTCCAGGTTTGTCTATTCCTAGTCTTCAACAACCTCCTTCCATAACCATTACCATGATATCTCAAGCAAATGGGAGAATATCAACACTCAAGGAAACAAAGGTTTCCTGAACTTGGGGAAGTGCTTGAAGCACAAGGATACTTCAGACTTGATCAGGGGATAATCTCAGTATAGTAATTCTATCTCCTCTCTCCCTTAAGGCCTTCCCAGAGAAGTCCTTTTTTACTTCTCCCAAATTAGTTTTTTAGTTGGGAACAGTTGGGCCACGGGCACTAGGAGGTAATCAATAGGTAAAACCCGTGAACTCCGCCCATAGTTAATGAAATTTATTTTTTTAAGTGTTTAAACAAATATACGTGGGTTGGGTATTGACTAACCCATGTGTTGAGAATGCAACAAGATGATGGAGCTTAGTGAAAAGGAGTCGCCTTCACTAAGTGGGCCCGCAGACTATTTTTGGTGCAAAGTCTATTTTTAGACTATGTCTATTTTCACACATATGGATCATGGTCTATGAGTTGCAGGATGCTATTTGTGGATGATTGGTCATGTTGGTAAAAATATATGGACTTCTGTTTTTAGACATATGGGCGGAGTCTATTTTTAGACTGCCAGGCTAAAAATAGAACAGTCGACAATTATTAGCTCATAATAATATTTGGACTATAAACATTATCTTATCCTCTTGGAGCACTTCAGTTTGAGCTACAGATGTGGCACATGCAACTGTCAGAAGGAAATACGCTTTTCTTGTGGGTCAGTTGAGCTATTGCATGGTGGACTTCAGTTAGAACTCATGTGGTTGAGTTTGGTGGAGTTGATTGAGGAGTTGATGGAGTTGTGTTCAGTTTGACTTGGTTAAACTAGTTGTATTTAGTCTAACTGAAAAATACACTAGTGATGAGTGATGTGAATTAATTGTTAATTAATTCACAAATTATTAACTCATAAAGCAACTAAAGAATACATCAGTTAACTCAGTGCATGGACAGTTCAGTGGAGACAAGTGTTAGAGGTGAGTGAAAGGGCAAGACAGCTGTCAGTTGTGACTATAGTTGTGCATGAGATTTGCACAATCAATGGATTGAGTAATGCCAATGAGGATTGCATGGTTCAGCCAAGGAAATACGAGTTTGCTTCAACCATTCATCATTATTCTCATGCAGGATTGCGTAGTGGAGGCAAGCAAGCAGCGGAGGAGATTTGAACCTGTGATTGTTTCAGATCTGAGCTAGTTTGTGTGTAACAGGTGGAGATAATACTGAGTACTTGTGAGGAGTATTGTACTATGTATTGTTACATGTTCTCAATCATTATAATATACAGATAGTGTGGGGTTTCAGCTGTATGCTTTCCCCGGGTTACATACTGTGTTAATGTGCGCATGCGATTGATGTTTCATTGTTTTTAATTCTGCTAAATTGATGATCAACGTAGAGGAGGTTATGTATTATGCATGTATTCCGCAATAGTGTATAATCAGGATAATATCTGTGAATAAGTGTCATATTATTCAAAATTTCTACACCATGTGTACACGCTTTTATTATAGGACAAAGTAGCGTACATGGAGTAAAACACTGTTTTTAAAATATTTGGACCAAGTTTGGAAGGAGGGGTTGCCCTAGGCCATAAACCAAGCATCACAAATACCAAGGGTGATATTTGGAGCTATAACAGATGCCCCCTAATATATGAGGTCAGAAGAGGTATATGATGGCCGAAATGTATTAAGTATATGGAAAGGAAACTCGTCGAAAACTGAGAAGGACTTCACCAGATTTCAGCCTGCCAAGCCATCAAAAAGAAGATCAGAAAGAAATGGTTGTCTAAGGTGGGCATACCCATGCTCAGAGAAAGTAAATCATATCTGCATATCAAGTACAAGTGGATCCACTATGTATATAAGTATAAAAGACTAAAAGTACATAATGGATCATCTGATCGTGATCGAACAAGTACATGTCTGAACATCACATATATAAGAAGATGATCAATGAAGCTGAAGGATGAAGCTGATCACTGATGTCAAAAACTGATCCTGATAGTACCAAATGAACATGATGGAATAAGATGATACGACATCACAACTCGGATGCCAACATATAAGATGTGGCTGTGAAGGACTGCAACATATAATGTGGATGGTGTCAATTAGCAGCAATAGGAGCAATTGACAAGTGAACCAAAGAATGCTGATGCAACTCAAGGTCTTCACCGACCGCCGTGGTACATTTCTACACAATGGGAATAAATGATCTGAAGTTGACCATGTGAGAAATTGTTTAATTACCTGTCATTGACGTATACCGTTAACAAACGCGAGCCTACTCACCGATAATGATAATGAGAGTCAAGGTACCCAGTACAGTCTAACAAGTGCGAATGAATGATTTGAGGTCGAACACCTGGAAGAATCTATCAATCAGGGGACAATGATGGTTTCCCATTGTCGATAGCGAAGGATCTGCCACTAATGACTGCAAACCCCAAGGTACTGCCAAATGGACTCTAGATCTTTGCCCCAGAGCAATGAGTCGTAGTCAATAGGGAAAGTTCTGCTAGAAGGAAGGCATTAAGGCATTCTTCATCAATCTAGCGCGAGTGTAACCCGTAGGCCAATAATGTGGAAGGAATTGGATGAAAAAGGATGTAGTAACCCAACCGAAGCACATTTTCGACGTACACAAGATGTAGCTAGCGCATGATAGAAACCCTCTAAACCAACCAATAATGAAAGCTGACACATAGGTGAAGAATCCACCAATAGGATCAAATGGAAACTAAGGCACAGCACGAATCCCAATGTGTGATAATGTAATCTGATGTTGAACACAAGGGAAACCACTTAGTCAAAGACCCATGATACTGATCGATGTTGAGCACAAGGTGACCTATGAATAATGAAAATAGGGCCAGGGTGTGGCTCTAGGCCTTCCCTCAAAGCAATATGTCATCGTCGAAAAGGACAAGACCCGCCAGCAAGAAGTCAATGGAGACCTTCTCAAACCGGTACAAGCAAAGGACCAATATAACTGATGTGATGAGAAACAAGACACTGAAAACAAGGGATGGCCGACTGAAAAATAGGTCAAGAGACACCGCAGAGAGGCCGACTCAGGTTTACTTCCCTCGAACAAAAGCATGACTCAATGATGACTATGTGGCAGCATATGATAACTTTGTATAAGTTTGTCATGCAGGAGGCACAAGCGAACTCTCCATATGATTGGAAGAGATAACCAATCAGAGGGGAACTGACTCAATGACAAAGTTAAGGCGTACCTAAGTCAAAATAAATCCCGCCCAAAATGGAGGAGAGACTTTCTTTTGAGTGCTTTGTTCAAGGGCAACACAATTGACTCTAGCTCCCAACAATATATGGAAATGTTGTCCCGTTCCCGCTCTTTTTGGAATACATAATTTTTTTGTCTTTTTCTTTAAGCTGGAAAAAGAATAAAAGAATGCTATAGTACAATGGAAAGAATGAGTGTCAGTGAAACAGATGATCTAGTGGATGGGAACAATCCTATGCTCAATGTAGGGAGGCAAAACTGGTCAAGGACACTCAAAGGGATGTTCCTTCCATGGATCAAATGGTGTGTCAAGTTGCAGAAGCTAAGTGATTGCAGGTTTGAGTTTGCAAAAGACATGGTCAAATAAGTGGCTTAACACAAGTCCAAGTGAAGCCGGCTCAAGGCAAAAAGGTGCAAATAGTCAAAATGCAATGCAACAGTACAACTCAACACAAAGGAGCCTCTAGGGTATAAGGCCAGAATGAAGCGAAGAAGCAAAGAAAAATGAGTCTTCACTGCACAAGTCATGGCGGGACTAAAGAGGACTCGCGAGCCTACTCAATATAACAACATGGGCAACAAATGTTAGTGAGGTGCTAACTACGGTGCCCATGTAAAGGATGGCTCTACCATCGTGTCATGATTTAAAAATCTGTGAGTGAACATGGTTTACTAACCATAACACGATGGGATCGACCCTATGGCTAGTGTATCAAAAAATGGAGGCTAGTATGCAAGATGCAACGAAAAAAATGGTTTCCCTAACCTATATGCCAATGAGTAAATGATACCTGCCATGACGGGTCAGCGGTCATGGAACCGAAATGAAATCTCGAAGAAGCATCCAAAATGTCCTAAAAAAACAATCTATTCCCGACAATCCATGATCGCAAGTTAAAAGATTCATAAGACAAAAATAAAAATCAAGTTTTGAAAAGAATTTAACATTTTCAAAGCTATAAAATGACATTTTGACTCATCATTTGTGCCATTTGTGTTGAGAGCAAAAGTTGTGGAGAAAAAATAGCAAACTTGCCACCCAAAGAATTGAACCATTCAAATCGGATCAAAATCATCAGGCAACCCCCAATTTAAGCTTGCATTACTTTATGGTTGTTTTTAGAAAATTTTATTAAGGTTTGACCGTAGGTATTTATGTTAAAAATTTCAACGCTGCGTATACGCGGGTTGGATGTTATAGACCTGTGTATACGAAGGCCCTACACGCGACTGTGTGTGAAAGGGACCCGAGTATACGCGGTTTGAAATTTAAACACAAAAATCTAATGGTTAGAACACAATTTTTTTCAGGATGACAATCACATGGGGAGAGATGGAGCATACTACCATTGATAATGAAGTTATGAATGATAAACAGGCCTTAGATGCATTGAGGGGATGTGGCTTGTTGAAATTTTTCAAAATGCCCAACATGAAGGCCAACACCCGTTTGCTTGAAATGCTAATCCACTATTGGAGTATCGAAGATGATACATTTACGGTTGGTCAAATGCCTTTGAGGATAGAGGTGGAGGGTATTTACTTTATCACTGGTCTCTCTTGGAGAGGAGAGATTGTACATTCGACTGGCTGGACATGAGGTAGTCTTTCAGTGGAAGACTATGTACACATTTACTGTCCTGGGCATCCAGAAAAAATTAGAAGCCAGATTCTAATAAAACATTTGGAGAGCTTACCCTTGAGGATTCCACTATTCACTATAGCCAAGATAAACGGATCAGCCTCATTGCACCAAGTTTCACGAGTATCTATGAGCTTGGCCGTGGAGTGCCTCACCACTGTTTTTGATTGGTTTACACCTCTTCTTACCAATATGAAGAGCCAGTGGTCCTCCATTCAGAAAGGGCAGACCAAAAATTTTGGGTATGGGACCATTTTATGCTCCTTCTTCAAGAAGGTGCCTGGGCTATGTCCCAGAGTATCAGTCTCTATCAGTATCCCCCGAGATCCTCGGATGGGTAGGTGGGCCGACCTGATGATACGCCTTGGCGGCAGGGACGTGCCGAGGACTGATTTCGATGATGAGTTCTTCTCCTGGTGGGAAAAACAAATCATCGCTGTGGACAATTATCCCTATGCTGGCATGGACTTCAGAGGAGATCCAGACTTGGTGTTGCCACCAAACGCAGCATGGGGAGAGATAGGTAACCATTTTTTAATTTTTTATCAAGTTTTTAAAGATTTTTTATGTTTTTTAAATATGAAAATGAACTTAGAAATATTTTTGATGGGATTAAAATATTGACATAATGATCATGCTCCAGATGTGGGTTCGGTAAGACCAGACGGATTTCCGTGGCACAGGCATCACGGAAGAGGTGCCAAAGAGGCGGCTGCTGAGACAGAGAGAGTCTTATACGTATTCCAAAGAAACTTGGTGAGATTGACTCACCAGGTACTGATGGTGGCCGTAGAAGATGTTAGGGTCCAACCCTAACCCCCTTATTTATGTAATAGGGTTGAGTCATAGTTATAGTTAAATAAAGAGTCAATAAAGCCCATATTAATAATTGTAAGTGGTTGACCCACATTTAAAGAAGGGACCATAGTTAGTTGCAAATGGGCCATGGTATTAGATAGATGGTACTAATAAGAACCATGGTATTGACTCATGGTATTGCATGTATGAATCTTATATAAAGGATAGGGACTCCCCTGGAGGAGCATCGTGTCTTATTTTGTAATTGAGCCCAGCTCTATTGGAGGTTGCCCCCTCGATGAGGCAAGTGAACATTGCTTTCCTTTATGAATAATAAAATACATGCTGTTATTTCTTATTGTTCTCTGTTCTGGGTGTATTTCTTCGCATATTTGGTGTTCTGGTATCTTCTCGTAGGTCAAGAGCATAACAAGTGGTATCAGAGCACTTTCTAGGGCCGGTGGGATCTCCATTTTTAGCAGTTTTTTTTTTTGGCTAGAGACGTGTTTCGGTGTCTTTAAACCACGGGATCTGTCGTTGAGCACATAAACCTGCAGATTTTGGGAGGCATGCATGCAGGAAATATAAGAGGTGGTCACGCTTGTTGGACTCCCCTGTAACCCTTGTGGGTACCCCTTCGAGTAGTAGCGCATTAAACAGAACCGCACACGGACTGTCTTCCAAGTACCCTCTGGGTATATCAGAAGCCCCCTAGGCCCTCTTGAAACCTCGCCATAGATAAACCGTCAGCCATCTTGCTGCTACAGTACACAGAGAACATCACTCGGGGAGATTACTCACGCATACGATAAGGTAGTCAGGTTGTATGGCTAAGGGTATGGTTGATCCTCCTTGGTTAGTGCCCTGAAAGATTGGGTCGAGTACTACTATCAGACCCTTATGTATATTGCGATCTCTAGCACTTGACACTCCTTGAGACCATTGTTCCCTTGTATCTCTCTAGATCAAGCATCATCTTTGCCAGATCAGATCTAGTAGGTGGGGTTCTGTCGCAGCTGCAACAACTAGTTCCACCATTCAGATCTATTAGATCCGCCAATCAGATCTATTAGATCCGCCATTCAGATCTAGCCGTTTGGGTTCTGTAGTAGTTGCCACAATCAAATCCGCCATTGTTGTAGGGAAAAGTATCCAATACGGAATGACCCTATCCCACTCTAAGGGTGATAGTACCTCAGCAACAACCGAAGCAAAGCTATCTAAGATTTCTTCTTTATGAAAGTAAAATAGGGGAGAAAGGGATCCACTAACCGATGTCTTTCGCTAATGATTGATCCAATCTTCTCTCCTTGCTGCTTGCTCCCAGCTGCTTGCTCTTTCACCGGCCCAGCTACACAAAGATCCTGCAAAAAGGCAAGAGAGGGAAACTACAAGAAGCATACATTCATAATTGATTCAAGGATTAGAAT
Organism: Pinus tabuliformis; assembly: GCA_031772625.1. Classification (NCBI taxonomy): domain Eukaryota; kingdom Viridiplantae; phylum Streptophyta; class Pinopsida; order Pinales; family Pinaceae; genus Pinus; species Pinus tabuliformis. The sequence continues at coordinate 1,250,981,995 of CM062809.1, forward strand.
AAATCAAATATACAAGTATAACAATACACCATTGAGACACATGCATATAGAAGAACCTCAAATGCTTTATTAATGGAAGAAGTAAAGTTCAGGAAGTGTTACAACCATAAGAGGCCCAATCCAGCAACACTTCCCAGCAGAAAGAAATCTCCTCTTCACCTCCTTCAAAGCAATCACCCAATAGCTCTAAACTCAAACCAACAACACTTCCTTACATTCACAAGATTCCAGCCTCCTAGACCTCATGAGAGAGCTCTATATATAGGAGTTTTGGAGAAAGGATGAGTCAGCTTGAGAGCTGACTAGTGTCCTCTCCCACTTCAGTTATTCTTCAGTCCTTGAGTCCACTTGGAGATCCTTGCTTCCACTTGGAGATTAAGAACCTCTTACTCATCACTAGGCGAATTCCTTGATCCAAGTGTCACTTTGGAAGCTTCCTAGGCACTGACACATTGAGGAATGAGACTTCCACATGTCAAATCTCGCTCAGCGCAGGTAGCCTTTGTTGGAGTTGACATTCAACGCAGGTACAGAGTGGAGCACTTAACATTCAGCGCAGATGCTCAGTGGAGCAGTTGACATGATCCAGAATTTGCTTGTTTTTGAGTGTTTTCAGGTGGAGAACTGATATTTAGTGCTGTGGTTTGCTGACCTTGTTCCTCTAGGGGTAGGAACAACATGTTTAGGGACTTTGGATCCCTTAGATTATGGACATTTCATGCTTCATGCTGTAAGGCACAAAAATGTCTATAACAGTTGCCCCCTAAAGTATGAGGTCGTTTATCGGGTGAAATGCTTTATCAGGAGGATCCGAAGTTCATTCAATCGCTGAGAGGTGACCTGTAATAAAATACAATACAATACATTATTTTTCATTCTGCTTTCATGATCTAGCTGAGGCGGGCATTCCCATGCTCAGCTTTATAAATTCATTTTGGTACATAGAACAGACGATCGTCTGATGGTAGACTCATAATTCTCTGCTGAAATTATCATCCTTTGAGTAGGATGATCATCTGCTGCAATGATGTACATGTCAAATGTCTTTATATTTCCTGAATATATATCGCAGCCCGGATGGATGAAACTAGATCCGAGGTCTTCAAACTCGTTCGATCTTCACTCTAAGTACAAGTCGATCCATGTGAGAATTGCGCTGAAGTCGAACATGGAAAGACATCGCTTGATTACCGGTCAATGATGTAAACCGTTAACAAGCGCGAGAGGAATCACCGATAATGATAATGACCCTCAAGGTACTGCAGTATAATTCATGTGGTGTGAATAAAGGCCTTGGCGTCGAACACCACGTAAAATCTTTCGGTCGAAGGTCATTGATGTATACCTGTCACCGGAAGTGAGAAACTTGCCATTGAGGCATGCAAGCTTCAAAGTACTGAGGGGTTGTTCCTAGATCAACTTCTTGGATAATGAGCTGAAGTCGACAAGAAGCGATCCGTCAAAGGAGGGCCTTAATGAATCCCACATCAGTGACACGGAACGGAGCTAATGATTTTAGTGGAGGTGAAAACAATCTGTGACATATGATTCAGGGTGGTGGTCATGAATGGATGAAGGATAATGTATGGTAGTGGATGGGACACGGTTGACTCTTTCTGAACGACATCTCTTGAACATATAACGACACTGATGCGATGGATCGGTAGCATTACCCCAAATGTGGATGGTTTGGCGAAGACCATGGTGATGAGACCGGTGAATGAAACAACCCAACCCGATGTGGTACGGAGGAAAAGTGTCATGTTCAAGAGTGACTTGCTACCATTAAAGCTTTGAGGTTCTCCCAATTTTTCCCCAGTCATTTCTGACCAGTACCTCTTTATTTTTGTCAAGCTTGAGGAGGATAACATATGCTTGTTCTATAACTTGCCCTTCGGGCAAGCCCATCGCTATGTTTTAACGAGCCTAGCGATAGGAAAACTCGTTCTCGTCTAAAGACAAGTTTGTCGCTATTTAATCATTTTAACGAGTCTAACGACAAGGAAAACTCGGTCCTTTTCACTTTTAGAGAGTCTGAAAAGGTACAGAAAGTTAACTCCAAAATTCCTTTTTCGTCATCTAATCCCTTAAGTCCGAAAAAGTATAAAACAATACAGAAGGGATGAGTTTTCGGTACTTTTAACGAGCCGAACAAAACAAGCGCTCGATCTTTTTGTGCAATAATCCCTCAGGTCCAAAAAGATTAAAATCTAGAGGAGGGATAGCTCTTCCGGTCACTTTAACGAGCTGGAAGGCCAAAACTCGGCAAACTTTTCATATTTTACGAGTCAGGTGAAAAGAGCTTAAAGAAGACTCGTCTTTTGAGGAACGAGTGATAAACAGGGATAGCAGCAGATTCCAGGTACAGGTTGGAATTTTCCAATCACGGTAGTGTCACAAGGATGGCTAGGTGAAATCACTCTTCGCAGCTGTTCCTCAAAATGGGTAAACAATCATATGGAGGTGAACGATCGGCCAAATGACGGTGGAGGTGACAGGTGCAAACACGACCAAGGCTGATGAATTTACGATCACAATGGTTATTTACCGGTTCATTTTTTCTGGATGAGCTTGAACTCTAAGGGAAAGCCTGCTCACAATCTTATGTTTATTTTTTAACGAGCATGAACTATGTGCTAAAACTGCTCGGATCTTGCGTTTATTTTTTAACGAGCATGAACTATGTGCTAAAACTGCTCGATATATTTTGCATGCCCCCAGCATAATAATGCAAATCGAGGTGCATGCACACTGGTCACTATTTAAGAATAGTAACACTTGAGGTACAACCCATTGCGGGGTTGCGCCAGTGGTATTCCGTCATAATCCATTAACTCGTAGGCTCCTTTTGCTAACACTCGTTTAACAATGTAGGGACCCATCCATAAAGAATTAAATTTTCCTGCTCCCAATTTGTCGGATTCTTGGTCGTAAAGCAAGACCAAGTCACCTTCAGAGAAGACGCGAGGTTTGACATTCTTGTCGAACTGCGCCTTGACTCGTTTCTTATGGGCTTCGTTAGCCAGAGCGGCGTCACGACGGGTTTCATCCAACTGGATTAATTCCAAGAAATGGGCCTCTTCTTCTGAAGTTCCGGGGAGGAGGTCAATCGCGAGTTTAAGAGACGAAATTTCGCACTGGATTGGTAAGACTGCCTCCAGGCCATACACCAGTTGAAACGGTGTGAACCCAGTGGCATTTTTTACCGACGTTCGGTAAGCCCACAAGGCTGAGTACAGGATTAGGTGCCACCTTCTTTTGTGAACCCCGATCATCCTTTGCAACATACGCTTCAGGACCTTGTTGATGTCCTCAACTTGTCAGTGGGCTTGCGGATAATACGGGGTAGAGCTGTCGTGAGATAGCCCTAGTTTGGCAGCTAATTCAACCATCATGTGATTGCGAAAATGCGATCCATGATCTGTAACTATAGCCTGTGGTACGCCGAACCTGGCGACTACATGATTGAAAAAGAAAAGGGCAGCTGTTTCACCAGTGTTATCCAATGTAGGCATCGCCTCAGCCCATTTGGTAAAATAGTCAACGGCGACTATAATATACCCATGCCCCCCGGTCGAGGTGGGGTTACATTGCATGAAATCGATGCCCCATTTGGCGAAAGGCCCAACAACAACTATTGGCTGTAAAGGTGCGGGTGGTCTTCTGGTTTTGCTATCGAAAATCTGACATGCATGGCAACTTCTGACTGCGATTATGCAATCTTTGAACATGGTTGGCCAGAAGTATCCTGCTCGTAAGATTCTTTGTGCTGTTGCATATCCAGATTGATGCCCCCCACACGCGCCTGAATGACAATCATTCAGGGCTTTCTCGGCCTCCTCATGGGTAAGGCACCTCCTCAGAACTGTATCGATACCACGACGGTAAAGCGTATCACCGACGATCATGTAGTCTTTGGATTGGTATCGTATACGTTTTTGTTCAGAGTGAGAGGTGTTAGGCCTGAATTTTTGGGTTTGGAGATAAACTATGATATCTCCATACCACTCATCGCTTGTAGATATCAGAAACAAATTTTCATCCACGATTGACTCTTCCGATGTTTCATCGTTGGACGACGATGGGAGATCGCACAATAATTCCGCAAAAACTAGAGCTTTCTTTGACAAAGGTCTCACATCCGGCGCATTCATCAATTATCTGGTCGATGAAGGGTGTAGGGTAGTTGTCCTTTGGACAAGCTTGGTTTACATCCCTATAGTCGACACACACTCTTATCGTCCCTTGTTTCTTCATAACAGGGACAATATTCGATACCCAATCGGTTAGAGGAACCGGGTAGATGAATCCAGCATGGAGAAGTTTTTCAACTTCTGCCTTAATGGCAGCGGCTTTCTTCGGGTGAACCTGTCGAAGCCGTTGTCTTACTGGTTTGACATCAGGATACATTTTAATTTCATGTTCAACAATACTCGAGTCAATGCCTGGCATTTCATCATATGACCATGCAAAGACATCTCTAAACTCGCGAAAAAGAGCGTCATATATTTCCAGTTCTGAAGGGGAACAACTTTTGCCGACATGAATATTCTCTACAACATCAGGTTTTGTCGAGATATTTATGGCTATAGTCTCTTCAATATTGGATAAGTTTCGCTCGGAATCCACCGTATTTACAGTATTTGTTAGGAATTCAAAAACTGAAGGGTGGTAAAGGTCATGTTGAGTATCTTCTTCACATTCCGGAAGAAGGGAACGATGGTGGTGATCATTCCATGGTGCCCCCTCAATCAACATTGATTGTAAGATTCCTTCGTCAGTCCCATGCACTTTCGACCAAGGATCTAATGGGGTACCATATTCTCCAGACCTATCTACCCAAACGCTTGACGAGCGTTGACTTGGGTTCGCCTCCCATGCCCGAAACATTGATTGCTACAATATTTCTATAGGGCTTGGTGGCAAAACCATCGAATGATCCATGACGACTTTGTCTTCTGCGACCTTCAAGGAAGATATCATGTTGCATGTTGCTACAAACGGGATATTTCCTATATGGATAGGAGGTGGCAACGCGAAAGCTCCCATCATTGTGGGGTCTTTCAATAGGCCTACTCCGATATCTTGAATTGAATGGTCGCTCCCATGGATCATGGAAATGCTTCCTGTAACTTGTGAACCATTAGGGAGGAAGTTCTGTTGGTCGACGACCGTAATCCCTCCTTCAAATGGGAATGTGATCTTCCTAAAATAAGTCGACACTATAGCTGCCATGGCATATATCCATGGTCTTCCCAGTAGGATGTTATAGTCAAGATTGCCATCGATGACTTCAACATCAATTTCCACTGTTTTTCCTCCTAGTTCAACCTTCAAGTTATTTAGGATGCCGTACGGGGTGTACGTCCTTCCATCGAATGCTTTTAATGTCGTCGAAGATCGCGACAAGGTTGGAGATCCGAGAGTTTTCCAGCAACTCATCGACATGATACATGTCGATGCCCCCTCATCAATAATTGTTCTGTGAACAGTTTTGTTGAGTGCCTTCACTTGAATAAGGAAAGCCAGTTGAGCTGGTAACTGAGGATCATATCCTTTGTGATCAAAGGATACAAGATTGGAATCCTTAGGATCCACTCCACCAATTGCTGATAACAACGTCTGCCTTTGGGATGGGCAATTTTGCAGTACCTCAAGAGTCGACATAGCGGATGGCGATTGGGCCAAATCTTCCACTATGTTATAATGCTGCGCCGCCCTGGCGCGAGGATTAAATGTCGACTTGTGTACTACTCCCTTTGGCGGTTTTATTGTTAACTCATGTGTGATGGGGGGTACAACTTCTGCCGAAGTTGTTGTCGAACTACTAGGTTGATCTTTACCTTTGTCGTTCGACGCCTGTGGATTCCCGTAATCTTTTCTCCTTGTCGAAATCAAAGCATCATTTTGTTGCTTAGAGATTGACAACATTAGCACTTGCGACGGGGAAGCATTTCCACTATCAACCATATTTTGACCCGGATTAGGAAACGGATCAGTTAACACGGCTGAGGTTTGGGAACTCTTAAAGAACCTCTTTAACTCAGCTTTGAATGGGCAATTCTTTGTGTTATGATCCTCCTCATCGCATATTTGACAAAGAGATTTCCTATTTCCAGGAGGGTTTGAAGAAGTTTTTTGAGGGGATGACTCACCCTGTTTCTTCTTCTTCCCTTTGTTTTGCTTTTTCTTGCTTCCTGGTTGATTGGAATTTTTGCCTTTATCCGCAGATATGGCATTTATTTCCGAAGCAAGAATTTCTTGATTTGCATTTTGATTCGAAGTCTTACGGGCTTTCTTATTCGAATCCCTTGTCGACTTTGCGTTTGCGGTGCCAATCACACCGTCACCGGTGTGAGAGTCACTATTTGATCCAGGAGGAGGAGGAATTGAAAATTCCGGTCTGGGGGCATCAGGTATCTTGTCATAGAGCGTGCCAGACTGAGTATATACTAAGTCTAAATACTGGGCACGAGCAATAACCTGCTCCTCCGTTACGACCCCTCCCCTGGCCACATCTTCTGTTATAGCAGGAAGAAGCGACTTTATAAACCATTCAGCTAATAGCTGATCTGGAACATAAGTCTTTACCATTCCGCGACGACGACGCCACTCATGTATATGATCGGATATATGTGTGGCCGTTGTCTGCTTGAAATTGGTTAAGATCTCTGTTCCAGTTTCGTACCTTATAGGTAACTGAAAATGGGTTAAGAAAGTCGTGGCTAGGGAACTGAAATTGTCGAAAGAGGCTCTAGGTAATTCAATATACCATTTAGCCGCCGGACCTGTCAATGTCCTCTGAAAAAGGCGAAGCCTTATCGAATCATCATTCAAGGTGTTCGACGAACACCACAGATGAAAAGTCATCACATGATTCGACGGGTCTTCGCCAGGATTTCCATTGAATTTAGGAATGTCCGACGGAAGCTTGTGAGGAATCGCTGGCCACCAATGGGCATAAGCAATTGGATCGTTCGTCAATCGATGTAAATCTGGTAATTCTAAAGTTGCCACGAATGGTAACTGTTGATTCAGGTTTGGCGAGGCGTACCCAGGATACGATGGAATCGCCTGAGCAGTAGGCCTTTGCATACCAGCATAATGCAATTGATGCTGGTATGACTGATATGGCTGGTGGACTTGACCACTGTAAAGTGGTTGATTTAACCCGTTTTGAATATAGGGTTGTCCACTATTCGCAAAGATCTGTTGCTCAGATCCTTGGTACACCTGCTGGAACTGTGGTTGTTGGTACTGCACCATCCATGGCTGTGAAGCCATGTTCTGCTGTGTTATACTAACCGACGGACCAAGATGCGGGGTAATTGTACCCGTTTGGACCTGTGTTGTCCCGGCAGTTGGCGATTGTGGTTGTGTTGCAGGGTCAAGGGGCTGTTGCATTACAACCTGGGGTTGACATACAACAGGCATCGTTTGAACCTGCGACACGGTTACAATAGCTGGCGTCGTCGGGATGCTAGACATAGGTACACATTGTTGCATAGAATACACAACTCTTGGCTGTTGGGGTAACATAGGTACCCAACCACTTGTCGTAACTCCAGTCAAACCTGAACACTGTTGAGAACTGCCGTATGGGTATCCTCCCGGAGGGGGTAATGAAAGGGCATATTGCCCCCCATACGGTAGCAATCCGGAACTCAAGGGTATGGCTTGCCTTTGAGGACTGGATGGCCCAAATTGACCTCCATAGGGATCAATTTGTCTAGTTTCAACATAAGAATTACCGGGTATTATACCGGAAGAACAAACTGGAACAGACCACACTGTCGAAATAGTCCCTGGGTGGACTCCTTGTAGCTATTGAGAGCTAGTTGGGACAGATGGTACGCCGGCAAACATCGTCGGAGTGGCGGCAGGGGGCTCTGCCGTCGCTGTGTCGTTCGACACAGTCCTAGATGTCGACGGTTGCTCAGACATTTTAAGTCTATCCAACAGACTGCCTAGCGATTCTACAGGAACTTCCGCTGGTGATGGACAAACTTCTGATGTAGAAGGAAAAAGAGTGACACCTACTCCAAAATGAGTTGGAGTATTTGCTTGCGGGTCCTCTACGATTTCCTCTATTGCAATCAAACCAGGTGGAAGAGGAAGACCGTCAGGTCCGTAAAAGATTTCTGGTGCCGAAGAAGGGGTTGTTTCGACAGCGACAGTTGTTTGAGGAACAATACTCTCTGGACCGGTTACAGATGGAACTGGTTCAGTTATGCAAGTACTTGTTCTCAGACCAGGATCAGTGTTACTGTCCCTCTGTGGCTGTTGAACTTCTTCAATAGAGGCAGGGATTCCAGAAATACTTGGAGTAACCGGGATCTCAGATGTTGTTGGAACAGTTGTTCTAACTTTGATAGGAGATTTCGACCCGGTTAAGCGAGTTCGCTTTGTCCGTACTACTTTCGATTCTGGAGACAAAGACGGTTGACTCGCAAGCCTCCGTGAACGACGGGGTTTCAATTGACTTTCTTCCATGGTTGCGGATTACTCGATCAACTAAAATACAAAAGGGGGAATTATATTTCCGAATTGAATGAATTTTATTAGACGCTTTTAGACACAACTTGCTTTTTCAGTTTTAAAGAGTCGAGAAAAAGCTAAAGATGACTCTAGTCTCCTTCGATGTTTTAACGAGCCCGAAGTGACAAATGCTCAGATGGACTTTTTCAGTTATAGAGTTTGAAAAAGGCCAAAAGAAACTGCTCTGGAGATCTAGGCAGAGGGTGTGCCAAACCTTTCGCGAAACCACAGAATACGTTTTACGGTACGGGTGGTCGATCTTCATGAATGCTGTGTTCACTGCATCGCGATCAGTAGGGCGGCCGACACGGTTTCCTAAGGATAAAGGGTAAATGCCTATAGGGGTCTCCCAATATATACTCGACGGTACGTGGGAGCACAAGTCCGTATTAGTGCTATCGTCCCTCAGGAGGAATCACCCACCTTCGTAGAGATCGACGGTCACTACGTTTAACGACGCCGGAACACGTCTCTACCTAGACCTCTACTGTGAGCGTTATGTTGCAAAGCGTTGTTAGGTTCATTCAATATATTTTAAGTTGATCTTTTTAAAGTTTGCCTTTCAGGATCACCATGTTATAGACAATTTTGTGCCTTGCAGCATCAGGCATGAATTGTCAATAATCCAAGGGATCCAAAGTCCCTAAACATAATGTTCCTACCCCTAGAGGAACAAGGTCAACAAACCAACAGCTCTCAGATCAGTTCTCCACCTGAAAACACTCAAAAACAAGCAATCCTGAAATCAAAGCAGGTGCTTCACTAGGCTTCTGCGCTGAAACTCAACTCCTCCATGGTGTACCTGCGTTGCAAAGCAGGTAGAACAAAGGCCACCTGCGCTGAACGAGATGGGACAAGTGGCACACTGAGTCATTGCTCTGGAATCTTCCAAAAATGACACTTGGATCAGGGATTTCGCCTTGTGATGAGTCAGAGGCTCTGTTTCTCCAAGTGGAAGCAAGGTTCTCCAAGTGGACTCAAGAACTGAAGATCAACTGAAGAGAGAGAGGACACAAGGCAGCTACACATCAGTTGCAAGCTGACTCATCCTTTCTCAATTCATCTATATATTGAGCTCTCCCCTATGAGCTCAGGAGGCTGGAATTTTGTGCAAAGTAATGATACGCTGTTGGTTTCACTATAGAACTATTGGGTGATTGCTTGAAGGAGGTGAAGAGGAGAAATTCTTTCTGCTGGGAGGTGTTGCTGGATTGGGGCCTTCAATGGTTGTAACACTCTCAGAACTTTACTTCTTCTATTAATAAAAGCTATTGAGGTTCTTCTATATACATTTGTTTCAATGATGTGTTGTGATAATTGTATATTTGATTTATGCTAATCCTTGAATCAGTTATGATTGCATGCTTCTTGTAGTTTCCTTCTTTGTTATTTTACAGGATCTCATTGTAGCTGGGCCAGTAAAAGAGCAAGGAGCTGGGAGCAAGCAAGCAAAGAGAAGAGTTTGGATTCGACATTAAGCGCAAGGCAATGGTTAGTGCATTTCTTCAGCATGGATCGTCGCCCTAATGGAAATACTGTAAATAGAGTGGGCTCCGAGGACGGTTCTTATCTCGTGTCAACCTCGTTAAAAAATGAAACAAGGAGACATGAGGATAGTTCTTTTACTATGTCAACCTCATTAAAAAATGAAACAAATCCCCTTTTCAAAATTCAAAGGTAAACCTTCATTCCAACCACCAAGTTGAATGCAATGAAGCTTGGGGGACACCCTCCTTTGACATGCGTTATTAAGATGCTGGGGGCATGCAAAAGAATCGAGCAGTTTTAGCACACAGTTCATGCTCGTTAAAAAATAAACGCAAGATCCGAGCAGTTTTAGCACATAGTTCATGCTCGTTAAAAAATAAACATAAGTTGTGAGCAATCTTCCCCTAGAGTTCAAGCTCACCCAGAAAAAATGAACCGGTAAATAACCTTGGTAAATGTAACCTTTGACAGCCATATTAAAGCCCTTGTTCGTGTTCTTGCAGTCTCACCTCCATCAGTTCATTTGGCCAATCGTTCATCTCCATATGATTGTTTACCCATTTTGAGGAACAGCTGCGAAGAGTGATTTCACTTAGCCATCCTTGTGACACTGCCATGATTGGAAAATTCCAACCTGTACCTGGAATCTACTGCTAGCCCTGTTTATCACTCGTTCCTCAAAAGATGAGTCTCCTTTGAGCTCTTTTCTCCTGACTCGTAAAATATGAAAAGTTTGCCGAGTTTTGGCCTTCCATCTCGTTAAACGACAGGAAGAGCTATCCCTCCTTTAGATTTTAATCTTTTTGGACCCGAGGGATTATTGCACAAAAAAATCGAGCGCTTGTTTTGTTCGGCTCGTTAAAGCAATCGAAAATTCATCCCTTCTGTATTGTTTTATACTTTTTCAGACTTAAGGGATTAGATGACGAAAAAGGAATTCTGGAGTTGACTTTACGTACCTTTTCAGACTCTCTAAAAATGAAAAGGACCGAGTTATCCTTGTCGTTAGACTCGTTAAATTCATTAAATAGCGACAAACTTGTCTTTAGACGAGAACGAGTTTCCCTATCGCTAGGCTCGTTAAAACATAGCGATGGGCTTGCCCGAAGGGCAGGTTATAGAACAAGCATATGTTATCCTCCTCAAGCTTGACAAAAATAAAGAGGTACTGGTCAGCAATGACTGGGGAAAAATTGGGAGAACCTCACAGCTTTAATGGTAGCAAGTCGCTCTTGAACATGACACTTTGTCCTCCGTATCACATCGGGTTGGGTTGTTTCATTCACCGGTCTCATCACCATGGTCCTCGCCACACCATCCACATTTGGGGTAATGCTACCGATCCATCACATCAGTGTCGTTATATGTTCAAGAGATGTTGTTCTGCAAAGAGTCAACCGTGTCCCATCCACTGCCATACATTGTCCTTCATCCATTTCATGACCGCCACCCTGAATCATACATCACAGTTTGTTTTCACCTCATCACAATCACTAGCTCCATTCCGTGTCACTGATGTGGGATTCATTAAGGCCCTCCTTTGACGGATCGCTCCTTGTCGACATCAGCTCATTATCCAAGGAGTTGATCTAGGAACAACCCCTTCAGTACTTTGAAGCTTGCATGCCTCAATGGCAAGTTTCTCACTTCCGGCGACAGGTATACATCAATGACCTTCGACCAGAGGATTTTGCATGGTGGTCGACGCCAAGTCCTTTATTCCCACCATGTGAATTGTACTGCTGTACCTTGAGGGTCATCATCCTTATCGGTGATTCCTCTCGCGCTTGTTAACGGTTTACATCATTGACCGGTAATCAAGCGATGTCTTTCCATGTTCGACTTCAAGAAATTCTCACATGGATCGACTTGTACATCGAGTGAAGATCGGAAGAGATTGAAGACCCCGGATCTAGTTTCATCCATCCGGGCTGCGATATATATTCAGGATATAAAGACATTTGATGTGTACATCATTGCAGCAGATGATCATCCTTCTCAAAGGATGATAATTTCAGCAGAGAATTATCAGTCTACCATCAGACGATCGTCTGTTCTATGTACCAAAATGAATTTATAAAGCTGAGCATGGGAATGCCCGCCTCAGCTAGATCATGAAAAAGTATGAAAAATAATGTATTGTATTGTATCTTATTACAGGACACTTCTCAGCAGATTGAATGAACTTCGGATCCTCCTAATAAAGCATTTCACCCGATAAACGACCTCATACTTTAGGGGGCATCTGTTATAGACAATTTTGTGCCTTGCAGCATCAGGCATGAATTGTCAATAATCCAAGGGATCCAAAGTCCCTAAACATAATGTTCCTACCCCTAGAGGAACAAGGTCAGCAAACCAACAGCTCTCAGATCAGTTCTCCACCTGAAAACACTCAAAAACAAGCAATCCTGAAATCAAAGCAGGTGCTCCACTAGGCTTCTGCGCTGAAACTCAACTCCTCCATGGTGTACCTGCGTTGCAAAGCAGGTAGAACAAAGGCCACCTGCGTTGAACGAGATGGGACAAGTGGCACACTGAGTCATTGCTCTGGAATCTTCCAAAAATGACACTTGGATCAGGGATTTCGCCTTGTGATGAGTCAGAGGCTCTGTTTCTCCAAGTGGAAGCAAGGTTCTCCAAGTGGACTCAAGAACTGAAGATCAACTGAAGAGAGAGAGGACACAAGGCAGCTACACATCAGTTGCAAGCTGACTCATCCTTTCTCAATTCATCTATATATTGAGCTCTCCCCTATGAGCTCAGGAGGCTGGAATTTTGTGCAAAGTAATGATATGCTGTTGGTTTCACTATAGAACTATTGGGTGATTGCTTGAAGGAGGTGAAGAGGAGAAATTCTTTCTGCTGGGAGGTGTTGCTGGATTGGGGCCTTCAATGGTTGTAACACTCTCAGAACTTTACTTCTTCTATTAATAAAAGCTATTGAGGTTCTTCTATATACATTTGTTTCAATGATGTGTTGTGATAATTGTATATTTGATTTATGCTAATCCTTGAATAAGTTATGATTGCATGCTTCTTGTAGTTTCCTTCTTTGTTATTTTACAGGATCTCATTGTAGCTGGGCCAGTAAAAGAGCAAGGAGCTGGGAGCAAGCAAGCAAAGAGAAGAGTTTGGATTCGACATTAAGCGCAAGGCAACGGTTAGTGCATTTCTTCATTCTCTCTTGCTTTCATAAAGAAGTAAACCTTAAGTAGTTTTCTTTACAGTTGTTGCTGAGGTACTATCACCCTTAGAGTGGGATAGGGTCATCCGAATCGGATACTTTTACCACGAGATGTATTGGTACAAATTCCTAAATGCAGTCTAAGATGATAAGCAAGCTTTATTCAATCTTTTCGACTTATGAAAATCTTAACTACTGAGGGAAAAGAAAGACATCATCTTTTCACACAGATCACAAAGCACACACTAATGCACTTTCTCCTAAATCAACATGCAAACTTACAAATGCAAAATGCAAAATGCAGGTACTTCTTTTCTCTTTCTTAATGTTGATGTATTACAAAAAGAAATCTGTTGTATAATTTTGAATTCAATTTCAAGTGAAAACAAACAAGCTTGTCCAAAATCAAAAGACACCTTAAGATTTACTTGTTTCAACACCAGAAATACATAAATTCAAACCATATGACGAAAGCAAAAGCTCAATCAGCTATGAACAACAAACAAACTAACTCTTAAGATCAATATGACACTTATCACAGGTCTAGATCTAAGAGGTCACAGCAAGACTAGTTCACTTTTCGTTATGGGAAACTGTAAATGATGTAAGAAATACACAAAGAACAATCACAGTTTCTTTATACAACTGAGGCGGAATAGTGGCAAGGAAAGTTGGTTTTAGAAAGGTACATTGACTGATAACAGGCTGCAAAAACAAGGATGAAAACAGGGCAAGAAACAGCAGGGAGCCCCAGTAGCACAAGGCAAGACTGGTTCAGCGCAGGTAGTACACTGTCAGTTTGACATTCAACGCAGGTAGCCCCTTCGGGAACTGCGCTGAAATGCAGACTGCCTTCACAGTGCCTGCACTGAAGAGAGAAACTTGCGTTTCTCTTGGTTTCCGGGTCACAGATTGCTCAAAAATTCACAGTTTTTGGCCAAATCAGAAGCTATCAATCAAGTACACACTAAAGGGTAATTAGGAGGATGAAAAGCTATCACTAAGAGCTGTTCAGAGTCCTTGTGGATCAGCTCTTCAAATCATAAACATGCCCAGAAACTGAGTTAGAGTAGCTGCCCTCTACTTTGCATTTGAAAGATCCAAATGCAGTTCGATTCGGTACTCCCTGTGTTTATGAAATGAATAGCAAAAACACAAACAACCAACAAGATACGATCCCCAGCGGAGTCGCCAATTTGTTGTAGGGAAAAGTATCCAATACGGAATGACCCTATCCCACTCTAAGGGTGATAGTACCTCAGCAACAACCGAAGCAAAGCTATCTAAGATTTCTTCTTTATGAAAGTAAAATAGGGGAGAAAGGGATCCACTAACCGATGTCTTTCGCTAATGATTGATCCAATCTTCTCTCCTTGCTGCTTGCTCCCAGCTCCTTGCTCTTTCACCGGCCCAGCTACACAAAGATCCTGCAAAAAGGCAAGAGAGGGAAACTACAAGAAGCATACATTCATAATTGATTGAAGGATTAGAATAAATCAAATATACAAGTATAACAATACACCATTGAGACACATGCATATAGAAGAACCTCAAATGCTTTATTAATGGAAGAAGTAAAGTTCAGGAAGTGTTACAACCATAAGAGGCCCAATCCAGCAACACCTCCCAGCAGAAAGAAATCTCCTCTTCACCTCCTTCAAAGCAATCACCCAATAGCTCTAAACTCAAATCAACAGCACTTCCTTACATTCACAAGATTCCAGCCTCCTAGACCTCATGAGAGAGCTCTATATATAGGAGTTTTAGAGAAAGGATGAGTCAGCTTGAGAGCTGACTAGTGTCCTCTCCCACTTCAGTTATTCTTCAGTCCTTGAGTCCACTTGGAGATCCTTGCTTCCACTTGGAGATTAAGAACCTCTTACTCATCACTAGGCGAATTCCTTGATCCAAGTGTCACTTTGGAAGCTTCCTGGGCACTGACACATTGAGGAATGAGACTTCCACATGTCAAATCTCGCTCAGCGCAGGTAGCCTTTGTTGGAGTTGACATTCAACGCAGGTACAGAGTGGAGCACTTGACATTCAGCGCAGATGCTCAGTGGAGCAGTTGACATGATCCAGAATTTGCTTGTTTTTGAGTGTTTTCAGGTGGAGAACTGATATTTAGTGCTGTGGTTTGCTGACCTTGTTCCTCTAGGGGTAGGAACAACATGTTTAGGGACTTTGGATCCCTTAGATTATGGACATTTCATGCTTCATGCTGTAAGGCACAAAAATGTCTATAACAGCCATTCAGATCTAGCAGCAGAGGCTCGATCACTACCACATTCCTACTCATACTCTGCAGTTGAGGGTTCGCCGACAGATCTGAATATTTGTGTGGGCCCCTATACTTGGGCGTGATTCTCACAAGACATTGGGCATAATTTACTTTTCTGGGATTCAGCTACTACAGTATTCCTAAGTGAGGAGTAAAACTCCAACCCTTCCAGGACGCTTATAGGAGACTTAGCCCATAAGAATCAGGTCGATGGGCTGAGCAAGGTGGTACCATTCACTTGTTAGCATCAAAATTTCAGGTGGTCCCAAATTTTATTTATTTATTTTTCGTAGTAACGACAAGTGCATTGGATCGGTGCATGGTACGAACCAGAGCTCAAGATATGGCCAATGAGAAGATCGACACCCTTGAACAAAAGTTGGATGCATTAATGACGACTTTCCAGGCCTTAGCTGACACAATCACAAAGGGCAAGTCAGGGGAACAATCAAAGGCATATGCTTTTAATGAAAACATTGAGGGCGAGTCTAGCCACTTCACCTCTTTGGAAACCACCGACAGTCCCATCCGCGACCACCCAAGCTAGACATGTATAAATTTGATGGCTCTCATCCAGCCACATGGATAGCACAAATGGAGCAATATTTCACATTGAATCACATCAGAGATGATGCGACTCAACTGTGGGTAGCATGTACTTGGACAACAAAAGATGGCAATGGTGGCAGTGGCATCAATTTTGCTATGGAAGGCTCGTGACTTGGCAGGTATTCGCAAAAGCCCATTTGGATCACTTCAACCATGAATCTAATTTTTTGGGTCGTCTTACTAAGCTCCGATAGACAGGGACAGTGCAAGAATATATTACAGCCTTTGAAGCCTTAGCCTTCCTCACAGGAGGTCTATGAGATGAGTTATACTTGGAATGTTTTGTCAGTGGTCTCAAAGAAGCCATACAAGTCCACGTTCGACTGCAACACCCAATCTCATGGCTGGATGCTTGTAAGATAGCTCGTGAAGTGGAAAACACGTTAGCGGCCCAGTCGACTCATCCAAATTTCATAGCCAAGGGTCGCCCCACCCAGGCTCCTAGCACTACCCAAACACTTAAGGTTCAAAAGGTGTCACTAGCGGAAATGGCGAAAAGAAGAAAGCAAGGATCATGTTACTACTGTGATGAGAAATACTCCCTGGGGCATAAATGCAAGGAACCCAAATTCTTTCAAATTGATGCTACTAATCATAGTTCATCGAAGGAAGCCCCACCAATTTAGGAACTAGAGGAAGAAGATGAGGACAACCAGCTGGACACTGCACTCCCAGCTACAGTTGACGAACCAGTTATCTCACTTCATGCTTTGGCAGGGATTTCTTCTCCCCAAACTCTCAAAATCAAAGGTTTTATTAAGCATCGCCCTGTAGTAGTCTTGATTGATAGTGGCAGTATGCATAACTTTATCCATCAAAGAGTCGCTGAAGTAGTGCATTGTTTTGTCAGAGCAGTTTCTAATTTCCAGGTCCAAATTGCTGATGGGGGGACAATGAAATGTGAAGGCCGCTGTGAAAATGTCAAACTTCAAATGGGGGATTATCAGCTAAAGACCCACATGTTTTCCATACACATGGGAGGGTGTGACATTGTCTTGGGTGTTGAATGTCTCTGCACACTTGGCCCAATCACAATGGATTTCTAGGAGTTATATATGAGCTTTAAGTAGAACAACCACACACATACCCTCCGCGGACTCCAGGCGGGTGCTCCCTCTATCATCAGCTCGCATAGGATGGAAAAATTGTTAAAAAAGGGCCACCATGGAGTTATAGCCCAATTTAATGCCATCCAGGCCTTCGAACCCACTTCTCTTCGTATTCATCCTGAGATGCAACAAATTTTAAACAACCATTTTCCGGTCTTTGACAAGCCTCATGAGCTTCCACCCTCGAGAGGGGAACATGATCATAGCATTACTTTGGTCCCAGGGGCCCAACCACCAAATGTGCACCCATATAGATATCCGTTCGCCCAAAAGAATTAAATTGAAAAATCATCAAGGAACTCCTGGAAGCAGGCATCATTCATCCTAACATTAGTCCTTATTCATTGCCTGTGGTCATGGTGCTCAAGAAAGATGGGGAATGGCGTATGTGTCTAGACTTCAAAGCCTTCAGCAAGTTGACAGTCAAAGATAAATTTCCCATCCCCGTTATCGATGATTTGCTGGATGAACTAAATGGGGATCAATTCTTTACTAAGCATGACCTTCGCTCGGGCTATCACCAAATTCGCATGAAATAAGAAGATATTCCAAAGACTACTTTCCGAACTCATGAAGGCCATTATGAATTCCTAGTCATGCCATTTGGTCTTTGTAATGCCCCATCCACTTTTCAAAGAATCATGAACCACCTACTCAAACCATATCTTAGAAAATTTGTCCTTGTTTTCTTTGATGACATCCTCATCTACAACCGCACCTGGGCCACACATCTTCAACATGTAGATTTGCTCTTGCAATTGCTTCGGAAGCATAAATTGTTTGTCAATATGTCCAAGTTATCTTTTGGAATGGAAGAAGTTGAGTATTTGGGCCACATTGTGGGGCGTGAAGGTGTCAGGGTGGACCCCAAAAAGATCCAGGCAATGCAGGATTGGCCTCAACCAAAGACCTTGAAGAGCTTGAGAGGATTTTTGGGTCTCACAGGCTACTATCACAAATTTGTCCGCAATTATGGTCGCATTGCTAGACCCCTCACTCACCTTCTCAAGAAAAATTCATTTCTCTAGAATGATGAAGCACAATAGGCATTTATAGCTCTCAAACATGCCATGTGTTCCACTCTCGTATTAGCACTACCCGACTTCACCAAATCTTTTGTGATTGAATGTGATGCTTTAGGTACAAGTATTGGGGCGGTCTTAATGCAGGAAGGTCGACCCTTGGCCTTCACTAGCCAACAACTAAGTGGGACAAATCTGGGACAATCTACCTATGAGAAGGAGATGATGGCCATCTTACATGCAGTAGATACCTGGTGACCATACTTATTGGGGCGACGTTTCCAAATCTACACAGACCATCAAAGCCTTAAATATTTTTTGGAGCAATGCCTATCCTCGCCACAACAAAATAAATGGCTCGCCAAAATGTTGGGATATGATTATGAGATAATCTATAATAAAGGGTGCAAAAATGTTGTAGTAGATGCTTTATCATGCCAATTTGAGGAGGAAAGCACCCTGCTCGCAATCTCCCTTCCCATTCCAGAATGGATTGAAGAGGCTTGCAAGGAATGGTTTTCACATCCTTTGCTCTCCCAACTCATTAATAAATTGCAGGCGGATCCAAATTCCACAGCGGGCTACTCTTGGCAGGATGAGATTCTTCACTACAAGGACAGAGTTGTGATATCACCAACATCCACCCTCAAAAGTCGCATTTTGGCGGAGTTGCACTCATCTCTCACTACAGGCCATTCAGGCTTTCAGAAGACTTATGCTCGCACTCGACGTTCATTCTTTTGGACAGGCATGAAAAAGGACATTCTTACTTTTGTAGCTGAGTGTGACATATTTCAGCACCACAAAGGAGAAATAGTCAAATCCCCAGGCACATTACAGCCATTGCCCATCCCGGCCTCAAGCTGGACGGAAGTTTCTATGGACTTCATTACGGGTCTTCCGAAGTCAAGCAACAAGTCAGTCATCATGGTGGTTGTGGACAGACTTTCTAAGTATGCTCATTTTTGCGCCCTACCCCACCCTTTTACACTGGCTTTGGTGGATCAACCTTTCATGGACCAGATCTTCAAATTGCATGGCATGCCCACTTCCATTATGTCTGATCGTGACTCGATCTTCACCAGTAACTTTTGGCAAGAACTCTTCAGGCTCCAAGGTACCCAACTACAACTCAGTACTTCCTATCATCCCCAAACTGATGGTCAAACTGAAGCAGTCAACAAATATATGGAGACCTACCTAAGGTGTTTCACTTCAGAAAAGCAACATCTGTGGGTACAGTGGTTACCTCTAGCCGAATGGTGGTATAACACTAATTATCATGCCACCACTAAAATGGCTCCATATGAAGCAGTTTATGGTCAACTCCCTTCTTCACCTACTTCTTATATCCAGGGTTACTCGAAGGTACAAGAAGTGGATCAACTCCTACAGAACTACACAACCATGCTAGCCCACCTCAGAGAGAAACTCCATCAAGCTCAAAACCGCATGAAACAACAGGAAGATCAACATCGTTTAGAACGCAAATTTCAAGTAGGGGATTAGGAATTTTTTAGGCTGCAACCATATAAGCAAACATCACTCAAAGACAAGGTTTGTCAGAAATTGTCTCCAAAATTCTACGAACCGTATCAAGTACTTCAGCGCATCGGAGAAGTAGCTTACAAGCTAGCTTTGCCACCCACTGCAAAAATCCATCCAGTCTTCCATGTCTCATGCCTCTAGAAAGTGATTGGGAACCATTGCCGAATTCAAACCAGTCTACTGGAATTGGACAAAGAAGGTTCAATCTGGCTCCAACTTGAACAGGTTCTTGACATGCAAGAACGACACCTGCGCAGCCGCACGATCAAGGAAGTCCTCGTCAAGTGGAAAGACACCTCTCCAAAAGATGCGACCTGGGAACCAGCCACTGTCCTTCAGCAGTTTCCACAGCTTCAGCGTTGAGGACAAGGCTATTTTTATGGGGGAGGGCATGTTAGGGTCCAACCCTAACCCCCTTATTTATGTAATAGGGTGGAGTCATAGTTATAGTTAAGTAAAGAGTCAATAAAGCCCATATTAATAATTGTAAGTGGTTGACCCGCATTTAAAGAAGGGAACACAGTGAGTTGTAAATGGACCATGGTATTAGATAGATGGTATTAATAAGAACCATGGTATTGCATCCTATATAAAGGATAGAGACTCCCCTCGAGAAGCATCGTGTCTTATTTTATAATTGAGCGCAACTCTATTGGAGGTTTCCCCCTCGATGAGGCAAGTGAACATTGCTTTCCTTTTTGAATAATAAAATACATGTTGTTATTTCTTATTGTTCTGTGTTTTGGGTATATTTCTTCACATATTTGGTATTTGGTATCTTCTCGCAGGTCAAGAGCATAACAGAAGACCTACTTGAGGAGATGCAGCGCCGCGTTGTAGGAGTACCACAAGACTAGCTTCACGTACTTCAGCATGTGGCCAATGCAGTAGCACCTTCTTAGCCACTCATCCTGAGTTGGGTCGATAGATAGACTGGACATGATTATGGGCATTTAGTTCCGATTTTGTATATTATTTTTTAACACTTTATGTACACACGGGCAGTCTTATGATATATATATATACATATATATATATATATATATATATATATATATATATATATATATATATATATATATATAGATATATACAGTTCCAAATTTTTGATGTTTGTTTTTAACTTGATGAATGATTGATATCACAAAAATTCCCGACAAAATATGCACAAAAATATAACATATACAAAGAAGTAATTGCTCGGCCAAAACCTAAGCAAAATGCCTCTTAAGGTAGAGCCCATCAGGGGGCTTCGCCAGCTTGTTTCTAGAGATGTTTATACGTACAGTCCTAGAGCCAATCAATATATTACCTTTGGCAGATAACTGTGTCGGAGCCAAGGGAACCGTACAAACATCACTAGTAAGTAGATTGGAGGACCTAGATTTGATTTCACGCAAAGGAGGAAGAAAATATGAATGATGATGTAAATCTTCCAATGGTCAATCTACAATCATCATTGCTTCGAAAATTGATTAATCAGATGGAAAAGATGTATCTAAACAATCCAAAGCAAAAGTGGAGTCGAAGGTCCAAGCAGGAGCCACATCACCATCTAACTCCTTTTCCGAAGAAGGAGTGGGATGGTCATTTGTAGAGTTATCAATATATTCATATCTAAGCTCTACTGCAGACATAGGAGATTCTATTCCACCCACCTGCCCTTCATCTGACGTGGTCGCGAATGAAGGTAAGGTCCCAGGATCCAAAAAATAATGAGTTGGAACAAACTCTTTCCATAAAGGCTCCTTGGAGGATGAAATTGTATCGATTCTAGCTGTAGGAGGGGGAAGATCAAATACACCCATCAAGGAAGAATACATCCCTACTCCTAAATTCTCTATAGGTTGACGAGGATTATCCACCAATGGAACAGTAGAATCCAAAGTTGCACGAGAATCACCCGGAGAATAATCCAATTGATCAACTTTAACAATTCTCCCCTCGTGAGGAAAATAGAGGATGCGGAATAAAGATGACACTATGAAATCCATTTCATAAATCCAATTCCTTCCTAAGAGGATATTGTAATCTAGGTTGGCATCAACAATTTCTACTTCTATATTAACGACCTTTCCTCCAACAAATATAGGAAAGGCCAGGATAATCCCTGTGGCCTATGAGAATGTCCATCAAATGTTGTCAAGAGAGTGGGTGAAGGAACAGTTGCAGGTGATCCAGTTGCCTTCCAACATGACATAGACATTACGCATGTGGAAGCTCCCTCATCTATTACTGTCTGAAAAATATTGGTTTTCCAGTAAGTAGACTTTATCTGAAAAGCGATATGATGAGGAAGTCTCTTTTTGACATTGAGCATGTCAAAAGTGAGCGCTAAATAACTTTTTGGATCTACTACTCCCATTGCCGAAAGCAAAGCACTTCGTTGAGTTGGACATGACTAGAGTACCTCTAAAGCAGACATAGCGCAAGGACTTTGAGCCATATCTTCTACAATCGAGTAGTTCTGGGCTGCCCTAGCATTAGGGTTAACAGTTGCACACTTGGTGGAACCTTTCAGTATCCGAGGTATAGACTCGATAGAGGGTCACATAATATGAAGTGGGTCCACAGTTCCGAGAATAGATTTATCCTTAGATGTTTCTGCTTCACCATAATCCCATGACTTTGTAGCCGCATTGACATGAGAACTCATCATGAAAACATTTGAGGAATTGTCCCCCTCCTGGTTGCCCCCAGCAGAGGTACCAGGGTTTGAGTTCACGCCAGCAAGAAACTGCTTCCCTTGGGGGAAAGGGTTAGTTAAGATAACGTGGGGGCTAGAAGACCCTTGCTGCACTAACAAGCGCAGAGCATCTTGAATTTTCAGGCAGAGATGAGTCGAATGATCTCCACTACACAACTTGCATGGAAATTTAACTTTCTTCTTAGACTCTTTTCTACCCTCATTGACACCATTTTCGGGCTTATTTGCATTACCCTTCCCTTCCTGATTCTTCTTTTTACCTTGTCCCTTCTTCTTCCCATAAGATTGTTGATTTCCTTTGGGTTTAGAGGCCTGGACGACATTTATGGAAGAAGGTTGGGAAGGTGAAGGAGTGGATGATGCAGCCTGATTGGAAGAAGCAGTTTGTAGAGACAACTGCTGCAATTGGTTCAAGAAGTTCACGGTATTGGCATCAACCGATCCGATTATACCATCAGCATGAGGGCTTGGCTTCGGTTTGGCTACATCAACCATGGATCTAAGAGCATCAGGCAAGACTTTCTGAAGAGTCCTAGACTGAGAATATATCAGTTCTAATTGCTGTGCGCGAAAGATAGCCTGCTCTTCCGAATAGACACTGGACATATAAACATCCTTGGAGATCTCGAGTTGTAATGATTTTAAAAACCATTCGAGACAGAATTCAGGTGGAATTTCGGCTTTGATGAGCCTCTTTCTTCGTCTCCATTCTTGGATATGATCTGAAATGTGAGTGGCCGTGTCCTGATGAAAATTGGCCAGAAGTTCAGTTTCGGCTTCGTAATGGACATACAACTGAAAATGTTTTAAGAAAATTTTAGCCAAATCGACGAAAGAAGTAAAAGTGCCCCTTGGAAACTCTATATACCACTTAGCCGCATTTCCTGTTAAGGTGCGCTGAAATAACCTCAACCTGATCGAATCCTTGATCAGGGAGTTTGATGAGCACCATAAATGGAATGTGGTTACATGGTTGCCTGGGTCTTCACCATTCTTCCCTTCGAATTTCAGAATATCCGACAGAAGTTTGGTTGGGACCGGAGGCCAAGCCGGATTGTATGTAATTGGATCATTTGTCAAATTAGTCAAGTCTGGCAGATTAAGCGTGGCCAGAAATGGAAGTCATGGAGGACCTTGGGGATTCAACCCAGATGGGGTGGGGTTCCCAAAAGTCTGAAAAGAATGACCTAGGTTTTGAAAGGCACTAGGTTGCCTGAAGTAACTGTTAGAACCTACTGGACCAAAAGGTGACCCTTGTGGTCCAGCAAAACTTGGAGTTTGACCAACGAAGTATTGTAAGGAGCCGATAGCCCTTGGTAAGGGTTCCAAGCATTAGCTAAGGGTGGAAAAATTTGAAATGAATTGACCGAGGAGTACAACACATTCCCTTGTTGGCCGAAAAATGGATTCCCAGCTCCTATCCCACTAACCACAGGGTTTGTCCAACTCTGAAAGGGATTGCTGCCTTGACTTGTAAAAGGAAAAGGCATAGATCCTACTGTCAGATTGGAATGTGGTATATGACCACTTCCAAACAGGAAACCCTGAAAATAATCTGATCCACTCATCATGGACGTGGAGGCGGTTGATGGTACATTCAATGGAGCTGAAGGAATACCTTGAGAGGGCATTCCAAAAGGGAAGAATCCAAAACTGGATGCATTAGCTTGGGAACTTCCACTCGTCAATGGAATGGAAGTAGACCCAAATAAGGATGTGCTGGCAGTAGACCCAAATAAGGATGTAGAAGGGATGGAAATAGTTCCTCCCCCTTGCACTGATATGGGAGTCTGCATACTCGTAGCACTCGTGGTGGATGCCATGCTTCCAGCAGTGGTCATCAAAGGGATAGATGTGTGTGGACTTGGGCTCGAAGGCTTGTGAGTCGGAGTTCCAATGTATAACAATACGTCTGGATGAGAATTCGGAGCCGCAACCGACTCTGAAAGCTCTTCCACTTCAATATTATCTTTCGATTAGAAGAGTACTTGAGAAAGAACTGGTGTGTTCCTTTCTAACTCTGTGGTAGTACCAGGTCTATCTTGTACACTAATGCTCCCAAGCAGAGGATCAATCTCCAATGTGCCAGCTGTTATTGGTTGAAAACCACTGGCAGAATCGCTTCTACGCCTTCTAGGAGAAGGCTCTGGACTCGCAGGTGAAAGCCCACGAAGTCTATGGGACTGTTTAGGTGGTCGGTTAGCCACTTTGAATTATTTTTATAAGATCTACTTAAAGAATCAAGAAAATTGAAGGTTAGGCCGACTAGGAGCACATAACACACACTAAAAATGTCCCTAAAGAAATCGGCAATCAAACAACTTCCAAGTATTTCCGCTCCGGGTGATTAGGACTGGACACCAAAATACAAGAAAGTGAATAATAAGGGCCTTCCGAAAATAGACTGGGGTAATTATGCCCCAGGCCTACTAGCGAAGGTATTAGAGGTAGTTATGCTGACCTCCAGACAACAGCCTTTGCTGGTGCAAGCCCCCAAGCTTCGCAAGGGTGCCCTCTAGAAGTACTGCTGAACGTGATGCAACGTCAACCTCAGGTACGACGGATTCCCCTCCGCAGCCACTGTGTAGATCCCTAGAATAGGCAACTAAAGACACCAACTCGTATCAAAAGCCAGGTGGAACAGTCGTGAGGTAAGATCCAATAAGTAAGAGAGGGGGTATCTCTCGTCCTTATCTTCACAAACCCTCGTGCTTAACTCCCAGTCACGTAGCCTTCCCGATCTCCCTAACGCTATTGGATTTCACTCTTTAATCAGACTTCTATGTTTTACAATTTAGAGTGGCCTTGGAGAGTTTACTCTCCTCTCACCTAATCCAAGGCCCTAAATAAACCTAAAACTTGTTGGTGTATTCTAATGACAATACAAAAAGTTCTAGTTTATTTTATTAAGCGCTTGATTTTAAGTGGTTGTTCTTTTTAAGTCAAACGGACAATATGGAAATGAAACCGATGGTGTTTGTATGACGCAAAAGAAATTAATGAAAAACTAACTTATATGAAATGCACTTGTTTTTTCTTCAATGAAAAGAAACTTCTACTTGGGGTTCTAAGAAACTTCTATAAAGCAATTTTTTTTTTCCTTTTATTTTCTTATAGCAGACTTCATACTCACAAAAACTAAAAAAAGACTATTGATGCTTTAATGATGCAAAACTACCCTAATGCAAGGTGTACATGATAATGAAAAATCCTAGATTACTCTAAAAAGAAATGAAAGCAATTGTTTATAAGCCAACTTTAAGTGTTTGAAAAGAATATGAATTTTGAATACAAAATCTTTCCCAAACAAGAAGGACTAATAAAAAAGATCACAAATCACTCTCAAAAACCAATGGAAACCAAAAGCAAACTTGGCGAAAGAAAGCAAAAACATTTTTTTTTTTAAGAACTTTTTTTTTTCAAGAAACAACGAAAACAACTTTTCAAAAGCACTCAAAATGCCACTAAAGACTCAAAGACCGAAAGCAAAGCACAAGGAAACTTTGTAAGTTACCAATTCAACACGAATGAAAACTTGAACAAAAAGGGGCTTCAACTTGCACTAAACGATCCAAAAGCAGCAAAAGAGCTTTGAGAAACTGACCAAGAATTCAGGAAAGACACACTTTCAAATTCATCAAAAAGAAACTTTCAAAAAGTGAAAAAAGATGCAAGGCCTCAAAATGACTGAAAGTAAAGTGAGTAGACCAATAATCAAGTTTGACACAAATATTGAGAACAATCTGTTGTTCCAGAAGACCAGAACAACCAAGAACCTCGACAAGAAGCCTTGTGTGTTCAAACACAAATCATAAAACTCACTCAAAAGCAAACCTAGGCCAAAAACTTTTCAAAGCAGGAGAGAATTCAAAACAGTAAGCTCATTGAATAATTAACTTCAAAAGACAGAAATTGACCACTCAGAAACCAAACAGACCAAGAAAAAAATCTTTCTAGGTAGAAAGATTTGAAAAAAGCATGCAAAAAATGGTATACGTGATTGTGTCCCTACATAGGTGCGTGTAAATGCACTTCTGACAAAAGAAACTCACATATACGTGGTTTCAGTTCACAGAAACAAGCGTGTGTATGCTTCTGTAAACAAACAAATGTGCGTATATGTTTCTGGGAAAACTAGTGTCTTTTCGATCGACTAGCCCTCTAGGTTTGGCAGCTACCCTAAAAACAACAATTTAAAGCAATTCACAATTTCTTCTATGTGTAACAGATAAGAGAAAGATAATGGGACCAACCTGGAACTTCCGCTTAATCCCTCGCTTGATCTCTTCCCCCCTTGACAAAGCTTGCAACTCCTCTCCATACTTATCCCGCTTGGAGAGTACCTGTAGGAACATAGTAACAAAGAACCGTCAAAGCATCTTGATCTATTATATCATAATCATTACGGAATCAGAAATATAATGAACATACAATGGCATTCACGAATAATAACATTCACAATTGCACAGTTATATGGAAGAAAACTCGAAGAACTTTATTATATAGAAGGGATAATTACAACCCAGTTGTCTGATCCAGCATCATCCTCCCAGAATGAAGCCCTCTTCACCTCATGAAATAGCAAGATCACACCAACAATACAATGCTCTTTCTAAAATACAAACTATCAGCACTTCCTTGCAATTCACAAAATTCCAGCCTCCAGATCTCTTAGATGAGGGATCCATTTATAGATGTGTGCAAGGGTGTGAGTCATCTCTAGGTTTTGATTAGTGTCATTCCACTTGTTATATTTGGTTCCACAAGAGGAGAGATAACTGAAGTTTAGATCTCTTACTCATCCTTGGGCGAATTCAGAGAGGCAAGTGTCATAGGAGAAGTTTCTAGAAGATTCCATGAGCAACCACCTAGCAAACTGTCTCAGACATTTGTCCATCCTCACCCATCACACCCTATAGAAGGCCCAAACAGTATGCATCACACCTGAGCAGTGTATCACTCAGTATGCATCGCACCTGGCCAGTGTAGCAGTCAGTATGGTTCAGTTTAGGCCATTTCTGGATGGTTTTTCAGGTGGAACTTTTGGGGAATGATGTAATCAGATGACCATGTTCTTTTAGGGTATGAAACAACTCTTTTAGGGGTTGATGAGCCCTGGTTTATCGACATATAAGATTGGGGTTGAAGTGCCTAAATATTTCTATAACAGTTTCCCCTTAAAGCATGAAGTCGTAAATCTTGATGTCGGGTGAAATGTTTTATCATGAGGATCCGAGGTTTCGAACTGGAAGGTGACCTGTATAAGATACAATACAATACATCATCATAATATAATTATTTCATGATCTAGCTGAGGCGGGAATTCCCATGCTCAACTTTATAAATTCATTTCATGTACATATACAAGATAGTTGTCTGCAAATGCAGACTAGTGATTCTTCAGGTGTAGAGTCATCATCCTTGGTCCGAATGACCATCTGTGCAATTTCCTTGTACATTTGATGTTTTTATATCCATGAATATATCACAGCCTAGATGGATGAAACTAGATCCGGGGTCTTCAAACTCGTTCAATCTTCACCTAATGTACAAGTCAATCCATGTGAAGGGATGTTCTAAAGTCGAATATGGAAAGACATCGCTTGATTACCAGCCAATAATGTGAGCTGTTAATAGATGAGAGAGGAATCACCGATAATGATAATGACCCTCAAGGTACTACAGTACAATTCACGTGGTGTGAATCTATGATTCGATGTCGAACACCACACAAAATCTTTCGGTCGAAGGTCATTGATGTCAACCTATTGTCAGAAGTGAGAAACTTGCCATTGAGGCATGCAAGTTTCAAAGTACTGAAAGGGTTGTTTCTAAGTCAACTTCTTGGATAATGAGCTGATGTCGAAAAGATGTGACTCATCGTAGGAGGGCCTTAATGTATCCCACATCTACAACACGAAATGAAGCAAATGATTTTCTGGAGGTGAAAACGATCGACGACACAAGGTTCAAGAATGGTAGTCATGAAAAATGGAGGTTGAAGGTATTGCAGTGGATGAGGCATTAACTGGATGGTGAATTCTCAACTGAATGAATTCTCTTGAACATATCGACAACAATGAGATGGATTGGTATAGTTAACCCCAAAAGATGGATGGTGTGGAAGACCAATGGTGAGATGACCGGTGAACGGAATAACCCAACCCAACTCAATCACGAAGATGAAGTGAAGGTGTCATGTTCAAGAGTGACCTACTAGCATAAATTTTTCAAGTTTTCTTCCCTTTTTGCCCAGTCATTGCTGACCAGTACCTCTTTATTTTTGTCAAGCTTGAGGAGGATAACATATGCTTGTTCTATAATTTACCCTTTGGGCAAACCTGTCGCTATGTTTTAACGAGTCTAGCGACAATGAAACTCGTTCTTGTCTAGGTGGAAAAGTTTGTCGCTATTGTTTTAATGAGTTTAACAACAAGGATAACTCAGTCTTTTTCATGTTTAATGAGTTTGAAAAAAGGACGAAAAGGAAACTCTGTCTCATCTAGGAATGGACAAGTTTGTCACTATTGTTTTAATGAGTTTAACGAAAAGTATAACTCGATCCTTTTCATGTTTAGAGAGTTTGAAAAGGGACAAAGGAAACTCCAGAGGTTCTTTTTCATAGAATAATCCCTTAGGTCCAAAAAAGATTAAAATAATACAAAAGGGATGACATTTTGATCACTTTAACGAGCCGAAAAAGACAAGCGCTTGAACTTTTTCATGAGATAATCCCTCGGGTCTGAAAAAGATTAAAATATATAGGAGGGATGACATAATCAATCACTTTAACGAGCTGGAAAGGCTGGTGCTCAAAAATCTTTTCACATTTAACGAGTCTGAAAAGGGTTTAAAGGAGACTCGATTTTGAGGAACGAGTGGTGTGTAGGGTAGCAACTGGTTCTGGGTAAGCTTGGAACTTCTCTAAACATGGTCGTTTCTAGGAAGAGGTTGGCTAACAAGACCACTTGTCGTAGCTGTTCCTCAAAATGGTAAACAACCAAGTGGAAGCGTATGATTGGCCAAAAGAATGGAGGTGATGAGAGGAACACAACCAAGGATCAAAAGGCTGATAGCATGGCAATCACAAAGGTTATTTACGGTGGGTTCATTTTTTAACGAGCTTGAACCGTGGGGGAACTATGCTTGGTTTTAGTTTCATTTTTTTCAAGCTTAAAACGGACAGATATGCTTGAACTAGTTTCTATTTCTACGCAAGCTCAAAACTAAAATGCTAGAAATGACAAAGCTAAAAAGCTAGAAAAGTCAAAAAAAAAAAAGCTAGAAAAAGAAAATTGAGAAAAGGAAATGAAAAGCTTTCATGCCCCCAGCATCATGAAAAGGAGAGTCTCCAGTAGCCATATGGAAACTTACTGAGGTTAAGCAGGACGGTTTCATCTGTAGAATAGACAAAATACTTCCTTGGCTTCGTCCGTAGAATAGACAAAGGTGAATGGTGTGTCAGACCAATCACATAACCTACAGGGAAACTTATCTTTTCAGCTGGGTTCGTCCACAGAATAGACAAGGGTGCATGCCCCCTAAGCTTCGTTACATTCACCAGACTACTCATGGCAATTAGGTGGATGGAATGAAGGTTGAAGAGACACCGTTGATATAAAAGGACCATTTAGGGATGATGATTGACTTGGAGCTATGCTTGAACCAGGAAATGAAAGCTGGTCAATGGTGACAATTTTTCCTTCATGCGGGAAACACATCACTTGGAAGAGTGTTGAAACAATAGCTTTCATGTTATAAACATAGTCACGTCCAAGGAGTAGATTGTAATCTAACGTCCTGGGACTACCGTCACGTTCATATGAATGGTTTTCCTTCCCAAAGTGATTGGTAACTTAGGAAGGATCCCTAACGGTCGACTGGTTCCTTTGTTAAAGCCTAACAGATTCTGTGTAACAAGCATAAGCGATGGCGAACCAAGCGCTTTCCAAGTAGTTGAGGAAATGATACTCACTGATGCCCCTTCATCTATGATAGTGTCAGATACGATCATTTTGTAAACTTGTACTATGATCCGGAAAGGTACATAATAAGGAAGGCTGGATCTTGCTATTCGATTCCAATTAAAGGAAGTGACTCAACTACTTGGAGGGGGTATTGAATAAATGGGAGAAATAACCCTTTGAGTTTCAAGAACTGGAGGATTTTCCTCTTGTTGCGAAGGAACGGGTGGATTGCCCCCAAGTTCATTAAACTTTGATGTAACAAAAAGAATTTGAACTATATCGTTCTCACTCTCTTCGGGAAGGGTATGATCTTCTGAAGGTAAAACTGGGTCAATTGTCACCTCGACCTGTTGACTTTTGTCGGGTATAGACTCAGAAGATTCACTTTCAGTGATAGGTGTTTTGACCGACGGTTGATTTAAGTCAGTCGGTTTTTCAACTAGTAAAGGACTTGGGGAGAGTTTCTGGTAACCGGATGGAAGTTGCTGCGGTGAAGCAGGACGATTATCCAACACTCTTTTGGCTTCATCCAAAAAAGGACAACAGTGAAGGGAATGATTTCCTTCACATAACCTACATGGAACTTTGACCTTTCCTTTCTGTCCATGAACTTCATTATCACTAGTTGATGGTGTATTACCAACATGATCACCAGAGGTTGATGACACCGGTTGGTGCGAACGGGGAGACCATTCTCTCAAGATCCAAGGAAAGCAGGGACAATTTCGATGAAAATGGTCTCCTCTATAAATTATGCAAGGAAATTTGGGTTTAGGAGATTTAATGTGTGGATTTTCGCTAGCTGATGCATCCAGAGCAATGGTTGCTTGGTTGCCCCCTTGCTGAATTGGATTCTTCCTCTTCTACTTACCTTTCTTCTTCTTCTTAGCCACCTGGTTACTAGCATCACTATTTTCACCAAGCGAAGAGGAAGAAAGGGAGGGAGAAATAAATGAAGAAGAAGGTGAAGGGTCAACTTCAGTATTAGCTGAAGGTTGATTCGATTGTGGAGGAATCATGGCATTTTAAACCACAATGGTTGAGAACAGCCATACCGGCAGGCCAATGGCAAGTCCTGGAAGAGACAATGTGGCCATATGAGCACCAATATTTCCCCAAGAAGTAAAAGGACTAGGATTCCCCTCGAGAGGGATTCCTTGATTGGTGGACTCCATGTATCTCAACCTAAGATCAACTAAGGAACAAGGATGTTATTCCGAATTAATAAATTTTAATGACGCTTTGACACAATTTTGATTTTTTAGTTTTTAAGAGTCGAGAAAAATCTAAAGATGACTCTAGTCCCCTTCAATTTTTAATGAGCCTGAAGTGACAAGTGCTTAGATGGACCTTTTCTTTTAAAGAGTAAAAAAGGAACGAAAGTGACTACTCTGGAAGATCTAGACAGAGGGATTACCAAACCAATCACAAAACTATAAAATACACCTTGGTGATAAATTAAGGAGAAATTACCAATGACTTATGTACGGCAGTCAATCTTCCCAAATGATGTGTTCAGTGCATTGCGATCTATAGGGCGGCAGACTCGGCTTCCTATGGATAAAGGATGTAAGCCTATTGTGGTCTCCCAATATATACTTGACGGTACAGGGAGCACAAGTCCATGCTAGCACTTGTCGTATCAAGGAGGAGGAATCACACAACCTTCAATGAAAATGATAGTTACTAGTTTTTATGATGCCGGAACACGTCTCTAGCATAGACCTCTAGATATGTTGCGTTAAGTTCCAAAGCGTTGTTAAGTTCCAAAGCGTTGTTAAGTTCATTGAGATTTATTTTAAAGTTGATCTTGTTTAAAGTTTGCCTTTCAATGGTTCACCACATGATGATGATTTGAAATTCCTAAAATGAAATCTACAATGATAAACAATCATTGTTTATTTTGATCAATGAAAATCTTAGCTACTAGGGAAAGAAGATTACAATTCTTTCAAACAAAGAGCAAAGAGCACACACTAGTGCATTTTCCTAAATCATTTTTCGAACACACAAACTTAAATGCAAATGCAAATGCATGTATTTGTTTTCGTTCTCCTTAATGTGAAAAATGCCAAAAAGGAAAATTAAATGCAGCAAAGATCTGAAATATTTCTTTCAAAGTGACATTTTCAACAATTTCTTATTCAAAAGAGAAAGGAAGACTAAACGACACTTTTCAATTTTGAATAAAAATGTTTTTGACACTTTGAATAAAAATAAATCAAACCAAATACATGGCGAAAAGTTCAATCGACTATTCAGGGAACGAAGAATCCACGACACTTCTTGTTTCGACACAAAATGACAGTTACGACACTTTTTTCATCAAAGCGACAAATCGATTTAAAAAACTTTTCGACAAAGGATTGTAAATGATGAACAAATACAAAAAAAACATTTACTAATCCTAATCAATGGAGGCTGATCTATGTGATGCAAGTAGGCTTTAGTAATGAGGTATTGTTCATATGCAGCAAAACAACTAAACAAAACTAAAAACAAGGACAAAACCCCCCAATTTCTAGAATGGAAAAAGAGTTCACTCAGTCATCGCACCAGGGCTTCACAGAAATTGAGATGCATCACACTTACTGCACTCGGGAGGTGCCATGCATACTCAGTCACAGTGGGAGACAATGTGATGGTCCAGAGAGCGCAACTGAGATGGGTTTTGGCTCAAATGTGTAGCTGTTTGCAATAAGTTAAGGTGGGTTTTGATGAATAGTAAAGAGTAAAGTATTAAGGAATGTCTTGAGAGGTTACTGAGCTACCAAAAGGGCATCCAGAATGCTTGTGAGTCAAATGTTTAATTCATAAACCAAACCAGAGATTGATTGAAGCAACATTCATCTACTATGCAATTGCAGAGCAAGAGCAGTTCAAAGGCTACTTGGCTGACTTCAAGCTCTGTCTATAGTT
The DNA here is from genome assembly GCA_031772625.1 of Pinus tabuliformis. Taxonomy (NCBI): domain Eukaryota; kingdom Viridiplantae; phylum Streptophyta; class Pinopsida; order Pinales; family Pinaceae; genus Pinus; species Pinus tabuliformis. The sequence continues at coordinate 1,251,015,370 of CM062809.1, forward strand.
TATAAAACAAACAATAACAACAAACAAACATCTATTCGGTCCCCAACGGAGTCACCATTTTTTTTTTGGGAAAACTATTGTCTTTTCGATCGAACAACCCTCTAGGTTTGGCAGCTACCCTAGAAACAACAATTTAAAGAAATTCACGATTTATTCTATGTGTAACAGATAAGAGAAAGATAATGGGACCAACCTGGAACTTCCGCTTAATCCCTCGCTTGATCTCTCTCCCCCTTGACAGAGCTTGTAGCTCCTCTCCGTACTTATCCCACTTGGAGAGTACCTGTAGGAACACAGTAACAAAGAACCGTCAAAGCATATTGATCTATTATATCATAATCATTACGGAATCAGAAATATAATGAACATACAATGGCATTCATGAATAATAACATTCACAATTGCACAGTTATATGGAAGAAAACTCGAAGAACTTTATTTTATAGAAGGGAGAATTACAACCCAGTTGTCTGATCCAGCATCATCCTCCCAACATGAAGCCCTCTTCACCTCATGAAATAGCAAGATCACACCAACAATACAATGCTCTTTCTCAAATACAAACTATCAGCACTTCCTTGCAATTCACAAAATTCCAGCCTTCGGATCTCTTAGATGAGGGATCCATTTATAGATGTGTGCAAGGGTGTGAGTCATCTCTGGGTTTTGATTAGTGTCATTCCACTTGTTACATTTGGTTCCACAAGAGGAGAGATAACTGAAGTTTAGATCTCTTACTCATCCTTGGGCAAATTCAGAGAGGCAAGTGTCATAGGAGAAGTTTCTAGAAGATTCCATGAGCAACCACCTAGCAAACTGTCTCAGACATCTGTCCATCCTCGCCCATCACACCCTATAGAAGGCCCAAACAGTATGCATCACACTTGAGCAATGTATCACTCAGTATGCATCGCACCTGGCCAGTGTAGCAGTCAGTATGGTTCAATTTAGGCCATTTCTGGATGGTTTTTCAGGGGGGACTTTTGGGGAATGATGTAATTAGATGACCATGTTCTTTTAGGGTATGAAACGACTCTTTTAGGGGTTGATGAGCCCTGGTTTATCGACATATAAGATTGGGGTTGAAGTGCCCAAATATGTCTATAACAATATATTAAGTTTCACAAGAAAAATAAAAAACAAGGCCTGATAAAAAAGATCAGACTTGAGGTTTGAGTTCCTTTAGGAGCAGGCAATACTGACACAGCAAGCAAACCAAGAACTGAGCCTTGATTGGCACTGAACAACCTAAACTAGGAATAACAAGATTGTTATCCCCAGTATGGTCACCAATTCTGTTACGGGAATAAGTCCCCTAGGGCTTTGGGTCAGAACCCCAACAGAGCAAGAGTAATCTACAACAAGAAACACGCATACAACTCAGGCAACATGCTTAAATAAACAAACTATGCGAGGATGAACATACCCGGATGTCCTTCGTTTGGGTAGTTCCAACCAAGGTTCAAACCTTCTTCAACTCTTGATGATCTTCGAATATGCAAATCAACCAATTCGAATACACATAGCAGCATATAGATAAAGCATTTTGATGAAATCAACTTTATATCATATAAGTAAATGGTTAGTTATACATCAAAATAATCATTCATATATGAACCATAATAATAACATTTGATGCATAAAAAATGTCAATCTCAGGAACAAGAGATCATTTCTTTTTATTGTAGAAAACTATAATAAATGTGGAAATATTTCACCTGATTCTTCCTCTTACGGCTCCAAGCAAAACCGTTCTCTAGGTCCGTCCAGTCCCAGTCTTCAACAGCCTCCTTCCATAACCAATACCATGATATCTCAAGCAAATGGGAGAATATCAACACTCAAGGAAACAAAGGTTTCCTGAACTTGGGGAAGTGCTTGAAGCACAGGGATACTTCAGACTTGATCAGGGGATAATCTCAGTATAGTAATTTTAACTCCTCTCTCCCTTAAGGCCTTCCCATAGAAGTCTTTTTATACTTCTCCCAAATTAGTTTTTTAGTTGGGAAATAATTGGGAATAGTTGGTACATGGGCACTAGGAGGTAATCAACAGGTAAAACTTGTGAACTCCACCCATAGTTAAGGAAACTTAATTTTTTTAAGTGTTTTAACACATATACACGGGTTGGGTATTGACTAACCCACGTGTACATGCTTTTATCACAGGGAAAAGTACAGGGAGTAAAACACTGTTTTTAAAATATTTGGACCAAGTCTGGAAGGAGGGGTTGCCCTAGGCCATAAACCAAGAATCACAAATACCAAGGGTGATATTTGGAGTTATAAAAACATGGCCAAACCACCGGTGTATGGCTTCAATCGACTGCCATTCACCTTTCTTGGGAAGGGATCTCCATTCAATTTGACCAACTGAACTGCTCCTCCATTAGTAATCTCCTTAATGACATAGGGCCCTAACTAGTGCATTCTGAATTTTCCTGGAAATTTATCAAACTTACTATCATATAAAAAAACCAGGTCATTTACCGTAAAGGTGTGCAACTTAATGTGCCAATCATGCCATGCTTTTTCGCGCTACTTTTGGACCTGTTGGTGAAATCTAGCTAGAAATATTTCTTCCTCAAGCTCAACCAGCTGTGCGAGCATCTCTTGCAGGGCTGCACGATCCGTCATACCTGTGAGTGCCACTATGCATAGATTAGGCACAATGTATTCCATGGGCATCACTGCTTCAACACCATATATTAGCCTAAATGGTGTTTGCAAGTCAACTTCTTGCATGTCATCTGATAGGCCCATAGTACTGCAGGTATGCGCAGGTCCCAATCACTTCGCTGAGCGTTGCAAACCTTGGTCAATGTGTTCTCCAATACTTTATTAAATGCTTCCACCGTGCCATTAGCCTACGGGTGATAAGGCGTGCTCTTCTGGTGATATACCTAAAATTCGTCTGTGAGCGTGCTGATCGTCTCATTCAGAAAGTGCGAAACGCGATCACTCATCAAAATATTTGGACACCCATATCACGTCAGTACATACTCAAAGAGGAACTTTGCAGCAGTCACACCTGTGCAATCCTTCACAGTCTATGCTTCCGCTCATCGAGTCAAATACTCCGTCGAAGTGATAATGTACCTCGCTCCCATCTTCTTCCCTTGGCACTGAATGGGTTGCACAAAATATATCGCCCATTTCTCAAAGGGTTGTAACATCATCTGTGGATTCAGAGGCAGCTCATCCCTCCACAATGGCCTACCAGTCCTTTGACACACATCACACACTTTTTATTAAGCTTTTGAATCCTGATGGAGGGTTGGCCACCACAACCCTGCACGTAGAATCTTCTGTGTGGTCGCTCTCCCTGCATAATGTCCTCCCGTGGCACCCCCATGAGCGTCCGCGAGGATACTGCTTCTTTCAAACTCTGGTACATATCGTCGCAATATCTCATTAGACCCCATTTTGTATAGATGCCCGACAATGATAGAAAAGTTGGCCATGCGCACCACTAACTCCTTCTCCTGTTGGATGGTGTAACCTTACGGGGCAATTCCTGTTGTTAGAAAGTTTACGATATCTTCAAAATGGCCATCCGCGATGTGCACTGCAAAGAGCCGCGCACCAGGCAATCCCTCCTCCAAATTAGTGGGCTCTTCCCCTGTTTCGATGTGTGAAAAATGGTCTGGTCCCGCGTTCAGTCGTCCAGGCTTCACAATAACTTCAAAATCATACTCATGGAACAATAGCAACCACCTGCAGATTCTCCCCCCCAACACAAGCTTATTGACCAGGTATTTCAATGTGGAATGATCTGTATACATCTTAAAATGGCCACCCAGCAAATAGTGTCTAAACTTCTAGAGCACGTATACCATGGCTAACCCTTCACGCTCGGTGGTGGAATAGTTCTTCTCCGCCTTGGATAACCTTCTGCTTGCGAATGCTATAGGATGGTCCAAGTCTCCTCCACCAACCTGTGTCAATACTACTCCCAACACTATACATGATGCATCAACATGTACATGAAACTCCTTCTTCCAATTTGGGAAGACTAAAATTGGTGCGGTGACCATATTTTCTTTCAATACATCCAAGCTTTTCTTACAGTCCTCATTCCAGCAGAATGTGACATCCTTTTTCAAAAACTTCTCCATAGGTGCGGTGATTTGGGCATAGCCTTTGATAAAATTTTTGTAATATCCAGTATGTCCTAGGGTAGCGCGCAACTGTTTCACACTCTTCGACACTTCTAAGTTAAGTATCACCATGACCTTCGTGGGATCTACCATCAGTCCTTGTCTATAAACCACATGATCCAATAGAGTCCCAAAAGGAACACAAAATAAACATTTCTTCAGATTGAGCGCGATCTGTATCTTCGACAGGTGTCTAGCATCAGGCGCAAACTTTCCACATGGCGTTTCACCAGCCCAAACATAGTCCAGTCATCAAAGTACTGTGGAGCTGTAACAAGGGTCTTTTTCACCTCTAGTTATCTCACATTACAAGTCAATCCGGGAGCGTTTTGTTATTGTAAGGGACATCTTAATTTGAGGCTATTTGTCAGGATAATGCTTCGTAGTATAGATCTAAAGAATACAAGAGTAAACGGATGCTAATGCTAAATTACTTTTGCATAAAGAAATCACACACGCAGCAACTTCGTCGGTCGAGGGTATGGAATTAATAACCTATCCCCCTAGAAACTGATGAAGGAGTATGGATCATGATCTGGGAGCATTATAGCGTCTGCTGTATCTCACAACAGTCTTGAACCTCCTCTCATGCCACTTCAATAAACGCAAGCGAAAGGAACAGCAATAAAACAGAATGAAACAGCAACTTCAGAAATGGAACAGCAATAAAAGGAACAACAGTAAATGGAACGGCAGTAAATGGAACAGCAGTAAAGAAACTAAGTCTCGCGAGGTCAACACTTCCAATCCTTGGCACACACTTACATACAAAAGGAAAGCAATCATTTATACAGGTTTGCAGCTTAATCAAATGGAACAGCAAATTATTAAAGACAGGAAACGTCAATCATATATATACGATCTGCAATAGTCACCAACAATCCATTAACCCCAATCACCTGTAGCTGAAATATTCTACTTATGAATTCTGTAATTGATGCAAACAATTCGGATCAACAGTATGCGAAGAATCCTGAAAGTATGATATGAACTTGTTACAGAGATTTATAACAGGAAAGCTACAGATGAATAAATATGAAACGACATGGAACCATAACAGATTAGGAGAAACAAACCACACAAAGCAGAATTGTAATGGTACAATCAGCCAGTGTCTGTTGGAGCCGGGCCCAAAGCTTCCAATGGCGCACTGCCGTAAACTACTTCAGACGCACGGAGAAATTAACACCAAGATATTATATTAACGCATCAATGAGATTACAAAACTAAGTCTCAGAGAGACTCAATAGTCTGAGTTCAACTGACAATAAAATTCATGACAGAAAGTTAAGGATACCCAAAAGTCATCCCCTAGTTTTCAATGCTACCCTCCTTTTATACAATTAACGGCGGAGTTCACCGGTCGACAAAACGATTGATCGTAGCGATCCCTCAGGATCGAAGATCCTGAGGGATCCGCTAAACTGTTAACGCTTTCTTTTACTTGGCCTACATTTCCGAACTGGCAGTCCTTCATCTCATTCCGGACTGATCTTCCTTGATTTACTCGACCTGGTCTGAACCTTATTTAGAGTTGGAGGGACAGCCGTTATCTTCTCATCAAATCCTCGTTTTGCATTGCGCCTTTCTGATTTTACCTTTTCCTGCATAGAGAAGACAACTGTTAGTGATTGGATCATTTTAGACTCATTCTCGTTGCATTTTCCCTACTTTATAATAAAGAAAAGATTACAACTATTGCTTAAAACATCACTAAATCATTTATTAAAACATACCTTCCCAATGCTCTACACACCCCCCGACTTACTCTGTTTCATGGCCTCATGAAACCGTTATAATTAACATGGAGAGCAGTAAGAGAATAGGCTGGAGAGGGTACTTCATGAGGGGGTCTGCAACCATGATAGGCAACCAGATTATCAAAGAAATAATGCAACTGATCTGCAGGCATATCATACAAGGCCTGGTACCCCGGTGCAGGGTGCCAGATAATTGGGCTACGGAACCGATATCCTAACCATGATGGTCCGGCTTGCAGAATGCACTAGCCATAAAAAGGCAGTCGTTCAGCAGCCAGCTCAAAGTTCTCATATCTGAAGGGCTCCCTGAGCTGGATGCTTGGGGTGGAAATCCGATAACGGAATTTGGCAGCCTCCAAGGCGGAATCTTTAATAACCAGGAAGTATTCTAAGCTATTTCGGATCAACTCCTCATGCATGGGTCCTAGTAGTTTTATAACGCCAGGGTTTCTCATAAGGCTTTTGTGTGATTGCCATAGGCGAACTGGATCTTGAGGCTCAGCCCTGACCCATAGATCTAGGCTGTGCTCCTGCCTCTGAAAGGCATTGTAAGCCCTGAGCCATTTTAACTGGTTGACCCCGAATGAAACAAAGGCTTGCAGCTGTATATCCCCCACAAAGGGGCCAGGGTTTAGATCATTTTCCTGCTCAAGCACCATATTGTGCAAATAAAATTCGCATAATAATCGTTGGACCTTAACCCCATAATGTTTGCAACAATCAATAAAATCATTAACAGTGTTAATCTGAATGGGGGCACCTGCCCTGACAGCTTTTATTTTCAATCTTAAGTATCTTTCAAGGAGGAATAAAGCATAATTCTTCGCGGGGGCCCTGCAAGTCAAAACATCATCATACAACGAACATACAGTGTCCAATTGTTTAATAACAGCATCTAGTCGATGTGTTACCTTAGCAACCTTTTCCTGTTCCTTCTGCCATCCTTTAAAAGCCTGACTCTCCGATTCACTCATGTTTCGCAGCTGCTATTGCAGTTCTTCATGTTTTTCCAGAGGGATCCTTTGTTCCTCTAACTGCTCAGCCCTCTGCTGTAATTCTTCGTATTTTTCTCGAGGAATCCTCTGCTCAACCTCCTGTTGCAGCTCCTCATATTTCTCTCGAGGGATCATTTGTTCCTGTAGTTGTTCAGCCTCTTGTTGGGCCTGTTTTATCTCGCGGCGCAAGGCCTTGGTTTTTGGATCCCTTTCCCATAATTCCCTGGAGGCAGGAAGATTCGCCTGGACCTTTACATTTCGTCGCTTAATTTTCCCTGAAGGTGGTGTCTCAGTGTGAACTGCTCTATTTTCTCCTTCCTTCTTGACATGTATAAAGGGGTACGGTGGTCCCTCTGTAACTGGGATGTCGGCTTGTGGCTCAACTTTAATTGGAACGGCAGTCGGTTCTAATGGGCCGTTTGGAATATCAGCCTGCTCCTTTATGTCAATAGGAACGGCATTCTGGTGCCCTGCTCCAGATGGAACAACATTTTGTTCCTCAGTATAAATTGGAACAGCTGCAGGTTTGCTAGCAGAGTATCGACCTACTAGATGTCTATAGGTGCTCTGTCTTCCTCTCTGAGATGTCCCAGCTGTATTTGTCCTTCTTTTTCTTCTCACAGTCCTCTTTATTCTCAAACTGGCTTTCAGACTCCGAATTTTCTGCCGAAGCTGGGCTATAATATTCAGCAATTTCTGCTGTTTTCTTCTCAACTTCTTAATTTCTTTTGCCTCGGCTGTGGGCACATGGGCAGCCCTCAGTTCTGCTCCTCTTTCATCGAGGGTTTATTCTATCATTCGGGGAACGTCCTGTTCCCGACAGTCATTTTCATCCCCCCCGCCATCAGCGGGTGGATTTCCTTCTGGTGTTTTGGGAACGGCTTGTTCCTGATTGGTATTCAGATTTTCTTTGTCAATGACAGGGGGGTTTTCTTCCCCTGCCATCCCATCATGCAATTCGTCACGCGCCTCTTCCTCAGAAGGTCCTTCGGGAGGCTCTGCCGGACTAGAGGGTGAAGGATAACCTCTAAGGCTGGCCAAGATGGTGGCCAGCTCTTCTTCCTCCACAGGGTTTTGTGGATGGCTACCCCCCAATTGTTCCACCTCCTTCTCCCGAATTGGCTGCTCAGTAGCTGCCTCTGGATAGCTGGTCTCGGCCACAGAGTCGTCATCCCTATCTCCTTCTTCAGCTCCTACTTCATTCTCTGTTTGTTCCAGGTTTTCCCCAGGTATTTGTTCTGGCGCTGGAGGGTCTTCTGTTATTTCAATCGGCTGGCCTATGTTTGGCTGGATTTTTTCCAGCCTACCTCTTATCTTTGCCAACCGAACTGACTTTCTAGGCCTCCTGGGCTGTTCGGGTGTGCTGACCACCTGTTCTTCCGCCTCCACCTTTCTGCGTTTTTCAACCTGTTCTTCTGTGCCAGAGGAATGCCTTTGCTTTAAGGTAGCAGGTCTTTCTGCGGCCAATTCCTTACGTTTTTCTGCATGTCTAGTTGCTTCAGGGGTGCATTTTTGTTTCCCTAGCTTTATGCGTTTCTTTGCTTGCTCGGTTGTGCCCGAGGGTTGCTTCGGTTTTGGCGATTCTCTGGGTTTTTTAGGTGTTTCGGTGGTGCTAGCGGGGTGCTTCGTCTTTGGGGACGGTGATTCTACTCCCCCTTCAATTGCTGTAAGAAGTTCCCGCCAGCTGGTCTGCTGCCGAGCGAGACTGTATGTCACTATCAGGCGGATCAGTCCGTGGTGGCTAACCACTGCGTCTTCATGGTGTGCCTTTTTCAGGCTCCGAGAGGTATCATGCAACAATGAATTTAACAATGCAGGGAGATTCACAGCACATTTTCCTTTTAACACAGCTAAGAGCTTAAGGTGACGCGGCCTTACCACATCTTTTCGTCCTTCGCAGGTGATGTAGCTCTGTACTACCTTTGCCAGTTCGCTCCAAGGTTCTCCCAGTGTTGCCGGCAGCACTCCTTTTCCCTTCACTGTCAGCTCCTGCCCTTCATCTTGGAAGAGTTCTACGATCTTTTGCAGTCTTTCTTTCTTTGTCGTCCATATTGGACCTAAGTCTGGTAATCCGGTTACTTCCGCGATTATTTCCTTCGTGACTGCTATCTGCTTCCCACCTACCACTGAGTGTTCTTCCTGCAAATTCTGCAGGAATTCCATGGCCACTATTTCGTTTGATTTGCGTAGGCGGCCAAAATAAGTTAACCACCCTGCTTTTTCTAAGATCTTCCGAGCGGCTTCGGAGATTATGAGCTCGCTCGGCTCGCTTCTGATAGATTTTCCCCCCATGGTTCTGTTTCAGGGTCTAGATGGAACAACAATGCAAAGAACGTAATTGCGGCAAAAAGACACAGAGCATGCATGAATAATTGATCATAAATAACAACTTTTTCGAAAAATAGCATTGTCATGCCGTTAACGCATATCGTACCTCCGTATCATATCATTTCCGAATGATGTGTTAACACGTGGCCGGCGGAGTAATGAAGTCACCTCCCCCCCGCGCGAAATGATAGGCTGCCTCAGCCGTCAAATAGAAGAAGGCGGTCATCCCATCACCGAGTCATAATGGAGCAGCTTATAAAGTTTTGCCATGTTGCAGATTAGACAGAGAAATACCGAGATCGATGCGACGGATAGATCGCGTTTAACATAAGCCTTCGTGATGTGATGCAGAACATAAGGATAGGACGTCTAGCACTCATGGAAAGTCTGAGATAGTCATAGTCAATGCCTTTGCCATAATTGGTAATGATAAATATTCATGTGACGTATCCATTAAGGTGTAAGATATAATTATTACGAGGATAGAAAGAAATATTTAATAAGATCCAAATTGGTGTATATGTTTTGACTCCGATACCATTAACAGAGCTCTGCTGCCGACCAGTGTTTATAACCGTGGCAGAGTTGTTTATTTCACCCTGGAACCATAGTCCTTTGTGTAGTTTTGAAGAGCAATTCTTGTCAACATGCAGGCCATCATGCTGGCTTGGTAACCAGATAACCATGACGCCATTCACCAGAGAGGCGCGAAACGTGGGCAGGCTGGCTCGTGATGAGACCCCCTGTTCCAAGGTTTGTTTATATAATGAACCTGTTGGACCATATCCCTGGTGTGGTGGCCATAATGGGAATGCCACTTCGCTTCCAATCTTATGATCATAGTAGGCTGGTTCTTAATGAAACCCCCTATCCTGCATTTGACAAATAATTTCTTTTGGTTCTGCTGCTTTTTCTTTTGAGATAGACTTTTGCTCTTGTATAGTTACACATAAGGGTGGTTCAGCCCTCCTTAAGAGTGGGAATGGCGGAAGAAGTCTTGTTATCCCAATAGGAAAATATAAATTTTCTATTCTTATTTCCAAGTAATAATAAAGAAAATTGTAGGAACGTAACATGATGAAATTTTCCAACAGGGCAGAGGAGGTGAGACTTATGGCTGAAAGAATGATGAGTGTATGGTTCCCTCCTTTGTTGTATCAATACTAGGGCTGTTATAGATAGCGATCTATGATGTGCTGATCTTGATATATCATGCCTTTTATATTTGTTGCATAAATGTATAGCTGCTACTTATGGCCTCGGGACAATGTTTTCTTCTTATAGAAAGGACGAGGGCAGACTATTTCTTTCTTGCAAGGGAGGGTGGGAGGGTTCTTTTGATGTAATGTCCTAAGATAACAAAAACACTTAAATGCTGCTTGCTAAAAAAAAGAATTGAAAAAAACACACAAATGTTGCTCCTTCTAAAAAGGGATAAAAAAAAATTCAAAAGTGCTGTTCCTTTTGAAAAGGAACAGCAAAAATTCAAAAGTGTTGTTCCTTTTGGAAAGGAACAGCAAAAATTCAAAAAGTGCTGTTCCTTTTGGAAAGGAACAGCAAAACTCAAGGGTGCCGTTCCTTTTTGAAAAGGAACAGCAAAACACACAAGTGCTGTTCCTTTTGAAAAGGAACAGCAAAACACGCAAGTGCTGTTCCTTTTTGAAAAGGAACAGCAAAACTCACAAGTGCTGTTCCTTTTGAAAAGGAACAGCAAAACACACAAGTGCTGTTCCTTTTGAAAAGGAACAGCAAAACACACAAGTGCTGTTCCTTTTGAAAAGGAACAGCAAAACACACAAGTGCTGTTCCTTTTGAAAAGGAACAGCAAAACACACAAGTGCTGTTCCTTTTGAAAAGGAACAGCAAAACACACAAGTGCTGTTCCTTTTGAAAAGGAACAGCAAAACACACAAGTGCTGTTCCTTTTGAAAAGGAACAGCAAAACACACACTTGAAACATATATACAAAATTTACAATTTTATATACAAAATGTGGTAATAAAGAATGAACTTCTTACCAATCTATAGGGGAGGAAGTTTTTGCTTCCTCTCCCATAATCTTGATGTTAGTATCTTGGCGTAACTGCTGGCAAAATGATTCCCGAGTGAGCGGTTTGCGATACAGACGAACTCGGTGGCCGTTTACCTTAAATGTATATCCAGATCCATCAATTGTAATCAAAGTAAGGGTCCCATTGTCATGGACTTTTTGAATCTCGTATGGTCCCAACCATCGAGTCTGAAGCTTCCCCGGGAAATCCTGAAATCTAGAATCGTATAACAGAGCCCAGTCTCCTTCGTGAAATATCTTGTTTTTGATGAGCGCATCATGCCATTTGGCTCGCTGCTGCTGGATGAGTGCTGTATTCTGTAATGCAGCGAGCCTTGTTTCGTCCAACTCATTAATTTGCTGTAATCGATTTTTCTGTGCTTCACTTAAATCTAATCCGACTTCTTGGGCAGTTCGCAGGGTTTGGATCTCAAATTCGATAGGAAAAATGGGTTGCTTTCCAAACACTAAGTGATATGGTGAATAGCCAGTGGTACTTCTCCATGTGGTTCGATAAGCCCACAGTGCCTCCGGTAGTCGGGCGGCCCAATCGCGGCGGTGTGAGGCAACAGTTTTTGTCAAAATTGACTCTATTATCTTATTACTGTTTTCAACTTGCCCATTTGCCTGCGGATGGTATGGGGTAGTACTTTTGTGATGGATGTGATGGTTACTGAGTGTTGCAGCTAATTTATGTCCCACAAATTGTGGTCCTCCATCTGTAACCACTTCCCTTGGAAGACCATAACGTACAAACAAATGGAACAAGAACTGAATTACCGACTCCTCTGTAGCTCTGGGTAATGCCTCCGCCTCAACCCATTTGGTAACATATTCAGTTGCCACCAAAATGTAGGTTTTTTGGTTTGATGGGGGGTTGATGGGTCCGACAAAGTCCAGAGCCCAGCGTTCGAAAGGTTCGATCACCAATTGAGGCCGCAAAGGCATTTCGTCTGCTGGGCCAGGTCGTCCTACACGCTGACAACTATCACAGGCCTGGACAAATTTTTTTGCATCTTTGAAGATTGTAGGCCAGTAATATCCCGTTTGTAATACTTTGTGTGCTGTCCTTCGTTCAGCGAAATGTCCTCCACATGGCCCGTCATGGCAGGCTTTCAAGATATCAAAGATTTCGTCTTCTCGAATACATCTTTTGATTTCCATATCTGCGCCTGTGTGAAACAGATAGCCCCCAACCCACGAAAATCGATTGCTTTTCGCTACGATTTGTTTCCGTTCATTGGGAGTTAAATGTTTTGGAAGCTTACCTACTGCAAGATAATTAGCCACATCAGCGTACCAGGGAGTCTAAACAGCGACTGCAAATAAGTGTTCATATGGGAATTGGTCCTCAACTGCTGCTGTTTCAACTGATTTTGGTATTCGTGAAAGAAAATCAGCTACAGGGTTCTCCTTCCCTGGTCGATCTCTGATTGTAATGTCGAATTCCTGCAACAAGATCAACCACCTGGTTATTCTTCCATTTGTAACAGCCTTATTTGCTAAATACCTAATAGCAGAATGGTCTGTATACAAAATAACGGGATAGCTTGTAATATAGTGTCTAAATTTATTAATAGCATGTATCACAGCTAAAAATTCTTTTTCGGTGACAGTGTAATTTAATTCAGCCGGAGCCAAATTTTTGCTGATGTAATAGATAGCGTATGGTCTTTTCTCTTCTTCTTGGCCCAACACTGCACCGATTGCTGTGTCTGAGGCGTCGGTTGAAATTTGGAATGGTAAGTTCCAATTAGGTCCTCTGAGAACTGGAGCTGTAGATAGCAACTTTTTTAATTCTGTGAAGGCTCGATCACATTTTTCTGTCCACAAAAAATCAACATTTCCAGTTAATGCATGTAGAGGTGCGGCAATATGTGAGTAATGTTGTATAAATCGTCTATAATACCCAGAAAAACCAAGAAAACTGCGTACCTCTGTTTGATTAGTGGGGGTTGGGATAAGCATGAGTATTTGAATTTTAGCCGGGTCTACCTGAATGCCAGCTGCTGAGATGTAATGTCCCAGAATGAGTCCTTCTGTCATCATCATGTAACATTTTTCGTGACTCAAGCAAAGCCTGGTAGCGATGCAACGCTCTAGGACTTTTTCGAGAGTGTCCAGGGCTGGATCAAAGTCATCTCCATATGGTGTGAAATCATCCATATAGACTTCCAATCCATCATTAATTAAATCTGCGAAGATGCTAAGAACAGCCCGTTGGAATGTGGCCGGAGCATTACATAATCCAAAGGGTAAGACTCGGTAGGCGAACGTTCCCCAGGGGCAAGTAAAGGTAGTCTTGTCCTGGTCTTCAGGGGCAATCTGAATCTGGTTATATCCGCTGAAGCCATCCAAAAAAGAAAAAAATTTCTTGCCTGCTAAGGTGTCCAATACCTGATCTATGAAAGGGAGAGGGAAGTGATCTTTTTGTGTAGCTTTGTTTAATTCTCTGTAATCAATGCAGATCCTCCATTTCCCGTTCTTTTTAGGTATGACCACAAGTGGGGAGACCCATTTGCTGTCAGAAATAGGATAAATAAAATTAACGTCTAATAATTTCTGCAGCTCATCTTTTACAACATCTTTTAAATGGGGATTGAGTCTTCTCTGTGGTTGGCGAACCGGTCTTGCATCTTTCTCGATATAGATACGATGTGTACATAGCTGGGGATCAATCCCCTTCATATCGGGATAGTCCCAAGCAAATGCCTCTTGATACTTTCGTAGGAGCTGGATGAGTTTGGTCTCTTGCTCAGGTGTCAGATTAGCGTTAATGTTTAAAGTTTTGCCCGGTTCAATTTGTATTACTTTGCTGTTAGCAACAGAGGTTACAGGTATATTTGGGTCATTGTCATCTTTTAGAGGATCTTCCTCTAATTCGTTATCAAATGCCGCTTTTATCATAAAGCATTGTGTATACGATGTGGATTCTGTTTGATTAATGAATTTATTGATGGCATCATCTTCCGTTTGATCTTTAAAATCTAGCGCTTCCTGAACTGTTAATGGTGGTCTAATATTATCAGTAATATATGAGGCAGGGTGCAGATTGGTCAGCGATGTATGAGGTGTGATGCTTGGCTGGGCTGGCGGGTACAAGATTAAATTTTTGATATCCGGTCCTCTGGTTATGGTCATGTTTCCCTGCCGGCATCCAATGTAGGCGTCAGCAGTAGCGAGCCATGGTCTAGCTAGAATTAGCGGATGTCCATCTAGTCGGGTTTTTGGATTAATCACCAGAAAATCGGTCGGGTATTCCCAAGAGTCCACTGAAACCATGACATCATACAAGGTGCCTTCTGGTCTTATTACTGATCGGTCAGCTAGCTCTAGTAAAGTGGAAGTAGGCTCTACCGATGTGATTCCAAGCTTCCGGCAGGTTGATGTTGTCAGGATGTTAATCGCAGCCCCTAGATCTACTAAAACGTTGGTCAGGGTCTGCCCACAGACTTGAACAGTGACAATTGGGTTTCCAGGATCCTCATATTTAATTGGTGTTTCTTTCCCTGATAAGAGGTCGGATAAGGTGCCGACTACCTGGACTCTAGGGTGAGGGGTTATATTTCTTTTTGTTTTTCTGCTACACAGGTCTTTTATGGTTTTTGCATATATGGGGATATCCTGTATAGCCTGAAGGAATGGAATTCTTATATACAAGTTTTGAAGTTCTCCCAGAATATCAAAATCCGGATATTGCATTTGTCTTGGAATGGCCAGTCGTTCTGGGAACGGTGGAGAAGATGTAATTACTTGCTGATGAACCTGATCTTTACTTACTTCTTCTTGTTGTGACGACTGTTCTATCGGTAACTGGTTTTCAATATGAGCGGTTCTATGTCCCTCAGTTTCTATTATTCGCCCAGATCTCAACTGAAGATCATTGCACTCCTGCAGAGCAGATTCAATCTCGGAAGATTCTATAATTTGAAGAGATTGAACTGGTCGATTATTTGGGTTCGGGTTGGGTTGGGCTGGGAGCTGCGGTCTTAGGTTGGGCTGGGGATTTTGTTGCAAGGCTGGCAGAGTTGGTTGAGGGAGCGGAATTGATCCTGGTGTTTGATATGTCGATCTTGGCCAGTTGCTCTGCCAGGGTGAACTTTGCGAAGTGGAAGGGGTCCACTGCGGAGGATATGAATTATTTGGCCAACTATGGCGGAGGATAAGGACAGTTTGGCCAACCAGCTTGGTTCATCCAAGGGTTCGGAGTAGGAAACATTTGAGGCGGCCAATTTGAAAACGGTTGCTGAGACTGATTTTGCCACATATTCTGTTGCTGAGCATTAAATTGCGGAGATTGAAAAGAAGAGGAGGGATCTTGAAACATACCAGGTTGCCTAGGTTGCCATTGACGACGCTGGTTGATAAAGTATGCTGATTCTGGTTCCTCTTCTTCTTCTTTGTACACCGCCTTTAAACCAGGGAGCGAGGGACAGCTTTCAGTCGGATGGTCCTTGGTACAAATAGCACATATTTGAACTGTATCGAGCGGGCATTCTTTCTGGCTATGTTTCTTCCTGCATCGTGGGCAGAAAATTGCCAGATTCTGTTCTGCTTCTGCTTGCTTCTGTTTAGCCTGCACAATATCAAGCTGTGTTGTTAATGTCCCCATGATATCAGTTTTAAAATTCTCTAATAGATTTCCAAGTTCCACTCGTGATACTCCTTCTGTTGATGTTCGATTGTATCTAATGAAGCGATCATATTCTGCTGGTTTTATCCGTGTGCTGCCTCTTGAGCTCCTGATACACAGATCAATGATGTCAGCAAAATTTTCCTGATAAATGTCCCCTTTTCCCATAATATTCAACGTTTCAATCCATTGCTCCTTCATACCTCTAATCAATGCAGTTTTCAACACGTTATCGGGCAGAGGTAACGATGCATATGGAGATCTCTGCAAGTTATATTGGAAACGTTCTACATATTCTTCTAAAGTTTCATTTGGTCTGGCTGACATTTGAAAGATTTCATCCTTTAGTTCTCTTGATCTACAATAATCCTGATATTTTTTTAAGAAGGCCGCTTTCATTTCTTCCCAATTGTTTATGACTCCACCACCTAAACCCATGAACCATCTCAGAGCTGCTCCCTTCAAAGTAGAGGGAAACAGTTTTAGCTTCTGGGGATTAGTGGTGTAATCGTATCCCCTGCATAACACATCAAATTCGAATAGAAACGCATCAGGGTCTTCTGATGTGAGTCCATGAAACGTCGGGATATGCTGAAGCGGAATTGCCTTCATTGGTGCATTCGCAGCGGAATCTACTATGGGATATTGCAAAGTAGAGGTTTGGGTATTTGGCTGATTCTGCGCCATGGAATCAAATATATGCCAGTAATCTTCAGGAATTTCCAATAGAGTATTCCTTGGTTGCGGAGGGGTAATCTTAGCAGGAACTGTTTTTACAGCACTCCCTTTATCAGGGATAATGATGGCCCCTACTGTCTGAGGTGAATGGATTCCCTCAACGAGGATTTTTGCAGCGCTTCCTTTATCTGGACTATTTAAAGGCTGGTTTGGTTCAATAGGAGATCTAGGTTCCTCGATTTCCCCTGTTTCTCCTTCTCCTTCGCAAAGGTTGCTAAAATTTCCTTCGTGCACTGGTCCAGGAGTCGAATTGTCAAATTCTTGAAAGTCCTGCTCCTCTGTCTGACTGTGCACCTCCGCAAAGGCTTCAGATGGTGATTCTGAGGCCTGAAGGGAACTAGCAGGTTGTTTAAAGTTTACTTTCCTATAACCTACTGATGGCGGAGATCCGGCTTTCTTGTAAATTTCGTCTATAAAGGTCTTTCGTCCAAGGGTCGCCGACCCCTTGGCTTTTTCGGTTTTGGATGGAGGCTTTTGATTCTTTTCTGGCTTTTTCTGCTTAGTCATGCACTCCAATTAAATTACTAAATCAATTCTGCTAGGAAAGCGGACGGTGGAGCAGGGCTTTTACATGCTCCGCACGCAGGTTCTTACCTTCCGTTTTTAAAATCCAGTTCTCCCCTAACAGATTCACACACTACCCTGTTAAAAAAAACAAATGGCTATGCCCCTTCCCCGGCAACGGCGCCAAAATGTGGAGCTGTAACAAGGGTCTTTTTCACCTCTAGTTATCTCACATTACAAGTCAATCCGGGAGCGTTTTGTTATTGTAAGGGACATCTTAATTTGAGGCTATTTGTCAGGATAATGCTTCGTAGTATAGATCTAAAGAGTACAAGAGTAAACGGATGCTAATGCTAAATTACTTTTGCATAAAGAAATCACACACGCAGCAACTTCGTCGGTCGAGGGTATGGAATTAATAACCTATCCCCCTAGAAACTGATGAAGGAGTATGGATCATGATCTGGGAGCATTATAGCGTCTGCTGTATCTCACAACAGTCTTGAACCTCCTCTCATGCCACTTCAATAAACGCAAGCAAAAGGAACAGCAATAAAACAGAATGAAACAACAACTTCAGAAATGGAACAGCAATAAAAGGAACAACAGTAAATGGAACGGCAGTAAATGGAACAGCAGTAAAGAAACTAAGTCTCGTGAGGTCAACACTTCCAATCCTTGGCACACACTTACATACAAAAGGAAAGCAATCATTTATACAGGTTTGCAGCTTAATCAAATGGAACAGCAAATCATTAAAGACAGGAAACGTCAATCATATATATACGATCTGCAATAGTCACCAACAATCCATTAACCCCAATCACCTGTAGCTGAAATATTCTACTTATGAATTCTGTAATTGATGCAAACAATTCGGATCAACAGTATGCGAAGAATCCTGAAAGTATGGTATGAACTTGTTACAGAGATTTATAACAGGAAAGCTACAGATGAATAAATATGAAACGACATGGAACCATAACAGATTAGGAGAAACAAACCACACAAAGCAGAATTGTAATGGTACAATCAGCCAGTGTCCGTTGGAGCCGGGCCCAAAGCTTCCAATGGCGCACTGCCGTAAACTACTTCAGACGCACGGAGAAATTAACACCAAGATATTATATTAACGCATCAATGAGATTACAAAACTAAGTCTCAGAGAGACTCAATAGTCTGAGTTCAACTGACAATAAAATTCATGACAGAAAGTTAAGGATACCCAAAAGTCATCCCCTAGTTTTCAATGCTACCCTCCTTTTATACAATTAACGGCGGAGTTCACCGGTCGACAAAACGATTGATCGTAGCGATCCCTCAGGATCGAAGATCCTGAGGGATCCGCTAAACTGTTAACGCTTTCTTTTACTTGGCCTACATTTCCGAACTGGCAGTCCTTCATCTCGTTCCGAACTGATCTTCCTTGATTTACTCGACCTGGTCTGAACCTTATTTAGAGTTGGAGGGACAGCCGTTATCTTCTCATCAAATCCTCGTTTTGCATTGCGCCTTTCTGCTTTTACCTTTTCCTGCATAGAGAAGACAACTGTTAGTGATTGGATCATTTTAGACTCATTCTCGTTGCATTTTCCCTACTTTATAATAAAGAAAAGATTACAACTATTGCTTAAAACATCACTAAATCATTTATTAAAACATACCTTCCCAATGCTCTACAAGTACACTTCCAGGAACTTATGAATAAATTCCTTGAATGCCGCAATGACTGCGCACAAAAAAATCGCAGGCGCATTCTTCAATCCGAAAGCCATTACAGTGTACTAAAAACACCCCCACTTAGTCACGAAGGTCGTCTTGCTCCTATCCTTCGGCGCGATTTTGATCTGATGGTACCCAGAGAACCCATCAGTGAATGAATATGCTTCCCGGTCACCTACATTATCCAATACTTCATCAGTGAATGGAGGCGGGAAAGGATCATGTACACAAGCATCATTCAACTTCCTGAGATCTACTCATATCCTTATTTCATCCTTCTACTTTTCCTGTACCACTATTGGGCTTTCCAAATCAGATTCTTCTATGGGCTCATTGATGCCTACCATGAGCATCTTGTCTAGCTTTAAGCGGACCTTTCCTTATACTTTGAATTGAGATGATAAGGCCTTTACTTAACCGGTTTCGCATCAGGCTTCAACGTGATCTTCATAACACCCAGGTCTCTTATTATCCCTTTTAGATTCGTAAACTTGGTAGGGAACAAATCTTGGTATTCGTGGAGTAATTCAGCGACCTTATCCACCGTCGCGTCATCCTAGTAATCTCCAATCTTCGCGAATTTGGGCTCTGCCTCCTTACCAATATTTACCTGTTTCGTTTTCAGTGGTGTGGTTATATCATGATTCTCAATTTGCAGCCCCTCAACCTTGTGGGGACCTTCTATTTCCGGGATGTTAATCTTTCGCGGACCCTCATCTTCTTCTTCAGCGGTCACGTTATAGCATTCCAGTGTGTGACTCAGCTGAGTAGCCCAATCGGGTTGAATCAGGTCCAAAGGATCTTGTGCTATCCTAAAGATTGCTGCTTTCACTTCTTGTAGCGCTTCCTCAATGTTAGTGTCGATATCTTCATCCCTCCATCTGTGATCAAAATTCTCTTGTTGCATTGCATGTTAGGTGTCTCATCCGATCAGCTGCATTCCATTAGGGTCATGGATCATCTGATGGTAGTGGTATATTATAAATTTTCCCTCATGATCTTTACTTGCTGGCCCATTTTCATACATTTAGGTCATTTGCAGTCATTTTTTGTCTTTAAATCTGCAAAAGTCATTTTTAGGGTTTTAGGTCTCATTAGGTCTAGGGTTTTGTCAATAAGGTCTTGTAAAAGCTCAAAAATGGTCAGCAGACACATGAGGAGGTCAAATAAAGTCTCAGCAACAAAAATTTCAATAATCACATGCTTAGTGATTGATTTTTCCTCAAAACCTTGTTTTGAGGAAAAACAGAGTTTTTATGTTTTATGTACAAAATTTCATGTAATTTCATTTTTCCTATATGTAATAATTTCGAGATGCAGCCCTGGTCACCTTTCCAAGCCCCTGCACTCCAGTTCCTGCAAAAGAATCAAAATTTCAAAGCATTTAGTCCATCAAAGGCAAAAAGTAAGTCAAACTGTTCAAAACAGAGTTTGAAAAAGCAAGTGAAAGACAAACATTAGGAAAGTGGGTTTTCATAAGTGAAAAATTAAAATCATTTGTATATAAAGTCTTTTCATGTCAAAGAAGCTCATTTGTGTGCCAAAGGAGAAAGAACAAGTGCTAAATCGTGTTTTTGAGCCTAAGGAGCGATTTTGCAACCAAACTGTCAAAATTTAGAGGCGCGGCGCACCTGGGTCAAGGCGTAGCGCACGCAGCGCAGGATTTACATTGCATTTCTAACTGGCGCGACGCACTAGAGAGGCATGACGCACCTGTTAGTGTGTGCGGCGCACCTGTCTCCAAAGCCTGAACTCATCCAAATCGCCTCCTCCAAGATCCAAACTTGCAAATTCCTCATTCCACAAGTACGTGAAGCATTCCAAGTGCCTTTGCAAGGATTTTAGTCATCTTTGATGGTGTGAAAATAGGTGAAAAGGAAAACCCTAGTTTGTTGCACAGTTTCATTGAAAAATTGCCTAGGGTTTGCAAAGTTGTAATTTTTGTTGTTGTCCCCTCCACCATTTTTCATTTTCCTCTTCACTACACTCCCCTCATTTCATTTCCCTTACCCCTCTCTCACCTATAATCATCCTACCCCCTTATCCCCAAAACCCTAACAAAAAATTCCTATTATTACCCCAAACCCTAAATCCCTCACTAAACTCTAATCTTCCAAAACTATTCCCTTATTTCCCCAATTTCATTCCCAAGAGTAAAATCTCTTCATACTCATCACCATTGTCCTCTTTCATCATCCTTTTTTCCACCATACCTTCATCTCATCATTTTCCTAAGACAAGCACTATGAGGAAGAGACACTCAGTGATAGTTCTATGGAGAAACATAAGCAACAAAACAAAGGCAAAGAGAAGATTCATGAGGATGATATAGATGAAAAAAACGAAAGAAAACAAACAGTTGGAGGATAAGCAAAGCCTAATGGAGCTAGAAATGTTGAAACTGAAGAAGAAAAATGACGAAGAGGACCATGTCACTTTGACTTCCATTGAACAAGAGATAGAGAATGACAAGGAGTCTTGGTTGGATAAGAAGAACATGCACTTGGAGAGGTTGCTGGACAAGGCTAACAAGGAGAAGGACATGTTGCGGCACATGGCTTTTCATTATTTGGCAAGAAATAAGATTTGCAAAGCGAGAATTAGGACTTTGAAGGCCAAGTTGAGGAAAGCTTTGAGGAAGAGGAAAGAGAAAGACAAGCTCCAGATTTTGGCTGAGGCTTCCTTAGCCCAACAAAGCACTTGATGCAGGACACTCAGCCCAAATTTCAAGAAATTTGGGATACTTTCTCTCAATTTTGAATTTTTGGAGCAAAACACAGGTTTTTTTGCTTGGTGCACCGCGCCACCTGGCGTACGCTTTTTCTAGGGACCTCCTTTGGAGGAAATTTCAGCATTTTTGGATTCCTCGGGAAAAAATATGAATGTCCACACATGGCCAAGAAATTTTTTCAAGTTTTGAGCTTCCAAAAGGGTCAAAAACACCTAAAAAATGCCCTTTCTGCCCCTTTTTGGCCACACAGGAAGCAGTGTTGGGAGAACTCATTTTTGGAGGGGCAAATTGCAGGAATTTACAGGGTAAGTTCCACAAAAAGAATACCAAAAGGACACCGCTCACAACCAGATCTCAAATCAATACACCAGTATTTTTGACGTGGTTAAAACCCTCAGAGTGCAAGGAGGGAAACAGTCCACGGCCTGTCCCAACGTGGGTACTACAGGCAATTTATTAATCAAAGAATGAAAATTTACATAAGCTTCTCTCATGCACGGATTACCTGAACAATGACCCTCCATGCGCTTTAAATAGAACTCATGGACCAATCGGGTGTCAAGCCACAGATCAAGTGTCGGTAATACCGAGGTGAGAGTGAACCGTCGGATCACTACATATCGTGACCGTCGGATTGTAAGTTACAAAATGTACAACGGTAAAGAAACACACTTTACCTAACTCTAACCTAACTCTATACTAGACCAAGTTGAACTTAACTATATCCTATGTGTCGGAATATCCTAACATCCCCCCTTAAGAACAACTTGGGATAGGATTGAAGGATTTACAAATATGACACAATAGGAGAAGGAAGGAGGCACTAGAGCCTATCCCCCCTTAGTGACAACTTCCTGAACTCCAAGCATATATCGAAGTTTAGTGAACTTCGCCTCTGTGAGAGCCTTTGTGAAGATGTCTGCAACCTGATCATCTGTTGGACAATATTGCACTTCAAGAACATGGTCATGAATGAGCTTTCTGATGAAGTGCATGTGTAGTTCAATGTGTTTGCTGCGCTGATGCTGGACTGGATCTTTGCATAGCTGAATGGCACTTTGATTATCACACCAAAGTGTGGTTGGATGCTGCTGCTCAAAGCCAAACTCTGATAGGATCTGACGAAGCCACAAGGCTTCCTTACTAGCTTCCACGGCACCACGATACTCTGCTTCTGTTGACGAAAGAGAGATGGCGGCCTGCTTCTTACAAGCCCATGTAATAGGTCCTGAACCAAGAGTGAAGACATAACCGGTAGTAGACTTCCGATCATCAGGGTCACCAGCCCAATCAGAATCAGTGAAACCAACTAACAGAGGAGCTGCTTTGGCACTGTAATGAATCCCAAACTGTACTGTACCTCGAACATAACGAAGTATTCTTTTAGCTGCTTTCCAATGACTTTCACGGGGGTTTTGCATAAAACGAGCAACAAGGCCAACAGCAAAGGAAAGATCAGGACGAGTATGGGTTAAATACAAGAGTTTTCCGACAAGTTGACGGTATAAGGTAGCATCAACTTCAGGAGAAGTACAAGAGACTGAAAGTTTGACTCCAGACTGAAAGGGAGAAGGGGCTGGCTTACAGTCTTCCATGTGAAAATGACGAAGAATATCACAAGCATACTTGGACTGGGAAAGGAAAATACCCTCTTGGGATTGCAAGACTTGAAGACCGAGAAAATAGTGTAAGTGTCCTAAGTCTGTCATTTCAAATTTCCTTTTAAGGCTGGACTTCACATGGTTTATAAGGTTGGGATCACTACCAGTAAGAATAAGATCATCAACATAAAGAACAAGGATGATAAGAGAGTTGCCCACTTTCTTGGTGTAGACAGTATTGTCAGAATGACACCTAGAAAAGCCAGATTCTAAAAGAAAGCTATCCATTTTGGCATACCAAGCCCGAGGAGCTTGCTTGAGGCCATAAAGGGATTTCTTAAGTCGACAAACAAGGCTGGAGTCTGTTTGTATGAAGCCAATGGGTTGTTCCATATAGATTTCTTCCTGCAAGTCCCCATGCAAGAAGGCAGATTTAACATCCATCTGATGGACTTCCCATTTTAAAGAGGCAGCAAGGGAAAGAACAAGGCGGATAGAGTTCATTTTGGCAACGGGGGAGAAGGTTTCAGTGTAGTCAATGCCTTCGACCTGTGAAAAACCCTTAGCAACGAGACGAGCTTTATGTTTATCAAATTTCCCATCTGGTCCATACTTGGTTCTGTAAACCCATTTACATCTAACAAGTTTGCGTCCCTTTGGTAGAGGAACAAGATCCCATGTATCATTTGTCATTAATGAATGATATTCTTCATTCATAGCTGCTTCCCAATGTGGATGGCCTGAAGCTTCTGCAAAAGTGTCAGGATCATGATTTACTGGAGCTTGAGCCAGTAAAGAAGAGGCTCTTTCAAACTGAGAACGTGTACGTCGCTGATCTGTAGGATCACCGGCAAGATCACCTGCTGCATCCCGAGTAGCACGGACCCATCTTGGAAGTTGAGGATCCTGAGAAGGTGGGGGAGGATTATCATCCTCGCTTTCATCATCTGAAGAAGAAATGTTTTCAAAAATAGAAGAGATAGGAAGAGGTGGCACATCCGCCGGACTAGGCTCGCAGGCCGATTTATTTTCATCAAATTTTACATCTCTTCTAATGATAACATTTTTGGACTTAAATGGAATAAGTCTATAACCTTTTACATCTTCAGAATATCCAACAAAAGTACATTTCTCACTCTTAGGTTCTAAAGCTTTATGCTTTTCATCTGGAATATGGGCCCATGCTTCACTTCCAAACACACGAAAGTGACTTACATCTGGTTTAATGGAACTCCAGGCTTCTTCTGGAGTGATATTCTCTAGAACCTTAGTAGGAGTGCGATTGATTATATAATTTGCACAATTAATTGCTTCGGCCCAAAAACTAAGACTGAGTCCTTTAGATTGCAGCATACAATTAGCCATTTCCTTTAAGGTGCGATTTTTCCTTTCAGCTACACCATTTTGTTGTGGAGTGTATGGAACAGTATGTTGCATTTGAATTCCATTTTCAGTGCAAAAGTTGATGAATGTGTTTTTAACATATTCTCCACCATTATCAGTTCTTAACTTAAGGATTTGATGTCCAGATTGTTTTTCAACAAAGGCTTTGAAGGCCAAAAAAGTGTTAAATACTTCGCTCTTGAGTTTTAAGAAGTATACCCAAGTGCGTCTGGAGAAATCATCAATGAAAGTTAAGAAGTACTTGCAGCCACTGAATGAAGCAACAGGAAGAGGACCACATAAATCACTGTGCACAAGCTGTAAAGGGGCTGAGGCGTGCCAAGAGGCACGTTTGTCAAAACTGTCCCGATGATGTTTTCCGAGTACACATCCGGAACAAACACCATCTCTGCAAGATACCATAGGAAGACATGTCACCATATTTTCTTTACATAGATGCTGAAGGGAGCGATAGTTTAAGTGACCAAATCGCTCATGCCAAAGTTTGCTCACTTCATCATTATGAGCAACAAATACTGAGGGAAGAGTGGATGACCCAAAGTTGTGAAACTTATACAACCTTTTGGAATCATCAGCAAGACCAGTAGCTAGAATCTGTTTAGGATCTTTTAGATCCTTGATTACAACATCATGAGGTGAAAATTCAACAATTTTACCTTCACCTGAATGAGTTATCTGATAGACAGATAGAAGGTTGCAGGATAAGGTTGGAACACATAATACATCATTAAACTGACCATTGTCTAGATGAACAGTTCCAGTCCCTACAACATTAAGAGATCTATCATCACCAATATATATATTTTTGGTGTTACAATCATTTAAAGAAGAAAACATGGCTTGGTTTTTGGCCATGTGATAAGAGGCTCCAGAATCAATGAGCCACTCATGAGAATGAGAAGAAGAAGAAGATACATTTAATGCATAACCAGACTGAGATGATTGACAATGACATGCAGAAAGTGCCATTCCGGAAGTTGAAGCTGAAGTAGGCTCCACATGGATGTTATGTTTCTTCATTGCGGCTTCCAAGGCTTCCATCTTCTTAAAGCATTTAGATTCTAAGTGGCCATCTCGATTACAAAAGTTACAATGTCTATCAGTCTTCTTCCATTTGTTTTTATTGGTCTTATCATTTTGCTGAAATGATCTTTCATTTTGAGGCTGAGATGGTTTAGGACCATTCTTTTGAGGATATGACTTCTTAGGATTCTTTGAATTTGGTTGCTGTTGGGCGGCTAACGCTTTCGTGGAAGAGTTTCCAAGATTAAGAAGACCAAGGTGTAAGAGTTTTTCTTGTTCTCTTATTAAGGAATCACAAAAGGAGTCAAAGGAAGGGGCCTTGTAGTCTTTTCCTTGACAAATGAAAGCTTCCCTTGTAGAATGGAAAGTGGAAACAAATACAGAGTAGGCTGGTCCCAACTTAGTAAGGATGGAATAAATAAGGTTACCATCTTCTTTCTTAACTTTAACACCTTCCAAGAGATATCTAAGGGTCTTGAATTTGGACAAGAAATCTTCAATGCAAGAAAAATTATTAGGATCCAAAGTAAGCAGCTCATTTTCAAGTTGATGGGCTCTAATTACATTTTTAATCCCAAAAACTTTAGCAAGTTTTTCTAATGCTTCATGAGGAGTCTCAAGTCCTGCAATGTGGAATCTAAGATCAGGAGAAATAGACATCCCTATCAAACCTCGTGCTTGATCTTGTCTATTTTCCCATTTTGCCGCCTTGTCTTCATCTTTTGGTTTCTTCTCTTGGTCTGTGGCTATTCTGAAGAGACCTTTACTTCTAAGTAAATCTTCCATGTAGTCTACCCATTGGAAGTAGTTAGTGCTGTCAAGAATGACTTGGCATGGACTTTCCATTTTTTTTTTTTTAAAACTGAAGCTGAAGATGCTGAAAGTAAGTGTTCCAACGGATAGATCTCGAAAAAATAGGCATTTTTTAAAAAAAACGGCTCTGAAAAAGGCTTCCGGATGAAGAAATTATGGCTTTTTGAAAAAAAAATGTTGACGTTGCCGGCAAAGTGCGCGAATGAAAAAATCCGCCCCCACAAAATGGAGACTTGAACCCAAGACCTCTACTCTCTTAAAATAGCTTTGAACCAATTGATCTATACAAAAAATTTGAGAGAGAGAGAGAGAGAGAGAGAGAGAGAGAGGGGGGGGGCCTTGGTTTGCGTGCTTGCCTTGAGAAAGCTCTTTTTCCCTACAAAACACAAAACACAAAACCCAACACGAACATGCAAAGAAAAACGAACCTTGCAGCTCGAAGTTAGCTTTAGCCAAAAAACTAGAAATTTAAAAAAAAAAATCTCAAAGTTAGCTTTAGCCGAAAAACTAAATATTTTTCTCAATGTTTCTGATTTTCTGAGATCACACTAAGGTGCAGGGAAAAGAGCATACGCATGAGAAAAATCCTTCCTTTCTGTTTCTGATTTGCCCAGATCGCACAGAGTCGCAGGGCAAAGAGCATACGTAGAAATGAAAGGTATAGATCCGGTTAAAAAAAAAGGCTAAATAAACTGAGACCGAAATAAGCAGAGAGAAAATAACAGTAAACTGCAAAAAAAACACTGTATACCTCCCGATCTGAAAAATGACGCAACTAGGGCTACCGGAAACCTTTTCGCGTGAAACGAAAGGGGTTCCTCACTGGAACAGATGCTCCGAACGCAACAGAGCAGTCCTCTCGGCCCGAAAGCAGTCAGAAACAGCAGATCTAGGAAACGACAGCCGCATGCAGTTCTACCGACTTCAGATTTGGATCACCAACGGACGCGGCCCTCAAATAGCTCTGATACCATGTAGGAATTTACAGGGTAAGTTCCACAGAAAGAATACCAAAAGGACACCGCTCACAACCAGATCTCAAATCAATACACCAGTATTTTTGACGTGGTTAAAACCCTCAGAGTGCAAGGAGGGAAACAGTCCACGGCCTGTCCCAACGTGGGTACTACAGGCAATTTATTAATCAAAGAATGAAAATTTACATAAGCTTCTCTCATGCACGGATTACCCGAACAATGACCCTCCATGCACTTTAAATAGAACTCATGGACCAATCGGGTGTCAAGCCACGGATCAAGTGTCGGTAATACCGAGGTGAGAGTGAACCGTCGGATCACTACATATCGTGACCGTCGGATTGTAAGTTACAAAATGTACAACGGTAAAGAAACACACTTTACCTAACTCTAACCTAACTCTATACTAGACCAAGTTGAACTTAACTATATCCTATGTGTCGGAATATCCTAACACAAATGGACACCAAATTCAGAAATTCCACCTGTTCTAGAAAGTAGACAAATAGACCTTTCCAACAAGCCCACTTGGAGAAAATTTGGTGCACGGGAAGGCCTCCAAAATCAGCTGCAAAAAGGCACGATGCACAGGGACAGAGGCGCGGCACACAAGATGGAAAATTGACTTTTTTGCCAAAAAACTTTATTTTTCGCCTAGTTTTTTCTCAGTTTGACTTTTCTCTCTCTCATAGTCAAACTCATGATGTAATTTGATGTAACTTGATGAAATTTGATGTAAAAATGTTGAAAATTTGCTCATGGAGGTAGATACATCATGTTTAGGTGGTTTTCAACAGAATGAATCAGTGTCCTAGGTTTTAGAGGCAAGCTGTTCCACTACCTACTTTTTAGTTCTTAGTTTAGATCTTGTTGAAACAGCTCCTAAAATCATGAATTCGACCCCTAAAGCCTAGCATGAGTTGTTTGTTTCCTATATCTAGTACTTTTTCAGTCATTTGTAAAAGTTGGACTCTTGTGAATGCTTTGAGCATTATTGTATACTCATTTCTGCAGTTTGGCAAAGGAATAGACCAGGGTTTGCAGCACTTTGTGGGATTCTTGTGGCAACTTGATTTGGTATAGTTTTTCCTTTTGTAATGAAAGTTTACATGTGTTTATGTATGCCATCATATCTCTCTGTTCATCTTAACTAAATGAAACAAGGATAAGGGTAGAATTCATTGATGTTGTAGTGCTCTACCTATGGTTTGTTTAGTCATTTATGTTTTCAGCTGTTTGAAGAGTATCCCTGAGACTTTCATGCCCTCTCCAACTCTTCACTAGTCTTAAAGCTCCCCATCTCACTCAATTTGAAGTACTAAACCATTTTCCTACCTTTCCCATAGAGATCTCTGCAAGACTGTGTCCATTCCCCGAACCCAAATTTGCCTTTCACATTTGAGCCAGCAAACCAAAATTAAATTCAATCAAACTCCTCTGAGCATATACCTAGCCTAAAATCAGTCTTTACATTAGTCATCTCAAGCTCTATTGACCATATTTTTCTGAGATTGATAAGGAGAGAGCCCTCTCCCAACTTGGTAGGGCTAGCTACCAAGTTAAGCGTGGTTTGATGTTACCCTAGATTATGCCTTTCTCAGCCTGAGGTAGATTTAGGCCCTAACACTAGATATAGTCAAACCCGTCTTCAAAGATAAATGTCATTATGAATCCTTTGCATAGAATATCCCATCCACCTATACCATGGTGGAGCTTTGTTTCTAAATACCAGTTCATTGGGATGACATCCAAGGTGTGATAGAATAAGTGCACCCATTCAAGTTGGGGCTTCGCTCCATAAGCCTAAGCCCATTTGGCTAAGTGTGCGTGTGGATTGTCCTTCCCATCATACTTGTCTGTTATTCATACCTTCGGCTTCACAAAGCATGTTCTCATCATCCTCCTACATTCGTGCCAATCATTAAAGCTACCCTTGTGTGTACCCCACCATCTTGCGGGTGTAGCATGCAATGCCCAGTCCAAAGCCTGGAAGCGCTGCTTTTCTAGTTCCTCCTTCTCAAATGTGTCCAAAAATACATCCACATCATTCAGGCAATCATAAGTGGGCAAATTTCTTACCTCTGATGACACACAATGTAGAGACCGGGCCATCATGTTATAGCTCAGTGTGGTTACTTCATGTAACCGATTCTGCCAGCGCTCTAATTCTTCATCAGAGTCTGAGGTGCAGGAACTCTCGCGATCCCATGTAATTTTTCCATCCGTTGTTGGATTCACCCAATCTTGGTCTTGCGTTGCTATCTTATATATATGTTCCAAATCGTCATCGCTCTCATAATCGTGGACTTGCTCAGTATAGCGCGATCCTTTAGTAGGATCTAGGGGTACTATTACGCGGAGTGATTTCTTCTCAAATATCATCTTTCGCTTCTTTAGGTTGATTACTCGTTCATATTAGTAGCCTAATCGATGCCAAGGAGCGCAGGGTAGGGGTTGTTGTCATCCATAATTTCTATTACTTAGAAGTCAACCAACGTGCTCGCGCCTTCAATATCTATAGTCACCCCTTGCAGCCGCCCCATGGGGATGATCTTCTATTGATTTACCATCCTTAACTAAATCGGAGACTACTGCAGCAAGGGTCTTCCCATCCGTTCCCAAGTCTACTTTGGTAGGACATTCGTGTCTAACCCTAGATCCATAATAACCTGATCCATTTCGTATTCTCCTATCTGCGCAGTCAGCCTCATCTCTCATCCTATCCTTGTTTTATGCTTACCAATCTTCCGTACCATGCACGTTTCACCTGGAGTGTTTCTGGCGCATCTATTTATAAACTCCTGTAATCCCTTCACAACCTTGCTATCATGAAACAACTTCATGCAGGTCTCTAGAAAGGTTGTAAGCATAGAAGGGTCCATTTCCTGATCAGGCTTATCCTTGCTCCCTAAGGTGGAGGCCTCAACAAAGCTCTTCTTTGCTTCCATGAACATTTTGCGTGCATGCTCCAAATCAAATTTAGCCTCCTTCGCCGGAGCTTTGTGAACCCATGCACTGTCTTCAGATTGTTTCCCCTTATCATCCCCTATTGCAATTCCACTTTGGAGCATTATATTCACATTCAGATCCTCTTCGTGAGGCTCAAACTTCATCATCTGCAGGTTCTGAGTCGGTTGAGGTGGTAGCGCCCCTTTGTCGCATATCCTTGCTATCAGTGTAGGACAGTCCTCCATTTCATGATCAAACAGAGTGCAATATTTGCACGATGGATGCATTGGGTTAGTGCAATCACAGGCATAGTGTCCTAGTCCTTCGCAATTGTAGCAAATTAGCTGTCCTCGACCTCTTCCAGGTCCTCCTCCACCTCGGCCTTATCCGCGCCGTTGAAAGCCTGTTCGTGCCATCCCCGCACTCTGGTCAAGGGCCCACATTTCTGCTTGAACCCTATAGGTGTGTGTTCCATCCATCATCAATTCATAGCTTCTGAAGTTCCACTCATCATGCCCTACTGACATACAAAAGTTGCAGAACAGTTGTTGCAGTGTCTGTACAAACTTCTGCAACAAATGACATTTATCCGTGGTATGTTTTCTTGCTACCTGACATATAGCGCACCACAACGCAGGCCCCGCGCTCGGTCCTGCTTGAGTTTCCGGCCTCAAAGGCATTGGTCCTCCTCCTGCAATATAGTTCGTAAAGACCAGGCAATGGTCTTTTTCATGCCCCTAACCTTTACATTTCAAGCACCATACCTCTTCGCGCACCTCTGGTCGAACTATTCTATCTTGCTTCAAACTTTGCATTTCAAGGCAAAGATTTTGCAACTGCACATGGATCTGCTGAACCCCCATATTCAAATCCTACATCAGTGTTTCATGCAGTCTCATTGCAATATCCAAGGCCTTTGCCTGAGTCGTTATCTTCTGTTGTGACAGCGCAACCCTTAGGTGTGGCAGGAGCGAAGCCACGAACCACTCGCGGTGCTGTCCATCTGTTAAGTTCATATTAGCTTCGCAGATTTTACACTTCAACCTCTTATCTAATTCCTAAGGTGTCTCGCCTAGTTTCATCGCGATTTCCTTGAACCCTACAATCGACTGTGCCTTAGATTTATGCCTACTGAATTCTTTATTCAGCGCAATCTGAATGTCTGCCACCCTAGTGTTTGGGTTATCATTAGAGTACTTGATGTACCAAGTTAGTGCGTGATCCTGCAAAGCACTAACCAATGTTTCCTTCTTCATGTGATCATCTATGACGCCTTGAGCTTCCCGCTTTCATGATAAACCAGAATTGGTCCAGGTCCTCATTTCCCAAGCCTTTAAACAAAGGAAGCTTCACTAAATTTTCCATGCTGAACTGTGGTGGAGGTAATGGTGGTATGGGCGAAGTCGCAGGTGATGGCGGTGAAGTTGGAGGTGGTGTGGGTGGGGGTGGCAGTTGCAGGAATCCTTGTCTTATTAACTGAATAACACTTTGCGGAGAAGCCTACGCTACTTCCTCTTCGTCACCCAATGGAGGTGAAATCAATGAACGGACCCTTTCTTCCTTTGTTCCTATAAGTCTTTCCACTTCGCGTAGCTCCAAACATCAAGGTAGCTGCAGAACCCGTTTTTTCGCACAATAACATCTTAATCCAAGTATTTAAAGACTTCAAGTACTTACCTCGCGGACCTTTGAAAAAGTGCCGCTCCGCCTCGCTAAAGCTAAGGTATTGACCACGAATTCAGTCACAAATCTTCCTATAATGCGATCAAGCCAATGGTCGACAGCGCGGGCGAACTTATCGTCAGAGGCTTCCAGTCTCTGTACTAACTTCGGGTTCCAAACAATAGGACCGTCAAGTCTCCACCTTCCTTGGCTATCCGCTAGCTTCGCGATCCACTCGTATAGCTCAACCGGAAAGGAATAGAAAAATATCTCATGGATCTCTGTATATAGGTACCTTTCCAGCCACTATTCCTTTGTTAGTCACAAATTTTTGTTCTCCTGCGCTGCAAATTCGTGGATCTTCCTATCCAACCAATCTCCGATCTCTTTCTTAGTTGGATTCCAGTGATAAGACATCACACATCTCTTATGCATATTCCGATCTCGGCAACAGAACCATTTGTTGGCTACGTGGGGCCTAACCCAAGTTCAGCGTTAGTTAGCCAAACAAATCCCTACACTACTATCCCTTTCGACATCAGCCCGTGGAGGACGGACTAAAGTCTCACCCGAAGCGGTATGGGGGGATGCTAGAACCAAGTTTCCGCACCCTGATATGGTCGTGATGTCAGTTTATTCCTTCTGTTCCTGCTTTCGCGCAGGTCGTTAAGTTCGAGGGCTCTGTTTGTCTATCCCTTTATTCTGCCCTTCGATACCTTCGCGAAGGGGTACGATTGACCTTCTTGCAGCCCTAACCTTCGATTCAAGTACTTTCGCGTTGCTAAGACAACATATTGCATAGATTCCCAAGTTATCTCAAGTGTCTTACTTATCTTAATAAATGTTCACAGTTAGCACTGCATAAACAAATATTCTTACTTGCGTTCAATTAACCAACATAATTACATACACTCACGCATCACACAAGCATTGTAAATGAAATTCATACACAATATGACAAGATGCATCAACAGGAAAGAAAGGCACAAAATTTGTAGAATGCTTCTCTTTATTGATATCTTCAGATGATTACAGACTCTATCCGCCCTGCACACACAGCTGCAGGGGCCCACGCACTCAGCTACGGACTTCCACCCTAGGCCTCTGCGCACTTAGCTACAGAGCCTCTACCTACACTAAGACCCGAAACTTAGACTTCTAAAGATCAAATGAGTTCATTGATTTTTTGCAAGAAAGTTGGAATCAAGAAGGAAACTATTGTACCTTAGAATCCCGAGAAAAATGGTGTGGTTGAAAGAAAGAATAGGTCCATCATGGAAGTTTCTCGAGCTATGTTGCATGATCAAAAGTCATTGAAATTCCTATGGGGAGAAGCTATAAATACAACGGTCTATGTACAGAATAGGGCTCCTCATCAAGCTTTGGATAACAAGACTCCCGAAGAAGTATTCACAGGTATGAAGCCTAACATTGGACATCTCAAGATATTTGGTTGCCCTGTATACTTCCATGTGTTGAAGGACAAGAGGAACAAGTTGGAATCCACAGGAAAGAAAGATATGTTTGTTGATTATTGTGAGAATTCTAAAGAATTTAGAATATAAATATATGACCAAAGGAAGATCAAATTTAGCAGGGATGTAACTTTCAATGGAGATGTTTCCCTTAGAAAATCAAGGGACCTTCTTCCTCCTCCTCTTATTGAGAAAAGAAATGATGATGTAGACTTACTACAAGGTCCTTATATGTCAGAATTTGAGAAGGACATAGTTGATGATCCCATGGAGCCTATAGACCCCTTGGAACCTCCTCCAAGTGATCCCCTTGCCAGGAAGAGAACATTGTGGCTTCATGATACTTTACAGGATGTTGAGAGATATGTTTATGCCAAAAGATACTTCAGAGAAAGAAAGAAGTCATGTCGATACTAGGGATACATTGTAGTTATGAGTAATATCATCCACATCGAGCCGCCCACTTATGAAGAATTTGTGAAAGAATATGTTTAGAAGGATGCTATGGTTGAAGAATATGAATAATTTATGAAGAATTATGTATGGGATGTTGTTTTGAAACCTTAAGGAAAGTCTGTAGTAACTTAAAAATGATTATACAAGATCAAACAAGGAGTTAATGGAAACATTGAGAAGTAAAAAGTGGGGTTTGTGGCCCGAGGCTTCTCCCAGAAAGAGAGAGAAGACTATTACGATATATTTTCTCTTGTTGCACGCTACACTACCATTTGATTGATCACTTCCCTTGGTACTCATCAAGGATGGACCATTCACTAGATGGATGCAAAGATGCCATTTTTTCATGGCATACTATAGGAAGAAGTATATCTTGAGGAGCCTCAAGGATTTGAAGTAAAGGACAGGAAGACTCATGCTTGTAGGTTGAAGAAAAAACTATATGGTCTGAAGCAAGCCCCCAAATCCTGGTATGCTTGCATTGACAGTTACCTGGTGAAGATTGGATTCACGAGAATTAGTATCGATCTGAACCTCTACTTAAAAGTGGTTCAAGGTATGCCTTTTATTTTGGTTTTATGTGTCGATGATCCATTCTTGATAGGTAGTGAGCCCCTAGTGCTCAAGTGTAAGAGGGAATTTTCCTCTGAGTTCAAAATGAAGGATCTTGGTATGATGCATTAATTTATGGGACTAGAAGTGTGGCAAAGACCTGTAGAGCTTTTCTTTTCTTAAGGAAAATATGTCATGAAGTTATTAGAAATATTTGAAATGGCAGAATGCAAACCCTTGGCCACCCCGATGGAGATGAACTTAAAAAATTTATGTGGAGACGTTGTTGGACCTAACTTGGTGAATCCATCTAAGTATCAATAGTTGATCGGGGCATTGATGTTCCTTGTGAACACCTGTCCATATATATGCTTTGCAGTAAACACTTCGAGTCAATTAATGGTTGAGCCCCTTGATGTACACTGGGTTGCAGCTAGGCACGTACTGAGATATTTGCATGGGACAATTAACCTTGGTTTGAAATATCTTGTTGGAGATGTACAACTTTATGGTTACATTGATGCTGACTGGACTGGAAATGTTATTGATAGGAAAATCACATCAAGGCGTTGCTTTAGTTTGGGGTCCACCATGATATCTTGGATGAGTAGGAAACAAAAGTTCATAGCTTTAAGCGCTACTGAGGTAGATTACATTGCTACTAGCATGGCTAGTTGTGAGGAAGTTTGGTTGAGAAAGATCTTTGGAGAGCTATTTGAGCAGGTTCTAGATACAATAGTCATATATTGCAACAACAAGAGTGGGATTTGATTGGGAAAGAATTATATATTTCATGACAAGTCCAAACATATTGAGATTAGGTATCACTACATTCAAGGCATGGTACAAAGAGGAGTATGAGACTGATCTAGGTGGATATTAGTGTCCACCTGCCTATTCCACCTAGACCTATATTTGGTTTCATCTGTTTCTTTGTTTATTGCAAAATTTACTATTTTTAGTAATTTTTCGAGTCATAAACTTTCGAAGAAATTTCGACCCCCTAAAAGGTGTTTTTTTGAGGTTCGCAGTAGTGTCCAAATCTTATAGTACTTGGAGAGATATTTTCAATAAGGTATCATACGCACCAAACAAAGATAATATGACCAAGTTACTACCCTGGGAAGTTGGCTGCCCAACTAACCCCAAAGGGGCCCACAAACTCTTGACGTTCCATCTCATGGGGTTAGGAATTTGGTTGTTTAGCATTTTACCTTGTTTTTCAATAATAAATAGGCCCTTGAGCCTCATTGTAACATGGTTCAGAGGCATGTATCTACCACATCTCTTCTTAGAGATAAGCTACCATTGCCCGAGCTAGTTTTACTTCCATTATGTTTGTAAGGATATTTCAATATTTGATATTAATGAAATTAAGTGTTATTTCTACTAAATATCTATATTTATGGTTATTTATGTAATTCGTTGTGTTCCTATTTAATTGGATTAGTGGTATCAAAGCGGTCTGCTCCTTCTCTTTTTTTTTTGCCTGTCCCCAACGACGCTGAGAAATAAGGAGTTAAGGCTCGAACTGGTTGAACCTTTGCAAGACCAACCTCACAAATATCGATAGCCTCCCATGGAGAAAGAGAAGAAAGACAAGGGGGCAGGAGACCCTTTGAAAATATTGCTCAAAGAAGCCCTCGAGTGATAGAGGAACGCGATGATGGGAAACTTTTCCCAGATCCTTCAGTGGCTACCCTAGAGCAGCGCATATTCTTCCAGCAGATACTCTGGAAGTGCCACACCCTTTAAGGTACAAGTTAATTTTGACATCCCCATATTTGAAGGTCAGATAGATGCGGATGTCATAGATAAATGGTTAAATTTGTTAGAAGGATATTTTTATATTCATGATTTTTCCAGCTAGGAAAATATTACTTTTGAACTTCTCAAAGCCA
Organism: Pinus tabuliformis; assembly: GCA_031772625.1. Lineage (NCBI taxonomy): Eukaryota > Viridiplantae > Streptophyta > Pinopsida > Pinales > Pinaceae > Pinus > Pinus tabuliformis. Next base: position 1,251,051,803 of record CM062809.1, read on the forward strand.
CCCCCAACGTCAAGGACTGATGGGAAACCTACTGTGAGAAGAAGGAAAAAAGTGCACCTTCACTATTTTCAGCCAAACCCACTTGGAATTCATTTAGGGATGCCATCAAGGAGTAGTACTACCCTGTCAGGAGCTATGAGGATAAATACATAAAGTGAACCACGTTGTGGTAGGGATGGGACCAAGGCATGTCAAAGTTTACCAATGTTTTCCATACCATTAGCACGAAGTTGGGTATCAAGGATTTTGAGTGACATTTGGTACTCAAGTACCACGACTGCCTACATAGGTACATCTAGGATGAGATGGAGTTCCTGGACATCTCCTTGCTCGACATGACGTACCAAAACGTTGTCAAGATTGAGCAGAAGTTTAAACATAAGAAGTGAGACTTTGGATATGTGAATCCGAAGCAAGGGAAAGGCACCCCCAAACTGCAGAGCAAAGGAAAAGCCCAAGGCAGGGCGACCTAGGACAACCCACCAAAGCTGTAAGAAAAGAAAAACACCATGAAGACAAAAAAGGACATGTGAAAATGGTGTGAGTTCCATAAGAGCTCCACTCAGAACACCAGTGAGTGTCGTGCCAAGCAATCATTGATGGCCGAGCTAAAGGCTTCTGAATCAAATGCATGTTCCAACTCTGAGTTAGAACCCTACAAGGGGAATGAAAAAGGGAAGCATATCATTGATGTGGAGCCTAGTGCCACCATGGCCAACACTAAGATCCAAAAAAATGAGCCTGAAAATCTAGAGGAGGGGGAACGCCTCTTATACTCACAAATGTGGGTGAAGGGTTCTTCACTGTAGTTCATTGTCGACAGTGGGAGCCAAAATAACCTTATTTCAGCAGAGGTGATGAAGTGACTGGGCCTACCAACTACAACACATCTGCAACCATACACCATCGGTTGGCTTTAGCAAGGATGAGATCTTTGTGTCAGCCAACATTGTTGCCTTCCCTACAACATCAAGCCCTTCACAGATGAGATACTGTGTGATGTTGCCCCTCTTGAAGTTTGTGATGTATTATTAGGACAACACTACTTATGGAAGTGGCATGTTGTATATGAGTCTAGACCTTTCTCTCTGATTATTACTTTGGGAAATAAGTTGTACAGGATACCAGAGGTAGCCTCGCCTACCACCATCTCTTTCATCAATGCAGTAAGATCATTTCACAGACCAGGAAATTTGTTTTCCTTATGAAAAGAAAAGTTCTTCTGGTTCAAAACCCAAAAGAAGGTGTTTGCTAATTTGAAACATCGCCTCTGCTATGCTCCGATGCTCACATTACCGGACCTTCAACAACCGCTTGATATTGAGACAGATGCCTCTAACTATGCTATTGGAGCAATTCTTACTCAGTAGGGGCATCCAGTGGCTTACAACAGTGAGACACTTTCAGATACAATTTGAAAGTATCCCACCTATGACAATGAAATGTATTCCATTGTGTAGGCCTTTCGTCAATAGAAGCATTAGATTATGGGGAAGGAAACAATTATCCACACAAACCATCGACCCTTGTAGTTCACACAGACACAAGGGAAGTTGCAGAATGATCACCATTATAAATGGTCTGCATACCTACAACAATTCCATTTGAACATTAAGTACAAGAAGGGAAACACCAATAATGTGCAAACTGCCTTAGCTGACCACTAGTCATGGTGCTGATCACTGTGCTCGACTCCTGTGGGCACGAGACTTCAGGGTTGCCACATCTTTACAAGAGTGATCCAGAATTTGGCAGCACATACAAGACACTCCAAGAAGGTAAGAAAGTTCCAAAATTTCACCTCCAGGATGCACTGTTATGCCACCAAGGACATATCCGTGTTCCTTCAAGCGAGCATGCCAAGATGATTTGGGAGGCGCACTACAGTCGAGTCGCTAGACATTTTAGAGTAGAGAAAATAATGGCAGTACTATAGAAATATTTTTATTGGCCGAACCTCCATCACGATGTTGGGAAGTACATACGATCATGTACTACCTGCACCATTTCCAAACCAACCTTCAAGAAGTAGCGCCTATATACTTGTCTGCCTACTCCTACTCGACCTTGGGAATCCATCTCCATGGATTACATGTCTAACCTTCAAGAAGTAGGGCCTATATACTCCTCTTCCTACTCCTACTCGACCTTGGGAATCCATCTCCATCGATTACATGTCTGGCCTTCCTTCTACTAAGCACAACAATGACTGTGTTTTCATGGTCATCGACAAATTCTCTAAGATGGCCATTATGGCGGCCTACAAGAAGAGTATCACAATAGAGGCCACCGCTAAGCTCTTCTTTGAGTGAGTGTGGGTACACTTTGGGATCCCATAGTCCATTGTCTCAGATCGAGATAGAAAATTCCTAAGTGCATTTTGGTTATGTCTCTGGTTGATGCTGGATACCAAACTTACTAAGTCCACGACTTTCCACCCCCAAACTGATGGCCAAACAGAGGTTGTCAACAAGATGATTATGGAAATTTGCGCATGTACAACTAGAAGCATCCACACACATGGAATGAAAGCCTCCCTTATGTCAATCAATCCCTTCTTTAGATATGGGGTTTTCTCCCTCGACAAAACATAATGTCACACCTTTGAAGGGAAAAGGGTTATTGGGAAAGTTTACTGGTTTGTGGTCAAGTTATGAAACCATTATAGATTGGATTTTTGTCAATTGGGCAAATCATGAACCCTCGAGCATTTTCTATTGTGGAAATGGTATTACTTATTTCTTTTTGAAAACCAGAAACATAGAGCCTAGATCTATAAGTCAGGTCCTTATTTCATGGGTACCAGAGGTTTGTTTCTCACTCATTGGTCTATGGAATTTAATCCTTCATTAGAAATTTTGTAAACACCTGTGTGGATTAGATTGCCATCTCTCCATCTTCTTTGTTTGTGTAAAGGAATTTTTAAGGATATAGGAGATAGATAGGGTCAATTTATTACTAGTGACATAGAACATGGGAATAATTTTCCATGTGCTAGAATTTGTGTTGAAATAGATTTCTCGAAAGGCCTCCTTGAGACATTCAACTAAATTTGGATGGTTGGTCTCACCTCTAGGCTTTGGATTATGAACAGGTTCCTTTTAAGTGTAATATGTGTCATGAGTATGGAAACTTTTTGAAAAGTTTCCAAAAAGCTTTTATCTCTCAAAGTTCTCCAATTTCAGTGCCTCCTTGTAAAGAAGAACAAGGGGGAAATAAGTAGTAATTCATCCAAGTACAAAGGAAACGTAAGAAGCATTGAAATGGGAAGAAATATACATGTTAGGTTGAATCCTCACATCAACCCCTCTCTAACAATGGTTTTGAAGACTTGAATTTTCCTTAGGAAGAAGGTGAGATTCTTGAGGTCCAAGCAGATCCACCAATACTAAATCAGGTCTCTTCTCCTATTCCAAAGGTACCACCTACTTCAAAAGATGAAGAAAGCATAGATCAAGAATCTCCAAAGGAAACCTTTGCAATGGAAATTTTTTCTACAACAGTTCCTCCTATATTGAAAGATGAAGAAGTTGGTAAGGTGGTCAAGAATAATTCCTATTCAGATGTGCTTAAAAAACAACACTGTAACAACCCTGGTGAAAATTCAATGTAATAAAAGTTAATAAAGGCAAAAATAATAACCACGGTTGATGGGACACTTATTCTAAGCTGAATGTTGGGAAAGACATCCTAGTGTGGGTGTTCATTGGTTTATTATCGCTAAGGAAATTGGCAAAGGCAATGACTAAGGCTTTGGAAAGGCAAAATGGCATTTTTGGCACATTTATTTATGAAAATAATGGAAATTAGGAGAAAAGGGAGGTGCATGGTCACAAGGTGCATGTGAGGAGGAAAATGAGGGAAAATAATGGAAAATAAAGAAAATAAAGGTCTAATTGATAAAAAGGCTTATGAGGATCACTTGGTACCTTTTGTCAGTTAAGTTTTGGAGCTCTCTCATTATTATCTCTCTCTCTCTCACTCTTGGACACTTAAGGAAGGAGAAAGCAAGGAAGAGCAAGATCAAGCAACTACAACAATATTCTTTGCATGTATCCATTTTTATGATTGTTTTCATTTTTATATTTGGCATGCATGGTATTACATGTGGTTCTTTGCTGTTATGGCATGGGTTTTTCCAGGTGTGATAGTGTTTTAATCCTAGCCTTTCCATTTCCAGATAGCCATGGTGTGATGGGGTTCTCATGTTTTGGTTGACCTAGATTACTGGATGAATTTGAAATTGAGTGAGGTGGATCTCTGAATAATAGAACACATGGCCTAGTAACCCCTAAACTAGACTGTGGGGTGCTGTAAAGCTAAATTTTGTGTTGCCTCGGTGGGCCTATGAATCCTCAATGGGTGAATGGAAAATTCTATAGTAAATCCTAGAGGTGGGTGCTCTCCATCAGGCCTAGTAATGCCGAGATGGGATATGTGGTAAAGCCTAGAGAGTGGGTCTCAGTTTAGAGCCTAGTGATTCGGTGTGGATTGCGGTAAAGCCTGAGAGACTACGAGACAAGAAAATTCCTCACGGTGTAGGTGGAGAAATCCGGTGGCATCCATGCTTGTTTTTGCTTATTGATCTGGTGGAGATCATGATAAAGCATGTTATTACATGTTTATTGTGTTGGCCTAGTGATTCAGTATGGATTACGGTAAAGGCTAGTTTCTATTTATGAGGGTGAGGTGGTTTAGCCTCAGGATTCCCTAATTGTTTCTTTTGGTTTGAGTCCCACATTCATGCTTGGAATATGGCACGGGGGTGAGTGGCTGAAGAAATAATTGGCTCAATCATTCTATGGTCTGGTGGAACATGGTAGTCCCATCCCAGGTTGGCCATTGCATTCATTATTAAGAGGCTCTTTCCTTGAAATCTTATGTGTAAATGTACTGGTGTATATGTGGATTCTATGGCTGATGTATCCTTGATATTTATGTTGTTATTATTCTGGTTATAAGGATGTTTTATGACAATGATGATGTATGGATCTCCTCATGTTTTTATTTGTAAATGAACGAATAATGTATCTATGACCTAATAGATGATAATGCAACTAATGATATAAGGGAACAATGCTTCTTAGCGATTCTCAAATACATATGAGACCCCTATGCTTAGATCTGTTGTTTACACCTGTAGATTACATATTTGTGACATGTTTGATGAAATTCCTATCATGGGTAGTAGGGGTTCAGTCTATACCTTATAATCATTTTGCAAATGCTTCATTGTTATGTTATATAAATTCATTTCCAAAAGTGTCATTGAGTTTTGGGCAGTGACCTGGGCTCTGGGCCTGAAAAATTGGCTCAAATCCTGGTGACACAGGCACAACACTAGGCAGAAAAGTCCCTGTACGCATGCATACCCATGATGTGGGAGCTTCTAGAGCCTCCTAGACGCATGCTTCCCCATATAAAGGGAGCTTCCGGGGGTTCAGTGGTCTAAAACTTCATTTGGTCTTAGGGGCTGGTTACCTGAGTGGTTGGGTCGGCTCCTGGGAGTCTTATTGCTAAAGTGGAGGGTTTGTGTGGTATGTTTCCATCGATTCCACTTCCTTATGGTCACCTAGGACGTTGAATCTCATTATAGTGGCCTCTCGTCGTATATTTACCATGGTTGGTTGTTTACTTGGGTAGATGTGGGATGAGGGTGTTACAAACACTCTTTCCCATTGGTAACAAGAAGCAAGAAAGATCACATAAGAACAAATTTTGGTCTTGAGCTCTCTTTTGCACCCTGTGGCCCAATTGTGGGTTGTCTTCTAGCAATTTTTTTTCAAAGGAACAATTAGAGGATTTCTATTATAAAAAAATATGGTTTTTGAGATAAAAACTTTACATAGTTCATTTAATTCCACCATAATCTAACTTTCTGATGTCCAATATATTTGAAACCTATGCTTGTAGCATTTTTTGTTGATAATTCTAAACAGATGCATATTTTATACCTTGTAGTATATGCCTAGATATAAACATAATTTTCACAACAAAAAAAAATTGAAACTTAAGTGAAAACTATCCAAAAACTTGTCACCAAAGGCACATCTTCAAAATTTATTTTCTTGTTTTGGATCCTTGACAAACTTTCCTCTTTTTCAAACTACATCTTCACTAGATTCATCCTTCATTGGAACTAGTTGAAGCCCTGTAATGGACACATCCTCCATCTTGGCCATTTTGTAGTGAATGGTTTCCATCTCAGACCTCATTTAATTTTGAAGGTGATCAATTTTCACCTACATTAACTCAAGCTTGGAATTGGTTAGCAATTGGAAGGAATTGCGAGCCTTTTCTTTAACTTCTTGTCTCTGTTTTAAGATGAGTTGCATGCCTTCCATAGCCTCAAGGACCTTATCCAAAATTACATTGAGGCTAACACATTTAGAATCACAAGAAGCGGAGCCGATGTTTTCCATGATGAAGTAAAGTAGATTCAACACCAATTTGCGGGAGCTAACTTTGTTTACCACTGTGTTTCTGGAGCCAAACCATGCAATGTATATATATATATATATATATATATATATATATATATTAAATGAATATAGATTTGAGGTTGCAAAATGCCTAAGTTATGAGAGCCATCATGACTTCTGTTATTTTTCCTTGTCTCCATTGAATGCGAAACTCTAATCTCTATGATAATTCGACATTGAAATCCTTGCTAAAAAACCATTGGCTACAAAAAAGATAGGTTAATGGTCCTGACATGAGGAAAATTGAATGCCTTATTCTTGACAAATTGATTCGTCGAGACCCAACTTTGAATGGAGGATACACAAGGCAATGAAAGGAAGAAAGCACAAGCCAAGTGTTATTGCTGAATCGATAGGAGTATGCCATGGGAGGTGATTGAGGCCTGTCAGTAATTGATGTCTCCCAAACCTTTGAGGTCATTAAATCTAAGAATTTAATTCTCCAACGATTTATTTTCTCCACCAAATACTCAACTTTCCTCCTTATTAAATGTTCATAAATGTGATTTAAAAATCCCTCTTTTCTATGTGGAAACATCATGGCAATGGGGTGTTTTATTGGCATTTGTTATTCAACTCTATGATCCCTTGAGTCAACCTTGTTCCCTTGTATGATAATGTATCTGCCATGGAATTTAACTTTCTTAAAACATGGAAGTTGAAGAAGGATCCTAAGCTCCATGAGAGAATGGATCAATTTAAGGTGATGTTTGGCCTCCCATACACGTCAAATCACTATCATTGAAGCCCCAAATATCATAATTATTTGAATCTTTTTTTTTGATGGATAGATTTAAACCTTGCCAAAGAGCGAGGAACTCTACTTAGTTGTTGGTTTTTGTTCCCAATCCCCACACATATTGTGTCTCAGTTTTTCTATCAAGGCCAAGAATCACCCCTCCCTCTCCTAGGTTTCCTTTTAATGCTCCATCAAAAAATAATGAGAATTAGTGTTGATTAGCTTACCAACTCTAAAAATATGCCAAGTCTTATCTAATAGAAATGGGTTTTTTCTTAGCCAAGTGAAGCTTTAAGTTGCTAACTTGATTTGGTGGGGAGCCAACCTTCAACCAATCTCTTTCGACAAGGGTGAGATCTTATGCTTTAGAAGATTTGAACCCCCTAGAAGTGATTTATTTTAACATTAGAGAGGATGCCTTTAGAGCCACTTTGGAGTGAACTTTTTTTACATTTTTGAAAATTATAGTGTTTCTTGCTAACCAAATGGACTGACAGATATACTTTAGGAGCATTGAACAACATCACAGAATTAAAGAAGAAGACTTTTACTATCCATGGGAACTTAATTTTCCAAGTTAGAAACATTTCCACACAATCACTTGGAAATGTATTTATTTGAATTGAATTCATGAAGACCACCTGCCAGACTTCCAGAGAGAAGGAGCATATTTTGAATAAATGATGGATATTTTCTTCCTCAACCATGCACAAGTGGTACCGAGAGGGGCCTTGGATACTTCTTTTTTGAATATTTTCAATAGTTAATATCTTTTGATGGACTAGAGTCTAACAATATATATTTACCTATGGAATGTCATCCCTTTGCTAGATTGCTTTCAAAATATTGTTTTGAATTGGATGGGGAAATTGATTTACAAGGTAAGTGTATCCTTATTTGACAGAATAGAGATGGAGAGGACTTAAATTCCAAGAACGATGATCTTGTTCTGATCGAGAGATGGGGGTCATACCTTAGTATTTTGAATAATAATCTCCCATTATTGATGAAGGTTGGAGGGGATGTTTGGACATGACTAACTAGACCATATTCCTCTGTCATCCAATGTTGATATATCCTTGATTTATTAAATTCCTTATGGAGCATAAAATCTTCCAATGCTCATAATTCTGTTTAGTTCCTTAATGGGGCATTCTTAAAGAAGTTGTCATTCAACATGATTAATCCAAGAAACATTTCCTTTCCTCCAACTTAGATGCTCAATCACAAAAGGGGTTGATTTTTTGTATAATTTCCATACTTTGGAACCTGGGCCAGTCCAATATAATGACTCTGCTCTAGAAGGTAGGTTTTGTGATTTTTTTTTTTTGAGGAAGGCCTACTTCCACCATTCTTGGGAATCAGAAATTAACCTCCACACAATTTTATTCTCGAGAGTCAAGTTCATAAGGTGTGGGTCTTTTCTTTCCAAACCCCCAAAAGCTTTAGGAATACAAACAATATTCCATTGAACTAAATGGAATGTTTTATCATTATGTTTGCCTCCTTTCCATAAAAATTACGAATGAGAGCATTGATTTGGTTGCGCTGTAGCAGCTGCAAAACCCTCCAAAATTTTGGTTTGCATCCAAATTTCGGAGCCTTCCTTGTTTTTTCCTTTGATGGTTGCAAACACTCGAGCTCACCCCATGAGCTCTTGTAAAGTATTTTTCACCTTTTTGCTTGTTTGACCAGCAGTCATCTTTCGACATGTTGATTGCTTTGTCATTCTTGCGATCTTATTCTAGCAGGTTTGAAGGTTGTTCTTTGTGTGTTTGGGTTGTCTTTGCTATGTGAACTTCTGTCATACTCACAGACAAATGTAAGCATTGTCGTGCAAGTGTCATCACGGTTATCCAAATGTCTATCACAAGTGTCACACTTGTCGCTTTCAGCTCTAAGACAGTCTCACTGAGGGCACATTTCGTTTTGTTTTCCTAGTGGTCTATGTTGTCTCATCATAAAGTATGCTAAGTGCATGATCATAATGTCAGTCTGCACAAGTTCATTTGCTTTCGACACTTAGTCATTTTCGTGAAAATCTATTTGACGGACAACCCTCTTCCATCGGACCTCGACTGAGCTAAACTATGTAGTCTCAGCCTACAGCGACCCTGCTCTACTGCCCAGAATTGTGCAGTGCTTGAGGCTGTCCTCCAGGTCAGTTGCACTGTGCAATTCTGAAGGTGAGCAGCTTGTCTGCCTCCCAGAATTGTGTAGAGACTACCTCCATGACCAAATTGAACTGCACATTTCTAAAGAACAATCATCATGCCTCCTTCTTGCCTACCAAAATTCTGCACTACTCTGAGACCTGGGTCTGCAATGTTCTCCAAAAATGCACAGACATGCCCAGTTGGTCCTCTGCTACCTTGCTATGCACTGTTCTCAGAAATTGCGCAGCTGACCCTTGCTTCCTTGCTCTGCACTTCCATCAGAAATTGTGCAGACATGCCTAGCAGTTCCCCTGTTGCCTATCCTACACTGTTCCCAGAAATTGCGTAGTCATGCTCAACAGGTCCTTCTATAGCCCAACTCTGTCTTCCCTCTGGAAATTGCACAGAACTGCCCAACGGTCCCTCTACAGCCCCGCTCTATCTTCCCACTGGAAAATGTGCAGGACTATCTAGTTGTCCCTCTACAACCCCGCTTTGTCTTCCCTTTGGAAACTGCGTAGAGGTGTCACCCCTCAGAGTCCCACCTTGCAGCTGGCATTGGTGACTTTCACTGTGCAATTATACCTCCCAATGGTCACTATGCAGTTTTTCCTGACAGCGTGGGCTGTCCTCCCGGAATTCCTCATTCTAGCCTGAGCTGCACTCTGTGGTGTCTTAGTGAGTTGTCCTCCCTTCCTATCTCTGAGAACAAGAGAAGAATGCATCATGCTAGACTAGGAGGTTTTGGATTTGATGTCATTCGTAATGCGTGAATTGCAGGAACATGTACACTGATGGATCATGGAAAGATGACGAACGAGATGAAGAAATAGGGCACATGCTAGAGGACTTGCTTGCAGCTGGATGAACATACCAAGCACATCAAGAAACAAGTGAAAGGAACATATGCATTGAGCCATCATGCAAGACCAAGACCATCGAAGAACCCGCAACACTATGTCATGTGGAGGAGAAGACAAAGCACACCAAGAGTACATCCATCACTCAACAACGCAACAACTTGACACAGACATCACAGTTAGCCAATACATGTCAGCAGTGTCATATCGAGTTGTGTCATGAGCTTTCTTGACCACATCACCACTATGGGCCATATCCATTGTAACTCAATGTAATGTAAAGTGAAGTCCAATGACGCACACAAGAATTTGAAGAGTCATGTCACTTGAAAATTCGTTGAAATTTCAATAGTCATGAGGGTAGTCCAAGAGTCATAAGGGTCAAGCATCACCCTTGGCTATATATACCCCTCCCATTGTATGAGCAAGTACTTTTCACCTTGGCTCCTCCCACATAGCCTTGAGAGTCTGTAGTATGTTCTTTGAGGAGCGAGGAGTGGCTCCAATGTCCCACTACTGGGACTAGTGATGTATGGTGTAAAAATGTGTCTTGGGACTTTTGCTTAATTTAGAAGCCTGTTAAGGCCAACACGTTTTCACGCATGTTTTGTAGATGTTTGTAAGACTACTATTTAAACATTTGTAATGCATGTTTTCTTAACCTATACTAAGATAGTTGAACTACTTCAGTTATTTTAGTACTTACATTGTTGAAGATGTGTTGTATTGATTATCACCGTTGTCTCATCCCTGTGGACTACTCCATGGGATACTAGACAGACCACCTTTGTGTATTGGCTATCATCGTTGTCACATCCTTTTGGACTACTCCATGGGATACTCGACATACCATCTTTGTTTTCTAGTTATAACGACCATCACATCCATGTGGACTACTTCGTTGGGTGGTGTATGTGTTGTCCCATTCACCTTGGTTTTAATGACTGCCGCATCCGTTATGGACTATTCCACTGGGTGTTGGACAAACCTTTCTGGTTCGCATGTGTCTCTTCTTGGGTGGTACTACTACCTCTCATTTAGAGGCTCACTTTACTCTCCCCCTTTGTAGTAAGAGAACCTTGACACAGTTACATTATGCACTCACCACACACACGTACCTTGCTATTTGAAGATACTAGCGTAACACTCTCATGTGCTGATAGCTATAGCCAAGGCATATATTTAATTAATTGGCAATCGGCCCATCATACCACATGGGATTCCTACACCAAATGGTGTGAGGTCTAGTTTGGACTTCACATCAGGGAGATCCCCTTTGTTGGCGGGTCCAGCACCATCAATAAGTTGATAATTCCTTTAGGGGCCAAGAGATCCAAACATAGGTAGAATGGAAGTGATGATATAATGGCTTTAATCATCACAATTCTTCTAGTCGTATTTAGCCATTAAGCACCCCATGTCTGCATTTTATTTTTTATTTTTTAAATGACCTCATTCCATTCTTTTGAACTTTCCTTCCCTATGGAGAAAGGAATTCCAAAATGCTTAAATTTTTTATGCTTAATGTGATTTGAATTGGATAATTATGTTGTTTTTCATCCATCTCAATGCTTTCAGAGTGGAAAAGGTGGATGAAACAACTCTTAGGACAATTTTTACCGACAAGACCTAGTTTGGAAAATAGGGGTCTGAAACCTTCCAGGAGTATTTTGAGGCATCAAAATATATTTTTTTGGGGTAAAACTGTCTGAAACCTTCCAGGAGTATTTTGAGGCATCAAAAGATATTTTTTTGGGTTAAAACTTTCTTTCTTTAGCATCACACATTTTTTTCCTATTCTACACACAAAGACATTTCCAAAAGTGCAAGAATAGTGTCAATAGGAGTTTGTATGTGAAAGTTATGCCACTTAGAAGTTGACCTTCCTATTTTCACCACCATAATTTGAGAGGATGCCACGTCAACCACCATTATTCATGGGAAATGGGTTATCCACATGAATATGTTTAAGAAGACTCTAGAAGAGTCTATATTGTAATTATAGTTAAGAGTTGAGGCAGTCAAACCTAACCACTAGGAGGCTATCAAGTTGTCTTACAATTGAGTGCATTTGTTCCATAGCTGTGCAAGAAATAATTGAGAGAGATAGGAGCTAGAGCACACAGAGAGGATTTGTGCATTGTAATAGCCCACATGTCATACACCATACTTCTTTGTATTTTGCATAGATTTTCTATTTAGAGAAAGAGACCAGAATGACCTCACCTTCCAGCTAGGTTTTTCTCCCTAAAGGGTTTTTGAGGTCATATCTTGCGTCAAATGCATGTGTGATCTTTTATTTTATTACTCTATATTTTCAACATAATTTTTAATTCACATGCATGCACTATAATAGTATCCTACAAATCCATAAATAAAAAATAAATAAAATTGTAATAGTATAGAATTTCATATTTTAAATATAATTTTATTAGATTTGTTGTGACAAACTAGCTAGTGGAATATCCACGACAATATATGGATCATATTAGTATCATGGTAGGTTTATTTAGGTATATTGTGGATATTTGCAGGGGATCTATATTGGTTGGGCCAAAAGTCATAAAACCCTAATCATGGGTGGCGAGTCTATGAATAACCCTCGTGATCTTGTGGACAAGATATTTTTGCCACTGGAACAACAAGTCATAGACATACATCGTAATGTAAATATACTCATGATGACCCTATGTAATAAGCTCATAATATTTGGAGAATATAGGGTTTTAAATGCATATTACAAATCATAAGGGGGATTAGGAGATCAAGAAGAGACGAAGAAACAATTGAAGAAAGAACCTACAAAAGACCAACCAAGTTTGAGTGTCATGAATCAATCACAACCCCTATTTTAAATGGAAGTTGTACCATGGCGAGAACAATGCTATGAAGCTAAATCGCTGGTTGCAACAAATGGAAGTTTATTTCAGTGTTCATTAAATTATGGAAGAACAAAATATTTCATTTGTGCAACTGAAATTAGAGGTCCATGTCCTAACTTGGTGGAACATCCACACAAAGACCTTGAGGTTGGAGGGAGAACCTCTAGTGATTAAGTGGGAGGACTTGCAAACCCTCATAAAGTCATAGTTTCACCCTATTGGGTATGTATAGGACCAGTGGATCCAGTGGAATTACTTCATGCAAAAGACGAGGCAAAGCGTGCAAGAGTATACCACAAAGTTTAGAAAGATTTCCATAATGATGGGTATCTCCCCAAATAAGCCAAATGTACTCCACAAGTATTTGGGGGGGCTACACCAACATCTGCGAGAGAAAGTGATGTTGTTGAAGCCTAAATCGGTGAATGAGGCTTGTGTACATGCACAATAATTAGAGAGCATAACTGTTGGGAATGGGATCCCCCAAGGACAGTTTTGGTTGCTAAAAGTCCATGTTTTGGGTCAAATTTTGTAGTAAAATTGTAAAGTCTCCACATTTTGTGGTCACGGAACGTGAAGGTGCCATGAGTCACAAAGGGTTGTCTGCCCTTATTTTTGTAAAGTAAAGTTAATTGTAAAAGATCGACCCATGGTCCAAGCTTTAAAAAAGTTTTTGGGAAGTCAAATAGTCATAGCTTTGAAGTAAGAAGTCTAAGTTTTGGGTCATAGTGTAGCTAGAGGATCTGCAACTGAGTGCGTAGAGGCTTAGGGTGGAAGTCCACAGTTGAGTGCGTGGACCCCTGCAGCTGTATGCGCAGGGTGAATAGAGTCTGTAATCATCTAAAGATGTCAATAAAGGGAAGTATTCTACAAATTTTGTATCTTTGTTTCCGGTTACTGCATCTTGTCATATTGCGTATGAATTTCATTTATAATACTTATGTGATGCATGAATGTATGTAATTATGTGGGATAATTGAACGCAAATAAGGATATTTGTTTATGTGGTGCTAACTGTGATTATCCAATAAAGATAAGTAAGATTCTTAGGATAACTTGGGAATTTGTGTAATACACTACCTTAGCAGCACGAAAGTATCTGAACCGAATGTTAGGGTTGCACGAAGGTCAGTTGTACCCTTTCGCGAGGTATCAAAGGGAGGAATACGGAGCTAGGCAAACAGAGCTCTAGAACTTAACAACCTGCGTGAAAGCAGGAATAGAAGGAATAAACTGACATCACGACCATCTCATGGTGCGGAAACTTGGTTCCAGCATCCCCCCATACTACTTTGGGTGAGACTTCGGTCCGTGCTCCGTGGGCTGATGCCGAAAGGGCCAATAGTGTAGGGATTTGTTTGGCTAATTAACGCTAAACCCAGGTTAGGCCCCATCTATCCAAAAAATGGTTCCGTTGCTGGGACCAGAATCTGCATAAGAGATGTGTGATGTCATATCACTGGAATCCAACTAAGAAAGAGATCAAAGACTGGTTGGATAGGAAGATCAACGAATTCACGGCGCAGGAGGATAGAAACTCGCGACTGACAAAGGAACATTGGCTGGACAGGTACCTATATATAGAAATATATGAGATCTTTTTCAGTTCCTTTCTGGTTGAGCTATATGAGTGGATTGAAAAGTTAGTAGATAGCCAAGGAAGGTGGAGACTTGGCGGTCCTATTGTTCGGACTTGGGAGCTAGTACAAAGATTGGAAGCATCTGTGGATAAGATTGCTCACGCTGTTGATCATTGGCTCTATCGCATCATAGGAGGATTTGTGACTGAATTCTTGGTCGATACCTCAGTTAGCTACAGCGAGGCGGAGTGGTGTTTTTCAAAGGTCCGAGAGATAAGTACTTAAAATCTTTGAATACCTGGATTAAAATTTTATTGTGCGAAAAGCGGGTTATGCAGCTACCTTGATGTTCGGAGCTACGTGAAACAGAAAAACTTATAGGAATGAAGGAAGAAAGGGTCCTGAATATAGTCCATTGATTTCATCTCCACGAGAAGATGAAGAGGCAATAGCGCAGGCTTCTCCACAAAGTTCTATTCAACTAATAAGGTAAGGATTCCCATGACTGCCACCTCCACCCACACCACCACCAACTTCACCACCACTGCCTGCAACTTCACCCGTACCACCTCCACCTCCACCGCAGTTCAGTATGGAAAATTTAGTGAAGCTACCTTTGTTCAAAGGCTTGGGAAATGAGGACCCAGACCAATTCTGGTTTGTTGTGAAAGCTGTATGGGAAGCTCAGGGTGTTACATATGATCACTTGAAGAAGGAAACAATGGTTAGTGCTCTATAGGATCGCGCGCTAACCTGGTACATCAAGTACTCTAATGATAACCTAAATGCTGGAGTGGAAGACATCCAGACCGCGTTGAACAAAGAATTCAGTAGGCCTAAATCTGAAGCATAGTCGATTGTGGGGTTCAAGGAAATCGCGATGCAACCAGGTGAGACACCTTGGGAATTAGATCAGAGATTGAAGTGCAAAATCCGTGAAGCTAATATGAACCTAACAGATGGATAGCACCACAAATGGTTCGTGGCTTTGCTCCTGCCACACCTAAGGGTTGTGCTATCACAACAGAAGATAACGACTTAGGCAGAGGCCTTGGAGATTGCAATGAGACTGCATGAAACGTTGATGCAAGATCCAAATCTAGGGTTTCAGCAGATCCATGCGTAGTTGAAAAATCTTTTCCTTGAGATGTAAAGTTTGAAGCAGGATAGAACAGTTCGACCAGAGGTGCGCGAAGAGGTATGGTGCCTAAAATGCAAGGGTTAGGGGCATGACAAAGTCCATTTCCTGATCTTTGTGAAATATATTGTAGGAGGAGGATCGATGCCTTTGAGGCCGGAAGCTCAGGTAGGACCAAGCATGGGGCCTGCATTGTGGTGCGCTATATGTTAGGTAGCAGGAAAACATCCCACAGATAACTGTCATTTGCTGCAGAAGTTTGTATAGACACTGCAGCAATTGTTATGCAACTTCTGTAGGTCGGTAGGGCATGATGAGCGCATCTGCAGAAGCTATGAATTGATGATGGATAAAACACCCGCCTATAGGGTTCAGGCAGAAATGTGGCCCCCTAACCAGAGTGCAGGGATGGTGTGGACAGGCTTTCAGGGGTGCGGACAAGGCTGAGGCGGAGGAGGACTTGGCAGAGGTCGGGAACAACTGATCTGCCATAATTGCGGAGGAGCAGGACACTATGCCTGCGATTGCACTAACCCAACATGTTCGCCGTGCAAGTATTGCACTGTATTTGATCATGAGACGAAAGATTGTCCTACGCTGATAGCGAGGATACACAACAAAGGGGCACTACCACCTCAACCGACTCAGAACCTATAGATGATGAGGTCTGAGCCTCGTGAAGAGGATCCGAATGTAAATATAGTGCTCCAAAGTGGAATTGCGACAAGGGATGATAAGGGGAAACAACCCGAAAACAACACATGGGTTCACAAAGATCTGACGAAGGAGGTTGAATTCAATTTGGAGCGCGCACGCGAAACATTCATGGAAGCAAAGAAGAGCTTTGTTAAGGCCTCCACCTTAGGAAGCAAGGATAAGCCTAATCAGGAGATGAACCCTTCTATGCTTACAACCTTCCTGGAGACCTGCTTGAAGTTAGTACGTGATAACAAGGTTGTGAAGGGGTTACAGGAGCTCATAAATAGATGCGCTGGAAATGCTTCGGGTGAACGACGCGAGGTACAAAAAATTGGTAAGCATAAAACAAGGATAGGATGAGAGATGAGGCTGACCACACAGATAGAAGAGTATGAAATGGGTCAGGTTATTTTAGATCTATGGTAAGACGTGAATGTCCTACCAAAGCAGATTATGGAGCAGATGGGAAGAATTGCTCTGTAGTGGTCTTTGATTCAGTTAAGGATAGAAAATCAGTAGAAGATCATCCTCATGGGGCAGCTGCAAGGGGTGGCTGTAGATATTGAAGGCGCGAGCGCACTTGCTAACATTGAAGTAATAGAAATTGTGGATGATAGCAACCCCTACCCTGTGCTCCTTGGAATTGATTGGGCTACTGAAGGATCGCGCTATACTGAACCCGTCCGTGATTATGAGAGTGATGATGATCTAGACTGTATTTATAAGATAACAACACGAGACCAAGATTGGGTGAATCCAATAGAAGATGGACAAATTGCATGGGATCACAAGAGTTCCTGCACCTCAGACTCTGATGAAGAATTAGAGTGCTGGCAGAATCAGTTACATGAAGTAACCACACTAAGTTGTAACATGATGACCTGGTCGTTGCACCGTGTGTCATCAGAGGTAAGAAATCTTCCCACTTATGATGGCTTGAATGATGTGGATATCTTTTTGGATGCATTTGAGAGGGATGTACCAGAAAATTAGCGCTCCCAGGCATTGGACTTGGCACTACGCCCTACACCCGCAAGATGGTGGGGTACGCACACGGAAAGCTTTGATGATTGGTGTGAATGTAGGAGGATGATGATAACATGCTTTGGGAAGCCAAAGGTATGACTAACATAAAAATATGATGGGCAGGATGATCTGCGCACACACTTGGCCAAATGGGCTCAAGCTTATGGAGAGAAGCCCCAACCTGAATGGGTGCACTTGTTTTATCACACCCTGGATGTCATCTCGATGAATTGGTACTTAAAAATAGAGCTCTGTCATGGTACAGGTGAATGAGATATTCTGCGCGAGGGATTTATAATGACATTCAGCTTTGAAGACGGGTTTGACTGTATCGACGAAGCGCTACAAGAAGTAAAAGCAACAATGTTTAGGATACTGCAGCTTTGGACTTGATTCAGCCTGACTGGGCTACTCAGCTGAGTCACATGCTGGAATGATATAACATAACAATTGAAGAAGAAGATGAGGATCCGCAAAAGGTTAACATCCCTGAAACAGAAGGTCACCGCATGGTTGAAGGACCACATATTGAGAATTGTTACACAACATTTTTTCACTGTCCCTGTACTCCCCGTTCCTTGATCCTGGAGGACCTCTAGAGTGAACCCCTCATGCTTTTCCTTCATGAAGGAACTCCCATTGCATCCCTCTCCATGAGCAGATAAATTCTGTTTTGCACCATTTCCCCTGAAACTTCTGTTTTGCCCAGTTTACAAGATCGATGCTAATGGCCTTTGTCTCCCCCACGCCAATGTGCAGAGATTAACCCTGCTCCTCATGCCGACCGGAGTGATTGAGTTGTGTTTCAGTCACACCGGTCATGTTATGGAAAGTTTTTTAAATTAGAACCAAAGCTTCCAGCTCTAGAAGCTCCGTAATGGAAGCTGGTAAATGG
This sequence comes from Pinus tabuliformis, assembly GCA_031772625.1. Classification (NCBI taxonomy): domain Eukaryota; kingdom Viridiplantae; phylum Streptophyta; class Pinopsida; order Pinales; family Pinaceae; genus Pinus; species Pinus tabuliformis. The sequence continues at coordinate 1,251,070,260 of CM062809.1, forward strand.
TTTGGTCGGATGGGTCGAGGATGACAATTTGGGCTCCTTTCCCCTATAATGATGGAACTACCTCAAGGGATAAGTCCTTCTCCCATGAGAAGAGGATCCATCTCCCATCCATATTTCCTATATAAACCTCCCTTCTTCCCAAGCAAAAACTAGTCACAGTTGATAGTTTTGGCTGAGTGTGAGTGTTATAGTTGCAAAGTATTGATGCTATTTTGGAGTAGACAAGCAAGCTATTACTAGTTGTATCCATCTAGTTGTGTGAGGGGGAAGCATGTTTTGGTTTGGAGTGAAGCCTAAAGGGAAAAGCTTTAAAACTATTGTTGTTTGAAGCCATCATGGAATGCTAGCAGAAGTTTGTGGGAACCCGGTCTTGTCAGAGGAAGACTGCAACATCAAGATGAATGGTTGGAATCTCTCTTTGATATTAATATATGCAACTATCGATTGATTTCCTACATGTTTTGTAATATTACGTATCCATGTATTAATGTTTCTTGACTTGTTAAGTAGGTTGAATTGCAATTCGTCTATTATTATGTTTGTATGTTGCTGTTGTTTACTTGTTACAGAAGCTTGAAGGAAGCGAGAGATTGCTGGAGTGAGCAAGCAAGGAAATCATCAAGTAGGATAAGCAACCAAGAGGTAGGCCCTCTTGATTGATTCTAACCTAAGGAAATCTTCCATAGAATGCATCTGTTGTGGCTAGACCCATTATCGGGCTAGAGGAATTCGTTCATGTCAGCACTTATAATTTTACTTCACCACAAATTGGCGACTCCACTGGGGATCCCAATCCTTTTGTTTGTTTTGGATTTCATGATTTTGTGAGAACTTTTCTAGTTTCATGTTTTCCCTGTGGTCTTGTTTCTTCTCTCCTGCTTACTGGCCTAAGTCTAAAATTCATAGTAGTAGATCTGGTCCCTATTTTGATTTTTTTTCCTTAGTTTCCTCGGCTAGCGCACTTAATCCGCTGATAGTCACGTCGACCAATGCAAATTGTTAAGGAACAGTCGTGCCGACCAGCCTCTGGCGCTTGTTTTCAGTTAGGTAGTCGCGTCGATGCCTGTAAGTGAAGATTAGGGCTCGACCCCAATCTTGGCCAGTGTACTCTGCTCTTGTGTTTTTGACCCCGTGAGCATTTTGGACTGTTTTCTCCCTGATTAGAATGCTACTTTTCATTTGGTTTCGCTTGCTTGTTGGCTTGTCATCTTTCTATTTGATTGATTGAGTAATTGAGTGGCCAGTGACACTAGGGCATCTAGTTGGTCACCCATTCAACAGTTTGTGAACTTGCTAAGTCAGGTTGTAGGTGTGTTTACTCCTTGCATTTGTTTTTGGTCCTTTTATGACTTTGACCTCTTTTTGCATAAGTTTGAAAAAAGTTTCATTTACTAGCTCGAACGTCTCTTTCCGGCATAGATTACATTCTTGGACTTGTGTTTGTTAAAGTCAGTGTTTCATGATATGAATGAGCTTCTCTTTTCATGTTTTCATTTGCTTGAAGAGCTCATTGTCTCGAAAATTTTTTCATTGAAATATTGTATGTGAAAATTTTGTTTTGTCGTTTCATGAGAAAGTATGAAATTCTATCTTATTGCATCATTATATTACGATAATTTGCATCTTTTTAAAGACTAGAATTGCATCAACGTTTGAAAAAGGAAGGGAATTTTTCATTTTGAAAGGACTAATAGATAAGTGCTTATCAGGAAATTAGGAATTGGAATGCATTTTTCATTAGTTTATTTTTTGGAAAAAGTTAAGGCAGTGAAAGATCATTTCATTTTTAGTTGCTTGATTGTTTGGATTTGATTGAGTAGTTTCTACCCTCTATAGTGTAGGCATTTCATTGAATTGAAAGGGTCTTGTCTCATTTAGTTGCATTTGAGGTTTTTTGAGTAGCATCGCTAAGACCTGAAAACTGAAACTTAACTCAAGATCAACTCTAAAATGAATTCAATTAACCTAAGGTGCATTTGACATTAACAATCATATCTAGAAGGTCTAGGCTAGAGATGTGTTCCGGTGTCTTTAAACCTAGCAGCTGTCGTTAGCTTCGGTATTAGACAGTGCTAGCACGGATTTGTGTTCCCCGTACCATCGAGTATATAAAGGGATACCCCACTAGGCTGCAATCCTTTTATCCTTAGGAAGCCGAGTTGGCCGCCTTGCGAATGTGATACACTGAACACAACATTCAGGGAGATAGAATGTTCGTACTTCTTGGTTCGCCAGGAGGTATTCTGCTGTTCACGGTTGCTTGGTAATCCTGTTTGCCTAGATCATCCAGAGTAGTCATTTGATATTTTTGACTCATTAATTTAAAAGATCATTCGAGCACTTGTCTTTTCGAGCTCATTTCCAATTGAAAGTGATAGGGTCATCTTTGTCTCTTTCTTGACTCTTAAAAAATGAAGGAGCATCAGTATTTTATGCATCTTAATAGTTGATTGCCCACGATCCAAAACATCCTGTTAGTGTTTTTGACCAAATCGTGAGTTCCCTTAAAAGGACATTTTAAAAGCCTTGAAGTTATTTGTTCTGTCGACTAAGACAAGATCATTGTGGCTGAACCATTTGGTTCACCCAATTCCTCTTCCTCTCCTCCGTCTAAAAGATTGTCTGAGGAGCCATTTCTTGAGTTATCAGAGTCACTCGAGGACCAAATGTTGAACTCACAATTGTTTTTAGTGTTCAACCATTGTCATCTCATCCTCCACCTACTTTCGATACAGGGTCACCTGCTGATCTTGGCCTGGAATACTCGGACAATCTCATTCGTACTGCAGAGAACTCGCTGACAACTGATGGTCAGCTTGGACTGGTTATCTATCCTTCAAACCATCTGTTTGACGTTCTTGAGATATCACCACAACATCCTTACAGTCCATACGACCAACTGAGTGTTACTTTGGAACTATCCCCCAGTACATGTTCGTCCATTCGTCGTCGTTTGTTTTCAAACATGGAACCTGAAGGCAACGCCCCAGTCACATCTCCAGATGAGTCTTAAGTTTCTACTCCACACACTGTTGAGGGGGAAGAATCGAAATTGTAGTTCCCTCCCAAGGGTTTCTCTTTTTCGGAAGGTATTCCCACCAGCTTTCCACCAAAATATGTGTCTTTGGGGCACTTAGTTTCAGGCACACCTAGTGCCTCATCACTCTACCATAATCTTGTATGGGCGTTAGGTGTCAGGCCTAAGTCAGGTCCATTCATCACGAACATGACTTCCCAACAGGCTGTTACTTCAGTCCCGGTGCAACCCGCCATTTTGAATACTCTTGTATCATCGATCCCAGTTACATGTCAGTCACAATTGGCAGTTTCAAAGATTGTCTCTGTTAGTTCCTCTATCCCATTAGTCAGTGGCCAGATTATGCCACTACCTTGGGGGCAGAACCTGAATGTTTCTATGGTGTCACGGGCCACTAATGTGAGTGGCTCACAAGCTCGCATGCTTGGTATAAACCAGCCCTCTTATGGTATTATTTATAACCCTCCTGATCCCACTGGATCAAGTAATGTCCAGTACCAACATGTTCAGAATCCTATTGGCCCGTCTGGATCGAGCAATGTTTAGTATCAGCAGCCCTATGGGGCTCAGGTCCAATACCAAAATCCTTACATTCCATATGGTTCTCAAGGATTGGTTAATCAACCTTACACCCTCCAATATAGGCAGTACATCCAGCCTGGCTATGGCTAGATTGAGTTCAGTAATTTCTCGGGCACTATTCAAGTACCCTTGCAACAGCAAGGACAACCTTTACAACAACCAGGACCACCTTTGTTCCTGCAAGGGTAACCTTTGTCGCAGCAAGGGCTCTTCGTACAACAGCAAGGGCAAATTATCCCGCAGCAAGGTCACCTGCAACAATCGCAAGGTCAATCCTCACAATAGTTTGGTGAGCTCCAGTATTGCAGCAATAATGCTGCAACTCCTAGGACTCCCTTCTTTACTTTTATCAACCCGGTAGTTCGTAACAAACTTGGAAGCGACGGTGCTATATGCACAAGTACTAGCTCTTGCCGTGGCTGTCACTTGATCAGCTGGCACAAGTCCGCTAGGAGCTTAAGCCAACTTCTATGAGCTCTTAGAAGAATATTTTAACTATGATGGATGAAAGCTAACTCGAAGGAGGCTAATCTATCTGCAGAAAGAAACTACAAGCTGAAAGGAAATGCAAACCCTAACAAACCCTAGTTTTACCGACTAGCGCTACTGGTGCAAGAAAAGAGATGAAAGCAGTGGAACTGGATGCCATTGACTTTTGGAAAGGTAAAATGCATGTGACTAAGCTACTTCTGAAGAGAAATATGAAAAACATCTTTTTGTATTTTTGAGTAAGTTTGTAGAATTATTATGCATGTGCTTTAACTGTTTTTGACTGTGCAGAGGTTGATTGGCGAAAGAAAATGGAGTAGGTGCTTGCAGGAGGTTGGGAAGGTGAAAAGAGGGCCTAAGGGGTCCCTAGCACCCTTCCAGAGAGTTTCACAGTGTTTGGATCTCAAGAAACTGCTTTCGTGATCTTCTACAGGAAGTCTGCAGGGGTTCTACAGGATGTTCTACAGGAAGAGCTGAGAGAGGATTTTTGAGGGTTTATGGAGGAAAAACCGGTGGGAAAGTGGAAATGGAGGTTGGATGAGGCTGTGAAGAGGTCTAAGACCTAGTGCATGAGGCTGAGGAGTGATTAAGGCGATTGGGTTTGTTTGAAGATAGGAGAAGTAATGTTGCACAAGGTTGTAGGGCTTAGGGCAAAGTGAGAAACTGTGGCAGATGAAAGGAAAGAATCTAAGTTAGAGGATAGAGTAGGTTGTGTTGATGGAGTAAGGGTAGGAAAAGGGGTATCACAGGTGTTCTACACGTTATTTTCCAAAACTAATCAACAAAGACTAAGAAAACCAAAGATCTAGCTATTTTGACCTAATTTGACCTAGAAACCATAAGCATGATGAACATAAGTTTATTGGCAGCAAATCATGTAAAAAAACTATGGAAACCAAGCAAGAATGGATCTAAGCATGTAATCACAACTGGTACTAACTTTTGCAACTAAGAATCTAACACTAGAAATTGCATGAAGAAGCAAGAACAATGTTTTTATGGCAGCAAGGACACCTTGGTCACAGCTCATGGTCCCAAGTGTTATCTCAAAACCAGACCCTGGAATGCTGCAGACGAGGAAGACTTCAAGTAACTATTTCAAACCAATCTTTTAGCTAAGGCTTAGCCTCCTTAGCCTGAGAGGGCTCTCTCAAAGGATTGAAGGTTTTTGATTATGATTAAGATGGCTAACTCTTTGTGAAACAAATAGGAATGGAGCTGGTGGAATCAAAATTAACAAGAATCCATTGGGCTTATGGAGTCTTATATCATTTAGCATTAACAGTAGAATAGGCTTTGCAATAAAATCAAGGCATTCAGATTTCAATATAGGTAGAGTACACTAAACACCAAAGGACAGTTTACGAGTATATGAAGGAAATTAGAACACTGCAAGTGATTTCTAAGTAATCAAATACTCATAATACTATAGACAACATGAAAAGACAACAAAAGGAACTCATACATTGAACTCTCTATGATTCTTGAGCAGCAGAACCAGTACTATATTACCAAAAGAAACAGAGTCTTTACATAAGCTTAAGAACAGAGCTTTTTTACATAAATTTCCAACCCTCATTAGATTTACCTTTCTCCTATATATAGAGTTCCTCTACTTGACTGAGATTCCTCCTTAAGCATTAGGGGAACTCAAAATCTACTTCTAATGACACCTGTTTAACTTTTAACTGCCTATTAAATGTAACAAACTGCAACTAGACTTTCTAGAGATCTAAATCAAGTAGGAGTCTAACTCCATATTATGCTAATAATAGCCTTAATTACAATCATTCTCGTTCTTTAACATCTGGTCCCTTTTTAGTTTGGCTGTGGTGGATGTTCAAAGCTCCATGCTGGTCTTCAATGTCACATCTTCTCCATTTCCCTGAAACATAGGAAACTACCCCTGTTTATCGGTCTTTGGTTTGCCTCAAGATATTCGAATCCAAAGAACCATGCCCTTTATCTTTGATTATCCAAAATATAACATATTTCCACGTCTTTGATGTGCTATCAACCTCTTTTATGGGTGAAGGCAAAATTTCTTCCATGCTGTCTGACATATCTTGGACTGTAGTAAATATGTTCACTTTATGACAAAAAATTTAGAGTTTGGATTCGAATACATGTTTCCTCCACCTATCTTGAACTTGTTGAAGGTTGATAGCTTCAGAAGATCCCTTGTAGATATTCCCTTTTCAAAATTCCCGCTTGTATTTCAAAACCGGTTGACTGAGATTAGATTGTGTAGCTTCAGCAGTTTCGTAGCGCGCTACGAAACTGCTGAGCGTTAGTCATCATCTTCAGCAGTTTCGTAGTGTGCTACGAAACTGCTGTGTTGTTCCAAAAATCACAGTTTCAACCCAAAATTTTGCTATTTTGAGCTCTTTGTTGTTTAAACATTCTTTCAACTGCTCCAAGGCCCTTCAAAACTGAATGGAAATGTATAATTCTTCAAGAAAGATTATACCAAGCAAAACCATCAAAGTTTGAAACATAGCCTTACTTGAAGTGAGATTTCTTTAATGAGATTCTTTCAGTTGGCTTAGCTGTATCTTTAAGTCTTCAATTTGTTTCTTCATGACCTTGATCCCAGATCTGAGGTTTGTATTGAATTTTCTGATAAATTGGGCTTCCTTTATTGCAGGAATAGTCCAGCTATGGAATTGAACACTAAAATCAACCACCTAAGGAATTTGAAATGTTTGGTCCTCCCACCAAGCTTGCATTTGGTTAAAATAAGCCTCCTTAACTGCAAATTTCCTGGTAGCTTTCTTCAATCTAGCAATTTCAAAGTTGGCAGATTCCAATCTCCTTTTGAAGTCTTCCACACTATCTTCTTCTTGAATTGCAACTGCTTTGCCTTTATCCTTTCTTTCATGATGCCGTGTCACCTCCCCTGTTTCATCTGCTCTTGGCAGTACCTCCTGTACTTGTTTAAACTTCCTCGTTATGGGTCTCCTGGGCTTAAAAACGAATTTCTCAACCTGATCATCAAACTTGAGTTTTTTCGAGGCTTTGACTTTCTTAGCCTTCTCTTTTCCTGAATCTATCAAATCTGCTTGAACTAGTGGGGACTCTTCAATGTTAATGGCTTGCAATAAATCATTTAAGTCTCCCTTTGAAACAGGGCTTTCTTCAATACTCACTGACTTACCTTTTTCTTTAGCCACCTGGCTCCTAGTCCTTCTTCTTTGAAATCCTTCACCCGTGCTTGATTCATGTGCCATTTCTTTGACCTGAGTTTTCTCTTTAAGGGACTGCTGGGGTGTATCCTGAATAGTTAGTGGCCTGGTAGAGTCTTTTACTTGTTTCCTTGCCTTTAACTTTGAAAACCTCTTGGATCTTGTTTTTGCCTGATGACCGGTTGTTGTTGAAAGATCTTGTAGAAATTTTGAATAATTTAACACATATTCAATAGAGATTATCCTGATCATGTACTATTGCGGAATACATACACAATACATAAGCTCCTCTACGTTGATCATCAATATAGCAGCATCAATAACAATAAAACATCAAGAGCATTCACACATTAACACAGTATGTAACCCGGGGAAAGCATCTCGCTAAAAACCCCACACTATCTGTATATTAATGATTGAGACCATGTAACATTACAAAGTACAATGCTTATCACAAGCAATCCAGTACCAGCTCCACCTGTTACACACAATACAGCTAAGATCTGATCTCCAAATCTATTCCACTGCTTGCCTGCCTCCACTGCTCAATACCTGCTCAAGAATGAATGAGAATGGAATACCAAACTCGTATTTCACCTCCAAAGAATCACTCACAATGTGTAAGACGTGAGCAGAAGCTACAAACTGGGAAAATACATGAGCAAACTCATTGGCATACTCAATCCCTTGATTGTGCAAGATCTGATGCACAACTATAGTCACAACTGATAGCAATCTGATTCTCTAACACCTGTCCCTGCTGAATTGAACATGCACTGACATGCAACTGAGTTAATTGATGTATTCTATAGTTGTATTATGAGTTAATAATTAGTTTAATAACTCATCATTAGTCTATTTGCAGTTAGACTAACTACAACTAGTTGAACCAAGTCAAACTAAACACAACTCCATCAACTCCACAATCAACTCCACCAAACTCAACTGATTGAGTTCTAACTGAAGTCATGCATGCAACAACTCAACTGACTCATAAGAAAAGCATACTTCCTTTTGACAGCTGCATGGGCCACATCTGTAGCTCAAATTGAAGTGCTCCAAGAGAATAAGATCAAGTTTATAGTCCAAATATTATTATGAGACAATAATATTTGACTTTTCTATTTTTGACAGCCAGTCTAAAAAAAGACTTTGATCACCCACACTGTGGTCACCCACACTTTGGTCACCCACATTGTGATCACTCACACTTTGATAAAAAATAGAACTTGCGCCATAATTTGCCTGCGGGCCCACTTAGTGAAGGCGACTCTTTTCACTAAGCTCCATCATCTTGTTGCAATATCAACACTCCCTCTCGACAAGATATGGATTATTAGCAACCCCTATCCTGCCTCGGTGGTACTCGAATTTTCTCCTGGTGAGAGCCTTCGTCAGAATATCAGCATCCTGATCCTCCGTTGGAATGTATGAAAGCAACATGATCCTCCGCTGTACACAATCTCTGATATGATGGTACCTGATGTCAATATGCTTAGATCTATCATGAAATACAGGATTAGCTGAGAGTTTAATGCAACTCTGGTTATCACAGTAAATCACAGTAGGATCTAAATGAGAACCGAACAAACCAACCAGGATCTTCCTCATCCATATAGCCTCGCATGCAGCCAAACTTGCTGCCATATACTCGGCCTCCGCTGAAATGAGTGCCACGGATCTCTGCTTCCTGCTGTACCAAGAAACTGCTGTCGATCCAATACTGAAGACCCCTCCTGATGTGCTCTTTCTATCCGTTGGGCTCCCTGCCCAATCTGCATCCGTGAAGCCACATAGCTTCACCTCATCCTCCTATCTGTACCACAAACCATATCCCGATGTGCCTCTCAAGTAGTGCAATACATGCTTGCCCGCCTTCCAGAAGAGCTTGGTAGGCTTAACCATAGCTTGTGAAAGCTGGTTAACTGAATAGCATATATCAGGTCGTGTATTGACCAAATACATCAGCGACCCCACCAACTGTCGATAAACAGTGGCATCCACTTCTTCTCCCGAAGTGGCATCCTCCTTCCTCCAACCTCCAGGAAGAGGAGTATCAACAGGTTTGCAGCCATGCATGTTGAACTTCTCCAGTATCTCCCGAGCATACTTGCCCTGAGAAACAAACAGTCCACCACTGCACTGCCATATTTCCAATCCTAGGAAATAGTGAAGGAGGCCCAAGTCCTTCATCTCAAACTCTGTAGCAAGATCCTTCTTGCATGACAGTATCAACAACTCATCACCCGTTAGAATCAAATCATCAACATACAGTACAATGATAAGCAACTTACCCTCCACCACAATCTGGTATAGGTTAGGATCCGCCTCGCTCTTGGAGAATCCAAGTCCTGTGAAATAGCTATCTATCCGTGTGTACCAAGCACGTGGTGCTTGCTTCAACCCATACATCGCTCTCTTGAGCCTGCACACATGCGACTCGCTGCTGAAGACCTCAAAGCCTTTGGGCTGCTCAATGTACACCTCCTCCTCAATGACTCCATTGAGGAACGCAGTCTTCACATCCATATGATGAATGTGCCATCCCATCTGCGCTGAGAGAGCAAGAATCGTCCGTATGGAAGAATACCTTGCGACAGGTGCAAAGGTCTCCTCATAATCGATCCCCTCTATCTATGAAAAGCCACGGGCAATAAATCTTGCCTTGTACTTCTCCACACTCCCGTCAGCTGCATGCTTGACCTTGTAGATCCATCTTGAACCCACCACTGATTTCCCTTCCGGTCTAGGAACAATCTCCCATGCACTGTTTCTGACAATAGAATCATACTCTTCCACCATGGTGTCTACCCATGCGGGATCCTCCACAGCTTCCTCGAAAGAGGATGGCTCAGTCACAACACACTTGCTCATCAGAGCCATGTATCCAGTGTACCAATCAGGTGACTGTCTCTGCCTGCGTTGGGCTGTAGGTGGTCCTACAACTTTCTCTGCATCTTGAGCCAGTCGCTCAGCTTCTGTCAAGTGCTTTCGCCCTCTGATGGTTGGCGCTGCATGAGTGGTCTCTTCCACTCCATGAACCTCGTCCTGTGGCTGATCCACGTCCTGAAGCTCATCCTTAGGAACTAATAGCTCCTCATCTGCATGCAAGTGTAGCTCCCTCTCAAGCGAACACTTCATGGCTTTCTCCTCCTGAAATTTTATATCCTGTCGCACAACAGTTTTACCAATGTCTGGCAAATACACACGATAGTTGTGGGGTGTATCAGTGTACCCCACAAATATCCCAACCTCTGCGGTCAGCTCCAACTTCTTTCTGGCATCCTTCGTCACATGCATGTAAACGTTAGCACCAAAAATCCTCAAATGAGAAAGATTAGGCTTCTTACCAGAATAAGTCTCCTCAGGTGTACTCATGCCAAGTATCCTATGAGGACAACGGTTCTGCACATAAACTGCTGTATTGCATGCTTCCGCCCACAAGTGAAGGGGTAGGCCGTGATCATGCAACATTTCCCGTGTAGCACCCACAATCGTTCTGTTCTTCCGCTCAGCTACCCCGTTCTGCTCTGGGTTATGGGGAGCTATGAGCTCTCTACGAATCCCTTCTGCCTTGCAGAAATCCTTGAACTCGTCCGAGATGTATTCACCACCATTATCGCTCCTAAGAGCCTTCACCTTCTTCCCCGACTCCTTCTCGACCAGTGCTTTGAATTCACAGAACTTTGAATATGTCTCGCTCTTCTTATGCATGAAGAAGATCCAACACTTACGAGAGAAATCATCAACAAAAATCACATAATACCTGTGTTTTGCTGTCGAAGCAACTGAGAAAGGTCCACACATGTCTATGTGAATTCTCTCAAGGATCGTCGTGGCGCGACTATCCTTCTCGTGAAAGGTGGCTTTCACAAACTTCCCCAAAGTACACCCCTTGCATTGATTTGACTGCGCAAGTGTGCCTTTAGGAAGCCCTGTAGTGATCTGCTGCAGTATCTTCAAGGCTCCATGGTGAAGGTGACCCAATCTCCTGTGCCACAACTCGCCATCATCCCGGCTCACCAATCCTTCTGCCTTGCCTGCCATTGCTGCGCATCCATCTACATGCAACTGATAAAGGTTCCTCACTCGAACCCCTATCTTTCGGGTCTCACCAGTTGTCTTGCTGCGCAGGAAAGCCTTTCCCTCGCTGAAAACAATATCATACCCCTTGTCTTCTAACATCGCCACTGAGATGAGATTCTTCGTCAATCCTGGAACATGCATGACTTCCTTCAATACAAAGGGTTTACCAGACTCCCTCTCAAAGGAAATGGTACCGATACCGGTCGCACTGTATCTACCATCATCGCCCATCTCGATGTGCACTCCAAGATCTTTGTCCTCCAGATCAGAGAACAAATCTCTATCTCCCATCATGTGAACAGACGCACCACTGTCCAAGAACCACACTGATCCCATCACACTTGAAACCAAGCATGCGATCAATGAAAAATCAAGCTCAAACTGTGAGGCTAGAGCCTCTCCTGCTGAAGATCCAACAGCCTGCTTGTTCTTCTTCTTCTGCGGACAATTAGTGGCATAGTGTCTGTGCTGGTGACAGTGAAAACACTTCACCTTGGACATATCCTGCTTCTTGCCTTTCGCACCAGACTGAGAAGCTTTCTTGCTCTTCCCCTTCTTTGCTTTGGCAGCCCAAGCGCAATTCTCTTCATCAGATACCTTTGATGAAGATCCATTCTCATACTTATTGTTACTGAGTTTATCCTTGAGCGCCAGGTCGCTCTTGCTTTGGAATAACATTCGCAATCCGTTGAAAGACATTTCAACAACACTGCTGCAAATTCGAATTTCCGCCAGCTCCAACTCAACCGCTTCCGATCTAGAATTCGTGAGAACACAATATTTCTCGTACAGAGATTGACTGTATGGGAATTCACCAGATATCTCACCTTCCAAAGGAAGGATGAATCCAGAGGCTACCTGGCCCGATTACAAACTCTACCTGAAGAAATAGAATGTAAACACTTCCTGAATAGTAGATCTGATGATCAACAACTCCGATACCATGTAGAAACTTTTTCTACAATATCTAGCTCTGATACCATGTAGAAATTTTGAATAATTTAACACATATTCAACAGAGATTATCCTGATCATGTACTATTGCGGAATACATACACAATACATAAGCTCCTCTACGTTGATCATCAATATAGCAGCATCAATAATAATAAAACATCAAGGGCATTCACACATTAACACAGTATGTAACCCAGGGAAAGCATCTCGCTAAAAACCCCACACTATCTGTGTATTAATGATTGAGACCATGTAACATTACAAAGTACAATGCTTATCACAAGCAATCCAGTACCAGCTCCACCTGTTACACACAATACAGCTAAGATCTGATCTCCAAATCTATTCCACTGCTTGCCTGCCTCCACTGCTCAATACCTGCTCAAGAATGAATGAGAATGGTCTACCAAACTCGTATTTGACCTCCAAAGAATCACTCACAATGTGTAAGATGTGAGCAGAAGCTACAAACTGGGCAAATACATGAGCAAACTCATTGGCATACTCAATCCCTTGATTGTACAAGATCTGATGCACAACTATAGTCACAACTGATAGCAATCTGATTCTCTAACACCTGTCCCTGCTGAACTGAACATGCACTGACATGCAACTGAGTTAACTGATGTATTCTATAGTTGTATTATGAGTTAATAATTAGTTTAACAACTCATCATTAGTCTATTTGCAGTTAGACTAACTACAACTAGTTGAACCAAGTCAAACTGAACACAACTCCATCAACTCCACAATCAACTCCACCAAACTCAACTGATTGAGTTCTAACTGAAGTCATGCATGCAACAACTCAACTGACTCATAAGAAAAGCGTACTTCCTTCTGACAGCTGCATGGGCCACATCTGTAGCTCAAACTGAAGTGCTCCAAGAGAATAAGATCAAGTTTATAGTCCAAATATTATTATGAGACAATAATATTTGACTTTTCTATTTTTGACAGCCAGTCTAAAAATAGACTTTGATCACCCACACTGTGGTCACCCACACTTTGGTCACCCACATTGTGATCACTCACACTTTGATCAAAAATAGAACTTGCACCATAATTTGCCTGCGGGTCCACTTAGTGAAGGCGACTCTTTTCACTAAGCTCCATCATCTTGTTGCAATCTCAACAGATCTTTTGCAGCTTGAGGGCTGAGACCGGTCTTGTTCTTGAAACCAGACATGAATATGAATGTGTCCCAGTCCCTACCTACCCTCTGGAGTTCATGCAGAACAATCAACTTAACCAAACCATGGTGGAACAATGAAGTCTCACAGGCTTCTTTTCTTAACTGCACCGTCTCCCGTTCCAAGTGACCAAGGGTCTCCCTCTTATGTTGCACCTGAGATACCGGTTGTTAGTGATACTCTCCCTGTCATTCCAAGTATCCAACCGATTAACTCTCGCACCCCAGAAGACGAGTCTTATGATATTCATTGGAACCCCGTTTGGGAGCCTTCCGAAGAAGATATTCCTGGTACTCCTCCTAGTGTCTTGGTCCCAATGTCTTCTTCTGATATGGATGACACATCCCCCATCACGAGTGAAGAATCCATTGTGATGAGTGGTGAAATTCCTATCCCAACGGAAACTACACCCTTCCGTGTCACCCCTCTCGGTGTCACACTGCCTTTACGCTATAAGGATTTGAGGGATGTTATGGGTTCTAGGACTTCCCTTATGAGTTCCATGTGGTCTCGTATCGTCACTCCGACTTCAGAATCTTTTATCCCTCAAATTCACAATGTGTCTGTTACCTCAGTCCCGACTATTCCAACTATCTGTGTGGCTTCTTCAGCCCCTGTTGTTGGTGTTGTCACTGCATCCTCAGTTGTGACCACTATTGTTGGACCTTCGTCCGGATCTGTGAATAGTGGCCCATCGGCATCTACATCCGGAGTTGTTGATCCTACACTAAATGCCCCACCTTCTTCTGGTTCCATTCCAGTAGGGGGGGCATACGATCAATATTTACAGGCTCTTTAGAATCTGGACCCCCAAGATCCGTTTCATTATTATGACTCTCGAGGAGCTCATATTTATTACCCCGGACCTCTGCCATCTCAACCTGCGGTTGATGTCATGGTCCCATTATCCATTTCTTGGGGTACCATCGGTTATCATGGTGGCCAAGTACCCCCTGCCAATTTTCAAGGACCACCCTATCAAGGTCAGCCATCTTACGCGCAACCTTCTTATGGGCAGTAGTATTATGAACAACCTTATCCAGGGCAACTTGGAGGCCCACAAGGACAACCCTTCTAGGGACAACCTTCAGCCTCTGGTGGTTCATCTTTTACCTATTTCAGACAACCTTCTGGTAATTCGGACAACCTTACATACAACAAGGCCAACCCGGTGTCCAACAAGGCTACCCTTTTGGGCAAGTCGGTCAGCCTTATGTTCAGCAAGGCCAACCCACCGTCCAGTCTAGTCAACCATCTGGACAAATAGGTCAGCCTCAAATCTAATCAGGCCAACCAACTATCCAGTCTACTCAGCCATCCGGTCCATTAGGACAACCCTCAGTTGTGCAAGGACAACCCAATACCCAACAAGCTCAACCTTCTAGGAAAATGGGTCAATCTCAATCTTAACTAGGTCAACCTTCTGGCCAAACAGCTCAACCTCAGTTCTCTCAAGGAAACCCATCTGGGCCTGCTCAAACGGGCACTCAAATGATTGTTGCTTCTCGAGCTCCACCCGGTTTTCAGCCCTAGTCTAGGCTCCAGACCCAATCTAGTCTTCAAATGCAGGTTGGATCCCAATCTCAACTTGCTTATCAAATGCAGCCTGCCTCCCAGGCTCAGTTTGGAGCCCAGCCGCCTTATGGTTTCCAGCAATCCCAAGGGAAAACCCAATTTTCCCTGTACCAAAATTATCAACAACTACAGGTGAGTCCTTATCAGAATTACCAACAACCTTATGTTGCTCCTGCAGGCCAAGTTGGTAATCAATGGAATGCTGGGGGGCAGATCCAGGGTCAGCCATCCGGTTGTAGCTATAACCCATATGGACAAAATCCCTATAGAAAAAACCTTCCTGGGCCAAATCCGTCCGGACAGAATCAATGGGGGCAACAAGCAGTTGGCTGGAACTCTAGTGCTACCTCCTACCCATGGCCTCAGATGTCCTTTAACCCTCAATTACCCTTCTTAGCAACGTTGGAATTATCGGATGTGTCCAAACTGACAAATGATCCTATCCTTCATAATCTGTATTGGCCACCGGTTCCAACTAAGATTCCCGGTGATTGTCCCAAGTTTGATGGTAAAGCTGGAGAAGATCCCTAAGCCCACATTATGAATTATCATCTATGGTGTTCGTCGAATTCGTGGCTTGATGATTCAATCCGGCTCCACCTTTTTCAACGGACCCTCATTGGCTCTGATGCTAAATGGTATATTGAGTTAGCTCGTGGATCTTTTTAGGACTTTAACTCGTTGGCTATGGAATTTTTAACTCATTTTCAGTTGCCGATTCAATATGAAATGAGCACACCTCTCCTGACATCCTTAAAACAAACAATGACTACACATATCTTTGATCATATCCATGAATGGAGACGGCGTCGCCGTTTGATTAAGTTCTGGATTCCTGATCAGCTTCTGACCGATTGGTTCACGATCTTGTTTTTCGGTCTAATAGCGTGGGACATTGCTATGGGGGCATGTGTAACTGAAGAGCAAGCTATTGTGCGTGCTCAGTACCTTGACTTGGTTTACTCCCAGTCCAGTACACTATATGATTATTTCCTGATGCCCCGAGGCCCAGAACTTCCAAAGCCCCACCAACACCATCTGTTGACGGTGTCATTGGTTCTGTTAATCTGTCCTCTAAGAAATCTTCCGCGAACCCTGGGAAGCAAAAGTCGAATGCTCCGAATGAAAATACTTCTCAGGCTGTATCTAATTCTAGTAATACTTCTGAGGTTAACACCATCCAGTCCACCACGATGGACAAAGCCTCGAAAGGAAAGAAGAAGGGAAAAGGGAAGAATAAAGCTGATCAACCGAAGCAGGATTCCCCTAAACCTCCACCCGAGGAAGGTGCCAAAACGCAAGCCTAAGTATCCTTGCCTTATCTGTGACAAGGATCACTATACCAAAGACTGCCCGAGGTGGTCTGAAGTTAGTCATTTGTTGAAAGGTACTCCCGGGACTCCTGTCATGCTCAAAGAGCCTTTTCCCTCGCAACAAATGCAAATAGTGGCTGATCCATCCCAATCCTCTTCTCCCTTTGGTTCTCAAGTGTTTATGGCTAGGACGATTCCCATCCACATTAGTACTCGAGCAAAAGAGTATCCGTCGCCTGCCGGTAAAGAGCCTGAGGTCCCCTCTAGTGCTCCTTCGTCCAGTTCTGGTCCCCTCCATATCGAGAGACCTAGCACTGAGACGCCCATATGACCCCCTCCTAAAGGTGTACTCCAGAAATATTCTTACAACCCTAATGCTCGTGCTACTCAACACTGTAGCATCGTTGAGGACTTAGCCCATGCTCCATCGGCTATGTTCACTTTAGAAGTTCTCCAGAGCTACCCCTCTCAGAGGAAGTCCTTGCTATCAGCTATCAGTGGCATCGACCTGGCCGACTCATATTTGATCACTTTTGACCTCGACAGTCATATACCAAGACTGCCTCACCAAATTGCCTTCCTTATCCAGGTCATCATCAATTCTAAAACGATTCATCATACCGTCATTGATGAAGGCACTTCTACTTGCATCATGTTTGTTGCTTGTTGGAAGGCTATTGGTTCTCTGACTCTGAGCCAGTCTCCTACGACCTTAGAAGCCTTTGATGAGAGAGAGTCTCGCCCTTATGGTATACTCCAATGCTTGCCTATTACTTTGGAAGGGAAGACGGTCGAAGTGGAAGTTGAAGTCGTTGATGCCAATCTCACTTACAACCTCCTTTTGGGACGAAGCTGGACATATGCCACGCAAGCCGTGGCTTCATCTCTATTTCGTGTCATTCGTTTCCCTCATCAGGGGAAGATCATCACAATAGGCCAGCTGTCTTTCTTCGCCTCCTCCTCTTCCGATGGCAACGTGCCTTTTGTGGAGCATACCTCCATTCCATGTGAGAGTGTGGGAGTTGGATTCTTTAAAGATCCTGCCCTTATGGGTGTTTTTTCACTCCCACCTCCCTACGTCACTCCTATTAATATGATTTCTGTTCGCTCTGATCCTTGGGTTCTTCCCCCTGCTGATCAGATAGAATACTGGGGTGATGAGATGCCGTTGAGTCCTACCGAGCTCAACTACGTCAAAATTGTTGCTGCATTGGCTCCACCCTCTGAAGCTGCTCCTTCAGATGCGCGCGCCTCAAGATGCGCGCACCTCCCACTCCATTGCACCCTATTGTTACCGTCAGCCCTTTTTCCAAATGGGGCATTTATTATATGACTTGTAACCCTCGCTCAGCCGGGGGGCATGGGTATATCATCGTTGCCGTTGATTATTTCACAAAATGGGCCGAGGCGATGCCTACACTATCTGAAGATGGTCACACAACGACACAATTTTTATTTAATCATGTTATCTCACGGTTCGGAGTCCCTCAGGCTATCGTCACTGATCACGGTAAGCATTTCCGTAATCATATGATGACTGAGTTAACAACCCAGCTAGGCTTGCGGCATGATAGCTCGACACCATACTATCCTCAGGCCAATGGCCAAGTAGAACCCGCCAACAAGGTTCTAGTTATGATACTTCAATGCACCATTGGGATGCACAAGTCCAACTGGCACTTGATGTTGTTCTCTGCCTTATGGGCCTACCAAACTTTTGTGAAGGATGCCACTGGATTCACCCTATTCGAATTGGTTTACGGACTAGAGGCTACCCTTCCCATCGAGTGTGAGATCCTTTCTTTGAAATTAGCCGTCGAAGTACTCCCCAACACTACTCCAGTAGAAGAACGCATTCTCTACCTAGAGCGGTTGGACGAGACTCGTCGGCTAGCCTCCCTGGCTATTGAAGCACAGAAGAAGAGAGTGAAAACTCACTTCGATCGTACTGTCCATCCTCGTTCTTTTGTTGAAGGAGATTTAGTCCTGCTCTATGATCAAGCGAATGATAAGTTGGGGGCAGGAAAATTCGAGCCCATGTGGCATGGGCCTTATATTGTAAAGCGAGTTTTGCAAAAAGGGGCCTATGAGTTGATTGATTATGAAGGGAACCCTCTGGATAAGCCCCGAAATGGGCTTTACCTCAAAAAATATTATGCGTGAACTCCATGCACTTTGATTTGTACATACGCGTGTTTTCAGCAGGTGTGTTGTGTGTGTGTTTTCATGTTTGGCTTGGTGTGTAGGCATAATTGCCGCTTATTGTGTCTTTTGCTTCTTGTGCAGATGTCTGGTGCACCTTACGTTGGTTTCGCTGATGGTGCCTGCCGCAGTACCCGCAACCTGTCTTCTGCGGCATGGGTGATCTACGATCCTCACGGTGAGTTAGTAGACCTTCAAGGTGTTTGTCTAGGTTGTACCACAAACAATGTCGCTGAATATAGTGCTGTTATTGAGTTAGTGACCGAGGCTATCAACCTCAATATTCGTGCATTGGTTTTGAATCTAGATTCTTAGCTTGTCATCCACCAGCTTAATGGGTGTTATTCCGTCAGAGACCATCGGATTTTAAGGGTATTTACGTGTTAAATTGTTAGAAAGGAATTTTGGTTTTATCACATATCAACACATTCCACGAAGATTAAACACGTTAACTGATGCATTGGCAAACCATGTATTAGACAAACATTTGCACAACATGTAATCAAAATAGCGTATAAGAAGCATGCAAAACACAATAATAAACCATAGGAAATATATATATATATATATATATATATATATATATATATATCGTGTGGCGCACCGAGGTGCTAAAAAAATAAGTGTATATGTCCAAATAGAGTTTGTGTTCTCCATACATCCGAGACATATGTCTCTCAAAAAATCATCAGCAGGAAATAAAACCTAGGCGTCTACTGCGGTGGGTTATGCTCCCTATAGCACATCGCCACTCGTGCCACTCGCCTCAACAGGTGGTGCACCTTGGGTATCACTCCTACCGTGTGAATTTGGAATACTATGGGGACCTCCTCGACCCCCATGTAATCAGGGATCCCTGCCGTCAGGCCCTCAAGATTTCGGGCCACCGTCTCCACCGGATCATCAGCTAGGGGAGAAAAGGCTAGCGCTACAATGCCCTATGCATCCCTCCGTGCCTCTGGTGCCAGCCCTATAGGTCTCACTGGTCCCACATTTGTGAATACCATAGAGTTCATCATTAGGACATATACATGAAAAATCTAAAAAACATCATAAAAAATAAAATGCAAAAATAATGTGATCAAGTGTCTTACCACCATCATCCCACTGCTCACTAGCGGGCAGTTGCATGTTAGGATCTCCGCGAAAGTCCATGCCAACATATGGCCAATCTTCAATGAAAATCGTCTGGCACTCCAGCCACTCTCAAAAGAGTGTCCCCCACGACACTGATCATCCGCCACCTCCTCGTGGCATAACGTGCGCCCACCATGTGATCTTGGTCTCATGTGGTTTGGGCAAATCCAAATCCATGTCCTGCAACTGCAGTGCCGACACCCGCTCCAGCATGAGCGAGACTAAGATGGACCCGTAGCCAAACTGCTTCATCTCTCCTTGATGGTAGTTGGGAAGCTGTCTCTTCATATTGGCCGTCACTGCTTCCGCCCAGTTGAACATGGTCGGATTGAGACATTTGAGAGCCAACCGAAGATGGGTCTTCGATGCCTCGTGTTGGGCTTGGGAGCCCATTGCCCTCGTCACCATAAATAGCATTGCACGAAGAACCACATCTTCCACTGTCAAGATTTCCACCTTCCTGCTTCTCGTTTTGCGTGCCCGTGGGCACACTCGTGCCATCAACATCTCTAGAGAATCCCCCCAGGGTCGCTGCCCCTCTAGAATGGGCCTTTCACCATGACGGGATAGCTAGGTCAGGAAGTATATGTCCGTAGCATCGAACTCGATGTCTCGGCCTCAGATTATGAATTTCCCATCTGTTGGATTCCAGGCACGGATCAGTAGCTCTAGTAAATCGGGTTGAGACCGAAGGTGCAGAGTAAGGAGGAATTTTAGCAACCCGCATGCACGTAAAGAATTTCGGCACCCAACATCAGCAAAAGCTTCCACATCGTTATCATCATGCATTCGTTCCTGCCAGACGAATGCCATGATGTCCTGCATGATGAGAAAAAATGAATTAGAACTTCGTTTACAAAATTCAATGCATAATTTGCACAAAAAAATAATTCTGCGTCGCCATTGTGACTGTTTTTAAAACATTCGCGATGGCACAAAGTTGACAGTTCAATTTTCTCGCTATCATCGCGGAAGTACACCACATTCTCGTGATGATCGGAAAGTGTTATGTGTAAATATTTTCGGTCATCGCGGAATCGAGCGGTATACCCACGATGACCAAGCGGCGGACTCCGACTCAAAAAATCTGTCTAAACTCACATGTCTAATGCCAAAATGCATAAAAAAGACACTGAAATGAAGCGTAGGAAGAAGTCTATTTACCTGGTAGAAGTTTCAAGATGAACGGTGGACGAATGAGGCTGAAATTAGCTTGCCAACTTTGCTTAGGTTGGTGCTCCAAATCGCTCCAAGGTGAAATGAACAGTGCCAATGGTAAAAATGAATGAATTACCCCCCCTTTTTTATAGTAATTTTTGCAAATTAAAAAATTATATTTTAAAAATGTGGGTTTTTTCCCATTTTTATCACATGGTTCATTAAGAATTTGGTTTTTTAACTATGTTTCCACATATATTGTTCATTTTATGTCGAATGGATTTACGTTTGACGTGTTTTGTGCAGAGGTATAGGTAGTGGAGTTATCTCATGCTTCATGTACACTTGATCCGTAAAGTCGTCTTTAACGCTCTTTTCTGACTTGAAAAATGAAAAGATAGCTGAGTTGTTCCTCTTGACTCATTAAAAGAAATAAGAAGTGGTCACCTTTAAGCTCTTTTCCGACCGTGTAAACATGAAAAGATTGTCGGGCCTTTGTTGTTTCAAGCTCATTATTGGTTATGAAACGACGTGATTTCGATCACTTTTCTACTTTTTTGGGTCGAGGTCACTAATCACGAAAATTACTCCTTGATCGTAATGGTCGAGCGGTTCTTTTGAGTATCGTTTTATACTTTTTCGGGCTCAAGAGACACAAATATATGAAAAAGGACCCCCCTAGAGTTTTCTTTTCCGTGTCTTTTTCAAACTCTCTAAACATGAAAAAAACTCCGAGTTTTACCTATGTCGGACTCGTTAAAACCCTAACGACATTGGACTTGTCACCATGATGAGACTCAAGCTTCTCCACCCTAGGGCTCGTTAAACTATTACTAGGTTGGATTCGACCGACAGTCAAACTTGTATTGCAAACATATGCTATCCCCTTCAAGCTTGTTTTCAAAAATAATAGGGGTACTCGCCAGTAATGGTGGGGGAAAATTTCGAAATCATCATTGGCAACTAGTCACCCTTGAACATCGACACTTTTTCTTCTTGTCAAGTTGGGACATCCATACATCGTCATTTGGCCTTCCATGGGTTTGGGTTGCCATTTAGCCTCATTCCATCCGATTCATGCCGTCTTCATTGTGCCTCTGATCCCTTGGTACCTGAATGCTGCCACCCTCCGGAGTCGTGTCACCGACATGTTCAAGAGTATAATCCTGTTGCAGTTTACATCCTTGCCTCCTCCTCTGATACTCTGTTTCACCATCTACCGCTTGTTCCTTATCTCATGTCGTTGATGGGGGAAAACATTATGGCCCTCCTGCGACGGGTCGTCTCCTGTCGACATCAGCTCATTATCCAGGAGATTGATCTAGAGATCCCCTTTCATACCTTAGAGCTTGCATGCCTCAATGGCAAGTTCTTCACACTTGATGGTCGACTTTCATCATTGGTCATCGATTGGTTGATTCCACGAGTGTTCGACTTCATCTCCTTTTTCACACTTTGTGGATTGTGCTAGATAGTCCCTTGAGAACCATTGGAATTATTGGTGGTTTCTCTCACGCTTGTTAATGGTTTTACTCATTGACCAGTAATCAAGCGACTTTATATCATGCTCGACCTCAACACATCTATTCGCATGTTAGAATTTGTACTATGATCGGTTGGGTTCAAGACCCCGAACTCAGATTACACATGTTCGGGCTGCGTGGATTGGTTCATGAATACATGACTCGTTGATGGATGGCCGTGACCATACCTGAGTCTTCATGGATGGCTACGACCATACCTTTGTTATTATCATGGTCTTATTAGCTGGATGGCCGCGTCCATACCATAGACCTAGCTCGTATGTCTTTTGGATGGCTGCGCCCATGCCTAGACTACATGTACTTCATTATCAGAGATATCAGTTGTAATAGAATTTAGACTTATGTGATCCATAATATGTTTGTGAGAATAATTTCAGAAAAATCACATAAAAATTCATTTGTCGACGCGTTTCGAACCAACCAGTGTGGTTCATCGTCAGGACAAGTTGAAGATCCAATCTGAGCAATAAGTTAAATAGGGATAGTAGGCCATTCCAACAGCCATATTTCACTGAGTAATGGATAAACAGGACCTCTAACGGCTAGGTTTGACCAAGGCCCAACGGGAGGGATCAATATTTATTTATTTGATAATATTATTCATATAAATTAATAGAATAAATATAATGGTAAATCTCAAATTTTGAGTGACTGTTGTCTAATACAGATATTAAGAATATTATTATTAAATACGCATTATTTCTATTATTAAAAGTAAGATTTAAATCTAGAATCTAATTATAATTAAGAAATTATTATTTATTTATTATTTTTATTTTATTTATTTATTTATTATTTTTATTTTATTTTATTTATTTATAAATAAAATAAAATAATAAATAATAAATAAATAATAATTTCTTAATTATAATTAGATTCTAGATTTAAATCTTACTTTTAATAATAGAAATAATGCGTATTTAATAATAATATTATTAATATCTGTATTAGACAACAGTCACTCAAAATTTGAGATTTACCATTATATTTATTCTATTAATTTATATGAATAATATTATCAAATAAATAAATAAATTTTGATCCCTCCCCTTGGGCCTTAGTCAAACCTAGCAGTTAGAGGTCCTATTTATCTGTTACTCAGTGAAATATAGCTGTTGGAATGGCCTACTGACCCTATTTAACTTATCGCTCAGATTGGATCTTCAACTTGTCCTGACGATGAACCACACTGGTTGGTTCGAAACGCATTGACAAATGAATTTTTATGTGATTTTGCTGAAATTATTCTCACAAAGATATCAGTTGTACTTGCGTGCAAGTTCTTCCAGATGGTGTTCCAGCTCAGTAAGTTTTGTAAAGCATTTCAACCCTCCCACTCTCTCGGGCTTCATACTTTAGGGGGCATCTGTTACACAGTGATTTGTCACTGCCTTCACTCTAGTCCTTCTACTGCGTCATGTGTCCAAGTCAAACATGCTCATATTGAACAAATGCTCTCTTGTGCTGCCAAGTGACCCACTTTTCCTAAGTTATCTGCCTCATCGCGACTGTGGACTTAATATACGTGCTGAAGGGCGCTCATAAACAGTCTAGATGCGCTACCAGTGCGGAAGTACATCTAATTCCCGTGATGGTCCGATTTCATGCTCCAGCATGAGGTCACTTGTTATCTCTAGCGATGATATGACTGGCTACATTTCTCACTAGCGATGTCAGCGCTAAAGCTCAGTTATGCCCCCGCGATGATCCAGATTGGGCGAATTTGTTCCAACAGTCGGCCTTCTGGATGACTCCAGACTTGGTTGTTGGCATAGTTTGTGTCACCTTTCCTCCTTTGGTGTGGCTGTTCCGTCATTTGTGCTACCTTCCTTGGGGATAAGCTCACTCTTCCACCTTTCATGGAGACTCCTTCTCCTATTTAAACTCTCACCATTGCTATGCATTGCTATTTTTTGATAGTTGGCTAGTTGAGCAGTGCTGTTAGTGTTTGTGAGTTTGCTAGATAGTTGATGTGAGTGTGACAAGTGTGGGATTGTTGATAGCTTGTGGAAGGTTGTGAAGTGCCCTTAATTTTGTGTAAAACTTATGAGTCAGAGAGATCTTGTATGTTGGGAGATCCATCTTCAAAGAGTGAATGCTTGAAGAACATGCTGGCTGGATCCCTCCGAGAAGGCTTGCAATGTCAAGACTTTGGTTGTAAGCTTACTCTTATTTTATTATTAATACAATCAATGATGTTTTCCTATGTCTTCTATGTAATTTACTTGATAGCTCATGAATTCTCGACTTTGTGAGTAAATAGATCATTGTTGTTTTTTGGTTACATGCTTTATTGTATTTCCTTTGCATTGTTTCAGGTTGATCACTCGTTAAGGAGAAGGAAACGGAAGTTGGAGTAGCACAACGGAACTCCATCGACCACCGGTTGAGGTAGGCCTCCAACTATGACTGTTTAAGGAAAGTTATTGTTGATCTGTCCTTGTTTGTGACTAGACCCACTCTAGGGCTAGAGGGGTTGCCTCTGTCCGTAGAGGGAACACTTTCCTGCATCACAGGGACTGAGGTGACAGACACATTATGAATTTGAGGGGTAAAAGGCTTCGAAGTCGGAGTGACCGTATGAGACCACATGGAACTCGTAAGGGGAGTCCTAGAACCCATAACATCCCTCAAAGCCTTATAGCGTAAAGGCAGCGTGACACCGAGAGGGGTGAAACGGAAGGGTGAATTTTCCGTTGGGATAGGAATTTCACCGCTCGTCACAACATATTCTTCACTTGTGATGGGGGATGTGTCATCCATGTCAGAAGAAGACATTGGGACCGAAACACTAGGAGGAGTATCGAGAATATCTTCTTCGGAATGCTCCCAAATGGGGTTCCAATGAATATCGTAAGACTCGTCTTCTAGAACGCGATATTTGATTGGTTGGATACTCAGAATAATAGGGAGAGTACCACTAACAATTAGTATCTCAGGAGCAACAGAAGAGGGAGAGCCTTGGTCACTTGGAACGGGAGATGGGATTGGTGATTATGCCAGGATGATTCGATTCACAAACCCTAGGAAAACTTAACGAGAAAGAACCCTACACAAGCTAAAACACAAACAAGATCTAATAGGGTAAATGTGAATGTGGCTGAATAAATTTTAAGAAACAGGAACAGAACTTGATCTTTTCATCTTTAAAGAGTCGAGAAAAGGACGAAAAGATGACTCTAGTCACCTTTGAATATTTAATGAGCCTGAAGTGACAAGTGCTCAGATGGACCTTTTCTTTTAGAGAGTCCAAAAAGGAACGAAAGTGACTACTCTGGAGAACTAGGCAAAAGGTTTACTAAACAACCTGTAAAACTGCATATACACCTTGGCAGTCATATGAAAACCAAGGACTTTCCGTACGGCAGTCAATCTTCCCGAATGCTGTGTTCAGTGCATTACGGTTTGCAAGGTGGCAGACACGGCTTCCTAAGGATAAAGGATGATAACCTAGTGGGGTCTCCCAACATATACTCGACGGTACATGGGAGCACAATTCCGTACTAGACCGTTATTGAGTCATAGAAGGAGGAATCACCCAACCTTGAGTGAAAATAATAGTGATTAGGTTTAACGACGCTGGAGCATGTCTCTAGCCTAAACCTCTAAATAGTGTGCGTTATGTTCCAATGCGTTGTTAGGTTTATTCAGTTCATTTTAGAGTTGATCTTGAATTATGTTTCAGTTTTCAATCCTTACCATATGTATACAACAAATCCTAGGATGCAGCTAGAATGAGTGAAATATCCTTTTTCTTCAATGAACACCTACCTACGGGAGGGTAGAGAGATCATTCCCAAACCAAGAAAACCAAGATAATCAAAGACAGTCAGTCAGTACATATAGACATCAATTCCTAAAGTGCATGAATACTACTAATGAGAGATTTTAATCATTCGCTTTCCAATATGCAAACTTGAAATGAAAATTCACTTTCACTTTCGTATGCTAAATGAATGCAATATTTTTGATTTTGATGTCTTTAAATCTAGAAGAAACAAATAAGAAACAAGCAAGCGTGGAAAAAACCGGTTGATCCAAACAATCGTGATCTGTGTTCGGTAGTGAAAAGAAATTGAATCAATACCAAAGATTGGTTCAATAACATTCACTAAACAATCAACCAAAAACGAGCAACGGGGAAGGCTTAATCAAACCAACAAGAAAGCTGCAAATGAACCTTGAGCAAACCAGCAACCAAGCCAACTGATTCAAGGAACTTGAAATAATGACCTAGGTCACACAGGCGAAAATGTAAGATTCATTCAGCGAAGCTGACAAAAGAGTGCCTCAACCATAAACAGTGAAAACAAGCTACTGAGCAAGCGAAAAAAGCAAGGAACCGACATGACTGATGGACTCAGGAGGCAGAATTGAGAAAATCAATTCTACAGCAATCAGCGCGGGTAATACACAAGCAACTAGCGCTAATAAAGAACTAACTGTAGCAATAGAGCGACGTCAGCGCGGAAGTACACGACTTTTCCATGATGGAAAGATTTTCAAAATCGTCGCGACTGTGAGCCGTTATTAAGCGATGCACAGAGTCTTAAAAAAGGGTGAGTGCGATGACAGCGCGATTGTTAAATTTTTATCTGCGATGATGTTCAAAACAATGACAGGCAAACAAAAACTCCCAAACCAAAACCAATCAATCCTTCAATCAAATAGAGGTATTTCCCAGATCAACCTAGGAAACTCAAAAGACTGATAGTCAATCCCCGAACTTGAAAAGAGATCAAATCAAAATCAAAACAAGACCAAACAAGAGAAGAACATAGGACAGACTCCCCAATGGAGTTGCCAATTTGTGATGCAGGAAAGTGTTCCCTCTGCGGATAGAGGCAACCCCTCTAGCCCTAGAGTGGGTCTAGTCACAAACAAGGACAGATAAACAATAGCTTTCCTTAAACAGTCATAGTTGGAGGCCTACCTCAACCGGTGGTCGATGGAGTTCCATTGTGTTGCTCCAGTTTCCGCTTCCTCGATGAGTGATCAAACTGAAACAATGCAAAAGGAAATACAACAAAGCACGTAACCGGAAAACAACAATGATCTATTTACTCACAAAGTCAAGAAGTCATGAGCTATCAAGTAAATTACATACAAGACATAGGAAAAAATCATTGATTGTATTAATAATGAAATAAGAGCAAGCTTACAACCAAAGTCTTGACGTCACAAGCCTTCTCAGAGGAATCCAGCTAGCATGTTCTTCAAGCATCCACTCTTTGAAGATGGATCTCCCAACATACAAGATTCTCTCTCTCACTCATAAGCTTTACACAAAGTTAAGGGAACTTCACAACCTTCCACAAACTATCAACAATCCCACACTTGTCACACTCACACCAGCTATACTAACAACACTGCTCAATCCAAGAATTTACCAACTAGCCAACTATCCAACTATCCAACTATCCAAAACTAGCAGTGCATAGCAATGGTGAGAGTTTGAATAGGAGGAGTCTCCATGAACGGTGGAAGAGTGAGCTTATCCCCAAGGAAGGTAGCAAAAATGATGGAACAACCGTACCAGAGGAGGAAAGGCGACACAAACTATGCCAAAAACTAGGTCTGGAGTCATCCAGAAGGCCGACTATTGGAACAAATTCACCCAATCTGGATCATCGCGGGTGCATAACTGAGCTTTAGCGCTGACATTGCTAGTGAGCAATGTAGCCAGTTAGATCATCGCTAAAGATAATAAGTAACCTCACGCTGGAGCATGAAATCAGACCATCGTGGGAATTAGAGCCATGTAATCCACTTTTTACATTTATTGCAGATTTCAAACCTATTGGAGCCATGTGTTGGATATGCCGATGGAGCGAGTCGTAGTTCGTGGAACCTGTCCTCTGCAGCCTGGGCCATTTTTGATCCAAGCGGCGAGTTAGTAAGTTTCAGAGGTGTATGTATTGGTCAATCAACGAATAACATCGCTGAATATAGCGCGTTGATAGAACTTCTCTCTGATGCCATCACTCATGGTATACGCCGACAAATCGTCAGGCTAGACTCACAGCTCGTAATACTACAACTCAATGGTATATATTCCGTCCGAAACCCAGCTATTTATCGCATGTTCCTAAGGGTTAAGATTTTGGAAAGACAATTTGATCTTATTCAATACCAACATATTTCCAGAAACTTAAACACATTAACCGACTCATTAGCAAACTATGTGTTAGATAGACATTTGCAACATTTATAAAAAGAAACACATCATCGATGTTTTACATGTGGATCACATAACTCAACTAGAATAAAACTCCGAAAATCAAAAATATATATATAGCTGTTTATGGTTTACACATAATGTTCTGTAACCAAGACAAAATCGGTCACACGACCCAAAATTCAAAATGCTAGGGGGCACCCTAGTCTAATGATGCTCGTGATAGCAAGTCACAGCCTGTGCGATCATGCGTAAAAGACGAGTCCATCGTCTGGGCACACCAATAGTGTGCCGCTGTAACTGCAAAGGTAGCTCGTCAATCCTCACATCTGGAATACCGAGAGTAAGGCTCTCAACCTGCTCCTGCATAGCTGTAAGAGTCTCGGCCACATCAAGGTCGCGAAGAATAACCCTTCCGGCGGCCTCTCCTGCTAGGGCAACAGCTGGTACTCTCAGGCGAACTACTGGACGAACAGGACCAACATCTGCATATACACATGAGTTTGATTAGAGTCTTGATAGAACAAAGCACAAGAACATTATAAACAAAAACAGTAAACAACAATATGGTCAGAGATTTTACCAATAGCACCCCACTGCTCGCCATCCGGCAGTACCAAATCTGGATCACCCCGGAAGTCCATGCCAGCATATGGATACTCAGAATAAACCATCTCCTGACGATCAAACCACCTGAAGAAGGTATCAGAAAATGAAATCTGAGACTGGCCAGCATGCCTAGACATATGGTCAACCCATCTCTGCATACGTGGTTCAGTAGGAGAAGGTAAATCGAGTGCAATGTACTGCGGCTACATCAGTGGTATCTTCTCCAAGGCAAAGGCGGTCAAAATAGAACCGAACCCAAAGTTCTTCAACCTCCTGTTCTTTATCTTGGTCAACTGTTCTTTCATTACAAGAAGTACTGCGTCGCACTAGTTGAACACCTTCGGTTGGAGGCATTCTAAGGCATGCTGCATATAGGATCTGTTGGCTACATGAAGAGACACGCTACCGGCCATCCTACCAAAAGTAAATAGGATAGTCTTAAGGGACCTATCAGTGACATCACGGATGATGATCTTGCCGTCTTTACTCGGCTGAGATCCTTCCTTGCAATACTGGCGGACATAATCTCTCACAGAATCGCTTCCTGGGGCCGAACCTGACAAAGAGATGGGGGCACCCTGCCTCGACAAGCCAGTTAAGAAATAGATGTCTACTGCAGTCAAGGGGATAGATTTGCCCCTAATTTGGAAAACCTGGTTGATAGGATCCCAAGAGTCAAGCAAATACTTTAGTAAGTTAATCTGCTGTCTCATGCTAGAGATGCGGAAGAACTTCAGCAAGCCACAATTCCGCAGCGCGTTCACTGTAACAGGATCATGTAGGGCAATCATGTTCTCTTCTTCATGTTCTCTTTCTCCCCATGTAAGGGTCATTTTGCTCCAAGATCTCTGAAAAAACAAACAAGAGAGGAGTTAGATCCTGATTTTGATGAGAAACAGGCAAAAATCCCATCAAAAACTGTGCAACAAATTCCCTTTCTGCGCCCAACGCACCTGCAGCAGTGTTCCAGGTGCGTTGAATGTCAAACTGCCTTCATACAGGCCAGCATTCAACGCAGGTTTCGATGTGCTGAGGGTGCGTTGATGGCAGAACAAATCCATCAAACCCCAGGGGCTTAGAAAAGCAGGGAATAAAGCACAGAATACAAAAAGGAAACCATGAAATGAAAGAGCTTAGGTTTAGCTCCTACCTGGTCTAGACGGCGCCGAGAATCGTCCACAGAATCTCCCGAAATCAACTGATGAAAATCGAGGGGGAAAACACCTCCAAAGCTCCAACAAACCAAGTTCAAATGAAATGGTAAAATGAGAGGTAAAAAACACTTTTTAATTACTTTTACGTAGTTCGAAGTAAGATATTAGCGTTTTAATCTTGTTTTCAAAGCAAATATTGTTCATTTCTAACTAGTTTGATGAAGCAGTTGAAAAATACAGTACTATCTTTGGAAGGACAAAGCTATCTATGGTAAAAATCAAAACAAGACCACCTAATCGAGCAGTTTTAGCACATAGTTCAAGCTCGTTAAAAAATAAACATAAGATCGAGCAGTTTTAGCGCATAGTTCAAGCTCGTTAAAAAATAAACATAAGACCGAGCAAATGTTTCCACCCGTGTTTAAGCTCGTTAAAAAATGAACTATCCCACGGTAAATAACCACCGTGAATGAAGCATTTTCAGCCATTAAAGCCTTGGTCGTGTTTGCACCGTCACCTCCACTTTTCATTGGCCGATCATTCACCTCCATTTGATTGTTTACCCATTTTGAGGAATAGCTGCGAAGAGTGATTTCACTCGCCATCCTTGTGACACTGACGTGATTGGAAAATTCCCTTACCTGGAATTAGCTGCTACCTTTTTATCACTCGTTCCTCAAAAGACGAGTCTTCTTTAAGCTCTTTTCAACTGACTCGTAAAATATGAAAAGATTGCCGAGTTTTGGCCTTCCAGCTGCGACAGAAGTGTAGATTTTAATCACCTGAGGGATTATTGCACATCGAGCGCTTGTTTTGTTCGGCTCGTCGAAAACTCACACTTTTCGGACGATGAACTTCGAAGTTACCTTTACGTACCTTTTCAGTCATCTTTGTCGTTAGACTCGTTAAAAAGATTAATAGCGACAAACTTGTCTTTGTTTCACTATCGCTAGGCTCGTTAAAACATAGCGATAGGTTTGCCCAAATTATAGAACAAGCATATTATCCTCCTCAAGCTTGACAAAAATAAAGAGGTACTGGTCAGCAATGACTTTCATAGCAAGTAGCTCTTGAACATGCCATGCCTGAGTCGGGTTGGGTTGTTTCATTCACACATCACCATGGTCACGCCACACCATCCATATTTGGGGTAAATGCTACCAATCCATCACATAAGTGTCATGTTCAAGAGAAGTCATCCAGAGAAGTCACCTGTGTCCCATCCACTACCATACATTATACTTCATTCTTTCATGACCGCCACCCTGAACCATATATCATCAGATCGTTTTCACCTCCATCAAAATCATTTGCTCCATTCCATGTCATTGATGTGGGATTCATTAAGGCCCTCCTTTGACGGATCGCTTCTTGTCGACATCAGCTCATTATCCAAGAAGTTGATCTAGGAACACCCCATTTAGTACTTTGAAGCTTGCATGCCTCAATGGCAAGTTTCTCACTTCTGGCGACAGGTATACATCAATGACCTTTGACTGAAAGATTTTGCATGGTGTTCGACGCCAAGTCCTTTATTCACACCACGTGAATTGTACTGCAGTACCTTGAGGATCATTATCATTATCGGTGATTCCTCTCGCGCTTGTTAACAGTTTACATCATTGACTGGTAATCAAGCGATGTCTTTCCATGTTCGACTTCAAAACATTTCTCACATGGATCGACTTGTACTTCGAGTGAAAATTGGACGAGATTGAAGACCCCGGATCTAGTTTCATCCATCCGGGCTGCGATATATATTCAGGAAAAATAAAGACATTGAAATGTACAGCATTGCAGCACAGATAATCATCCTACCAAAAGGATGATGACTCCATCAGAATCATCAGTCTACCATTAGACGATTGTCTATCCTATGTACATGAAAATGAATTTATAAAGCTGAGCATGGGAATGCCCGCCTCAGCTAGATCATGAAAACAGTATGAAGATAATGTATTGTATTGTATCTTATTACAGGTCTCCTCCCAGCATTGAAAGAACTTCAGATCCTCCTAATAAAGCATTTCACCCGATAAACGGCCTCATACTTTAGGGGGCAACTGTTATAGACATTTTTGTGCCTTACAGCTCTAAGCATGAAATGTCCATAAACCAAGGGATCCTAAGTCCCTAAAAGTGTTGTTCCAGCTCCTAAAGAAACAAGGTCAACAAATTACAGCTTCTCCCAGAAGTTCTCCACCAGAAACTGCTCAGAACTAGTCAAATCAGGATCATTTCAGCTGCTCCACTAGCTAGCTGCGTTGCAAAGCACCCAAATACACTAGCTAGGTGCGTTGCAACGCACCTAAATGCACTACCAAGGTGCGTTGAGCGGGAAATGACAAGTGGCAGAGTCATTCCACGAGGTGGAGAGACAATGGAAGCTTCCAGAATCTTTCCCAATGACACTTGCCTCACTGAATTCGACCAGTGATGAGTAAGAGGCTCTCAGTCTCCAAGTGGAAGCAAGAACTGACAGAGAGAAGCCACTAATCAATTCATGAGCTGACTCATCCTCTTTGCATACATCTATATATGGATCCCTCACCAAGAGATCCAGAGGCTGGAATTTTGTACATTGCAGAGAATTGCTGTTGGTTTTGAGATAGATATCAGAGTATTGGGTGATTTATGCTTTGTTGGAGGTGAAGAGGGGATTCTATGCTGGGAGGTTGATGCTGGATCAGGAATCATCGGTTGTAACTCCTCCTGGATCTTCTTGTTTTATCAATAAAACTATTTGAGTTTCTCCTACATGCTTGTGTATCATTGATGTTTGTTACATTTGTATGTTTAGCTTAAATCTGATCCTAAGCTATTTATGAATATAAATCCATGTCTTTGTGTAGTTTCCTTCTTCTGTGATCTTGCAGGAACTTGGTGACGCTGGGCAAGTAAGGGAGCAGGTAGCTGGAAGCTGTCAAAGAGGAGAGAGATTGGATCAAAGGACTAGCGCAAGACACAGGTTGGTTCATCCTATTCCTCTTCGTTTATAGTTCATAAAGAAGAATACGAAAGTAGTTTTCCCTGTTTGTTTCTGAGGTCACTGTCACACCTCAGTGGGATAGGGTCGTTCTGAATAGACACTTTTCCCGTTAACAAAATGGCGACTCTGCTGGGGATCATGTCTAGTTAGTTTGTTTGTGTTTCTCTTGTTGTTTGTTTCATAAACTTAGAAGTAGCGAATCGAACTGCATTTGCCATTAACAAATGCAAAGTAGACATCTGCTACTTCAATCCATTCATTGGATCTGTTTATGATTTGAACAGTTGATTCACAAATGATCTGATTACCCTTTGTGATAGCTCTTAAACCTCTTTTAAATCAACCCTTTGATTGTGCATTACTGATTGCTTTTACTCGGCCAAAAACCATAGATTAAACTGCAAACTGTGACCCAGAACCCGGATAGAATTCTCGTTTTTGCCCCAGCGCAGGTGCTGTGAAGAGTTCCTGCATTTCAAAGCAGTTCCCGAGAGGGCTACCTGCGTTGCAATCCAGTTTCTCTGTGTAGCAGGTGCGTTGATCAGCCTAGCCTTGTGCAGCTGAGGTTCTTTGCTCAATTTTTTCAGTTTTGTCTATGATTTTTGCAGCCTGTGATCAGTGTGTGTGTCTGTTTAAAAGCCCCTTTTTCTTTGCCTTAATTCCACCTCAGTTGTATAAAAGAAACTGTATATGTTTTTGTGTGTTTGTTACGTCATTTACAGTTTCCCATTGCAAAATTAGAATAGTCATACTGTCGTCCTTTGATTTAGATCTGTCGTAAGTGTCGATTTTGATCTTAGGAGAAAGTTTATTTGCTGTTGACAGTTGATTATGCTTTTACTTTTTCCTTTGGCTTGAATTTGTGAATTTCTAGTGTCGAAACAAGTGTTTATTTCAAAATCATAAAGTGTCGTAATCGTCTCTACCTTTTGATTTCGAAAAGAAGCTTGTTTGTGTTTTTCACTTGAAAACGAATTCAAATTTGTACAACAACTTTCTTTTTAGGCATCAATATTAAGAAAGTGAAAAACAAATACATGCACATGTGCATTTGCATATTGACAGTCTGTTTGGCTTGATTTAGGAAAAGTGCATTTACAGTGTGCTCTTTGCTCTTTGAGAAAAGATTGTGTCTTTCTTTTCCCCTTGTAGCTAGGATTTTCATTGCTGAAAAGAGATAAAAGCTTGCTTATCATCTTTAGATTGCATTTTAGGAATTACATCTACATCTCGTGGTGACCCAAAAGGAAAACTTCATAAGAAAGATCAACCTAAAATAAATTCAATGAACTTAACAACG
Organism: Pinus tabuliformis; assembly: GCA_031772625.1. NCBI lineage: Eukaryota > Viridiplantae > Streptophyta > Pinopsida > Pinales > Pinaceae > Pinus > Pinus tabuliformis. The sequence continues at coordinate 1,251,104,948 of CM062809.1, forward strand.
CTTTGTAACTTAACGCACAACATTTAGAGGTCTAGGCTAGAGACGTATTCCGGCGTCGTAAAGCCTGGTAACTGTTGTCCTCACTGATGGTTGGGTGATTCCTCCACTTTGAGACGATAAGTGCCAGTACGGACTTGTGCTCCCACATACCGTCGAGTATATATTGGGAGACCCCTATAGGCATAAAACCTTTATCCATAGGAAGCCGTGTCAGCCGCCCTACTGATCGCAATGCACCGAACACAGCATTCGGGAAGATTGACTGCCGTACCGTAAAAAGTATTCTGCAGTTTTGCGATTGGTTTGGTACTCCCTCTACCTAGATCTCCAGAGCAGTCCCTTTCGTTCCTTTTCAGACTCCTTAACGGAAAAGGTCCATCTGAGCACTTGTCACTTCAGGCTCATTAAAAATCGAAGGAGACTAGAGTCATCTTTTGTTTTTTCTCGACTCTTAAAAACTGAAAAAACAAGTTGTGTCAAAAGCGTCTAAAATTCATTTAATACGGAAACATACTTTCCCTTTTATTTTAGTTGATCGAGTAATCCGCAATCGTGGAAGAAAGTCAATTGAAACCCCGTCGTTCGCGGAGGCTTACGAGTCAACCGTCTTTGTCTCCGGAAGCGAAACCAGTACGGACAAAGCGAACTCGTTTAACCGGATCCAAGTCTCCTATCAAAGTTAGAACAAGTGTTCCAACGACATCAGAGAATCCGGTTACTCCAAACATTTATGGAATCCCTGTCTCAACAGAAGAAGTTCAACAGCCACAGAAGGATAGTGGTACTGATCCTAGTTTCAGAATAAACACTTGTGTTACTGAACCAGTTCCATCTATAACCGGTTCAGAGAGTCTTACTCTTCAAACATCTGTCGCTGCCTCTTCGGCACCAGAAATATTTTACGGATCTGACGGTCTTCCCCTTCCACTTGGTCTGATTGCGATAGAAGAAATTGTAGAAGATCCTCAAGCAAGTACTCCAACGCACTTTGGAGTCGGGATCACTCTATTTCCTTCGACATCAGAAGTTAGTCTATCACCAGCGGAAGTTCCTGTAGAATCGCTAGGTAATCTTTTGGATAGACTACAAATGTCTGAACAACCGTCAACATCTAGGACTGTGTCTTCTGACACAGCGACGGCAGAACTCCCTGCTGTCACTCCGACAATGTTCGCCGGCATACCATCTGTCCTGACTAGCTCACAACCGCTAGAAGGAGCCCATCCAGGGGCTATTTCGACAGTCTGGTCCGTTCCTACTTGTTCATCCGGAATTATATCCGGAAACTCTTATGTTGAGTCTCAACAAATTGATCCATTTGGAGGTCAATTTGGGCAGTCCAGTCCCCAAGGGCAAACAATTCCCTTGAGTTCTGGATTACAACCGTATGGGGGGCAGTATGCCCTTTCACTATCTCCTCCGGGAGGATATCCATACGGGAGTTCACAACAGCATTCAGGTTATACTGGAATTACCTCAAGTGGTTGGGTACCTATACTACCTCAACAACCAAGAGTTGTATATTCGATGCAACAATGCGTACCTGTGTCGAACATACCGACTACGCCAGCTATTGTGACGGTGTCGCAAGTTCAAGCGCTGCCTGTTGTATGTCAACCTCAAGTTTCTCAGGTTATAATGCAACAGCCCCTTGACCCTGTGACTCAACCACAATCGCCGACTAGTGGGGTGACACAGGCCCAGACGGGTACAATTACCCCTCACCTTGGTCAAACGGTTAGTATCGGGCAACGACACATGGCTTCACAACCGTGGCTGGTGCAATACCAACAACCACAATTCCAACAAGTATACCAGGGTGCTGAGCAGCAGATCTTTGCGAACAGTGGACAGCCGTACATTCAAAACGGTCAAAATCAACCATTTTATAATGGTCAAGTCCACCAACCTTACCAAACATACCAGCATCAAATGCATTATGCCGGTATGCAAAGACCAACTGCTCAGGCGATTCCATCATATCCTGGGTATTCTTCACCTAACCTGAATCAACAGTTACCATTCGTGGCAACTTTAGAGTTACTTGATTTAAACCGGTTAACAAACGATCCAATTGCTTATGCCCCTTGGTGGCCAGCGATTCCGCATAAACTTCCATCAGATATTCCTAAATTTAATGGAAATCCGGGTGAAGATCCATCGAATCACGTGATGACATTTCATCTATGGTGTTCATCAAACACTTTAAATGATGATTCGATAAGGCTTCGCCTTTTTCAGAGGACGTTAACGGGTCCAGCGGCAAAATGGTACATTGAATTGCCTAGAGCTTCGTTCGACAACTTCAGCACCTTAGCCACAACCTTTTTAACCCATTTTCAATTACCAATAAGGTATGAAACGGGAACGGAACTGCTTACCAACTTTAAACAGACAACCGCCACTCACATATCTGATCATATACATGAGTGGCGACGTCGTCGTAGGATGGTAAAAACATACGTTCCCGATCAGCTATTGGCTGAATGGTTTATCAAGTCATTACTGCCTTCCATCACGGAAGATGTGGCAAAGGGGGGAGTCGTAACGAAAGAGCAAGTGATCGCTCGTGCACAATATTTGGACTTGATTTACACTCAGTCCGGCACGCTCTACGACAAAATACCTGACGCCCCTAGACCGGAATTCTCAATTCCTCCTCCTCCTAAATCGAACAATGACTCTCACGCCGGCGATGGCGTGATTGGCACAACAGACACGAAATCGACAAAGGCTATGTCCAAAAAGGCTCGTAAGATTTCAGATCAAAATGCAAAAGATGAACTTCTTGCTTCGGAAGTAAATGCCGTATCGACAGATAAGGGCAAAGAAACCAAACAACCAGGAAGCAAGAAGAAAGGCAAAGGGAAGAAGAAGAAACAGGATGAATCATCACCTGAAAAATCTTCTTCAAACCCTCCTGGAAATAGGAAACCAAAAACTCCATGCATGATATGCGATGAGGATCATTGGACGAGAGAATGTCCATACAAAGCTGAGCTTAAGAGATTCTTTAAGAGTTCGAAAACCTCAGCAGTGTTAACTGATCCGTTTCTGAATCCAGGAACAAATCTGGTTGAAAGTGGAAATGCTTCCCCGTCTCAAGTGCTAATGTTGTCGATTTCAAAACAGCAGAATGATGCTTTGATTTCGACAAGGAACAAAGATTACGGGAATCCGAACCTGTCGAACAACAAGGATAAAGATCAACCGAGTAGTTCGACAACAACTTCGACAGAAGTTGTACCACCCACCATCCCTGAATTGACAATAAAACCGCCGAAGGGAGTAGTACACAAGTCGACATTTAATCCCCGCGCTAGAGCGGCGCAGCATTATAACATAGTGGAAGATTTGGCCCAATCGCCATCCGCTATGTCGACTCTTGAAGTACTACAAAATTGCCCATCCCAAAGGCAGGCTTTGTTATCGGCCATTGGTGGGATTGATCCAAAGGATTCCAATCTTGTATCCTTCGACCACAAAGGGTACGATCCTCAGTTACCAGCTCAATTAGCTTTCCTTGTTCAAGTGAAAGCCCTCAACAAAACTGTTCACCGAACGATTATTGATGAGGGGGCATCTACATGTATTATGTCGATGAGTTGCTGGAAAACTTTAGGATCTCCAACCTTGTCGCGATCTGTGACAACATTAAAAGCATTCGACGGAAGGACATATACCCCATATGGTGTCCTAAATAACTTGAAAGTTGAACTAGGAGGGAAAACAGTAGAAATAGATGTTGAAGTCATCGATGGGAATCTTGATTACAACATCCTACTAGGACGACCATGGATATATGCCATGGCAGCTGTTGTGTCGACCTATTTTAGAAAGATTGCATTTCCCTTTCAGGGAGGGATTACAATCGTCGACCAACAAAACTTCCTCCCCAATGGTTCTCAAGTTACAGGAAGCATTCCCATGATCCATGGAAGCCCCCATTCGCTTCAGAATATCGGAGTAGGCCTACTAAAAGATCCTATACTAATGGGAACTTTCGCTCTTCCACCTCCAATCAATCTGGCGGAAGTAGCGTCGATAGGAACCTGCAACATGATATCTTCCACAAAGATCTCAGAAAGCGATATCAACATGGATCATGCGATGGTTTTGCCCCCGAGCCCAATAGAAATATTATAGCAATCAATGTTTCTGGCATGGGAGGCAAACCCAAATCAACGCTCATCAAGCGTTTGGATAGATAGGTCTAGAGAATATGGTACTCCTTCAGATCCTTGGTCGCAAGTGCATGGCACCGACGAAGGAATTCTCCAAGCTATGGTAGTTGAAGGAGCACCATGGAATGATTCCCACCATCGTTCTCTTCTTCCGAATGATGAAGAAGATACTCAAAATGACCTTTACCATCCTTCAGTAGTTGATTTTCTATCAAATACTGTAAATACGGTGGATTCCGAGCGAAACTTGTCCAACATAGAAGAGACTATAGCCATAAATATCTCGACTAAAACAAATGTTGTAGAGAATATTTATGTTGGCAAATGTTGTTCTTCTTCAGAACTGGAAATATATAACGCTCTTTTTCGCGAATTCAGAGATGTCTTTGCTTGGTCATACGGTGAAATGCCAGGCATCGACTCAAGTATCGTTGAACACGAAATTAAGATGTATCCAGATGTCAAACCAATACGACAACGGCTAGGGTAGGTGCACCCTAAGAAAGCCGCTGCCATTAAGGCAGAAGTTGAAAAACTCCTCCATGCTGGTTTAATCTACCCGGTTCCGCTAACCGATTGGGTATCGAATATTGTCCCGGTTATGAAAAAACAAGGGACAATTAGAGTGTGCGTCGATTATAGGGATGTAAATCAAGCTTGTCCAAAAGACAACTACCCTACACCCTTCATTGACCAGATAATTGATGAATGCGGCGGATGCGAAATCTTTTCATTCATGGATGGATTCTCCGGGTATAATCAAATAAATATTCGCCCACAGGACCAGTCAAAGACTGCATTCATTTGTCCGTGGGGCACATTCGCATATCGAAAATTACCCTTTGGTTTAAAGAACGCAGGGGCGATGTTTCAGAGGGCAATGAATTATGCCTTCCATGACATCAAAAACATCGTTCAACCTTACCTCGACGACCTCCCGGCTCATTCGCGAAAGCGGACTGATCATCCGCAGCATTTAAGAGCGATATTTCTACGTTGCCGACACTGCAAGATACGACTCAATCCGCACAAATGTGTATTTTGCGTCAGTTCTGGTCGTTTACTTGGCTTTGTAGTCTCCAAGGATGGGATTCGTCTCGACCCGTGTAAGGTCCAGGCAATCATAAATTTGCCTCCACCTTCAAATTTGCTTCAGATTCAGAAACTCCAAGGGAAAGCAAACTTTCTGAGGAGGTTCATTCCAAATTACGCCGAACTTGCTAAAGGTTATACACGTCTTTTGAAAAAGGGGGTACCCTTTGTCTGGGATCAGGTTGCGCAAGCTTCCTTTGATGCTTTAAAAAATTCCCTAATGAAAGCATCATTAATGTACGCCCCCGATTACCAAAGAGATTTTAACCTGTATCTGGCTGCAGCAGATACGACCATCGCAATGGTTTTAGTTCAAGAAGTCGATGGAATTGAACATCCTATATATTATTTAAGTAAGAACTTAAATGATACAGAAAGCAAATATTCTTATGTTGAAAAACTAGCGCTTGCAGCTGTTCAAGCGATACAAAGATTTCGACACTATGTCCTCTTTCGGAAAACTACCATTCTGTCAGATTGCAACCCCATGACTTATATATTGTCGCGACAGTTGCTGGGGGGAAAATATTCAAAATGGATAGCAATCCTTCAAGAGTTTGATCTGGAATTTGTGAAATCCAAGTCAAAGAAAGCTCTAGTTTTCGCAGAATTATTATGCAATCTCCCATCGTCGTCCAACGATGAAACATCCGAAGAATCAATCGTGGATGAAAGTTTGTTTCTGATATCTACAAGCAATGAGTGGTATGGGGATATAATCATTTATCTCCAAACCCAGAAATTCAGGCCAAACACCTCTCACTCTGAACAAAAACGTATTCGATACCAAGCAAAAGACTACATGATCGTCGGTGATACTCTTTACCGTCGTGGTATTGATACAATTCTGAGAAGGTGCCTCACCCATGAGGAGGCCGAAAAAGTCCTGAATGAGTGTCATTCAGGCGCGTGTGGGGGGCATCAATCTGGATATGCTACAACACAAAAAATCTTACGAGCAGGATACTTCTGGCCAACAATATTCAAAGATTGCATAACCGCAGTCAGAAGTTGCCATGCTTGTCAAATTTTTGATAGCAAAACCAGAAGACCACCCGCACCTCTACAGCCAATAGTTGCTGTTGGGCCATTCGCCAAATGGGGCATCGATTTCATGACATGTAACCCCACCTCGACAGGGGGGCATGGGTATATCATAGTCGCAGTTGACTATTTTACCAAATGGGCCGAGGCGATGCCTACATTAGATAATACTGGTGAAACAGCTGCCCTTTTCTTTTTCAATCATGTAGTCGCCAGATTCGGCGTACCACAGGCTATAGTCATAGATCACGGATCGCATTTTCGCAATCACATGATGGTTGAATTAGCTGCCAAACTAGGGCTATCCCACGACAGCTCTACTCCGTATTATTCGTAGGCCAACGGACAAGTTGAAGCAATCAACAAGGTCCTGAAGCGCATGCTGCAAAGGATGATCGGAGTTCACAAAAGAAGATGGCACCTAATCCTGTACTCAGCTTTGTGGGCTTACCGAACATCGGTAAGGAATGCAACCGGGTTCACACCCTTCCAACTGGTATATGGCCTGGAAGCAGTCTTACCAGTCCAGTGTGAAATCTCGTCTCTCAAACTCGCAATCGATCTCCTCCCCGGAACTTCAGAAGAAGAAGCTCGTTTCTTGGAATTAATCCAATTGGATGAAACCCGTCGTGACGCCGCATTGGCTAACGAAGCCCATAAGAAACGAGTCAAGGCGCAGTTCGACAAAAATGTCAAACCCCGTGTCTTCTCAGAAGGTGACTTGGTCCTGCTTTACGACCAAGAATCCGATAAGTTGGGAGCAGGTAAATTTAAGTCTTTATGGATGGGCCCCTATATTGTTAAACGAGTGTTAGCAAAAGGAGCCTACGAGTTGATGGATTACGACGGAATTCCACTGGCGCAACCTCGTAATGGGTTGTACCTCAAGCGTTACTACGCCTAGTAGTAACCAATATGCTTTTGTTATACTTTTGTTTTTGCTAGAACGTTTGTTTTGGTCGAGTAATCCACTTTTTACATTTATTGAAGATGTCAAACCTATTGGAGCCATGTGTTGGATATGCCGACGGAGCGAGTTGTAGTTCACGGAATCTGTCCTCCGCAGCCTGGGCCATTTTTGATCCAAGCGGCGAGTTAGTAAGTTTCAGAGGTGTATGTATTGGTCAATCAACGAATAACATCGCTGAATATAGCGCGTTGATAGAACTTCTCTCTGATGCCATCACTCATGGTATACGCCAACTAATCGTCAGGATAGACTCACAGCTCGTAATACTACAACTCAATGGTATATATTCCGTCCGAAACCCAGCTATTTATCGCATGTTCCTAAGGGTTAAGATTTTGGAAAGAAAATTTGATCTTATTCAATACCAACATATTTCCAGAAACTTAAACACATTAACCGACTCATTAGCAAACTATGTGTTAGATAGACATTTGCAACATTTATAAAAAGAAACACATCATCAATGTTTTACATGTGGATCACATAACTCAACCAGAATAAAACTCCGAAAATCAAAAATATATATATAGCTATTTATGGTTTACACATAATGTTCTGTAACCAAGACAAAATCGGTCACACGACCCAAAACTCAAAATGCTAGGGGGAACCCTAGTCTAATGATGCTCGTGATAGCAAGTCACAGCCTGTGCGATCATGCGTAAAAGACGAGTCCATCGTCTGGGCACACCAGTAGTGTGCCGCTGTAACTGCATAGGTAGCTCGTCGATCCTCACATCTGGAATACCGAGAGTAAGGCTCTCAACCTGCTCCTGCACAACTGTAAGAGTCTCGGCCACATCAAGGTCGCGAAGAATAACCCTTCCGGCGGCCTCTCCTGCTAGGGCAACAGCTGGTACTCTCAGGCGAACTACTGGACGAACAGGACCAACATCTGCATGTACACATGAGTTTGATTAGAGTCTTGATAGAACAAAGCACAAGAAAATTATAAACAAAAACAGTAAACAACAATATGGTCAGAGATTTTACCAATAGCACCCCACTGCTCGCCATCTGGCAGTACCAAATCTGGATCACCCCGGAAGTCCATGCCAGCATATGGATACTCGGAATAAACCATCTCCTGACGATCAAACCACCTGAAGAAGGTATAAGAAAATGAAATCTGAGACTGGCCAGCATGCCTAGACATATGGTCAACCCATCTCTGCATACGTGGTTCAGTAGGAGAAGGTAAATCGAGTGCAATGTACTGCGGCTGCATCAGTGGTATCTTCTCCAAGGCAAAGGCGGTCAAAATAGAACCAAACCTAAAGTTCTTCAACCTCCCGTTCTTTATCTTGGTCAACTGTTCTTTCATTACAAGAAGTACTGTGTCGCACCAGTTGAACACCTTCGGTTGGAGGCATTCCAAGGCATGCTGCATATAGGATCTGTTGGCTACATGAAGAGACGCGCTACCGGCCATCCTACCAAAAGTAAATAGGATAGTCCTAAGGGACTTATCAGTGACATCACGGATGATGATCTTGCCGTCTTTACTCGGCTGAGATCCTTCCTTGCAATACTGGCGGACATAATCTCTCACAGAATCACCTCCTCGGGCTGAACCTGACAAAGAGATGGGGGCACCCCGCCTCGACAAGCCAATCAAGAAATAGATGCCTACTGCAGTCAAGGGGATAGATTTTCCCCTAATCTGGAAAACCTGGTTGATAGGATCCCAAGAGTCAAGCAAATACTTCAGTAAGTTAATCTGCTGTCTCATGCTAGAGATGCGGAAGAACTTCAGCAAGCCACAATTCCGCAGCGCGTTCACTGTAACAGGATCATGTAGGGCAATCATGTCCTCTTCTTCATGTTCTTGTTCTCGCCATGTAAGGGTCATTTTGCTCCAAGATCTCTGAAAAAACAAACAAGAGAGGAGTTAGATCCTAATTTTGATGAGAAACAGGCAAAAATCCCATCAAAAACTGTGCAACAATTTCCCTTTCTGCGCCCAACGCACCTGCAGCAGTGTTCCAGGTGCGTTGAATGTCAAACTGCCTTCATACAGGCCAGCATTCAACACAGGTTTCGATGTGCTGAGAGTGCGTTGATGGCAGAACGAATCCATCAAACCCCAGGGGCTCAAAAAAGCAGGGAATAAAGCACAGAATGCAAAAAGGAAACCATGAAATGAAAGAGCTCAGGTTTAGCTCCTACCTGGTCCAGACGGCGCCGAGAATTGTCCACAGAATCTCCCGAAATCAACTGATGAAAATCGAGGGGGAAAACACCTCCAAAGCTCCAACAAACCAAGTTCAAATGAAATGGTAAAATGAGAGGTAAAAAACACTTTTTAATTACTTTTACGTAGTTTGAAGTAAGATATTAGCGTTTTAATCTTGTTTTCAAAGCAAATATTGTTCATTTCTAACTAGTTTGATGAAGTAGTTGAAAAATACAGTACTATCTTTGGAAGGACAAAGCTATCTATGGTAAAAATCAAAACAAGACCACCTAATCGAGCAGTTTTAGCACATAGTTCAAGCTCGTTAAAAAATAAACATAAGATCGAGCAGTTTTAGCGCATAGTTCAAGCTCGTTAAAAAATAAACATAAGACCGAGCAAATGTTTCCACCCGCGTTTAAGCTCGTTAAAAAATGAACTATCCCCCGGTAAATAACCACCGTGAATGAAGCATTTTCAGCCATTAAAGCCTTGGTCGTGTTTGCACCGTCACCTCCACTTTTCCATTGGCCGATCATTCACCTCCATTTGATTGTTTACCCATTTTGAGGAACAGCTGCGAAGAGTGATTTCACTAGCCATCCTTGTGACACTGCCGTGATTGGAAAATTCCAAACCTTACCTGGAATCAGTTGCTACCTTTTTATCACTCGTTCCTCAAAAGACGAGTCTTCTTTAAGCTCTTTTCAACTGACTCGTAAAATATGAAAAGATTGCCGAGTTTTGGCCTTCCAGCTCGTTAAAGCGACAGGAAGTGCTATCCCTCCTCTAGATTTTAATCTTTTTGGACCTGAGGGATTATTGCACAAAAAGATCGAGCACTTGTTTTGTTCGGCTCGTTAAAACTATCGAAAACTCATCCCTTCTGTATTGTTTTATACCTTTTCGGACTTAAGGGATTAGATGACGAAAAAGGAACTTCGGAGTTACCTTTACGTACCTTTTCAGACTCTCTAAAAATGAAAAGGACCGATTTATCTTTGTCGTTAGACTCGTTAAAAAGATTAATAGCGACAAACTTGTCTTTAGGCGAGAACGAGTTTCACTATCGCTAGGCTCGTTAAAACATAGTGATAGGTTTGCCGGAAGGGCAAATTATAGAACAAGCATATGTTATCCTCCTCAAGCTTGACAAAAATAAAGAGGTACTGGTCAACAATGACTGGGGAAAAATTGGGAAGAAAACTCAAAGAAACTTTGTTGGTAGCAAGTAGCTCTTGAACATGACACTTCCACTCCGTGCCTGAGTCGGGTTGGGTTGTTTCATTCACTGGTCACATCACCATGGTCACGCCACACCATCCATATTTGGGGTAAATGCTACCAATCCATCACATAAGTGTCGCCGACATGTTCAAGAGAAGTCATCCAGAGAAGTCACCTGTGTCCCATCCACTACCATACATTATACTTCATTCTTTCATGACCGCCACCCTGAACCATATATCATCAGATCGTTTTCACCTCCATCAAAATCATTTGCTCCATTCCGTGTCATTGATGTGGGATTCATTAAGGCCCTCCTTTGACGGATCGCTTCTTGTCGACATCAGCTCATTATCCAAGAAGTTGATCTAGGAACACCCCATTTAGTACTTTGAAGCTTGCATGCCTCAATGGCAAGTTTCTCACTTCCGGCGACAGGTATACATCAATGACCTTTGACTGAAAGATTTTGCATGGTGTTTGACGCCAAGTCCTTTATTCACACCACGTGAATTGTACTGCAGTACCTTGAGGATCATTATCATTATCGGTGATTCCTCTCGCGCTTGTTAACAGTTTACATCATTGACTGGTAATCAAGCGATGTCTTTCCATGTTCGACTTCAAAACATTTCTCACATGGATCGACTTGTACTTCGAGTGAAAATTGGACGAGATTGAAGACCCCGGATCTAGTTTCATCCATCCGGGCTGCGATATATATTCAGGAAAAATAAAGACATTGAAATGTACAGCATTGCAGCACAGATAATCATCCTACCAAAAGGATGATGACTCCATCAGAATCATCAGTCTACCATCAGACGATTGTCTGTCCTATGTACATGAAAATGAATTTATAAAGCTGAGCATGGGAATGCCCGCCTCAGCTAGATCATGAAAACAGTATGAAGATAATGTATTGTATTGTATCTTATTACAGGTCTCCTCCCAGCATTGAAAGAACTTCGGATCCTCCTAATAAAGCATTTCACCCGATAAACGGCCTCATACTTTAGGGGGCAACTGTTATAGACATTTTTGTGCCTTACAGCTCTAAGCATGAAATGTCCATAAACCAAGGGATCCTAAGTCCCTAAAAGTGTTGTTCCAGCTCCTAAAGAAACAAGGTCAACAAATTACAGCTTCTCCCAGAAGTTCTCCACCAGAAACTGCTCAGAACTAGTCAAATCAGGATCATTTCAGCTGCTCCACTAGCTAGCTGCATTGCAAAGCACCCAAATACACTAGCTAGGTGCATTGCAACGCACCTAAATGCACTACCAAGGTGCGTTGAGCGGGAAATGACAAGTGGCAGAGTCATTCCACGAGGTGGAGAGACAATGGAAGCTTCCAGAATCTTTCCCAATGACACTTGCCTCACTGAATTCGACCAGTGATGAGTAAGAGGCTCTCAGTCTCCAAGTGGAAGCAAGAACTAACAGAGAGAAGCCACTAATCAATTCATGAGCTGACTCATCCTCTTTGCATACATCTATATATGGATCCCTCACCAAGAGATCCAGAGGCTGGAATTTTGTACATTGCAGAGAATTGCTGTTGGTTTTGAGATAGATATCAGAGTATTGGGTGATTTATGCTTTGTTGGAGGTGAAGAGGGGATTCTATGCTGGGAGGTTGATGCTGGATCAGGAATCATCGGTTGTAACTCCTCCTGGATCTTCTTGTTTTATCAATAAAACTATTTGAGTTTCTCCTACATGCTTGTGTATCATTGATGTTTGTTACATTTGTATGTTTAGCTTAAATATGATCCTAAGCTATTTATGAATATAAATCCATGTCTTTGTGTAGTTTCCTTCTTCTGTGATCTTGCAGGAACTTGGTGACGCTGGGCAAGTAAGGGAGCAGGTAGCTGGAAGCTGTCAAAGAGGAGAGAGATTGGATCAAAGGACTAGCGCAAGACACAGGTTGGTTCATCCTATTCCTCTTCGTTTATAGTTCATAAAGAAGAATACGAAAGTAGTTTTCCCTATTTGTTTCTGAGGTCACTGTCACACCTCAGTGGGATAGGGTCGTTCTGAATAGACACTTTTCCCGTTAACAGTGGGTTCAACCAGACCGGAGCACCTAGCTGCACCATGCGTTGGAATGCTATAATGTAACTGCTGAAGAGGAAGATGAAGATCCGAGAAACATTAACATTCTAGAGGAAGAAGGACATCACGAAGTCGAAGGCCCATAAATAGAAAACCCGGACATCTCTGCACCCTTGAAGACAAAGCAAGTAAACATTGGCACTGAAGAAGAACCTAAGTTCATGATAATTGGAGATTATTGGGGCGATGATACTATGGATAAAGTTGCTGAGTTACTTTACGAATACCAAGATCTCTTCCCCACTAAGTTTTCATATTTGAAGGGCATAGTTGGTGATTTGGGCATTATGAAGATCACTCTGAAGCTAGACATGAACCCTATTAAACAAAGGCTGTATCACCTTAATCCTAAATACAAGGAAAAGGTTCGCCAAGAGTTGGATAAGATGCTGGAGGCAGGCATCATAGAACCTGTTGAAGAATCTAATTGGGTGAGCCTAATGGTGGCTCAGGAGAAGAAACAAAAACGTGAAATAAGGATTTGCGTAGATCTACAGAAGCTTAATGATGTGTGTGTTCATGATGCATTTCCAATGCTGTTTACACATAAAGTGTTTGACAATGTTGGAGGGCAGGAGGCCTATTCCTTTATTGATGGGTTTTCCGGGTATCATCAGATCAAGATTGCGCCTGAGGATAGGAGAAAAATGACATTCGCGACAGAGTGGGGTTGTTTTCAATACACTCTGATGCCAATTGGACTTAAGAATGTGCCTGCGATATTTTCCCATGTAGTCATAGCAGTGTTCAAAGAGTTCTATTATACAGAAAAACAACCTCCTCATCAACTCAGAGGACAAAGGCATGATTACTGAAGGACTGACCAAGTTCACAGACCCAGTTGTCAAGCTAACGTTGTCTAAACACTATCAACGTGCTTTATAAAGCTTCTCAGTAAGCCTAAGGGTGCGTTAGTGCCTAGGGTAACTCTACTTGCTACCTCGGGAACAACATTAGTGACCCTACATCAATTTCTATGGGTTGAAGGAGCAAATTTACTGAGAAAATATCCCTAGATTCTCTCCTATGTCAGCTCATAAAAGCAGGGAAACCTCAAAACTTGACCTGTTTGGGGGAATTACTAATTCTTAATGGAGTATGCAAACGAAAAGAACACTAAACCATGGAAACATCACTGCTTTTGCCTAATGGAAATCATGAAGGACTTGGAAACCCTAACCCTACATGCTATATATGCAAGGCTTGGGCCATTGTGAAAGAGGTCGAAACATTTGAAAGGATTGCCTATTTGACTATCAAGCAGAGTCTTAGACAAAGGCATCAGAAGACATTAAGAAGGGAGAGAGAGAGGAGCTAGAGGGGTAACGGAAGGCTAATGCAACTGATGGTTGTAATCACTCTTTCTACATTAATATAGAACTGCAGTTGTGTTCTCCACTCCGTGATATTGGTAGTATAAACTTGTTTATATGTTGATCTAATATCTTCTAGCATGAGTGGCTTAGTTATATGCAACTAGATATCTCTTATATGTTCATGCATTTGTTTATCAAGGTTTTATGCTGTGATATTATGCTTGTCTTTACTATGTGCAGGTTTTGATCTAGAGCCGACTCAAGGGTCTTCCGCCTAGTTGCATTGCGCTCTCCAGCAACACCACACTAAGACTCGAGGTAATAAGTCCTTCTCACTTTGATATTCATTTGTTAAACATAGATATTAATGTATCTGTGTGATAGCTGTAGCTAATCTGACTATCTGTCGAGGATCCCGGGAAGATCCTTGAGGGTTTTCTACATCACCAAACACCCGTGCATTAATCCCTATAGCAGAATTGGTGACCCCACTGGGGACTACACTTAGTTCCCGATTTTTCCTAGAAAGTTCCTAGATATTTCTTTCTTCCAGGCCTTCCTATACTTCTTCATTCCCTTTCCGACCTCTCAGGACCATACAACACCCTTCTCTCAATGCTCAGCCCTAGATATGATCCCCATAGCCTATTTTTTGAGCGTTTTTCCTCATAACATAGTTTCCCAGTGAAAATAGTGCTTTATAAAGCACTGTGCCCTCACAAACCATCTAGCAGTCAGGGGCGCCACACACATGATCCCATTGCACTATAGCTCCGTGCTCACTTTTGTTTGGTGGAAGCGGAATAGGGGAAACATTTCGTTTCATAGCTTGGAAAGAAGGTTACTTCTAACTCAAGTAAAAAAGAATCTTGATTAGGGAGGGGAATGATCTCTTGTGTGATGAGGTATTCTGGTTAATTTTGACACAATTTATGTTTCTAATGTTGTTCATCACAACCAAAATTTTGTTCAAGGTGGAGTTGTACTCCATGAGACTCACAAATTCTTTCATAGTAAAGAACTACACTCGATGAGATCTGTATGTATCAGTTAACTCAAAAATCATAGTAATAATAATATGGGCATTACACTGTCCAATGTTTTCATTGTCCTCCTAACAATATCTTCGGAAATGAGTATCTTGTTGTGATTTCATTGTCAGTTATCTGATTTCACCAATGAAAAACGAACCTTTAAATGGAGTTTAGACTATGGGAATATGCAGTTTAGATCTCAATAGTGATTGCGTCATTTCATTCAGCACAAGATCTAGGCAAGGAAGTGACATGGGGATATTCAATAGTTGTGTTATGGATAACTTCATAACTTTGGTAAATAAGATACGAAGGGATGGCGCAGTGCTCGATGATCATGGTGAAGAGAATGATTTGCCGACTCTTTAGGATTCCTTTCTCTCCATAGTCAGCGTGGAAGCACAGAGCTTCGATAAATACCTCTGTGCTGGAGAGCATTGTTGGAAGCGATTTATTACCGCGTGGATCAGGTTTCTTGTATTTACTTCTATGTGAAGTAGTTGAAATTGTAACACCTTTAAGAAACCTCCACACATATAACCGTTGTGTGGAAGCTTTAATTGTGCGGAGGATGGTTCATCCTCCACACAACCCATCCTCCACACACCTTCAAATTACAAAGCGCACCTCTGCAGAACCCATCTTCCGAACACTTTCATATTAGCAAAAAAATAGACATGTAGTGTGAATTGCTGCACTTGGATGAAGTTCATAAACTAGACATTAGTAACATTTGTAGGGTTCATAACTATAAATGTAAATAAATGAATTGAATGAAATTTTTGGGTCATATTTGATTTTAAAAAGTCACATGGTTAATTGAAAGTGTATTTCTTTTAAATGCATTTTCCCAAGGTTGTTGGAAAAATTCTTAACCGTCTAACGCAAGCATGGTGCAAAGCACATGGGAGGAGAGGATGGCATGTTGATGCTTTTGACCCAACTTCACACTCTCACTCATAAAATGCCCAGATTAATAGCTCTCATGAAATCCATTTAAATATTTCATAAACATCTACAAAATTATTTCCAAAAACATGCCCCTCACATCCCTCTGTTTTAGCAGAATTTTTTTTACGTCCAACAACTTGTGAATGCGGTAGCTCGATGCTATCCATCTGGGCAATGCGATGAAATACCTTGAAAACCATGAAAACATTGGTGGAGTCCAACATAGAGTGTGTGCAACACTTAAACTAGAGCGATGTTTTTTTGAATTGATTAACAATTTTATTGGGATCCTCCTCCCCTTATTGTCAATAATTTCTTCCCTAGTATTCAAATAAGTTTAACCTATCCATATTTTTGAAATAGATGAACTAAGCATCAACATCGAATATATAGTTGAAAGGTCAAGGATCGAGGACCTCTCATGATAACAAATTTGTTGAGGTGCCCCTCTCATTTTAAATAAGTTTTCCCTTCTCATCTTAAAGAAGTTTCTCCCTTGCAAATAATAAATTTTAGAATCAAGTATAGCTAAAGAAACATATTTTTTGGGTAAATTAAAATGCTTTATATTATCATAAAAACACATCTTTCACATAGTTGAAACAATTTGTAGCGACCTCCCAATTGGCTCCTAGTGGAGTTGGGATTTTCTGTCATCCACTAAACTCAAATTAACTATTACAAAGCCACATTTAGCAAAATGCATATAATAACCTTCAAGAGAGTAACCTATACCAAAACCCAAAATTGTTGGTACATTATTATACCACAAGGCATACAACCAACCATAACAAATGATCATAGATATCATTAGGAATTAGAAGAAGAAATAGGAGTAGGATCCCTAGAACTTGAACGAGGTGGAGAAACATTATCATATTCACAAAGGAGGTGACCTTAAACATGAACTAATATTGAATCCAACTTGTCTAGAGTGAAGCGTTGGTTCCATAGCATCCTCTTAATATCCTGGAGCATAGCAAAGACATTGTAGTTTTCAACCTGCTTATCTTTCAAGACAAGACCAAGCAAGGTCTTCATTTACTAGTGAATGGATATAGATTTGAGATACTATTTTTTCCATCCCTCGGTATGTGCAAGATCCAAAACCCAACAACATACCTCATCCAATATCTTTGAGTCAAAGTGGGATTGCCTCTCCACTCCTGCTTGATTCTCTAGCTTCCTAATTTCCCTCATAGTTTTAGGAAGGATTGCAATGAAATATGTTTTTGTACAGTCAAGAATAAAGAGACATGTGCCAAACTGATCAGGTGGGCTGCTACCACCACCACCTGTTTTGTAGTGCATATATTGCCTTGACAACATGACTTACAAGAAGGGGTAACACTTAAAAAAACAACAATGCTGACCACATCTCAAAAAGTGACAAGAGACCAACCCATCCTGGCCCTAAATCGGATGAGAGGCCAATAAGATTCCCACAATATTTCAAGACATAAAAAAACTCAGGACCAAACTTGAAATCCTCGAATTCAAACCCCCTAGGACTAAAATTACACTATGTGGCTCCTACCACAATTAATAATAGAAGACAAATAGTAACCAAACCCCACCACCACGTAATACTAGACATGAGTGAATGACCCTAGCTTGAATGAAGGATAGAGGGTGTGGGAGTGGAAACCCTCTGCCATAAACATGACACCAGAAATCCCTTACCCACAAAGCTTCTAGAAAACTGAGGCACAACCCAATCCAGACCAAACCTAATACTTTGCATATAAATACACTTCCCAACTGAGGGTGACCCAACACTAACATAACCATTACAACTAGGAAAGATTCCAAGGAAAACAAATAATAGTGAAGAGAGTCATACCAGCAAACCCCCACTCTCACATCTGATACGAAGCCAGTGCTTTCCTTTGTCATCACCTAAGAACAAATCCACTAGCATGCCTTAATACACTATAAATGCAAAACCCTCCTCCAATGGTGCGAGTTTCGCTGCAATTATTTATTTTTTAATTTTTCAAACTTAGCACTAGGTTGATAGGGCCGTTTAGCTCCTATTGCGCCCTCCTCCCACCACTTATTCAACACTTGACACAAAAACCTCCTCAAAACACATAGACCAGGGGCATAAGTAACTTGAAAAATCACTGCATCAAGGACCTAGAAAACACCCACCTCTCCCCACTTCTCTATGACACTTGACAAGTATACTCCTTCACATAACTTAAGCCAGCCTGGATGAAGCTAACTCAATAATTCACTACTTCAGTGATAAACTAGAGCGTGGGTTGCAGGGAGGTCGACTCCTCAACCTCACAACTATAACAACCTACAACCTTCACCTTCTAACCAAAAACAAAAAACTTCAACCCTGCATCCATATTTATTGAATCTTGGGTGGTTGTGTGCAATTACTTAGCCATGACACATCCTGCTCCATGCATTAACTTCAGTCAAGTGGGTGAGGTGGTGGGCACAAGTCCCCAAGCCCCCCCTCGCGACATGTGCACATCCCCATTAGGGAAGTATAGCTAAAGAAAAATTAAACATGGGATTCTAAGGAGATATATTGATGGTCTCCTAGTCCTCTCATTTTCAAATGTTCCTTCCTAACATCCCCCTAATTCTTAAACTAAAGATCAATATTTTTCGAATGGATAAACCATGTTATTTAGATCATTTTCTCTTGGTCGTCAAGAAGTTCTTCCTTAATATTAAAAAAATTTAAATTATATATATTTTTGAAATAGATGAACTATGCATAAATATTGAAGAGATAATTGAATGGTTGAAGATTGGGTTTGGGTAATTATTACGTTGAACAATTTTAATATAGGGAAATGTTCACTCTAAATTTAAAATTAAATTAAAAAATTAGTATACCTTCAATTTTAAAAATATTTCTTAATTTATTAATAACTTTTTTTTACTTATTATTTTTTAATATACTTTCTTAATTTTTTAATTTATTTAAACATCACAACGCAAAGAAACACATATATGATAATGATCATGCAAATGATATTAAATATGTTTTTGAAGATGTACTCATGATACATAAATTAAAAACATAAAATAAAAACAAAAGAGTCAAAAAAATCTTAAATTTTTATTATATATTAATAAAATTATTTTAGCTTGATACTTATATATATTAATAAAATTATTTTATTATTTTATATATATATCAAATTTTATTATAAAATAAAGTAAAACATTAATTAAATAGAAAACTTATATATAAATTATAATTTTTATTTTTTATTTTTCTATTTTAAAAAATATATAAACAAACTATTTTAAATATTGTTTCTTTAGTTGTATTCCTAAAATTATGTGTGATTTTTATATTTATTAATATATATATATATATATATATATATATATATATAATTAAAATTTATATATAAATTATAAATTATTATTATTATTTAATTTTTTTATTTTAAAAAATATATAAACAAACTATTTTAAATATTTCACTCTAGATAATTCCTAAAATTTATTATGTGTGAGGGAGGAATTTTTTAAAATGAGAAGTAAATTTGTTTCAAAATGAGAGGTGTTTGAACAAATTTGCTAACATTTGAGGGTTTTAGAAAAATTTGCTAGTGGAGTATCATAAAATTTTTTAGGGGTTAATATTTATAAATAGACTAATTTCACATGATTTTTTCACAAAAAATATTAGCCGATTTCCATTTCTTATAAAAATAAGTTGTCCAAATTTTACAATATGATGATGATGATGGTGGTGGTGGTTAACGTCCACTGAGACCAAATTGGTCTATCAGACCTATAATTTTCTTAGTTTTTAATTGTCTGGCTCCTCGTCTTTCTTGGCGAGATTGGTGCTATAGCTTTCTTTTTTTTGTCTACGGTCTTCCAACTTCCTTTATCTTGCATCTCCTTCATCTCTTCTTGTTCTTGGGACATTGGTGTCTTAGCTTCGTGATCTATTGTGTTTGTCCTTTTGAAGATAGTCGGAGAAGAAGTTTGGTCTAGGAGATATGCTTTGCTGGTAAATGAAGATTTATTTTGTGCGGTAATCGAATCCTCATAACTGTTGATGCTTGAGGGGTTGTCGAGTTCACTTTCCCCCTGCTTGTCTTGAGAGTTGTTTCTTTTGTGCCCGATTTCTTGTGATTCAGAGTTTTCTCGAGAATATTCTTCTTTGATGACAATGTAGTGTTCTTTTTGTGCTCCTTCCCACCATGTAGATCTGTGGTGATTTTTTCTAGCAGAATTTTTTTGGGAGGCTTTTGGGCAATTTTTGGCTAGATGGCTTGTCTCAAAGTAGGATCGACATCTGAAGAGGACACTTTCATAATCGAGTTTCTGGTTCCACATATAATATTTACCTGTTAGGTTTATTTCAGCTGGGAATTCGGTGCTGAAGTCCATTTCCACACAGATGCGTGCATAGGTGGTTCTGGCATATTCCTCTGTTTCTGGGAACCTGTAGTAGAATTTCCCAATTGCATTTCCAATGGTTGTTAGCAAGGAGAAATTCCAGAGATGCAAGGGTAGGTTTGGCAATCTCACCCAAATTGGTGCTGAGGTTATGACTATTGTTGAGGGATCAAATGCTGAGTTCCATGGCTTCATGAATAGGCCTAAGTTTTCCCAAAACCAAGGGCCGAAATCTAGAATACATTGTTTGCTTTCAAGGTTTTCAAAATCTACTATAAAGAAACCCCTAACATAGGGGTAGATATTAATTGCATCAGAAATGACAGGCTTCCATACCTTTGAGATCCAACTGTGGAGAGCTATCAGCCGCGGCCAAAAACCATTGAACCGATAGATTAGGGCACTTTCAGAAAACTTAAAAGCCTCATCGAGTGAGGCTTGAACTACCTGGAGAGTGGGAGCTGGGGCTTCACTAACGATATGGGCAAGAGCTTGCCTCCCAGAGCTGAACGGAACTGAGCCAACAACTATTTTCGTGAAGCTAGGAGCTATCTGGAGATTTAATATTTGCGAGCTGTTGAGATTTAATATTTGTGAGATTGATCGCACAAGGTCCCCCACAACAGAGAACAAAATGTATAGCCACAGGGATAATTTTCCAGCCATAGAGATCAAAGCCCTCGCTTGCTTGCTATCTTAAATCCCAGAAAATTGCTTGCTATCTTAAAAATGGTTAACTATAAGCTCAGAAACCCTCGAGCCGCAGACATCAAGAACCAAATCAGGTTCTAGACAACCAAATTTGAGCCCAAAATTCCCCAAATGTAGAAGAAAAAAACCGACAAAGCCAGATTTAAGCCCTAAAACAACCTTAGATGCAACGATGTAAAACACAGATACAACAGATCTACAAAGAATTGAACAAAAAGTGAAAACAAAAATCAATCTGACTACTTGCTTCGTTGTGCAACAAAAATTATTTGACCTTAAAAATAGGCAACATTATATAAATATTATATATAAAATCATTATAAATTTAAATAATTTTATTAAAATATGTTTTTATTATTCTTATTAAAAATATTTTTATTACTTTTATTAAAGAAATTTGATTTCAAATTTAATTTTAGATTAATAATTTTTTTTTAACATTTAAATAAAAATTATATAATTATGTCTCTTTCTATATATAAATTAATTAATTAATGAATATTATATATATAAATAAAATGTTATTAAAATTATTTTATTAATATATAATTTAATCTTTTGCATTAAGTTAATTTTTTTAAATTTAAATTTTTATACATCTGCAAAATTATATTCAATATCATGTGCATGTTTTTTATCATGTGTTTTATTTGGTCTTTTTTTCTTACTATATTTAATATCATGTGTATGATACTTACTATATATGTGTTTGTTTACAATATATGTGTTTGTTTGGAGAATCTTCTAATGAGTAAATAAAATATATAAGTCATCATGACGTGTAAATAAAATATATAAGTAAACAATAATTAGTATGTATAAATTAAGAAAAAATTAGGAATTTTTTTTTTAATATTTAATATTATTTAAATTTTATTTTCCATGTAATTATAAAAAATGTTTATATTTTGTTATTCATTATAAATTATGAAATAAATTACTAATGTAAAAAATGGCATTTTAAATGATTTATTTTTTTCATTTAAATATACTTAATGACCCCACTTAATATCCCTTTCAATTAACCTTTCTAATTGAAGTAAAATGACTTCAATCTTAAAAAATTGAGTAATAAACTTTATATCAAGTTCAATTATTAATATTCAAATAAACTTTTAATATGCTTTAAGTAGGTGGTTAGTTTTATCCATAATAAATAAAAAAATCTTTAGATTCTTAAAAAAGAATATACATGCTAGTCTCATTACATTCTTTAGATTGGTTATTACATCTCCCCATAAAAGAGGAAGTGTATATTTACATTCCTGAGTGTTGGGTAACCCCACCCCAATCAGACTTTCCAGAGCCTCTTTTAATAAAGAATCAACTTGATTGTCTGATGTATGTGAATGATATCCACTCAAAGGATTAGAGAGCTTCATTTATGTCTTGGATTACTACAAATATTTTTCTATGACCAACATATATCTTTCCCAATTCACCAATTGAGTGTCTCCCATGATTTGCAACTTTGTAAGTGTTATTGTGTGGCTGGGAACAATAGAATGCACAAAACTAAAAACTTTGCAAAACTGTTAGTCCCTCCCTGGAAAATATCTGAAAAATAATGATTTTTGGTTAGAAAAGGAATGACACCAACCCTCCATTCTAGAAGAAGACCTTCAAAAGCACCGTCAAAGTGTCTCCATTCTAAAAGAAGACCGTCAAAAGCACCGTCAATAAGTTGAAGAGTGACTCCCTGGAAAATATCTGACCAAGAAAAATAATGATTTTTGGTTAGAAAAGGAATGACACCAACCCTCCATTCTTTTGAAGAAGACCTTCAAAAGCACCGTCAAAGATGCCTCCATTCTAAAGCACCGTCAATAAGTTGAAGAGTGACTCGGACACGTTTGTGTTTTGGAGCTATCAATTTTTCCTAATTTTCATACATTCTAAGAACATAGATTCACGAATTGTATTTTTCTAGTAATTTGATTTTTGATGTTGACTTCGGTTTCTTTCAAAGAACCTTTTTCTTCACAATGAGGTTAGGTGACAATGAAAGTCTAACAACGTATTATAAAACCTTGCTGTATTAACCTAATTTTAAACTAGATCTGGATTAAAGAGAATATCTACACTTTTGATGCGTGAAAAAGCATTATATTTTAAATTTCAGAAAAAGAATTCACTTATATATAAAGCAGTTAAGAAAACAAATTATAATAGTAAAAATTATGATATTTAAGAGTTAGGTGACCATGAAAGTGTAACTATGTATTAGAAAACCTTGCTGTATAAACCTAATTTTAAATTAGATCTTGCTTAAAGAGAATATCTACACTTTTGATGCATGAAAAGCATTATATTTTAAATTTCAGAAAAAGAATTCACTTGTTTATATTTATATATATAAACCAATTAAGAAAACATATTATGATAGTAAAAATTATATTATGATAGTAAAAATTATAATATCTCTTAAATATTGAAGGGATAAAATTTGTTGAGGTTAAAATATTTTTAAAAATTTTAAATGTAGAAAAAGTTTGTATATTAAAAGATTTGATTTTTTCGATATTTAGTAGATATATTGTTATGATGAATTTATGCTAGTTTATATAGTTCTCTTGTATTATGAACAAGGACTTGCATAAATTTTGGTGGGCTTGGAAATTTTCATATTTACTTTTTTACACCTATTTATTTTTGTGCTATGAAATGCATAAATAATGGTGGGTAATAACTGATTGTAAGTATGCTTAATTACATATGAATCCTACCTATTTTAGTGGAAAAATTTGATTAATTTATGGTAGGTAGTTAAATATATTTATTTACATGAATGTAATTTTTTTCAAAGTTTCTTTATTTTTAGGAATTAAATTTGAAACTTCAATCCTATTAGCTTTATATGTAATATGGAGTAAAATTTACTTAAATTTCAGGGTTAGTAAATATTAGTAAGAAATATTGTTTCTTTAAGTGAATGTGATACATTTTAGTGATATAAAAATATTTGTAATTATGCAACCCAACTATGCATTATTTGGTAGAGAACTATTTAATATAAATAATTAATATTAGGTTAAATTTAATAAAAAGTGATTAAGAATAAATGCTTATTGTTGAATTTAGGCTTCTGTGATCCATATCAAGTTTATTGAGAAGAGTTTTCAGTGAAAATCACATCATAATTCATGTGGTTCATCGTCAGGACAAGTTAAGTAACTAAATGCTTAAGTAACTATATCCAAAAACAAATTACACCTGGAAAATTTTAAGTTTAATGTCACCTAATAGTATCGTCCATTTAATAAATTTCTCATATATTTTATAATTATCTTAGTTTAATTATCTTAATAAATTCGCTATCCCCTAATAATATCTTCCATTCAGTGAATATCTCAAATATTTTATAATTATCTTAGTTCAAGAATTTGTCAGTGTTTTGAATCTATATATATATAATTTAGCCAATATTAAATATAATTTTTAAAAGTTTAATTGAGTAGATATTTTTGTTTTCAATTTAATTTTAAATTTAATATGAACAACTCCGTCTAATATGAACAACTCCTCCATAATAAATTATAAAGCTCTTCTTATCTTAGTTTAATTATCTTAATAAATTCGCTATCCCCTAATAATATCTTCCATTCAGTGAATATCTCAAATATTTTATAATTATCTTAGTTCAAGAATTTGTTAGTGTTTTGAATCTATATATATAATTTAGCCAATATTAAATATAATTTTTAAAAATTTAATTGAGTAAATATTTTTGTTTTCAATTTAATTTTAAATTTAATATGAACAACTCCGTCTAATATGAACAACTCCTCCATAATAAATTATAAAGCTCTTCTTATCTTAGTTTAATTATCTTAATAAATTCGCTATCCCCTAGTAATATCTTCCATTCAGCGAATATCTCAAATATTTTATAATTATCTTAGTTCAAAAATTTGTTGGTGTTTTGAATATATATATAATTTAGCCAATATTAAATATAATTTTTAAAAGTTTAATTGTGTAGATATTTTTGTTTTCAATTTAATTTTAAATTTAATATCAACAACTCCGTCTAATATGAACAACTCCTCCATAATAAATTATAAAGCTCTTCTCAACATCATAATTACCCTAACCTAATCCTCAAATTTGAAACTATCTTTTCGATACTTATACTTCATCCATTTAGGGAAAACTTCTCGACAACGAGGGGAGGAGGATCTCAATAAAATGGTTGATCCTTTCCCAAAAAAAATATCTGTCTGAGCAGTAGGGGAAAACTTCTCGACAACGAGGGAGGAGGATCTCAATAAAATGGTTGATCCATTCAAAAAAGGATCTCAATAAAATGGTTGATCCATTAAAAAAATCTGTCTTAGCTGTCTCTATTTGAAATGTTAGGAAAGGAAAGAATAATTTTTTTTGGCAAGTAAGCACCTATTGGGATTTGAACCAGCAACCTATTGCAAGGAATGCCTTAACAGTGCACCTATTCACCATCAATCCAAAGCTCTATAGGCGTTATGAAGGAATATTTGAAAATGAAAGGAAGATATTAATAAATTTATTCAGGGTTTTATATTTAATATTTTTTCATTATTGTATTTAATTTTTAAAATTTATTGTATAAGAGGAATTTTTTTAAAATGAGAAAGGTAAATTTGGCATTAACAAATTTGTTAATTAAAGATGGGACATTAATAAATTGTTGCTACCATGATATATTTCATGAAATGGATTATAAAGTTGTTTCTATTTTTTGGCTATCGAGAATGTAAATTCATCAACGTTAATCATGGCAACAACTACGGGCATAAACGACCTTATGAGTTTGATCATTCAGATAGTGATAAAGATATCCCACACTCTAAAGAGGCGGTAGCGATGGAACTTTCTTTGAAAAACGATGATATGACATTATCCTCAACAATAACAAGAGGGAACTTTCTTTGAAAAATGATGATATGGCATTATCCTCAACTGATAAACTTGTAGGATGAGTAGATGTCCTTAGGAGAAAAGGGAAAAAAGTAGATGTCCTTGGGAGAAAAGGGAAAAAAGAAAAACCCTTAAATACCTATGGTGTGTGATATCAAAAAGGATCTGTTCACATATGTAATCAGGTAGAAAAGGTGCTTACTATGTCATACTAGGTTGGAGGCATGATCTCCCAAGTCATTTCTTTTGGTCCAATGTTAATTACATGTACTAAATGTAATCTTTTTGTTATTAATATAAATTTTTTTACGAGCTTAAAAAAAAGTGCATAAATTTGCTTCCATGGTATATGTTTAATGCTTAGCTACTTATTTAAAAAACTTATGTTTTTATTTTTGTTAAGGAATATGTTTTTATTCTTGTTAAGGAATTTTTTTTAATTAATTTTTACAAATTACAAATTTACAACAATAACGTATTGAAAAAGTGAAATTTTTATTAGAAAATTTAAAATAAAAGTAATAATTTATTTGTATAAATTTTTTTTTTAATGGATGTTTTATTTTATTTTATTGTATTTTATTGTAGGATAAAAAATAATTTACAATTATATATAATACTTAGTTTTATATGTAAAATAAAATTAAATGTTATTTTATGGGGTTTTGAATTAACGGTGAATGGGTGCATTTTTAAAACACTTTTTCTGATACAATTCAAATCCCCATGAATACTTACCTAAAAATATTTTAAATACTATTTAAAAATATATTTTTAAAAGTATAAATAATTATTAAAATATTTTTATTAATATATAATTTAATAATCTCTATTGCAAATTTTAATATATATATATATATATATATATATATAATTTTTTTTTATATATCTTAACATATTAAATATCATGTGCATGTTACTTATAATATGTGTTTTGTTTAGTCCTTTTTTTCTTAATTTTTTTTTTTGGTCCAATAAGAGTAGAGCCTTCCATTAATCAAGAAACAGAAAAATACATAATGTACACTTTGCAAAACGAAGCCAAGGGCCGCATACCTGACTCAGACACAACCCCGTACCTGATTCAGACAAAACCACAAAAGGGTTGATGCATACACTACCAGTGCACTAGAAAACCTGCCTTTCTTCCTAACCCAAAAGATAAATAGAAAAGTACTAAGGTTCTTTCGAGTTCGCTAAACCTCGAACCTCCCTTAGTGACAAAGGCCCACATCAACCAATGCCCACCTAAACCAAAGGCCCACATAAACCTACGCCCGCATAAACCAAAGGCCCACATTACCTACGACCCACAAAGCAATAGTGAGTGACTTGGGCAGTTCTCGGAGATCCGACGATTTAAATTGATTTCGAGTGAGCCAACAAGCCCACTCCTTAAAAGCCTTTCAGACCCAATGAGTAATTAAAACAACTTTCTATGAAATTTCGGGTCCCAATTATGAATTAGCCATCGGGTAGTTATATATATATATATATATATATATATATATATATATATATATATATATATATATATATATATATATATATATATATATCTATAATTTTTTTTTTATATCTTAACATATTAAATATCATGTGCATGTTACTTATAATATGTGTTTTGTTTAGTCCTTTTTTTCTTAATTTTTTTTTTTTTTGATCCAATAAGAGTAGAGCCTTCCATTAATCAAGAAACAGAAAAACACATAATGTACACTTTGCAAAACGAAGCCAAGGGCCCCATACCTGACTCAGACACAACCCCGTACCTGATTCAGACAAAACCACAAAAGGGTTGATGCATACACTACCAGTGCACTAGAAAACCTGCCTTTCTTCCTAACCCAAAAGATAAATAGAAAAGTACTAAGGTTCTTTCGAGTTCGCTAAACCTCGAACCTCCCTTAGTGACAAAGGCCCACATCAACCAATACCCACCTAAACCAAAGGCCCACATAAACCTACGCCTGCATAAACCAAAGGCCCACATTACCTACGGCCCACAAAGCAACAGTGAGTGACTTGGGCAGTTCTCGGAGATCTGACGGTTTAAATTGATTTCGAGTGAGCCAGCAAGCCCACTCCTTAAAAGCCTTTCGGACCCAATGAGTAATTAAAACAACTTTCTATGAAATTTCAGGTCCCAATTATGAATTAGCCATCGGGTAGTTTCATGACCTGACTCCTGTGCGATCTGGCCCTCGCCGATCCGACGGTTCAGAGTCGATTTCGGGCCAGCAACAAACACACTCACTATTATCCCAATCGGACCCGATGGGTAGCCTAAACTGCCATTCTATAACTTTTCGGGTCCGTTTTATGGGGTATCCATCGTGCAACTTTCCGCCTGAAATCCGTCGGATTCTAACGCTTGCTGCCATCGATGGTCGTCTGCCTTTCAACCTGCTCACTGATTACCCCTTGCTTCCTCCCTGTCTTTGGTTCGCTTCCTACTGTCTCCATTGGTCCGTTTATTGCTTGTCTTTCATCCATTGAAAATACTCCCTATCTGCGATCGCCTGTCTGTGACAGTCCTCGTACAGATTTCCTGAGGGTGTCGACTCCCACACATAGCTTTTGTTATCTTTTGTACAAAGCACACCCTCATTCGCCAAACGATCCGCTAATCTGTTGGTAGTTCTACGCACATGAACAAATCTAAGTGTTCTTAGGGCTCTCAGGTGGGATTGTATGCATTGATAAACCTGCAATAACCGCCAGTGGTTTGAAACTTTTTCTGGTGTTGTGTCGTTGCCTATCTTTTTGACCGAATTAATTATCAGTTTAGAGTCTGCCTCTATGATGGGATTATGTAAATTGTGTTCAATCAAGATTTCTAGGCATTGCTCTAAGGCCATGAGTTCTGCCATATTATTAGTGGTGTTCCCAAAATGACTATGAAAGATGACTTTTATGTTTCCCTCCTGTTGGGCAGTGGATCCCCCCATAGTGGGTTTTTGGGGCTTAAAGCCGAGTTTTGGTCAAAGTAATGTAAAGACCCCGCAAAATGCGGGCGCGGAGTGCGAGAGTCTAGGGTTGTCCACCCTAAAATATTGTAATTTAATAGAGAATGTGTCGGCCTACCCATGGTCTGCGGACCATGGGAATGTATAAATAGAGTGAGGCTCTAAGGGTAGAAGATAGTTTTTTGGCAAGTCTTGATCGTAAGTAATATGGGTTTTTGAATAAGGAATTCGCTTTGAGTTTGTAAGTCTGAGTCTTGGGTTGTAGTAGTAAGGAGAGGCTCTGCAGCTATGTGCGCAGAGGCCTGGTAGAGTCTGCAGCTGTGTGCGCGGACCCCTGCAGCTGAGTGCACAAGGTGGAGTTGGGATTGTAACTGAATATAGGTTTAATAAAAGATAAGTTGATTATGAAATATTGTGCATCTGCTCGTAGATCTGTGTGTTTATGCTTCTGTTATATTTTTATGCATCTCTTTACAGTTTATGATTGTGCGCACTGGTTATAACTGTTAAATGATTAATAAGAACATCGGGCCCACATAATTAAGTTAAGATCTATAATAAGGCACAGTAAGGATAAAGGATCTAGACAACATCTCTTCGTGCCCTTTACAGAGCTACGTGGAACAATTGCACAAGGCGCAAGGGACAGACGGCTGCGCGGAGCGGCGCAAGTGCACAGGATTGGTTCGCGACCTTCACAGACTTCATCAAGACATCCTTAGGGTGTGGAAACCTGGTTCTAGCACCCTCCCATACTACCTTGGGTCAGACCTCAGTCCGCGCACCACGGACTATTGTTGAAAGGGCTGGTAGTATCGGAATTTGCTTGGCTAAACTCATTGCTGAACTTGGGTCAGGCCCCAAGTAGCCAACAAATGGTTCCGTTGCCAGGACCAGGATCTGCCTAAGGAATGTCTGATGTTGGAACACTGGAACCCCACAAAGAAGGAAATTGAAGAGTGATTAGATCAGAAGCTTCACGAGTTCGTGACACAGGAAAACAAAACTACGCAAATATCCGAGAAGAGGTGGCTGGATCGCTACGTATATACGGAAATCCATGAGATCTTCTTCGCATCCTTCTCTTCAGAGCTATATGATTTTATCACGAGGTTAGCCGACAGCCAGGGAAGGTACAAGCTTGATCAACCGGTAGTGTGGACTCCGGAGTTAGTGCGCAGACTAGAGGCATCAGAAGATAAGATCGCGTGAGTTGTGGACCATTGGCTCGACCATATTATAGGGGGATTTATCACTGAGTTCGTGGTAGACACGACCGTGAGCTATAATGAAGCAGAACAATGATTTCTCAAGGGATCGCGAGGTAGGTACATCAAATCCCTGAATACCTGGATTAAAAATGCTGTTATGTGAAAAGCGGGTTATGCGAATACATTGATGTTTGGAACGATGCGAAGCGGAAAGACCTACAAAGGTATCGAAGGATTAGGAAATAGTCCCTTAATTTCACCTTCGAAAGAGAGTGAGGAAGAGCGCGCTCAGGTTTCTCCGAGGAGTGCGATCAGTTTGATAAGGCAACGCATTCCGCAGTTATCACCTCCACTTACATCGTCACCCACTTCACCTAATTCACCTCCATCTTCACCCACCCCACCTCCACCACCCCCACGGTTCAGCATGGCAAGTGTGATCAAGCTATCCATATTTAGAGGAGTAGGTAATGAGGATCTGGATCAGTTCTGGTTCATGGTGAGAGCAGTGTGGGAAGCACAAGGGGTCACGGACGAAAACATTAAGAATGCCACATTGGTGAGCGCGTTGCAGGATCACGCATTGACATGGTATATCAAGCACTCGAATGATCACCCAAATGCAGGAATAACGAAGATCCAGAATGCGCTGAACAAAGAATTTAGCCGACCGAAATCAGAGACACAGTCAATCATCGGATTTAAAGAGATCGCGATGCTTCCAGATGAGACCCCTTGGGATCTAGATTAGAGGTTGAAGAGTACAATCCGTGAGGCCAATATGACGCTAACGGATGCGCAGCACTGCGCATGGTTTATCGCATCTTTGACACCACACTTGAGGACAACGTTGTCACAACAGAAGCTTTCAACATAGGCCGAAGCATTGGAAATGGCGATGAGGTTGCATGAAACACCGATACAGGATCTGGGATTGGGAGTCCAACAAATCCATGTGCAACTATAGAATCTATGCTTGGAGATGCAGAGATTGAAGCAGGATAGGGTGCCATGGCCGGAGGCGTGCAAAGAGGTGTGGTGCATAAAATGCAAAGGCCAGGGCCATGACAAAGACCACTGTCCAGTATTCGCGAACTACTTAGCAGGAGGGGGGCCAATGCCGTTGAGACCAGAGGCACAGATAGGGCCAAGTGCAACACCCATGCTATGGTGCGTGATCTATCAGATAGGAGGAAAGCAAAAGACGAACAATTGTCACCTGCTGCAGAAATATACATAGACTTCGCAACAACTATTTTGTAATTTCTATAGGTCGGTGGGCCATGACGAGCGTACTTGTCGCAGCTACGAGTTGATGATGGAGCGGACCCTAGCATATAGAATGTAGATGGAAACGCGAGGGCTCGACCCAGCTGCGGGGATGGCGCACACTGGATTTCAAGGCCGAGGTCGAGGACGAGGAGGAATGGGACTAGGAAGGGGTTGCAGACAACTAATTTGTTACAATTACAGTGGACCAGGGCACTACGCTCGTGATTGTACCAACCCGATGAGACTATCTTGTTCATACTGTGCTCAATTCGATCATGAAGCAATAGATTGTCCTACGTTGATCACTCAGATGCGCGAAAAAGGAGTACTTCAGCCTACTCTCTGACGCAGAATATTCAAATGATGAGGTATAAACCACACGAAGAAAACCCAAATGTGAATATGGTGCTCCAAAGTGGTGCGACTACAGGGGAAGATAAGGGGAAGCGGCCCGAGGAAGATATGTGGGTTTGCAAGGCTCCTACAAAGGAACCTGAGTTTGACTTGGAACGTGCAAAGGAGATGTTTATGGAAGCTAAGAAGAGCTTCGCGGAGGCCTCTCCTTCAGGTAGTAAGGATAAACAAGAGCCCGGAATGGATCCTTCTATGCTTACTACCTTTTTAGAGACATGCATGAAGCTGCTACACAATAACAGGGTAGTTGAAGGACTACAAGAACAGATCACTAGGTGCGCAGGGTCAGGTGAACCGCACGTAGTCTGGAAACTAGGAAAGCATACATTGCGTACGAGGGGGAAATGAGATTAATGGTGCAAATTGGTGAATATGAAATGGATCAGGTAATACTAGACTTGGGTTTGGACGCGAATGTGTTACCAAAGTAGACATGGGAACGCATGGGCAGGCCCGCATTATAGTGGTCCCTTATTCAATTACGGATGGTGAACCAACAAAAGATCTTGCCCATGGGGAGGTTGCAAGGGGTAACAGTGATATCGAATGCGCGAGCACGCATAAAAACATTGAAGTAACAAAGATTATTGATGACAACAATCCTTACCCCGCGTTTCTAGGAATAGACTGGGCCACTAATATGAATGGAGTCATCAACCTGAAGAAGTGGAAGATGATATTTGAGAAAAAGTCTCTACGCGTAGTAGTTCCACTAGATCCAACCGAAGGAGCACGCTACACTGAACCTGTGCGCGACGATGACAGTGATGATGAGCTGGATTGCATTTACCAGATAACGGTGCAAGACCAGGATCGGGTGAACCCGACTGCAGATGGGAGAATCTCATGGGAGCGTGATAGTTCCTGTACTTCGGATTCAGATGAAGAAATAGAGTGCTGGCAGAACCGGTTACACGAAGTAACAATGCTAAATTGCAACATGATGATTAGATCATTGCGGTGCATGACGACCGAAGCAAGGGAACTGCCAACATATGATGGGGTAATAAGAGTGGATGAATTCTTAGACAAATTTGAAAGTGCAGTACCAGAACAACAACGATACGGTGCACTGGAATGGGCATTGCACGCAACACCCTCACAATGGTGGAATACACACCAGAAGAATATTGAAAACTGGCGCGAATGTAGAAGACGAATGCGCTTACGATTTGGAATTCCCCAATGATGAATGCGAGCCAAGTAGCCAAAATGAAGCAGTTTGCATGCCCACTTGTGTCAATGGGTGCAGATGCATGCTATGCAAGCACCTCCCAGACTAAGGATCGAAAATCAGAACCTAATATGACAACAAGGATGACGACGCACTCCACAAATATTCTGTGACAGAGCATTCAAAAAGATATGTGGAGTCATGAACAGAGTTCACCAGGCGAGACAAACTGACTGGGACCTGCACGTACCAGTGGTTCGATGGGTCTATAGGACCATAAGAAAAAACCGGAGTGCGGAAATGACCCCAACACTGACAAGAAGAGATGAAACTAGGAGAGTAGAGAAGAATCCCCAAACCACAACTCCCGCAATTGGGACAGGACGCAAGGACCTGGGTAAAGGAATTAGGCAGTTACAGGAAGCCATTCGGCAAAGGAGCTTGAAACTTTGTGAACTCGATGAATATTGGGCACGACTGAGGAAGCAAAGCATGGCATTGGGTGAAAAAATCAGCAAACCAAACTCCAAGGTCACGCAAGCAGGCCGTGCCGAGGAACTAAGCATGATGGGACAAAGTCTGGACAACCCTACTACTACATTAGAAGAAGTTGCAACCTTGCTACCATGGCTGAGACCACACCTTACTAAACAAGGGAGTGTACCATACAAAGAAGAACGCAACGCACTAACAGACGCAAGGATAATTGAAGGGTGCCCACGGCCCGAGCTAGCAGGAAAATTGAAGCCTCACACCAGGAGTGTAACCACCTGACTATCTGTAGGAAGCACAGTCTCAGCACCCCAAGCAGTTGAAAGAGGGCTGGGATTATAAATGAGTCTGCAGGAGAGCTGCGTAGGAAGGGGGTTACGCGCAGGGCTAGTATGTCACAGGGATCGCGGTCGCACGTAAGGGAATGCATTGCTGTGCAGGTAGGCTGGGAGGTGATCATTGATGTCACTGTTCATGACAAGAGGTCCAATTTAAGGCAGAAAGGAGCGGGCGGCGGGCCATTAAGACAAGAATTAAGAGCTAGATTCGGGACGATTTTCCGCCAAGAAGGTATTAATGACTTAGAAGTGGAGGGAATGGTCGAATTCAAATTCAAACGATACTATAAAATCCCCTGGGGAAGCCTCGAGGAAAAACTTGGTTGTTTAAGATTTGAGCCAATACAGAGCATTGAGCACCAAGCTACCTTGCCACCCATGAGTACACGACCGAACGGATCCAGTGTAGAAACGATGATGGCTGTGAGAACTAGAGTGCGATTTGCGGAAGTTAACCCAGAGCCCCGTGTGACCTAGGAGGAGCATGGAGAGGTGGCAGTTGCACCAGAAATTCCAAAGTCCCCACACACGCCACGACTGCAGAAAAACAAGTAGCCAATGGGGCCAGTCCAGGTATCACCACGGAACCTGCGGTTTAGTAAATTGTTAATGGAAGATAAGGGCAAAGCTATCACCTTTGAAACAGAGGAGGAGGAGGAAGATTTGAAAGCCTTGATCGCCCAAATTGAAGCTCAGGACGCTGAGGTGGAGAATGTTTCCCAAGTGCCTTCGGCAATAAAGTTACCTCCTTACATCCCCCCGTGGAAGGGGACAACCAAGATACCGAAGGACTTGGAGGCCACGAAGAGTGCACCCCAGACCCCACTTCTTCCAGATGAAATAAGGTTTGAAGGTCCGCCGCTGGGACGGGTACCTAATATAAAGTTTGAAGACTAGGACCTCACGGACAGTGAGAAGTTCCCATACTTGGCCACAGAGAAATTACTGTAGCAGAAATGGTTACGCAGTGTGGAGAAGGATGGGTTACTCCATCTGCAGTGGATACCCCACTACCACCACGTGCCCATCACAATTTTTGTCATCCGGTAGCTACTGTGCCTAGTACATGATGGGTATCTCTGGCTGGAGGAGCCAATTCCCATCATAGCTGATTTAATTCATCGGATTTCTCAGCTGCCCATCAAAGGAAACAACCCCGCAGCCATAGCAGGAAAGAGCAGCGACTTGGCCCTCGCAGAAGCTATGAAGGCCAAATATAAGTTGGAGAAGAGGAAGTGAGGGTATGTAATAGCGAGCATCAAGGACCAAGGGGTGCGTGTAGCCACCCAACTACTGGCCAGCAAGCTAATGAGGAAATGCCATGTAGACGAGGTGCCAGCATCTGTAATTGCGTTGGCAGAGCAGTGCGCAGAGGGGGTCCAGTTCAACTAGGCACAGTTTCTCTGCGATGAGTTTTTGACAAATTGTAGGGAGGCCCAGGAGCAGGGTAAGACCTTCCACTATGCATGGTTGCTCTTATCCATCTTGTTGGTTGTAGGGGAGCTGCCAGAGGACAGCCAGTTTCCCACCATTGAGAGGAACCTACCCGAGGCTGCGAGGTACACCTCGCTCTGGGCAACGAAAGACGCGATGAAGATTCACGAGATAAAAGTTTTTTGGGCATTTGTAGAGGCGAGCTTACGAACATGGATCAACCATAGGCCGTGCTTGTCCCCTACCGTATATAACAGCTTGCAAAGCACGATAGAGTTTAAGGCAGATATGCATAACTTGTATATCCGGGCGTGCAAGGATCCAACTCGAACGTGGGTGAAGCTTCCATTCAATGCAAAAGATGATGCAATCTTCGACGTGATGGTGGCATGGTCTCCAGAGTGGTGCACCCCGGACTTGGCAGAACTAGAAAAGATTGTAGCACAGCAGCGGAAGAAGGAAACCAAGTTGCACATCGTGAAGCTGGCAGAGAGAAAGCGCCAGGAACAGGAAGTGGCCATGCAACGGAAGGCGGCTGAGGCAACTGCGACAGCTCAGATGGTAGAAACAACAATTGTGCCCACCGAAGAGACCAAGGGAGGCAGGGAAATGTCCACGGAGTGGGACATACAGGGGGAGGTTGAGACAGAGGAATGCATGGACCCTACACCACAATCGGCCCAACTCAAGAGGCCACGTATCTAGGAGAAGCCAACCACACAGAAAAAGACAAAGGCAATGAAGACCTCTGAGGGAGACCTTCTTGACAGTGGCGAACTAGTTCGCAATGTCACTAAGGATGCTCTTGCAGAATTAATGACAGAGCAGACAACTGTGTTGGTGTTATAGACATATTTGGGCACATCAACCCCAAACTCATATGTCAATGATATTAGGGCTCATCAACCCCTAAAATGGTTGTCTTATTCCCTAGAGAAGCTTAGTCATCTGAATGCTTCATTCCACAAAAGTTCCATCCCAGAAATCATCCAGAAAAGTGCCAAAACTGAACCATATCAGAAAGCACTTTGTTAGGGTGAGATGCATACTGACTGTTGCACTAGCTAAGTGCGATGCATCTCACTTAGGCCTTCTATAGTGTGCGATGGTCGAGGTAGGGAAAAATTCTGGGACAGTTTGTTAGTTGGTTGCTCGTGGAATCTTCTAGGAGCTTCTCCTGCGCCACTTGCCTCTCTGAACTCTCCCAAGGATGACCAAGGGAACTAGGAAACCATCTCCAATTTCCTTCTCTTGTGGAACCAATTTCAACAAATGGAATGAAACTCATCAATTCCCATGGATGACTCACACCCTTACAAACATCTATAAAAGGATCTCCCATCCAAGAGATCGGAAGGCTAAATTATTGTGAATTGTAAGGAAGTGCTGCTCCTTTCAAAATTGAGGAGAGAAGTATTGTATGATTGTTGGTGTGTTCTTGCTAATTCATGAGGTGAAGAAGGATTGAAGCTGGGAGGATGGCACTGGATCAGACAACTGGGTTGTAACCTTCCTTGTTATTAATAAAGTTCTTTGAGATTTTTCCCAATTGATTGTGTCAATTGTAAATGCTTTCAATTGTTCATTGTATTTCTGATTCTATAATGTTTATGCTGTAATAGATCACGATGCTTTGACAGGTCTTTGTTTCTGTAACTGTGCAGGTACTCTCCAAGCATGTTAAGTACGGGGAGGAGTTACGGGATCAGCCAAAGGAGAAGGAGATCAAGTGAGGGATCAAGCGAAAGATAGAGGTTGGTCCTCTATCATCTCATTCTTATCTATTACTCATAGGAAATCTTTCGAATTTCTTTAACTGTTGTTTCTAGGGTAGTTGCCAAACCTAGAGGGCTAGCATTCTTTAGGAATACTAGTTTTCCCAGAAACAAATTGGTGAATCCAATGGGGAAACCAAATGTTTATTTGCTATTTGTTGTTCTGTTATATAAACTATAGACAGAGTCTGAAGCTAGCCAGGAAGCCTTCGAACCACTCTTGTCATGCAATTGCGTAGTAGATGAATGCTACTTCAGTCAATCTCTGGTTTAGTTTATGTATTGAACATCTGATTTGAAAACACATCTAGAAGCCCTTTTGGTAGGTCATTAATCTCTCAAGACATTCCATCATACTTTGCTTACCATTACTCCTCAAAACCAACCTTAATCCATTGAAAACTGTTGCAAATTTGAGCCAAGACACTTTCAGAAATCGAGCCTGGACCATTGCACTGTCTTCCACTATGACTCAATATGCATCTCACTTCCCGAATGGGCAGGGTGAGATGCATCTCACCCTCTTTAAAGGCTAGGTGTAGTGATTGACTGAACTCAATTTCCCATCTAGGAGTTGAGGGTTTTTGACTAGTTTTCAGTTTTGTTTGGTTGTTTGCTGAATATGAACAATGTCTCATCACTGAAGCCCACTTACATCACTCAGATTAGCCTCAATTTAGATTAGGATTAGTAAATGTTTTTGTGTATTTGTTTCTCATTTACAATCCATTGTCGAAAAGTGGTGTTAATCGATTTGTAATTTCGGTAGAAAAAGTGTCGTAAAATCTTCCGTTTTCATTGAAAAAGTGAAGTGTCGCACAATCCTCCTTCATTTGATAAGAAATTAAACTATTTTTTGTTGCATTTGATTTCATTTGTTTACATTCAAAGTGTCGAAAGATATTTCTTCAAACTTGAAAGTGTCGTTTTGAGTCTTCCTTTCTCTCTTTGAAGAAAAATTGTCGAAATTGTCATTTTGTGTGAAACATTTTGAGTCATTACTGCATTTAGTTTTCCTTGAATCATTCACATTAAGGAGCGCTGAAAACAAATACATGCATTTGCATTTTAGTATTTTGGTTTGTGAATGCTTGATAGGAATAGCTAGGGAAATTGCATTAGATGTGCTCTTTGCTCTTTGTCAAAGATCTGATTGCTCTATCCTTTAGTAGCTAAGGTTTTCATCGTTCAAACTAAATCAAAAGTTTGTTTATCATGATAGTTGCATTTTAGGAATTGCGAAC
This sequence comes from Pinus tabuliformis, assembly GCA_031772625.1. NCBI lineage: Eukaryota > Viridiplantae > Streptophyta > Pinopsida > Pinales > Pinaceae > Pinus > Pinus tabuliformis. Next base: position 1,251,143,384 of record CM062809.1, read on the forward strand.
ATACATCACACGGTGAACCATCAAAGGCAAACTTTTAAGAAAGATCAACTTAAAATGAACCTCAATTAACTTAACAATGCTTTGGAATCTAACGCAACACATTTAGAGGTCTAGGCTAGAGACGTGTTCCGGTGTCGTTAAACCTAGTGGCTATCGTTTTCATTGAAGGTTGGGTGATTCCTCCTCTTTGATACGACAAGTGTTAGCACGGACTTGTGCTCCCTATACCATCGCATAGATATTGGGATACCAAAATAGGCTTAAATCCTTTATCCATAGGAAAACGAGTCTGCCACCTTATCGATTTCAATGCATTGAAAACAACATTCAGGAAGATTGACTGCCGTACATAAGTCCTTGGTAATTTCTCTTTAATTTGTCACCAAGGTGTATATTGCAGTTTTGTGATTGGTCTGGTAAACCTTTTTGTCTAGATTCTCTAGAGTAGTCACTTTTGTTCCTTTTTGACTCTCTAAAAGAAAAGGTCCATCTGAGCACTTGTCCTTTCAGGCTCATTAAAAATCGAAGGCGACTAGAGTCATATTTAGCTTTTTCTCGACTCTTTAAAACTGAAAAAGCGAAGTTGTGTCCAAGTGTCGTTAAAATTAATTGATCGCGAATAACATCCCTATTCCTTAGTTGATCTTAGGTTGAAACATATGGCGACAAATTCGAAGTCCACCGATCAAGGAATTCCTTTTGATGGGAATCCTAGTCCTTTTCCTTTTTTCGGAAATATTGGTGCTCTATATATGGCTACATTGTCCCTTCCGGGATTTATCATTGGCTTGCCAATATGGTTGTTTTCAACCTCCTTGGTTCAAAATGTCGAGATTTCTCCGCAATCGAGTACACCTCCAACTGGACAAAATCAACCTCCATTTGATCCTAAAGTTGACCCTTTTCCTTCTTCCTCGTTTGTTTCTTCCTCCCCTTCTTCCTCTTCGCCTGGTGAAAGTGTTGGTACTAGTAACCAGGTGGCCAAGAAGAAGAAAAAAGGGAAGAAGAAGAAGAATAAGCACATTCAACAAAAGGGCAACCAAGCAACCATTGCTTTGAATGCAACATCTGATGATAAACCATCTGTCAAGCCTCACAAAGTTCGATATCCATGCAAAATTTGTGCGGGAAACCATCTTCTTCGAAGTTGTCCTGATATTCCTCAGATCTTAGAAGAATGGTCTTCCCGTTCACATCATCCTGTGTCATCAACTTCTGGAGATCATGTTGGTGACACACCATCAACCAGTGATAGTAAAGTTCATGGAAAAAAGGGAAAAGTCAAGTTTCCATGTAGGTTATGTGAAGGGAATCACCCCATTCACCTTTGTCCCTATCTGGATGAAGCCAAGAAAGTGTTGGATAACCGTCCTGCTTCACCGCAGTGACTTCCATCTGGTTACAGGAAACTATCCCTAAATCCTTCACTAGTTGATGAATTGACTCACCCAAATCAAATGTTGGTCAAACCCACTCTCTCTGAAAGTGAATCCTATGAGTCTATACCCAACCCAAATCAACAGGTCGAGGTAACAGTTGACCCGATTTCACTTTCGGTAAATCGCACCTTTCCCGAAGAGAGTGAATATGATACCATTCGAGTTCTTTTTATTTCTTCAAATTCAAATGAGCTTGGGGGAAATCCACCTGTTCCATCAAGATAGGAGGAAAATTCTCCAGTTCTCATAACTCAAGGGGTTAATTCTCCCGTTTCTACAGTACCCCCTCCAAGTAGTCTAGTCACTTCCTTTGATTGGAATCGACTAGTGGGATTCTGCCTTCCTTCTTATGTGCCCTTCCAGATCATAGTACAAGTTTGTAATATGATTGTATTTAGCACTATTATAGATGAATGTGCATCCGTGAGTATCCTTTCCTCAACTGCTTGGAAAGCACTTGTTTTGCTACCGCTTGCACCTGTTACATAGAATCTATTGGGTTTTAACAGAGGAACGAGACGACCATTAGGGATCCTCCCTCAGTTACCTATTACTTTGGGAGGAAAAACCGTTTATCTGAATGTGATGGTAGTCCTAGGCCCTTTAGATTACAATTTAATTCTAGGGCGCGACTATGTTTATGACATGGGAGCTATTGTTTCAACACTCTTTTGAGTGATTTGTTTCCCGCATGAAGGAAAAATTATCACCGTTGACCAGCTTTCATTTCCCGGTCCAAATATAGCTCCTAGTCAACCATCCTCCCTAAATGGTCCATCCCCACCATGGGTTAATTATGTGGCAACCTATTCCATACCTACATCGACTGACGATCAATTCAGTGATGTTGTACATCATGTATTGGGGGCATTGGAACCAGATCTCTCCTTCATGACCTCTTATGATTTGTGACAAGGGTCTCCAAGGATGGTTCGTCATCTTGTGTCAACCTCGGTAAAAAATGAAACAAGGAATCTGAGGAGGGTTCGTTGCATTGGGTCAACCTCGTTAAAAAAATGAAACAAGGATTTCTGAGGATGGTTCATCGTCTTGTGTCAACCTCATTAAAAAATGAAACAAGGAATTCGAAGATGGTTCCTTGTCTTGGGTCAACCTCGTTTAAAAAATGAAACAGCTCCTACGAGGATAATTCCTGGTCTTGTGTCAACCTCATTAAAAAATGAAACAAGGGTGTTCGAGGAGAGTTCCTTGTCTTGTGTCAACCTTGTTAAAAAATGAAACTAAGGGTATGAGCATAGTTCCTTGTCTTGTGTCAAGCTCATTAAAAAATGAAACAAGGTACCCTAAAGCAAACTTCCAAGTTGAGTCTTTCACTTGATCTCGTAAAATCCCACTCGAGTCTTTCACTTGATCTCATAAAAGAACCTTCATTCCACCCACCAGATAACCATGAGTAGTCTACTTAGGTGAATGTAATGAAGCTTGGGGGGCATGCACCTAGTAGCATAGTTTTTTTTCATTTCCCTGTAGGTTATGTGAAGGGAATCACCCCATTCACCTTTGTCTATTTGGACGAAGCCAAATAGGTGTTGGAGAACCGTCCTGCTTCACCGCAGTGACATCCATCTGGTTACAGGAGACTCTCCCTTTCATCATCCTAGGGGAATCCAAACCATTTTTCAAGCATAATTTTTTGTTTTAAGCTTGTGTAAAAATGAAACTGAATTCAATCATAGTTTTTCATTTTAAGCTTGTGTAAAAATGAAATTGAATCCAAGCACAGTTCCTTATAGTTCAAGCTTGTCTAAAAATGAACCCATTTCCAGTTTAACCCTCGTGATTACCATTCTATCAGCCTCTTTTGTTAGATGAGCCTTGGTTGTTTTCATCCCATTTCCACCATCCCTTTCGCCGATCATACGCTTTCACTTGGTTGTTTTACCTTTTTGAGGAACAGTTGCAATGAGTGGTCTTATTAGCCAGCCTCTCCACATAAATCAACATGTTTTGAGAAGTTCCAATATTAATGGAACTAGTTGCTACCTTAGAAACCACTCGTTCCTCAAAATAGAGTCCTCTTTAAACTCTTTTTAGACTCTCTAAATATGAAAAGATCATCGAGCGCCTATCTTTTCCAGCTCATTAAAATATTGGAAATGACATCTCTCTTATATTATTTTATCCTTTTTCGGACCTGAGGGATTATTTATGAAAAAGAACTTATGGAGTTTTCTTTTTTTCTCTTTTCAAACTCTCTAAACATGAAAAGGACCGAGTTATCCTTGTCGTTAAACTTGTTAAAATAATAGCGACAAACGTGTCCATCTAGATGAGACTGAGTTTCACTGTCACTAGACTCATTAAAACATCAAATAGTGACGGGTTTGCCTGAAGGGAAAATTATAGAACAAGAATATGTTATCCTCCTCAAGCTTGACAAAAATAAAGAGGTACTGGTCAGGAATGACTGGGGAAAAAGGGGAAAATCTTGAAGAGTTTATGGTAGCAAGTCGCTCTTGAACATGACACTTTCACTTAATCTCTATGATTGAGTTGGGTTGGGTTATTCTGTTCGCCGATCATCATACCATTGGTCTTTCATACCATCCATCTTTTGGGGTTAACGCTACCAATTCATCTCAGTGTCGCTGACATGTTCAAGAGAAGTCATCCAGTTAATGTCTCATACACTGCAATACCTCCAACCTTCATTTTTTCATGACCGCCATTCCTGAACCTTGTGTTGTGAGTTCATTTTCATCTCCAAAAATCATTTGCTTTGTTTCGTGTCGTAGATGTGGGATACATCAAGGCTCTCCTACGATGAGTCACTTCTTGTCGACATCAACTCATTATCCAAGAACTTGACTTAGAAACACCCTTCCAGTGCTTTGAAGCTTGTTTACATCAATAGCAAGTTTCTCTCTTCTGGCGACAGGTTGACATCAATGGCCTTCGATCGAAAGATTTTGCATGGTGTTCGACATCGGATCATGTATTCACACCATGTGAAATGTACTGTAGTACCTTGAGGATAATTATCATTATCAGTGATCCCTCTCGCGTCTGTGAACAGTCCACATCATTGGCTGGTAATCAGGTGATGTCTTTCCATGTTCGACCTCAGGACATCTCTTCACATGGTTTGACTTGTACATCGAGCGAAGATTGAACGAATTTAAAGACCCCAAATCTAGTTTCATCCATCCAGGCTGTGATATATTTAGGGATATGAAGACATTAAATGTACAAAGACTTTACACAGATGGTCATCCTAATCATGGATTACGACTCTATATCTGTAGAATCAAAAGTCTGTATCTGTAGACGACTATCTAATCAATGTACATGAAATGAAATTTATAGAGCTGAGCATGGGAATGCCTCCCTCAGCTAGTTCATGAAAAATCATATTATGATAATGTATTGTATTGTAACTTATGCAGGTCACCTTCCAGTTCGAAACTTCGGATCCTCATGATAAAGCATTTCACCCGACATGAACATTTACGACCTCATGCTTTAGGGGGCAACTGTTATAGACATATTTGGGCACATCAACCCCAAACTCATATGTCAATGATATTAGGGCTCATCAACCCCTAAAATGGTTGTCTTATACCCTAGAGAAGCTTAGTCATCTGAATGCTTCATTCCACAAAAGTTCCATCTCAGAAATCATCCAGAAAAGTGCCAAAACTGAACCATATCAGAAAGCCCTGTGTTAGGGTGAGATGCATACTGACTGCTGCACTAGCTAAGTGCGATGCATCTCACTTAGGCCTTCTATAGGGTGTGATGGTCGAGGTAGGACAAAATTCCAGGACAGTTTGTTAGTTGGTTGCTCATGGAATCTTCTAGGAGCTTCTCCTATGCCACTTGCCTCTCTGAATTCGCCCAAGGATGACCAAGGGAACTAGGAAACCATCTCCAATTTCCCTCTCTTGTGGAACCAATTTCAACAAATGGAATGACACTCATCAATTCCCATGGATGACTCACACCCTTGCAAACATCTATAAAAGGATCTCCCATCCAAGAGATCAGAAGGCTGAATTGTTGTGAATTGTAAGGAAGTGCTGCTCCTTTTAATATTGAGGAGAGAAGCATTGTATGATTGTTGGTGTGTTATTGCTAATTCATGAGGTGAAGAAGGATTGAAGCTGGGAGGATGGTGCTGTATCAGATAACTAGGTTGTAGCCTTCCTTGTTATTAATAAAGTTCTTTGAGATTTTTCCCAATTGATTGTGTCAATTGTAAATGCTTTCAATTGTTCATTGTATTTCTGATTCTATAATGTTTATGCTGTAATAGATCACGATGCTTTGACAGGTCTTTGTTTCTGTAACTGTGTAGTTACTCTACAAGCGTGTTAAGTATGGGGAGGAGTTACAGGATCAACCAAAGGAGAAGGAGATCAAGCGAGGGATCAAGGGAAAGACAGAGATTGGTCCTCTATCATCTCATTCTTCTCTATTACTCATAGGAAATATTTCGAATTGCTTTAACTGTTGTTTCTAGGGTAGCTGCCAAAGCTAGAGGGCTAGCATTCTTTAGCAATACTAGTTTTCCCAAAAACAGTTGGGGGTGCTCAGAGTGCAGTTGTAGGCATTACAGGTGCGACCCCCAGGAATGATGACACCGCACTTTGAGGAAGGTGCATCCGAAGCTGAGCAGATGTTGCGTGCCTGCATAATGAAAACTTTTGTGTTACCAGAAGGCATAATCTTAGCAGAAGCCGAGGGTGACCTGAGGGGATGGGGGTTGAATTTGGCTACCCTTCCCAGAGAAGCCCTATACCAGGTGCAGGATGAGGTAACTGCTGAGCTTCGCGCTAGGAAGGGCCGTTCCCTCCAAGTCTTGAGCGAGCAGAAGTTAAACTTAGAACAACTCAGCTTGCGGCGCGAAAACCTGGTCGCACAAAACCAGGGATTAGAACATGCCATGGTGGAGGCCTGTAGCAGCATACTGGAGTTGGCCGTGTCGACGACACTCCCCACCGTGGAAAAGATTCACCACCTAGCAGCTGGAGTCTGCAAGACCTAGGAAGAAGCTACGAAGGTTCAGTTAGAGTTGAACTTGCTAATCATGGAGCTGCGATTGAAGGCGTAGCCCTCTACACCCCTAGAAGCCAGAGAACAACGCCACTGCACCATTCAATTGGGGTTGGAAGTAATAGAGCACACTGTGCAGGACTGCACAGGATTGTTGGATCAGTCCCTCTTCATGCTCACTTCACTATAGGAAGACCGAATGCGACAATAGTTAGAGACAGAAGCGCGGGAGTTGTAGTAGGCCTATGACAATGTTCGGGGGACTGCGTAGATGGTCACCCTGACTCACTGATTGGCCAAGATGAGGGAGGCCCAGGCTCTGAAGGAATAGGTGGACGCCGCATGCCAGAAAGAAGCAGGGCTTAGAGCACGCATCCAACCTTGGCTCGAGGAAGCATTCACGGTCACCGCCACAATCGAGGCAAAGCTCGCCCAGATGCAGGATACATATGTGCTAAGGCAAGAAGGTGCCTCTGACAATGATGCATCGAAGAGTTGTGCACAACTTATACAATGGACATCGGATTTCATTTCACTAGTTGAGATATCCTTGTGTGAGTCATCGAAGGAGCCTTTTAAAGACTTGGGATTGGACGGACTCGGAGGACGGTTCCGCTTGGAGCTAGCAAGAGAAAGATTCAGGTGATATCATTCCTTGATTTGTTTTAGTTATCTACAATAAAGAAACATTTGTCTTGTTCCCGAAATCAATCTTCTTTATGCATATGATGTTATTGTTATGGTTTACATATGAATAATTGTTTCAATGTATAATTAACCATCTTTCAATAAGTTATGAAGTTGATTTCTATATGATACTTTGTCCATATATTGCTATGCTTCTTTGAATTGGCTGTTTTGCAGGTTCAAGGATTGAGAGGAACTCCAAGAGGGTTTGGACCCTGGCTAGATCTACCCGAACGAAGGACCCCCAGGTGCACCTCTCTTTGCATAGTTTGCTTATTTAAGTATCATGTCTGTGTGGAATGCTTGTCTTTTACTGTAGATAACCCCTTGCTCTACTAGGGTGTTGACCCAAAGCCCTAGGGGACTTAGTCCCTCAACAATGTGTGTCTCCAAGAAAAGGGAAGGCGAAGTTACCTACAAATCTGGATGAAGTCGATACAATACTCATTACCCCGTCCCTTCCAAAAGCAGTCCTTGTGGAAAGCTCAGTGGTTAGCCGGATTGCGACAATGAAATTCAAAGACTGGGACTTGGCAGATACAGTAAAATTTCCCCACTTGGCGACTGACACACTAATGGAGCAGAGTGCAGAAGGGACGGTGACAACACTACAGCCAAAGGAGTGGCTGCGAAAGGTGGAAAATGCTGGGTTGCTCTGTCTCTTGTCTATTCCTCACTTTCTCCAGCCCCCTATTACAATGTTGGTCATAAGATAGTTGCTCTGTTTTCTCCATGAGGAAATATTATTGGTTGGCAAACCCATTCGCATCACAGCAAAAACTTGTTCATCGGGTTTCTCAGCTCCCCTTTGAAGGAAGAGACCCCCCGAAAATTGTGGATAGAAGTGGCGATGGTGCGATGATAGACAACTTGAAGAAGAAGTATAAGCTCAAGAAGGGGTAGCGAGGATACATCATTGATAGCATTTCAGATAACGCAGTCCACGTCACCACCCAGTTGCTGGCAGGGAAAGTGATGCAGAAATGTCGGGGCACTGAGGTTCTGGCAGTAGTTATTGCACTCGTTGAGGAATGCGCCGTTGGTGAACGGTTCAATTGGTCACAGTTCCTTTGCGAAGAATTTCTGACCAACTGTCGAGAGGTCCAGGAGGAGGGCAAGACCTTCCATTATGCGTGGCTACTCCTGTCCATCATGTTGGTCGCCACTGACTTACTCGAAGACAACCAGTTTCTTGTCTTGGACCAGGATTGGCCTGAAGCCGCCATATATGCTTCCCTTTGGGCGACAAGGGATGCTGGACGAATTCGGAACATCAAAATCTTTTGGATACTGATGGACGCGAATGTGCGCCAATGGATTAACGTGCAACCCCGCCTGTCCAATGAGATTTATGAAAGCATGAAGCATATTTTCGAGTTTAAAGTGGACATGCATTGTGTCTACATTAGGGCGTGCAAGGACCCGGCTCACGCATGGACCTCACTCCCCTTTATTTCCATTGATGACGCGGTCGACATGGTTGTGGATACCTGGCCACCAGCATGGCACGGACCAGAGGCAGTAGAGCGCAACAAGGCCGCTATTCGGAAACAAAAGGAGGAAGCTAAGCATGCCGCACAACAAAAGCGAAATGAACAGCTCGCCGTGGAGGTTCAGGCAGCATAGGAGGCGGCACAGGTAGCAGCAGGAAAGACACCACCAGGAGCGGTTTTGTCAACAACAGACAAAAGAAGTCAGAAGGCACCCGCTAAGATGGCTGCGGAAGAACCACCAGCAACTGTCACGGGTGCACCTTTGAAGTGGTCAGCGCTACCAGAATGGCCGAAGCCACGAAAGAAGGTGAAGGCGTCTAAAGCAGATAGCGAAGTGACCACCTTAACTGAGGGCGACCTAAATGACATCGAGAAAACTGTTCGGGACACCACTTGGTATGTAGTCGACGAGGCCATGTCAGAGCAACAAATTGTGTTGGGGGAACTCTGTACGCAGCTACAAGAACTTGGGATAAGGATCGTGCCAATGGGCACCAGTGCTACTCCAGGGGTTCTGGGTATAACAACCACTGAACCATTGTTGAAGGCCCAAATGGCTCATTCCATCGTGATTCCAGCCGGAGCATTGATCATCGCAAATGCGGAGGACCGGGTTGTGTTAGGATGCCTTATAGGGCTGGGATTAAATGTGGCTGCCCTACCACAAGAAAGTTTGCAACAGCTCCAAGACAATGCCAGAATGGAGCTCCACACCAGAGAAGGTCGTGCCGAACAAATGCTCTGGGAATAGAAAATTAATATAGAACAACTGCGCCTCCAGCGAGATGAAGCGGTCACACAGAAGCAACAGGTGGAGCAGTTAGTAGCGGAAGCCTGCGCAAGTGCCCCCGAGCTGGAGATTGGGGTTGAGCTACCCATTGAGACACGAATATACAAATTCGCTACCGGGTTCCATCAAGCAAAGGACGAGGCCGCGCGGATTCAGCTGGAGCTCAGTTTGCAGATCGAGGACTTAAAACTACAGGTTTCGCCGTTGATGCCCCCAGAGATCACCGAGCAGCGCCGAAATATCATTACCATGGGGCGTGCGATGCTCACACAGTCACTGAAGGAATGTACCGACCTGTTAACAGAGTTGATTGTTACACTCACCTCCCTCCAGGAGGATCCCACACTTCAGTGACTAGAATCCAAGGCCAGGGAGCTCCAGCAAGCCTATGATGCGATCAAAGGAACTGTGTAGACCGTGGCTATTACGCAGCACTTGGCTAAGATAAGGGAGGCCCAGGACCTGAAAGTTCAAGCCAATGCCGCCAGACAGAAGGAAGTGGTGATCAAGGCCCATCTCTAGCCATGGCTGGATGAGGCATTTGCGGTCTCGACCACCATAGAGCGCAAGGTAGCACATATGTAGACAGAATATGCCACCACGGAGTCAGCCGAGACTTATGTGTCGGTGTCATGTGTGGAATGGATACAGCGAATGACGGAAGAATTTGCTGCTAGTACAAGCGAAGCACATAGACTGCTAACCGACCTCAGTGCAAAGATTGCCACACCAGATGAGTGACTTGGGATGAGTCACGATGATTGTGTTTGGGGACTGTTGGGTAGCAGAAGCCCACGCAAAGATCATGGGGCACAAAGCCCAAAATTTTGGGTAAAGATAAGGTAGAGACTCTATGTGATGCACGGAGCGCGATTTGTAATAAGTGGAGTCAAAGGGGTAGTCCGCTCAAAAATAATGTAAAGAAATGTAAATAAGTCGACTTGCCCATGGATCGCAGTCCAGGGAAATGTATAAATAGAGTGAGACTCTATGGGTAGAGGTAGCTTAGTTTTTTGGAGATGCAATCTTGGATCTGATGCGTAATGGGTTTTGAGAAGAAAAGTTTGAAAGTGTTTGTAAGTCCGAGTCGAGGGTAGTGGGGAAGGGATAGAGGCTCTGCAACTGTGTGTGCAGAGGCCTAGAAGAGTCCACAGCTGTGTGCACAGACCCCTGCAGTTGAGTGCATAGGGCGGATCTGGATGTATTGGTGATAAAGTGGAAATAAAGATAAGTTGCTTCTGTAATTTTGTGTTGAATCTGAATTATCGCAGATCTAGCTTTTTGTATGGTTAAAGTAACTGTTTAATCTATGTGCATATGCTTATGTTACGAATGTGTGTGAATCTGAGTCCATTCTAAATGCGCGAACTGGTTAAATCTGATAAATGTTTGCTTAAAGACCACAATAATTAGATTGAATACATAAACAACGCAATAATAAGTAATAAAGATTATCCCGAGTCAGATTTGCGCGAAACAAGGCAGTGTGAAGCTGCAAGATGACACGCAAACCCTCTAGACCACATCTAGACATCCTAAGGGTGCAGAAACCTAGTTCCAGCACCATCCCTGCTACCTCGGGTGAGACCTCAGTCCGCAATCTGCGGGCTGTTGCCGAAAGGGCCAGTAGTTGCGGGATTTGTTTGGCTAAATAATTTTTCCGAACCTGGGTCAGGCCCATATAAGCCAACATCCAGTATGCTGCTATAGGCCTCCTCCATGGCTTGTTCCAATCCCTGGGTTTGTGTGACCAGGTCGTCGTGCTGCAGGCTAAGCTGTTCTATATTTAGCTTTTTCTCGCTCAAGACTTGGAGGGCGTGGCCCTCTCTGATGTAGAGCTTAGTAGTTACCCCATCCTGTAGTTGTTAGAGGGTTTCCCTGGGAAGGGTGGCCAAATTCAACCCCCAGCCCTTCATTTTTCTTACCGTGGCCCTATCGCCCTCAGATGCTGCTGATACTACGCCTTCGGGTAACACAAAAGTGTTCGTTGTGTGGGCACGCAACATCTGCTCAGCTTCGGATGTACCTGTCGCAATGTATGGTGCCATCATTCCTGGGGGTCACACCTGTAACACCTGCAATTGCGCTCTGAGCACCCCCAACACAGTTGTCTGCTCCGTCATTAACTCTTCAAAGGTATCCTTAGTGATATTGCGAACTGTTTCGCCAGTGTCAACAAGGTCTCCCTCGGTGAGCGGGATTGGGTCGACGAAGGTCTTTGTTTCCTTTGCCTTCTTTTGTGGGGCTCGCATCTCATGGACATGTGGCCTCTTGAGTTGAGTCGATTCTAGTCCAGGGTCCGTGCATTCCTTTGCCTTATCCTCCCCCTGTATGTCCTGCCCCATGGACATTTCCTGGCCTTCCTCGGGCTCTTTGGTTGGTGCGGTTGTGGTCTCTTCCGTCTGCGCTGCCACTACTACCTCAGCCGCCTTCTACTGCATGGCCACTTGTGATGCAGGAAAGTGTTCCCTCTGCGGACAGAGGCAACCCCTCTAGCCCTAGAGTGGGTCTAGTCACAAACAAGGACAGATCAACAATATATTTCCTTAAACAGTCATAGTTGGAGGCCTACCTCAACTGGTGGTCAATGGAGTTCTGTTGCGCTGCTCTAGCTTCCGCTTCCTTCTCTTAACGAGTGATCAACCTGAAACAATGCAAAGGAAATACAAAAAAGCACGTAACCGGAAAACAACAATGATCTATTTACTCACAAACTCAAGAAGTCATGAGCTATCAAGTAAATTACATACAAGACATAGGAAAACATCATTGATTGTATTAATAATGAAATAAGAGTAAGCTTACAACCAAAGTCTTGACGTCACAAGCCTTCTCAGAGGGATCCAGCTAGCATGTTCCTCAAGCATTCACTCTTTGAAGATGGATCTCCCAACATACAAGTCTCTCTCACTCACAAGTTTTACACAAGATTAAGGGCACTTCACAACCTTCCACAAGCTATCAAAAATCCCACACTTGTCACACTCACACCAGCTATCTAGCAAACTCACAAACACTAACAACACTGCTCAACTAGCCAACTATCAGAAACTAGCCATGCATAGCAATGGTGAGAGTTTAAATAGGATAAGGAGTCTCCATGAAAGGTGGAAGAGTGAGCTTATCTCCAAGGAAGGTAGCACAAATGATAGAACAACCACACCAGAGGAGGAAAGGCGACATAAACTATGCCAACAACCAGGTTTGGAGTCATCTGGAAGGTCGACTGTTGGAACAAATTCGCCCAATCTGGATCATCGCAGGGGCATAACTGAGCTATAGCGCCAACATTGCTAGTGAGTAGTGTAGCCAGTTAGATCATCGCTAAATATTATAAATAACCTCGCGTTGGGACATGAATTCGGACCATCGTGGGAATCAGATGTACTTCCGCAATGGTAGCACATTTGGACTATTTAGGAGCACCCTTCAACGCATATATTTAGTCCATAGTCGTGATGAGGTAGATAACTTACGAAAAGTGGGTCATTTGGCAACATCAGAGAGCATTTGTCTAATATGAGCATGTTTGGCTTGGACACATGACACAGTAGAAGGACTGGAGTGAAGACAGTGACAAATTAATGCGTAATAGATGCCCCCTAAAGTTTGAAGCCCGAGAGAGTGGGAGGGGTGAAATGCTTTACGAAATTGACTGAGCTGGAACACTATCTGGAAGAACCTGCATGGAAGTACAACTGATATCTCTGAGAGTGGAACACATGTAGTCTAGGCATGGGTGAAGCCATCCAAAAGACATACGAACTAGGTCTGTGGTATGGACGCAGCCATCCAGCTAAGAAGACCATGATAATGATAAAGGTATGGTCGTAGCCATCCATGAGGACTCAGGTATGGTCGCAGCCATCCATCAATGAGTCATGTAATCACGAACCAATCCACGCAGCCTGAACATGTGTAATCTGAGTTCGGGGTCTTGAACCCAACCAACCATAGTACAAGTTCTAGCATGCGAATAGATGTGCTGAGGTCGAGCATGATAGAAAATTGCTTGATTACCAGTCAATAATGAAAACCGTTAACAAGCGCGAGAGAAACCACCAATAATGCTAATGGTTATCAAGGTACTATGTAGCACAATCCACGAAGTGTGAAGGAGCTGAAGTCGAACACTCGTGGAATCACCCAATTGATGACTAATGATGAAAGTCGACCGTAAGGTGTGAAGAACTTGCCATTGAGGCATGAAAGCTCTAAGGTACCAAAGGGGATCTCTAGGTCAGTCTCCTGGATAATGAACTGACGTCGACGGGAGACAACCCATCATAGGAGGGCCATAATGCTTCTCCCATCAACGACATGAGGTAAGGAACAAGCAGTAGATGGCGGAATAGAGTATCAGAGGAGGAGGCAAAGATGTAAAATGCAGAAGGATTATACTCTTGAACATGTCGGCGACACGACTCTGGAGGGTGGCAGCATTCAGGTACCAAGGGATTAGAGGCTCGATGGAGACGACGTGAATCAGATGGAATGAGGCTAAATGACAACCCAAACCCGCGGAAGTCCAAATGACGATGTATGGATGTCCCAACCCAACAAGAAGCAAAAGTGTTGATGTTCAAGAGTGACTAGCTGCCAATGATGATTTCCAAATTTTCGCCACCATTGCTAGTGAGTACTCCTATTATTTTTGAAAACAAGCTTGAAGGGGATAGAATATGCTTGTAATACAAGTTCGACCATTGGTTGAATCCAACCTAGTAATGGTTTAACGAGCCCTAGGAAGGAGAATCTCGAGTCTTGTCATGGTGACGAGTCCAATGTCGTCAGGGTTTAATGAGTCTGACATAGGTAAAACTCAGAGTCTTTTTCATGTTTAGAGAGTTTGAAAAAGACATGGAAAAGAAAACTCCAAGGGGGTCCTTTTTCTTAGATTTGTGTCTCTCGAGCCCGAAAAAGTATAAAACAACACTCTAAAGAACCGCTTGACCATTACGATCAAGGAGTACTTTTTGTCATTAGTGACCTCAACCCGAAAAAAGTAGAAAAGCGATCGAAATCACGTCATTTTGTAACCAATAACGAATCCGAAATGACAAAATCTCGGCAATCTTTTCGTGTTTACACAGTCGGAAAAGAGCTTAAAGCAGACCACCTCTTATTTTGTTTAACGAGTCAAAAGGGGAAAATACTCGGCAATCTTTTCGTCTTTAAACAGTCGGAAAAGAGCTGAAAGTAGACCTCCATTTTTATTCTCTTTAACGAGTCAAAAGGGGAAAAATACTCGGCAATTTTTTCATCTTTTACGAGTCAAAAAAGAGCTTAAAGGTGACTCTTCCTAGAGGAACGAGTGGTATAAAGGGGGGTTAACTGGTTCCAACAATGGTGGAACTATTCAAAACATGTAATGGTCAAGAGGCTGGCTAATAAAACCACTCATCGTTGCAGTTCCTCAGGAAAGGAAAAACAACCAAGTGAAAGCATATGATCGGCCAAAGAGATGGTGGCGATGGAATGAAACAACCAAGGTTCATCTAGTAGAATTTAGTGGATAAAAATGACAATCACGAGGTGTAAATCAGGTATGGGTTCATTTTTACACAAGCTTGAACCATGGAGAAATTTGCTTGGATTCGGTTTCATGTTTACACAAGCTTGAAACGAAAAACTATGCTTGTTATAAGTTCGCATGCTTCCAGCATAATGACACAAATCGAGGTACATGCCCCCCAAGCTTCATTGCATGCAACGAGGTGGATGGAATGAAGGTTCACATTCGAGATCTTGTAAAGACTCGACTTGGATTTTACGAGATCTTAATCAAAGACTCAATTTGGAAAGGGGAGTTGTTTCATTTTTTAATGAGGTTGACGCAGTGAAAAAGAACTATCCTCATAACCCTTGTTTCATTTTTTAACGAGGTTGACATAAGATCAAGAACTTTCCTCCAGACTCCTTGTTTCATTTTTTAACGAGCTTGACACAAGGTCAGGAACTATGCTCATGACTCCTTGTTTCACTTTTTAACGAGGTTGACACAAGATCAAAACTATCCTTGGGACTCCTTGTTTCATGGGGCATACGAGAACATGGCTCCCAAGAGGTCTTCATGGGATGGAAGAAACGCACTCTGGGAGGAATACATGTCATGAGGCACTAATGATAGATCAGGTTCCAAAGCCCCCAGTACATGATTTACGAGACCATCTGCATGATCATCAGCAGAGGCAGAGACACAATTGGTAGCCACATAATAAACCTGTGGCAAGGAAGGAACTGCTTGCGAGCAAGAACCGATAGGGGACGATGGCTGCACCGGAGGCACCGGGGGATGAAAGAATGGTAATTGATCTATGGTCATCAGTATTCCATCGTGTGGAAAACAAACCACACGAAAAAGTGAAGAGACGAGGGCCACCATGGCATAAACATAGTCATGGTCAAGGAGAATACTGAAATCTAAAGCACCTTGGACAACCATGACATCTATATAAACAATTTTTCCCCCTAAAGTAACAGGAAGCTTCAGGAGGATCCCTAAAGGTTGACTGGTTCCTTCGTCAAACGCCAACAGATTTTGAGTGACTAACATAAGCTGTGGGGAACCCAAAGCTTGCCAAGTAGTGGAAAGCATAAGACTGACAGACGCACCCTCATCCAAGACAGTGCCAGGTACTGCCTTATTATAGGCATGTATTGTAATCTAGAAAGGCACATAGGATGGAAGGTGGAATGCAGTCAAATGACTCTAGTCGAAGGAAACGACCGAACTACTTGGTGGGGGAATCGTATGATTGCCCCCCTGTTCTACAGGAATCGAAGAAGGACTCTCTTGATCAACGGGGATAGGAGGGTTGTTTTTAGACTATGGAGAATCTGATGAGACGAGAAGAACATGAGCATGATGCTCTTCTGAAACAAAGTGATCAATAGGTGGTGAACCCAAGTCGACACTCTCTCCAACCAATGGTTGGTCTGGAACAGGCTTAGCACAGCCAGGCTCGGAAGGAGGGGGATAGACAAGAGAAGAATCTAAGTCAACCTCTTGGTCGATGGGGGGAGGGTCTGAAGAGAGCCTTTGATAACCAACGGGAAGTTGGGGTGAAGAAGCTGTAAGATTTTCCAAAATGGTAGAAGCTTTATCCATGAGCGGACAAAGGTGAAGGGTATGGTTACCTTCACATAGCCTACAGGGGAATTGAATCTTCCCTTTCTTCTTACCATTGCCAGTTGATAGGGTAGCATTGCCATGAGCTTCAGAGGATGACGATGGACGAGCTGGATTGTGAGACCATATGTCTAAGATCCTAGGAATACTAGGACAATCATGAAGAAGATGGTCACCCTTGCACAATTTACAAGGAAACTTAACCTTCTGCAGAGGAGTAGAAGGTGGTCTGACCTGAGATGTACTCGGAGCAGTATTTGCACAAGTGGCCTCACGTTTAGCGGACTTCTTCTTCTTCTTCATCTTCTTCATCTTCTTCTTAGTCTCCTGGTTACTAGATGTGAAACTTTCACCAGGTGAAGGAGGAGAGGAGGAGGAAGAAACAGGGGAAGAAGGCGTAGGCTCAACCTTGGAATCATCGTGCCGTGGTTTGGACAAAGGAGACAGTGGAATAGGAGTCATGATAATCGGGACCATCGAGGTTGAAAATAGCCAAATGGGTAAACCGATGGTTAACCCAGGCAAGGACAGTGTTGCCATATACGGAGCACCGACATTTCCAAAAGGTGGAAACGGACTAGGATTCCCATCTGGGGAAAGACCTTGGCTGGTAGACTCGGGGAACGATGCCATCAGGAACGAGCCTGAAAAAACACTCTTCTCACAACCAAGAACTCGAACTATTACCAGGAATATTTCATGGGTAGTAAATTTTATGATGCAGGAACAAAACTTGACCTTTTCATGTTTCAAGAGTCGAGAAAAGGACGAAAAGGTGACTCTATCTCTTTCGAGGTTTAATGAGCCTGAAAGGACAAGTGCTCAGATGGAACTTTTCTTTTAGGGAGTCCAAAAAGAAAAGAAAGGGACTACTCTGGAGAAACTAGGCAAAAGGTTTACCAAACAACCCGTAAAACTGCATATAAACCTTGGCAGTCATATGAAAACAAAGGACTTTCTGTACGACAATCAATCTTCCCGAATGCTGTGTTCGGTGCGTTACGGTTTGCAAGGCGATAGACACAACTTCCTAAGGATAAAGGATGATAATCTAGTGGGGTCTCCCAACATATACTCGACGGTACATGGGAGCACAATTTCGTGCTAGACCACTATTGAGTCACAGAAAGAGGAATCACCCAACCTTGTGTGGAAACAAAAGTGACTAGGTTTAACGATGCCGGAGCACATCTCTAGCCTAGACCTATAAATAGTGTGCGTTATGTTTCAATGCGTTGTTAGATTTATTCAGTTCATCTTAGAGTTGATCTTGAATTATGTTTCAGTTTTCAGGCCTTACCGTATGTATACAACAAATCCTAGGATGCAGCTAGAATGAGCAAAAATATCCTTTTTCTTCAATGAAAACCTACCTATAGGAGGGTAGAGAGATCATTCCCAAACCAAGAAAACCAAGACAACAAAGGCAGTCACTCAATGCATACAGACATCAATTCCTAAAGTGCATAGATACTACTAATGAGAGATCTTATCATTCGCTTTCCAATATGCAAACTTGAAATGAAAATTCACTTTCACTTTCGTACACTAAATGAATGCAATCTTTTTGATTTTGGTGTCTTTAAATCTAGAAGAAACAAATAAGCAACAAGCAAGTGTGGAAAAGACCGGTTGATCCAAACAATCGTGATCTATGTTCGGTAGCGAAAAGAAATTGAATCAATGCCAAAGATTGGTTCAATAACAGTCACTAAACAATCAACCAAAAACAAGAAAAAGGGAAGGCTCAATCAAACCAACAAGAAGTTGCAAACGAACCTTGAGCAAATGAGCAACCAAGCCAACTGATTCAAGAAACTTGAAATAATGAACTAGGTCACATAGGCAAAAAAGCAAGATTCATTCAACAAAGCCAACAAGAGAGTGCCTTAACCATAAACGGTGAAAAACAAGCTATCAAGCAAGAGGGAAAAGCAAGGGACCAGCAGGACTGATGGATTCAGGAGGCAGAATTGAGAAAATCAATTCTACAGAAATCAGGCGGGTAATACACAAGCAATAAGCACTAATAGAGAACTAGCTGCAGCAACAAAGCAATGTTAGTGCGGGAGTACACGACTTTTCCGCGATGGTTGAAATTTCAGAACCGTCACGACTGTGAGAAGTAATTACGCGATGCACAGGATATTACAAAAGGGTGAGCGCGATGACAGCGCGACTGTTGAATTTAAAGCCGCGATGATGTTCAAAACAATGATAGGCAAACAAAAACTCCCAAATCAAAAACAACCAATTTGTGATGCAGGAAAGTGTTCCCTTTGCAGATAGAGGCAACCCCTCTAGCCCTAGAGTGGGTCTAGTCACAAACAAGGATAGATCAACAATATCTTTCCTTAAACAGTCATAGTTGGAGGCCCACCTCAATCGGTGGTCGATGGAGTTCCGTTGCGCTGCTCCAGCTTTTGCTTCCTTCTCCTAACGAGTGATCAACCTGAAACAATGTAAAGGAAATACAACAAAGCACATAACCAGAAGACAACAATGATCTATTTATTCACAAAGTCAAGAAGTCATGAGCTATCAAGTAAATTACATACGAAACATAGGAAGACATCATTGATTGTATTAATAATGAAATAAGAGTAACCTTACAACCAAAGTCTTGACGTCACAAGCCTTCTCAGAGGGATCCAGCCAGCATGTTCCTCAAGAATTCACTCTTTGAAGATGGATCTCCCAACATACAAGTCTCTCTCACTCACAAGTTTTACACAAGATTAAGGGCACTTCACAACCTTCCACAAGTTATCAACAATCCCACACTTGTCACACTCACACTAGCTATCTAGCAAACTCACAAACACTAACAGCACTGCTCAACTAGCCAAGTATCAGAAACTAGCCATGCATAGCAATGGTGAGAGTTTAAATAGGAGAAGGAGTCTCCATGAAAGGTGGAAGAGTGAGCTTATCTCCAAGGAAGGTAGCACAAATGACGGAACAACCACACCAGAGGAGGAAAGGCAACACAAAATATGCCATCAACCAGGTTTGGAGTCATCTGGAAGGTCGACTATTGGAACAAATTCGCCCAATCTGGATCATCGCGGGGGCATAACTGAGCTATAGCGCTGACATCGCTAGTGATTAGTGTAGCCAGTTAGATCATCGCTAAATATTATAAATAACCTCGCGCTGGGACATGAATTCGGATCATTGCGGGAATCAGATGTACTTCCATGATGGCAGTGCATTTGAATTGTTTAGGAGCACCCTTCAGCGCGTATATTTAGTCCATAGTCGTGATGAGGTAGATAACTTAGGAAAAGTGGGTCATTTGGCAACATCAGAGAGAATTTTTCTAATATGAGCATGTTTGACTTGGACACATGACATAGTAGAAGGACTGGAGTGAAGACGGTGACAAATAACTATGTAACATCACTCCTTGTTCTTGGCACCTCCTCTCAGCCAACTACGCGATGTGTAGCTTGGTATCCTTCTTTCGTTGCTGCGCTGTGATCTTTTCCATTTCTTCCAAGTCCGAGGTGCGCCACTCTAGAGGCCATGACTCCATTATTGCGAAGATTGCATCATCCGTTGCGATGAATGAGAGCTTCACCCATTTTCGTGCAAGATCCTTGCGCGCCCAGATATACAGGTTATGCATATCTGCCTTGAATTCTACCGTGCTTTGCAAGCTGTTATGAACTGTAGGGGACAAGCATGGCCTGCGTTGATCCATGTTCATATGCTCGCCTCCATTAACACCCAGAACACCTTTATCTCGCGAATCCTCATCGCGTTTTTCGTACCCCAGAGTGAGGTGTGTCTCACGGCTTTGGGTAGGTCACCCTCAACAGTGGGAAACTGGTTGTCCTCCGGCAGCTCACCTGCAACCAACAGGATGGATAAGAGCAACCACGCATAGTGGAAGGTCTTACCCTGCTCCTGGGCCTCTCTACAGTTTGTCAAAAAATCATCGCAGAGGAACTGTGCCCAGTTGAACTGGTCCCCTCTACGCACTCCTCTGCCAACGCAATTACAGACACTGGCACTTCGTCAGAACGACATTTCCTCATTAGCTTGCCAGCCAGCAGCTGGGTGGCTACGCGCACTCCTTGCTCCTTGATGCTTGCTATTACGTACCCTTGCTTTCTCTTTTCTAGCTTAAACTTGGCCTTCATAACTTCTGCGAGGGCCAAGTCGCTGCTCTTTCCTCTGAGGGATGTGGGGTCGTTTCCTTTAACTGGCAGTTGAGAAATATGGTGAATTAGATCGACTGTGATGGGAATCGGCTCCGCCAGCCAGAGATACCTGTGATGCAGGAAAGTGTTCCCTCTGTGGATAGAGGCAACCCCTCTAGCCCTAGAGTGGGTCTAGTCACAAACAAGGACAGATCAACAATAGCTTTCCTTAAATAGTCATAGTTGGAGGCCTACCTCAACCGGTGGTCGACAGAGTTTCATTGCGCTGCTCTAGCTTCCGCTTCCTTCTCCTAACGAGTGATCAACCTGAAACAATGCAAGGGAAATACAACAAAGCACGTAACCGGAACAACAATGATCTATTTACTCACAAAGTCAAGAATTCATGAGCTATCGAGTAAATTACATATAAGACATAGGAAAACATCATTGATAGCATTAATTATGAAATAAGAGTAAGCTTACAACTAGAGTCTTGACGTCGCGAGCCTTCTCAAAAGGGTCCAGCCAGCATGTTCCTCAAGCATTCACTCTTTGAAGATGGATCTCCCAACGTACAAGTCTCTCTCACTCACAAGTTTTACATAAGATTAAGGGAACTTCACAACCTTCCTCAAGCTATCAACAATCCCACACTTGTCAAACTCACACTAGCTATCTAGCAAACTCACAAACACTAACAACACTACTCCACTAACCAACTATTTGCAACCATTCAAAAAAAAACTAGCAGCACATAGCAATGGTGAGAGTTTAAATAGGAGGAGTCTCCATGAAAGGTGGAAGAGTGAGCTTATCTCTAAGGAAGGTAGCACAAATGACGGAACAACCACGCCAGAGAAAGGAGGGCAACATAAACTATGCCAACAACTAGGTCTGGAGTCATCTGGAAGGCCGACTGTTGGAACAAATTCACCCAATCTGGATCATCGCGGGTCCATAACTGATCTTTTGCGCTGACATCGCTATTGAATAACATAGCTAGTCAGGTCATCGCTTAAGGTTACAAACGACCTCGCGTTGGCACATAAAATTGGACCATCACAGGAATCAGGTGTACTTCCATGATGGCAGTGCTTCTAGATTGTTTTGGAGCTCCCTTCAGCATGTTTATTTAGCCAACAGATGCGATGAGGCAGAAACCTTTGGAAAAGTGGGTCATTTGGCAACATCAGAGAGCATTTGTCTAATATGAGCATGTATGACTTGGACACATGACACAGTAGGAAGACTGGAGTGAAGACAGTGACAAATCACTGTGTAACAGATGCCCTCTAAAGTATGAAGCCCGAGAGGGAGGGAGGGGTGAAATGCTTTACGAAACTGACTGAGTTGTAACACCATCTGGAAGAACCTGCACGCAAGTATAACTGATATCTCTGATAATGAAGTACATGTAGTCTAGGCATGGGCGCAGCCATCCAAAAGACATACGAAATAGGTCTATGGTATGGACGCAACCATCCAGCTAATGAGACCATGATGATGATAAAGGTATGGTTGCAGCCATCCATGAAGACTCAGGTATGGTCGTAGCCATCCATCAATGAGTCATGTAATCATAAACCAACCCATGCAGATCGAACATGTATAATCTGAGTTCGGGGTCTTGAACCCATCCGATCATAGTACAAATTCTAACATGCGAATAGATGTGCTGAGGTCGAGCATGATAGAAAGCCGCTTGATTACCGGTCAATGATGAAAACTGTTAACAAGTGCGAGAGAAACCACCAATAATGCCAATGGTTCTCAAGGTACTAGCTAGCACAATCCACGAAGTGTGAAAAAGGAGCTGAAGTCGAATACTTGTGGAATCACCCAATCAATGACCAATGATGAAAGTCGACTGTCAGTTGCGAAGAACTTGTCATTGAGGCATGCAAGCTCTAAGGTACCAAAGGGGATCTCTAGATCAATCTCCTGGATAATGAGCTGATGTCGACAGGAGACGACCCGTCACAGGAGGGCGATAATGTTTCCCCCATAAACGACATGAGATAAGGAATAAGTGACAGATGGAGAAACAAAGTATCAGAGGAGAAGATAAGGGTGTAAACTGCAAAAGGATTATACTCTTAAACATGTTGGCGACACGACTTTGGAGGGTGGCAACATTCAGGCACCAAGGGATCAGAGGCTCGATAGAGACGGCATGAATCAGATGGAATGAGGCTAAATGACAACCCAAACCTGCGGAAGGCCAAATGATGATGTATGGATTTCCCAACCCGACAAGAAGCAAAAGTGTCGATGTTCAAGAGTGACTAGCTGCCATAGACAATTAATGATAAACCTGTTGTTGAGTCCAACCTAGTAATATTTTAACGAGCCCTAGGAAGGAGAAGCTCGAGTCTCGTCATGGTGACGAGTCTAATGTCGTTAGGGTTTAACGAGTCTGACATAGGTGAAACTCAGAGTCTTTTTTATGTTTAGAGAGTTTGAAAAAGACATGGAAAAGAAAACTCCAGGGGGGGTCCTTTTTCGTAAAGTTGTGTCTCTCGAGCCCGAAAAAGTATAAAATAATACTCGAAAGAATCGCCCGACCATTACGATCGAGGAGTATTTTTCGTAACTAGTGACTTCGACCCGAAAAAGTAGAAAAGCGGTCAAAATCACATTGTTTCGGAACCAATAACGGGCTTGAAACGACAAAGGCCAGGCAATCTTTTCGTTTTTACACGTTCGAAAAAGAGCTTAAAGGTGACTGCCTCTTATTCCATTTAACGAGTTAAAAGGGAAAACTCGACAATCTTTTAATTTTTAAACGGTCGGAAAAGAGTTGAAAGCGGACCTCCATTTTTATTCTCTTTAATGAGTCAAAAAGGGAAAAATACTCGCAATCTTTTCATCTTTTATGAGTCAGAAAAGAGCTTAAAGGAGACTCGTCCTAGAGGAACGAGTGGTATAAAGGGTAGCAACTGGTTCCGGCAATGGTGGAACTGCCCAAAACATGTAATCGTCAAGAGGTTGGCTAATAAAACCACTCATCGCTGCAGTTCCTCAGGAAAGGATAAACAACCAAGTGAAAGCATATGATCAGCCAAAGAGATGGTGACAATGGAATGAAACAACCAAGGCTCATCTAGTAGAATTTAGCAGATAAACAACAATCACGAGATGTAAATCAGGTATGGGTTCATTTTTACACAAGCTTGAACCATGGAGAACTCTGCTTGGATTCGGTTTCATGTTTACACAAGCTTCAAATGGAAAAGTATGCTTGTTATGAGTTCGCATGCCCCCAAGCATAATGACGCAAACCGATGTACATGCCCCCCAAGCTTCATTGCATTCAATGAGGTGGATGGAATGAAGGTTCACATTCGAGATTTTGGAAAGACTCGACTTGGATTTTACGAGATCTTAGTCAAAGACTTGATTTGGAAAAGGAGGACTTGTTTCATTTTTTAATGAGGTTGACACGAGAAACGAACCATCCTTAGGACCCCTTGTTTTATTTGTGAACGAGATTGACACAAGACAAGGAACTATCCTAGGACACCTTGTTTCATTTTTTAACGAGGTTGGCACAAGATCGAAACTATCCTCGTGACACCTTGTTTCATTTTTTAGTGAGGTTGACACAAGATCAAGAACTATCCTCGGGACTCTTGTTCATGGGCCATACGAGAACATGGCTCCCAAGAGGTCTTCGCAGGATGGAAGAAACTCACTCTAGGAGGAATACAAGTCATGATGCACTAATGACAGATCGGGTTCCAATGCCCCCAGTACATGATGTACGAGACTATTTTCATGATCATCAGCAGAGGCGGAGACTGAACGGGTAGCCACATAATTGACCTGTGGCAAGGAAGGTGCTGCTTGCGAGAAAGAACCAAGAGGGGATGACAGCTGCACAGGAGGCATCAGGGGACTAAAGAATGATAATTGATCTATGGTCACCATTCTTCCATTGTGTGGAAAAAAAACCACATGGAAAAGTGAAGAGACAAGGGCCCCCATGGCATAAACATAGTCACGACCAAGGAGAAGACTGAAATCTAAAGCACCGTGGACAACCATAATGTCTATATAGAAGGTTTTTCCCCCCAAAGTAATAGGAAGCTTCGAGAGGATCCCTAAAGGTTGACTAGTTCCTCCGTCAAATGCCAATAGATTCTGTGTGACTGGCACAAGCTGTGGGGAGCCCAAAGCTTGGCAAGTAGTGGAAGGCATAAGACTAACAGACGTACCCTCATCCAAGACAGTGCCAGTTACTGCCTTATAATAGGCATGTACTGTAATCTGGAAAGGCACATAGGATGGAAGGCGGAATGCAGTCAAATTACTCCAATCGAAGGAAACGACCGAACTACTTGGTGGGGGAATCGTATGATTGACCCCTAGCTCTACAGGAACCGAAGGAGGACCCCCTTGATTAGCAGGGATAGGAGGGTCGTTCTTGGACTTAGGAGAATCTGACGAGACGAGAAGAACATGAGCATGATGCTCTTCTAAAACAGAGTGATCAACAGATGGTGAACCCAAGTCGACACTCTCTTCGACTAATGGTTGGTCTGGAATAGGCATAGCACAACCAGGTCCGGAAAGAGGAGGACGGACAAGAGAAGAATATAAGTTAATCTCTTTGTTAACGGGGAGAGGGTCTGAAGAGAGCCTCTGATAACCAACGGGAAGTTGGGGTGAAGAAGCTGTAGGACTTTCTAAAACGGCAGAAGCTTTATCCATTAGCGGACACAGGTGAAGGGGATGGTTGCCTTCACATAGCCTACAGGGGAATCAAATCTTCCCTTTCATCTTACCGTTGCCAGTTGATAGGGTAGCATCGCCATGAGCTTCAGAGGATGATGAGGGATGAACCAGACATCTTCTTCTTCATCTTCTTCATCTTCTTATTAGTCTCCTGGTTACTAGATGTTAAACTTTCACCAGGTGAAGGAGGAGAGGAGGAGGAAGAAACAGGGGAAGAAGGCGTAGGCTCAACCTTGGAATCATGGTGTCGTGGTTCGGACGAAGTAGAAGGTGGAGTAGGAGTCATGACGCTCAGGACCACCGAGGTTGAAAACAACCATACGGGCAAACCGATGGTTAACCCAGGCAAAGACAGAGTTGCCATATATGGAGCACTGGCATTTCCAAAAGAAGGAAATGGACTAGGATTCCCATCTAGGGAAAGACCTTGGCTGGTAGACTCAGGGAATGTTGCCATCAGGAACGAGCCTGAAAAACAATCGAACTGTAAGGAAGAATTCTAACTGTTACCAGGAATATTTCGTGGGCAGTAAATTTTATGACATAGGAACAAAACTTGAACTTTTCATGTTTCAAGAGTCGAGAAAAGGACGAAAAGGTGACTCTATCTCTTTCGAGGTTTAATGAGCCTGAAAGGACAAGTGCACAGATGGACCTTTTCTTTTAGGGAGTCCGAAAAGGAACGAAAGTGACTACTTTGGAGAACTAGGCAAACGGTTTACCAGACAAATCCGTAAAACTACATATACACCTTGGTAGTCATATGAAAACCAAGGACATTCTGTACGGCAGTCAATCTTCCTGAATGCTGTGTTTGGTGCATTATGGCTTGAAAGGCAGCAGACATGGCTTCCTATGGATAAAGGATGATAACCTAGTGGGGTCTCCCAACATATACTCGACGGTACATGGGAGCACAATTCCGTGCTAGACCACTATTGAGTCACAAAAGGAGGAATCACCCAACCTTGAGTGAAAACAATAGTGACTAGGTTTAATGACGCCGGAGCACGTCTCTAGCCTAGACCTCTAAATAGTGTGCGTTATGTTCCAATGCGTTGTTAGATTTATTCAGTTCATTTTAAGGTTGATCTTGAATTATGTTTCAGTTTTCAGGCCTTGCCGTATGTATATAGCAAAACCTAGGATGCAGCTAGAATGAATGAAATATCCTTTTTTTCGATGAACACCTACCTATGGGAGGGTAGAGAGATCATTCCCAAACCAAGAAAATCAAGACAATAAAACAATCACTCAATGCAAACAGACATCAATTCCTAAAGTGCACGGATACTACTAATGAGAGATTTAATCATTCGCTTTTCAATATGCAACTTGAAATGCAAATTCACTTTCACTTTTATAGACTAAATGAATGCAATCCTTTTGATTTTGATGTCTCTTAAATCTAAAAGAAACTAATAAGCAATAAACAAATGTGGAAAAATGGTTGATCCAAACAATTGTAATCTATGTCCGAGTAGTGAAGAGAAATCGAACCAATGTCGAGATTAGTCCAATAACTATCACTAAACAATCAACCAAAGTAAGCAGAGGGGAAGGCTCAATGAAACCAACAGCAAGCTGCAAACGAATCTTTGAGCAACCAAGCAACCAAGTGAAACTGATCCAAAAGACTTGAAACAATGAAACTAGGTCACAAAGCAAAAAATCAAGATTCATTCAACAAAGCTCACGAGGGAGTGCCTCAACCTATAAACAGTGAAAAACAAGTTATCAAACAAGTGAGAATAGCAAGGGACTAGCAAGACTGATGGATACAGGAGGCAGAATTGAAAAAATCAATTCTACACCAATCAACGCAGGTGATACACAAGAAACAAGCGCTGATAGAGAACACACCCCAGCAACAGAGTGATGTCAGTGCGGAAGTACACGACTTTTCCGCGATGGTTCGATTTACAGAATTGTCACGACTGTTAGGTGGAATAACGCGATGAACAGGATAATACAAAAGGGGTGACGCGATGACATCGCGACTATTAAATTTAAAGCCATGATGATGTTCAAAACAGTGACAGGCGAACCAAAAACTCCCAAATCAAAGACAATCAATCCTTTAATCAAATAAGGGCATTTCCCAAATCAGGCCAGGAAACTCAGAAGACTGGTAACTAATCCCCAACACTTCAAAAGAGATCAAAACAAAAATCAAGATAAGAGTAAAGAAGAAAAGAACAAAGGCCAAAGCTCATCCCCAGCGGAGTCGCCAATTTGTGATGCAGGAAAGTGTTCCCTCTACAGACAGAGGCAACCCCTTTAGCCCTAGAGTGGGTCTAGTCACAAACAAGGACAGATCAAAAATAGATTTCCTTAAACAGTCATAGTTGGAGGCCTATCTCAACCGGTGGTCAATGCAGTTCCGTTGCGCTGCTCCAGCTTCCGCTTCCTTCTCCTAACGAGTGATCAACCTGAAACAATGCAAGGGAAATACAACAAAGCACATAACTGGAAAAACAATGATCTATTTACTCACAAAGTCAAGAAGTCATAAGCTATCAAGTACATTACATACAAGACATAGGAAAACATCATTGATTGCATTAATTATGAAATAAGAGTAAGCTTACAACCAGAGTCTTGACGTCACAAGCCTTCTCAGAAGGGTCCAACCAGCATGTTCCTCAAGCATTCACTCTTTGAAGATGGATCTCCCAACTTACAAGTCTCTCTCACTCACAAGTTTTACACAAGATTAAGGGCACTTCACAACCTTCCTCAAGCTATCAACAATCCCACACTCGTCAAACTCACACTAGCTATCTAGAAAACTCACAAACACTAACAGCACTACTCCACTAGCCAACTATCAGCAACCATTCCAAAAAAAACTAGCAGCACATAGCAATGGTGAGAGTTTAAATAGGAGAAGGAGTCTCCATGAAAGGTGGAAGAGTGAGATTATCTCCAAGGAAGGTAGCACAAATGATGGAACAACCACGCCAGAGAAAGGAAGGCGACATAAAATATGCCAACAACCAGGTTTGGAGTCATCTAGAAGGCCAACTGTTGGAACAAATTCGCCCAATCTGGATCATCATGGGTCCATAACTGATCTTCTGCACTGACATCGCTATTGAATAACATGCTAGTCAGGTCATCGCTTAAGGCTACAAAGGACCTTGTGCTGGCACATAAAATCAGACCATCATGGGAATCAGTTGTACTTCCGCGATGGCAGTGCTTTTGGACTATTTTGGAGCGCCCTTCAGTGCATTTATTTAGCCAATAGACACGATGAGGTAGAAACCTTTGGAAAAGTTGGTCATTTGGCAACATCAGAGAGCATTTGTCTAATATGAGCATGTATGACTTGGACACATGACACAATAGGAAGACTGGAGTGAAGACAGTGACAAATTACTGTGTAACAATACCCATCATGCACCATGCATAGTAGTTGCTAGATGAAGAAAATGGTGATGGGCGCACAGTGGTAGTGGGGTATCCATCATAGATGGAGTAACCCAGCCCTCTCCACACCACGTAACCATTTCTGCTTCAGCAACTTCTCCACGACCAACTGTGGGAACTTCTCACTATCTGCAAGGTCCCAATCTTCGAACTTCATATTAGGTACTCGTCCCAACGGCAGACCTTCAAACCTTATTTCATCAGGAAGGAGTGGGGTCTGGATCACACTCTTCATGGCCTCCAGGTCCTTTGGTATCTTGGCTTTCCCCTTTCATGGGGGGATGTAGGGGGGTAACTTTATCGCATAAGGCACTTGGGAGACATTCTCTGCCTCATCGTCCTGTGCCTCAATTTGGGCAATCAGAGCTTGCAAGTCTTCCTCCTCCTCCTCTGTTTCAAGGGTGATGGCTTTGCCCTTCTCTGCTATTGACAATTTGCTAAACCAGGGGTTTTGTGGCAATACACGGACTGGCCCCATTATTTGCTTGTCTTTCTGTGGCCGTGGTGTGCATGGTGATTTTGGAGCTTCTGGAGCAGCTTCCACCTCTCCAAGCTCCTCATGGGCCATACCAGGTTCTGTGGTAACTTCGGCGAATCACACTCTTGTTCTAGTAGCTCTCATTGTGTCTACACTTGAGGATGGTAAGAGTACGCGGTGCTCAATTCTCTGTATTTTCTCGATTCTCAAACAACGAAGTGTTGCCTTGGAGCTAGCCTTAGGGGTTTTATAGCATCCTTTGAATTTGAATTCAACCCTTCCCCCCACTTCTGCATCATTAATGCCTTCTTGGTAGCATATCGTCCCAAATATCGTTCTTAATTCGTGTTTTAATTGCCCGCCGCCCACTCTTTTTTGCCTTAAATTAGACTTCTTGTCATGAATAGTGACACCAACAGTCACCTCCCAGCCTACCGCTGTAGCAACACAGCCCCCTATGCATGGCCACGACCCCTATGACATACTGATATTGAGCACAACCTCCTTTTCGTGCAGCTCCCATACAGACTCTTTTAAAGTCCCGCACTCTCTTTCAACTGCTTGGAGCACTAAGACTGTGCTTCCTATAGATAGTTAGGTGGTCGCATCACTGGTGTGAGGCTTCAATTTGCCTTCCTTAGTTACCCTCGCACCAGTCAACGACTCACGTTCCTCCTCTTGCGGTGCTCTCCCCTGTTTACTTTATCTAGTAAGGTGTGGTCGCACCCATGGTAGCAGGGTCATAAATCCTTCCACTGTAGTAATATTGCTGGCTATTCGTTGTCCCATCGTTCTTAGTTTCTCGACGCAGCATGTGCACACGACTTCGGTTTCTAGTTTGTTGGTTTCTTCATCCAATATCATGCTTTTCTTTCTTAGCTGTATCCAATCGTCGTCGAGTTCACGAAGTTTCAAGTTCCCTCGCCGAATGGCTTCCTGTAACCGCATAATTCCTTTACCTGGGTCCTCGCGTACTGTCCCAACTGTGGGAGCTATTTTAGGGGGATTCTTCTCTACTCTTATGGCTTCGTCTCTTTTCATTAGTGTTGGGATCACTTCTGCGCTCTGGTCTTTTCTTATGGCCCTATAGGCCCATCGAACCGCTGGTACGCATAGGTCCTAGTCAGTTCGTCTCACCTAGTAAACTCTGTTCATGATTCCACATAGCTTTTTGAATGCTCCAATGTGGAATATTTGTGGTGCACATCGCTTTTCTTGTTGTCATGTCTGGTTCTGAATTTTGATCGTGAGTCTGGGGCATGCTTGCACAACACTCGTCTGCACCCATCGACATAGGTGGGTGCGCTAGCTACTTTGTTCTGGTTGCCTGGCTCTCGTTTGACGCTGGGGGCTTCCAAATTGTAAGCGCATCCATCATACATTCACGCCAGTTTACAATGGTCTTCTGATGTGTACTCCACGATTGTGAGGGTGTTGAGCGCAACGCCCATTCCAACGCACCGTACCACTGCTGTTTCGGTACTGCGATTTCAAAGTTGTCCAGGAATTCATCCACTGATGTCACTCCATCATATGTTAGCAGTTCCCTTGCCTTTGTCGTCATGCGACGCAGTGATCTAATCATCATATTGCGATTCAACGTGGTCACTTCATGCAACTGGTTTTGCCAGCGTTCTACTTCTTCATCTGAATCCAAAGTACAGGAGCTGTCGCGCTCCCATGAGATTCTCCCATCTGCAGTCGGGTTCACCCGATCCTAGCCTCACGCTATTATCTGGTAAATACAATCTAGCTCATCATTACTTTCATCGCCGTGCACTGGTTCAGTGTAACGCGCTCCCTCGGCTGGGTCTAGCGGAACTACTATGCGTAGGGACTTTTTCTTGAATATCATCTTCCGCTTCTTCGGGTTAATGACTCCATTCATATTAGTGGCCCAGTCTATTCCTAGCAATGCAGGATAAGGATTGCTATCATTGACAATCTCTATTACTTCAAAGTCCATCTCTGTGCTTGCGCCTTCAATATCCACTGTTACCCCTTACAACCTCCCCATGGGAAAAATCTTCTGTTGGTTCGCCATTCGCAATTAAATAGGGGACCACTACAATGCGGGCCTGCCCGTGCATTCCCATGTTTGCTTCAGTAACACATTCACGTCAGGTCCCAAATCTAGGATGACCTGATCCATTTCATACTTGCCAATCTGTACCGTCAATCTCATCTCCCTCCCGATGCACAATGTACGCTTCCCCAATTTCCAGACTACGCACGATTCCACTGACCCCACGCACCTGGTGTGATGTAGGTAATGTTCCCTCTGCGGATAGAGGCAACCCCTCTAGCCCTAGAGTGGGTCTAGTCATAGCAATACAAAACAACAACTAATTTCCTTAAAGAGTCATTGTTGAAAGAGCCTACCTCAAACCGGTGTTCGATGGAACTTTCGTTGTACTACTTCAGCAATCGTTTCCTTCTCCTTGATGAGTGATTCACTTGAAACAACACAAGAGAACAACAGAACACATAACAGAGCACAACAATGATCTATTCACTTACAAAGTCAAGGAATCATAAGCTATCAAGTATATTTTACACATGACATAGGAAATCACCATTGATTGTATTAAAATGAATAAAAGCAAAGCTTACAACCAAGCCTTGACGTCACAAGCTTCCTTGAAGGGTACAGCCAGTATGTTTCTTCAAGAATTCACTTTCAAAAGGGTCTCCCAAGAGGTTGATAACTCTCTCTCTCACTCAAAAGCACTAGTACAAGACTAAGGCAATCCACAACCAATTGCTAGACTGTCAATAATTCACACTGCAAACTATCAATCTCACACCAAAACTAGCTAATTTGCTGCAAACCAAAAAACTAGTTGATCATAGCAATGGGGAATGCTTTTATAAGAGGAGGAGACTCCATAAATGAGGGAGAGGGAGCTTATCCTTAAGGGAGGTTTCTCAAAAGGCAGAACCACCATCCCAGAGGAGGAAAGGCAAACTTCCTTAACCCAACAACCAGTTCCAGAACTACCTAGAAGCATTCAGTTCGAACTAATTCACCATCTATGGATCGTCACAAGTCAAACACTAGGACTCAAAGACGACATTGTGGGGCAACAGTGCATTCAGAGTTATCGTCGCAAGAAAGATATTTAGGAATTGCGACGAGCCCTAAAATCCGACCGTCGCAGGGAACATATGTACCCCCGCGATGACGGCGTGATGTTATAGTTCATTACAGGAAATCGTCATAGGCAGAATGAGGTTTACTTGCGACGATCTTAAAACATGGGTTAAAAGGGTCAATATTCAAGATTAAACATCATTTGTCAATCTTCTTTGAATTATTGGGAAGATATGGACACATTTGTTTGAGGTATGACACAGAGAATATGTCACTCAGGGACTGACTTTATTTGATATCAGGGGATACAGGGTCAGTGACAAATTACTGTGTAATAGATGCCCCCTAAATCATGAAGGTCGAGAGAGTGGGAGGGGTGAAATGCTTTACGAAACCATAACCAAACCGGAACACCATCGCTGAGAACCTGCAGGCGCAAGTACAACTGATATCTCTGACAATGAAAGAAATACATGTAGTCTAGGCATGGGCGCAACCATCCAAAAGACAAATAGAATTGGTCTGTGGTATGGATGCAGCCATCTAGTCAATAAGACCATATATAAAAATAGAGGTATGGTCACAGCCATCCAGAAAGACTAAGGCATGGTTGCAACCATCCAATCAAAGAGTCATGTATGCAATCACGAACCAATCCACGCAACCCGAACTTATGTAATGTTAGTCCAGGGTCTTGAATCCCAACTGATCATGGTACAATTTCTAATATGCGAATAGATGTGCTGAAGTCGAGCATACTAGAAAATCGCTTGATTATCGGCCAATGATGTAAACCGTTAACAAGTGCGAGAGAGACCACCAACAATGTAAATGGTTCTCAAGGTACCATTAGTGCAATCCACAAAGTGTGAAGAATGATATGGAGTCGAACACTCGTGGAATCACTCGATTGAAGATCAATAATGCAAGCTTGTCGTCGAGTGCGAAGAACTTGCCATTGAGGCATGCAAGCTCCAAGGTACTGAAAGGAATCTCTAGATCAACTTCCTGGATAATGAGTTGATGTCGACAGGAAGTGACCCATCACAGGAGGGCCATAATGTTTCCCACATCAATGACACGAGACAAGGAACAAGATGAAGATGAACGAGACAAAGAATCAGAGGAGGGTGTAAGGTTGCAAACTGTAGAAGGATTAAACTCTTGAACATATCGGCAACACGACTTCAGAATACAGCAACATTTTGGTACCAAGGGATCGAAGGTCTGGCGGAGATGATAAGGATCAAATGGAATGAGGCAAAATGACAAACCCAAACCCCGGAAGGCCAATGACAATGTGAGGATATCCCAAACCCGGCGAGAGGAAAAAAGTGTCGATGTTTAAGAGTGTTACACAGTAATTTGTCACTGTCTTTGTCCCAGTCCTCCTACTGTGTCATGTGTCCAAAGTTATACATGCTCATATTAGACAAATGCTCTCTGATGTTGCCAAATGACCCACTTTTCCTAAGTTATCTGCCTCATCACGTCTGTTGGTTATATAAATGCGCTGAAGGGCGCTCCTAAACAGTCCAGAAGCATTGCCATCATGGAAGTACACCTGATTCCCAAGATGATCTGATTTTTTGTGCCAGCGTGAGGTCACTTGTAATCTTCAGCGATGACCTGACTAGCTACGTTATTCAATAGCGATGTCAGCGTGGAAGATCAGTTATGTACCCGCGATGATCCAGATTGGGCGAATTTGTTCCAACAGTCAGCCTTCTAGATGACTATAGACCTGGTTGTTGGCATAGTTTGTATCACCCTTCTTTCTCTGGCATGGTTGTTCCGTCATTTGTGCTACCTTCCTTAGAGATAAGCTCACTCTTCCACCTTTCATGAAGACTCCTTCTCCTATTTAAACTCTCACCATTGCTATGTGCTGCTAGTTTTTGGAATGGTTGTTGATAGTTGGCTAGTGGAGCAGTGCTGTTAGTGTTTGTGAGTTTGCTAGATAGCTGGTGTGAGTGTGACAAGTGTGGGATTGTTGATAGATTGAGGAAGGTTGTGAAGTACCCTTAATCTTGTGTAAAACTTGTGAGTGAGAGAGACTTGTATGTTGGGAGATCCATCTTCAAAGAGTGAATGCTTGAGGAACATGTTGGTTGGATCCCTCTGAGAAGGCTTGTGATGTCAAGACTTTGGTTGTAAGCTTACTTTTATTTCATTATTAATGCAATCAATGATGTTTTCCTATGTCTTGTATGTAATGTACTTGATAGCTCATGACTTCTTGAATTTGTGAGTAAATAGATCATTGTTGTTCCAGTTACGTGCTTTGTTGTATTTCCTTTGCATTGTTTCAGGTTGATCACTCATTTGGAGAAGGAAGCGGAAGCTGGAGCAGCGCAACGGAACTCCATCGACCACCGGTTGAGGTAGGCCTCCAACTATGACTGTTTAAGGAAAGCTATTGTTGATCTGTCCTTGTTTGTGACTAGACCCACTCTAGGGCTAGAGGGGTTGCTTCTGTTCGTAGAGGGAACACTTTCCCGCATCACAAATTGGCGACTCCACTGGGGAGCTTTGGCCTTTCCTATTTTCTTGTTTACTCTTGTCTTGATTTTTGTTTTGGTCTCTTTTGAAGTTTTGGGGATTAGTTACCAGTCTTCTGAGTTTCCTGGCCTGATCTGGGAACACCCCTGATTTGGTTGAAGATTTGACTGTTTTTGATTCGGGAGTTTTTGGTTCGCCTATCATTGTTTTGAAAGTCGTCGCAGATTTAATTTTAACAGTCGCACTGTCATCGCGTGATTACGCCTAATAGTCGTGATGGTTCTATAAATCATACCATCGCGGAAAAGTCGTGTACTCCCACGCTGACATCGCTTTGTTGCTGCAGCTAGTGCTTTATCAGCGCTTGTTGCTTGTGTATTACCTGTGCTGATTGTTATAGAGTTGATTTTTTCAATTCTGCTTCCTGAGTCCATCAGTCATGCTAGCCCCTTGCTGTTCTCACTTGTTTTTCACTGTTTATAGGTTGAGGCACTCTCTTGTGAGCTTTGTTGAATGAATCTTGTTTTTCTTGCTTTGTGACCTAGTTTCATTGTTTCAAGTCTTTTGGATCAGTTTTGCTTGGTTGCTTGGTTGCTCAAAGATTCGTTTGCAGCTTGCTGTTGGTTTGATTGAGCCTTCCCCTTTGCTTACTTTTGGTTGATTGTTTAGTGATTGTTATTGGACCAATCTTGGCATTGATTCGATTTCTCTTCACTACCCAGACATAGATTACAATTGTTTGGATCAACCATTTTTCCACATTTGCTTATTGCTTATTTGTTTCTTTTAGATTTAAGAGACATCAAAATCAAAAGGATTGCATTCATTTAGTATACAAAATTGAAAGTGAATTTGCATTTCAAGTTCACATATTGGAAAGCGAATGTTTAAATCTCTCATTAGTAGTATCCGTGCACTTTAGGAATTAATGTCTGGTTGCATTGAGTGACTGTTTTGTTGTCTTGGTTTTCTTGGTTTAGGAATGATCTCTCTACCCTCTCGTAGGTAGGTGCTCATCAAAGAAAAAGGATATTTCATTCATTCTAGCTGCATCCTAGGTTTTGTTATATACATACGGTAAGGCTTGAAAACTGAAACATAATGCAAGATCAACTTTAAAATGAACTGAATAAATCTAACAACGCATTGGAACATAACACACACATTTAGAGTTCTAGGCTAGAGACATGCTCCAACATTGTTAAACCTAGTCACTTTTGTTTTCACTCAAGGTTGGGTGATTCCTCCTTCTGTGACTCAATAGTGGTCTAGCATGGAATTGTGCTCCCATGTACCGTCGAGTATATGATGAGAGACCCCACTAGGTTATCATCCTTTATCCATAGGAAGCCGTGTCTGCCGCCTTACAAGCCGTAACACACACCAAACAAAGCATTCAGGAAGATTAACTACCGTACAGAAAGTCCTTGGTTTTCATATGACTACCAAGGTGTATATGCAGTTTTATGGATTTGTCTGGTAAACCTTTTTGCCTAGTTCTCCAGAGTAGTCACTTTTGTTCCTTTTCAGACTCCCTAAAAGAAAAGGTCCATCTGAGCACTTGTCACTTCAGGCTCATTAAATATTCAAAGGCAACTAGAGTCATATTTTTTTCCTTTTCTCGACTCTTTAAAGATGAAAAGGTCAAGTTCTGTTCCTGTGTCTTAAAATTTATTCAGCCACGATTCACATTTACGCTGTTAGATCTTGTTTGCGTTAGCTTGAGTAGGGTCCTTCCTCGTTAGTTTTCCTAGGATTTTTGAATCATCATCCTGGCAGAATCACTGGTCCCGTCTCCCGTTCCAAGTGACCAAGGGTCTCCTTCTTCTATTGCTCCTGAGGTATCGGTTGTCAGTGATACTCTCCCTGTTATTCCGAGTATCCAACCGATTAACTCTCACGCTCTAGAGGACAAGACTTACGATATTCACTGGAACCCTGTTTGGGAGCCTTCCGAAGAAGATATTCCCAGTACTCCTCCTAGTGTTTCAATCCCAGTGTCTTCTTCTGATATGGAGGACACATCCCCTGTCACAAGTGAAGAATCCATTGCGACGAGCGGTGAAATTCCCACCTCAATGGAAACTGCACCTTTTCGTATCACCCCTCTTGGTGTTATGCTGCCTTTATGCTATAAGGTTTTGAGGGATGTTATGGGTTCTAGGACCCCCCTTACGAGTTCTATGTAGTCTCACACTGTCACTCCGACCTCGGAGTCTTTTATTCCTCAAATTCACAATGTGTCTGTCACTTCAGTCCCGACTATTCCAACTGTCTGTGTGGCTTCTTCGATCCTCGTGGTTAGTGCTGTTACTGCATCCTTAGTTGTGACAGCTGTTGCTGGACCTTCTTCAGGGTCAGCAAATAGAGGCCCATCGGCATCTGTATCCAGAGTTGTTGATCCTACACTAAGTGCCCCACCTTCTTCTGGTTCCATTCCAGCAAGGGGGGCATACGATCAATATTTGCATGCTCTTCAGAATCTGGATCCTCAAAATCCATTTCATTATTATGATTCTAGAGGGGCTCATCTCTATCACCATGGACCCTTGCCACCTCAGCCTACGGTTGAGGTCACGGTCCCATTATCCGTTGCTTGGACCACCACTATTTATGGCGGTGGCCAAGTATCACCTGCACATCTTCAAGGACCACCTTATCAAGGCCAACCATCTTACGCGCAACCTTCTTATGGGCAGAAGTATTATGGACAGTCTTATCCGAGGCAACCTAGAGGCCCACAAGGACAACCCTTCCAGGGACAACCTTCAGCTTCTGGTGGTCCGTCTTTTACCTATTTCGCGCAACCTTCTGGTAATCCGGGACAACCTTACATGCAGTAAGGCCAACCTGGTGTTCGACAAGGCTACCCATTTGGGCAAGTCGGGAAACCTTACGTTTAGCAAGGCCAACCCACTTTCCAGTCTGGTCAACACTTTGGACAAGTTGGTCAGCCTCAAATCCAGTCAGGTCAGCCAGCTATCCAGTCTGCTCAGCCATCCGGTCTATCAGGACAGCCCTCAGTTGTAGGACAACCCAATACCCAGCAAGCTCAACCTTCTGGGCAAATGGGTCAATCTCAATCTCAACTAGTTTAAACTTCTGGCCAGATGGCTTAGCCTCAGTTCTCTCAAGGACATCCATCTGAGCCTGCTGAACCGGGCACTCAAATGATTATTGCTTCTCAAGCTCAACCCAGTTTTCAGACCCAGGCTGGGCTTCATACCCAATCCGGTCTTCAAATGCAAGTTGGGTCCCAACCTCAACCTGCCTATCAGATGCAGCTTGGCTGTCAGGCTCATTTTGGAGCCCAGCCACCTTATGGTTTCCAGCAATCCCAAGGGCAAGCTCAATTTTCCCCATATCAAAATTATCAACAACTGCAGGTGAGTCCTTATCAGAATTACTAGCAACCTTATGTTGCTCCTGCAGGTCAAGTTGGTAATCAATGGAATGCTGGGGGGAAAATCCAGGGTCAGCCATCCTATAACCCCTATGGACAAATTCCCTACAGATAAAACCCTTCTGGGTCAAATCCGTCTGGACAAAATCAATGGGGGCAACCAGCAGCTGGCTGGAACTCTGGTACTACCTCCTACCCACGGCCTCAAATGTCCTTTAGCCCTCAATTACCCTTTTTAGCAACATTGGAATTACCGGATGTGTCCAAACTAACAAATGATCCTATTCTTCATAATCCGTATTGGCCCCCGGTTCCAACTAAGATTCTTGGTGACTATCCCAAATTCGATGGTAAAGCTGGAGAAGATCCCCAAGCTCACATCATGACTTATCATCTATGGTGTTCATCGAATTCGTGGCTTGATGATTCAATCCGGCTCCAACTTTTTCAAAGGACCGCTCTGCTGCTAAATGGTATATTGAGTTATCTTGCGTATCTTTTCAGGATTTTAACTCGTTGGCTATGGCTTTTTTAACTCATTTTCAATTGCCGATTCGATATGAAACGAGCACACACCTCCTGACATCCTTAAAACAGACAACAGCTACGCACATCTCTGATCATATCCATGAATGGAGATGACGCCGCCATTTCATTAAGTTTTGGATTCCCGATTAGCTTCTCATCGACTGGTTCACGACCTCATTTGCCGACCTGATAGCACGGGACATTGCTATGGGGGCATGTGTAACTGAAGAGCAGGCTATTGCACGCGCTCAATACCTTGACTTGGTTTACTCCCAGACTGGTACGCTATATGATTATTTTCCTAATGTCCCGAGACCTGGAACTTCCAAAGCCCCGCCAACACCATTTGTTGATGGTGTCATTGGTTCTGTTAATCCACCTTCAAAGAAAACTTCCACAAACCCTGGGAAGAAAAAGTTGAATGCTCCGAGTGAAAATACTTCTCAGGCGGTATCCCATTATGGTAATACTTCTGAGGTTAATGCCATCCAGTCCACCACAATGGACAAAGCCTCGGAAGGAAAGAAGAAGGGAAAAGGAAAGAATAAAGCTGATCAACCTAAGCAGGATTCCCCTAAGCCTCCACCCAAGGAAGGTGCCAAACGTAAACCCAAGTATCCTTGTCTTATCTGCGATGAGGATCACTATACCAAAGACTACCCAAGGTGGTCTGAAGTTAGTCGTTTGTTGAAAGGTGCTCCTGGGACTCCTGCCGTGCTCAAAGAGCCTTTTCACTTGCAACAAACGCAAATGGTGGCTGATCCATCCCAATCCTCTTCTCCCTTTGGTTCTCAAGTGTTTATGGCCGGAACGATTCCTATCCATATTAGTACTCAGAAAAAAGAGTATCCGTCGCCTGCTGGGAAAGAGCTTGAGGTCCCCTCTAGCACTCCTCCGCCCAGTTCTGGTCCCCTCCATATCGAGAGACCTAGCACTGAGGCGCCCGTCTAACCCCCTCCTAAAGGTGTACTCCGGAAATCTCCTTACAACCCTAATGCTCATGCTGCTAAGCACTATAGCATTGTTGAGGACTTAGCCCAGGCTCTGTCAGCTATGTTCGCCTTAGAAGTTCTCTAGAGCTGCCCCTCTCAGAGGAAGTCCTTGCTATCGGCCATTGGTGGCATAGACCCGACTGACTCGGATATGATTACTTTTGACCTAGAGAGCCATATACCGAGACTACCTCACCAAATTTCCTTCCTCATTCAGGTCATCATCAATTCCAAAACGATTCATCGTACAATCATTGATGAAGGCGCTTCAACTTGCATCGTGTCTATTGCCTGTTGGAAGGCTATTGGTTCTCTGACTCTGAGCCAGTCTCCTACGACCTTGGAAGCCTTTGATGGGAGAGAGTCTTGCCCTTATGGTATACTCCAATGTTTTCCCATTACTCTAGAAGGGAAGACAGTCGAAGTGGAAGTTGAAGTTGTTGATGCTAATCTTACCTACAACCTCCTTCTAGGATGCAGCTGGACATACACCATGCAAGCCGTGGCTTCATTTCGTTTCCCTCATCAGGGGAAGATCATAACAGTAGACTAGCTGTCCTTCTTTGCCTCCTCTTCCGAAGGCAACGTGCCCTTTGTGGAGCATACCTCCATCCCATATGAGAGTGTGGGAGTTGGACGTTTTAAAGATCTTGCTCTGATGGGTGTTTTTTCACTCCCACCTCCTAACGTTGCTCCTATTAATATGATTTATGTTCGTTCTGATCGTCCTCCCTCCCACCGATCAAATAGACTCATGGGGCGATGAGATGCTGTTGAGTCTTGCCGAGCTCAACTATGTCGAAATTGTTACTGCATCGGCTCCACCTTCTGAACCTGCTCCATCGAGCAAGGCTCTCGACTCGTACGCTCATTCCCCTTGGCTTGGAAATGATGCTTCTTCGGATCCTTTAAAGGAAATATTTCCTTCTGATGAAGCCATTATCAAAACCATGTCTCTCGAGGAATTCCCTTGGTTTGATCATCACCATCGTTCCTCGTTTCTCCCTGCCCACCGGGAAATGCTTACCTGTCTCGAGCGGTTTGCTCCTTGTCTCCCATCCCAACCCCTTCAGACACCCATTCAAGTTTATCAAGTGTCTTCTGAAGAAAATATGGGAAACATCATGTAGACCCATCCCATTGACATCTCTGTGAAACCAGGGATTGTCGAGCATATCCATGTTGGAGTAACTTGTACTCCGGAGGAAATTCAGCTCTATATTGAACTTTTTCGTGAATTTCATGATGTATTTGCTTGGTCCTATGAAGAAATGCTCGACATTGATCCTAGCATCGTGGTGCATGAGATACCTACGTATCCAAGTGCTAAGCCTGTTCGCCAACGTCTACGCCCCATGCACCCCCGAAAGGCTGCAGCTATTAAAGCGGAAGTTGAAAAGCTTCTTAAGGTTGGTTTTATTTACCCCATCCCACTCACAGATTGGGTCTGCAATATCATCCCTGTGACTAAAAAACAGGGTACTATTCGAGTCTGTGTTGATTATCGTGATATTAACCAGGCCTGTCCCAAAGATAACTTCCCCACACCCTTCATTGACCAGATCATTGATGAGTGTGCTGGGAGTGAAATGTATTCATTCATGGACGATTTTCCTGGGTATAACTAGATCAACATTACACCCACAGATCAGCACAAGACTGCCTTTATCTGTCCGTGGGGCACTTTCACCTACAAAAAGCTCCCTTTCGATTTGAAAAACGCTGGTGCTACCTTCCAATGCGCAATGTCCTACGCATTCCATGATATTCGATACATTGTGCAGTCATATCTAGATGATCTGCCAGCTCATTCAGCAAAACGCTAGGACCATCCTGCTCATCTTCACGAAATATTTCTCCACTGTCGACACTACCGCATCAGGCTTAATCCTCATAAGTGTGTCTTCTGCGTTGAGTCAGGCAGACTTCTCGGGTTTATCATCTCCTGAGAGGGCATCTGTTTGGATCCCCTTAAAGTCGAGGCTATTCTGAATCTTCCTCCCCCTGCTTCTTTGCAGTAATTGTAGAGCTTGCAGGGAAAAGAGAATTTTTTAAGACGATTCATCCCGAACTATGCCGAAGTGGCTAAAGGTTTCACGCGATTATTAAAGCGAGATACCCCTTTTCATTGGGATGTCGCTGCTCACGAGTCCTTTGAGCATCTCAAGATTCTCCTTGTTTCTGCTCCATTGTTGCATCCTCCAAATTATCACCAAGACTACACTCTGTATTTGGCCACTGCCGATACCACTATTGGCATGGTTCTTGTTCAAGATGATGACGATGACACTGAGCATGTCATATATTATCTCAGCCGCAATCTTCTAGATACGGAAACTCGATATGCTTACATCGAGAAGTTGGTATTGGCTGTTGTTTGTGCCGTCCAACGATTCTGCCATTATATCTTGTTGCGCACTACGACAGTGGTTTCTGATTGCAACCCGATGATGTACATTCTGTCACGTCAGCTACTGGGGGGCAAGTAATCGAAGTGGATCGTTATCCTCCAAGAGTTTGACTTGGAATTCACCACCGCCAAGTCTAAGAAATCCCTTGTCTTTGTTGAGTTACTTTACTCTTTTCCATCGTCTACCGTGCCCTCTCGATCAGAGGACCATATCCCAGACGAAACTCTATTCCTAATTAGCACCCTCGATCCCTAGTACGGGGATATCATTGTCTATCTGCAGACGTCTTCTTTCCGTCCTGACGTGTACAAGGATGCTCGGCGATGGATTCATCATCAGTCTTAGCCCTACCATATCATTTGGGACACCCTGTACCATCTTAGCGCCGACTCTGTCCTCCACCGATGCCTGACATTCAAGGAAGCTGAGCGAGTTTTGAATGACTGCCATTCTAGCGCCTGTGGTGGTCACATGTCTGGATATGCTACTGCTCAAAAGATCCTCCGTGCCAGTTATTTCCAGCCCTCCATATTTAAGGATTGCATTCTTTCCGTCCGCTCCTGTCATGAGTGCCAGATCTACCAACAGAAGATGCATGCACCCCCACCTCCTTTGCACCCTGTTGTTACCATCGGCCCTTTTGCAAAATGGGGCATTGATTATATGAGTTGTAACCCTCACTCGACCGGGGGGCATGGGTATATCATCGTTGTCGTTGATTAATTCACAAAATGGGTCGAGGC
Source organism: Pinus tabuliformis (assembly GCA_031772625.1). Classification (NCBI taxonomy): domain Eukaryota; kingdom Viridiplantae; phylum Streptophyta; class Pinopsida; order Pinales; family Pinaceae; genus Pinus; species Pinus tabuliformis. The sequence continues at coordinate 1,251,186,415 of CM062809.1, forward strand.
GATGCCCACATTATCTGAAGACGGTCACACAGCGGCACAATTTTTGTTTAATCATGTTATCTCACGGTTCGGAGTCCCTCAGGCTATAGTCACTGATCACGATAAGCATTTCTGTAATCACATGATGACTGAGCTAACAACCCAGCTAGGCTTGCAGCATGATAGCTCGACTCCATACTATCCTCAGGCCAATGGTCAAGTAGAATCCATCAACAAGGTTCTAGTTACGATGCTTCAATGTACTGTTGGCATGCACAAGTCTAACTAGCACTTGACGTTGTTCTCTGCCTTGTGGGCCTACCGAACCTCTTTGAAGTATGCCACCGGTTTCACTCCATTTCAATTAGTTTACGGACTGGAGGCTACCCTTCCCATCGACTGCGAGATCCCTTCTTTGAAATTAGCCGTCGAATTACTCCCCAACACTACTCCGATAGAAGAACGCCTTCTTTACCTAGAACGGCTGGACGAGACCCATCAGCTAGCCTCTCTAGCTATCAAAGCACAGAAGAAGAGAGTGAAAACTCACTTTGATCATACTGTCCATCCTCGTTCTTTTGTTGAAGGAGATTTAGTCCTGCTCTATGATCAAGCGAATGATAAGCTAGGGGCAGGAAAATTCGAGCCCATGTGGCACGGGCCTTATATTGTAAAGAGAGTTTTGCAGAAAGGGGCCTACGAGCTAGTTGATTATGAAGGAAATCCTCTCGATAAGCCCTAGAATGGGCTTTACTTGAAAAAGTATTATGCGTGAATTTCATGCACTTTGGTTTGTAGATATGTGTGGTTTTAGCGAGTGTGTTGTTTGTGTTTTCTCATGTTTTTTGGCTTGGTGTGAAGGCGTGATTGCTGCTTATTGTGTCTCTTGCTTCTTATGCAGATGTCTGGTGCACCTTACGTTGGTTTTGTTGATGGTGCCTGCTACGGTACTCGCAACTTGTCCTCTGCGGCGTGGGTGATCTACAATCCTCATGGTGAGTTGATATACCTTCAAGGTGTTTGTTTAGGTTGTACCACGAACAATGTCATTGAATATAGTGCTGTTATTGAGTTACTAACTAAGGTGATTAATCTCAGTATTCATACATTGGTTGTGAACCTGGACTCTTAGCTTGTCGTCCACCAGCTCAATGGGCGATATTCCGTCAGAGACCCTCGGATATTAAGGTTGTATTTACGTGTTAAATTGTTAGAGAGGAGTTTTGATTTCATTACATATCAGCATATTCCACGACGATTAAACACGTTAACTGATGCATTGGCTAATCATGTATTAGACAGACATTTGCGTAACATGTAATCAAAACAGCATACAAGAAGCATGTAAAACACAATAATAAACCATAGGAATATGTATATATATATATATATATATATATATATATATATATATATATATATATATATATATATATATATATCTCGTGTGGCACACCGAGGCACTCAAAAAATAAGTGTACATGTCCCAATAGAGTCTATGTTCTCCATACATCTGAGACACGCGTCTCTCAAAAAAAAAATCACCAGCAGGAAATAAAAGCCTAGGTGTCTACTGCGGTGGGTTATGCTCCCTATAGCATACCATCGCCCGTGCCACTTGCCTCAATAGGCGGTGCACCCTGGGTTCCACTCCTACTGTGTGGATCTGGAACGCTATGGGGACCTCCTTGATCCCCATGTAATCTGGAATCCCTGCTATTAGGCCCTCAAGGTTTCGGGCCACTGTCTCCACCATATCATCAGCTGGAGGAGCCAAGGCTAGTGCTACAATGCCCTGTGCATCCCTCCGTGCCTCTGGAGCCAGCTTGACGGGTCTCACTAGTCCTACATCTGCATACCATAGCGTTCATCATTAGGACATATACATGAAAAATTCAAAAAACATCATAAAAATAATAATGCAAAAAAAATGTGATCAAGTGTCTTACCACCGTCATCCCACTGCTCTCCAGTGGGTAGCTGCATGTCAGGATCTCTGCGGAAGTCCATGTCAACATACAGCCAATCCTCCACGAAGATCGTTTGGCGCTCCAGCCACTCTCGGAACAATGTCCCCCACGCCACTAGTCGTTCGCCACCTCCTCGTGGCATGACGTGTGCCCACCGTGTGGCCCTAGTCTCACGTGGTCTGGGCAAATCCAAATCCATGTCCTATAACTGCAGTGCCGGCACCCACTCTAGCATGAGCGGGACTAAGATGGATCCATAACCAAACTGCTTCATCTCTCCTCGACGGCAGTTGGTGAGTTGCCTCTTCATGTTCGCTGTCACTGTTTCTGCCCAGTTAAACATGGTTGGATTGAGACATTCGAGAGCCAGCCAGAGATGGGTCTTCGAAGCCTCATGTTGGGCTTGGGAGCCCGCTGCCCGTGTCACCATGAAAAGCATAGCACGAAGGACTATGTCATCCACTGTTGGGATTGCCACCTTCCCACTCCTCGTCTTGCATGCCCGTGGGAACACTTGAGCCATCAGCATCTCTAAGGAATCACCCCCGGGTCGTTGTCCCTCTAGAATGGGCCTCTCACCTCGATGGGACAACCCGGTCAAAAAATATATGTTTGTAGCATCAAACTCAATATCCCAGCCTCGGATGATGAATTTCCCATCTGTGGGATTCCAAGCCTGGATCAGTAGCTCTAGTAAATCAGGTTGTGATCGAAGATGCGGAGTTAGGAAGAATTTTAGCAACCACATGCCCGTAATGCATTTCGGCACCCCACATCGGCGAAAGCTTCTATATCATTGTCATCATGCATCCGCTCTTGCTAGACAATTTCCATTGTCACCTGCATGATGAGAAAAGTTGAATTAGCACTTCGTTTACCGAATTCAACGCGTACTTTGCATAAAAAATAAGTTCGCGTCGTCATCGCATCTGTTTTTAAAACAAACGCGATGACGCGAGGTCTCTAGTTCATTTTTTCGTGATCATCGCGGGAGTACACCACTTTTCTGCAATGATCAGAGCGCACTATGTGTCACTTTTTTCGGTCATCGTGGACCCGAAGGCTATAACCACGATGACCGAGCGGCGGAATTCGGTCCAAAAAACTGCCTAAACGAACACATTTAACGTTCAAATTCATGGAAGAAGGTATGAAATTGAAGCGCAGGGCAAGGACTAATTACCTGGAACCAATTTTAGGGTGAATGATGGACAAACAAGGCTGAATTTAGCTCACCAACCTCGATGCTCCAAAACGCTTCACAGTGCAATGAACAATAACTATGGTAAAAATGGTTGGATTAACCCCTTTTTATAGTAATTTTTGGGAATTTAAAAATTATATTTTGTAAATGTGGGTTTTTTCTCATTTTTGTCACATGGTTAGTCAAAATGTGTTTTTTTAACTATGTTTCTATGTTTATTGTTCATTTTATATCAAACGGGTTCACGTTTGACGTACTTTGCGCAGAGCTTCAAGTAGTGGAATTGTGTCAGTTTCGTGAGCACTTGATCCGAAAAAGTCGTCTTTAAGCTCTTTTCCAACTTGAAAAATGAAAAGATAGCCGAGTTTTTCCTCTTGACTTGTTAAAAGAAATAAGAGGCGGCCGCCTTTAAGCTCTTTTCCGACCGTGTAAACACGAAAAGATTGCCGGGCCTTTGTCATTTCAAGCTCGTTATTGGTTCCGAAACGATTAGATTCCGACCGCTTTTCTACTTTTTTGAGTCAAAGTCACTAGTTATGAAAAGTACTCCTCGATCATAATGGTCAGGCGGTTCTTTCGAGTATCGTTTTATACTTTTTCGGGCTCGAGAGACACAAATTTATGAAAAAGGACCCCCCTGGAGTTTTCTTTTCCGTGTCTTTTTCAAACTCTCTAAACATGAAAAAGACTCCGAGTTTCACCTATGTCGGACTCATTAAACCCTGACGACATTGGACTCATCACCATGACGAGACTCGAGCTTCTCCTTCCTAGGGCTCGTTAAAATATTACTAGGTTGGACTCAACAGCAGGTTTATCATTGATTGTCTATGGCAGCTAGTCACTCTTGAACATCAACACTTTTGCTTCTTGTTGGGTTGGGACATCCATACATCGTCATTTTGCCTTCCACAGGTTTGGGTTATCATTCTAGCCTCACTCCATCTGATTCATGCTGTCTCCATCGAGCCTCTGATCCCTTGGTGCCTGAATGCTGCCACCCCCCCTTCGGAGTCGTGTCGCCGACATGTTCAAGAGTATAATCCTTTTGCAGTTTACACCCTCGCCTTCTCCTCTGATACTCTATTTCGCCATCTACCACTTGTTCCTTGTCTCGTGTCGTTGATGGGGGAAACATTATGGCCCTCCTACGATGGGTCGTATCCTGTCGACATCAGCTCATTATCCAGGAGATTGATCTAGAGATCCCCTTTGGTACCTTAGAGCTTGCATGCCTCAATGGCAAGTTCTTCGGACCTAACGGTCGAATTTCATCATTGGTCATCGATTGGGTGATTCCACGAGTGTTCGAATTCAACTCCTTTTTCACACTTCATGGATTGTGCTAGTTAATACCTTGAGAACCATTGGCATTATTGGTGGTTTCTCTCGTGCTTGTTAACGGTTTCCATCATTGACCGGTAATCAAGCGATTTTCTATCATGCTCGACCTCAGCACATCTAATCACATGTTAGGATTTGTAATATGATTGGATGGGTTCAAGACCCCAAACTCAGATTACATATGTTCGGGTTGCGTGGATTGGTTTATGATTACATGACTCATTGATGGATGGCTGAGACCATACTTGAGTCAGCTGGATGTCTGCGTCCATACCACAGACATAGTTCATATGTCTTTTGGATGGCTGTGCCCATGCCTAGACTACATGTACTTCATTATCAGAGATATCAGTTGTACTTGCATGCAGGTTCTTCTAGATGGTGTTCTAGCTCAGTCAGTTTCGTAAAGCATTTCACCCCTCCCACTCTCTCGGGCTTCATACTTTAGGGGGCATTTGTTACACAGTAATTTGTCACTGTCTTCATCCCAGTCCTCCTACTGTGTCATGTGTCCAAAGTTATACATGCTCATATTAGACAAATGCTCTCTGATGTTGCCAAATGACCCATGTTTCCTAAGTTATCTGCCTCATTGTGTCTGTTGGTTAAATAAACGCGCTGAAGGGTGTTCTTGAATAGTCTAGAAGCGCTGCCATCATGGAAGTACACCTGATTCCCGTGATGGTCCGATTTTTTGTGCCAGCACGAGGTCACTTGTAATATTCAGCGATGACCTGACTAGTTACGTTATTCAATAGCGATGTCAGCACGGAAGATCAGTTATGTACCTGCAATGATCCAGATTGGGCGAATTTGTTCCAATAGTCGGCCTTCTAGATGACTCCAGACCTGGTTGTTGGCATAGTTTGTATCGCCCTCCTTTCTCTGGCATGGCTGTTCCGTCATTTGTGCTACCTTCCTTAGAGATAATCTCACTCTTCCACCTTTCATGGAGACTCCTTCTCCTATTTAAACTCTCACCATTGCTATGTGCTGCTAGTTTTTGGAATGGTTGCTGATAGTTGGTTAGTGGAGCAGTGCTGTTAGTGTTTGTGAGTTTGCTAGATAGCTGGTGTGAGTGTGACAAGTGTGGGATTGTTGATAGATTGAGGAAGGTTGTGAATTACCCTTAATCTTGTGTAAAACTTGTGAGTGAGAGAGACTTGTATGTTGGGAGATCCATCTTCAAAGAGTGAATGCTTGAGGAACATGCTGGCTGGATCCCTCTGAGAAGGCTTGTGATGTCAATACTTTGGTTGTAAGCTTACTCTTATTTCATTATTAATGCAATCAATGATGTTTTCCTATGTCTTGTATGTAATGTACTTGATAGCTCATGACTTCTTGACTTTGTGAGTAAATAGATCATTGTTGTTCCGGTTACGTGCTTTGTTGTATTTCCTTTGCATTGTTTCAGGTTGATCACTCATTAGGAGAAGGAAGCGGAAGCTGGAGCAGCGCAACGGAACTCCATCGACCACCGGTTGAGGTAGGCCTCCAACTATGACTGTTTAAGGAAAGCTATTGTTGATCTGTCCTTGTTTGTGACTAGACCCACTCTAGGGCTAGAGGGGTTGCCTCTGTCCGCAGAGGGAACACTTTCCTGCATCACAAAGAGTGACTAGCTGCTGTAGGTAACCAATGGTATATTTCCAAATTCCCCCCCACCATTGCTGGCGAGTACCCCAATTATTTCTGAAAAACAAGCTTGAAGGGGATAGCATATGCTTGTGATATAAGTTCATCCTTCGGAAAAATCCAACCGAGTGAAATTTTAATGAGCCCTAGGGAGGAGAAGCTCAGGTCTCATCATGGTGACGAGTCCAATGTCGTCAGGGTTTAACAAGTCCAACATAGGTAAAACTCAGAGTCTTTTTCATGTTTAGAGAGTTTGAAAAAGACACAGAAAAGAAAACTCCAGGGGGGCCCTTTTCGTAAGTTTGTGTCTCTCAAGCCCGAAAAGGTAGAAAACATTACTTGAGAGAACCGCTTGACCATTTTGGTCAAGGAGTAATTTTCGTAAATAGTGTTTCTAGTCTGAAAAAGTAGAAAACTTACTAGAGACATGACGTTTCGTAACCAGGAACGAGCGTGAAACTACAAGAGCCTGACCATCTTTTCATTTTTAAATGGTCGAAAAAGAGCTGAAAGCAGACCTCCATTTTTATTCTCTTTAACGAGTCAAAAAGGGAAAAATATTCGGCAATTTGTTCATCTTTTATGAGTCAAAAAAGAGCTTAAAGAGAACTCGTGAGAAATTTTCGCGGTATTTACCAAGCATGTGTTGATCAGTACCTGCATCCAACATACCTGTTCCTGCACAGAGAAACCCAGGCATAATACCCATTCCACAAGGATACATGATTAATGTTTGAAAACCTAAGTCAAAAAACCTAAAAACCATAACCAAAAACCCTAAAAACTATATTAAAAACCCAAAAAACTATAGTTAAAGCCCTAAATTTCAAAAAAGAGGCTATAACAAGTCATATGGTAAAACATAATTTACTTTGTTTTATTTTTCACTGTGGTAAAACTCAAAACAACGCATACCTTGCGAATTTGGGTGCCGATTTCCAGAGCTATGGTGATTCATTGCATTCCAAACTCTCTCCAAGTAAGTATTCTACCTTTGCCTTTGTGTTTTGAGTGCATTTTAACTATAATTGCCATGTTTTGGCTGAGTTTGGGAAGAATTTTTATTTCAAAGATTCGCCTCGGTCGTCGTAGATTCTCCCCTCGGGGTTGCGATGACCGCAAATTCCCAATAGGAAAAGATCGGCATCGTTGCAGGAGAGTGATGTACCCCTGTGATGATCCGATAAATTGTGAACTATTCTAATTAGACCATCGCAACTGTTTTAGAAATAATTGCGACGAGCGCAGAAAACACAATTTTTTTTTACACCATTGTACACCATTGTAGCATATAAAAATGGATCAAACAATTTCTAATAAGAGGATGTTTGTATGTGTAGGGTAAAAAATTGCGTTTTCGTGTCAAGAAAGCACACATGATGTAGATGACGAGAGAGGGGCAACTGATCCTCATTGCTTGCAGGTCCTCCAGAACTGTGGTCTGCTCAAATTCTTCCTCACGCCGCTATTAAGAGCACAATTAGACCTCTTAGAATTCTTAATTCGATCATGGAACCCAACAGAGGGTAAATTCATCATCTGAGGGCAGGAGGTTGAGTTTGATTGCATAGACATATATTTTCTTACTGATTTATCACGACGAGGGGAAAGACCCTGCATGGGTAGTGTGCGGATCATTGGAGAGTCCTTAGACATGCTAATTGCACGAGCGTGCCTAGGGGCACAAAAATCACCCACTAGTGGTAAATTACAGATTCCAATAGTGAACGACCTGTCATTGCATGTATTATTGTTCATGATCATGAGAGCAATTGGTTCTTAGGCGCAACATGAGGTAAATAAAACACAACTGTGGCTAGCTTTAGATTGCCTCAATCATCCATGTTTCACTGGGTAGAAGCAGTGTCTCTAAACATGAAGAGGCAGTTGACTAAATGCCAAAGAGGTGAGATGAAGCAGTTCAGGTACGGGTTGATTCTGATACCACTCATGCTGGAGCAGGTGCCCATACTTTCGTTATAGGGCATGTGTGTAGGGTGGTCCGGACGACAGGAGTCCCGAATCACTCGGTGGGCCCATGTGATACCGCGAGGAGGCAGCGGCCAGCCAGTATCCTGGGGTCTTGACTTCATGGAGTGCCTGCATCGTCAGCAGGTGGTGGTTGAGGATTGGCCTTATGCAGGGATGGATTTAGGGGAGACTCGAACATGTTGCTTCCACTTGGAGAGTAGTGGGACGAGAGAGGTAACATACTTGGGTTGACCGCCAAACTTTTATATTTTAGTTTTTTATGTTTTTGGATTTTAAATGTATATGCCCTTATAATTATTCTCAATTTTACAGATGTTGGACCTGAGAGACCGGTGGGTCTCGCTCCTACGGCTTGGAGGGAGAACAGAGAGCTTGCCCTGCCACCTCTAGGTGGAGATGCGGAGGAGGAGATAGCCCAGAACTTGGAGGGCTTAACCGAGGGGATCCCTAATTACCAAGGGTTCGAGGAGATCCTGAGATAGTACCAACGACACACCGCGGGTGTGTTGAACATGATTCATAAACTGCTCAGACGAGTAGTTCAGGCGGTGGTGTGTTATAGAGAGCAGCACACAGAGTAGTCTCCTAGGTTTCCTTTTCTGGTGTTTTGAGAGACATGTGTCTCAGATTGTAACCTGAACATATACATTATTTTTTGAGTGCCTCGGTGTGCAACACATGATATACAACTATCTATGTTTTATTATTGCGTCTGAATACTTGCATATAATGTTTTTTATAAATTGCGTAAATGTTTGTCTAATACATGATTTTCCAATGCATCAGTTAACGTATTTAGCCTTCTAGGAATGTGTTGATATGTGATATAATCAAAATTTCTTTCCAATAAGTGAACATGTAAATACAATCTTAAAATTTGAGGGTTTTTGATGGAATAATGCCCGTTAAGTTGAAGAACAACAAGTTGAGAGTCCAGATTCACAATCAATGCACGAATATTGAGGTCAACAGCATCAGCCAATAACTTAATGACGACACTATATTCAGCGACATTGTTCGTGGTATACCCTAGACAAACACCTTGAAGGTCTACTAACTCATTGTGAGGATCCTAGATCACCCATGCCACGGAGGAAAGATTCCGAGTACTGCGACAAGCACTGTCAGCGAAACCGATATAAGGTGCAACAGACATCTGCACAAGAAGTAAAAAGACACAATAAGTGGAAATAATGCTTACACACCAAGCCAAACACGTACACACTAAAAAACACACTTATGTACATGACAGATGCATGAAAGACTCATGCATAATATTTTTTAAGATAAAGCCCATTCCAAGGCTTATCTAAAGGGTTTTCTTTGTAGTCAATTAGCTCATAGGCCCCTTTCTGCAAAACACGTTTCACAATATAAGGCCCATGCCACATAGGTTCGAATTTGCCTTCCCCCAGCTTATCATTCGCTTGATCGTACAGCAGGACTAAATCTCCCTCGATGAAAGCATGAGGATTAACAGTCTGATCGAAGTGAGTTTTCACTCTCTTCTTCTGCGCTTCGATGAATAAAGAAGCAAGTCAACGTGTCTCGTCTAGCCGCTCTAGATAAAGAAGACATTCTTCTACAGGAGTAGTATTCGAGAGTAATTCGACAGCTAACTTGAGAGAAGGTATTTCACATTCAATCGGAAGGGTAGCCTCCAGACCATAAACTAGTTGAAACGGTGTGAATCTGATTGCATCCTTCACTGAGGTACGGTAGGCCCATAAGGTGGAAAACAACATCAAATGCCAATTAGACTTGTGCATTCCAATGGTACGCTGAAGCATTGTAACCAACACCTTGTTGATGGCTTCGACCTGGCCATTGGCCCGAGGGTAATAAGGCGTTGAACTATCGTGATGCAAGCCTAACTAGGTTGTTAACTCAGTCATCATATGACCACGGAAATGAGAACTGTGATTAGTGACAATAGCCTGAGGGACTCTGAATCGAGTAATCACATGATTGAATAGGAATTGCATAGTTGTCTTACTGTCATTGGACAATGTAGGCATCACTTTAGCCCATTTTGTAAAATAATCGATGACAACGATAATATACCCATGCCCCCCGGCCGAGCGAAGGTTACAGGTCATAAAGTCTATGCCCCATTTAGAAAAAGGGCCAACGATAATGACAGGATGCAAAGGTGACGGTGGTGCATGCATCTTCCATTGGTAAATTTTGGCACATGTGGTAGGAATGGACAACGAGAATTCAATCTTTAAAAATAGAGGGCCAAAAGTAACCAGAACAGAGGATTTTTTGGGTAGTAGCATAACCAGACATATGACCACCACATGCGCTAGAGTGGCAGTCATTCAAGACCCTTTCAGCTTCCTCGAACGTCAAACAATGATGGAGAACTGAATCAACACTGAGATGGTACAAAGTGTCCCCAATGATACGATAAGGCTGAGAATGGTGGCGAATATGTCGTCGAGCATCCTTAGACAAATCAGGATGGAAAGAAGATGTTTGGAGATAGACAATAATGTCACCATACCAGGGGTCGAGGGTACTGATCAAGAAAAGAGTGTCGTTTGGGATGCGATCCTCTATCCGAGAGGGAGCGGTAGTAGATGGTAATGAGAAAATCAACTCAACGAAGACAAGTGACTTCTTAGACTTGGTGGTAGTAAACTCCAAATCGAACTCTTGAAGGATAACGGTCCATTTTGAGTATTTGGCCCCCAGCAATTGACGTGACAAGATGTACGTCATCGGGTTGCAATTGGAAATCACGGTCATCGTGCGCAACAAAATATAATGACGGAAACGTTGGACAGTGTGAACGACTGCCAAAGTGAGCTTCTCGATATAAGCATATTGAGTCTCAATGTCAAGGAGGTTGCGGCTGAGATAATAGATAACGTGTTCGGAACCATCGTCATTGTCTTGAACTAAAACCATGCCAATAGTGCTATCAGCAGTAGTGAGATAAAGAGTATAGTCACGATGGTAATCAGGTGGACGAAATAAGGGAGTAGAAACAAGAAGTGTCTTGAGTTGCTTGAATGACTTTTGCGCAGTGTCATCCCAAACAAAGGGAGTGTCACGCTTAAGGAGATGCATATAACCTTTAGTAATCTCGGCGTAGTTAGGGATAAAATGACGTAGGAAATTGGATTTTCCCTACAAACTCTGCAATTGATGTAAAGAAGCAAGAGGCGGGAGATTCAATATAGCTTCAACTTTGAGGGGATCTAGAAGAATGCCCTCTTTAGAGACGAAAAACCCGAGAAGTCTGCCAGATTCGATGCAAAAGACACACTTATGTAGATTGAGACGAATACGATAATGTCTACAGTGAAGAAAAATCTCGCGGAGGTGGTTTAGATGGTCAGAACGCTTAGCTGAATGAGCCGGAAGGTCATCCAGATACGGCTAAACAATGTGTCAGATGTCATGAAATGCATAGGACATTGCTCGCTGGAAGGTGGCACCGACATTCTTAAGGCCAAAAGGAAGCTTCTTGTAAGCAAAGGTACCCCACGGGCAGATGAAGGCAGTTTTGTGTTGATCGGCAGGTGAAATATTAATCTGGTTGTAACTAGAAAAGTTGTCCATAAATGAGAAAATCTCACTCCCAGCACAATCATCGATGAGCTGGTCGATAAAGGGCGTAGGATAATTATCCTTTGGACACACGCGATTGATGTCGCGGTAATCAACACAAACCCTAATAGTGCCCTACTTTTTGGTCATAGGGACAATATTAGAGACCCAGTCAGTCAGTGGGATAGGGTAAATGAACCCTGCCTTGAGAAGTTTTTCAACTTCTCCTTTAATAGCTGCGACTTTTCTCGGGTGCACAGGGCGTAAATGTTGTCGAACTGGTTTGGCACCAGGATACGTAGGGATCTTGTGTACCACAATACTAGGGTCAATACCAGGCATTTCTTCATATGACCAAGCGAAAACTTTGCGAAATTCTTTGAAAAGGTTGGTATATAGTTGAATCTCCTCGGGAGTATAGGTAACTCCAATGTGAATATTCTCGACAATCTCTATTTGGACAGAGATGTCGATGGGCATAGTTTGCGTAATATTCCCCATATTGCCTTCAGAGAAAGCTTCATGAATCTGAATAGGCATCTGAAGTGGCTAAGAGGGAATATAGGAAGCAAAGTTCTCTAGACAGGTAGTCATGGCCCTAGGGCTTGGGAGAAACGAGGAATGATGGTGATGAGTGGACCAAGGAGGATCCTCAAAAGACATAGTCTCTAAAATTGCTTCATCAGAAGGAAAAGTCTCCTGTAACGTATCTGAAGAAACAACATCTCCAAGCCAAGGGGATTGCACATAGGTGTCGAGATCTGCTCAGTGGAGCAAGATCAGAGGATGAAGCCGATGCTGAAACAATTTCTACATAGTTTAGTTCGATGGGACTCAATGGCATGACGTCACCCTAGGAGTCTACCTGATTGACGGAGGGAATGAACCAAGGATCATAACAGATAGAAATCATGTTAATGGGGGCGATGTTGGGAGGTGGGAGCGAAAAGAGACCCATAAGAGCAGGATCTTTGAAGAGTCTAGCGCCTACACTTTCATAGGGAACAGTGGTATGCTCCATAAACGGAAAGTTGCCATCAGAAGAATAGGAGGTGAAGAAAGATAGTTGATCAACCGTGATGACTTTCCCTTGGTGGGGAAAATGAAGGACATAGAATAGAGATGAGGCCACAACACACATGGCATATGTCCAGCTTTGACCTAACAAAAGGTTGTAAGTCAAATTTGTGTCAACAACTTCGACTTCAACCTCAACTGTCTTCCCCTCTAGAGTGATAGGAAAGTACGGGAGGATACCAAATGGATGGGAATCTCTTCCATCGAAGGCTTCCAAAGTATTAGGATATTGACTCAACGTCAGGGAACCAATAGCCTTCCAACAAGCAACAGACATGATGCAAGTGGAGGTGCCCTCATCAATAATAGTATGATGAATATTCTTCGAGTTAATGATGACTTGAATGAGGAAAGCAATCTGATGAGGCAATCGTGGTACATGATTGCCAAGATTGAAAGTGATCAAGTCTGAATCGGCTGGGTCAATGCCACCAATGGCTAATAACAGAGACTTCCTTTGGGAGGGACAACTCTGGAGGACTTCCAAAGCAAACATAGCCGAAGGGGCTTGGGCTAAGTCCTCAACAATGCTATAGTGCTGCGTGGCATGAGCATTGGGGTTATAAGAATATTTCTGGAGCACACCCTTGGTAGGAGGTCAAATGACTGACTCAGTGCAAGTCCGTTCACTATTGAGAGGACCAGAACTAGATGAAGGAACATTTGAAGGGACTTCAGGTTCCTTACCGGCAGGTGGAGGATATTATTTCGATCAAGTACTTATATGAATGGGAATAGTCCCAGCCAAAAAAACTTGAGAGCCAAAAGTTGAAGAGGACTGAGGTTGATCGACCACCATTTGGGTTTATTGACAGGGAAAAGGCTCTTTAAGCACAACAGGAGTTCCAGGAGTCCCCTTAAGCAAATGAATAACCTCAAACAGTCTAGGACAGTCTTTAGTGTAGTGATCCTCATCACAGATGAGACAAGGGTACTTGGGTTTGCGTTTAGTACCATCATCGACCAGAGGCTTAGGAGGGCCCTTCTTTGGTGGATCGGCTTTATTTTTTCCTTTCCCATTTTTCTTACCTTTCGAAGCTTTATCTGCCATGGTGGACTGGACGGCATTGACTTCAGAAGTTTTACCAGTATTAGATGTGGCCTGAGAAGCATTTTCACTAGGAACAATAGATTTTGGCTTCGCAAGGGTCATGGAAAACTTTCGGGAGGATGAAGCAACGGAACCAATAACACCGTTGACGGATGGCATTGACGAAGCCTTAGTAGTTCCGGGTCGCGAAGCGTCAGGCAAGTAATCATACAACGTACCAGATTGGGAATAAACCAAATTGAGGTACTGAGCATGCATGATAGCTTGCTCTTCAGTAACACATGCCCCCATGGCAATATCTCGGGCTATCGGACCAACAAACGAGGTAGTAAACCAGTCAGTCAGAAGCTGATCAGGGATCTAGAACTTAATCAAATGACGATGTCTTCGCCATTTGTGAATATGATCGGAGATGTGCATTGCTGTGTCCTGTTTTAGAGAAGTAAGGAGGTGTGTTCTCGTTTCATAACGAATCGGAAACTGAAAGTGGGTAAGAAATGCCATCGCAAGCGAATTGAAAGCCTGGAAAGTTCCATGAGCAAGCTCAATATACCATTTCACAGTGGCAGTGGGAGTCCATTGGAAAAGATGAAGGCGGATAGAATCTTCAAGCCATGAGTTAGATGAGAACCATGAGTGATAAGTCATGACATGCGCTTGAGGGTCCTCTCCTGACTTACTGTCAAATTTAGGACAATCACCGGGAATTTTGGTCGAAACTGGTGGCCAATATGGATTATGAAGGATTGGATCGTTCGTTAGCTTGGACACATCAGGTAGTTCCAAGGTTGCCAGGAAAGATAATTGAGGATTAAAGGACATCATAGGCTTATGATAAGATTCTGTTACACAAAAATATCGTCACCATGATTATTTGCAGTCAGTATGGGTCTATCATCACTTGTACTGTCCTCCTGAGCAAGTCTAAGACCTCAGCTCTTCAAATCAAGCTTTGGAAATGGGAGAAAGACATTAAAAATCAATGTAACTCTGGTTCCGCACTTTCTCTCATGGTCACCTGCGGGCCCGCACCTTATGTGTACAAAAGCTGCGTACCCACCCACTCTGTCCCTAACGGTGTAGGTGCGGACCCCTGTGAAAGTCAAAAGGCGCAAGTTTTATCTTAAAAAACTCACTTTGGGTTAATTCTAGAGTTTTCTAGAAGGAATTTTGACATGGATTGTTCGCTCTGAGGTGGTTCATGCATCCCAAAAGAGAAGGAGCTAATCCCTTGACTAAAGGAGCTATCCCTTTGAAGGAGGACCTAGTAACTTCCCTCCATTGCACTATAAATACAGGCATTGGGGTGAGGACTAGGGAGGTTAGAAGCTGAACATTTTGAGGGTAAATGCTGGTGAAATTAAGACTTCCTAGTTGAGCTTAAGAGGAGAGATCACATACCTTTTTGGCTTCATTGGGGAGTGAGTGAAACTTGTCAAAGTAGAGGAGACTTCTTGTTGGACCCTGGGAGGAGCTTGTACAACGTCAAGGCAAAGGTTGTAAAGTTCTTCTTCTTTTGAATTAATAAAATAAAACTCATTTTTCTCAACAAGTATCTTATGTTATTTGTTTCATGGACTCCTTGACTTTCATGTTAAATATGTTTTATGCAATTGGCTTTTCAGGTGCTATTTAATTTGTTTTCCTTGTTTGTGTTTGCAGATTCGCGAAAAGGAGCTCATTTGGATCAAAGGAGCGAGGGCATCCACAAGCTTGCGTTGGACCAAAGGTAGGCCCTAAAAACACTTGTTTGCTATTGTTTATTAAAGCATATTTAGAGAAAGATAGTGTCTGGTTGGTTTGCTTGTCATTAGGTCTTCTTTAGATTCTAGGAAGGTCTATCTTGTCCACAAGATCGACTCATTCCGTGTGACAAAATGGCGACTCCGCTGGGGACTTGATTGTTTTCCTTGTTTATACTTTGACCTGAGAAACTGTATTTTGTGTTACTGTTTTTGACTTGATGATTGTGGGATTGGGTGAATTTAGTTAATTTTGAGTCAATTTTTATTTTTCATAGTTTTGGGAGAAGTATGCACCCTCTGAGTTAAGCACAGTGCGTACCTATACGCATTTTTTCTTTGTGCACAGAGCGTGAACGCACTTGTGTAAACAGGCTGCCTGCGTACCCTGTCAAAAATTTGAGAAATTTTAAATTTTTCTCTTTTTTATCAATTTAGAATTTGTTTATAGGTTTTAGCCATTGCCCAGACCTGCTTGTTCCCTATCAAAAACTTTCCTTGGTTTAATTTCATTAGTGTTAGGGTTTTAGGTGGAATTCCTAGGAGTTTTGCTTGTTGGGCTTGTTTTTCGTTTTTGGTTGTGTAGTGGCTCTGAGCTTAGAAGCTGTAGGGACCTCAGATTACCTTGGTGTCTACCAACCTTCTTATGAGTCTGACCATTTATGAAATCTCCCCTTGTTGAGGAATCCGCTTTGTGTTTTCTCATTTCAAAATTTCGAAAAACTTGTATTTGAAAGTTTGGATTTTCATTTTTAAAAAGAAAACGAAAGATTGGTTGTTTTTTGACTAATTGTGATTCTGCATAAATTAGTCCTTAGCTCACATTTAGCTAAGTAAAACATCCTCAAAAAGACACTTAGTAGGCTTTGACTTCAAGTAGCTTTTTATAGTTTGTAGCTCTCAAAGTTAGTCATTTTCATTAGTTTTGAGTGTTTTATTTACAAAATAAATAAAAAAATCTCTTTTGAAAAAAAGTTTGTTTTTTGTAGTGATTGAGTGCTTTGAAATGAAAAAGGGAAATTTTTGTGAAATAATTAGTTGTCTCATTTTGAGTGCTTTGGAAAGGAAAAAGCTCTTCTTTTAATTTGTTTAATTGAGAAAGATTTGTGTTTACAAAGTATTTGCATTCTCAAACTCTTTCTTAGTTTAGAAGTTCATCGAAGAGAAACGATTGTTTAAATCATCTTAGGTGCATCTTTTTAGTGATTTCGAGTCAAGTCTTTACACCACGAGTTTGATCTCCACCACCTCTTGACTTAAACAACAACCAGTCAAATTAACACTTAAAGTAAAATTCACCTAGTAACATTTTATTTCTAGGGCTCTGATACACCAACTTAGCTTAGGCTAGTGTCTTGGAGTAGGAGAGTAATTAACTCTCCAAGACAGTAAAAACAAACAAGTAGCTGTATCTTGTGGTAGGAAGAAATCCAATTGTTGCATTTATGCTCTGGGAAAGCTCCTCTTAAAGGAGAAGCACGAGATCGTGTCTGAACCAGTGTGGGAATCAATCCTTCCTCATTGGGAACGACGCCAGATATTCACGTATTAAAAACGGTAAACCTCAGATTAACCATTGTCGAGGAGCCTGGGGTCACTTGTTGGTAAACCTTGGATTATGTCAAGGAGCCTTCAAGGGGATTGAGCTTGCTACTCTGCCCTTGCGTGCGTATCGGATCGTAGACTGTTCCCCCAGGTGTATTTGTCTCAATTGGTAACCTTAGTGGCCATATTCTTTAGGATTCTTCCTAAGGTGACAATGGTGGGAAGATCCCACTGTACATGGAGCAGACGTCGGCTAGACTCACTTGGATTTTCTAGGGGGTTCACTTCACTCGAGATGGTTAAGTGGAGGAACTTGGTCCAGTCTATTCATTAAGCAGGTTGCCGGGGTAACTGTTCCAACTGCCATTTCTGTACTGAATTCTGCGACGTTGGATTTCATCACCAACTAGTGTTTTCGGTCCAGAAAGTTACTGTTTGTGTGTGTTTGATCTCTAGATTCTTTAGGCGTGTGATTCAAATTTGTTTGGTTCTTCAGAGGCTTTAGGTGTTTTTCATTGAAATTTTACTTTGTTTGCGTGTGAAGTAGTTAAAAGTTTTTAACTGTGGCTGAATTACCAAGACAGTCCTGTAGACTTCGGGGCCAGTCTCCTAAGTTTGTAACCGTGGCTGATTTACTGAGGAAGTCCCGTAGACTTCGGGGCCAACCTCCTGAAGAAGTCCCGATCCAGCTTGAAGGCTTGAAAGTCCTCGTAACTCCTAGTGGTAGTAAATTTGGGTCACCTGAAGAAGGAGAGTCTTCTTTGGTTGTACATCCTGATTACCAAACTCTAGTAATGGGTTACGATCCGCAATCGATTTCAGTTTCCGAACTTGCTGGTAGCTTTTCATCTACTAGTGATATAAGTGAAGAACCTGAGATATCTGAACCTGTTACTCCAACATCGGGGTTTGTCTCTCCAACTTTTAGTGGTCCTGATTCACCTAGGGTAGAAAGAGTAATTACCCAAGATCTTCCTTCTGGACTTATCGCTATTGAAGAACTTGCTCCGGAAGAAGAAATAGGCATCCCTATCCCTGAAAATCAACTTGTTCTTGATCTAAGGGAGCGTGAATCAATTTTTTACAGTCCGCCTAGGAGTACTACTTGGTATCTTTCTTTGACTAATTATTTGGAAAACCCAGGGTTAAGTTTTTCACCACCTCGTGCTCCTTATCATCCTAGAGGTTTTTATACTCCCGTAAATATGTCAGGTCAGTCATCCATGTTTACTCAATCACCTGAATCTTTTTTGTACGGCGGTCCTTCTGTTCCCTCTGGGTATCAGTCACTTTCTTGTACTTTTTCGGGAGCATCTCCTCAACCCATTGAGCAAGGGTTATTAACTGGAAGCAATGGTACAAAGCCATTGAGCGTAGAAGACATTCTTATGATGACAGGTTCTATTCCCAATTCTCAACCTCAAGGTGGCCAGTTACCGCCTAGGGGGCAGCCTCAGTTAACGCCTGGGGGGCAACCTCAAGGTACACAATTTGCATCTGGGGGGCAACCTCAAGGACAGTACGTACCTACGGTACAGTACGTTCCTCAAGGTCAACCCCAGACTCAATATGTACCCCAAGGTCAACCCCAGTATCAATTTATCCCTCAAGGTCAACCCCAGTATCAGTACGTGCCTCAAGGGTATCTACCCCAAGGTCAGTTCTCGAATCAAGTTTTCCAACCACCCCAAGGTCAATCTTATGT
The DNA here is from genome assembly GCA_031772625.1 of Pinus tabuliformis. NCBI lineage: Eukaryota > Viridiplantae > Streptophyta > Pinopsida > Pinales > Pinaceae > Pinus > Pinus tabuliformis. The sequence continues at coordinate 1,251,205,223 of CM062809.1, forward strand.
TCAAGGAACGGGAAATGTACCTTTCAATTATCAATCCTACCCTCTACCCGGTTATGGTCCTCAATATTCTCAACCTGTTATGGGTCAGTACCCCGGAATGAACATAGTGTGGGATCCATCGCAAACCCAACAGGTGTTGCAGCCAAGTGTATAGTTGTCATCTCAAACGGGACAACCCTTAGTTTCTGGTACACCCCAGCAACCAGTCCAGTCTAACATTCAAACTTCTGTACCTTCGGTAGTTTCTCAGTCTGGGCCTACTGCGCCTCGTACTCCATCTCAAACGACTGCTGCAACTGCCGCAACATCTGTTCAATCTACCCCACCTACTTCTGGAGTATCGACAGCTCCGGTTTCTACTGTTCTTGTATCTACTCCTCAGACATCTGTACCACCGTCTGGATCCACGATTCAAACTACGATTTAGATGCCTGTAGGACAACCTGGTTTAAGTACGGTTGTCACAAGTCAACCACAATTCACTTATGAACCGTACCAGGGACAGTACCAATTCAGTCCTGCTGTGCAGCAGCCAGTCTATCAGTATCAACCGTACCTTGGGTACACTTATCAACAACCTCAACAACCCCAGTACGGTCCGGTTAATCCTGGTTTTTCGGGAGGATACAATATCCCGAACGCGATTCCTATTCCAAGTTTTCCCGGATATCCTCCTCCTGGGGCTGGTCTCATGACCCAGAGTTTTAGGGATCCTAATCGGTAGTTACCATTTATCGCAACTTTAGACTTGCCTGACTTGTCGCGCCTAACGAACGATCCGATTAATTATCTTCCGTTTTGGCCGCCAATGCCGAATAAGTTGCCCAGTGACATTCCCAAGTTCGAAGGTAAATCAGGAGAGGACCCGTCGAACCATGTGATGACTTACCACCTCTGGTGTGCGTCTAACTCCATCATAGATGATTCGATCCGTCTTAGACTTTTCCAGCGCACTCTAATTGGTCTCGCGGCCATGTGGTACATTGAGTTACCGCGAGCCACTTTTTATAATTTTAGTCAGTTAGCTACCTCATTTTTAACTCATTTCCAGTTGCCAGTCAGATATGACAATGGCACGGAATTACTAACTTCGTTAAAGCAATCGACATCCACTTATATTTCTGATCATATTCATGAATGGAGACGTCGACGGCGTTTAGTGAAGGTATTTATTCCGGATCAGATTTTGGCAGAGTGGTTTGTAAAATCTTTGTTGCCAAAGATCACTGAAGATGTGGCTAAAGCCGGAGTTGTTACTGAGGAGCAAGTAATTGCTCAAGCACAGTACCTTGACTTGGTTTATACTCAGTCAGGTACGTTACACGAAAAGATCCCTGATCTTCCCAAGTCAAATCAAATCGCTGCAGCTCCTTCGGGATCTCATGCCGCTGATGGCATGATTGGCACGGTTAACACTAAAAGTAAGAAGAAGTCTTCCAAGAATTCTTCTCCTATCATAACCTTGCCTGATTCCCCAACAGGAGATTCTTCTGCAGAGATTTCCGCCGATATTCACGTTGTAGAGTCATCTACAGCTAAATCAAAATCCGGTGGGAAGAAGAAAGGAAAGAAGAAGAATAAAACAGACAAAAGTTCAAAGGAGAAACCTGAAAAGGCGGAATCTAATGATGAAAAGCACAAACCTCCTTATCCATGTCTCATTTGTGACGATGAACATTTTACAAGAGACTGCCCTCATCGTGCAGAGGTTGCGAAGATCGTCAAAGGTTCCCAAACTCCTGCTGTTTTGAAGGATCCATTTCCAAGTCAAGACAGTAAGATGATAGGTTCTTCCTCGAGTGCCAATGAAGAACCCATATTGATGATGTCCCATGTTAGGATTGCGACTCGATCGCAAGATTATGGTAGTAAAAGTCCTGTTGATGGCAAAGAAGCAGAATCTTCTCATTCTAATCCATCAACCTCAGCTCCCGGTTCCGATCCACTACAGATCGAGAAACCTAATCCAGACTTAGTAATCAAACCGCCCGCTAAGGGTATACTTCGAAAGTCAGCTTTCAATCCACATGGGAGAGTGGCTCAGAATTATAACATTGTTGAGGATTTAGCTGTTTCACCCTCAGCAATGTCGGCTTTGGAAGTGCTACAATCATGTCCAGCACAGCGTAAATTACTTTTGTCGGCTATAGGAGCTGTTGATGTTCAGGACCCGAACCTAATAATTTTCGATCTAGAAAATAGTACACCGCGTCTCCCTCATCAAATGGCTTTCCAGATCCCAGTGATAGTAAAAAACAGGCCTATTCATCGGACTGTAATTGATGAGGGAGCTTCAACGTGCATTATGTCGATACAGTGTTGGAGATCGCTTGGTTCTCCTTCGCTAAATCAATCCCCGACAATTCTTAAGGCCTTTGATGGCCGTGGGTTTCATCCTTTTGGCATTCTACAGGATTTGCCTATAGGGGTTGAAGGAAAAACCGTTAGTCTAGATGTGGAGGTGGTTGATGCCCCTCTAGATTACAACCTTCTCTTGGGTCAAAGTTGGTCTTACGCTATGACAGTGGTCGTTTCATCGGTCTTTCGAATAATAAAGTTTCCACATAATGGAAAGATCGTAACAATAGACCAGCTGGCTTACTTTTCATCCAACCCAGCCTCTTCGGAAAGTATTCAGCATGTTGGTAAAACGACTACCCCATATAAGGATGTTGGAGTAGGATTAGTTAAAGATGCCGGTTTACTGGGAACTTTTCCTTTTCCTCCAATCAACGCATCATCTTCATTTGTAACCATTCATATGATTACATCAGACACCATTGTTTATGATGATCCTTGGATCATTCCTTCTGAATCTGAGATAGACTCATTTGGTAATTCCATGCCTTTGAGTCCATATGAAATTGCCTATGAAGCCGTGCAGTCTTTTGCCGACCTGTGTTCAACCGAAAATGACTTAATGAATGTGGTCCGTGAGGAATCACTTTTCACATCAACCTCAGATTTAACTACGTTTTCTGAACTTGTTCACTTTGACGAGCAAATTCGTGAAATCCTATGTGTAGATGATTTACCATGGGAAGATCTCCATCACAGGTCTTCGTTTTTACCCGAGAATGGTCGTTTTGAAAATAATTTCTCATCAATTTTTACGACTGAATATGTCAAGGAACCTCAGAATCCAATGAAACATCCCGATTCAGAGTTAAATTTGGGAAACATCTCTCGAACTATTCCTAGTGACATTTCGGTTAAGCCCGGAATTGTTGAGAACATTCATATAGGTGCCTCGTGTACAGATGACGAAATTCAATTATATAAGGCCCTATTTCAAGAATTCCGCGACGTGTTTGCCTGGTCCTATGAGGAAATGCCAGGAATTGATCCTGCGATTGTTGTTCATGAGATCAAGACTTACCCGGACACTAAACCCGTCCGGCAACGTTTGCGTCAGATTCACCCACGAAAAGCTACTGCAATTAAAGCAGAAGTTGAAAAAGTTCATTTATCCGATCCCGCTAATGGATTGGGTATCGAATATTGTTCCGGTTAACAAAAAACAGGGAACAATAAGAATATGCATCGATTATAGGGACATTAATCGAGCCTGTCCAAAGGACAATTACCCAACTCCCTATATCGATCAAATGATTGATGATTGTGCCGGCAGTGAAATATTTTCCTTTATGGACGGTTTTTCCAGATACAATCAAATCAATATTCTACCTGTTGATCAACCAAAAATGGCTTTCATTTGTCCATGGGGGACATTTTCTTATTGCAAGTTACCTTTTGGGCTTAAGAATGCCGGAGCAACTTTTCAAAGGGCGATGTCTTATGCATTTCATGACATCAAACACATTATGCAACCCTATCTCAATGACTTGCCTGCTCATTCATTACATCGAGCTGATCACCTTGTCCATTTATGAGCAATCTTTATGAGGTGTAGGAATTATCGTATTCGGTTGAACCCACACAAATGTGTCTTCTGTATAGAAACGGGTCGATTGCTGGGATTTGTAGTTTCGAAAGCCGGCATTCGCGTTGATCCCTCGAAGGTCGAAGCCATCATCAATTTGCCTCCTCCTTCGAGTCTTTGCCAACTCCAAAGTTTGCAGGGGAAAGCAAACTTTTTACAACGATTCATTCCTAACTACGCCGAGGTTACAAAGGGTTTTACCCGGTTGTTGAAACAGAACACTCCATTCTATTGGGATGAGATAGCTCAGAAATCTTTTGATGCACTCAAACACGCGTTGACCCATGCACCGTTGTTGCATCCTCCCAACTACAACCAGGATTACTTCTTGTATCTCACCGCCTCCCATTCCACCATTGGAATGGTTTTAGTTCAGGAAGATGAATTCGGAACAGAACATGTGATATATTACCTTAGTCGAACATTAAATCCAACTGAGCTAAAATACTCACATGTGGAGAAATTGGCAGCCGTTCAAGCTGTCCAACGTTTTCGTCACTACATTTTACTATGTAAAACTACGGTAATTCCGGATTGCAACCCTATGATCTACATTTTGACCAAGCAATTGCTAGGGGGCAAGTACTCTAAATGGATCGTTATCTTGCAGGAGTTCGACTTGGAGTTTGAGAAATCTAAGTCTAAGAAATCTTTAGTTTTTGCGGAGTTAATGTGTGACTTCCCGCATGCTGACACGGAAACTGTGGTGGAGGGGCCCATTGCGGACGAATCCTTGTTTCTAATCAGCATTTTAGATCCATGGTATGGGGATATCATCGTCTATCTCCAGATCCAATCCTTTCGGCCAGAAATTTCAAGGTCGGAACGTCGGAAAATTCGATTCCAGTCCCAACAATTCAAAATTATTGGAGATACTCTTTATCACTGTGGGGCGGACTCTATTTTTTGACGTTGCTTAACTCACGAAGAGGCTGAAAGGGTTCTAAATGACTGTCACTCTGGAGCGTGTGGCGGTCATATGTCTGGGTATGCCACAGCCCAAAAGATATTGCGCGCTGGCTACTTCTGGCCGTCTTTGTTTAAAGATTGTACTACGACGGTCCGAAAATGCCACAACTGCCAGATTTTTTATCGTAAGATGTGCGCTCCACCTGCTCCTCTCCACCCTATAATTGCCGTTGGTCCTTTTGCTAAATGGGGTATCGATTTTATTACATGTAACCCTCACTCGGCCGGGGGGCATGCGTATATCATCCTTGCGGTAGATTATTTTACTAAGTGGGCCGAGGCGATGCCTACATTTGAGGCAGACGGCAAAACAATTGCAATTTTCGTGTTCAATCACATAATTGCTAGGTTTGGTGTCCCACAAGTGATAATCACTGATCATGGGCATCATTTTCGAAACGTTATGATGACCGAACTTACAGGCCAGCTTGGTTTACGTCACGATAGTTCAACCCCTTATTATCCACAAGCGAATGGTCTGGTTGAATCCATCAACAAAGTTTTAGTTATCATGATCCAAAGAATCAATGGGATTCATCGGTCGAATTGGCACAACATGCTATTTTCAGCGCTTTGGGCGTACCGAACTTCAGTTAAAACATCAACAGGGTTCACTCCTTTCCAACTAGTCTATGGTTTGGAAGCTGTGTTACCCATTGAATGCGAAATCCCGTCACTGCAAATGGCCATCGAGTTACTTCCAGCCACTTCCGAAGAGGAAAAGCGTTTGTTATACTTAGCTCAATTAGATGAGAATCGACGTGATGCTGCATTAGCGATCGAGACTCACGCAAAATGTATGAAAGCTCAGTATGATCGAAATGTGACCCCTCAAAATTTTTTGGAAGGAGATCTAGTCTTAGTTTACGATCAAGCTAATGATAAATTAGGCGTTGGAAAATTCGTTCCTATGTGGCATGGTCCCTATGTTGTCAAGCGAAAGCTAGCCAAAGGGGCCTATGAATTGGTAGACTTTGACGGGGACTCTTTAGGTAAACCCAGAAATGGTCTTTACCTGAAGAGGTGTTATGCTTAAAAGAATGGGTATGGAGATTTTTTAGTTAGGTTAGTTTTTCTTTCTAGCTGGTGTGTTTTAGTTTAAAAAGTGTGCTTAGCTTAGAGAGTGTTTTTTTCGTCATTATTCCTGCTTATCTTGGTTTTACTCTTGATATTGCAGATGTCGATGCCTCTCCAAACATACATTGGATTTGCTGATGGTGCTTGTCGTAATACACAGAACATCTCTTCCGCAGCTTGGGTTATCTATTCGCCCTCTGACGAGTTAGTTTCTATGCATGGGGTAAGCCTCGGTCAAACAACAAACAACATTGCAGAGTATAGTGCAGTGATTGAGTTATTATCTGAATCTATTTCATTTGGAATTCGGAGTTTGATAGTGAGGTTAGATTCTGAACTCGTTGTATTACAGCTTAATAGAGTGTATGCCATTAGAAATCCAGTGTTATTGAGATTATTTTTGAGAGTGCGTCTCTTGGAACGTGAATTTGATTACATTGAATATCATCATATTCCAAGGTCTTTAAATACATTAGCAGATGCAATTGCTTCTCGAATGTTAAATAGACATTTGCAATAATCATACATGTAAATTTAAAACCATTCCATAACATGATTTACAGGATAAGCCGGTAATAGTGATATATATATAGGAGTGTGTCAAAAAATACATCGTCTTCGATCATAGGTTGAAAAACCCTCTTATGATCGGCAAAAATGATAAGTACAAAAAACAAAAATGTCACATGTGCCCACAATAGGCGATCATCCTATCACTGGTGATGATCTCTATAAGAAACCATTGCCCGGGCCACCTTGCAAAGGAACCTCCTAAAAGGTCCCGGGACTCCAATCACATAGCGCTGAAGTCGATGAGGAATGTCATCTATAGTGGTCTCGGGAATATCTCCTATCAAACGCTCGAGATGACCCTCCAACTCGGCCAAAACCTCTGCTGATTCGTCCTGCGGGGCAGGCACGGGTGAAACTGGTTGCTTCCTATCAAAAGGCCGGAGAGCGGCTGGTCGCTGTGGACCCACATCTGCATTTGAAACTTTTGCTATCAGTTTTGAGACGATACAAAATAAAAAAAAATTTAAAATAGGAAAAATGTTGAAAAGGATTTTACCTGAGTCATCCCTCTGCTCTCCTGGTGGAAGAGCCATGTCTGGGTCACCACGAAAATCTCTCCCAGCGTAAGGGAAGTCCTGAATGGAAAAGACCTGGTTTTCCAGCCATTGGAAATACTCAGGTTTGAATCGAGCAACCTCTGTCCTCTCGTCCGGGTGACGGGCCATGACTGCGACCCATCGCATCAGTTTGGGCTCTCGAGGAAGCCTAGCTCCAACAATAAGGTGCTGCGGGATCAACATAGGAACCCTCTCCAGGCCAAAACTCATGACCAAAGCCCCATAACCAAAGGTCTTTAGTCGTCCGCTCTTGGCCTTGGTCAGTTGGCCTTTCACATTGGCCAGCACAGCATCGCACCAGTTGAAGATGGTGCCTCGAAAGCAATCAACTGCCATACGCATCTGGGATCCGGTGGCAATATGTAATGCGGCAGCTCCGCAAAGTCTGGTGACAGTAAACGCAATCACCATGAGTTCAGGACGGGATATGGTCTTTATGTCTATCCCTTTGTCTCTAGCCTGGCTGTTGCAGTACTCTAGCCGGAGGCTATCGACAGACTGGCCACCTGGCCTAGTCCCGTGCAGAGTCAAGTCTTCGCCTCTCTTAGGCAAACCAGTCAAAAAATAAATGTCCGCCGGCTCGATTTCAAGCTGGTGGCCGCCAATGAAGAAGCACTGGTCCTGTATGCTCCATCTGTCAACCAGCCACTGTAAGAAATCCACCTGAGCCCTCATGCCAGGAATGGCCCAGAATTTGTACAGTCTGCACGCCCTCAAAGCATCAAGTGAAGGCTGATGATTCCATGCGGCGGCATCCACGTCTTCATGCTCTCGTTCACACCAATCTAGCATGATGTACTCTCTGCATCAAGTATAATGATAAATTAAATTGCTAGAAAACATTTTGTATGGTCCATTTTTGAGAATTTTTGGGTTCAAAACCCTTGCGCGGGGTACGCACCCTCCGGGTTAGACACAGTGCGTGGGACCGCACTTTGTCTACATGGAAGGTGCGGACCCCAAGCTTTTTCCCAATGGAGAAAAAGTCGGGGTCCGCGGGTCCGCAATGGTAAACCTGCGGATCCCCGCGTGCGGGTTTTGCACCTAAAAACCCTCCCAAAAAATGAAATGAAGGACTAAAACAAAAAATTAAATGGTTAAAAATGAAGAGTGGGATGATGTGGATTACCTGGAGAAGACGACGTTCGATTCCGACGGTTGGATTTTCCACAATCTTAAGAGGAAGTTTTCTGAGCAAAAGCACTATTTTCTCACCCAAACTCAAACGGTAAAAATGAATTGACAAAGGCCCTTTTTATAAGTTTTTTGAGTAAATGAATTGAAAATTTGTTTATGTTTCACCTTGAAAAGGTATTTTTGCAATATTTTTATCCATTTCAAACAGGTATCAGTAATGTTTGTGTTTTTGTGCAGAATAAAGGATTATTCAGGTGAAATCTATCATTTTCAACGAAAAAATGTAGAGTCATCTTTAAGCTCTTTTCTGACTCCTAAAACATGAAAAGATTGCCGAGTGTTTCTTTTAAACTCGTTAAAATGGAATTAAAAGACGGTCCACTTACAGCTCTTTTCTGACCGTAAAAACATGAAAAGATTGCCGGATTTTTGTCGTTTCAAATTCGATATTGGTTATAAAACGACGTGTCATTGATCGCTTTTTTACTTTTTCGGGTCAAGGGCACTAATAACGAAAAGTACTCCTTGGTCATAAAAGATCAAGCGGTTCTCTCAAGTATTATTTTATACTTTTTCGGGCTTGGGAGACACAAATTTACGAAAAAGGTCAACCCTGGAGTCTTCTTAAGTTTTTTCAGACTCTCTAAAATTGAAAAACGCCGAGTTTCTCCTATACTGGACTCGTTAAAATTTTACAGTAAAGGACCTGTTCAATTACAAACAGGAACGAACCACTCCTTCTTAGGGTTCGAATTTAAACTAAGTTGGACTCATCCGAAGGATGAGCTTATAATCAAGCAAATGTTATCCTCCTCAAGCTTGTCAAAAATAAAGAGGTACTTGCCAGAAATGGTGGGGGAAAAAAGAGAAAAATGAGCCTGTTTGTCATACTTTGTAACCACTCTTGAACACGACACTTTCATTCAACCTGGGTTGGGAAATCCTTTGCCTAACGGTTGATCAAACCACATTGAAATTCTTCAACCTGTTTCTGGGTATTAACTTTGGGTCAATTGTCACCGAACCATCTGTCGTGTCGTTATGTGTTCAAGAGGTCACTGCCAATAATCCATTCATCTGCAAAATATCTGTCATCCATCTTGACCATCCCTGAGTCAGTCCTTGCAACTAAATTTCTTCAACTTGATCTATGATTTCGTGTTGTGGGCTTGCCTACGACGGATCGCTTTCTATCGACATCAGCTCATTATCTAGAAAGATGATCTAGAGATTGTCAGTACCTTGGGATCTGCATGCCTCAATGGCAGGTTTCTCACCTTTGACGACAGTTTACATCATTGACTTTCGATCAAAGGATTCCGTGATATGTTCGACATCAACACATATATTCACATCTCATGGATTGTACTGGGTACTTTGAGAGCCATTGACATCACTGGTGGTTTCTCTCACACTTGGTAATAGTTTACATCATTGACTGGTAATCAAGTGGTTTCTACCATGTTCGACTTCAACACATTAATTCACATGGATAGAATCGTACTATTTCGGGAAGTAGAAATGAAGACCCTGGATCTAGTTTCCACCATCCAGGCTGCGAGGAATTTTGTATTCATTATGTTGTGGACTATTCATAAACAGATGGTTGCGTCCATACTGTGTTCACATGAGTCTATACTTGTGATGTTTTACAAGATCATTCCTATATCAGAGCAGTAGATAGTTTTCTAGTTAGTTTTGATCTGAGTATGGGAATGCCTACCTCAGCGATGATATGATCTCATATATATATCTTGCATTGAATGTTTTTACAGGTTTCGACTGGGCTCTCCACAAGATGATCCTCGAAACGATAAAGTACTTCACTCTTCCTATATGATAAATGAAATCCTCATCTACTACAGACTTCGCACTTTAGGGGGCAATCTGTTACACAAAAATATCGTCACCATGATTATTTGCAGTCAGTATGGGTCTATCATCACTTGTACTGTCCTCCTGAGCAAGTCTAAGACCTCAGCTCTTCAAATCAAGCTTTGGAAATGGGAGAAAGACATTAAAAATCAATGTAACTCTGGTTCCACACTTTCTCTCATGGTCACCTGCGGGCCCGCACCTTATGTGTACAAAAGCTGCATACCCACCCGCTCTGTCCCTAACGGTGTAGGTGCGGACCCCTGTGAAAGTCAAAAGGCACACTTTTTATCTTAAAAAACTCACTTTGGGTTAATTCTAGAGTTTTCTAGAAGGAATTTTGACGTGGATTGTTCGCTCTGAGGTGGTTCATGCATCCCAAAAGAGAAGGAGCTAATCCCTTGACTAAAGGAGCTATCCCTTTGAAGGAGGGCTTTATCCCTTTGAAGGAAGACCTAGTAACTTCCCTCCATTGCACTATAAATACAGGCATTGGGGTGAGGACTAGGGAGGTTAGAAGCTGAACATTTTGAGGGTAAATGTTGGTGAAATTAAGACTTCCTAGTTGAGCTTAAGAGGAGAGATCACATACCTTTTTGGCTTCATTGGGGAGTGAGTGAAACTTGTCAAAGTAGAGGAGACTTCTTGTTGGACCCTAGGAGGAGCTTGTACAGCGTCAAGGCAAAGGTTGTAAAGTTCTTCTTCTTTTGAATTAATACAATCAAACTCATTTTTCTCAACAAGTATCTTATGTTATTTGTTTCATGGACTCCTTGACTTCCATGTTAAATATGTTTTATGCAATTGGCTTTTCAGGTGTTGTTTGTGTTTGCAGATTCGAGAAAAGGAACTCATTTGGATCAAAGGAGCGAGGGCATCCACAAGTTTGCGTTGGACCAAAGGTAGGCCCTAAAAACACTTGTTTGCTATTGTTTATTAAAGCATATTTAGAGAAAGATAGTGTCTGGTTGGTTTGCTTGTCATTAGGTCTTCTTTAGATTCTAGGAAGGTCTATCTTGTCCGCAAGATCAACTCATTCCGTGTGACAGAGTCAACATTAGGGTTCCATCCAGTGCCTTGTTGCCCCCATGGGTTTTGGCTAGAAGGATTTTGCCCATAAGGGTTTTGTCCGTAAGGGTTCTGTCCATATGGATTATAAGTATAACCAGACGGTTGACCTAGGTTTTGACCACCAGCAACCCATTGGTTACTAGCTTGACCAAAAGGGTTAGCATAAGGCTATTGGAAATTTTGATAAGGATTGACCTGTGGTTGCTGATAATTTTGATATGGAGTACCCTGAGGTTGCCCTTGGGGTTGTTGAAGTACTTGAAGACCATATTGCGGTTGAGCTCCAAACTACGCCTAAGGCCCAGGCTACATTTGATGGTCAGGCTTGAAATCCAATTTGAGTTTGGAGACCAAGTTGATTCTGGAGTCTAGCTTGAGTCTGGAAACCAGGTGGGGCTTGAGAAACAGTTAGTGTATGAATGCCTAGCTGATTGGGAGATGGACTGATTTGACCAGATTGATGTCCTTGTTGAAACGGGGGTTGACCCAACTGGTTAGAAGGCTGGCCTTGTTGGTATTGAGGTTGACCCATTTGCCCAGAAGGTTGAACTTGCTAGGTAATAGGTTGACCTTACTGAAATTGAGGTTGGCCTATTTGACTAGAGGGTTGAGTTGGCTAGACAATAGGCTAGCCTTTCTGGATCTGAGGTTGGCCTACTTGACCAGAGGGTTGACCTGACTAGACAGTAGGTTGGCCTTGTTGAATCTGAGGCTGGCCTACTTGACTAGAGGGTTGACCTTGCTGGGCAACAGGTTGGCCTGGCTGGAATTGAGTTTGACCTGGTTGACCAGAAGGTTGCCCTAAATAAACAAAAGAGGAACCTGTAAGGGCTGAAGGTTGTCCCTGTAAGGGTTGTCCTTGATACGGTTTCCCTTGATAGGGTTGCCCTTGTTGACCACCATGGTAGGCAATATGAGACCCGGCAACTGATAACAGAATGGAAACTTCATTCGTAGGTTCAGGGGGGAGGGACCCAGTATGATAAATATGAGCCCCTCGAGGATCATAATAGTGCAATAGATTATGCAGATGAGATGGTGGTTGGGAGCCTAGAAGGTTATGATTTGGGTTTTTAAGAGCAAACATATATTGCTCATATGACCACCCTGCCAAAATGGAACCGGAAGAAAGCGAGACACTACCCATAGGGTTAACGACTTCGGACGCCGAATATGAAGGACCATCGCTAGCAGGCTCAATAGAAGGCCCAGTAACAGTGGTAACCATAGAAGACGTAATGCCTACACTAACAACAGGAGTTGTAGAAGCCACACAAATAGTGGGCCATGACAGAACAGACGTGACTGTGATGTCGTGGATCTGAGGTATGAAAGGTTCTGAGGTCGGGGTTATAGCACAAGACCACATAGAACTTTGGTTGAGAGAGATGGAACTCATGATGTTAGACAAGGCATGATAGCGAAAGGGCAATGTCATGCCAAGACCTGAGTGAAAAGGGAAACCCTCCGAGGGAAGAGGAATTTCTTCGCTTGTCACAAGGTTCTCTTCACTGGTAACGGGGCTCGTCTCATCCATGTCAGAAGAAGACATTGTGACTGAAACACCAGGGGCAGTAAATGGGAAGTCTTCTTCTGAAGGTTCCCAAAGAGGATTCCAATTGATATCGTAAGGCTCCCCTCCCAGAGCTTGAGAGTCAAGAGGTTGAATACTCGGGATAATAGGAAGGGTACCACCAACAACCGATACCTCAGAAGAGACGGGGGATGTAGAGTCTTCATTGCTTGGTAAAGGAGACGAGATCGGTGAGTCCGCCAAGATGGCCTAACTTAAAAATCCAAGAAAAAGAGATAATCGAATAGGGTTGCAACTCTATGTGAACCGAGAACATGACCAAGATTAACAAGTAAAATGTGAGCATGGACAAATAAATTTTATGACATAGGAACGAAACTTGACCTTTTCATATTTAAAGAGTCGAGAAAAAGGAAAAAATATGACTCTAGTCGCCTTCGAATGTTTAATGAGCCTGAAAGGACAAGTGCTCAGATGATCCTTTTACTTTTAAGGAGTTGAAAAGGAATGAAAGTGACTGCTCTGGAGTACTAGACAAGAGGTTTACTAGACAAACCACAAAACTACATATACACCTTGGTGATCAAATGAAATAGAAATGACCAAGGACTTTCCATACGATAGTCAATCTTCCTGAATGCTGTGTTCGGTGCATTATGATTCGTAAGGCGACATACTCGGATTCCTATGGATAATAGGCTAATAACCTAGTGGGGTCTCCCATTATATACTCGACGGTACGGGGAGTACAAATCCGTTCTAGTACCTATTGGATCACAGAAGGAGGAATCACCCAACCTTAGTGAAAACAATAGTAACTAGGTTTAATGACGCCTTAGCACATCTCTAGCCTAGACATCTAGATAAGTGTGCGTTAGGTTCCAATGCGTTGTTAGGTTCATTCAATAGATTTTAAAAGTTAATCTTGGATTAAGTTTCAGTTTTCAGGCCTTATCAAATGTATTTGCGCAATTTCTAGGATGCAACTTCAATGAGTAAAACACCATTCCTTTCGATGAACAACTACCTAATTGAGGGTAAGGAGTTCATTTCCAAGCGAACGCAAACCAGGACAAGCAAATGTAAGAGAAACAGTGCATGCAAGCAATCCAATCAGTAAGCAACACAATGCATCAATTCACTTATCTCGTAACTACTAATGAAATATTTTAAATTTGCTTCTAACTTCTCAATCATGAAAATTCAGTAATGAAAATATGCTTTCACTTTCGTATGCTCTATGAATGCAATATTTTTGATTTTTTATTTTTTAATGACAAACAAACAAGTGCAAGCCTGACTAATCCAAACAAATGTAATCTATGTTTGATAGTGTGGAAATCAAATCAATATGAGAAACTGGTTCAATAACCAAACACTCGAGACCAATCAAAAAAAGACAAGTAGTAGAACAACCTTAAACAAATCAATCAGATGGTTTTGGATGAATCTTGGACGGACGAGTAACCCAAACAAATTACTTCTTGATGAAACCTTGAAAAGAGCTAGGTCACATAGTTTGAAAACACAAGACTCACTAAATGAAACTATGGAGAAAGTGCCTTAACCAATACAGTCAACATAAGTGTGATAAGAGATAAGAGACGGCAGGGGACAAGTGGTGCTGGCTAATCTAGGAGGTAAGGCTGTGACAAACAACCTTACAGGAATCGTCGCAGGAGTTGAACTAGCAACCTGAGCTGAAAACCAATCGTTGCAAGCACAAAGCTAGCAAATCAGTGACGTCGTCGCAAGTGTACACCTGTCTTCAGCGATGGTCCAATTTTAGGAATCATTGCAGTTGTATGACGGGATATCCGCGACGTACAACTTGACCAAAGAGGACATGCGTGACTCATCGCAGTTGTTAAGCTATGAATAGCGACGATCTAAATTAAGAGAAGAAATAAAGAAAAAACACTTGAAGGATACCAGACTAATCTCTCAAACAGTGAGAGGGACTACCAGATTGACTCAAATAACCCAGAACACTGATGGTTCAGCCCCAAAACCAAGAGACACTATGTAATTCAATCAACAAATAAATCAAGAGCAAAATAAGAGACAACACATAAGGGACTCCCCAACGGAGTCGCCAACTTGTGATGTAGGTAATGTTCCCTCTGTGGACAGAGGCAACCCCTCTAGCCCTAGAGTGGGTCTAGTCACAGCAAGACAAACAATAGCTAATTTCCTTAAACAGTCATTGTTGAAAGAGCCTACCTCAAATTGGTGTTCGATGGAGCTTTCGTTGTACTGCTTCAGCTATCATTTCCTTCTCCTCGATGAGAAATTCACCTGAAACAACACAAGAGAACAACAGAACAGATAACAGAACACAACAATGATCTATTCACTTACAAAGTCACGGAATCATAAGCTATCAAGTATAGTTTACTCATGACATAGGAAATCACCATTGATTGTATTAAAACGAATAAAAGCAATGCTTACAACCAAGCCTTGACGTCGCAAGCTTCCTCAAAGGTTCTAGCCAGTATGTTTCTTCAAGCATTCACTCTCAAAAGGGTCTCCCAAGAGGCTGATAACTCTCTCTCTCAGTCAAAAGCACTAGTACAAGACTAAGGCAATCCACAACCAATTGCTAGACTATCAATAATTCACACTGCAAACTATCAATCTCACACCAAAACTAGCTAATTTTCTCCAAAACAATGGGGAATGATTTTATAAGAGGAGGAGCCTCCATAAATGAGGGAGAGGGAGCTTATCCTCAAGGGAGGTTTCTCAAAAGGTAGAACAACCATCCCAAAGGAGGAAAGGTGAACTTCCTTGACCCAACAACCAGTTCCAGAACCACCCAGAAGCATTCAGTTCAAACTAATTCACCATCTATAGATCGTCACAAGTCAAACACTAGGACTTAGAGTCGACGTCGCAAGGAAACAATGCATTCAAAGTTATTGTCACAAGAAATATATTGAAGACTTGCGACAAGCCCAAAAATCCGACCGTCGCAGAGAATAGATGTACCCTTGCGACAATGGCGCGACGTTATAGTTCATTACAGGAAATCGTCATAGGCAGAATGAGGTTTACTTGCGATGATATTAAAACATGGGTTAAAAGGGTCAATCTTCAGGATTAAAGAGCATTTGTCAATCTTCTTTGAATGATTGGGAAGATATGGGAACATTTGTTTGAGGTATGACACAGAGAAAATGTCACTCAGGGACTGACTTTATCTGAGATCAGGGGATATAGGGTCAGTGACAAATTATTGTGTAACACCTAGTGATCAACTCCTGTAGTCCCTTAACTGCCTTATTATCATGCAGCAGTTTCATGCATGTCTCCAAAAAGGTAGTAAGCATAGAAGGATCCATCCCTGGCTCTGGTTGATCCTTACTACCTAAAGTAGAGGGCTCCACGAAGCTCTTCTTAGCTTCCATGAACATCTCCTTTGCGCGTTCTAAGTCAAATTCAGGTTCCTTTATAGGAGCCTTGTGAACCCATGTATCTTCCTCAAGCTACTTCCCTTTATCCTCCCCTCTGGTTGCATTGCATCTGAGCATCATGTTCACATGTGGGTCTTCTTCACGCGGTTCAGACCTCATCATTTGCATATTCTGAGTCGGAGGAGGCTATAGTACCCCTTTCTTGTGCATTTGTGTGATCAATGTAGGACAATCTATCATTTCATGATCAAATTGAGCATAGTATGAACAAGATGTCCTCATCGGGTTGGTACAATCATGGGTGTAGTGCCCTGGTCCTCTGCAATTGTAACAAATTAACTATTTGTGGCCCCTTCTTCGCCCCATTCCTCCTTGTCCTCGACCTTGCCCCTGAAATCTAGCGCGCGCCATCCCCGCAGCTGGGTCAAGGCCTCACATTTCTGTTTGCATTCTATAGGTTGGGGTCAAATCCATCATTAACTCATAGCTGTGACAAGTACACTCGTCGTGGCCTACTAACTTGCAGAAATTACAAAACAACTGCTGAGGAGTCTGTGTATACTTTTGCAACAAATGATAGTTATTTTTCGTGTGTTTTCCTCCTATTTGATAGATTGTGCACCATAACGCAGGTGTCGCACTTGGCCCTGCCTGTGCCTCCGGTCTCAACGGCATTGGTCCCCCTCTTGCCAAGTAGTTCACGAATACTGGATAGTGGTCCTTGTCATGGCCATGGCCTTTGCATTTTATGCACGATACTTCCTCGTGTGCCTTTGGCCATGGTGCCCTATCCTTCTTCAAGCTCTGCATTTCCAGGCAGAGATTCTGTAGTTGAGCATGGATTTGTTGAACTCCCAATCCTTGATCTTGTATCGGTGTTTCATGCAACCTCATCGCCATTTCCAACGCTTCAACCATGGTTGAAAGCTTCTGTTGTGACATCGCTGTCCTCAGGTGTGGTGTCAAAGATGCCACAAACCATGCACAGTGCTGCGCATCCGTTAGCATCATATTGGCCTTGCGGATCGTACTCTTTAGCTGCTGATCTAGATCCCAGGGGGTCTTTCCTAGAAGCATCGCGATCTCTTTAAATTTGATGATTGACTATGTCTCTGATTTCGGCCGGCTAAATTCTCTGTTCAGCGCATTCTGGATCTCTGATATTCCATGTCAACGCGCGATCCTGCAGCGCACTCACCAATGTATCCTTATTAATGTTGTCTTCTGTGACCCCTTGCGCTTCCCACACTACTCTTACCACATACCAGAACTGGTCCAAATCCTCATTCCCTACTCCTCTGAATACGGGTAGCTTGATCGCGCTCGCCATACTGAACTGCGGGGTTGGTGGAGGTGGAGTGGGTGGAGATGGAGGTGAAGGAGGTGGAGCGGGTGGAGGCGTGGGTGAAGGTGGTAACTGCGGAATACACTATCTTATCAAACTGACCACCCTTCTAGGAGAGACCCGAGCGAGCTCCTCCTCACTCTCTCGCGAAGGTGAAATTAAGGGATTGGTTCCTAATTCCCCACTACTTTTGTAGATCTTTCCACTCTGCATCATCCCAAACATTAATGTATTCGCATAACCCACTTTTCACATAACAACATCTTAGTCTAGGTATTGAAAGATTTAATGTACTTACATCCTGGTCCCTTGAGAAAATGACGTTCTATTTCGTTGTAGCTCACGGTCGTGTCTATCACAAACTCAGTGATAAATACCCTTATTATTCGGTCGAGCCAATGGTCCACAGCTCGCGCGATCTTATCTTCTGATGCCTCTAGTCTGCGCACTAATTCCGAAGTCCACAAGATCGGTTGGTCGAGTTTACACCTTCCTTGGCTATTAGCTAACCTCGTGATCCACTCATATAGTTCAGAAGGAAAGGACACGAAGAAGATCTCCTGTATTTTTGTATACATGTAGTGATCCAACCACCTTTTCTCGGATACCTACGGAGTTCTATTTTCCTGTGTCACGAACGCGTGAATCTTCTTGTCCAACCACTCTTCAATTTCCTTCTTTGTTGGGTTCCAGTGGTACGACATTAGACATCCCTTAGGAAAATCTCGGTCCCAGAAATGGAACCATTTGTTGGATTTTTGGGGCCTGACTCAGGTTCAGAAGTGATTTAGTCAAACAAATCCCAAAACTACTGGCCCTTTCGGCAATAATTTGCGGTGCACGGAATGAGGTCTCACCCAAGGTAGTATGGGAGGGTTTTGGAACCAGGTTTCTGCACCCTAGGGATGTCTTGATGAAGTCTAGGATGTTGGTGAACCCAACCTACACACTTGTGCTGCTCCGCACAGTTGTCTGTCCTTCGCAACTGCTTCCGCGCAGCTTTGTAAAGAGTGCAAAGAGGTGTCGTCTAGGTCCTTTATCCTTACTGTGCTATTAGTACAAATCTTAACTCAATCATGTGGGCCCAATATTCTCATTAACAATTCAACATTCATAACAAGTGCGCGTAATCATAAAACTGTAAAGAGATGCATAAATATAACAGAAGCATAGACACAGAATATTCTAGAATCAACTTATCTTTGATTAATTCTCTGTTCAAGTACAATCTAAACTCTACCCTACGCACTCAGCTACAGGGGTCCGCACACACAGTTGCAGACTCTACTAGGCCTCTGCGCACTCAGTTGCAGAGTTGCTACCTATCACTATGACCCAATACCTTTAGATCTACTTCTAGCTTCTAATCATACCTTCGCATCTCTCTATTACTTGTCCAAAACTTAGACTGACTTTACACTTAGAACCTCGCTCTATTTATACAATCCCATGGTCCGCGGACCATGGGTAGGCTAATGTACTTTACGTTAAATTACATTATCTTAGGGCGGACAACCATAGAATCTTGCACTCTGCACCCGCATTTCGCGGGGTCTTTACATTACTCTTGACCAAAATTCGGGCTTCGAGCCCCAAAAAAATGCTACGGGGGGATATGTTGGCCAACAATGCAGTATGGGACATTGTAGAAGACTCCTTCCTGGCCTTTAACATTTCTTTTGTTCCAAGAGAAAGTAATATTCTAGCCGATTCACTCTCTATTTCAGCCAGCTCATTCAAAATTCCAATGCCTATAAAGTTGAAATATGAAGTGGAAGTTAGGTTTAGACCTAGCCTTCTTGATAATGTTAAGCATTGAAAGTTTTTGAAGATGACCATGAGATCAGAAAATTCATTGAAGTTGCTAAAGAGTTTGATGTTATAAATATTGATAAAGAAGAAGACCTAACACAAGTTGATGTTGATCATCAAGATTCCAGAAATCTAAAAAAACAAATTGCTGATCAGCCTATCATATAGCTGCCTACCAATCATATTCCCAAGGGGTTAATTCCACTTGAGAAACTTTTTGATCAAAATGATGTTGCAGTCAAGCCACAGTTAGCTGAAGCAGATGTTGAATTAGAAGATTAAAGCTTGGGTACAACACAAGAACCAAGGTATGTGAAGTTGTCAAAAGCTTTACTAGATGAAAGAAAGATGTAATATCACAAGTTGTTTTGTGAATTTGTTGATGTTTTTGCTTGGAAATTTGAAGATCTTAAGACATATGATACATCTATCATTGAGCATAGAATACCATCGAAAGATGGTACTAAACCTTTCCGGCAAAAGTTAGGGAAAATCAATCCACTATTGCTACCAGTGATGGAAAAGGAAGTGAAGAAACTGTTGGATGCTAAAATCATTATTCCATTGAGATACTCAGATTGGTTTGCCAATCTAGTGTGACTAAGAAAGAAAAGTGGTGAAATTAGATTATGTGTGGATTTCAGAAATATTAACAAAAGCTCCAAGAAAGATAACTATCCATCATCGAAGACGGAGCATATTCTTCAAAAGGTAATTGGGTTAGATAGAATTTCCATTTTAGATGGTTTTTATGGGTATAATTGTTGGGCATGGAATCCCCCCAAGGCATGTTTTGGGGCATAAAGCCCAAGTTTTGACCAAATATTGTTGTAAAAGCTCCGCGCATTATGGGCACGGGGCGCGAAAGTATAATAGAGTCATAGGGTTGTCCACCCTAGTTTTTGTAATGTAATGTCGGCTGGATAGACCTACCCATGGTCCGCGGACCATGGGATTGTATAAATAGAGTGAGGCTCTAAGCGTAAAAGATAGCTAACGAATGGAATAGAAGATGAGAATTCTAAGTGATTGAGTCGAAGTGTAAAGTGTGTCTGTGGGTTGTAGAGTAGGAGAAGGCTCTGCAGCTGAGTGCGCAGAGGCCTAGTAGTCCGCAGCTGAGTGTGCAGACCCTTGCAGTTGAGTGCGTAGGGCGGGCTGAGTCTGTAACCATTGGAGAATCAATATGGAGAATTTTTGCTATAATTCTATGTATCTTTTCCTGGTTTAGTGCATGATTGGATATAATTTGCAAGTATACTGCTTATTTACTGCGTGAACCTGTATGAATGTTTTGTACTGTTAAGTATAACTTAAGACATTTAAGTAGGCGAAGGTGCTTAATTAATACTGAAAGATAAATAAGATCTCAGGTAATAGCGTAAAGTGTGGCACAACCCCTAGTTAGGGCTGCGCGAAAGCAAGGTTTCAGGCTGCAAGGAACGAAAGGTGCACGAAGCCACCTGCGTGCAGGAACAAGCAAAGGACCATTCGAACCTCTCAGACATCTCAAGGGTCTAGAAACCTAGTTCTAGCACCCCCCCATACTACTTTGGGTGAGACCTCAGTCTACGTTTCACTGACTATTTCCGAAAGGGCTAGTAGTATAGGGATTTGTTTGGCTCATTAACTTCGAACCTGGGTCAGCCCCCAACAAGCCAACAAATGGTTCCGTCACTGGGACCGGGATCTGCATAGAGATGTCTGATGTCATATCACTAGAATCAAACAAAGAAAGGAATTGAAGAGTGGTTGGACAGAAAGATTCACGAGTTCACGACGCAGGAAAACGAGAATCCATGACTATGAAAGGAAGAGTGGTTAGATTTCTACTTGTATACGAAGATCCACGAAATTTTCTTTGCATCCTTCCCTACTAAGTTGTACGAGTGGATCGTGAAGCTAGGAGATAGCCAAGGAAGGTGTAAACTTGACAAACCTATTGTGTGGACTTTAGAATTGGTGCGCAGATTAGAAGCATCAAAAGATAAGATCACGCGTGCTGTCGATCACTGGCTTGATCGAATCATAGGAGGATTCATCACCGAATTCGTGGTAGATACTTTTATGAAACCAAATCACAAAAAGATAGAAAAGATATATCAACACCTTAGAAATAAGCCTCTTCGAGTGGGTAACCTCCTTTACATTACACAAATGAACAATTCTTGGATGATACAAATGAAAAGAATTCCTTTCTATATTTAGGATTCTAAGGGGTCATAATATAATCAGAGTCGACACAACAATAATAATGTAAGGGCACAATAATAACAATAGTGGGCTTCTATGGGGCACAATAATAACAATATGGGGACTACATGGGCACAACGATATAATAAGGGGGTTGTACTAATAACAATGAAGGGTTACACTAGTAGTATAGGGACCTAACATGCCCCTCTCCTTCAAAAAGTGTTGTCCTCAATGCTTGAGTAGTTCTTGATGCTCTTGTATAAAATTCTTGTCCTCCCATGTGGAATCTTCAGTTGGTAAGTTATTCCACTTGATGAGATACACTAAAATTGATCGATTTCGTAGTTGTCGGGTTCTTGTTTCTGTGACTTCTCCAGGCTCCAATATGATTTTTCCTTCCTCATCAAGTTCTAGCAATATTGTTTGAATTGGGATCTTTAGCAACTTTTGAATGAGTGGCCACACTTCTTCATCCTTCTTCCATTCATACCTTGTTTCATTTATCCAATCTGGTTGGATAATAGAAATGGCACACAACAATGCTTCCATATCCTCATCCTTTCTTGAGAGTGCATCTG
Source organism: Pinus tabuliformis (assembly GCA_031772625.1). Classification (NCBI taxonomy): domain Eukaryota; kingdom Viridiplantae; phylum Streptophyta; class Pinopsida; order Pinales; family Pinaceae; genus Pinus; species Pinus tabuliformis. Next base: position 1,251,227,306 of record CM062809.1, read on the forward strand.
CCACAACATTTTGCGTCCATTTTTTGTATATGATTTCAAAGTCATAACCCAACATCTTTGTGACCCATTTTTGTGTTTCTCTTTAGAGGATAATTTTTTTTCTAAAAAGTATTTAATACTATCATGATCCGTTTTTACCTTGAAGTGTCTTTCCAATAGTTAAGGTCGCCATTTCTTAAGTGCGTGTAGTATTGCCAACATTTTCTTCTCATAAATAGATTTCTTAAGGGAAATTTGTTTGTATGTATGTAACCATAAAAATACCCAACCACCTACATCAAAACTTCTTTCATTGCGATGTTGATCTTCCTATTGTTTCATTCGATTCTACACCAAAATGGCGTTATCCTTTAAAAGTTGGAGAACTTGTTGTTAGTGCTCGATGTGATCTTTCACTGCTTGAATATTTTTCTTCTTGATATGTCCTTCTATATTTAGAGTTTGAGGAGTGGTAATTTCTTCCAGTGCATTACAAGATATGGTCGGATTCATTTCTTGATGCTCTATGTGATCTTTCACTTCTTGAACATTTTTCTTCTTGATATGTCCTTCTATCTTGATAGTTTGAGGAGTGGTAATTCCGGCCATTGCATTACAAGATATGGTCGGATTCATTTCTTATTTCTTGATGTGGTATTTCACTTCTTGAACCTTTTTCTTCTTGATATGTCCTTCTATCTTAAGAGTTTGAGGAGTAGTAATTATTTCCAATGCTTTACAAGACGTGGTCAGATTCATTTCTTCTTTCTTTAGGGTTGGTTCCTGGTGCATATACTCTTCTTTTGACGTTTCTTGATCCTTTTCTTCCTCCTCTCCACAATCAATGTAAAATAATTTCTTCTCAGCACACTTATGACCTTTAATGTAATTTTTATCACAATTGTAACAAAGCCCTTTTTCTCTTTTTTTTTTCCAATTGTTGTGGTGTAACCCTTGTAGGTTGTGGAAGGCTAGGAGAAACAACACTTCCATCTTTATAGTTGTGAGGAGTAGACTTCCTTGTTGCCATAATTTTTCTTTCCACTTTGTAACAAAGCCCTTTTTCTCTTTTTTCTTCCAATTGTTGTGGTGTTTCTCTAAAGAAGGTGTTGCTCATTGTATCCTCATAATGTGCTATAATTTCCTCTATGAAAATTGACCACATAACAAGTGGTTTACGAGGACAAAGCCCTTTATACCATAAAAATTGATCTTGTTCTAAATATGAAGATGCAATACATACCTTTTGTAACAGTGGTACACCATGTAGATCAAAATATTTCTCCATCTGTACTATCCAATTTACCGGATCCTTGCCATCAAACTTCCTCATCTCAATTTTTCTTGATTTTAGGAGCTCGATCTTGAAATGACTGTAGCTTTGTAATTTCATACCTCCAAGTTCTGAAATTCCTTCCTGTGGTATCTCTCTGAGTTCTCTTTCTAACCCCACAAGTCTGATCAGAATTTGATTTTCCAAGAAAGAGTTATGCCAAATCTCCCACGATGACTTGATTACAGACTAGTTCAGTAGAGCGAACTTTTACGAAGTTCTACGTGTCACTATTTCAACCTTAGTACCTGAAACTGATATATAAAAAACTACAGGAAGTCCTCTTTCTGAAACTTACAAAATTTCAATCTGATGCTCAGAGAGAAAGTTAGGACAATTTTCCCAAGGTTACCTATTTGGAATGTAATTCGGTAGTTTGCAAAGACTCTAACTTCCTCAGATTATATCTCCGAAAATGTAGTGAGACAGGATTTGAAATTTGGAGCCAAGGTTCAAACCGATTTCTTCTCAAATGGGTTTGTTTCTTAGCTTCTGAAACTTTGTAGCGAAGACGTTATAGCGAAACTTCCACGATAACCTGTTTTAGATAAAATTCTGGAGCTTGCAAAAACCCTAACATCCTCAGATCATATCTTTGAAAATATAGTGAGACAAAATTAGAAATTTGGACAGGAGGTTCAACACGATTTCTTCTCAAATGGGTTTTTTTTTTTTCTTCTGAAATTTCGTAGAAAAAAGTTATAGTGAAAATTCCACGATGGCCTGTTTGGAGTAGCGAAACCCTAGAATCCAAAGCTCTGATACCAAATGTTATGAAACCAGCTCACAAAAGGATAGAAAAGATAGATGAACACCTTAGAAATAAGCCTCTTCGAGGGGGAAACCTCCTTACCTTACACAAATGAACAATTCTTGGATGATACAAATGAAAAAAATTCCTTTCTATATATAGGAGTCTAAGGGTTCAGAATATAATCAAAGCTGACATAACAATAATAATGTAAGGGCACAATAATAACAATAGTGGGCTTCTATGGGGCATAATAATAACAATATGGGGATTACAGGGGCACAAAAATATAATAAGGGGGTTGTACTAATAACAATAAGGGGTTACACTAGTAGTATAGGGACCTAACAGATACTTTAGTCAGTTGTAGCAAAGCAGAACGACATTTTCTCAAGGGACCGCGAGGTAAGTACGTTAAATATTTGAACACTTGGATTAAAATGATACTGTGTGAAATAAAGGTTATGTGAATAAATTGATGTTTTGGGCTACGTGGAGTGGGAGAATCTACAGAAATGAAGGTAGGCCAGAAATAGAAACTAGCCCCTTGATTTCACCTCTGCGAGGGAGCGAAGAAGAGCTCATGAAGGTTTTGCCTAGAAGTGAGATCAATCTGATAAGGCAGATAATTCCGCGCATACTTGTTGTTGGGAAAAGTATCCAATACGGAATGACCCTATCCCACTCTAAGGGTGATAGTACCTCAGCAACAACTGAATACAAAGCTATTCAAGATTACTTCTTTATGAGATGTAAGAGAGAGGAGGAAGAGATCCACTAACCGTTATCTTCCACTAATGACTGATCCAATCTTCCCTCTTTGCTGCTTGCTCCCAGCTCCTTGCTCTTTCACTAGCCCAGCTACACAAAGATCCTGCAAAAGCACAAGAAAGGGAAACTACAAGAAGCATACATCCATAACTGATTCAAGGATTAGAATAAATCAAATATACAAGCATCAATTCGCCATAGAGACACATGCATATAGAAGAACCTCAAATGCTTTATTAATGGAAGAAGTAAAGTTCTGAGAGTGTTACAACCATAAGAGGCCCAATCCAGCAACACCTCCCAGCAGAAAGAAATCTCCTCTTCACCTCCTTCAAAGCAATCACCCAATAGTTCTATGCACAAACCAACAGCACTTCCTTACATTCACAAGATTCCAGCTCCCTAGACCTCATGAGAGAGCTCTATATATAGGAGATTTGGAGAAAGGATGAGTCAGCTTGAGGCTGGCATGAAGCTGACTAGTGTCCTCTCCCACTTCAGTTATACTTCAGTTCTTGAGTCCACTTGGAGTTTCTTGCTTCCACTTGGAGATCTAGATCCTCTTACTCATCACAAGGCGAATTCCCTGATCCAAGTGTCATTTTGGAAGCTTCCTAGGCATTTGACACCTTGCAGAATGACTGTGCCACTTGGCCAATCTCGCCCAGCGCAGGTAGCCTTCATTGCTTTTGACATTCAGCGCAGGTACAGAGTGGAGCAGTTGACATTCAGCGCAGATGCTCAGTGGAGCAGCTGACATGATCCAGAAATAGCTTGTTTTTGAGTGTTTTCAGGTGGAGAACTGATTTTCAGTGCTGTGGTTTGCTGACCTTGTTCCTCTAGGGGTAGGAACAACATGTTTAGGGACTTTGGATCCCTTAGATTATTGACATTTCATGCTTCATGTTGTAAGGCACAAAAATGTCTATAACAATACTACCCCCACCCACACCACCACCTGTTTCACCGTCTTCACCCTTGACTTTGCCCATACCACCTCCACCACCACTGCGAAGCAGTATGGCCAGCGCAATAAAGATACCAGTGTTCAAGGGAGTAGGGAATGAAGATACAGACCAGTTTTGGTTTGTGATAAAAGCTGTATGGGAAGCACAGGGTTTCACGAATGACAATATAAAGAAGGTGACATTGGTCAGTGCTCTACAGGATCGCGCGCTGACCTGGTACATTAAGAATTTCAATGGTAATCCGAATGTGGGGATAGCGGATATCCAAGCTGCGCTAAACAAAGAATTTAGCAGGCCAAAATCGGAGGCACAGTCGATCATTGGATTCAAGGAAATCACAATGCGACTAGGAGAAACCCCACAGGAGTTGGATCAAAGACTGAAGTGCATAATTCGCGAAGTGAACATGAAATTAACAAATGGGCAACACCGCGAATGGTTTGTAGCATCGTTAACACTGCATCTACAGAACACGCTGTTGCAACAAAGGCTAACCACTCAGGATGAGGCTTTGGAGGTCACAATGAGATTGTACGAGACTCTGATACAGGATCCTAACCTAGGAGTCAAGTAGATTCACGCGCAGTTGAAAAACTTGTGCCTTGAGATGCAGAGTTTGAAACAAGACAAGACGACTCACCCCAAAGTGCGCGACGAGGTATGGTGCATAAAATGCAAGGGCCATGGGCATGACAAGGACCACTGCCCGATGTTCAAAAATTACCTTGCGGGAGGAGGGCCAATGCCACTAAGACCAGAAGCACAAGCATGACCAAGCACGGCACCTGCATTGTGGTGCATGATTTTTCAGATAGGATGAAAGCATGCTACAGATAACTGATGTTGGTCGATAAAAGGTGCCTTTTCAAACTCCTAATTATCCTCACATTAATTTTCAATCCGAGCAAGTCTTCTTATTTCAAGAGTGTACACAGTATGTGGAGGCTTTTTAGCTTTGAGAGTAATGTTTCTCAATTGCAATATAGATCTTTTAAATACAAGTGTAAATGGATGCACCTAGTAAATTCCAATTGCAATTAAAGAAAACTTAATTCATCAAAGTAACAACAACATCAGTTGAGAGTACAGTAGTGATAACTCATCCCTCTTTGATTGATTTAATCTAAATCAAATCCAATCCTCAAGAATTAATCTACACAACAAATGAATATCAATCTGAGAGTTTCAACAACAATAGTTAATACTTTTTACAGTTGATTATATAAAGCAGGATATTTATTTAAGAAACCTAATCTAAAATGAAAGAAAACTAAATCAATGACAATCCTGTAAATTATATAAAATAAAGAGATTCTGTCAATACTGGAAAATAATAAACAGTGCAGCGATAAAATCACAGAAAGCGAGAATACTATCAAACCATCACACTTGTGAGAATTGGAAATGTATGACACAGGAAGAGCAGTTGAATCCACTAGTGGCCAGGCCCTTAGTTGCCAGCAAAACACTGCTAAGTTACTTCAGGAAATGCGAGGGAAAAACAACTTTACTTATATATTAATCATCAAACTAAACAAGCATTACAATATATTCGTGTTCTTCTCAATAGCGAGAGTCTGTGAATACAATTACAATTACAATAATAAAGAAATTCCTTTCCCTTTCTTCTTACAAAACATCTCTTTTATAATCGGAAAGGGTACAAAGATAAGTGATAAACGTGATCCAAATGGATATCTCGATCTTGAGGGATTCACAACAGTTTTCCATCTTCAGACCTTATTTCCTTTCTTGTGCTGATCCTACTGATTTGCTTTTGGACGTATCTACAACCACCGCGTTCTTTCCTTAGCTTGTCGATGTTTGCTGTTTCTTCACAGGGAACAACATTTGTCCCTTTTTTTGTTCTTCTGTAGAAAGGAAGGTAATAATTAGCCAAATCATAACCGCAGATAATTTCTGTATTTCTTACCATAACTCCTTAATAAATTAGCGCATTGAGATATAGAAAGGATAAGAATAAAGGAAAGGGATAATAAGTTAATAGTAAATGCATACCTTTTCCATGACCCAACATACTCCCCTGCTTACCCCTTTTCATGTCCTCATGAAAACCATGTAGTTCATATGTAGAGAAGTTAAGGAATAAGCTGGAGAAGGAATGTCGTAAAGCAGTCTGAAACCATGATTCTTGGCCAAGAGCTCAAAGATGTGCCCTGTCTGTCATTTAGGCAGTTCATATATAGCCTTGCACCCCTCAGCAGGATACCAAATAATAGGGCTACGGAATCGACAACCTAGCTAATAAGGACCTTCTCTTAAGATGGGATTGCTATAAGTGACAAAATTTTCTGCAACCAATTTAAAATTTTTATAATTAAATGGTTCTCTATTCTGTACATTGCTATTAGAAACCGTCCACTTGAACTTGGTTGCAGCCAAGGAGTTTTCCTGAATGGAGAGGAAGTATTCCACTCCCTTCTGGACAATCTCTTTCTGAATGGGCCCCAAGATTTTGATTACTCCCCTTTTCGTCAAGCTTTTGTGATTGGCCAGAATTTGTAATGGGCGTTTTGGTTCACCTCTGACCCAAAGGTCCAGTCCATTTTCCTTTCTCTGGAACATGTTATGAGCCTTGAACCATTTCAGTTGATTAACAGTGAATGAAATGAAAGCCTGAAATTGCACATCCCCCACAAAAGGACTGGGGTTCTTTTTGATTTCTTCCTCTAATACAAAATTATGTAAGTAAAATTCACACAGTAATCTCCAAACTTTTACCCCATGATGTTTGCAACAGTTTATGAAATCCTTAATTGTTTTTAATTCTATAGGTTTTCCAGCCCTGACGGCTTTGATTTTCAACTGCAAGTATCTTTCTAGCAAAAATAAGGCATAATTGTTGGCAGGGGATCTGCATGCGAAGACATTTGTGTACAATGAGCAAATAGTATCCATTTGACTCATGACCTTCTCTAATCTGAGCTTCATTTTCTCAATTCTTTCCTCTGCCTTTTGGTATTTATCGAAGGTCTCACTTTCTGATGTATTCATGTCCCAAAGTTGCTTCTGTAATTCCTGGTATTTTTGCTGGGAGACAGTTTCCAGCTCAAGCCGTTCTATGGTATGCCGAGCCTTGGCTAAATATTCTTGAAGATTCACTATATTGGAGTCGCTGCTCGTTATGATATCTTTGGCTTGAGTATTTGTCTGTGTACTCCTGCTGTGAGAATGGATGCCTACTATTATGTGTTGTGGGAGGCCCAAGCCTCTGTCTAGGTAGCTATGCTATTGGAGGATACCATCTCTGTCTGAATGGCTAAGTCATGAGAAAGTATAGCCTCTGTTTGGGTAGCTACTTGTGCAAAAATTGCATGCTGTTCCCTAACAAGTTCAATGAGTATGGGCTCAGTTTGAGTCCCCGTAGCTTCTGTTTTATGCAATTCAGTTTGGACGGCTGAATTTATTGTTTCCGGGGTTTTGTCTGGAACCTTCCCCTTTGCTAACTTTCTTATTTTTCGCCTGAGCCTTTTTACTAATTTCTGCAGCCTCTACTGTTCCTTTCTAAGCTTTTTAATTTTATTTTTCTGCTTTCTAGGAGGAAAAATTGTTCTGTTAATGGTCTCTGCTCCTAACGAGCTCGGTTGCTCATCTTGGTTTTGTTCTTCAAGAACTGTGTCCACTCCCTGGTTTGTTTCTATTTCTCCTGTTTGGCCTACATTCTTTGTATCTAGGCCTTCCTGACTGGGTTCTTCTGGAGGCATATCACCAAGTTGGTTTACCTCTTCTTGAGTGGTCTCTGCCCTTGTTTCTTCTTCATAGCTTATATTTTTTGATATAATTCTATCATGGCTAGAGTTTTCTACAGATTGGGTTGCTCCAATGTTCAAATTGAGCAGGATTTTGGGTTGTATGAAGTCATTTATATTGGCCAAAATCTGGGCCAATTCAATATCATGCAGTAAATTACCTGGGGGACTTGATGTTGAGGGGATTTCTGATTCATCTCTTTCTTCTTCTTTAGAATGCCTTGATTCTTCCTCATGGTTCGACTCAGGGTTCTCCTGGCCTTCTATCTGTAATTGTTGTTCACTTCCCGGGCTAGACAATTCTATGGGCTAGCTGATATTGATCTAGGGGTTTTCAGCTACTTCTAGGTTTGTCCTCACCCTAGCAGAATGTCTGCACTTTTGAGGAGTGGTTGCTGTAAGGGTAGTCCTTTTCCTTTTCGGAACATGTTTAGGCGCAGGTAGAGCTAGGTCCCCTTCAATGGGAAATACTAATTCCTCCCAACTTGATTGCTGCTGGGTGAGGTTGTAACTCACTATCAGCCTAATCAAGCAGTGGTGGCTCACGACTGTTTCTACATAACGGGATTTTTTTATGCTTCGAGCGGTGTCATGCAACAGAAAATTCAAATACACAGGCAAATTCACTGAACATTTTTGTTTTAGAACAACTAGGAGTTTAAGTTGACGCGGCCTTACCATGTCTTTTTTCCCGTCACATGTGATGTAGTTCTGGACGACTCTAGCTAGTTCTACCCATGGTTCTCCAAGGGATGACAGTCGAACTCCTTTTCCTTTGACGATCATGTCTTATCCCTCGTCCTTGAAAACTGCAATAGCATCCTGCAATTTTAATCTTTTATTAGCCCATATGGGTCCTTTTGTTGGTAATCTGGACACTTCAGCTATCACCGCATCTATCACTGTGATTTGCCTTCCTCTTATCATAGATTTCCCATTTTGTAAATTTTGTAGGAATTCAATAGCAATTTCTTCTTTGGGTTGCTGAAACCGTGTGAAATATGTTATCCACCTGGCTCTGGCAAGAATTTCTCTGGCGGCATCAGAAACAACTAGTATTAGTGGTTCCCTGCACACTGTTCTTCCTCCCATACTGCTTGTATTGTACAATCAATTAGTATAGCAGAGATATCACAGCAATAGACAGAGCTGAGCTATGGAACAACAAGTTGTTATAATGGTTATTTTCGGATGATACTTTACAAGCATGAATACTGTTAACTAGAACTTACTATTGTACCACTTACTCCGTAATTATGGAATGTTGTATTACCTTGCACAATCTAATAAAGGACTGACACGCATTCATAAATACACTGGAGGTTGCTCCTCTCCCCCCTTTAAAATGATAGGTCGCCTTCGACCGAATGAGTGGAGGAATGACGTGGTAGCGGTGAAGTACAGGGGTGATGAAAGTGGTAAGGTACACATATTAATGATAAGATCGCAAAATATATCGGAGTGCTGAAATCAATGCATATCATGAAAATTATCAATAAGTGTGGAGATGCCGTGAGATGATTCAAAAAGGAAAAAGGACATCGGACGCAGGAAAGATACTTTTCCGTCATCATTCCACTTAAACTACTATGATTGATTTTCAAAAGATATCGCATGCATAAGGGTTCAAAAATAGATTGGGAACATAATCACTCCGTAATAAAGGTAAAAAAAATAAGAAAAGGGAGTTATAATAACTATTGATGTTAAAAATAAGACTCCAATACCATCAACAGTGCTTTTGTTTCCTGCATGTGTTTATAACCTCGATAGCGTTGCTTTTTCACCTTTTGGAACCATGATCCTCTATGTATAATTAGGAAAGTACATTATGATGTCAGAGTAGAGACCAATGTACTGGCTTGGTAACTAGATGAATACATTAACATTCATTGGGAAGGAGCAAAAGGTGGGCAGGCCGGCTCATGATGAGACCTCCTGTTCCAAGGAGTTTATTTTTCTGATGCATCCATTGGATCATATCCCTGGTGTGGTGGCCATAGTGGGAATGCTACTTCGCTGCATCCTTATGATCATGGTAGGTTAGCTCATGATGAAACCCCCTATCCTCCATCTGAAAAATCATAGATTTGTTAGTAAACATATATATATATATATATATATATATATATATATATATATATATATATATATATATATATATATATATATATATATATATATATATATTTTAACATCACTTCCTATTTATATATATAGAGGGTGGCTCTACACTCCTTAAGAGTATGGATGGTGGAAGAAGTCTGAACATATCAATAGAAAAAAAAATATGCCCTTAACCTTATTTAATGATAATGAACAGAGAAAATTATGAGGATTAGGGAAGAACCAACATGGTACAAATAATCAATCAATTCGATTTATAGTGAAAATAAGGACAATGAAGTGATATAGATGGTTGTGTCCTTCCTTCTTTGATCAATACAAAGCAATCTCATTAAAGATGATAATATTCGATTTTCTTGTTCCAGTAAAATTCAAATTTCATATCCTTCCATATATATTTGTATGCTTTCCCTATAGAGGATCATAAGGAGTGAAATAATATTCATAAAGTGCTTATTTCCTAAAGAAAACCTCACACAAAGAGTGTTGTTCCTTATAGGGAACAACAAGAAAAGACACACAAAAAGGTGTTGTTCCTTAGAGGGAACATCAACTATTCCTTGTAAGGAACAGGAAATGAAAAATACATGCAGATGGTGTTGTTCCCTGTAGGGAACAATAAAAGGATATATACATGAAAGTGTTGTTCCTTATAGGGAATAGCAAAGGAAATACATGCTGAAAAAAAAAATATCACTGTTCTTTAGAGGGAACAATGGCTGTTCCTTAGAGGGAACAACAGTTGTTCCTTATAAGGAACAATGAAAAGAAAGAAAAATAATTGGACGCAAAATTGCTGTTCCTTAGAGGGAACAACAACTGTTCCTTAGAGGGAACCACAACTGTTCCTTAGAGGGAACAACAACTGTTCCTTAGAGGGAACCACAGCTGTTCCTTAGAGGGAACAACAACTATTCCTTAGAGGGAACAATAGCTTTTCCTTAAAGGGAACAACGAAAAAAACAAATCCAAATGAAACTGTTGTTCCTTAGAGGGAACATCAGCTGTTCCTTAGAAGGAACATCATAAAGAAAATTCACACAAAGCTGTTGTTCCTTAGAGGGAACGACAACTATTCCTTAAAGGGAATGGCATGAAAAGAAATAGACGCAAAATTGCTGTTCCTTAGAGGGAACGACAACTGTTTCTTAGAGGGAACAACAACTGTTCCTTAAATGGAACAACATAAAAAGAAATACACACAAAACTACTATTCTTTAGAGGGAACAATAGCTATTCCTTAGAGGGAACAACAACTATTCCTTAGAGGGAACAATAGCTGTTCCTTGAAGGGAACAACAAGAAAACAAATACACACGAAATTGCTGTTCCTTAGAGGAGATAGCAGCTGTTCCTTAGAGGGAACATCAAATGTTCCTTAAAGGGAACATCAAAAAGCAAATGTACAGGGGGATACTGTTCCTTAGAGGGAATGACAACTATTCCTTAGAGGGAACAACAACTGTTCCTTAAAGGGGACAACACGAAAACAAATATACAGGGAATTGCTGTTCCTTAGAGGGAACGACAGCTGTTCCTCAGAGGGAACAATAGCTGTTCTTTTGAGGGAACAATAGTTGTTCCTTAAAGGGAACAACAAGAATAAAATCCATACGAACATTGCTGTTCTTTAGAAGGGACAGCAACTATTCCTTAAAGGGAACAACAACTGTTCCTTAGAGGGAACAACAAAGGAAAAGTAGAAAAACGAGGGAACTTATATACAATTTATACAAGCAAATTCAATCAAAATAGAAAGAAAACTTTATGTACAAATTTCAAAAACAAATGAATTATTCACTAAGCCGATGCTGAGGATGTGTTTCCCTGCTCATCAAGAATTTGTATGGTGGAATCTTCCCATAATTGTTGGCAAAAGAACTCCCTGGTAAGCGGCTTGTGATAAAGTCGTACTCGATGTCCATTCGCTTTAAAAGAGTAGCCAGACCCATAAATGGTAGCTAATGTGAGGGTGCCATTATCATGCACCTCTTGTATCTCATAAGGCCCTAACCATCTGGTCTGGAGTTTTCCCGGGAAATCCTGGAACCTAGAATCATACAGGAGTGCCCAATCTCCTTCGTGGAAGATCTTCTTTTTGATAAGGGCATCATGCCATTTTTCTCTTTGTTGTTGGACCAGTGCAGTGTGCTGAAGAGATGATAGCCGGATTTCATCCAATTAATTGATTTGATGTAGCCTATTAATTTGTGCTTCATTTAAGTCCAAGCCTACCTCTTGAGCTATCCTTAATGTCTAGATTTAAAATTCAATTGGAAAGATAGGTTCTTTGCCAAACACTAGTTGATATGGGGAATATCCTGTGGTATTTCTCCATATCGTGCAGTATGCCCACATGGCTTCTGGCAATCGGGTAGCCCAGTCATGTCTATGTGATGCAAATGTCTTTGTGAGTATTGCCTCGATTACCTTATTGGTGCTTTCTACCTGGCCATTTGCCTGCAGATGGTATGGAGTCACGATTCTGTGCATGATATGCTGATTCTTTAATGTTGCAGCGATCTTATGGCTTATGAATTGTGGCCCTCCATCCGTAATTACCTCTCTAGGAAAGCCATATCGCACGAATAGTTGGAAAAGAAAGTGGATTACCGAGTCCTCTGTTGCCCTTGGTAATGCTTCTGCCTCCACCCATTTAGTCACATATTCTGTTGCGACTAATATGTATGTCTTTTGATTAGATGATGGGTTTATTGGACCAATGAAATCTAATGCCCATCATTTAAAAGGTTCAATGACTAATTGCGGATGTAGGGGCATCTCATCAAACTACCCAGGGCATCCCAATCTTTGGCAACTGTCGCAGGCCTGGACAAACTTCTTGGCGTCTTTAAAAATGGTGGGCCAATATATCCCGTTTGGAAGACTTTGTAACTAGTTTTGTGGTCTGCAAAATGACCACCACAAGGTCCATCATGGCAAGCTTTCAGGATGTCGAAGACTTCATCTTCCCTGACACATCTTCGAATGTGAATATTGGCCCCTGTATGAAATAAATATCCTCCGATCCAAGAGAACCGAGTGCTACATTGTACTATTTGTTTTCTTTCATTAGGCGTTAGGTGTTTTGGTAATTTTCCCACTGCTAGGTAGTTTGCGACATCCGCGTACCATCATGTTTTAACGGTGACATCGAATAAGTGTTCATCAGGGAGCTGGTATTCTATTGTTTCCGAGTCGTCTGTCTTTGGCATTCGTGAAAGGAAGTCTGCTACTGTATTTTCTTTTCCTGGTCAATATTTAATAGTAATATCAAATTCCTGCAAAAGGATAAACCATCTTGTCACTCTTCCATTTGTAACTGGTTTATTAGCTAGATATTTAATAGTAAAGTGATCAGTATACAAAACTACAGGGTATCCTGTTATATAATGTCTGAATTTATTGATAGCATAGATTACAGCCAAAAATTCTTTTTTAGTAACAGTATAATTTAATTTAGTAGGAGATAGATTCTTGTTGATACAATATATTTCATATGGCTTTTTATCTTCCTCCTGGCTGAGAACTGCTCCAATGGCTGTGTCTAAAGCGTCAGATGAAATCTGGAATGGAAAATCCCAATTTCGGCCCCGTAATACTGGGGCTGTTGATACAAGTCATTTTATTTGTTAGTCTAGATGAAATCGATATTTCCTGTTAATGCATATAATGGTGTAACAATTTGAGAAAAATTCTTTATAAATCTTCTATAATAGCCAGAAAATCCCAAGAAACTACATACCTTAGTCTGTGTGGAAGGGGTATGTATTAAAAGAATTATTTGAATTTTTGCTGGATCTACCTAGATTCCAGCTGCTTAGATATAGTGACCCAAGATGAGGCCCTCGGTCATCATCATGTGGCATTTTTCATGGCTTAAACAGAGCCTGGTAGCAATACATCTCTGCAGAACTTTTTCTAATGTTTGTAATGCCGGCTCGAAGTCATCTCTGTAAGGTGTAAAGTCATCCATGTACACCTCGAGCCCTTAATTTATCAGATCTGAAAAAATGCTGAGTATAGCCCTCTGGAATGTGGTAGGTGCATTGCACAGCCCAAAAGGTAAGACCCTGTAAGCAAATGTCCCCCAAGGGTAGGTAAAGGTAGTCTTGTCCTGGTCTTCAGGGCTAATTTGTATTTGATTGTAGCCGCTGAAGCCGTCTAGAAAAGAAAAGATTTTTTTCCTGCCAATGTGTCCAAGACCTGGTCGATGAACGGAACGGGAAAATGGTCTTTTTGGGTTTCTTTATTAAGCTCTCTACATTCAACACATATACGCCACTTTCCATTCTTTTTAGGCACCACTACTAATGGAGAGACCCATTTTCTGTCAGATATAGGGTAGATGAAATTTACATCTAACAATTTTTGTAGTTCAGCTTTAACAATGTCTTTAAGATGAGGGTTTAACCTCCGTTGAGGTTGTTGAATGGGCCTGGCATATTTCTTTGTATAGATGTGGTGCATGCATAATTGGGGATCAATCCCTTTCATGTTCGGGTAATCCCATGCGAAGGCCTCTTTATATTTTCTCAGATGTTGGACAAGCTTCTGTTCCGTTCAACAGTCAGGTTTTTGTTAATATTTAAATTTTTTCCTGGTTCAATCTCTATGGTTTTGCTGTTATAAACAGAAGTTGTTGGTATTGATTGGTCCTTAATATCTTTTAAGGGATCCTCTTCTATTTCATTATCGAGGGTTGCTTCGATCATGTGACATTTTAGATGGGATACGACATCTGGTTGGTTAATGTAAGTGTTAATGATGTCATCTTCTGTTTGATCCTTGAATTCGAGAGCATCTTCTATAGTTAGCGGTGATCTAATGCTTTCAGTTAGATATGATACAGGTTGTTTTCTGGTTTTTATTATTGTTAAACTTGGCTGAGCTGGAGGATATAAGGCTAAATTCTTCACATTTCTTCCTCTTGCTATCATCATGCTGCCTGTTCGACAGCTTATGTAAGCATCCGCGGTTGCTAGCCAAGGTTTGCCTAGAATTAGGGGATGTCCATTGAGTCGGTTTCTAGGATTGATGATCAGAAAGTCTAAAGGGTATTCCCAGGAGTCTACAGACACCATTACATCCTGTAATGTGCCTTTTGGTTTGACTACCGATTGGTCAGCTAGTTCCAACAAGGTCATGGTTGGGTCCAAGGATGTAATGCCAAGATTTTGACAAGTTGTTGTTGTAAGAATATTGATTGCTTCTCCTAATTTGACTAATGCATTGGGCAAGGAGCATCCATTTATTTGCACAATGACTATAGGATTTCCTGGGTCCTCATATTTTTTAGGTGTTTCTCTACCTGATAACAAATCATATAAGGTACCAACTACATGGATAGTTGGGGTTGTTTTTATTTTCCTCTTTGGCTTTTTTGTACACAATTCCTTAATAGTTTTTGTATAAATTGGAATATCCTGAATAGCCTGGAGGAGAGGTATCTTTACACAAAAAATTTTCAATTCTCCTAGAAGATCAAAATCGGGATATTCTATTAGGCGGGGTATGATTAATCTTTCTGGGAATGGTGGAGAAGAGATGATCATTTGGTCGTGAGTTTTCTGTTTAACCATGTTCTCCACTTGTGGTGCTTGTTCTACAGGTAACAAATATTCAATTTGTTTATTTTTATCCCCCTCTGATTCTATTATCCGCCCAGATCTTAATTGAAGCTCATTGCACTCCCTTAACTCGATTTCTGGCTCTAGTCCTTCAATAATTTGCACAGATTGAACTGGTCTGTTGTTGGGGTTCGGGTTGGGTTGGGCTGGGAGCTACGGTCGTAGGTTGGTCTGAGGGTTCTGTTGCAATGTATAGGGTGCTGGTAGTGTGGGTTGAGGTAGGGGGATTGTTCCTGCTGGCTAGTTTGTAGGTTTTTGCTAGCTTGACTACCAGTTCTGGTTCTGTGAAGTGGAGGGTGGCCATTGGGATTGATATGCATTATTCTGCCAAAACGGTGGGTAGTAAGAGGAATTTGGCCAATTGTTATTTTGATTTGATTGGTTGGGCCAAGGTGGCATAGGGAATGGTTATTGTGACCAATGGGAAAAATATGGCTAGTTCTGCCACATGGCTCCTGGATATTGTTGCGAATTATATTCTTAAGGTTGGAAGAAAGAAGATGGATCAGACGACGTACCTGTTTGTCATGGTTGCCATTGGCGATGCTGATTTAGCAAGTAGACTGGTTATATTTCTTCCTTTGCCTCCTTATAGATTGCTTTTAGCCCTGGGAGTGATGGGCAGCTTTCTGTGGTATGACCTTTTGTACATATGGCAAAGGTTTGCACCATGTCCAGCGAGCATTCTTTGTGACTATGCTTCTTTTTGCATCTAGGACAAAATATCACCAAGTTTTGTTCTACTTGATTTTTCTTTTGCTTGGCTTGCATAATGTCCAATTGCATTGTCAGAGTTCCCAAAATATCTGTTTTGAAATCCTCTAGCAGGTTTCCAATTTCTGCACGAGTTATACCTCCACCAGAGATTTTTTTGTCCCTAGTGGTCATGCCACGTTCTGCTGGTTTCAATCTCGTACTACCTCTTGAGGACCTGATACACAATTTAATAATGTCAGCATATTCTTCTTAGTATATATCACCTTTACCCATAATATTTAATGTTTCTATCCATTGTTCTTTCATCGCTTTAATCAGTGTAGTTTTTATCACATTATCAAGTAAAGGTAGAGTTGCATAGGGAGACCCCTGGAGGTTATATTGAAATCGTTCCACATATTCTTCTAATGTTTCACTCGGTCTTGCTACCATTTGGAATATTTTGTCCTTCAATTCCCTAGATCTGCAATAGTCCTGATATTTTTTAGGAAAGCGATTTTCATTTGATCCCAATCATTTATTGTGCCTCCACCTAATCCCATAAACCAATGCAAGGATGCTCCTTTTAATGTAGAGGGAAACAACTTTAGTTTTGGGGGGTCAGTGGTATAATCATAACCCTAACATAATACATCAAACTCAAATAGAAATGCATCTAGATCCTCTGATGTCAGTCTATGATAGGTGGTAATATTCTGGAGAGGGATGGCTTTCATGGGTGCGTTGACAGCTGTGTCAACGATGGGATACTGCAGTATAGAGGTCTGAGGTGTTTGTGGGTTGTTGGCCATTTGATCAAATATATGCCAATACCCTTCCAAGATCTCTAGAGAGTTATTCCTAGGATGATTAGAAGGGGTAGGGATGATCTTAACAACACTCCCTCGGTCTAGGATACTGAGTGTTCCTTGTTGAATTACTGCCTGAGGGGATCTTGGCTCCTCTATTTCCCTTGTTTCTCCTCCTCCTTCATGAAGATTACAAGAATTCCCTTCTTGTAAAGAATTTGGACAAGAATTTTTAATTTCTTGAAAACTTTGCTCAGTCCCTTCTATTTTGTTGTGGACCTCAACGTAGGCTACAGATGGTGAGCTTGTGGCCCGAAGGGAGATAATAGGTTGTCTAGAAGCAACTTTTCTAGGACCTATTGATGGTTGAGATTTGACTTTCTTTAAAATTTCGTCTATGAAATTTGATCGTCCAAGGGTCACTGATCCCTTAGATCTGTCAGGTTTGGGTAGTGGAATTGGATTATTTTCAGGTTTTTTCTTCTTAGTCATTCATACACACAATTCAAATGTTTACCTCTACCCTAAGTTCTTAACAGTTCTGCTGGAAAGCGGGCAGGGGAGTAGGCATTTTACGTGTTCCGTACGCAGGTTCTTACCTTTTGTTTTTAATACCCAGTTCTCTCTCAACAACCAAACAACAAATACCTACTTCAGTTTTCTGTAATTGTGCTGAAAAGCGGGCAGAGGAGCAAACACTTTACTTGCTCATTATGTAGGTTTTTACCTTCCATTTTCAAAACCCAATTCTTCTTCAACAACAATCATCAGACATACATTGCTCTTTAGAAATGGCTACACTCTCCCCGACAACGGTGCCAAAATGTTCGTTGGTAAAAGGTGCCTTTTCAAACTCCTAATTATCCTCACATTAATTATCAATCTGGGCAAGTATTCTTATTTCAACAGTGTACATAGAGTGTGGCAGCTTTTTAACTCGAAGAGTAATGTTTCTCAATCGCAGTATAGATCTTTTAAATACAAGAGTAAAAAGATGCACTTAGAAAATTCCAATTGCAATTAAAGAAAACTTAATTCATCAAAGTAACAACAACATCAGTTGAGAGTACAGTAGTGATAACTCATCCCTCTTTGGCTAATTTAATCTAAATCAAATCCAATCCTCAACAATTAATCTACAAAGCAAATGAATATCAATATGAGAGTTTCAACAACAATAGTTAATACTCTTTACAGTTGATTATATAAAGAGGAATATTTATCAAAGAAACCTGATCTGAAATGAAAGCAAATTGAATCAATGACAATCCTGCAAATTATATAAAATAAAGAGATTCTGTCAATACTGGAAAATAATAAACAATGCAACGATAAAATCACAGAAAGTGAGAAAACTATCAAACCATCACACTTGCAAGAATTGGAAATGTATGACACAGGAAGAGCAGTTGAATCCACTAGTGGCCGGGCCCTTAGCCGCCGGTGAAACACTGCTAAGTTACATCAGGAAACGCAAGGGAACATCAACTTTACTTATATATTAATCATCAAACTGAATAAGCATTACAATATATTCGTGTTCTTCTCGATAGTGAGAGTCTGTGAATACAATTACAATTACAATAATAAAGAAATTCCTTTCCCTTTCTTCTTACAAAACATCTCTTTTATAATCGGAAAGGGTACAAAGATAAGTGATAAACGCGATCCCTTAGGATCTCTCGATCCTGAGGGATTCACAACAGTTTTCCATCTTCAGACATTATTTCCTTTCTTGCATTGACCCTACTGATTTTCTTTTGGACGTATCTGCAACTGCCGCATTCTTTCCTTAGCTTGTCGATGTTTGCTGTTTCTTCACGGGGAACAACATTTGTCCCTTTTGTTGTTCTCCTGCAAAAAGGAAGGTAATAATTAGCCAAAGCGTAACCGCAGATAATTTCTGTATTTCTTACCATAACTCCTTAATAAATTAGCGCATTGAGATATAAAAAGGATAAGAATAAAGGAAAAGGATAATAAGTTAATAGTAAATGCATACCTTTTCCATGACACAACAACTCCCATCTATTACAGAAGTATACGCTGAATTCCTAGCAATTGTTCTGTAATTTCTGTAGGTCAGTAGGACATGATGAGTGCACCTCTAGAAGTTATGAACTAATGATGGATCGAATTCCTACCTACAGAGTTCAGGCTTAAACACGGGTCCTCGATCAAAACACAAGAATGGTGCACACCGGATTTCAATGGCACAGACAAGGCCGAGGTGGAGGGGGACCAGGAAGAGGTCGTGGATAGCTGATATGTTACAATTGCAGAGGACCAAGACATTATGCGCATGATTGTATGAATCCAACACGACTATCATGCTTGTATTTTACATTGCTTGATCATGAGACAAATGATTGTCCAACACTGGTAGCGAGGTTGCGTGATAAAGGAGCACTCCAACCTCCCCCGACTCAGAACCTGCAAATGATGAGGTTTGAGCCACGTGAGGAAGACCCTAATGTAAATATCATGCTCCAAAGTTGTATTACGACAGGGGATGATAAAGGCAAGTAACTTGAAGAAAGTACCTGGGTTCACAAGGCCCCAATGAAGGAACCAAAATTTGATTTGGATCACGCTAAGGAGACCTTCATGGAAGCTAAGAGGAGCTTCGTTGATGCCTCCACTTTAGGAAGTAAAGATAGACTAGAGCCAGAAATGGACCCATCGATGCTCACTACAGTCTTGGAGACATGCATGAAGCTACTACGTGACAACAAGGCTGTAAAGGGGCTACAAGAACTCATAACTAGATGCACTAGGACTGCACTATGAGAACCGCACATAGTCCGGAAGCTCGGGAAGCACACGACGCAAATAGGAAGGGACATGAGATTGATCGGGCAGATCGGGAAATATGAGATGGACCAAGTGATTCTGGATCTAGGATTAGACGCGAATGTCTTGCCAAAGTAGACATGGGAACGGATGGGCAGGCCTGCGCTGCAATGGTCTCCTATCCAACTGCGAATGGCGAACTAGCAGAAGATCCTCCCTATGGGGAGGTTGCAGGGAATCATAGTAGACATCGAAGGAGCAAGCGAGCTAGAAGATTTCTAAGTGGTAGAGATTGTTGATGACAAAAATCCCTATGCCGCGCTATTGGGAATAGATTGGGCCACTGACATGAATGGAGTGATAAATCTAAAGAAGCGCAAGATGATCTTTGAGAAAAAATCTCTGCGCATAGTGGTACCTTTAGACCCTGTTGAAGGATCGTGCTACATAGATCCAGTGTGCGACTACGACAACGATGATGATTTGGATTGCATCTACAAGATAATCACACGGGAGAAAGATTGGGTAAATCCAACCACGGATGGCCGAATCTCTTGGGAGCGCAAAAGCTCCTGCACATCAGATTCTGACGAGGAGATAGAACGATGGCAGAATTGGTTACATGAGGTAACCACGCTCAACTGTAACATGATGACAAGGTCATTGTGCTGTGTGGCAACAGAGGTAAGAGATCTGCCTACGTATGATGGGTTGAGCGAGGTGGATGACTTCCTGAACAAATTTGAAAGAGAAGTACTGGAACAATAGTGTTTCGACGCTCTAACATGGGTACTGCGAGCTACGCCTGCAAGATGGTGGGGGATGCACCAAAGAAGTTTTGAGGACTGGCATGAATGTAGAAGGATGATGCTCATGTGGTTTGGGAAGCCTCAGATGTGATTAAAAGACAAATATGACGGACGAGATGATCCACGTGTACACCTCGCAAAATGGGAAAAATTATATGGGGAAGAGCCACAACCCAAGTGGGTGCACCTATTCTGTCATACCCTAGATAGTATACCCATGAATTGGTATATAGAAATGGAGCTCCGCCATGGCACGAAGGAATGGGATATCCTACATGAAGGATTCCTATTAATATTCATGTTTGAGGATCATTGGTGGAATACTGTTGATGATGTGCTACAAGCAGTAAAAGCATCTATCTTTAAAATACCCCAGGAACCAATGGAAGTGCTTTAGCCTGAATGGGTGACCCAGTCGAGTTGTGCGCTAGAGTGTTACAATGTAAACATTGAAGAAGACGAAGATCTGTGAAAAGTTAACATTCTAGAAACTGAAGACTATCGTGAGGTTCAAGGATCATTGATTGAAGACCCTAACATTACTGCGCTGGTAAAGACGAAGCAAGTGAACATTGGTACGGAGGCCGAACTGAAGTATGCAATGCTTGGCGACTATTGGGATGATGCCACGGTGGATAAGGTCATTAAGTTACTCCGTGAGTACCAAGACTTATTCCCGACCAAGATGACAGACTTAAAGGGGATCGTTGGCGATTTAGGGATGATGAAGATCACCCTAAAACATGACGCGAAGTTGGTGAAGTAGAGATCTTACCGCTTGAATCTAAAGTATAAGGAAAAGGTTCGCGTAGAACTCAAAAAAATGCTCACAACTGGAATTATTGAGCCAGTGGAAGAATCCAACTGGGTAAGCCCTACGGTAGTGTAGGAGGAGAAGAAGAAGGGTGAGATAAGAATATGCATGGACCTTTGGAAATCAAATGATTTCTGTGTACATGGCCCATTCTTGACCTTGTTCACAGATGAAGTATTGGAAAATGTCGGTGGGAAAGAAGCATATTCTTTCACTGATGGGTTCTCAGGGTACCACCAAATCAAAATTGCACCAAAAGACAGGAGCAAGGCCACCTTCACGACTGAGTGGGGCTAATTTCAATACATCGTCATGCTATTTGGGTTAAAGATTGCGCTAGCCATCTTTTCGCGCATAGTTGTTGCCACATTCAAAGAATATATCCACAAATTCCTAGAGGTCTACCTAGATGATTGGACTGTATTTGGATTGGTTAAGCACCATGTAGCGAGCTTATGCTTGATGTTGGATACTTGTTGATGACACCAAATCACGCTGAACCTTAAAAAGTGTATATTCCTCATTCCCTTTGGAAACCTATTGGGACATGTGGTGTGCAAACAGGGACTGATGGTAGACCCCATGAAGATTGTAGTAATTCTGAATTTGGAAGCACCGTGAAGTGTTAAATAGTTGCGTGCTACCTTGGGAAATACGGGGTACTACAAGAAGTTCATCAAAAGCTATGCCTAGATCACTGTGCCAATGGAGAAACTGTTGAAAAAGGATGTCACGTTCTGCTAGAATGATGATTGAAGAGCCTGGATGTACTAAAAGAGAAATTGGCCTCAGCCACAATCCTGGTCTTCTCAAAATAGGATGTGGAGTTTCATGTCCACATTGACATGTCATGTATAGTGCTGGGAGCGGTGCTCACACAAGAGGGTGGAGAGGTCTTGGATCACCCTATCGTGTTTACAAGTCGCAAGTTGTCTAAGGCGGAAAAGAACTACTCCACAACTGAGCACGAGGGGTTGGCTATGGTGTACACACTCCAAAAATACTGACACTATTTTCTAGGAGGACATTTCAAGATGTATACAGACCATTCCATGCTAAAATACTTGGTCAATAAGCCTATGTTGGGGGGGGTGCATATGCAGATGGCTCTTATTGTTCCAAGAATATGACTTTGAGGTCATGGTAAAGCCTGGACGCCTGAACGCAGGACCAGATCACTTATCACGTATTGAGACAGGCGAGGAACCTACGAGTTTGGACGAAGGATTACCTAACGCACAGCTCTTTGCTGTGCGCGTCACGGACGGGCACTTTGAAGATATAATCCACTTTCTGACAACAGGGACTGCGATGAAGGAATACTCTGTCCAGTAGAAGAAGTAATTGGTGGTGTGTGCGGCTAATTTTTCTGTCGTCGTGGGGCACCTATACAAAATGGGAAATGATGAGATACTGCGAAGGTACGTACTTGAAATTGAACGAAGTCAGATCCTCACAGAAGCACATGGGGGTGCTACAGGAGGATACTATGTAGGACGAGCGACCACGCAAAAGATTCTCTGTGCAGGGTTGTGGTGGCCAACCCTTCATCAGGATTCAAAAGCACACAGTAAGGCTTGTGATATATGTCAAAGGACAGGCAAACCATCGCGAAGGGACGAGATGCCTTTGAATCCACAAATGACGTTGTAGCCCTTCAAAAAGTGGGCAATTGAATTTGTAGGACCTATCAAACCTTAGGGAAAAATGGGTGCGCGATACATCATCTCCGCGACGGAGTACCTAGTTCGTTGGGTGGAAGCGCAGCCAGTCAGAGACTGCACGGCTGCAAAGTTTTTGTTTGAACACGTGTTGACTCAATTTGGCTGTCCGAAAATCCTAATGAGTGATCACAGTACACATTTCCTGAACAAAACCATCAGTGCGCTAACAGAAGAGTTCCAGGTGTATCATCAGAAAAGCACATCGTATCACCCACAAGCCAATGGGATAGTAGAAGCATTCAACAAAATACTAGAGACTATGCTAACCAAAGTATGCAATGTGTAGCGAAGCGATTGGGACCTACGCGTACCTGTAGTACTATGGGCTTATAGGACAACATGCAAGAAACTGACAGGACAGACACCTTTCCGGTTAGTTTATGGCGTGGAAGCTATCATACCAATGGATTATATTGTACCTAGTCTGCACATAGTAGTGCTCATAGGTATGACTGACTGGGAAGCCCTGGAAGAAAGGCTCGCACAGTTGGAAGAACTTGAGGAGGAATGGTTCCTAGCTAGCTTTCATCAACAGGTGCAAAAGCAGCGTGAGAAGGCCTGAAACGATTGCAATATTAAGTTGAGCACCTTCAATGTAAATGATTTAGTGTTGCTGTATGACAGTAAGTTTGATAAATTCCTGGGAAAGTTTAGAATGCATTGGATGGGACCATATGTTGTTAAGGAGGTCATAGATGGAGGCGTGGTACAACTAGTCAAACTAAATGGAGACCCTCTCCTAGGCAAAGTGAATGGCAGCTTCCTGAAGCCCTATACGGGTGGCTCGACTATCTGACTAGCCAACAGAAGCATAGTCTTCATGCTCCAAGGATCTAGACAAAGGCGTGGGACTATAAACAAATGCAGGGGATACTGGCACAAATGCAGAGAAGCAATTTTGACACGGAGGTCTTGGAACAACGTAGGCAGCAAATCCACCAAGCAACAGCCCAGTGTTGTGCTGACCTTGCCACAGTTCGAGAGCAGTTGGAGGGACTCCATGCAAAGATCTCTGTGCCGACAAAGTGACTCGAGGGCGAGTCACGATGTTTGTGTTGGGGGCCTTTTGGGCATGGAATCCCCCCAAGGCATGTTTTGGGGCTTAAAGCCCAAGTTTTGTCCAAATCTTGTTGTAAAAGCTCCGTGAATTACGGGCGCGTGAAAGTATAATAGAGTCATAGGGTTTTCCACCCTAGTTTTTGTAATGTAATGTTGGCTGGATAGACCTACCCATGGTCTACGGACCATGGGATTGTATAAATAGAGTGACACTCGAAGTGTAAAAGATAGCTAACGAATGGAATAGAAGATGAGAAGTCTAAGTGATTGAGTCAAAGTGTAAAATGTGTCTGTGGGTTGTAGCATAGGAGAAGGCTCTACAACTGAGTGCACAGAGGCGTAGTAGTTTGCAGCTAAGTGCGCGGACCCCTGCAGCTGAGTGCATAGGGCAGGTCGAGTCTGTAACTGTTGGAGAATCAATAAGGAGAAGTTTTGCTATAATTATGTGTATCTTTTCCTGGTTTATTGCATGATTGGATATAATTTGCAAGTATACTTTTTATTTACTGTGTGAATTTGTATGAATTTTTTGTATTGTTAAGTATAACTTAAGACATTTAAGTAGGCAAAGGTGCTTAATTAATACCGGAAGATAAATAAAATCTTGGGTAATAGTGCAGAGTGTGGCACAACCCCTGGTTAGGGCTACACGAAGGCAGGGTTTCAAGCGCGAGGAACGGAAGGTGCATGAAGCCACCTGTGCACAGGAACAAACAAAGGACCATTCAAACCTCTCAGACATCTCAAGGGTGCGGAAACCTGGTTCTAGCACCCTCCCATACTACTTCGGGTGAGACCTCACTCTGCGCTCCATGGACTATTGCCGAAAGGGCTAGTAGTACAAGGATTTGTTTGGATAATTAACTCTGAACCTGGGTCAGGCCCCAACAAGTCAAAAATAGTTAAATATCTATTTGGCCAAAAGATCGAGAGAAGACAAAATTCACTACTCCTTGGGGTACATTCATGTATGCAAAGATGAAATTTGGGCTCATGAATGCTGGAGTTACTTTCCAACGTGCTATGGACTTTGCATTCATTGGAGAAAAGGGCAAGTTCTTGGTTATCTATTTGGATGACACTACTATTTTTTTAGCTTCAGATCAAGAACACCTTCAACACTTGAGACAAGTATTTGTTAAATGCAAAAAATATGGTATATCCTTGAATCTGAAGAAGTCACATTTTTCTCTCAAAGAAGGTAAGATATTGGGTCACATAGTTTCTACAAATGGAGTGAGGATTGATCGAAAAAGAGTGATTGCAATTCAAGATTTAACACTTACAAGATCCAAGAAAGAGATTCAATATTTCCTTGGTAAGATCAATTTTCTCAGAAGATTCATCCAAAATTTTGCTTAAGTGGTGAAACATATTACTTGTATGCTAAGGAAGGACAAAGAATTCAAGTGGACAGTTGAATCTAGAAATTCATTTGAGCTGATAAAAAAGGATATCATTGAAGCACCTCAATTTGTAAGTCCTGAGTATTCAAAACCTTTCTCAATCTTCTCATTTGCTTCTCAAGACACCATTGCTGTTGTTTTGTTACAAAAAGATTAAGAAAATAAAGAAGCTCCCATAACATTTTTTAGTAGAGCTCTTAGAGATGGAGAATTAAAGTATGAAATGTTGGAAAAGCATGCTTATGCATTAGTTAAAGCTCTGAAAGCTTTTAAAGTCTATATTCTACATGCTCAAGTGATAGCCTATGTCCCTTCATCTGCCATTAGAGAGATACTGGTTCAACCTGATATTGATGGAAAGAGAAGTAAACGGGTGACTAAAGTTCTTGAATTTTATTTAGAGATGAAGCCTACTAAACTAATCAAAGGTCAAGGATTAGCTAAACTACTTGTTGAAGAAAATTGTAAAGTGTTGGGTTTGAATTTCATGGATGATAATCTAGAAGGGCAAATTTCAGAACTTGTTGACAATATGATAGTAGATTCAAAGCTTGTTGAGTGTAGTTGGTACAAAGATGTTATTTATTTTCTGAAATATTTTAAACCTCCTTGATATTATGATAAAATCAGAGTGAGATCTTTGAAGTTGAAAACCATTAAGTATTGCATCAAGGATAACTATTTGTATTGGAAAGATCCTACAGGAGTTTTGTTGAGATGCATTGATCTAGAGGAATCTAAAAAGGTCATATTTGAAATGCATAGTAGTGTTTGTGGAGGTCATCATTATTAGAGAACTACTGCATACAAAATATTAAGAGCTGGCTATTTTTGCCCTAGCTTATTTTCTAATGTATGTGCTGAGGTGAGAGCATGTGAAAAATATCAAAGGTTCACTGGTAAAAAGAATTTGAAGTCTTTACCTATCAAGCTGCAGTGGGGATTACATTCATTGGTGAAATTCATCCACCTTCAAGTGGGAAACATCGTTGGATCCTTATTGCTACTGATTACTTCACCAAATGGATCGAAGCAATACCTACTAGGAATGCTGCTCATAAAATTACCATTAACTTTCTGGAAGTAATCATAACCAGATTTGGATGTCCATCAAGACTAGTAGCAAATAATGCAGTTGCTTTTAAAGCCACACCCTGAAGATTATGGTATTCAGCTTACTCATTCTACAACTTACTATCCACAAGGGAATGGTTTAGCTGAATCATCTAATAAAAGTTTGGTAAGAATCATCACCAAGTTGCTAGAGCAAAACAAGAAAGCTTGGGATTGAAAACTCAAAATTTTCTTTATGGGATGATAGGATGACAATAAAAAATTCTATTAATACATCACCTTTTCAAATGTTTTATGGGATTGATGCTATTTTTCCAATCAAATTATCTATTCCTGTAGCCAAACTACTGCAAGATCATGAAGCTGAACCAAATGACATGACTAGAATAATTTATCAGATCATAGAAGTGTAGCAAAAGAGAGAACAACAATATGATTTGGTAAGAAAATATCAGCAAGCTATAAAGGAAGTCTTTGATAAAGGGACTAAAAAGGAATATTTTCAGATTAAAGATCTGGTGTTGAAGTGGGATGCACAACACCAAGATCTAGGTAAGCATTCAAAATTTGATGCTTTATGGCTTGGTCCTTTCAAAATCTCAAATGTATTGCAAAACAATACTTTTGAGTTGCAACATCTTGATGGGACAAAACTGTATGGAGGCCCATTTAATGTGCATTTTCTCAAAAAAATATTTTACTAAGGATCTTGGTAGCCTGAATTCACTGTAAATACCAGTGTGATTTCATAATAAGACTCCATATCCCAATGACAAGGCACTGAAATTGCAAAAAAATTCTTAGAGCCTTGTAGGGAGAGCTCTATCCCCGGTGGAGTAAATATTAGCACAGTTCTAGGCTAAGTCATGAGTAGGTTTTAATTTTTTAATTTTTTAGGATTAATTTTGTAAATTTCAAAATTTTTTAAAACACTACCAGAATTTCCAGTAGCGCCCGATTTTCTTGTTCAGATAGTCTCCCCTATTTTTTGGACAGTCTTTTCGTTCCTGTTTTATTTCCTGCTTTTTTTTTTTAAATTTCCGATGCTACCGGAATTTCCGGTAGTGTCTCCCATTTAAAAAAAATAAAGCCGAAAACACGACCATTTTTTATTGTGCACGTGTCATAATGGATAAATATTTAATCCAAATCATGAGATTTCGTGATTGGATATGTCACAAATTTTAAGTCAAGTCAAGTGGTAGTGGTTAATTGATTTTGTTGATCGAATTAGCTAGGTGTTAGTCATAGCCACAGCCAGTTGTTGCTTACTCCACGGATCTTAAATAAACCCATGTTTCCAAAGTTAAAACGTGTCTGCAGCGTTAGTCTTAGCTATATGTTTAAATTACGATGACTGTTCTTTCTGTTTTGCGTAATGCGCTACCGGAATTTCCAGCCAGACTGAATTAAAGTAGAAAAATTTCCAGATTTCAAAAAACATCTCGTACAACCACGTGTAGCAGATTAGCTGGACTCTCCAAAGAAACTCGACTTCATCATTACTATTACATGTTGTCTATTATGACATAAAATCTCATTTAATCATGAAGGATCATATGCATAAGGTTGTTGAAAGTTATATTTAATGAAGCCATATGGTCATTTAATAGTCAAGTTCATAAAGAGAAAAATCAGCAACAAAGTGTCATTTTTCCTCTTCTTCTCATCTACACCTGTACTTTCTGTTGCAATTCAATGGGAGATGTTTTTAATATTGAAATACACCTATGTAACAATGAAATAGTGGAACCACAAATTTAGGAGAGTTGGAGTTGGTGCCTCTCTCTCTATATATGTCTTTTGTAAATATCATTTCAGGGGAGGTTGGTTCACCTAAAGACTCAGCTTAACAAAATAGCTTTTTCTGCACTTCATGCTGGAGGATTTTGTGATTCAAGTTATATCTAATGTGTGGTTTGTCTATTTCCATGTTTCAATTTTCTGAATTATAAATTTGCAGTGGCTAGTATATTATGAGTGAGAATCATTAAGAGGATATGATGATGGCTTATCTACTAACCAGTTTTCTGTAAATTATAATATATGTTCAAGTAGAACTTGTTAGTGAAGGTTTCACAAAGGGTTCGTGGGATACTTTATACATGTTTCTACTTTCTAGTTGTTGTTTTCCTTGTCAATTCTTTTTTAATCTTTTAAATGATAAATTACAACAGCTAGTATAGTATGAGTGAGAAATCATTAAGAGGATCTAATGATGACTTATCTACTATCCAGTTTTCTGTAAATCATAATATTAGTTCAAGTAGAAATTGTTAGTGAAGGTTTCACAAAGGATTTGTGAAATACTTTATACTTTTTCTTACTTTTTAACTATTATTTTCCTTGCCAAGAAACAAAGTTTGTTACAAGGCTGTTTATGTAGTTGAAGTGACTATTTGAAGATACTCAGTTTATTAGGATATTTATCAACTACCTGTTCTCTTTCCTCAGCTCCCCTATATTACTCACTTAACCACACAATTTATGATTTCCACAACATGCCAAATGCATGAAAGTTAAAGAGGAACACAGTCATTTCAAAACTCCTTTAGAAGCCATCCCACCACTCAAAAAACCCTTTTAAATTTTGAAATGAAATCATGATGTGTAAGTCTTACTCCTTGTTCAGTCTAGGAGTAACTCCTTGGGCTAACACAAGTAAAATCAATATCCTCCACAAGGGCTTGTCAAGCATAACATTGGACAAAAGAGATCAGAGGTAGTATAGAGGAGACAAAAAACATAATTTCTTTCCTTGCATATAACAATACTACTCATACATAAGAAACAAACTAAACATAATAAATACCATGCATGAGTACTAAATATTTCATTTGCAACTGAAATATGAATACAACTATTTTAGAGCAACTTAACTGAATTCCAAACCAGTTGAGATCACTATAACCATAAACAAGAAAATATGGAAAAAAATTAATTGAATAACTGAGAAATAGACAAAGGTAACTCCAAATTGTCATACCATAATAATCCATGCAAACAATAATTGATAACCCTCAAGTCATAAGAATTCTATTCATAAAATTGATCACAATCACTCTCATAAACTCTAATAACCGATGTAAACAATGTTGAAACAACAACAACCCTATCCATATGAATTAATCAGTTTAAATAGAAATACAATAGCCAATCCATAATGTCTAGATGCAAGGCATCTTTGATCCAACCGAGAATCAGATCAAAGTAAAATTAGGAAACCTTTTAGTTGTTTCAAGTCTTTTTCTTCTAAGTAAAAAAAACATAAAGGATTATTATCTTAAGAAAAACACTAAATCATTGTAATATCACTCTTGTCTTCAAAGCATATCTTCCTAGAATGAAAATGGTAAAAAGCACAAAAGTTGACTGTTGACTGTGCAAAGGCTACATAGCAATTGCGCAACGACCGGTACTTGGATCTTTCGAAACTGGAATGTGGCGAACTATTGAGGAGATGAGATGGCTTCCACACGTGCTACATGTCAACCCCTTGAAAACCTGGCAGGTGGCTTCCCTCCAACATGTGTGTAACAATGTGGGCATGGACCGCGTAGTGCCTCCGCAACAGATTTACAAAGGGCCATAGCGCCCAAACAGTAATACCTATGTAAAAACTGAAGGAAGTTATTGTAGATGATATTTTCTTAAAGATAAACCTCTATATGTTTCTCTAAATTCTTTCCCAGCTTCTCAAAAAATACCTTGCAAAACAATGACTTAAAATAGAGTATTTGTGCAATCTGAAAACCAGGCTTTGAAGATGCAATCAAATCTTCTAATCCATGAAACCTATGCAACATATGGGAGATTTTATCGTGATCTAGTCCGTGCTTATGAAAATCCTCTTTCTTGTTTCCAAAATTCACCTCCATGTGGTCAGAAATCGTTCTATAAAATGGTGACTAAAATAGTCAATTTCAGAGGAAATTGCATTGCAAAGTGTAGAAGCCCTCCATGCCTGGAATGAGTGTAAGGAGTATGGGAAATGATTAGGGTGTAGGGGATATGTGAATGATGTTCACTTTTCATGGAAATGATGATAAAGGAATTTAGGCCTAGGGTAAAAGGGGACTTAAACTTAGGATAAAAGGGGATTTATGATAACAAGGGAATAAGGGGATGAGAATAGAGGGAAAAGATTGGGATATTAGTGACTATATTGCTTTACCATCATTCCTTTGACTATAGACACATTACCAAGTAGACATCCTAACCAACTCTCAATACCCTAACTCAACAGTCATCATAACATCTTTCAATACTTAGACACCCCTTCCCATGGTTGGACTTTAATGATCAAGGTGATGACCTAGCTCGAAATGACTTTCTAGACAGTACAAGGTCAAACTTATAACAGTGCTAATGTTTATGAATTTGACCCCTTCCAAGACACAAAAATAATATTTCGAAAACCTTCGACTAATAAATTAACCTACTAACATTGGCTCCATTGGGGATGGCAGCCTCCTTGTGAGGTGCCAAGAATGACACCACAAACCAGAATCCTATCCATTGGGAAATAGAAACAATGTATAAAATGGATATATAGACTACCAAACTAGAAAAATTTACTAATTGGACTGACTGAAAATAAGCACTGACTAACAGACTCTTACTGGACAAACTGACTTATTTATGGCAGCAAATTATTGGAATCTTAGGGCCTTCTCCTCAGGATTCAAATTCCAATGATAACTGCCCACACACTGAAAATATAAACACTAGGTAACCTATTCTCTCCAATGTAACCAGTCAAGCAAATTGCTACTTGATTGAATGCTGCTCACAATCGCCTTGAACATGCAGCAAAAATGTAAGACTCGCAACCCAAATTTCCACTAAAACTGCTGAATACAATCCACAAATGTAAGAAAAACCATTTTCCTTGATGGCTGCAGTAGATCAGCCAAAGGATCTTGGAGATCATGAAGTCCTTGATTCTGTTGATCCTTCTCAAAGTGTAATGCAACAATTTGTTCTTTCCTATCATCCAGATGAGAGACAAGGCTTGTATGTTCTTTCAAATCTTCAAATGAGGCAACCGCATCTCGAATAACAAAAGTGTCTACATCCACGGGGTCTAGAACAACCTGCTCTTCTTCATTATCTGATTGCAATGTTTGATGATTATTTTATGCCATAATTATTTGTGTAAAACTACCACACATGCCAATTCGAAATTCTGAATTACACAAATCTGCTCTTGGAATAACACTTCAAAAAATGGATGAGATGGAGGGAAATGTGAGTGATGAATGTTTATAGATCCTTGTTCATGCATTTCATCAGAAACTGTTGAAAATAACAACAAGAAATGATAAAAATACAAATGCTAAAAATAGCATTGCTATAGATAACATTTCGGGATACATTCCAATTTTAATTAGTCCCTAAATTAAAATTGAGAATTAAAATTCGAATTTGATCTCAGAAGATGTTTGTAAAATAATTAATTAATTCATCTTGAGTTAATTAGCTGGAGAAAATCAAACATGAAGTCTATGTGAAGACATGCGACAGTTATCGCTTTGATTGAGGAAGTTATCCCTTAATTAAGAAGATCAAGATGAGTTGTACTTTGAGTTGTAATTAGTTAGCTCAATTAACTGAGTAAGTCCAGTTAGATTAGTTCCAACAGTTTTTGGAATTGATTGTGAGTTCAGTTAGTCAATGCATGCATGCATGCAACTAGTGTACTTCAGATAACTCAATATTCTCTCATAAATAACTCATGCATGTCAGTTCAGAAAGCGACCTAGTTGAGATCAAAGGATGGGACAATGTACTATTAGTTGCCAGAATATTCCCACAAGGATATCTCTTGCATGTAGAAGGAATTCATTCCTTAAGGATTGTGCAGTTATTTCAGAGGTCAGAGCAGTGTGTGAGGAATTATTACACACAGGTGGCAGCTTGAGGACCCAGGAGAAACTGTGCAAGGAAATAGGAGGCTTGGAGGACTGAAGGAAGGCATATGTGTTGTCTATTTTGTCTATGAGCAGCAATGAGGGATTGTACCAAGAGTTGGATAGCTTGTGAGCTAAAGCTTTGTGTAATCCTGAGATATTTCCACTTGTATGATAATACAGATAACAGGGTTTTTAGCTGAGGCTTTTCCCAGAGTATTCTTTTGTGTTCATGTGTGATTGATTTCTTCTTCATCTGTTATATGTGTTCTATTTGATCTTACTCAAAATCGATTAAGCTTCTGCAAGTTTGTTTGTAGAAGTAGATCAGGTATTTTGCTTTAGTTACATTGCATTATCAGGTGATCTATAGTGAGAATTTCTACATGGTATCGAAGCAAAGGTTATCAAAGCGGAGAACAATTTACAAAGAAGGGAGAAGTTTGAAGTTTTGAAGTTCTTGATTGTAGGTACATAATCGATTTCACCAATGGCGTTTAATGGCTTGAGACTCAAGTATTCCCTGGATGGCAGCTCGAATTACATATCCTGGAAGGATCGCATGGAAGCGATATTAGAGGACAACAGGTTGAAGGACTTCATTAATCAAGAAGTCCCCAAGCCAGCAGTAGCTAATGCCCAAGAATTGGTGGAATAGAAGAAATGTGTGGCGAGAGCGAGGATGATTCTTCTGGAGGGAGTTAGAGACCATATTGTCTCGAGTCTCCATGGGAAGGAGACACCGTTTTCAATGTGGAAGATATTGAAGGATCTATATCAGAACAACAACGATCAGAGGAAGTTGACGCTGAAAGACAAGATTCAGAAAATCAAGTGTGAAAAGGGTGACACGATCTCTACATATCTGAACAATCTCACCACCTGCAGACATGAGCTTAGAAGTGTAGGAATCACGACAACCAATGATGACATGGTGATTATTGCTCTCCTTGGTCTTCCTAAGAGCTGGCATAGCTACCAAGACTCAGTGAATGGAAGAGAGAAACTGCTAGATTGGGAACGACTGTGGTCAGATCTGATGCAGGAGGAGATCAGGAGAAGCACCAGAGATGGTTCTTCATCAAAGCATGATGATGAAGAAAATCTAGCTTTAGTAGGCAAGGTGAGGAAAGGGAAAGGGAAGGCTTCCCATTCCAAATTGAGTTCTTCCCATGGTGGGAAGAAGATTGACAAATCTAAAGTGTGATGCTTTAATTTTCATGAGATGGGCCATTATGCAACAAATTGTCCACAGAATAAATCCAAGAAGGGATCCTTGAAACGATCAGATGGTGAGGCACTGGCTTCATAGTTCGAATTGGATTTTAACCTCATTGCATGCATGGTTTCATCGATGGTGGGTTGTGTTTAGTACCTGGACAATGGAGCCTCATTCCACATGACTGGCAACAAGAGTTTATTCAGTACCTTGGAGGAGAAGGACCTCCATATACGCATAGAGATGGGCGATGATGGAAAGTACCATGTTTTAGGTGAAGGTACGGTTGTGTTTTAGAGGGAGCATGGAGCTCCTATCACCCTGACTGATGTAAAGTATGTGCCTAGACTGAAGAAGAACCCGATATCCATCGCAATGTTGGAAGACAAAGGCTATGATGTATTCTTCAGTAAAGGAAAGGCGTTCTTGAGACACATCACCATGGGTCAGACCAAGAGGATTGGGATTCGAGTGAAGAATATCTACAAGCTGGAGGTAGATGGCTGTGTTGCATTGAGTTCCAAAGCAGAGTTGGTGCAAAGCCAAGATATTGGCGAGTTATGGCATAGAAGGTTGGGCCACTTGCATCATGGGGCCTTGAAGATCATGCAGCAGATCTCTACCAGACTTCCTAAAGGTAAACTTGAGCAAGTAGATACATGAAAAGGTTGTACCTTGGGTAAGTATGCAAAATCTTCCTTTCATGATCAAGATAGTTGAGCTGAGGCGATCTTGCAGTGAGTTCATACAGATGTGTGTGGACCATTATCGACTGCATCCATCGTGAAACAAAGGTACTATGTTATTTTCATTGATGATTTTTCTCGTAAGTGCCGGATTTATTTCATGCAGAAGAAGGATCATACCTTCGCCAAGTTTTTTGAGTTCAAAGCTTTGGTTGAGAAGGAATCAAGGAAGAAAAATGGCCTTGAGAAGTGACAACAGTGGAGAGTATGTCTCTCAAAAGTTTAAGGACTTCTGTAAAGTGGAATGAATTAAACGAGAATTGACGACACCCCATAACCCACAGCAGAATGGGGTGGCCGAGAGGAAGAACAAAATGATTGTGGGAGTAGCTTGGGTGATGCTACATGACCAAGGCCTACCACTTCATTTGTGGGTTGAGGCATGCAATACAACAATATACTTGCATAATAGAAGCCCGCATTGCATACTTGGGATGAAGGCACTAGAGGAAGCTTTCTCCGGGAAGAGACTAGATGTGAGTCACTTCATGATCTTTAGCTCATTAGTATTTTGCCATGTGACCAAAGATGCCCGGAAGAAACTTGAGTCAACAATAGAGTTGGGGATACTTGTGGGGTACACTGATACTCCCCACAACTATCCGGTGTATTTGCCTACCAGTTAGAGGATAGTTGTTCGCCGAGATCTTAAGTTCGATGAGCTGAAGGCCATGCGATTTTCCCTTGAGAGGGAGCTCAAGATGCATGCAGAGGAGGAAATTTTGGTTCCTAAGGAGGAGGAGCCTCAAACTGATGCGGAGCAGCCACATGCAGAGGTTCCAAGAGTGGAAACATCCACTCATGCAGAGTCTTCCAGAGGGGCGGAAACACACAAAGGAAGCTGACATATTGTTGATGGATGCGAGAGAGAATGTGGGAGAGCCATCTTCTAAGTGCAGACAAAGGAGGTCACTTGGGCGGTACACTGGTTACATGGCCCTTGTTGGGGAATGTGTAGAGACCGAATCATCTTCCTTTGAGGAAGTAGTGCAGCAGCCAGTTTGGGTTGATGCTATGGTGGAGGAGTATGACTCCATAGTTTGAAACAATGTTTGGGATTTGGTTCCAAGACTAGAGAACGAGTCATTTGTGAGTTCTTGTTGGCTTTAAAAGGTAAAGCAAGATGTTGATGGTAGTATGGAGAAAAATAAGGCAAGATTTGTTGCCCGTGGTTTCTCACAGGTCGAGTGGAGCGACTATGATGAGACTTTTGCTCCAGTAGCAAGATACTCATCTATCAGATCGATGTTGGCACTATCAGCACAAATGGGTTGGAAGATCCATCGAATGGATATGAAGACTGCATTCCTCAATGGAAAGATTGAGGAAGAGGTGTACATAGAGCAGCCAGAAGGATTTTAGACCTTCAATTGTGAGTTGCATGTGTGCCAACTCAAGAGAGCTTTGTACGGGCTGAAGAAAGCACCTCGTGCTTGGTACACCAAGATCGACAACTACTTCACCAGGTTGGGCTTCACAAAGAGTGAAGCAGATGCGAACCTGCACCACATCATGGTAGAAGGTAAGCCATTGATCATTATTCTTTATGTTGATGATCTAATATTAACAGGTGATGATCAGTTGATCAAGTCTTGCAAGGAGGATCTTGCAAGAGAGTTTGAGATGAAAGACATGGGTCTCATGCACTACTTTCTAGGCATGGAAGTGTGGCAGAAGGATGGGGAAGTGTTTGTGTCTCAAGGCAAGTATGCCAATGAGATACTCAACAGATTCCATATGGAGAAGTGTAAGCCCATGCAGACTCCTCTAGCAGGTAACTGGAGGAAGGAGGATGCTACTTGAGGTGGGGTAGTAGCTGCTACTGTGTATTGGCAACTTATGGGTTCATTGATGTATTTAGTGAACACACGACCAGATTTGTGCTTTGCGGTGAACTAGCTCAGTCAAGCTATGGTTCATCCTACTAGGTTGTTTTGGAAGGCAGCTAAGCATGTGCTGAGATACCTCAGAGGCACATCTTAGTATGGTTTAGGGTATAGACGGATAGAGGGAGTGAAGCTTCAAGGCTTCATAGATGCTAATTGGGCAGGGAGTCCATCAGATTGGAACTTTACTTCAGGAGGAATTTTCAACCTTGGTTCAATTACAGTTTCTTGGTACAACAAGAAATAAAGGTCAGTTGCACTTAGCTCAGCAGAAGTTGAATACATGGCTACAATCCAGGTAGCATGTGAGGCCATTTGGATGTGGAGAATTCTAGTTGGGTTGTTTGATCAGAGGATGGATCCAACTGTGATCTATTGTGATAATTAGAGTTGTATCAAACTCTCTAAGAATCCAGTATTTCATGATAGGTCCAAGCACATCGATATCCGATATCATCATCTTCGAGAATGTGTGGTGAAGAGGATCATGTTGTTGCAGTATGTTTTGACCGAGGAGTAGGATGCATACATTTTGACTAAGGCATTGTCCAAATGCAAATTTGAGTTCCACAGAGACAAGATCAGGATGGCAGACAATCCCTTTCTTGTTGAAAGGGAGTGTTGAAAATAGAAACAAGAAATGCTAAAAATAACATTGCTATAGATAGCATTACGGGATACATTCCAATTTTAATTAGTCCCTAAATTAAAATTGAGAATTAAAATTCGAATTTGATCTCAGAAGCTGTTTGTAAAATAATTAATTAACTCATCTTGAGTTAATTAGTTGGAGAAAATCAAACATGAAGTCTATGTGAAGACATGCAACAATTATCCCTTTGATTGAGGAAGTTATCCCTTAATTAAGGAGATCAGGATGAGTTGTACTTTGAGTTGTAATTAGTTAGCTTAGTTAACTGAGTTAAGTCTAGTTAGATTAGTTCCAACAGTTTTTGGAACTGATTGTGAGTTCAGTTAGTCAATGCATGCATGCATGCAACTAGTGTACTTTAGATAACTGAATATTCTCTCATAAATAACTCATGCATGTCAGTTCAGACAGAGACCCAGTTGAGATCAAAGGATGGGACAATGTACTATCAGTTGCAGGAATATTCCCATGAGGATA
Source organism: Pinus tabuliformis (assembly GCA_031772625.1). NCBI lineage: Eukaryota > Viridiplantae > Streptophyta > Pinopsida > Pinales > Pinaceae > Pinus > Pinus tabuliformis. The sequence goes on from CM062809.1 coordinate 1,251,264,711, forward strand.
TCTCTTGCATGCAGAAGGAATTCATTCCTTGAGGATTGCGCAGTTATTTCAGAGGTCAGAGCAATGTGTGAGGAATTATTACACACAGGTGGCAGCTTGAGGACCCAGGAGAAACTGCGTAAGGAAATAGGAGGCTTGGAGGACTGAAGGAAGGCATATGTGTTGTCTATTCTGTCTATGAGCAGCAATGAGGGATTGTACTGAGAGCTGGATAGCTTGTGAGCTAAAGCTTTGTGTAATCCTGAGATATTTCCACTTGTATGATAATACAGATAACAGGGTTTTTAGTTGAGGCTTTTCCCAGAGTATTCTTCTGTGTTCATGTGTGATTGATTTGTTCTTCATTTGTTATATGTGTTCTATTTGGTCTTGCTCAAAATCGATTAAGATTCTGTCAGTTTGTTTGTAGAAGTAGATCAAGTATTTTTCTTTTGTTACATTGCATTATCACGTGATCTACAGTGAGAATTTCTACAGAAACCTCATCTTGGTCTTTAAAAACCTGGTTTTGAAATAAAAACCAAGAAAAAGAACAATTTGAAAAAATAAATGAATGACTATCTTCATACCTTTGATCATAAAAAGACTTACAAGGTTGCTGCAAATTTTCCTCAATTTCAGAAAATAGAACTTGATTGTCATCATTTAAATCCTGCTTAGTTTCCTTTTCATCCAATATATCAACAACCATTTCTTCTTGGTACTGGAAAGGTTTCTCGTTCAAAGCTTCCAAAATCTCTTCATCCATGAATTCTTCCTCACCATATGTATTTTCCATATTTTGGATAAAACCCTCAAAGTGTTCACAACAATTCTCAACCAAAGACAAAGAAGGATGAGATTCTTTGTATTTTTCAAAAAATACTGAATGAAAATCTTTAAGAGAATAAATACTAGCAGATGGAAAACCTTCATACCAATCTCGCTTTTTCCTCCAAGGTAGCCATGAACATTTTCATCAGACAATCTTCATGAAATTGAACCTTAAGTCTATGCACATGCATGTGAAACTTGACCAAATGAAGAGCAGCATCATCTCCTTTCTGATCTTTGAATTTTGGCAAATAAGTTTTCCAATCTACACAAGGCATGTGATTTGGAAATCCTGGAATGTGATCTCGATTCATGAGCACCTACCTCGTAGCTGAATTCATCTTGAAAATGTGGAGACACCAGTGGAACTTGAAAATTTGGGTTCTGCTTGATTGGAGTCACAAGTGAAAGGTTCAGCCTTTTGATATCTAACTGTTTTTCACCATCAAAAATTAGATGTGATCCTTGTCGTTCACACCCGGGGAAAATGTGACCATTCGCTCCCCGACAATGGTGAAATATGTTAGCACTCCATAGTTTTCTCCAGGTTGAAAGGAGAAATCTCATAGGTAACCACAAACCGCTTTGCATTGACAGACTAGTCGTCTCCAACCAGAGGAGGATCCCTCACTCGAAAAATATAAAGTTTAAAGACTTTAAAGCACAAGATTTTGTAGAGACCAGGTCTGAAAAAAGAAGTATGAAGTATTTGGTTGAATTATGAATGGTCCAAGAGGATAATATCATGTGATCAATTTGACTTTCTATTCAATTTACTTATGCAAGTAAAATCAACATCCCCCACAAGGGCTTGTCAAGCATAACTTTGGACAAAAGAGATCAGCTGTAGTATATAGGAGAAAATAGAAAACATAATTTGTTTCCTTGCATATATCAATACTTCTCATACATAAGAAAGAAACTAAACAGAAGAAATAACATGCATGAGTACAAAATATTTCATTTGCAACTGAAATATGAATACAACTATTCTAAAGAAGCTTAACTGAATTCCAAACCAACTGAGATCACTATAACCATAAACAAGAAAACTATGGAGAAGAATTAATTGAATAACTGAGAAATGGATAAATATAACTCCAAATTGTCATACCATCAAAATTATTGTAGACAATAATTGATAACCTTCAAGTCATAAGCATTCTATTCATAAAATTGATCACAATAACTCTCATAAACTCTAATAACCAATGAGAACAATGCTGAACCAAAAACAACCCTCTCCATATGAATTGATAAGTTTAAATAGAAATACAATAGCCAATCCATAATGTCTACATGCATTGATATTTGATCCAACATAGGATCGAATCAAAGTAAAATTAGGAAACATTTTTGCTATTTCAAGTCTTTTTATTCTAAATAAAAAGAACATAAAGCATTCTTATTTTAAGAAAAACATTAAATCACTGTAAAATCACTCTTGTCTTCAAAGCATATCTTTTTGGAATGAAAATGGAAAAAAGCACAAAAGCTGTCTGGTGACTGTGCAAAGGCTGCGTAGCAGCTATGCAACGACCGATACTTGGTTCTTTTGAAACTGGCACATGGCGAACTACTAAGGAGGTGATCTGGCCACCACACGTGCTCCATGTCAACCCTTTGAAAACCTGATAGGTGGCTTCCCTCCAACATGTGTGTAACAATGTGGGCATGGAGTCAATGGACTGCGTAACCACTGCACAATGGATTTCCAAAGGGCCATATCTCTAAAATAGTAATACCTATGTAAAAATTGAAGGCGGTTATTGTAGATGATTTTTTCTGAAGATAAACCTCTCTGCGTTTCTCTAAATTCTTTCCCAGCTTCTCAGAAAATACTCTGCAAAACAATGACTTAAAAACATAGTATTTTTGTAGTCTGAAAAATAGGCTTTGAAGATGCAATAAAATCTCCCGATTTGTGACACCTGTGAAACATATGGAAGAGATTATTTTGATATAGTCTGTTCTTAAGAAAAACCTCTTTCTAGTTTCCAAAATTTGCCTCCATGTGATCAGAATCCATTCTGCAAAATGGTGACTAAAATAGTCAATTTTAGAGGAAATTGAATTGCAGAGTGTAGAATCCCTCCATGCTTGGCATGAGTGTAGGGAGTATGGGAAATTATTAGGGTGTAGGGGATATGTGAATGATTTTCATTTATCATGGAAATTATGCTAAAGGAATTTAGGCCTAGGGTAAAAGGGGACTTAAAATTAGGATAAAAGAGGACTTAAACTTATGATAAAAGGGGATTTAAGATAACAAGGGAATAAGGGGATGAGAAGGAGGGAATAAGGGGATGAGAATAGAGGGAAAATATTGGGATATTAATGACTATATTTCTTTAACATCATTACTTTTAATGTAGACAAATGACCAAGTAGACATCCTAACCAACTCTCAGTACCCTGACTCAACAGTCGTCATAACAACTCTCAATACTTAGACACACCTGCCCATGGTTGGACTTTAATGATCAAGGTTATGACTAGGCTCAAAATGAATTTCTAGACAGTACAAGGTAAAACTTATAACAATGATAATGTTTATGAATTTGACCCCCTCCAATACAATAAACTAATATTTCAAAAACCTTCGGCTAATTTTTGTTTTCAAAAAGACAAAAGGATGATTTATGCTTTATGTTTGAGTGAAAAGCATGTAAAAAAACAACAGTTTATTATGTTTCCGCAATTTGAATCGATCCTTTGTGGGATTGAAGATGTAGTGAACTTGAACTGATTTTTATCCATGTTTCTACTATATATTTTCATAAATGAAGACAAAGAAGGTTGTTGCTGGTTTTCCCAATTGCTAGAGGAATTATTGCTGTTATGCTTGCGATTTGGTTTTAATGGACATGCCTGAATGTTGAAGGGGTTCAAGTCAATTTATGGAGATTCTTATGGTATGAATGTTTTTGGAATAAGTTTGTCTCTCTCAGTTAATGTGCCTTTCTCTTATCCGTTTTCTTCATACTGTTTTAAAGGTGTAGGGGGCAGTTATATTTGAATTCATCTTATATGCTCATGTATGACTGAACTAAGTATATTTCAATTGCAAATGAAGTATGTATGCCTTTAAACGTGTTGTATTTTCTTATTGATGGTAATTTATCTGAGTTGCATTGATAAATGTTGTTATTTCTTCTCTTTGATAAATGTCTTGATACTCTACCTTTTCTATACTACAATTTCGTTATTTATTCAAAAAATTGTTCTAATTAAGCTTCCATATATGAATCTGGTTGGAAATACATCAACATGTCACAATGGGGAGATCACTATTACTTCCAATAGTGTTTCTTAGAATCCTCTACCACCCCCATTATCAAAATCCAAACATTTTCAGAACGGGTGTATGTATGCTATAGAGTCAAATTTTTAGTTTTCATTAGTTGAGGGAGCCCCCTCCAGCTAGAAAAGACTAGTTTCTAGCCCAAAGTGGCTTTTGGTTACCTCTGTAGCCCTTTCCCCAGCCTGAAGGGTTTCTACAAAGTGATAACATAGTGGCACCATTGTCGGGGATTCGAAAGTTTAAATCATCCCAGGGAGTTTCATGTCCAAAATGTACATCATAGGTTGAATTGTAAATATCCTTTTTGATCATTAAAAATTTTTGTTGCACATATATTTTTCTAAGAAGATCTAGCTTCTAGGAGGTTCACCAGGCAAAACCCTGACCCAAATCCTTTTGTAGTGGTTTCTGATCCTGAAAATCTCCTCAGGAAGAAGAGAGTGGTGTTGGAAAGTCAAACTAGTTATTATCCTATCAGGAAATATGTTTCCTCACTCGAAATTTCTTTTGAAATCCCATTGTTTAGAATGAGGTATTGTTCTAGTATCCCTGAAATTATAGCAGATTCAAACAATTTAAGTTCTTGTGTATCATGCACAATAATTGAGTTTAGTCAGAATATCATCCAATAGTTCAGTAAACAAAAAGGTATAGTTGACAAATTTCAGAAAGCCGCTGAAAACATAATCTTATCTCCGAAAAATATCCCTATTCAATCTACTTTCACTACTGGCTCTGTTTTGAATTCAGTTCAAAATCCTTTATCCTCAGTTTTGACTTTTTTTCACCGAGTTCTTCCATCCTCTATTGTTGTTGTTACACTATATATCAGTCACCAAACTACTCAAGCAATAGTTATGGTAGCAAGGTATGCTCCTTTGGTTTTGCCTGCTCAGCTTCATGATTTACCTCTCAATTATGGGCAGAGGCTTCCACAGTACAATGGCACAAGAGAAATCATTGCTAAGAAGCATGTTGACAAGGTTAGTAATTTTGTGGATTTGGAGGAAGTAGACCATGATGATGTTAAAATCATATTATTTTCTCAGAGTTTTTCCGGTGATGTCAAGAAATGGTTTAGAAGTTCTCGCCTAGGAGCCTTTACAAATTATCAGGAGTTAGAAGATGCTTTCCTTGCAAGGTGGGGTGAAAAGAAGAACCCTTTGTAGATCTTGGCTGAGTACAATAACTTGAAATGACAGCTCGAAGAATCTATTCAAGACTTTTCTACAAGGTTCAACAAACTGCACAATTTAATTCCTGCAGAGATTAAGTCTCCTCCTCAGCTAGCCTTACTGCATTATCTGGATGATTTTGACCCTAAAATGGCTTATTAGCTCATAGAAAGAAATTCGACAACATTGGAGGATAGGAAAAATAATGCAGTCAGTATGGAGGCTAATCTATTAGCCAAAAAGTCTAAGTTGAAATCCGAGAAGATAGTCATCATAAAGGATGATCCTACCACTTCCTGAGATGCTAAATTTGAAACATTGGTCAAGACAATGGAGAATATGATGGAGAAAATATCCCTAATTGATTGAACAACAGTTCGAGAGAACCAGATTGGTCCACAAATTAGAAATCCTAGTTTCCAAAGGCAACCACAATTGCCTAATAAACATCAGGAGTAGAAAGTGTTATTGGGAAAACTAGTGTCTATGTAGAGCTGCTAGTCCCACTAAGGCTAGTAGCTACCTTAGAAACAAACAAACTAAAACTACTTTTGTCTTCCTTTATGAGAAATAGATAAGAGGGGAATAAGGAGACCAACCTCTGTCTTGCGCTTGATTCCTCTCCCTTCTGATAGATCTTTGCTACTCGCTTCCTTGTCTACCTAGCTTCACAGAGCACCTGTAGAATCAAAGCAGCATAACACTATCCAAGAACATAGATCTATTATCATAAACAATATAGGACTAGATATATATTGACCACACAAATGCACATAACATCAATCATACAAGAATGTGGAGGAAAACTTGAATAGCTTTATTGATAATCAAGAAAGAGCAAAGAGGATTACAACCAATTGTTCTGACCCAGCATCATCCTCTCAGCAAGAAAGCCCTTCTTCACCTCATGAAAAGCTTAGATCACCCAACACTATGATATTGCACCAAGAAACCAGCAACACTTCCTTACAAGATACAAAATTCCAGCCTCTGGATCTCTGGGATGAGGGATCCATATATAGATGTTTGCAAGGGGGGTGAGTCAGCTTTTGAGAGTTGATTAGTGTCCTCTCTCTGATAGTTCTTGATTCCACTTGGAGATTGATGATCTCTTACTCATCCCTGGGCGAATGCAGAGAGGCAAGTGTCACAGGAGAAGTTTCTAGAAGATTCCATGATCCTCCACCTTGCAGATTGACCCTGCCATTTGTCCACTCTCGCCCATCGCACCCCATAGAAGGGATTTTCAAGATGCATCACACCTACTGTGTGTATTTAGGTGGGATGTAGCGCACTTTGACCATGGAGTAGGTGAGATGGTCCAGTTCTGAGCAGTTCTGAGCAGTTTTTCATGGAGAACTTTTGGGAGAAGATGTAATCAGTTGACCTTGTTCTTTTAGAGGTTGGAACAACACTTTTAGGGACTTAAGAGCCGTTGGTTTATGGAAATTTATGATTGGGGTTGTAGTGCCCAAAAATGTCTATAACAGTTGCTCCCTAAAGCATGAGGTCGTTAATCTGTTGATGTCGGGTGAAATGCTTTATCATGAGGATTTGAAGTTCTTTCAAGCTGGAAGGCGACCTGTAATAAGATACAATACAATACAATATCTTCATAATATTTTCATGATCTAGCTGAGGCGGGCATTCCCATGCTTAGCTTTATAAATTCATTTTCATCTACATAAGATAGACAATCGTCTGAGTGTAGACTGATGATTCTAGTAGAGACATCATCCCTTAGATTGGATGATTATCTGTGCAGTAACGATGTACATTTGATGTCTTTATTTTCCTGAATATATATCGCAGCCCGGATGGATGAAACTAGATCCGGGGTCTTCAATCTCGTTCGATCTTCACTCAAAGTACAAGTTGATTGATGTGAGAGATGTTCTGGAGTCGAACATGGAAAGACATCACCTGATTACCAGCCAATGATGTAAGTTGTTAACAGGCGCGAGAGGAATCACCGATAATGATGATGACCCTCAAGGTACTGTAGTACAATTCACGTGGTGTGAATAAGGGACTTAGCGTTGAACACCACACAAAATCTTTCGGTCGAAGGCCATTGATGTAAACTTGTCGCCGGAAGTGAGAAACTTGCCATTTTGGCATGCAAGCTTCAAAGTACTAAAAGGGTTGTTCCTAGATCGACTTATTGGATAATGAGCTGGTGTCGACAAGAAGCGATCCATCATAGGAGGGCCTTAATGAATCCCACATCAATGACACAGAACGGAGCAAATGATTTTAAAGGAGGTGAAAATGATCTGGTGATATAAGGTTCAGGGTGGCGGTCATGAAAGAATGGAGCGTGAATGTATTGCAGTGGGTGAGACACAGGTGAATTCTCTGAGCGACTTCTCTTGAACATATTGACGACACTGACATGATGGATCGGTAACATTAACCCCAAATATGGATGGTGTGACGGAACCATGGTGATGTGACCAGTGAATGGAACAACCCAACCCGACTCGGATGCGGAGTGAAAGTGTCATGTTCAAGAGCGACTTGCTACCGATAAAGTTTCTTCAAGTTTTCTTCCCAATTTTCCCTAGTCATTGCTGACCAGTGCCTCTTTATTTTTTTCAAGCTTGAGGAGGATAACATATGCTTGTTCTATAATTTTCCCTTCGGGCAAACCCATCGCTATGTTTTAACGAGCCTAGCGATAGTGAAACTCGTTCTTGTCTGTACGGACAAGTTTGTCGCTATTCGGTTTTAACGAGTTTAACGACAAGGATAACTCAGTCCTTTTCAATTTTAGAGAGTCTGAAAAAGGGACGTAAAGAAAACTCCAATAATCCTTTTTCGTCATATAATCCCTTGAGTCCGAAAAAGTATAAAACAATACAAAAGGGATGGATTTTCAGTACTTTTAATGAGCCGAACAAAGCAAGCGCTCGATCTTTTTGTGTAATAATCCCTCAAGTCCAAAAAGATTAAAATTTAAAGGAGGGATAACACTTCCGGTCCCTTTAACGAGCTGGAGAGGCCAATGGCTCGGCAATCTTTTCATATTTTACGAGTCAGTTGAAAAGAGCTTAAAGGAGACTCGTGTTTTGAGGAACGAGTGATAAATATGGGTAGCAGCTGATTCCAGGTAAGGTTTGGAATTTTCCAATCACGACAGTGTCACAGGGAAGGCTAACAGGATCACTCTTTGTAGCTGTTCCTCAAAAAGGGTAAACAATCAAATGGAGGTGAATGATTGGCCAATACAGAGTGGAGGTGATGATGAGAACACGACCAAGGCTTCAAAGGCTGATGGTAATACATTCACAGTGGTTATTTACCAGAGAATGGTTCATTTTTTAATGAGATTAAACTCTGGGGGAACATTTGCTCATTGCTTATGTTTATTTTTTAACGAGCTTGAATTTCGCGTTAAAACTGCTCGATATAATGGTCATTGATTGTCTTGATTTTACCATTGACAACTTTGTTCTTTCAAAGGTTGTACTGCCTCTCATTTTACCATTTCATTTGAACTTTGGTTTGTTGGAGCTTTGGAGGTGCTTTCCCCCTTGATTTTCACTAGCTGATTCCAGGAGATTCTATGGACGATTCTCGGTGTCGTCTGGACTAGGTAGGAGCTAAACCTGAGCTCTTTAATTTCATCCTTTCCATTTTGCATTCTGAGCATGTTTTCTGGTTTTTCTGAGCCTCTAGGGTTTGAAAAAATTGCCTTGGCTCCATCGCACCTCTTTTACATCGAAAGGTGTGATGCATGCTGGCTTGGCCATTGGCCAGTTAGCATGCATCCCACCTAGAACATTGCTGGGGGTGCGATGGGCGCAAAGAGGGCCATTTATGCACAGTTTTTCATGGAAATTTTTGCCTGTTTCTCACCAAATCAGGACCTTGACTTTTCTCTTGTTTGTTTCAGAGATTCATTGGAGAAAAATTCCTGTTACATGGCCAGAATGTGAGCATGAAGAAGAGGACATGCTTGCTTTACATGATCCGGTTACGGTAAATGCACTGCGGAACTGTGGCCTGTTCAAGTTTTTCCGCATCTCTTGCATGAGGCAACAAATCAACTTGTTGCAGTATTTTCTTGATGCATGGGATCCTACCACCTAGGTGTTCCAGATTAGGGTCAAGTCCATCCCCTTGACTGTCGTGGACATCTATTTTTTGACCAGCTTATCGAGGCGGGGTGCCCCTATCTCATTATCAGGTTCGGCCTGTGGGGGTGAATCCGTGAGAGATTACATTCACAGGTATTGCAGAGAGGGATCTCAGTCGAGTAAGTATGGCAAGATCATTATCCGAGATGTCACTGACAGGTCCCTGAGGACTATTCTGTTCACTTTTGCTAGACTGGCTGGTAGTGCGGCACTTCACGTGGCCAACAGGTCTTATATGCAGTACACCTTGGAATGCCTTGAACCAAAGGTGTTCAACTGGTGTGATGTATTACTCTCTGTGATGAAAGAACAACTGACCAAGGTGAAAAATGGAAGATTGAAGAACTTTGGATATGGTTCTATCTTGACAGCTTTCGCCTTGGAAAAGATCCTGCTGATGCAGCCGCAGTATGTTTCACTTGGTTTACCTCCACCGACTGAGCCACGGATGCAGAGATGGGTCGACCTTATGGCCAGACATGCTGGTCAGTCCCAGATTTCCTTCTCTGATACCTTTTTCAAGTGGTTCAACCGTCAGGAGATGGTTTTTTCCGAGTATCCATATGCTGGTATGGACTTCCGGGGTGATCCGGATTTGGTACTGCCTGCTGGTGAGCAGTGGGGTGTCATTGGTAAATTCTCTGACCATATCTCTGTTTATCATTTCTCTTTATAATTTTCTTGTGCTTTCTTCTATTAGGACTAATCAAAACTCATGTGCTCATGCAGATGTTGGACCAGTTCGACCAGTAGTACACCTGAGAGTGCCAGCTGCCGCTCCAGCAGGAGAGGGTGCGGGAAGGGCTATCCTTCGCGACCTTGATGTGGTCGAGACTCTTTCAGCATTGCAAGATCAGGTCAAGGGCCTTACTCTTGGTATTTTGGACGTGAGGACCGACGAGCTGCCCCTGAGGTTGCAACAACATACTACTGGTGTGCCGAGTCGGTGGACTAGGCTTTTACACATGATTGCACAGGCGATGACTTGTTATCACCAGCATCATTAAACTAGGGTGCCCCCTAGCATTTTGAGTTTTGGGTCATTTGACCAATTTTGTCTTGGTTACAGAACATTATGTGTAAACCATACAGTTATATATATATTTTTGATTTTTGGAGCTTTATTTTAGTTAAGTTACATGATCCTGATGCAAATACTGATGAAATGCTTCTTTTTACAAATGTTGCAAATGTCTATCTAACACATAATTTGCCAATGAGTCTATTAATGTGTTTAAGTTTATGGAAATATGCTGATATTGAATGAAATCAAATTGTCTTTCCAAAATCTTGACCCTCAGGAACATACGATAGATAGCTGGATTTCGGACGGAGTAGATACCAATGAGTTGTAGTATGACGAGCTGTGAGTCTAGCCTGACGACAAGTCAGCTTATGCCATGTGTGATGGCATCAGATAGAAGTTCTATCAACGCGCTATATTCAGCGATGTTATTTGTTGACCGACCAATACATACCCCTCTAAAACTTACTAACTCGCCGCTTGGATAAAAAATTGCCTAGGCCACAGAAGATAGATTCTGCGAACTACAACTTGCTCTGTCAGCATATCCAACAAAAGATTCCAATAGGTTTGACATCTGTGACAAATGTAAAAAGTGGATTACTTGACCAAAACAATTACTCTTAGCGAAAACAAAAATGTAACAAAAGCACATAGGTTACCACACTGAATCATGCGTAGTAATGCTTAAGGTACAACCCGTTACGGGGTTGCGCCAGTGGAATCCCGTCATAATCCATTAACTTGTAGGCTCATTTTGCTAACACTCGCTTAACAATATAGGGGCCCATCCATAAAGACTTGAACTTACTTGCTCCCAATTTATCGGATTCCTGGTCATAAAGTAAGACCAAGTCACCTTCTGAGAAGACACGGGGTTTGACATTCTTGTCGAACTGCGCCTTGACTCATTTCTTATGGGATTCGTTAGCCAAAGCGGCATCACGGTGGGTTTCATCCAATTGGATTAGTTCCAAGAAACGAGCCTCCTCTTCTGAAGTTCCGGGGAGAAGGTCGACTACGAGTTTGAGGGACGAGATTTCACACTGAACTGGTAAGATTGCTTCTAGGCCATACACCAGTTGAAAAGGTGTGAACCCGGTTGCATTCCTTACCGACGTTTAGTATGCCCACAAGGCTAAGTACAGGATTAGGTGCCAACTCCTTTTGTGGACTCCAATCATCCTTTGCAGCATCCGCTTCAGGACTTTGTTGATTGCTTCAACTTGTCCATTGGCCTGCGGGTAATATGGAGTAGAGCTGTCATGGGACAACCCTAATTTGGTAGCCAATTCAACCATCATGTGATTGCGAAAATGCAATCCATGATCTGTGACTATAGCCTGTGGAACGCCGAATCTGGCGACTACATGATTAAAAAAGAAAAGGGCAGCTGTTTCACCAGTGTTATCTAATGTAGGCATCGCCTTGGCCCATTTGGTAAAATAGTCTACGACGACTATGATATACCCATGCCCCCCAGTCGAGGTGGGGTTACATGTCATGAAATCAATGCCCCATTTGGCAAATGGCCCAACAACAACTATCGGTTGCATTGGAGCAGGTGGTTTTCTGGTTTTGCTATCGAAAATTTGACATGCATGGCAACTTCTGACTGCGGTTATGCAATCTTTGAACATTGTTGGCCAGAAGTATCCTGCTCGTAAATATTTTTGCGCTGTAGCATAACCAGACTGATGCCCCCCACATGCGCCTGAATGGCAATCATTCAAGACTTTTTCGGCCTCCTCGTGGGTGAGGCACCTCCTCAGAACTGTATTGACACCACGATAGTAGAGCGTATCACCGACGATCATGTGGTAATTTGATTGGTATCGAATACATTTTTGTTCTGAGTGGGAGGTAATAGACCTATATTTTTGGGTTTGGAGATAGATGATTATATCTCCATACCATGGATTGCTTGAAGATATCAGAAACAATGATTCATCCATGATGGTTTCTTCGGATGTTTCATCGTTGGACGACGATGGGAGATCGCATAGTAATTCCGCGAAAACTAGGGATTTCTTTGATTTGGATTTTACGAATTCCAGATCAAACTCTTGGAGAATTGCTATCCATTTCGAATATTTGTCCCCCAGCAACTGTCATGACAATATATAAGTCATGGGGTTGCAATCTGACAAAATGGTAGTTTTTCGAAAGAGGACATAGTGTCGAAATCTCTGTATCGCTTGAACAGCTGTGAGAACCAGCGTTTGAACATAGGAATACTTGCTTTCTGTATCATTTAAGTTTCTACTCAAATAATATATAGGATGTTCAATTCCGTTGTCTTCTTGAACTAAAACCATTGCGATGGTTGTATCCGCTGCAGCCAGATACAGGTTAAAGTCTTTTTGATAATCAGGAGCGTTCATTAATGATGCTTTCATTAGGGATTCTTTTAAAGCATCAAAGGAAGCTTGCGCAACCAGATCCCAGACGAAGGGTACTTCCTTTTTCAATAGATGTGTATAACCTTTACCAAGTTCGGCATAATTTGGAATGAACCTCCTTAGAAAGTTTGCTTTCCCTTGGAGTTTTTGAATCTGAAGCGAATTTGAAGGTGGAGGCAAATTTATGATTGCCTGAACCTTATATGGGTCGAGACGAATTCCATCTTTTGAGACTACAAAGCCAAGCAAATGACCAGAACTGACATAGAACACACATTTGTGTGGATTGAGTCGTATCTTGTAGTGTCGGCAACGTAGAAATATCGCTCTTAAATGCTACAGATGATCGGTCCGCTTTCGCGAATGAGTCGGAAGGTCATCGAGATATGGTTGAATGATGTTTTTGATGTCATGGAAGGCATAATTCATTGCCCTCTGAAATTTTTCCCCTGCGTTCTTTAGAACAAAGGGTAATTTACGATATGCAAATCTGCCCCACGGACAAATAAATGCAGTGTTTCATTGGTCCTGTGGGCGGATATTTATTTGATTATACCCAGAGAATCCATCCATAAATGAAAAGATTTCACATCCGGCGCATTCATCAATTATCTGGTCAATAAAGGGTGTAGGGTAGTTGTCTTTCGGACAAGCTTGATTTACATCCCTATAATCGACGCACACTCTAATCGTTCCTTGTTTTTTCATCACAGGAACAATGTTCGATACCTAATTGGTTAGAGGAACCGGGTATATAAAACCAGCATGGAGAAGTTTCTCAACTTCTGCCTTAATGGCAGTGGCTTTCTTGATTTCGTGTTCAACTATACTCGAGTCAATGCCTGGCATTTCATCATATGACCAAGCAAAGACATCTCTGAATTTGCGAAAGAGAGCGTTATATATTTCCAGTTCTGAAGGAGAACAACATTTGCCAACATAAATATTCTCTACAACATCCATTTTGGTCGAGATATTTATGGCGATAGTCTCTTCAATATTGGACAAGTTTCGCTCGGAATCCACCGTGTTTACAGTATTTGATAGGAAATCAAAAACTGAAGGATGATGAAGGTTATCAGGAGTATCTTCTTGACAATGCGGAAGATGGGAACGATGGTGGTAATCTTCCCATGGCGCCCCTTCAATTGTCATTGACTGAACAATTCCTTCGTCGGTGTAATGCACTTGCGACCAAGGATCTGAAGGGGTGCCATATTCCTTAGACCTATCTATCCAAACGCTCGATGAGTGTTGATTTGGGTTTGCCTCCCATGCCAAAAACATTGATTGCTACAATATTTCTATTGGGCTTGGAGGTAATACCCGCGGATGATCCATGTTAATATCGTTTTCTGAGATCTTTTGAGTCGAAGATATCATATTGCAGGTTCCTACCGCTGCCACTTCCGCCAGATTGATTGGAGGCGGGAGGGAAAAAGTCCCCATTAATATAGGGTCTTTTAGTAGGCCTACTCTGATATTTTGAACCGAATGGGGGCTTCCATGGATCATCAGAATGCTTCTCATAACTTGGGAACTACTGGAGAGAAATGTTTGTTGGTCGACGATTGTAATTCCTCCTTGAAAAGGAAATGCAATCTTTCTAAAGTAGTTCGACACAACCGCAACCATAGCATATATCCATGGTCTTCCCAGTAGGATGTTGTAATCGAGGTTTCCGTCGATTACTTCGACATCTATTTCTACTGTTCCCCCCCCTAGTTCGTCTTGCAAGTTACTTAGAATACCATACTGGGTATATGTTCGTCCGTCAAATGCTTTTAATGTCGTCGAAGATCGCGACAAGGTTGGAGATCCTAAAGTTTTCTAGCAACTCATCGACATAGTACATGTAGATGCCCCCTCATCAATAATTGTTCGATGAACAGTTTTGTTGAGGGCTTTCACCTGAATGAGGAAAGCTAGTTGAGCTGGTAACTGAGGATCGTATCCTTTGTGATTAAAGGACACAAGATTAGAATCCTTTGGGTCTATCCCACCTATAGCTGATAATAAAGCTTGCTTTTGGGATGGGCAATTTTGTAGTATTTCAAGTGTCGACATAGAAGATGGCAATTGGGCCAGATCTTCCACTATGTTATAATGCTGTGCTGCTCTGGCACGAGGATTAAATGTCGACTTGTGTACTACTCCCTTTGGCGGTTTTATTGTTAGCTCCGGAATGATGGGCGGCGCAACTTTTTTCAAAGTCGTTGTTGAACTACTAGGTTGATCCTTATCCTTGTTGTTTGACAGCTGTGGATTCCCGTAATCTTTATTCCTTATCGATATCAAAGCATCATTTTACTGTTTCGAAACCGACAACATCAGCACTTGGGATGGGGAAGCATTTTCACTAGCAACCATATTTGTCCCTGGATTTGGAAACGGATCAGTCAATACCGCCGAGGTTTTTGAATTCTTGAAGAATCTTTTAAGCTCAGCTTTATGTGGACATTCTCTTGTCCATTGATCCTCATAACATATTAAGCATGGACTTTTTGGTTTCCTATCTCTAGGAGGGTTCGCAGAAGAATTTTCAGGTGATGATTCCGCCTGTTTCTTCTTCTTCCCTTTGTTTTTCTTCTTGCCTCCTGGTTGCTTGGTTTCTTTGCCTTTGTCAGTCGAGACGGCATTTACTTTCGAGGCAAGAAGTTCTTCTTTTGCATTTTGACTAGAAATATTACGGGCCTTTTTAGATGTAGCCTTTGTCGATTTCGTCTCTGTCGCACCAATCACGCCATCGCCGGCATGAGAGTCATTGTTCGATTTAGGAGGAGGAGGGACGGAAAATTCCAGTCTGGGAGCGTCAAGAATTTTATCATAGAGCATGCCAGACTGAGTATAAATCAAGTCTAAATATTGCGCACGAGCAATAACCTGCTCTTTAGTGACGACTCCTCCTTTTGCCACATCTTCTGTAATGGAAGGTAATAATGACTTAATAAACCATTCAGCTAAAAGCTAATCAGGAACATACACTTTTACCATTCTACGACGACGTCGCCACTCATGAATATGATCGGATATGTGAGTGGCCGTTGTTTGCTTGAAATTGGTAAGAAGTTCTGTTCCCGTTTCGTACCTTATCGGTAACTGAAAATGGGTTAAAAAGGTTGTGGCTAGGGCACTGAAGTTGTCAAGTGATGCTCTGGGTAAATCGATATACCACTTTGCTACCAGACCAGTTAACGTCCTCTGAAAAAGGCGAAGTCTAATCGAATCATCATTTAGGGTGTTTGATGAACACCACAGATGAAATGTCATCACATGATTCGATGGGTCTTCACCTGGATTTCCATTAAATTTAGGAATATCTGATGGGATTTTATGCGGAATCGCTGGCCACCAAGGGGCGTAAGCAATTGGATCGTTTGTTAGCCGATTTAGATCTGGTAACTCTAAAGTTGCCACGAAGGGTAACTGTTGATTCAGGTTTGGCGAAGCATACCCAGGATATGATAGAATTGCCTGAGCAGTTGGTCTTTGCATACCACCATAATGCATTTGATGCTGGTAACTTTGGTAAGGTTGATGGGCATAACCATTATAGAATGGTTGATTTTGACCATTTTGAATATACGGTTGCCCTTTATTGGCAAAGATTTGTTGCTCATATCCTTGGTATACTTGTTGGAATTGTAGTTGTTGGTATTGCACCATCCATGGTTGCGAAGCCATGTGCTGTTGTCCAATACTGATCGTTTGACCGAGATGAGGGGTAATTGTACCCGTTTGGGCCTGTGTCATTCCACTAGTTGGCGATTGTGGTTGAGTTGCAGGGACAAGAGGCTGTTGCATTACAGCTTGAGAAACCTGAGGTTGGCATACAACAGGCAACGCTTGTACTTGTGACACCGTCACGATAGCCAGCGTAGTTGGTATATTTGACATAGGTAAACATTGTTGCATCGAATATACAACTCTTGGTTGTTGAGGCAGTATTGGCACCCAACCACTAGATATAATTCCAGCATAACTTGAATTTTGTTGTGAACTCACGTATGGTTGTCCTCCCGGAGGTGATAATGAAAGGGTATACTACCCCCCATACGGTGGTAATCTGGTACTCAAAGGAATTGTTTGTCCTTGAGAACCGGACTACCGAAATTGACGCCCTGGAGGATCAATTTGCTGAGACTCAACATAAGAGTTCCCGGATACTATTCCGGATGAACAAACATGAACGGACCATACTGTCGAAATGGCCCCTAAGTGGGCCCCTTGTAGCGATTGAGAGCTAGTTGGGATAGATGGTATGCCGGCGAACATTGTCGGAGTGATAACAGGAAGTTCTGCCGTCACTGTGTCGGTTGACACAGTCCTAGATGTCGATGGTTGTTCAGACATTTCTAGTCTATCCAAAAGATTGCCTAGCGATTCTACAGGAGCTTTCGATAATGGTAGACTAATTTTTGATGAAGAAGGATATAGGGTGATCCCGACTCCAAACTGTGATGGAGTACTAGATGGAGGATCCTCCACAATCCCTTCTATAGCAATCAGACCAGGTGGAAGAGGTAGACCGTCAGGTCCGTAGAATATTTCTGGTGCCGAAGAAGGTATAGAATCTACAACGACAGATGTTTGGGGAGTAACACCTTCTGAATCAGCTGTAGAGGGAGCTAGTTCAGTAATACAAGTGTTTACCTTCACACTAGGATCAGTTCTACTGTCCTTTGGTGGCTGCTGAACTTCTTCTGTAAAGGCAGGGATACCAGAAATGTTTGGATAACTGGAGTCTCCAACGGTGTTGGAACACTTGTTCTAACTTTACCAGGGGATCTGGAACCGGTTAAACGAGTTTTCTTTGTCCGTAACAGTTTCGATTCTGGGGACAAAGACGATTGACTTGTAAGCCTCCGTGAATGACGGGGTTTCAATTGACTTTCTTCCACGATTGTGGATTACTCGATCAACTAAAAATAAAGGGGAAGTATGTTTCCGAATTAGATGAATTTTAGACGCTTTGACACAACTTGTTTTTTCAATTTTTAAGAGTCGAGAAAAAACAAAAGATGACTCTAGTCGCCTTCGATTTTTAATGAGCCTGAAGTGACAAGTGCTCAGATGGACCTTTTCCTTTAAGGAGTCTGAAAAGGAACGAAAGGGACTGCTCTGGAAATCTAGACAGAGGGATTACCAAACCAATCGCAAAACTACAGAATACTTTTTATGGTACGGTAGTCAATCTTCCTGAATGCTGCAGTGTATTGCAATCGATAGGGTGCGAGACACGGCTTCCTATGGATAAAGGATAAAGCCTATTGTGGTCTCCCAATATATACTCGACGGTACGTGGGAGCACGAGTCCGTACTGGCACTTATCGTCTCAAGGTGGAGGAATCACCCAACAAACAATGAGAACAACAGTTACCAGGCTTTACGACGCCAGAATACGTCTCTAGCCTAGACTTTTAGATGTTGTGCGTTAGGTTCCAAAGCATTTTTAGATTCATTAAATTTATTTTAAAGTTGATCTTGCTTAAGAAATTTGCCTTTCAGGTTCACCGCGTGATGTAGATGTACAATACCTAGAATGAAATCTAAGATGATAAACAATCGTTTAATCTTCTTTTTGCAATGAAAATCCTAGCTACTAAGGAAAGAGAGATGGCATTCTTTCAACATATAGCAAAGAACACACACTATATGCACTGTCCTAAATCAAACCAACAAACAATCTAAATGCAAATGCATGTGCATGTATTTGTTTTCAGCCTTCTTAATGTGTGAATGATAAAAAGAAAGCTAAGCACAAATCTGAATTATTTTTCAAAGCGATGTTACTAACAAGTTTCTTTTCAAGACAAAATGAGGACAATGATGACACTTTGTGATTTGGAAATGAAAACTTGCTTTCGACACTTGAAAAACTACTAATTCAAATCAAATACAAGAGTAACAGTGTAATCGACTATCAAGAACAATCAGATTCTCTTCTATGACTGAAAACGACACTTGCGACACTTTCAAATCAAGAAACGACAGTACGATTGCGCTACTTCTTTGTAAAAGAGAACTGAAAACGGCTCAAAATACATAAAAATTTTTATAGTCCTTTGCACAATAGAGGCAGAATAATGGCAAGGAAGGGGGTTTCAACAGAGGTGTACTGACTACAGGCAACAAAACTCTTGAATAGAGCTGAAAAGAGTGAACACAGAAACCAAATATAGGAGCAGGAAAGGCCTTGTCTGATCAACGCACCTGTAACACAGTGAACTGGAGATGCAGCGCACCTACTACACTCGGGAAGTGTGATGCATCTAGAATTCACAGAAGAGACAGTGCGCTGGACCAGGGACGAGACTTTAACTGGGTTCTGGGTCACAGTTTGCAGCTCAGTTCAGGGATTTAGGCCGAGCAAGTGGTAATCAGTAAATCAATCACAGGGGTAGATCTAAAGAGGTTACTAGAGCCACCACAAGGGAAATTAGAGAGCTTGTAAATCAATTGTTCAGTTCATAAACAAAACCCAGAGATAGATTGAAGCAACATTGATCTACTTTGCACTTGCATAGCAAATGCAGTTCGAAGGCTAGCTGGCTTAACTTCAGGCTCTGTCTATAAGTTTATAAAGTAAACAAATGCAGATAAACAAACAATCTATTCTCTCCCCAGCGGAGTCCCCATTTTGTTATTTGGAAAACTAGTGTCTATGCAGAGCTGCTAGTCCCACTAAGGCTGGTAGCTACCTTAGAAACAAACAAACTAAAACTACTTTTGTCTTCCTTTATGAGAAATAGATAAGAGGGGAATAAGGTGACCAACCTCTGTCTTGCGCTTGGTTCCTTGCTCGATTCCTCTCCCTTCTGATAGGTCTTTGCTACTCGCTTCCTTGTCTACCTAGCTTCACAGAGCACCTGTAGAATCAAAGCAGCATAACACTATCCAAGAACATAGATCTATTATCATAAACAATATTGGACCAGATATATATTGACCACACAAATGCACATAACATCAATCATACAAGAATGTAGAGGAAAACTTGAATAGCTTTATTGATAATCAAAAAAGAGCAAAGAGGATTACAACCAATTGTTCTGACCCAGCATCATCCTCTCAGCAAGAAAGCCCTTCTTCACCACATGAAAAGCTTAGATCACCCAACACTATGATATTGCACCAAGAAACCAGCAGCACTTCCTTACAAGATACAAAATTCCAGCCTCTAGATCTCTGGGATGAGGGATCCATATATAGATGTTTGCAAGGGGGGTGAGTCAGCTTTTGAGAGTTGATTAGTGTCCTCTCTCTGATAGTTCTTGATTCCACTTGGAGATTGATGATCTCTTACTCATCCCTGGGCGAATGCAGAGAGGCAAGTGTCACAGGAGAAGTTTCTAGAAGATTCCATGATCCTCCACCTTGCAGATTGACCCTGCCATTTGTCCACTCTCGCCCATTACACCCCATAGAAGGGCTTTTCAAGATGCATCGTACCTACTGTGTGTATTTAGGTGGGATGCAGCGCACTTTGACGATGGAGCAGGTGAGATGGTCCAGTTTTGACCAGTTCTGAGCAGTTTTTCATGGAGAACTTCCTGGAGAAGATGTAATCAGTTGACCTTGTTCTTTTAGAGGTTGGAACAACACTTTTAGGGACTTAAGAGCCCTTGGTTTATGGACATTTATGATTGGGGTTGTAGTGCCCAAAAATGTCTATAACAGAAAGGTCCAGAACAATCACAACAACAAATAAGACCACCGTTCCAAGAAAGTTTTTCTCAAGATCAAGATGAGGAAGATGAGAAAAGTATTGAAGATCAGATTTTATTTTTTGGTGATGGGCAGTAGGAGGTTTATTTGACCAAAGAGGATCAAGAATATGAGTAACTTGAAAATTTTGAAGCAGAAGATGAAGAACTATTGTTGTCCCAATCCCAAAATGATGCATTGATGATTGAATCAGAGGAATATAGAAAGGGTTTTCATAATTCTATAATTCAAGTGCAGCGACAATATAATCTGAGGAATAATACTGTGGGAGGTAATGGAGCAAAGAAGGATGCACCAATCATCAATGCATCAAGGAAAGAAATGCCTCCCAGTGGTGTTAAAAATAGCCTCCCTAGTACAAGTGCTCAGAAGAAATATATTTCTAGCACAAGTGCCCAAATGAAGGAGCCTCCTATCACTATTTTGCAGTGGAAAGACAAAATACCCAAAGACAAAGAAGGTCGTTGTTGGTTTTCCCAATTGCTAGAGGAATTATCATTTTTATGATTGTGATTTGGTTTTAATGAACATCTCTGAATGTTGAGGGGTTTCCAGCCGATTTATGGATATTCTTATGGTATGATTTATGTGCCTTTCTCTTGTCTACTTTCTTCATACCGTTTTAAAGGTGTAGGGGATAGTTATATTTGAATTCATCTTATATGCTCATGTATGACTGAACCGAGTATGTTTCATTTGCAAATGAAGTATGTATGCCTTTAAAAGTACTGTCTTTTCTTCTTGATGGTAATTGATCTGAGATGCAGTGATAAATGTTGTTATTTCTTCTCTTTGATAAATGTCTTGATACTCTACCTTTTCTATACTACAATTTTGTTATTCATTCCGAAAATTGTGCTAATTAAGTTTCCATATATGAAGCTGGTTGGAAATACATCAACATGTCACAATAGAGAGATCACTTTATCGTCAATATTTTTTCATAGAAATCCTCTTCCACCATCATTATCAAAATCCAAATACTCCCAGAATTGATCTTTGCATTCTATAGAGTCAAATATTTAGTTTTCATTAGTTGAGGGAGACCCCTCTGGTTAGAAAGGCCAGTTTTTTAGCCCAGATTAGTTTGTGGTTACCTCTGTAGCCCTTTGCTCATCCTGAAGGGTTTTTACGGAGTGATAATAGGTTCCTTGAAGAAATCAATCCTATGCTCCTATGGAATATCATTTACCTTGATATTCAATTTTTGAAAGTCTTCAGTGTGCTTTGCCATTGAACCCTTTTGTTTGAGATTTATCAATTGAGTAAAGAAGGTGTTGCTATTTGTATCCTCATAATGTGCTATCATTCTCTCCATAAAAATTGACTAAGTGATAAGTGGTTTACGACAAAAAATCCATTGATACCATACAAACTGATTGTGTTCTAAATATAAAGTTGCAATGCATACCTTTTGTGTGTGTTGCACATTATGGAGATCGAAATATTGCTCCATCTGTAGTATCCATGTCACTAGATCCTTACCATCAAAATTCCTCATATCAATCTTTGGAATATGGTGTGTCTTCAATCCAAATTTAGAGTCTATGGAATCATGATTAGCATTCCTTTTATTCTCATCATGAGTTTCATCTAATACCTTTTCGCCATTAGGAAGCATTTATTGTATCAACTTTTTGAAACCTTCCTTCAAACCTTCCATGTCTTCTTTTAAACCATTCTTCCAATATTCCATGTTGCCTTTCATTTTTGCTTCTATACCATCTATCTTAGATTCCATACCATTATTTAAACCATCTATCTTATCTTCCATTTCATTTTTGGTTACTCTTTGTGAGAGAGAAATTTTTTGCACTTGGTCTCGTACTTTTGATATACCATGTTGGATTTCTTCCTCTTCTTCATGCATCATAGTAGAGCTTTCTGGTTTCTTATTAGGTGTTTCTATTTTCTTAATTTGAGTCATTTTGGAATTAAACAATGATATTTATGCTTTACTATGCCCCTTGAATAACTTCAAACTCATTTTTCAAGCAAAACTTATGCCAATTTAAAAGAAAATACACACCTTTTTATGGCTTTGTAGGAGCTCGATAATGAAATTGTTTTATCTCTATAAATTAGAAGTTTGAAGGTCTAAAATTCGGTCTTATGGTAGCTCTTTGAATCTTCTTTCAAATGCCATAAGTCAGACCAAATTTCGATTCTTCAAGATGAATTTATCTCCAATATCCCACGAAGACATGATTATGGAATGGTTTAGTAAAGCGAACTTGTACGAAGTGCCATGTGTCACTGTTTAGACCTTCAGCTCTGAAAATAATACACAAGATACTACAGGCTATGCAATTTTGGCCACTTTTTACGAAATTCAAATACGATTCTCTTAGATGAATATATGATTATTTTCCCAAGGTCACCTATTTGAGACAAAATTCTAGAGCATGCCAAAACCCTAACTTCCACGGATCATATATCCAAAAATGTAGAGAACCACAATATGAAATACATACACAAGGTTCATCAATATTTCCTCTCCTTGTGATTTTAATTTAAGCTTCTGAAGCTTTGTAGAACAAAAATTATAGCAAAAATTCCTGGATGACCTATTTGAAGAAGCGAAACCCTAGAATCCAAAGCTCTGATACCAAATGTTATGCAACCAACTCACAAAAAGATAGATCAACAACTTAAAAAGTATCCACCCTGAGGGGGAAGCCTCCTTTACATTACATAAATGAAAAATTCTTGGATGATACAAATGACAAAACCTCCTTTGTATATATATGAGTCTAAGGGGTCATAATATAATTAGAGCCTACATAAAAATAATAATGTAAGAGAAGAATAATAACAATAGTGGGCTTCTATGGGGCACAAAAGTAACAATATGGAGGATACATGGGCACAACAAAAATAATAAGGGGGATATACTAGTATTATAGGGACCTAACATATAACTTGGAAAACCCTGGTAATAAGCAAGCCCCTAAGCGAAAGACTTTAGAGGATGAGCAAGAGACGAAGTTATTTCTGTACTTACCAAGGATCGTAGACGTCATGACATTGATGGAGGAGGATGTCAAATATCTGGGGGAAGAAGAGAATTTTTTGGTGACCCTAATCAATATCTGGGCACAACAAGATATGTCAGAGCTACCTCTAATTTAGAAGGAACTATATGCATAGGTCTACTTGTGCTGGAAAATTCAAGGAGGCTCATGAGAGGTTAAAAAAAGTGGAATAAGAGTCTTGAAGGGTGTGGAGGACAAAGGGAAGGATCTATTGGTAAAATATGTAAAAACAAAAGGAAGATAAATGATGAGAGAAACCCTTCAAACCACAGGTGAATAATTGATAAACTATGGACAAGTCTCAACTTTATCTGAGATCTACCCCCTTCTCAATGAAGCTCATTTTGTGGAATATAAGAGGGATTAGCAGTAAAGGGAAACATAGGTACTTGAAATAGAGGATTAGCATAGAGATACCAACCTTGTTTATTTTTCTAAAAACCAAGGTTTTGATGGAGAATATCCAAGAGATAGGTGGTAAATGCTGGAAGAGGTACAAAGTTATGGCCTTGGACACTAGGGGTAGCATAGGGGGTCTTGTAGTTTTGTCATGAAACCTCTAGAAGTGGAATTCGAAAAATGGAAAGTGTGCCCAAGGATTTTCTCT
Source organism: Pinus tabuliformis (assembly GCA_031772625.1). Taxonomy (NCBI): domain Eukaryota; kingdom Viridiplantae; phylum Streptophyta; class Pinopsida; order Pinales; family Pinaceae; genus Pinus; species Pinus tabuliformis. Next base: position 1,251,288,941 of record CM062809.1, read on the forward strand.
AGAAGATTCAGATATCTTAGCTGAAAAGAGGAGGTATGATTGATGACAGTTTATGGCCCTATTGTACTATGAAACAACCCCACCATTTATATATAGTAATATCTAATGTTAGACATATAAATGGGGACCCTTTTTATTTTTTTAAGTCTTTAAAAAAAATAAATCCTAACACTAAGAAACCTTGAAAGCTCTTAGAACAACCCAAGTTTAGGATCCTCATTGCAAATCGCAAATCACATTTTCCCATGTGATGATCATAAACACCTTAAAGAAATTGTGATATGCGATTAAACCTCCTACTGCGACATACCGATCAAAACCCCTTAAGAAATCACAATCGCATTTCGCAAGTAAATAATACATGCCACTATGTCATCCATTAACAATTTGCGAAATGCGATATCCGCAATCGCATTTCACATTATAAGCAGGTAACACTATATAACATTGTTTTAAAAACTGCAATGGGCAAATAAAGCTGCAAGCGTGGGCAGTAACTGTGTTTTAATATAATAATGAACAGTTTGACAGGGTAATTAATGTTTAACAACCCGAGGAGAGGTAATGATTTTCCAATTTATGGCTAGTTAACGCTGAGTATCTCATTTGAAATCCTCCCACGATTCAAAGTCATTTCACAAAGATTTCAACCTTAATTGCCCAATATTGTCTGCGCTGATATATCTTGTCCATTTTAGGAAAGATACAAAAGACATGTCATTATGGAAGGTGATGTAGAAACAAAAAAATTAGAGCATTACAGAGTCTGAGCTATTAGAAATGTCTCCTATATTCCTTGATATGTTTTTTAGCGCCGATGGGGGAGCAAAAACTTGGGAGGTTATATACAATAGGCTTGAGGATGAGCATCCCAAGATTACTATCAAAAAAGCTACAACTGACTCAATAAGACCTTCGGGACTCCAATTCAAGGATGTTGTGGGTTCTTTCCTTCATAGAATAGGAGAGAGAGCAAAAATCGCCCCATACACTGATATGATTAGGTGGGTGGTGGAAAACCTCACCATTCAAGATAAGCAATTCAGTAACTCGAGAATGGAACTCATGGGATCATTCAAAGCGGAAGACCTGAAGAAAATGTACCATATACCTAACCCTCAGGATATATATGATAAAACATACATGGCCAACTTCGCAAAGAAGCACGAATAACCCTTCAAGATGATCTAGGGTTGGAGAGTACTGGAGAACAAGTTCAAATTTGATAAAACAGGTATGCATCCTGTAGCCTCTTTGGAAAACCCCTACAACTATACAGGTGCTATGTTATGTAGACTATACGGGTTACCTAATAATGCTAAGTTTTCCGTAGAATGGATTCCTTTGATTGACACATGTGTTAATTCCCACATCATGAATTGGGCTACCATCCTATCCGATAACCTAGCCACTGTCATCACCGGATATTGTCAGAAGAGATCCTCCTCTACAGAGAACCTTCCTCCATTCTATTTTAGTGCCTACATTATCGATGCCATATGTTTATGCACTAAATTTCCAATCATGGCTTGGAAATGGACCTTGCAGGACCCCTACCCTATCCATCTCAGCCATAAACAAATTTGGGAATCCCATTATATACCCCATTTCTATAAAATATGCCATGTTGTTATTTTTCCATTGCATCAATTAATTTTTAATAAGAAAGCCCCAGGTTTTCCCAAGAAGCTGCTACAGATCTTCTAGCTATCAGAAAATATTTTGTTGAAGAATGGTTCACCTACATTAGGGTTTTTGGTAATACAACAGACCCACATGTCCTCCCTTTGTATGTTTCTGATAAATTGTTAGCAAGAGAAATAACCCACTAGACCGTGGGAAAAGGCTTGACCAAAATTCTGAAAGAAAACAAGAAGTTATTATGGCCATCTTTTCTTATTAGGTGTGGTTCCTTTTCATTAGCAAATTTTAATTGTGTGATAAAGGAGTCAGTAATCCTGGAAAGCCTCAGGCTCCATACTTTTCCGAAAAGGCAATTTGATCTAGACAAGATAGTGGATAACATCACTACTGCAGTAAAAACCAAGCCTTATAACCACGAGGCTAATGATTTTGAAGACCTTTTACAGTCGGCTCAATCCTTCAAGACTATCCAACGTTGATCACAAGGATGCGTGAAAAAGGGGTATTCCAGCCTCCCCCAACTTAGAATATACAAATGATGAGATCTAAGCCGCGCGAAGAGGACCTAAATGTAAACATGATGCTCAGAAGTGGTACGACCATGGGAGAGGATACAGGGAAGCAGCCAGAGGAAAGTATGTTGGTTCGAAAGGCTCCTGCAAAGGAACCCAAGTTTGACTTAGAACGCACAAAGGAGACATTCATGGAAGCTAAGAAGAGCTTCACGGAGGCCTCCACTTCAAGTAGTACGGATCAACCAGAGCTAGGAATGGATCCTTCAATGCTCACTACCTTTCTAGAGACATGCATGAAACTGCTGCGCGACAGAAAGGCAGTTAAAGGACTACAAGAGTTGATCACTAGGTGCGCGGGGTCAGGAGAACCATGCGTAGTCCAGAAATTGGGGAAGCATGCATTGTGCACTAGAAGGGAAATGAGGTTTACTGCATAGATTGGTGAGTATGAAATGGATCAGGTAATTCTAGATCTGGGTTCAGACATGAATGTATTACTGAAGAAAACATGGGAACACATGGGCAGGCCCATGTTACAATGGTCCCCTATTCAATTACAAATGGCGAACCAACAGAATATTTTGCCCATGGGAAGGTTGTAAGGGGTAACAGTTGATATTGAAGGCACGAGTGCGTAGGCAGATTTTGAAGTAATAGAGATTGTCGATGACAGCAATCCCTATCCCACGTTGTTAGGAATAAACTGGGCCACTGATATGAATGGAGTCATCAATTTGAAGAAGCGCAAAATGATCTTCGAGAAAAATTCATTACGTGTAGTAGTCCCACTGGACCCAGCCGAAGGAGCATGCTACATTGAACCAGTGCACGATGATGATAGCGACAATGATCTTGATTGTATTTATAAGATAACTACATAAGACTAGGAATGGGCGAATCTGACTGTAGATGGGAGGATCTCGTGGGAGCGCGAAAGCTCCTACACTTCGGATTCAGATGAAGAAGTAGAGCGATGGTAGAATCGGTTGCACGAAGTGACGACACTGAATTGCAACATGATGGTTAGATCACTGCGTTGCGTGACAATAGAGGCAAGAGAGCTGCCAACATATGATGGATTGACAGTGGTGGATGAATTCCTGAGCAAATTTGAAAGCGCAGTACTAGAACAACAGTGGTTCGATGTGTTGAAGTGGGCACTACGCGCAACACCCGCACGATGGTGGGGTACACATCAAGGAAACTTTGAGGATTGGCACAGATGTAGAAGGATGATGCGCCTATGATTTGGAAGCCCCTAGCTTTGACCAAGAGCCAGTCAGCAAGGACGGAACAATTTGCACACCCACCTATCTTGATGGGTACAGACATGTGCTGTACAACACACACAAGCACACCCCAAGCTAAGGATCGAAAATTGGAAGCAGACGCAGTAGTAGGAACGATGACGGGCACCACAAATGTTCCACGTAGAAGCAATAAATAAGGTATGTGGAGTCCCAAACAGGGTTTACTAGGCAAGATGAACTGATTGGGACCTGCGCGTGCCAGCGGTTCGATGTGCCTATAGGGCCATGTACAAAAACCTGAGTGCAGAGATGATTCCAAAGCTGAGGAGAAAAGTCGAGACCATAATTTTGAAGGAAAGGAATCCTCAAGCAATAGCTCCCATAGTTGGGATAGTACACGAGGACCCAGATGAAGGAATTATGCAGCTACGCGAGGGAAAACTTATGCAGATTCAGGAAGCCATTTGGCAAGGGAACCTTAAGCTTCGTGAACTCGAAGAAGATCGGGTATGGCTGAGGAAGAAAAGCATGTTAAAGGACGCAGAGATAAAAAAACTGGAAAACGACATCGCGCAAGCATGTCTCGTCAACAAACTAAGAATGACAGGACAAGAGATGGACAACCATACTACTGCATTAGAAGATTGTCATCGAGAATTTGTGACTCTGCTACCATGGCTACAACCGCACCTTACCAGACAAAGTAACTAGGGGAGCGCACTACATAAGGAAGAACACATGGCGCTGACTATTGCGAGGGTAATTGAAGAGTGTCCTCGGACTAGGCTGGAAGGTGAATTGAAGTCTCACATAGGTGGTGTGACCACCTGACTAGCCGTAGGGAGCCCAGCCTCAGCGCTCAAAGCAGTTGAAAGAGAACATGGGACTATAAAAGAGTCTGAGAGGGAGTTGTGCGTTAAGGAGGTTGCGTGTAGGATCAGAATGTCACAAGGGTGGCGCCCGCACAGAGGGGGATGCGCTACTGTGTCGGTAGGCTAGGAAGTGACCGTTGGTATCACTGTTCATGACACGATGTCCAATTTAAGACAAAGAGGAGTGAGTGGCAGGAAATTAATACATGAAGTCAGAACTAGATTTGGGATGATCTATCGCCAAGAATGCATTAATGACTCAGAAATGGGGGGAACAGTCAAATTAAAATTTGAAAGATGCTATAAAACTACCAAGGTTGGCCATGAGACAACACTTGTTTGTTTGAGATTTGAGCTGTTACAGAGAGCCCATAGTGTTGAGCACCAAGCGGTGTTTGAGCCTCCAAAGTCATGAACAACTACAGATAGCTCGAACAAGATGACAACTACCAGGAGAGGTGTGGGTTTTGTTGAAAGTACCATCGAGGAATCCACACAGAGCCCTATGCTGCAGGTGGGGGATGCACCAGAAATTCCAAAATCGCCCCAGACGCTGATGCCCAAGATGGATCCATAGGCAGTGAGACCAGTTCGCATGTCCCCACGAAATCTATAGTTTGGTAAAATTTCTATGGAAGACAAGGGCAAGACTGTTAATCTTGAGACAAATGATGAGGAGGAGGACCTCCAGGATTTCATAGAGGAGATAGAGGTGGATGAAGAAATGGAAGAAGACATCTAGTTGATGCGCGCTACAGCAAAACTTCCAGAGTATGTCCCTCTGCCGAAAGGGAAAGAAAAAGTAACCAAGGATTTGGATACCGTTAAGAGAGCACTCCAAACCCCGATCCTTCCAAATGAAATTCTGTTTGAAGGTTCGGTTCTAGGCCGCATGCCCATGATGAAATTTGAAGATTGGGACTTCGCAGATAATGAAATTTCCCACATTTGGAGACTAGAAAACTCATGAAACAGAGCAAGGAGGGGTCTGTTACAATGCTAGAACCACAGAAATGGATGCGCAGTGTGGAGAAGGTTGGGCTACTCCACCTACTGTGGATTCCGCATTTTCACCGCCCACCGATTACGATCTTTTCCATCAGGCAACTACTTTTCCTGGTACACGATGGGTACCTATGGCTAGAGGAGCCCATTCCCATCATGGCAGAGCTTATTCATAGGATTTCTCGGCTTCCATGTGAGGGAAGGGACCCCACGGAAATAGCTGGTGAAAGTGGAGATTTGGCGCTTGCTGAGGCCATGAAGAAGAAATACAAGTTGGAAAAGAAGCAGAGAGGCTACGCAATTAGTAGCATCCTAGACAAAGAGGTGCACATAGCCATCCAGCTGTTGGCTAGGAAGGTGATGAGGAAATGCCACAGAAACGAGGTACCAACATTGGTCATCACGCTGGCCGAACAATGTGTGGAGGGGGTCCAATTCAACTAGGCCACCTTCCTCTGTGAAGAATTCCTCACCAACTACAAGGAAGTCCAGGAGCAGGGCAAGACCTTCCACTATGCGTGGTTGCTCTTGTCCATCATATTGGTGTCAGGGGAATTGCCTAAGGACAATCAGTTCCCTCCTCTTGAACAGGACTTGCCAGAGGCTGCAAAATATGCATCACTCTGGGCTACAAAGGACACCACACGGATCCATGAGACCAAGATCTTCTGGGTGCTCATGGAGGCGAGCATCCGGATGTGGATTAACAGAAGGCCATGCCTATCCCCCACAGTGTACAACAGTCTACAGAGCTTTGCAGACTTCAAGGTAGATATGCACAATGTGTATATTAAGGCGTGTAAGGATCCGATGCAGAATTGGACCAAACTTTCTTTCATTGCGATTGATGATGCCATTTTTGCCGTGGTCGACTCATGGCCACTCGAGTGGTGCACCTTGAATCTAGTGGCTCGATAAGATAGCAGTACAAAAAAAGAAGGATGCCACCAAGCTGCTAACTCAACAAAAGAGCAACAAGTAGTTGGCTGAGGAGGTAAGGGCTTTCCGCGAGGCAGCAAAGGCCACTGCAGAGCAAGCCAAGGGTGCCAAAAAAGCAGCAACAACACAGGCAACAAGGGCCACCACGACACGGGAGGAAGGAGGCCCAGACTTGACCATGGGATAGGGAACAGAGGACACAGCAGAAGGTGTGGACCCAAGCATGACATCTACACAACTGAAACGACTGCGCGGTACAGAACGAGCAAGCCCACGGAAGAAGACCAAGGCTTCCAAACTGGACAATGAACCTATTACACTGACAGAGGGTGACCTCTACGACATTGACGACACAGTTCATGAGGTCACCAGGGAAATGCTCCAAGAAGCAATGTCGGAGTAGCAGAATGTGTTGGGGGCCCTCAGGGCACAGTTGTAGCAACTTTAGGTGCGGCCCCCACAGGAGGGAATGATAGTCGCCTATGGTGCCGTAGGTACATCGGAAATGGAGCAGTTGCTGCGGGCCAAAATGGATAACATCGTCGTACTTCTGGAAGGAGCACTAACAGCAGACAACATAGAGGACAGAGCCGTGGTGGGCTGGATCAAGGGACTTGGCCTAAACTTGGCTGCCCTTATGTGGGATACATTATACTAGCTACAGGACAGAGTGACAACAGAACTCCGTGCTAGGGAAGGACACACAGTACAAATGCTCAGCGAACAATGAATCAACATTGAGCAGCTTAGTCTACAATGCGATGAAGTGCTGGTGTAGAATCAACAGCTGGAGCAAATAATAGAGGAAGCATGTCGCTACGCTCCAAAGCTAGAAATTGTGACAGACCTACCAGTTGGAGTGCGAATTCACAGATTGGCTAGTGGATTCCGCGAGGATAAGGAGGAAGCAACGAGGATATATTTGGACCTCAACCTTGAGATTGCCAAACTGCAATTGAAGGTGCAGTCATCCACACCCCCAGAAGTTCAGGAACAATGCACAGACGCTATCCAAAAAGGGCTGGAGGAAATAGGACAGGCAGTGTAGACCTATACGAGTATGTTGGAAGAATCCTTCACGGTCCTCACTTTTTTACAGGAGGAACCCACCATACAGCGCCTAGAAATAGAGGTGCATGAGCTTCAAGTGTAGTATGATAGCGTGCATGGAACAGTGCAGATAGTTGTCCTGACCCAGCGACTGGCGAAGCTTCAGCAGGTGAAGACATTGAAGGAACAAGTGGATGTCACGCGACAGAAAGAGGCTGTACTTAAAGTGCGCATCTAGCCTTGGATTGATGAGGCTTTCCTCATCACTGCTGATATCGAAGGAAAGCTCACAAATATGAAGGTGATGCATGTCGTAGGTCAGGGATCTACCCCTGATAGGGAGCATTTGGTTGAAAGAGTAGAGAAGATACAACAGATGACAGAACAGTGCACTGCAGACCTTCGCGCAGCATAGGCACAATTGGAGAGGCTCCATGCCAAGATCACTGCACTAGTAGAGTGACTCAAGATGAGTCGCGATGATTGTGTTGGGGGCTTGTTGGGCATGGGATCCCCCGCAACATGTTTTGCGGGCGCAGAGCGTGAAGTCTAGGATGACTCATAGGTCTGTCTGCCCTAAAATATTGTAATTTAATGTAATGTTGTGTCAGCCTACCCAGGGTCTGCGAACCATGGGATTGTATAAATAGAGCGAGGCTCTAAGTGTAAAGATAGCTAAGGATAGATAGAATAGCAAAGGCATGGTTCGAGGGTAGATAGTAGGAAGAGGCTCTGCAGTTGAGTGCGCAAAGGCCTAGTAGAGTCTGCAGTTGAGTGCACGGACCCCTATAGCTAAGTGTGCAGGGTAGAGTCAAGTCTGTACTTGGGATTAAAAGTTAATAAAGAGAAGTTTATTCTGTGCATCTGTTCTTGAATCCGTCTTTTGATGTTATGCATTACTTTTACTCTATTTATTTACTATGTGAAATTGGTATATACGTGTATGAATGCTTATATATGAAAATAATATAAGTAATTAGCTAACAAGGCCTAATTAAGGAAGAATTGGGTAAGTAACATGGGTCGCGCCATAGCTAGGACTGCTCGAACACAGTATCGCAGGGCACAGGGTGCCCGCGAGTGCGCACAACGCAGTAAGTGTGAAGGTTGGACCGCGTACCAATCACCTCATATCAGACATCACCAGGGTGCAGAAACTTGGTTCTAGCACCCTCCCATACTACTTCGGGTGAGACCTCTGTCCGCGCTTTGCAGACTATTGCCAAAAGGGCCAGTAGTATCGGGATTTTTTTGGCTAAATCACTTCTAAACCTGGGTCAGGCCCCACTAAGCTAACACTGTTGCGTAGCAATTTCATGCATGTCTCCAGAAAGGTAGTGAGCATTAAAGGATCCATCCCTGGTTCTAGTTGATCCTTACTGCCTAAAGTGGAGGCCTCCGTGAGGCTCTTCTTAGCTTCCATGAATGTCTCCTTCGCGCATTCTAAATCAAATTCGGGTTCCTTTCTAGGAGCCTTGTGAACCCACACACTTTCTTTTGACTGCTTACCTTTATCATCGCTAGTGGTCATACCACTCCTGAGAATTACGTTTACATTCAGGTCTTCTTCGCGTGGCTCAGACCTCATCATCTGCAAATTCTGAGTCGAAGGAGGCTAGAGTACCCTTTTTTTTGCACAGCCTTGCTATCAATGTACGGCAGTCTTCTACCTCATGATCAAACTGAGTACCGTATAAACATGATGTCCTTGTCAGGTTTGTACAATTGCAGGCCTAGTGCCCTGGCCCTCCACAATTGTAACAAATTAGTTGTTGCAACCCCTTCCTAGTCCCATTCCACCTTGACCTCGTCCACGCCCCTGAAATCCAGTGCGCGCCATTCCTGCATTTGGGTCGAGGGCTCACATTTTGATCTACACCATATAGGTAGGATGTCGATCCATCATTAGTTCTTAGCTTATGCAGGTGCATTCATCACGACCTATCGACCTGCAAAAATTACAAAACAATTGTTGGGACGTCTGCGTATACTTCTGCAATAGATGACAATTATCCATAGTGTGCTTTCCTCCTATCTAATAAATTGCGCACCATAGTGCAGGTGTCGTGCTTGGTCCTACTTGTGCCTCAGGTCTTAATGGCATCAGCCCTCCTCTCGCGAAGTAATTCACGAACACTAGACAGTGGTCCTTGTCATGCCCCTAGCCTTTGCATTTTATGCACCATACCTCCTTGTGCGCCTCTGGCTAGGGTGTCCTATCCTGTTTCAAACTATCCATCTTTAGAAACAGATTTTGCAGTTACACGTGGATTTGTTGGACTCCCAGACTGGGGTCTTGTATAGGGGTCTTATGAAATCTCATTGCCATCTCCAAAGCTTCGGCCTGGGTGGAAAGCTTTTGTTGTGACAACGCCATCCTTAAATGTGGCATTAGTGATACTACAAACCATGTGCGGTGTTGTCCATCCGTCAAAGTCACATTGGCCTCGCGAATCATACTCTTCAATCTTTGGTCCAGATCCCAGGGGGTCTTTCCCGGCAGCATCACAATCTCCTTAAACCCAATAATTAATTGTGTCTCCGACTTTGGCCTGCTAAATTCCCTATTCAGCACAGTATAGATTTTTGTGATTCCTACGTTTGGATGGTCATTAAAATGCTTGATGTACCATGTTAATGCACGATCCTGCAACACGCTTACCACTGTAGCCTTCTTAATATTATCATCCACGACTCCTTGTGCTTCCCATACCGCCCTTACCAATTGGTCAGGATCTTCATTCCATACTCCTTTGAATATCGGTAGTTTGATCACACTTGCCATACTGAACTGTGGTGGTGGCAGAGGTGGGGTGGGTGGAGATGGAGGTGAGGAGGGTGATATGGGTGATGGTGTAGGGGGAGGTGGTAAGCATGGAATTTGCTACCTTATCAAACTGACCACGCTTCTCAGAGAAACTCTCGCGAGCTCTTCCTCACTTTCCTGCGATGGTGAAATTAAGGGACTGGTTTCTAATTCTTCACTACCTCCACTTTTGTAGATCTTCCCACTTCGCGTAGTCCCAAACATTAATTTATTCGCATAACCCGCTTTTCACACAATATCATCTTAATCCAAGTGTTCAAAGATTTAATATACTTACCTTGCAGTCCTTTGAGGAAGCGTCATTCCACCTCACTGTAGCTGACAATCGTATCTACTGTGAACTCAGTGATAAATCCCCCTATAATTCGATCAAGCCAATGGTCCACAGCTCGCGTGATCTTATCTCCTGATGCTTCTAGTCTGTGCACTAATTCCGGAGTCTACACAATTGTTTTGTTGAGCCTACACCTTCGCTAACTATTTGTTACCTTCACGATCCACTCATATAGCTCAGAAGGAAAGGATGCAAAGAAAATTTCATGGATTTCTGTATATAAGTAGTGCTCCAACCACTGTTCCTTAGATACTCACGGATTCCTGTTTTCCTGCGCCGTGAACTCGTGAATCTTCTTTCCAACCACCTTTCAATTTATTTCTTTGTTGGATTCTAGTGACACGACATCGGACATCCCTTATGCAGATCTCGCTCTTGTCGACCGAACCATTTGTCGGCTTATATGGGCCTAATTTATCCAAAAAAATCCTGGTACCCTAGAGATCTCTGATGGCTTCTCGGTGGTCCACAGTTTGACCCTGCGTACACATCGCTATGTGCATCTATCAGTCCCTCATAGCCTACGATGCTGCCTTCGCATAGCCCTGCTTGAGGCGCGACATGTGTTATTACCCAAGTTCCTTATTACTAACCCAATATTATCTGATTACTTAACTTATGTGTATGAGCCCAATTATACTTAACATTGTTTAGTCTTCATATAAGTGTGCGCGATAAACAAAACAGTATAAATGCATAGAAAGTAATACAAACGCAGATACACAGTATTTGGAATCAAACTTCTCTTTATTATTCTTCTTCTTTGATTATAGACTCAACTTCACCTTGTGCACTCAACTACAGGGGTCCATGCACTCAGTTGTGGACTCTACTAGGCCTCTGCGCACTCAGCTGTAGAGTCTCTTCCTACTACAACGACCCAAGACACTTAGACTACTTCTCTATCCGCTACTAGATCGTTGCATCCATTACATTCATCAATCCATCGATTCCTTTCTTTACAAATTAGAGCCTCACTCTTATTTATACAATCCCATGGTCCGTGGACCATGGGTAGGCCGACATGACATTACATTACATTACAAAACTTAGGGCAAACAACCCTACGACTCAATGTACATTTCACACTCCACGCTCGCAATTCGTGGAGCCTTACAACATATTTGACCAAAACTTGGGCTTTGAGCCCCAAAACATGTTGTGGGGGGATTCCATGCCCAATAACCTACGCTAAGACGTGAGAACACTTAGACTTCTCCACTCTACTTCGTTACTTTCTTCCTTACTTAACTACTTAGAGCTTACTTACTTATCTCCTTTTCATACAATCCCACGGTCCGTCGACCATGGGTAGATCTTTATAGCCGACTTGACACTTTACAAAATAAGAGTGGACAAACCTTTATGACTCTTGACACCTTTGCGCTCTACAACCACAAAATGTGGAGACTTTACAACTTTATTAGAAAATTATCCCAAAACATGGCCTTTTAGCCCCAAAACTGCTCTTGGGGGAACTCGTTCCCAACACCCATCAGTGAAAGAGTATGCTTCTTGGACGCCTACATTATCTAGGACCTTGTTGGTGAACAGGGTCGGGAAAGGATCATGCACACAAGAGTCATTCAATTTCCTGAGATCTACGCATATCCTTATTTCTTCCTTCTGTTTCTTTTCTTGAACCACTATTAGGCTTACCCAATCAAATTCTACCACTGGTTCAATAATGACTGATGTGAGCATCTTATCTAACTCAACACGGACCCTTTCCTTATACTTCCAGTTGAGGCAGTACAATATTTTTTTCACAGGTTTTGCGTATGGCTTTAGGGTGATCTTCATGACACCCAAGTCTCCTATTATCCCTTTCAGGTTGGAAAATCTCGTGGGGAATAAGTCCTGATATTCGTGGAGCAGTTCAGCAACCTTATCTACTGTCACATCATCCCAATAGTCCCTAATCTTAGCAAACTTCAGTTCTACCTCCATGCCAATGTTCACCTCCCTGGTCTTGAGCGGCTCCGTTATGTCTGGGTTCTCTAGCTGTGGTCCTTCAACTCCGCGATGACCTTTAGTCTCCGGGATATTAATCTTTCTCGGGTCTTCATCTTCTTCTTCCGCTGTTACATTGTAACATTGCAGTGCATGGCTCAGCTGTGTAGTCCAATCAGGTTGAATCAAGTCTAGAAGATCCTGCGGTATCCTAAAGATGGTTGTATTAACCTCCTGCAATGCTTCATCGACAGACTCAAATCCATACTCAAAACTGAACATCATCAGAAATCCTTGGCGTAAGACATCCCATTCTTCATTTCCATGATGGAGTTCTATCTCCATGTACCAATTCATTGGTATAACCTCCAAAGTATGACAAAACAGATGGACCCACTCCGGTTGAGGCTTTGCTCCATATGCTTCAGTCAATTTGGCCAAATGATCGCACAGATCATTCCTCCCGTCATACCTTTCTATTAGTAATACCTTCAGGTGGCCAAAGTGTATCCTCATCATCCTTCTATATTCGTGCCAATCATCGAAACTACCCTTGTGCATACCCCACCATCTTGTAAGTGTAGCGCACAACACCCAATCTAATGCCTGAAAGAGATGCTTCTCAGGAACTTCCATTTCGAATGTATCCAAAAAGCAATAAATGTCAATTAGCCCATCATAGTGAGGCATATTCCTTGCCTTTGATGATATGCAGCGCAACGAATTGGTCATCATATTACAGCGCAACGTAGATACTTCATGCAACTAGTTCTACCAGTGTTATAATTCTTTGTCTGAATATGATGTGTGGGATCTCTTGTGGTCCCATGCAATACATTCGTCTATTATCATATTCACCCAATCCTGGTCTCACATCATTGTCTTATAAATCTGGTCCAAATTGTCATCACTTTCATAATTTCGGACCGGTTCTTTATAGCGCGGTCCTTCTGCAGGATCCTGTGGTACCACTATGCGGAGCGATTTCTTTTCAAATATCATCATTGCTTCTTTAGGTTGATTACCCCATTCATGTCAGTGGCCCAATCGATCCCAAGGAGTGTAGCATAGGGATTTCTATCATCCATAATCTCTATCACTTCAAAATCTGCTAGTGCGCTTGCGCGTTCGATGTCAACTGTTACCCCCTGCAACCTCCCCATTGGGATGATTTTTTGTTGATTCACCATCCTTAACTGGATAGGAGACCACTAGAGCATAGGCCTTCCCATTCTTTCCGATGTTTGTTTTGGAAAAATAATCACGTCGGACCCCAGATCCAAGATAACATGTTCCATTTCATATTCCCCTATCTGCGCGGTGAGTCTCATCTCACATTCAGTCCTCACCTTATGCTTACCAAGATTTTTGACTACGCATAGTTCGCCAGTAGCATTGTCCTTGCCAGCGCACTAGTTGATTAGTTCTTGCAGTCCCTTCACAACCCTACTATCGTGGAGTAGTTTCATGCAGGTCTCCAAGAATGTGGTAATCATTGATGGGTCCATTTCTTCAACCAATTTCTCTTGACTTCTTGATGTCGAGACCTCAACGAAGCTTTTCTTTGCTTCCATAAGTGTTTCTTTTGCACACTCCAGATCAAACCCAGACTCCTTTTCTGGTGCTTTGCGAACATACTCACCTTTTTCAGGCTACTTCCCTCTATCCTCACCAGTTGGCGTTCCACTCCGTAGCATAATATTTACCTTAGGGTCTTCCTTGTGAAGCTCATCCCTCATCATATATAGGTTTTGAGTCAGTTGTAGAGGTTGCGCCCCCTTCTCATAAATCTTAGCCAATAATATAAGGCAATCCTCAGTCAGATGGTCAGACTGAGTACTGTAGCGGTATGACAGTCACGTCAAATTCAGGCAACCTCTCGCGTAGTGTCCTAGTCCTCCACAATTGTAACAAATAAGTTTCCCTCAGCCTCTACTAGGCCCTACTTCACCTCGGCCTCAGCCACACCCCTAATACTCACCTCGTGCTCCATCAATGACTTGGTTTGGAGGCTGTGTTTCTTCCTACACCCTGCATGAAGGTGTCCTGTCCATCATTAATTCATAACTATGGAAATTGCGCTCATCATGACCTGCTGATTGACAAAAATTACATAAGAGTTGTTTCAGTGTCTATATGAATTTCTGCAGAAAATGGCAATTTTCGGTCGCATGTTTCCCAGCTACCTGGCATATAGCACACCATATCGTGGGCCCTATACTTGGCCATACCGCAGCCTCCGACCTTAGAGGCATTGGTCCCCCCTATTGCAACATAGTTTGTAAAGACTGGATAGTGATCATTGTCATGCCCCTGAACTTTGCATTTCAGGCAGCAGACTTCTTCCCATGCCTCTAGCCGAGTTGTTTTGTCTTTCTTTAGACTTTGCATTTCGAGGCAAAGGTTCTACAACAACATGTAAATATGTTGAACCCCTAGATTAGCATCCTGCATTGGTGTCTCATGCAGTCTCATCGCGATTTCCAGAGCTTCTGCCTGGGTCCCAATCTTCTATTGTGATAACGCAACCCTTAGGTGGGGTAGGAGCGAGGCCACAAACCATTCACAGTGTTTCCCATCATTTAGGTTCATGTTGGCTTCATGGATCATACACTTCAATATTTGATCCAAATCCTAGGGTGTCTCCCAAGGCTTCATCATGATCTCCTTGAATCCCACAATGGATTGCACTTCAGACTTAGGTTTGCTCAATTCCATATCTAGCACAGTCTAGATGTCCACCAACACAGACATCGGGTTATCAGTACTATACTTAATGTACCACGTTAGTGCGTGGTCCTGCAAGGCACTAACCAACCTTACTTTCTTCATGCTCCATGGCCACAAAATGCGAAGACTTTACATTCCTTTATACAAAATGTGGGATTTCTGCCCATAAAAGATTTTAGTCCCAAAAATGACGCCAGGGGACCCGTTCCCAACAATAGTGATGGTCTCCAAGATGCACAATACAATCTAGCGAGTGTGAATAATGTTTTTGTCATCGAACACTTGTAGAATCGTTTAACTAGGAGCTAATAATGAAAATCCCTGATCAAACACAAGGTAGCCTGCCACTAATGTCTGCATGTTCCAAGGCACTGAAGTGTTTCTGGGTCAGCTTCCTAGATAGAGTGTTGAAGTTGATAGGAAGAGACATGTCGAAAGGTAGGAAATAATGTATCCTACATTAGTCGACTACATTAGTCGACACAAAACGGGACAAGAATGATTATTTTTTGAAGCATAGTTTGAGAATTGGGTCAAATCTACGGAGGGCATGATGGAAGAATATGTTTGATGGTTTGATGGAGGAAACAAAAGATAAAGGGTTTCCATTGAACAATAGAAGGCAAGACACAAAGGTTTTAACTATGCAGCACTAGACTCATCAACACCAAAGAGTGTTAGGATACATAAATTCAAGAGCATCGGGGTATATAGGTGTTACACAGTAATTTGTCACTGTCTTCACTCCAGTCTTCCTACTGTGTCATGTGTCCAAGTCATTCATGCTCATGTTAGACAAATGCTCTCTGATGTTTCCAAATGACCCACTTTTCCAAAGGTTTCTGCCTCATCATGTCTGTTGACTAAATAAACGCACTGAAGGGCGCTCCAAAACAGCCCAGAAGCACTACCATCACGGAAGTACACTTGATTCCCACGATGGTCCGATTTTATGTGCCAGTGCAACTGTCGCTTGTAACCTTCTACGATGACCTGACTAGCTTCATTATTCAATAGCGATGTTAGCGCGGAAGGCCAGTTATGTGCCCGCAATGATCCAGTTTGGGCGAATTTGTTCCAACAGTCAGCCTTCCAAATGACTCCAGACCTGGTTGTTGGCCTAGTTTATGTCACCCTCCTTTCTCTAGCATGGTTGTTCCGTCATTTGTGCTACCTTCCTTGGAGATAAGCTCATCCTCCCACCTTTCATGGAGACTCCTTCTCCTATTTAAACTCTCACCATTGCTATGTGCTGCTAGTTTGGAATTCTTAGTCTTTGGAGTGGTTGCTGATAGTACTGTTAGTGATTGTGATTTTGCTAGATAGCTGGTGTGAGTCTGACAAGTGTGGGATTGTTGATAGCTTGAGGAAGGTTGTGAAGTACCTTTGATCTTGTGTAAGACTTGTGAGTGAGAGAGACTTGTATGTTGGGAGACCCATCTTCAAAGAGTGAATGCTTGAGGAACATGCTGGCTGGATCCCTCTGAGTAGGCTTGTGACATCAAGACTTTGGTTGTAAGCTTACTCTTATTTCATTATTAATGCAATCAATGATGTTTTCCTATGTCTCATATGTAATTTACTTGATAGCTCATGACTTCTTGACTTTATGAGTAAATAGATCATTGTTGTTCTGGTTACGTGCTTTGTTGTATTTCCTTTGCATTGTTTCAGGTTGATCACTCATTAGGAGAAGGAAGCGGAAGCTGGAGCAGTGCAACGGAACTCCATCGACGACCGGTTGAGGTAGGCCTCCAAATATGACCATTTAAGGAAAGCTATTGTTGATCTGTCCTTGTTTGTGACTAGACCCACTCTAGGGCTAGAGGGGTTGCCTCTGTCTGCAGAGGGAACACTTTCCTGCATCACAAATTGGTGACTCCACTGGGGAGCCTTTGTTATTTTCTTGTTTACTCCTGTCTTGATTTTTTGTTTTGGTCTCTTTTGAAGTTTTGGGGATTAGTTACCAATCTTCTGAGTTTCTTGGCTTGATCTAGGAGATGCCCTTATTTGATTAAAGATTGGTTGTCTTTGGTTTAGGAATTTTTGGTTCGCCTGTCACTGTTTTGAACATCATCACTGTTTTTAATTTAACAGTCGCGCTGTCATCGCATCACCCCTTTTATAATATCCTGTTCATCGCGTAATTACGCTTAACAGTCATGACGGTTCTGAAATCAGACCATCGCGGAAAATTCGTGTACTTCCGCGCTGACGTCACTTTGTTGCTGCGTATTGTTCTTTATCAGTGCTTTATTGCTAGTGTATTTCCCGCGCTGATTGCTGTAGAATTGAATTTTTTCAATTCTACCTCCTGAATCCGTCAGTCTTGCTAGTCCCTTGTTGTTTTCACATGTTTGATAACTTGTTTTTCACTGTTTAGAGGTCGAGGCACTCTCTTGTGAGCTTTGTTAAATGAATCTTGTTTTTCTTGCTTTGTGACCTAGTTTCATTGTTTCAAGTTTTTTGGATCAATTTCGCTTGGTTGCCTGTTTGCAAAGATTCATTTGCTGCTTGCTGTTGGTTTGATTGAGCCTTCCCCTTTGCTTACTTTTGGTTGATTGTTTAGTGATTGTTATTGGACCAATCTTGGCATTGTTTCGATTTCTCTTCACTACCCGGACATAGATTACAATTGTTTGGATCAACCGTTTTTCCACATTTGTTTGTTGCTTATTGGTTTCTTTTAGATTAGAGGCATCAAAATAAAAAAGATTGCATTTCATTTGGCATGCGAAAGTGAAAGTGAATTTGCATTTCAAGTTGCATATTGAAAAGCAAATGATTAAATCTCTCATTAGTAGTATCCGTGCACTTTAGGAATTGATGTCTGCTTGCATTAAGTGACACTTTTGTTGCCTTGGTTTTCTTGGTTTGGGAATGATCTCTCTACCCTCCCATAGGTAGGTGTTCATCGAAGAAAAAGGATATTTCATTCATTCTAGCTGCATCCTAGGTTCTGTTATATACATACGGTAAGGCCTGAAAATTGAAACATAATCCAAGATCAACTTTAAAATGAACTGAATAAATCTAACAACGCATTGGAACATATTGCACACATTTAGAGGTCTAGGCTAGAGACGTGCTCCGGCGTCGTTAAACCTAGTCACTTTTGTTTCCACTTAAGGTTGGGTGATTCCTCCTTTTGTGACTCAATAGTGGTCTATCATGGAATTGTGCTCCCACGTACCATCGAGTATATGTTGGGAGACCCCACTAGGTTATCATTATTTATCCATAGGAAGCCATGTCTGCTTCCTTACAAGCCGTAACACACCGAACACAACATTCAGGAAGATTGATTTCCGTATGGAAAGTCCTTGGTTTTCATATGACTACCAAGGTGTATATGCAGTTTTACGGATTTGTTTGGTAAACCTTTTGCCTAGTTCTCCAGAGTAGTCACTTTCATTCCTTTTCGGACTCCCTGAAAGAAAAGGTCCATCTGAGCACTTGTCCTTTCAGGCTCATTAAACCTCAAAAGAGATAGAGTCACCTTTTCGTCCTTTTCTCGACTCTTGAAACATGAAAAGGTCAAGTTTTGTTCCTGTGTCTTAAAATTTATTTGGCCACGATTCACATTTACCCTATTAGATCTTGTTTGTGTTAGCTTTAGTAGGGTTCTTTCTCGTTCTCGATGGCAACATTCCCCGAGTCTACCAGTCAAGGTTTTCCCCCAGATGGAAATCCTGGTTCGTTTCCCTCATTTGGAAATGCCGGTGCGCCGTATATGGCAACATTGTCTTTCCCTGGGTTAACCATCGGTTTGCCCGTATGGTTGTTTTCAACCTCGGTGGTCCCGAGCATCATGACTCATGTTCCACCATATCCTTCATCCGAACCATGACATGTTGATTCCAAGGTTGATCCCAAGCCTTCTTCCCCTGTTTCTTCCTCTTCCTCTTCTCCTTCGCCTAGTGAAAGTTTCACATATAGTAACCAGGAGAGTAAGAAGAAGAAGAAGAAGATGAAGAAGAAGAATAAGTCCGATAAATGTGAAGCCACCTGTGCAGCTACTGCTCTAAGTACATCTCAGGTCAGACCACCTTCTGCTCCTCCAGGGAAGGTTAAGTTTCCTTGTAAATTGTGCAAGGATGACCATCTTCTTCGTGATTGTCCTGGTATTCCTAGGATCTTAGATGTATGGTCTCACGATCCGGCTCGTCCCTCATCATCCTCTGAAGCTCATGACGATACCACCCTATCAACTAGAAACGGTAAGAAGAAAGGGAAGATTCGATTCCCCTGTAGGCTATGTGAAGGCAACCATCCCCTTCACCTTTGTCCGCTCATGGATAAAGCTTCCGCCGTTTTGGAAAGTCTTACAGCTTCTTCACCCCAACTTCCCATTGGTTACCAGAGGCTCTCTTCAGACCCTCTCCCAATTGACAAAGAGATTGACTTAGATTCTTCTCTTGCCTGTCCTCCTCCTTCGAAGCTTGGTTGTGCTAAGCCTGTTCCAGACCAACCATTGGTTGGGGAGAGTGTCAACTTAGGTTAACCAGTTTTTGATCACTCTATTTCAGAAGAGCGTCATGCTCATGTTCTTCTCATCTCATTAGATTCTCCTGAGTCCGAGAATGACACTCCTATCCCAGCTGATTTAGAGAGTCCTTCTTCGGTTCCTGTAGAGGAGGGGGCAATCATACAATTCCCCCACCAAGTAGTTTAGTCGTTTCCTTCGACTGGAGTCATTTGACTAAATTCCGCCTTCCATCCCATGTGCCTTTCCAGATTACAGTACATGCCTATGATAGGGCAGTACCTGGCACTGTCTTGGATGAGGGTGCATCTGTCAGTCTTATGCCTTCCACTACTTGGCAAGCTTTCGGTTCCACACAGCTTGTGCCGGTTGCACAGAATCTGTTGGCATTTGATGGAGGAACTAGTCAACCTTTAGGGATCCTCCCAAAGTTTCCTGTTACTTTGGGGGGCAAAATCGTTTGTATCGACGTGATGGTTGTCCAAGGTGCTTTAGATTTCAGTATTCTCCTTGGTCATGACTATGTTTATGCCATGGGGGCCCTCATCTCTTCACTTTTCCGTGTGGTTTGTTTTCCACACGATGGAAGAGTGGTGACCATCGATCAATTATCGTTCTTTAGTCCCCCAGTGCCTCTTGTGCAGCTGTCGTCCCCTCTCGGTTCTTGCTCACAAGCAGTGCCTTCTTTGCCATAGGTCAATTATGTGGCTACCTGTTCCGTCTTCGCATCTGTTGTTGATCATGCAGATGGTCTCGTCCATCATGTACTGGGGCCATTGGAACCCGATTTGTCATTGGTGCATCATGACATGTATTCCTCCCAGAGTGTGTCTCTTCCATCCCACGACGACCTCTTGGGAGCCACGTTCGGCCCATGAACAAGAGTACGAGCATAGTTCCTCATCTTGTGTCAACCTTGTTACAAAATGAAACAAGGTGCCCAAGGATAGTTTCTCGATCTTATGTCAACCTCGTTAAAAAATGAAACAAGGGTTATGAGGATATTTCTTTCACTGTGTCAACCTCATTAAAAAATGAAACAACTCCCTTTCCAAATTGAGTCTTTGATTAAGATCTCATAAAATCCAAGTCGAGTCTTTCCAAGATCTCGAAAGTGAACCTTCATTCCATTCACCTCGTTGAATGCAATGAAGCTTGGGGGGCATGTACCTCAATTTGCGTCGTTATGCTGGGGGCATGCGAACTTATAACAAGCATAGTTTTTCGTTTCAAGCTTGTGTAAACATGAAACCGAATCCAAGCAGAGTTCTCCATGGTTTAAGCTTGTGTAAAAATGGACCCATAGCCAATTTACACCTCGTGATTACCATTTATCTGCTAAATTCTGCTAGATGAGCCTTGGTTGTTTCATTCCATCGCCACCATCTCTTTAGCCGATCATGTGCTTTCACTTGGTTGCTTTTCGTTTCCTGAGGGACCGCAGCAATGAGTGGTTTTATTAGCCAGCCTCTTGACCATTACATGTTTTGAGCAGTTCCACCATTGCCAGAAACCAGTTGCTACCCTTTATACCACTCGTTCCTCTAGGACGAGTCTCCTTTAAGCTATTTTCTAACTTGTAAAAGATGAAAAGATTGCTGAGTATTTTCCCTTTTTGACTCATTAAAGAAAATAAAAGTGGAGTTATACTTTCAGGTCTTTTCCGACCGTTTAAAGATGAAAAGATTGCCAAGTTTTCCCTCTTGACTCGTTTAAAAGAAACAAGAGGTGGTCGCCTTTAAGCTCTTTTCCGACCATTTAAACACAAAAAGATTGACGGCCCTTTATCGTTTCAAGCTCGTTATTGGTTACGAAATGACATGCTTCCAACCTCTTTTCTACTTTTTCGGGTCGAAGTCACTAGTTATGAAAAGTACTCCTCGATCGTAATGGTTGAGTGGTTCCTTCGAGTATCATTTTATACTTTTTCGGGCTCGAGAGACACAACTCTACAAAAAGGACCCCCTGGATTTTTCTTTTCCGTGTCTTTTTCAAACTCTCTAAACATGAAAAAGACTCCGAGTTTTACCTATGTCAGACTCATTAAACTCTGATGACATTGGACTCATCACCATGATGAGACTCGAGCTTCTCCTTCCTAGGGCTCGTTAAAATATTACTAGGTTGGACTCAATGACAGGTTTATCATTGATTTTCTATGGCAGCGAGTCACTCTTGAACATCGACACTTTTGCTTCTTATCAGGTTGGGACATCCATACATCGTCATTTGACCTTCCGCGGGTTTGGGTTATCATTCTAGCCTCATTCCATTCGATTCATGCTGTCTCCATCGAGCCTCTAATCGCTTGGTGCCTGAATGTTTCCACCCCCCTCCGGAGTCGTGTCGCCGACATGTTCAAGAGTGTAATCCTTCTGCAGTTTACACCCTCGCCTTCTCCTCTGATACTCTATTTCGCCATCTGCCACTTGTTCCTTATCTCATGTCATTGATGGGGGAACATTATGGCCCTCTTGCGACGGGTCATCTCTTGTCGACATCGCCTCATTATCCAGGAGATTGACCTAGAGATCCCCTTTGGTACCTTAGAGCTTGCATGCCTCAATGGAAAGTTCTTTGCACCTGACGGTCGACTTTCATCATTGGTCGTCCATTGGGTGATTACACGAGTGTTCGACTTCAACTCCTTCTTCACACTTTGTGGATTGTGCTAGATAGTACCTTGAGAGCCATTGGCATTATTGGTGGTTTCTCTCGCGCTTGTTAATGGTTTTCATCATTGACTAGTAATCAAGCGATTTTCTATCATGCTCGACCTCAGCACGTCTATTCGCATGTTAGGATTTGTACTATGATCGGATGGGTTCAAGACCCCGAACTCAGATTACACATGTTCGGGCTGCGTGGATTAGTTTATGATTACATGACTCATTGATGGATGGTTGTGACCATACCTGAATCTTCATGGATGGCTGCGACCATACCTTTATCATCATCATGGTCTCATTAGCTGGATGGTTGCATCCATACCACAGACCTATTTCGTATGTCTTTTGGATGGTTGCGCCCATGCCTAGACTACATGTACTTCATTATTAGAGATATCAGTTGTACTTGCATGCAGGTTCTTCCAAATGGTGTTCCAGTTCAGTCCGTTTCGTAAAGCATTTCACCCCTCCCTCTCTCTCGGGCTTCATACTTTAGGGGGCATCTGTTACATAGTAATTTGTCACTGTCTTCACTCCAGTCTTCCTACTGTGTCACGTGTCCAAGTCATTCATGCTCATGTTAGACAAATGCTCTCTGATGTTGCCAAATGACCCACTTCTCCAAAGGTTTCTACCTCATCGCATATGTTGGCTAAATAAACGTGCTGAAGGGCGCTCCAAAATAGCCCGGAAGCACTTCCATCGCGGAAGTACACCTGATTGCTGCGATGGTCCAATTTTATGTGCCAGCACAGTTACACAGTAATTTGTCACTGTCTTCACTCCAGTCTTCCTACTGTGTCATGTGTCCAAGTCATTCATGCTCATGTTAGACAAATGCTCTCTGATGTTGCCAAATGACCCACTTTTCCAAAGGTTTCTGCCTCATTGTGTCTGTTGGCTAAATAAACGTGCTGAAGGGCACTCCAAAAATAGCCCAGAAGCACTGCCATCGCGGAAGTACACCTGATTCCCGCGATGGTCTGATTTTATGTGCTAGTGCATCTGTTGCTTGTAACCTTCTGCGATGACCTGACTAGCTTCATTATTCAATAGCGATGTCAGCGTGGAAGGCCAGTTATGTGCCCGCAATGATCCAGTTTGGGCGAATTTGTTCCAATAGTCGGCCTTCCAGATGACTCCAGACCTGGTTGTTGGCCTAGTTTATGTCACCCTCCTTTCTCTGGCGTGGTTGTTCCGTCATTTGTGCTACCTTCCTTGGAGATAAGCTCATCCTCCCACCTTTCATGGAGACTCCTTCTCCTATTTAAACTCTCACCATTGCTATGTGCTGCTAGTTTGGAATTCTTAGTCTTTGGAGTGGTTGCTGATAGTACTGTTAGTGCTTGTGAGTTTGCTAGATAGCTGGTGTGAGTGTGACAAGTGTGGGATTGTTGATAGCTTGAGGAAGGTTGTGAAGTGCCTTTGATCTTGTGTAAGACTTGTGAGTGAGAGAGACTTGTATGTTGGGAGACCCATCTTCAAAGAGTGAATGCTTGAGGAACATGCTGGCTAGATCCCTCTGAGAAGACTTGTGACGTCAAGACTTTGGTTGTAAGCTTACTCTTATTTCATTATTAATGCAATCAATGATGTTTTCCTATGTCTCGCATGTAATGTACTTGATAGCTCATGACTTCTTGACTTTATGAGTAAATAGATCATTGTTGTTCCGGTTACGTGCTTTGTTGTATTTCCTTTGCATTGTTTCAGGTTGATCACTCATTAGGAGAAGGAAGCAGAAGCTGGAGCAGCGCAACGGAACTCCATCGACCACCGGTTGAGGTAGGCCTCCAACTATGACTGTTTAAGGAAAGCTATTGTTGATCTGTCCTTGTTTGTGACTAGACCCACTCTAGGGCTAGAGGGGTTGCCTTTTTCCGCAGAGGGAACACTTTCTTGCATCACAATAGGTTAAACTCATAGGATGGTAAGGTTCATTTTTGAGAGGCCATCACAAAGAAGGTTTTGCTGAGGGAGTGCCATGTTCAAGGGAGTGACTGCTGCCAAAAAAAATATTTCAAAAATACTGACATAAAGCAAGTGTATTGTCCACTTTTGTCATCTAATTAATTTAATGAGTCCAGATGGGTAAACTCGGTAGTCTTTTCATATTTTGAGAGTCTAAAAGATTGTAAAGAGCGACTCCAGGGTGGTCCCTTTGTCATAGTTCTTAACCAGGTGCGACAAAGGTTTAATAGTATATCCAAAAAGGTTCCTTTTCTATAAGTTAGTATACTGAGTCTGGATAAAGAGATAAACCTACACTCAATAGACATTTGCCTCATTTTGTTACGAGTACGAGGGGATGGAGTAAACTCGATATTCGTCGTGAAATTTTAATGAATCATGTAACGACAAACTCAATAGATCTTCATAAAATTTTAACAAGTCAAATGAAGAAAACTCGAGGTATATTTTTCATTTTAATGAGTGAGGAAAAAGAGATAAAATAACTGCTCATTCCTTCTTCGTAGATTTAACAAGCCTGAAGAAGGGAAAAACTCAGGGATTTTTCAATTTAAGAGCGAGAAAGAGTCCCAAAAAAGAAAGCGCTCATACCATTGTCGTAGGAGTTTTACGAGTCCGATGAAAAAGACTTGGGGATTTTTATATTTAAGAGCAAGAAAAGATCCCACAAAATAAAGCACTCATAGTGGATCGAACATGGTCATTTCTGCAATTCAGCCCTGAAAGTCCCTTCATCAAAGCATGAGTAATATTGACAATATGTCGACATGGCACATGATAAATAGCATAGGAAATGAACTACTTCTATTTCAATGACTTAATTAAGATGATTCATACCTCCATAGTGACTATAAGGAAGTTTTTTGAGCCTCCATTTTCACCATTTGCATCATTTGAGTGCTGTGAGAGTGTTCTGGAGCGAAAGAGGAGCAGATCTTCCCTGGATGATTGCGAGCAATATAGGTGACCATTTGACTTGTTGTTTGTTCTAGGTAGATGGAAAAACTCTTATCCTATATTCCTTAACCCTTTTTAGCCGCATTAGGGGTGGATTTTTGGATTTTTGGGAAGCCCTAACACATTAAATGTGACTAACGTTCTCCTCTATTTATAGAGGGGTGCTAAATGACCTTCACGACCTAAAGGAGGGCATTAGTGCATGTGGGTGCATTCCCAAACCCAAAGAATTGATTTAGCAAGCATTTCTACCCCATTTTGACTAATTTTCAGGTTGATTTATGTAGATTTTGATCCATCATCATGATTTTATGGAGAGAACGAGCTCATGATCGCCAGGAACTACAGATGTGAAATGATCAAGCATGCATACTTTCACTGCGTAGATGTGGCTTAATGAAATATGCAAGGCTTGACCTAATGAAAGGTTAGCAAGAAATCCTAAGTTGGATAATTCAGTGATGGGATGAACACTAAGGGGTGTTCTGGATCACAGGTCATGAGCTCCCTATTGATAAAGATGATATCTATTTTTTGACTAGTTTTTCATGCAGAGGTGCATGAGCAAACGTGACCGGGGGCTGAACATATCCACGGTTCACCCTAGAGTTGATCCAAGCTTATTGCATACCTGAGAGTGGACTAGTGAGCAATAGGGTCCCTATCGAGCAGATCAGTTCTAGGTCCTTGAGGGCCATATTGTGTCTAGCCTCAGATCTTTAACTGGTGTGAGGAATTTCTTTTTCAGCTCAAGGTAGAGTTGAAAACATGCAAGAATCAAACCCAACAGAGTTTTGGGTATGGTACTCTCATCGTATCCTTTATACTTGAGAGGGTGCTCGTCATGAGATCGCAAATGGGTGTGGGTCCACTTGATCCGATAGAGCCTAGGCAAAGGGTGATGGGCATCTCTCGATCCTCGTACTGGAGGGGGACCAATCTGTCATTTTTTCGAAGAATATTTCTTTGAGTGGCTCAGCTATTAGATCTTGATGATCAATGACTATGCCTATGAAGGCATGGATTTTACTGGAGATCTAGACTTGATACTGCCACCTGGTACAAATTGGGGGCCTCAAGGTAAGAAGGTTTTTTTAGAGTACTTCAAAGTATTTTTTAGATTTTGAATATTTATGTAATGTTTTTGTTGTTATGGGTGAACAAGTGTTGACATGAATCTTTTTCTTGACACAGATGTGGCACCAGTACGACCTCCAAGCATGCCTCACCAAGCAAGGCGAGGGGACCAGCTACCTAGAGCTAGCATAGGAGCAGCAGCTGCCAAAGATGGGGATGATGCACAGAGTCTCCATGAGGTTCTGAAGAACCTTGAAGGTCTGAACATTGGCGTTCCCCCAGTTCCTATGAGGGAGATTCCCACTCATATGTAGCGACACACTGTCAGTGTGCCTGAGCGGTTTCTAGTTCCTCTTCGGAGGATTGATAAAGCTATATTGACTTTTCATGAGTAGTAGGCTCTTTTTAGCAGGCATATGGTATAGCCAGCGGTTGTTTATAGCGAGGCTTAGTAGCCATTTTCTACTTAAAACACCCAAGTTTTGGGAGATTTTCTGATGTAAAAGACTGGATTCGATATATATATCTATATATATATATATATATACATATTTTGGAATTTTATGATGTAAATGTTTTTTAAGTGTTTTTGTAAATTTTTAATTGTGTAAATATTTACTTCCATACATGTATCTATAATAAATGAGACAGATGCCAATCTAATACATAGTTTTCCAATGAATCAGCAACTACATTAAATTCTCGAGGAATGTGTTCATATGCAATAAACTCAAATTGAGTCCCAAGAGTCGTACCCTTAAATAATGACATAACAAGATTGGATTGCAAATGTAATAATGATTTATCAATTGCATAACGAAAAGCTAAGAGCTTAACCTGACCACTAGATTGGAGATGTCCCAAGATAAGGCTTCAGTGAGAAGTGAAATTACAGATATATACTCAAAAATATTGTTGGTGGCAGTACCAAGAAAGACTCTCCCAGAACAAACAAGTTCTGACTCAGGTGTGTAAATGACCCAAACAGCTGATTCAATGTGCCGTGTGTGACGACGGGAACCATCCATGTATCCTATGTATGCTAAGGGTAATGAAGACATCTGCATGACAAGAAACATGTATGAGACAAATACTCAAAAAATGCCGAAAAATCAGGGAAAATTATAAGGATCGAAAATTATCTTGAAGTTTAAAAACATTAGCGAATCTCACTTGTCCCTAATATGAAAACTATAAAATGTTTATTGATGTCTTTGTAAATTATTCCAACTTATAATGATTAAATAAACTCTATATATAATGTTGACGATTTTTAAGGTAAAATAATTTTATATTGTAAAATTTGGGTGAATTATTTTTATAAAAAATGGAAATTGGCGAATCTTTTTTTTTTTGTAAAAATCATGGAAAAATAGCCCACCTACGAATATTAGCCCCTAAAATTTTCCATGCAAAAAATCCAGTCACATCAAAAATAAGAAAAACTTATAAATACATAGAATTACAAAGAACATGCCTAGTGCATTACTAGGCATAATACTTTTTTAGATGTATGTTATAGAACTTGCACCTAAGAAGCCAATAAAGTGTAGTACTAGGCACAATACGTATTTCCTTAATGAAATGATCAGCACACTAACAAAAGAATTCTAAGTTTATCATCAAAAGAGTATGCCATATCATCCTTAGGCCAATGGGATGGTTGAAGCGTTTAATAAAATATTGGAGGTTGCGCTAACAAAGGTTTGCAATGCATAGAGGAATGATTGGGACATGCATGTACCAACAATATTATGGGCTTACATAACTACTTGTACAAAGCTTACTGGGCAGACACCTTTTAGGCTAGTCTATGGGGTAAAGGCTGTGATGCCTATGGAGTACATTGTACCTAGTCTACACATAGCGACGTTCACAGGAATGGCAGACTGGATCACGCAGATAGCAGAGCTCGAGGAAGATAGATTTTTGGATGGATTCCATTAGCAAGTTCAGAAGAAACGTGAAAAGGCATGGCACGATAGGCACATCAAACTGCGCACCTTCAAGGTAAATGATTTAGTTTTATTATATGACATTATGTTTGATAAGTTTCCAGGGAAATTTTAGATGCAGTGGTTGGGGCCATATGTTATCAAAGAGATTACCGATGGTGGAATAGTTTAGCTTGTGAAATTGAATGGAGATCCATTTCTGGGAAAGGTAAATGGAAGCTAATTGAATCCATAAACCATGATCTAGCCCAAAGACTACATGACGGTAGCACAGTCTTACCACTCTAGGTAGCTACAAGGAGGCACGAGACTATAAACTACATTTCCCAGTGTGTAGAGTTGCACGATAGGGGCTCTGCATGAAACAAGAGGGTGTCATAGTACCATAAGATGTATGAAGGGAGATGCATTATAGAAGGAGAGACCACTCAGTGTAGCCAAAAAGTGATCGTTACCGTCACTTTTCATGATTTGACAGTGAGGAGACGGTTAAGGGGGGCGGGGGGCGACATTTAAGTATGAATTTAAGAGTGAAGTATTTGGAAATATACTGCCAATCTAGAATTTATGGAAGAATTTTGGGGGGTACATTAGAATTCAAATTCGAATTCTCTTATAAATTACACGTGGTTGTCCTGGGAAAAACACTTTGCATTCCTATAAATTCTATGTTGCGCTATCGAGTGTGTATGAATCCTCAGTTTTATGTGAATTTGGTCATTTTTTCTATATTCAAGAAGTTACCTGGAGACACCCAACAATTTATCCACAACATAACGTCCGCACCATTAGAGACCACTAGTACTGGGGGAGCTATCACCTATGAGGGAGCTTCTCTAGAAGTGATGAGTATGGAGGTTCCAGCTGCACTACCTAAGGTGCTGAGGTTGCCTAGACCGAAGCCTATACCAGTAAAGGAGGTCCCTAAGCCTAAGAAGGAAAAGAAAAATAAGTCAATTCTGGTGCGTGAGTCACCAAGGAAACATGCAGCTACCCAAGCCCAGAGGGAAGAAAAGGTGAGAGTGAAGGAGAAGGGGAAGGTGGTAGATCTAGAGGCTGAGGAGGGCGCGGAAGATATCAACATTGAGGGGGTGGACCCTATTTCTAAGCTACCAGGGTATATCCCTCAGTGCAAGGGCAAGGTGAAGGTCCTGAAGGACCTAGATGCAGGACATTTCCTCCTCAACACACCCCTATTGCCATAGAACATCACCTTTGAAGGTTTGCGCTTGGTGTAGATCCCGCAATTAAAGCTCGAAGACTGGGATTTGGTAGACCATGAGCAGTTCCCCCACCTTTCTACCGACACCTTCATGTAGAGGGTCTTCTACAAAGAATCTAGAGTCACAACATTGGAGCCTGTGGAATGGATTCACGAAGTCAACAAGTCAGGGTTGTTGAACCTGTTGTGGGTGCCCCACTACCATCGGTCAAATATAAACCTGATTATCATTAAGAAGTTGCTATGCCTGGTGCATGATGGGTGCTTGTGGTTAAATACTCCGATCACCATCACCAATATGTTGATCCATCAGATCACACTATTTCCCCATTCAGGCTTGAATATGGCTAAGGCATTTTCCGGAAAGATGAGCGAGAGCGACCTCGCTGAGAGGATGAAGGACAAGTTTAAACTTGTGAAGAAGCAGTGCAGATACTTGATTACTTCCATTACTAATTCTGCGGTAAGTATTTCCACGTAGATTCTGGATGGCAAGGTTATGAGAAAGTTCCACATGGATGAGGTGTCGACACCAGTGGTTTCATTCGTAGCACAGTGCGCGGAGGGTGTACGGTTCAATTAGGCGTGCTACCTCTGTAGTGAGTTCTTGCAAACTGCAGAGAGGCATAGAATGACAGTAAGACATTCCACTGTTCATGGGTGTTGCTCTCAATATTGCTCGTCGCATGGGATTTGCCAGAGGACATCCAGTTCCCTCCAGCCGAGAAGGATTTACTAGAAGCCACCAAGTTTGCATCTCTTTGGGCCACCAAAGATGCTACGTGGTTCACAGAGAACAAAATATTTTGGGTGCTGATGGAGGTGAGCATTCACATGGCCATCAACCAGAAGCCACGGTTGTTGGAGAGGTAAATCCCCTCTACGGATAGAGGCGATCCCTACTAGCCCAATAGGGGTCTAGCAACAATCACACAATGCTGCCACGCATGTTCCTAGTTACAATTAAACAAGAAGTAAAGAGCACCTACTTGGATTCCTGCGCTGTCGTTGGACGAAGAGATGTCTCCTTCGCCCCTTCGCTTCGGCTGGTCACAGTCCTCCGCGATCCCCGCGAACGGACACCTGCACACACGAAGAGAAGGCAAACACAAGCGTGAAATCTAGTAAAAGTAACTATATGCCAGTCAGAAAAGACAAAATTCACATTTATCCATTGCATAAACAAACGAGAATGGAACAATAATAGCAGTCATCTATTATTAATCAGAATAGAGAAGAGTACAACCAAATGTTCTGACGTCGATAAACTTCTCAGGAGGGATCAGTCAGCATGTATCTCAAGCATTCACCTTTGAGGATGGTTCTCCCAAGACAAACAACTCTCTCTCTCTCACACAAATGTCACAAACAAACTTCCCCAAGCAATGAATCACTTCCACTCCTAACACACCAAACCTATAGCAGCAATCTGAGCACTACAAGCTCTGTACAATCCAAGCTAAGTCTAGCTAGTTCCCACTAGTTTCTAACTAGCTGCTCATGGTAATGGTGGAAGTTTATATAGGAGAAGGAGTCTCCTAAAAAGGTGGAAGGATGAGCTTATCTTCAAGGGGAGTAGTTGCAAAGGGTCGAACAGACATGCCATAGAAGGGAGTCGATATTCACAAAGCTAACAACCAAGCCTGGAGAGATCTGGAAGGCTGGTTGTTTGAACAAATTCGCCCAAACTGGATCAGCGCGGATTATATGGAGACTGCCGCGCTGTCAGCACATAACAATAACTGAACAAGTCATGTCAGCGCGGAAGAACACGGGAAAGCCGCGCTGTGCGTCATCGCGGAAAAGTGATTTTCTTCCGCGATGGCAGCGCACGAAATACACTGTGAGGCGCTGGTCATCGCGGTTATTTTAGGAACAGACGCGCTGATGCACAAAACTTTGGAAAAATGGGTTTTTAAGCCAGTTCAGGGATCAAACACTTAGTGATTGTGACTTCTGGACACAGCAGGGTGACTGACAGGAAGGCAGTGATAAATTACTGTGTAACAGATGCCCCCTAAAGCATGAAGACCGAGAGAGTGGGAGGGGTGAAATGCTTTACAACACACGCCGAACTGGAATACCGCCAGGAAGTACCGAAAAATCTTTGACAATCATATACATGCAGTCTAGGCATGGGCGCAGCCATCCAAAAGACATGCGAGACTGGTCTATGGTATGGACGCAGCCACCCAGCTAAAGAGACCATAATAATGACAAGGTATGGTCGCAGCCATCCATGAAGACTCAGGTATGGGCGCAGCCATCCATCAATGAGTCATGTAATGATTATCCACAAAATCGCAACCTGGACCACAGTGAGCAAGGATCCAGGGTCTTGCGCTCCGTCCCGATCCGAACAAAGTACAAGTTCAAGCATGTGAATATATGGGTTGAAGTCGAACATGCATGAACATCGTCTGATTACCAGTCAATGATGAAAACTGTTAATAGACGCGAGAGGTACCACCAATAATGACAATGGTCCTCAAGGTACTATAGGTACAATCCGCGGCATGTGAATCAATGAGCTGGTGTTGAACACCCACGGAATCATTCGATCGGAGGCCAATGATGTAAACCTCGCGTCGAACACGAAGAACCTGCCATTAAGGCATGCAGGCTCTAAGGCACCTGAAGGGAGTCTCTAAGTCACCTTCCCGGATAATGAGCTGAAGTCGACAGGAAGGGACCTTGATCGAAGGTGGGCCATAATGTTTCCCACATCATCGACGCGAGACAAAGGAAAAATGATTTGTATGAGATAGCAGATGAGGTTGTATTATTGCAGAGGTCAACTTCTCTCGAACATATCGGCGGCACTGTGGCGGGCTTGGCAGTATTTGACATCAAATGAGTAAGGGTCATGGTGACAGGGCAATAAGCAGATGAGAGGTCAAATAGGATAACCCAAACCCACGGAGGCCAGTGAAAGATAAGATGAGATGGTCCCACCCAGACACGAAGCAGAAGAGTGCCATGTTCAAGAGCGACATACTGCCGACACGACTACGATTACAGTTCCATTTTCCCCACCATTTCTGGCAGGTACCCCGATTATTTTTGGATGACAAGCTTGACGGGGATAGCATATGCTTGAGGAGCGTCATTTCGACAATACCCGATGTCATCAAATGTTTAACGAGCCTGACAAAGGAAAAACTCGGCGTCTTTTCTTGTTTAGAGAGCCTGAAAAGACAGCAAAAAAGAAGACTCCAGGGGGGTCCTTTTTCGTACAGTTGTGTCTCTCGAGCCCGAAAAAGTATAAAACTATGCTCGAAAGAACCGCCCGACCATTACGATCGAGGAATACTTTTCGTAAATAGTGTTCTTCGACCCGAAAAAGTAAAAAAGCAGTCAGAAGCACGTCGTTTTGGAGCCAATAACGAGTGCGAAACGACAAACACCCAGCAATCTCTTTAGTTTAAACAGTCGGAAAAAGAGCTTTAAAAGCGACCGCCTCTCGTTCCTTTTAACGAGTCGAGAGGGGGACTCGGCAATCTTTTCATCTTTAAACGGTCGGGAAAGAGCTGAAAGAAGACCTCCATTTTTATTCTCTTTAACGAGTCAAAAAGGGAAAAATACTCGACAATCTTTTCATATTTTACGAGTCAGAAAAGAGCTTAAAGGCGACTCGTCCTAGAGGAACGAGTGGTATAAAAGGTAGCAACTGGTTCCGGCAATGGTGGAACTGCTCAAAACGTGTAATGGTCAAGAGGCTGGCTAATAAAACCACTCATCGCTGCGGTTCCTCAGGAAAGGATAAAGAACCAAGTGAGAGCATATGATCGGCCAAAGAGATGGTGGCGATGGAATGAAACAACCAAGGCTCATCTAGCAGAATTCAGCGGATAAAAATGGCAATCACGAGATGTAAATCGGGTATGGGTTCATTTTTACACAAGCTTGAACCGTGAAGAACTTTGCTTGGATTCGGTTTCATGTTTACACAAGCTTGAAACGAAAAACTATGCTTGTTATAAGTTCGCATGCCCCCAGCATAATGACGCAAAACGAGGTACATGCCCCCCAAGCTTCATTGCATTCAACAAAGTGGATGGAATGAAGGTTCACTCTCGAGATCTAGGAAAGACTCGATTTGGAAAGGGAGGTGTTTCATTTTTTAATGAGGTTGACACAGCAAAAGAACTATCCTCATAACCCTTGTTTCATTTTTTAACGAGCTTGACACAAGATCAGGAACTATGCTCGGACACCTAGTTGCATTTTTTAAGGAGCTTGACACAGGAAAGCGAACTATGCTCCGACCAAGCCCAATTTCATTTTTTAGGGAGCTTGACATAGGAAAGTGAACTATGCGCCGACCACCTTGTTTCGTTTTTTAACGCGGTCGCCACAAGATCAAAACTATCCTCGGCCAGATCCAGTTTCATTTTTTAAGGAGCTTGACACCGGAAAGGAACTATGCTCCAACCAGACCCAGTTTCATTTTTTTAGGAGCTTGACACCGGAAAAGAACTATGCTCCACCCGAACTTCATCATAATGAATAGGAAGTCGGGGCTTCCAAGAGTGGCGCTCCCGGTGGGAGGTCAATATCTCGGAAGTCAGGATCCAATGCCCCCAGGACACTATGCACGATGGCGACATTGCTGGATACGGGCACAGGGTAGGTGGCCACATAGTTGATTTGCGGCGAGGCAGATGCAACTTGTGGATGAAAGCCAGGAGGGAAGGACGAGTGCGCCGGAGGGGCTTGTGGACGAACGAACGATAATTGATCGAACGTCACGATTCTTCCATCGTGTGGAAAACAAACCACACGGAAAAGTGAAGAAACAAGGGCTCCCATGGCATACACATAATCACGACCAAGGAGAAGACTGAAGTCTAAAGAACCTTGGGTAACTGAGATGTCTATATAGACAGTCTTGCCCCCCAAAGTAATAGGAAACTTTGGGAGGATCCCTAATGGTTGACTCGTTCCTCCGTCAAAGGCGGTGAGATTCGGTGCGACAGGTACAAGCGATGGGGAACCCAAAGCCTGCCAAGTAGTAACGGGCATAAGACTAACCGATGCGCCTTCATCCAATACAGTGCCAGGCAGCGCCATATGGGAGGCATAGGCGGTGACCCAGAAAGGCACATGGGATGGAAGGGGAGGGGTATTCAAACGACTCCAATCAAAGGAGATGACCGAACTACTTGGTGGGGGAACCATATGGTTGCCCCCCTGCTCTAAATTCTCCGGAGAGGTTTCAGGAGAACCTTGATCAAGCGCAGGAGAATCTGAGGAGACGAGAAGAACATGAGAATTTTGCTCTTCCGAAACAGAGTGCTTGAGAGGAGGTGAACTCGAATCAACACCCTTTCCGACCAACGACGGGTCTGGAACAGACTGGACACAGCCAGGTTCGGGAAGAGGAGCCTGGACAAGAGAGGAATCTGAAGCAATCTCTTTGTCAGCAAGGGCACGATCTACAGTTGTAGAAAGACGTTGATAACCGGCGGGAAATGGATTCGGGGGAGCAGCAAGACTTTCCAACACAGCAGAGGCTTTATCCATGAGTGGACAAAGGTGAAGGGGATGTTTTCCTTCACAAAGTCGACAAGGGATTCGAATCTTCCCTTTTCCCTTACCATTCCCAATTGATAAGGTAGCATCGCCATGATCTTCAACGGACGATGAAGGGCAGGCCGGATCATGGGACCAAACTTCTAATACCCTGGGAATGCCAGGACAATCACGAAGCAGATGGTCCTCCCTGCATAATCGACAAGGAAACTTAACCTTCCGCGGAGGAGCAGAAGGTGACCCGACTTCGGGTGTACTGGAGCGGATAGCTGGACTTGAGAGGGGGACTGTGTGTGTAAGCTCTCCCTTATGAGACTTCTTCCTCTTGGTCTTCTTCTTCTTCTTCTTAGCCACCTGGTTACCCACATCGAGAGTTTCACCAGGCGAAGTACAAGAGGAAGACATAGAAGTAGGCGTCGAAGGGGAGAGATCCACCTTAGGATCAACATGACGTTGTTCAGGTGGAGGGACTGATGGAGCGGAGTCGCCAAATTGTTGGAGAGGTAAATCCCCTCTACGGATAGAGGCGATCCCTACTAGCCCAATAGGGGTCTAGCAACAATCACACAATGCTGCCACGCATGTTCCTAGTTACAATTAAACAAGAAGTAAAGAGCACCTACTTGGATTCCTGCACTGTCGTTGGACGAAGAGATGTCTCCTTCGCCCCTTCGCTTCGGCTGGTCACAGTCCTCCGCGATCCCCGCGAACGGACACCTGCACACACGAAGAGAAGGCAAACGCAAGCGTGAAATCTAGTAAAAGTAACTATATGCCAGTCAGAAAAGACATAATTCACATTTATCCATTGCATAAACAAACGAGAATGGAACAATAATAGCAGTCATCTATTATTAATCAGAATAGAGAAGAGTACAACCAAATGTTCTGATGTCGATAAACTTCTCAGGAGGGATCAGTCAGCATGTATCTCAAGCATTCACCTTTGAGGATGGTTCTCCCAAGACAAACAACTCTCTCTCTCTCACACAAATGTCACAAACAAACTTCCCCAAGCAATGAATCACTTCCACTCCTAACACACCAAACCTATAGCAGCAATCTGAGCACTACAAGCTCTGTACAATCCAAGCTAAGTCTAGCTAGTTCCCACTAGTTTCTAACTAGCTGCTCATGGTAATGGTGGAAGTTTATATAGGAGAAGGAGTCTCCTAAAAAGGTGGAAGGATGAGCTTATCTTCAAGGGGAGTAGTTGCAAAGGGTCGAACAGACATGCCATAGAAGGGAGTCGATATTCACAAAGCTAACAACCAAGCCTGGAGAGATCTGGAAGGCTGGTTGTTTGAACAAATTCGCCCAAACTGGATCAGCGCGGATTATATGGAGACTGCCGCGCTGTCAGCACATAACAATAACTGAACAAGTCATGTCAGCGCGGAAGAACACGGGAAAGCCGCGCTGTGCGTCATCGCGGAAAAGTGATGTTCTTCCGCGATGGCAGCGCACGAAATACACTGTGAGGCGCTGGTCATCGCGGTTATTTTAGGAACAGACGCGCTGATGCACAAAACTTTGGAAAAATGGGTTTTTAAGCCAGTTCAGGGATCAAACACTTAGTGATTGTGACTTCTGGACACAGCAGGGTGACTGACAGGAAGGCAGTGATAAATTACTGTGTAACAACGGTTATCACCAAAAGTGTTTGAACAACTTTCAGGGTATGCGGAGTTTAAAGAGGACTTCCATCATGTGTATATCCAAGCGTGAAAGGACCTTGAGTAGAAATGGTTTAACCTACCATACCTTGAAACAGATGACACTATTGAAGAGGTCATTGAGCGTTGGCCAACATAGTGGCACTCTCCTTATGACTTGGCCGCAGGGACTAGCAAGTCCATGGAGAAGAAGAAAAAAGAAGCGGCCAAGCAAAAGGTTTAGCAGCTAGCTGAGAAGAGGAAGAAAGAGGCCGATGAAAAGGCACAAGTAGAAGTGGAGCCCGCCACAAAGGAGCAGGAAGAGAAGGAAGAGCGTGGCTTCGAAAGAAGTCAGAAGTCTCCTTCTCCCTAAAACCGAGGAGGAAGAGTAGTTAGAGGAGGGCAGCGGTGAGCAGAAGGAAAGCACTCCCTTCTGAATAAAGCAATATAGGGTGCAAGAAATGGAAGGACCGTGAAAGAAGATGAAAGCCACCAAGTTGTCGCTAGATTTGATTACCTTGACAAATGGCGATTTGGATGAAGTCACAGACAAGGTGTGGGATAAAACGGAAAAACTGCTGCAACAGTTTGAGCAATAGCAAAATTAGGTAGTGAGCACCATCCATACAGGTCTGCGTGAGCTACAGATCCAAACGACTAGACTCTAGGCAGGTGTAGGATAGAGTAGTGTGACATCAACTAGTTTAGCACCAAGGACCACTCAAGCAGTAGAGATGGTTCAATCATTAGATCTCTCGGTAGTCGCGCTTCTTGATGAAGCTTTGAGTGCGGAGGCAGCCACTGACAAGGCTATTGTCAGCACTTTGAAGAATATTGGCCTCAACCTGGCTGCACTCCCCAACGAGTTTCTTCACACACTGCAAAGAGGTGTGATAGCAGAAATTAAGGCTCGGGCGCAGTGTGCGCTAAGCCTGATCAGCGAGTAAAAATTCAACAACAAAAAAATGTTCATGGATAAATCAGCAGCGCTGGAGGCCCAAAAGAAATTTTAGGTGCAGAACAACCAACTTGCAGTCGTGGTAGCTGAGGCATGAAGAACAGTCCATGAACTGCATATCTCAGAGGAAGTGTTGTTGGAGGCGAGGATCAGGAAGTTGGTTGTAGGTGTGCACGATGCAAAGACGGAAGTGTACAAGGTTTAGTTTGAACTGAACTTGGAAATCGCAGAGTTAGAGTTGAAGTCACAACCTTCAATTCCACCAGAGGTTAGAGAACAGTGTGAAACTGCTATGAAGGATGGAGTCGTAGCAGTGGATGTTGCGGTGGTGGATTGCACCCCGCTCTTCGAACAATCCATGGAGGTAGTCATGGCTTTGCAGGAAGATCCTAACCTCAAGATTTTAAACACAGAGGCCTATGAATTGTAGCAGTGGTATGATGAAGTGAAAGCAACAACATGCACTGTCACTATAGCACAATGATTGGCCAAGTTGCATGAGGAAAAATAATTTCTTAAATAGGTGGAAGTAGCGCAGAGGAAAGAGGCACTCCTCAAGGCCAGATTTTGGCCTTGGATAGATGAGGCCTATGTTATCTCTGCCAACATTGAGGAGAAGTTGTCAAGCCTACAACGCATGCAGTAGAAAATCAAGGAAGATAGTGTAGGACCATCAACAAAGTAACTGGTGGAGTAGGTCAAACAAGCAGCCACACCGAGCATGGTTGAGGTAGGAGTGGAACAAGTAGAGTTGTGAGGTCTCCATAGTAAGATCTCCGTGCCAGCAGAGTGACTCGAGGGTGAGTCATGATCTTTGTGTTGGGGGCCTGTTGGGACAGGGTCCCCTAGTGTCAATTTTTGGGCAAAAGCCCAAGTTTTGGGGCAAAAAGCCCAAGTTTTGTTGTAAAGAATGTAAAGTCTCCGCAAGTTGTGGTCGTGAAGCATGTAGATAGTAGAGTTTCATAAAGGGTTTTACCCTTGTTTTATGTAAGTTTTGTTGGGTTTTATAGATCTACC
This sequence comes from Pinus tabuliformis, assembly GCA_031772625.1. NCBI lineage: Eukaryota > Viridiplantae > Streptophyta > Pinopsida > Pinales > Pinaceae > Pinus > Pinus tabuliformis. Next base: position 1,251,327,562 of record CM062809.1, read on the forward strand.
CATGGTCCGTGGACCATGGGATTGTATAAGTAGGAAAGTCTTAGAGAGTCTAAGAAAAGAAAGGGATGATGAAGATGAATGTAATAGGTCAGTAGAAGAAAGAGTGAAGAAGTCTTAGAGTAGAAGAGAGGCTCTGTAGCTATGTGAGCAGAGGCCTAGAGTAGAGTCCGCAGCTAAGTGTGTGGACCCTTGTAGCTGAGTGCGCAGGGAAGCCTTGAGTCTGTAAGAAGAACTAAAGTATTAATAAAGATATTATTCCAGAAAATCCTGTGTTTGTTTATTTACTTTTGTTATGAATAAATGCGCTATTATGTTATGATGAATGATGGGCTTATGAATTAATATTGTATTGATGCACAAATTTACAGATTTATATTATCATATGAACACAAGTAATAGTAATTGTTTATGTGAAGAATATCTTGTTACATGTTAAAGTTATCGAACACTTAAGCTGATTTGGGTAAATACGGGATTAAGGGTAATCACAGAGGTGTGTAAGTGGTTGATTTACTTGTTTAGGGTTCGTGAAAGACAGTTGTGAATGTTCACGGAGGTATAGAAGCTAATTGAGGGAATTTATATCGATAAGACCTAAAGGCTTATCGATCTTCAGGAAGGAAGGTTTAGGGCATAAAATGGCATTAAACTAATCTCTACATGCAGAAACATGGTTCCATCACCCCCCCATACTGCTTAAGGTGAGACTTCAGTCCGAGCTCTATTGATTGATGCCAAAATGGCCAATAGTGTAGGGATTTGTTTGGAAAAACTAACTTTGAACTTGGGTCATGTTGTGACCACCAACAACCCCCCTCCTTATTTAGTATTAGCAATAACACTAGGTAAGTGGAGACCCTTAGTAAAAAATTCAAAAAAATCAATTAAGGCTCATGTATTTTTACTCCTTAAGAAACATCGCATCGCGCAAAGGATGATAGGACATTTCCTTATGAGTAAAAATGATAAACTGCGAGATTGCGACGTGAACTCCATCGCATCGCATGCATTAAGAAATGCTCACATTGGAAAACCTTAAAAAATCGCCGATATGCGATATCGCATATCGCATATCGCAAAGTCGCATGAAAAACACATAACAATTTAACGATTGCAACGATCTGCGATTTTGCGGTAGCACGATACTATGATCTGCGATCTTGCGATAGCATGACCAAGCAACCTTGCGATAACATAGCACAATGAAATTATGATAATGCAATACTGCGAAATGCGATGTTGTGATGCGAATCGCAGAAACAGTCCATCACAAATTTCCCTGGCTCAATATTCAAGAAAAAGTTTTCCATAAACCAAGAACTGGATACACGCTTTAATGATAATTAATGAATTATACGCCAGTTGTTAATGAAAGATAGTTTTGTGTTTTTCAAAGAGCCAGGTTACGTCAGGTGGCATGTTTTTGTACATCCATAGAGTTTAAAGCTTTCCAGTTGATTTTTATTGTCATTACTCTCTCCTCACTTGTGAACTGCAGGAACGAATAACAGAAGTTATGCAAAGCGATGTGCAGGAAACTATGAGGAAAAAAAGGGTAACGCTCCAATGTTCAAAGACAGAGAAAAGATGCCCGCATGCAACAGAGCCGCAGATTCACAAGAACGCTGCTGAGCCATCCATTATAGATCTTTCATTCACAGCCATGATTGAATGAGTAATTGAACGATGCTGATATCAATAGGTGGTTTAACGCTCAAGGTCAAGGGCTCACGAAAGTAGTATTTTTACAAATTTTGAAGCTTATACCCGGTGAAGAAAAAGGCGCTAAAGGCGAAAAACACATTAGAGAAGCCCGGATCAAGGAACGGAGGCAGTTTCCGATGCGCGATTAGTGCTCGCTGAGAAAATTGTTCGAGAAGCAAAGCCTCTAACTGCTCAGTCACTTGTAAGCTTGAAAAATGCAAGAAAGCAATGGTAAAGAACAAAATGGAAACAAAAGCTAAAGAAAAGGCAGAAGCAATTCAAGGGTTAACATAGTTCAACTTGGATTATTACCGGGCATATGCAGTAAATCCACATAGTCAGAGGATGACTCTCGAGTATATCATCGATGTTGCTGAAAAAATGGTGCCAGCTCTTACCATTTCTGTTTGCTTAGCTCAATCAAAAATGGAAGACAGTCAACCGACTCTCCCTGGCAAATACTGAATGCTCTCAACATTAAGGAGCAAATGCAGAAATAGTTAGATATTAGATTTAATTTTTAGAAATAGTTTTGCTTAGAAAAAGGGCGGTCATTTAAACCGTAGCCTGAATCTGTGTAATTAAGTTATTTAGCTAGTAGTATTTAAACCCTTCTCATGCATTTAGAGGAGGGTCCAGAAATTTATCAAAAACTTGTCCTCAGAACATGCACTTTTGCACCCTCAGAGGAGGTTTTGGTGAATGAATGGATCAAGATTTGTTGATGTTTGCATTTGATATCTGCTACTGATGTTGCACTTCTATACTCTTAGTGGATGTTAGAGCAAGGAGAGATAAATCATTGTCGCTTGAAGCTTATGAGTAGGACTAGTCATAAATGGTACTTTTATCTCTTGACCATTTCTACTTATATGATAAAGTGATATACAGTTTTTAGTTGTTTATGTATTATTGCATGAATGCTTGAGTTATCATTTGGCACTTTTGTACGGTGATAGCTATATATTTATGCCTAATGTATGAATAGCTCATTATGCGATATGTTTTTCACAGCTGTTTCATCTAACTTTTTATGCGAAGTGGTTCATCTTTATTGATTTCCTTTCTTATAATCAATGAATGATCTTTATTACCAGTTGTTATTTGAAATCTCTTTAGATCACATAATAGAAGAATTACATCCTGGGTTAGTATAGATTTAGATGTGCTGTTTATTAGATTACAATAGCATAGAATTAGATTAGAGTTAGAATTAGAATATCTTAAATAGGAACTGTTAGATCAGCAACATCAAATTCTACACACACACACTCATAGATTGGGAAACTGGTCCCATTATCCCCAGTCGGACCCGCTATACCAAACAGATAATGAGCTGCCAACCAAGGTCTGGACCGGGTGGGTATCCCCCTTGTTGTCGACCCGATTTTCGGGGCTTCAACATATTTGGCACTAGAAGGAGGGCTTGAACCTCCGAATGGCAAGTAAATCCAAATCTAAATACCATTCTGAGATTAAATCGCCCTCATCATCTCCCCCGACTTCTCCATTACACTTAAATCCAGAGTCAGAAGTCGCTCGAGTATCAACCGCTGCTACAAACCCTGATATTTCAGAACAATCTACCGTTGAACTTCCTGATTCACAAACTTCAGCGATTTTCCATTTCTCCTCAAAGGTCTGATAAATCTCAAGGCAGCGTGACTTTGCATTACAATCCTGCTCATCCCCTGACCAGGCTAAAGAGTGAAAAGTTTGGCATTCAGCCAACCGAATTACCTCTTCCCACCAGGAAAAGAGCGAGGAAATCACCTAAAGAGTCCGACAGCAAGACTCTTTCGTCAACATCGTCCATCTCAATTTCTTCACCGTGAAGTCAACCATCCACTCCACCACCCTAGATCATCATCCATCCGTCCACAGGGACCCCCACAACCCCTCTTCAATCATCTACAATCATAGCATCCTCATCCTCCCAGCCACAGGGATCATCTTCTTCACTTTCCTTTGTTAACAGTTCAACAATGGCCCAGTCTCCATAGAATAACCCTGGGGCAGTCTTAATGCCTGCACCCTTGAGTCAAATACCGGCCCATCCTGAGAAATGGTTGCCTAAATTTAATCCTGAGGCAGGCATGCTAGCAGAAGAGCACATAAACAACTTCATGCTTTCCATTAATCTCAATGGGGTTACTAATGAAGATGCTGTTGTTCGGATTTTTCCTTATACTCTGCAAGGAACAGTCGGGTCATGGTATTTTTCATTACCCTCTGGATCCATCACAAGTTGGGACATCTTCCAGGAGCAATTCCTGACCAAGTTTGGTGATGACAGGTCTACGACAATGTTAATCAATGACCTATCCAACCTTAGAGCCGAAACTAGAGAGCCTATCAAGGATTTCAATTTACGTTTCAACAAAATCTTCAACAAAATTCCTACTGCTTCCCAGCCCAGCGAAGAAGTACGATGTGAATGGTATATCACCGCTCTACCATCGAACATAGCAATCTTCGTGGACAGGGCCAATAAAACAACCTTAGCCGATAACATGAAAGAAGCAATAGCAGTAGAGAAACGAATAATAGCCCTGGAAAAGAAATCCGCGATAGAGGAACGTAAATCCAAAAAAGTCACCTTCAAGGAAGACTCCAAGAAGAAACAAGCAAAAGATCCATTTGATTTGGAAGGATTTCAGAAAGTTCTAAAGACCATGTCCAATGAAATGGTCGACATAAAAAAACAAGTAGAAGAAACTTCTTCAAAAAAGCCCTACAGAGCTTTTAAAAGAGGTCCTTCAATGGATTCAAAGCCACCCAATGCCATTTCAAATGCTGAATCCGAGGAAGAGGAAGAGGAAATTGCCACTGAAGGGTAGACTGATGACGAAGAAGTTGTGGAATTACAAGGAATGTGGGATTTTCATCCTCCCACAAGAATAAGATCAAGAAGTATTTCCAGTTAGCACACGAAGCAAAAATCAGCCTGATCCTCCCCAAACTACCCCTAAGCCGAAGAGCGCAAGCTCTGCAATAAAGGATAAAGTCGCATCAAAGAAAATGACATCTAAAGCGACTCAAACCAGCCCAGTCCAAACAGATGAAACAACTCCATCTAAAACACTGATAGTGTTGGATGAAATGGAGTACAATATTATAGAAGACATGAAAAAGACTAGGGCTAACATCACCCTTTACGAACTGAGCAAGTTGAAGCATCAACAGAAGATAATGATGAAAGAATTACATGCCGTGCCAGTTGCACCTTTGCCTGTCGCTGTACTTTCTCAAGCTTCCCATAACATGGGAAGACCTTCAACTAACGTGATCAATAAGATTGATCCAAATGACATCGCTCTAATTGGAGGAAGATCAAGATCTCACACTCCCCTGTTTCTCCTTACTTACGAAATCTTCAAAAAAAATGTGCACAATTGTTTGGTAGATTCTGGTGCTTCATCGAATATTTTACCCAAATCCATATGTGCCAAGTTAAATGTTCAACTGCAGAAATCCGTTGTGTGCATAGTTCAGCTAGATCGATCTCAAGTCGAAGTGATTGGCGAACTAAATCAAGTAACCATAAGGTTGTCATCCAACCCAAAGGTATGTCAAGTTATTGACATTCTAGTTGCTGATATCCCAGAATTCTATGGCTTAATTCTTAGCAGGGATTGGTCAGAAAAACTTCATGGATACTTCGCAACCGATTGGTTGCACATGTGGCTGCCCTACAACGGTAAACCGAATCAAATAAAAGTTGAACGAGAGTTACATCAGAAGTACATAGTAACGGAGCTAGAGGGGGAGAATGAACCAGTAGCGTATAACAGCAGCATTATTGGCAATTACTCGGTAGATTATTTCCTCGGAAACTTCAATGCTCATGCATCACCCTATTTAGAACACTCTGTTTTATCCCAAGTCGAAAATTTTTCTTGAACTGATAGTTCGAAATGTATCAATTTTTTAGATAAACTTGTAAATAAATCTTTGTTTTGGAAATTATTTTTTGATGGTTCTAGATCTAACGAAGGAGCAGGAGCAGGATGCGTTCTGATTAGTCCAGAAGGAGATAAAATCATGCTCACATGCAGACTCGAATTCGATTGCACAAACAATACAGCAGAATATGAGGCTTTGGTCCAAGGCCTGTACAAAGTGATTGGGTTAAACGTCAAGTATCTTCAAGTTTTCGGAGACTCTGAGATTGTGGTTAAATAGGTACGTAACACTATACATTGCAAATCAGGTCATTTAAAACATTATCAATCCTTAGTTCAAGATTTGACTGAGCATTTCATAGCGTTTAATATTTATTCAATCCCCAGACTCCAAAACGCAAGTGCAGACCTTTTGGCTAACGTAGCTTATAAGCTTATTCCTTCTGAATATTTTAGTCCAGATAGATTCTTAATAGAATTAATCTTTAGACCATCCATTCCTGATAACATCACAAATTGGAGAGTATTCAATGACGATCCTGATATTATAAATTTCCTCACATCTGAAGGATCCTACTCCAATCAAATAATTGACGAAGACCAGCATGATGGACAATTGCAACAAGATAGCACTAACAATGCTATACCTAAGTCGGTGGTCAAGTTAGAAGACTTGTACGATTTGAAAGATCGGTTTAATAGGTCTACCAATTCAAAACTCCAAAGTTCAACCTTGAACTACGAATTAGTAAACCTAGGGACCGATGCTAAACCACAAAACATTAATCTAGGCCTCGGCCTAGCCCCTGAAGAGAAACTTGCGTATATTCGTCTTTTGAGACAATATAAAAATGTTTTTTCCTGGAATTATGATGAGCTGAAAACATACGACACTTCCATCATCCAACATACTATTCCCATGATCGATAATGAAAAACCTGTCCAACAAAATTTGAGAAAGATCCACCCAAATTTAGAAAATCAGATAAAAACTAAGCTCAATAAGTTATTGAAAGCCAGAATAATCTTTCCCGTCAGACATTCCAAATGGGTCTCCAATATGGTACCTGTTAGAAAGAAAAACGGAGATATTAGGATTTGCATTGACTTTCGAAACCTTAACAAAGCCTGTCAAAAAGATAATTTTCCTTTACCACCTATGGAACAGATACTGTAGGCAGTGGCGGGCTCAGAATTAATGTCTTTCTTAGATGGATTTTCTGGATACAATCAAGTGTTGGTACATCCTGATGATCAATTGAAAACCACATTCAGAACTAAATGGGGAACATATGCATATCGAAAGATGCCATTTGGTTTGATTAATGTTGGTGCCACATTCCAGAGAGCCATGGACATCTCATTCAAAGGTTTAGTCAATAAATCTATAGTAATTTATTTGGATGATATAACAATGTACTCGAAGAAACGAAGAGACCATCTCAAAGACTTGAAACTAATCTTTCAATGGTGTTTAAGGTATGGAATTTCACTTAACCCAAAGAAATATTTTTTCACACTAAGTGAAGGGAATCTTCTAGGATTCATAGTGTCAAAATTTGGTATTCACATTGATCCCAACAGAATCAAAGAAATTTCTGAAATATCCCTACCTCATGACAAAAAAGCCGTGCAATCTTTCCTTGGTCAGATCAACTTTGTAAAGAGATTCGTTCCAGATTTTTCACGAATCGTGTCTCCTTTGCAAACCATGATTAAAAAGAACTCAAATTTTAAATGGGGCCAAGATGAACATGAAGCATTCAACCTGATTAAACAAGCTATTATTAATGCTCCATATTTAGCAAATCCGAATTTTTCAGAGCCTTTTATTTTATACACATTTGCCTCAGATAAGTCATATGCTGTGATTCTAACTCAAGCAAATCAAGAAAAAGCAGAAGCTCCAATTGTGTTTTTCAGTTCAAATTTACAGGGTGCTGAACTAAATTATTCAGACGTGGAGAAACAAGCTTATGCTGTTTTCAAAGTGGTCAAATACTTTAGACCTTTCTTACTTAAAACCCATACTAAGATTATAGTACCGTTTCCAGCGCTAAGGAACCTTCTAGTACAGAAGGATGTGTGTGAGAAAAGGGCCAATTGGGTTACTGCCTTACAGGAATATGACATTGAGATTAAACCATCAAACTTTGTAAGAGGTCAAGGCTTCTGCAAAATGCCGGCTGGAGCAGCTAAATTTCTGAAAATCCATCTGAAGAGGTACAAATGTGTGAGGTAAGCCTAAACGATGCAGAATCATTATACGCTGATATCATTTATTATCTTAAGAACGGGTATGCTCCTTCGCACCTCGATCATACTAAGAAAAGAGCTCTAAGATTGAAAGCCAAACAATATCAACTCATAAATGATATTCTTTTTAGGAAAAATTATGATTCTGTTCTTCTTAGGTGTCTTGAGAAAGCTGAAGCTGAAAAAGTTTTGTAGGAACTCCACGATGGGCTGGCAGGCGGACACTATGTTGGAGATGCTACTGCACATAAAATCTTGTGCGCAGGATATTACTGGCCCATGTTATTTAAAGACTCTCACAGTTACGTGAGAAGATGTCAAGTCTACCAAACCACTGCTGGAAGACAAAAGAAGCCATCCTTGCCACTACAACTGGTAAACATCGAGCAACCTTTCATTCAGTGGGGATTGGACATAATAGGTGAGATCATTCCTCACTCTTCTAAGTAGCATAGATACATCCTCACAGCAACATATTATTTTACTAAGTGGGTAGAAGCAGTTCCGCTCAAGACGGCTAATTCTGAAAATATCATTGAGTTCATAGATCAATTTATAATCACCAGGTTTGGATTGCCATCCGCTTTAATGTTTGATAATGCATCATACTTTTCTGGAAATGCAATGACTGGATTCACACTTAAAAGAGGATTCAAACTTAAATATTCGGCCAATTATTACCCACAAGGCAATGGGTTAGCTGAGTCTACAAATAAAAACCTAATCAGGATTATTAAAAGAACAGTTGACCAAAATCAAAAAATTGGTGCAAGACTTTGATATATGCTTTATGGGCAGACCGAATAACGCAAAAAGCTTCTATCGACACTTCTCCCTTTAATTTAGTTTATGGGAAAGAAGTGGTTCTTCCGACTCACTTAGCAATTCCCTCTTTGTCTTTAGTTCAATACATTGATGAAGTACCCACTTCCTCCTTACAGCTAAGATAAATGGAAATAATTAAATTAGAAGAACAACGAGAACAGGCTAGGAAAACGCATGCTCATCATCAAGCACTAGTAAAATCCTCTTTTGATTCAAACATAATGACCAGAAAAGATTTTCATATGGGAGATTTAGTTTTAAAGTGGGACAAGGCTCATGAAGAAAAGGGTAAACATACAAAATTTCAAAGAATGTGGCTTGGTCCTTTTCAAATTGTAGAAGTCATAGGTCCATCAACATTTGTGTTACAGGATTTAGCAGGTAAGAGGGATCCTTTGCCTGTTAATGGACAAATTCTCAAGAAATTTTTTCCATAGAAGATTATTCTTCTATTTTTGTAGAATAGTTGTTTTTCTTTTTCATAATAAAACCAGTTGTGAATGGTTACATTAGGCATTTACGAAAAAGACACCAATTCTCTTTCAGATTTTGAACTTTTCGCTTGTATAAATAGCAAATCTTTTGGAAAACTGATCTTTATTATTGATAGATACAGTTAAAGACTCTAGTCTAGATATGATACTAGTTTCAACTTCAAAAATTTTGATGAAAACAACCTTTAGTGAAGAAATTGTTTTATCTCAGTACAATGAAAGGTATCAATAACAAAATAAAGATTCTTTGTAGAACAGTTGTTTCCAAAAACTCTATTATTGTCGTCCAGAGCTATCGTAAGGAAACAATGACTTCCTCCCTGCTAAGGAAATCACAACTTTCAGAGGAACAACCCAAGTATACACTTTATCTTTAAGAATGAGAGGTCTCATCACGCGTCGGCTTATCATTATCACAGATATTATCACTTGCTGACTTTGCCAATACTGTACACCACAACAGGGCAATGACTCAAGATTGTTGCAATCAAAAGACAAGGGGTCTCATCACGAGCCAGCTTGTTCAGCAAAGTTATAAATCAAGTGAATGACTGTGTCATAATTTGGCTACCAAACCAAGACATTGTTCTTTAAGAATAAAAAGAAAATCAAAGCAATAAGTGTGGATATGGATTTTTCTTTGAAAGTTGTAGGTTGCCTTAAGTAGGATACAGGATCATTGCTGGGTAACAGGTAACCCTGTCGAGGCTATAAATGCCTGCTAGCAGCAGAGGCTCTACCTACGACAAATGAGCATATTTAAAACTGGTTTACAGAGGAGACTTTGTTTTATCTTTACAAGACCAAGTAATGACTGATGTAAATACAAGGACTAGCCTGAGGAAGCAAATAATCAAAGTGGAAAATGGTTGAAACAAAATATCATTGACAGTTAGAGCATAATGTACTTTATCTTTCCATAATAAAGTTTAATTTTCAGAAAACTTTTCTGTTTTGGAAGTTTAGAAAATTCAATAGAAAAACAGAGATAACTGGTTCTTCCAAGTGAATCGCCAATTGTTGTGACCACCAACAACCCCCCTCATTTAGTATTAGCAATAACACTAGGTAAGTGGGGACCCTTAGTAAAAAATTCAAAAAAATCAATTAAGGCTCATGTATTTTTACTCCTTAAGAAACATCACATCGTGCAAAGAATGATAGGACATTTCCTTATGAGTAAAAATGATAAACTGTGAGATTGCGACGCGAACTCCATCGCATCGCATGCATTAAGAAATTCTCACATTGGAAAACCTTAAAAAATCACCGATATGCGATATCGCATATCGCATATCGCAAAGTCACATGAAAAACACATAATGATTTAACGATTGCAACGATTTACGATTTTGCGATAGCGCGATACTGCGATCCGCGATCTTGCGATAGCGTGACCAAGCAACCTTGCGATAACACAGCACAATGAAATTACGATAATGCAATACTACGAAAGGTGATGCTGCGATGCGAATCGCAGAAACAGTCCATCGCAAATTTCCCTGGCTCAATATTCAAGAAAAAGTTTTCCATAAACCAAGAACTGGATATGCGCTTTAATGATAATTAATGAATTATACGCCAGTTGTTAATGAAAGACAGTTTTTTGTTTTTCAAAGAGCTAGGTTACTTCAGGTGGCATGTTTTTGTACATCCGTAGAGTTTAAAGCTTTCCTGTCGATTTTTATTGTCATTACTCTCTCCTCACTTGTGAACTGCAGGAACGAAAAACAGAAGTTACGCAAAGCAATGTGTAGGAAACTATGAGGAAAAAAGGGTAATGCTCCAATGTTCAAAGACAGAGAAAAGACGCCCGCATGCAATAGAGCCACAGATTCACAAGAACGCTGCTGAGCCATCCATTACAGATCTTTCATTCACAGCCATGATTGAATGAGTAATTGAACGATGTTGATATCAACAGGCGGTTTAACGCTCAAGGTCAAGGGCTCACGAAAGTAGTATTTTTACAAATTTTGAAGCTTATACCTGGTGAAGAAAAAGGCGCTAAAGGCAAAAAACGCATCAGAGAAGCCCGGATCAAGCATCGCTGAGAAAATTGTTTGAGAAGCAAGGCCTCTAACTGCTCAGTCACTTGTAAGCTCGAAAAATGTAAGAAAGCAATGGTAAAGAACAAACTGGAAACAAAAAGCTAAAGAAAAGGCAGAAGCAATTCAAGGGTTAACCAAGTTCAACTTGGATTATTATTGGGCATATGCAGTAAATCCACATAGTTAGAGGATGACTCTCGAGTATATCATCGATGTTGTTGAAAAAATGGTGCCAGCTCTTACCATTTTCGTTTGCTGAGCTCAATCAAAAGCGGAAGATAGTCAGCCGACTCTCCCAGGCAAATAATGAATGCTCTCAACATTAAGGAGCAAATGCAGAAATAGTTAGATATTAGATTTAATTTTTAGAAATAGTTTTGCTTAGAAAAAAGGCGGTCATTTAAACCGTAGCCTGAATCTGTGTAATTAAGTTATTTAGTTAGTAGTATTTAAACCCTTCTCATGCATTTAGAGAAGGGTCCAGAAATTTATGAAAAACTTGTCCTCAGAACATGCACTTTTGCACCCTCAGAGGAGGTTTTGGTGAATGAATGGATCAAGATTTGTTGATTTTTTCATTTGATATCTGCTACTGATGTTGCACTTTTGTACTCTTAGTGGATGTTAGAGCAAGGAGAGATAAATCATTGTCGCTTGAAGCTTATGAGTAGGACTAGTCATAAATGGTACTTTTATCTCTTGACCATTTCTGCTTATATGATAAAGTGATATACAGTTTTTAGTTGTTTATGTATTATTGCATGAATGCTTGAGTTGTCATTTGGCACTTTTGTATGGTGATAGCTATTTATTTATGCCTAATGTATGAATAGCTCATTATGCGATATGTTTTTCACAGCTGTTTCATCTAACTTTTTATGCGAAGTGGTTCATCTTTATTGATTTCCTTTCTTATAATCGCTGAATGATCTTTATTACCAGTTGTTATTTGAAATCTCTTTAGATCGCATAATAGAAGAATTACATCCCGGGTTAGTATAGATTTAGATGTGCTTTTTATTAGATTACAATAGCATAGAATTAGATTAGAGTTAGAATTAGAATATCTTAAATAGGAACTGTTAGATCAGCAACATCAAATTCTACACACACACACTCATAGATTGGGAAACTGGTCCCATTATCCCCAGTCGGACGCACTATACCAAACGGATAAGGAGCTGCCAACCAAGGTCCGGACCGGGCGGGTATCCCCCTTGTTGTCGACCCGATTTTTAGGGCTTCAACAGGTCAAGACCCACTAAGCCAATAGTCAGACATCATGTGATTCTGAAAGTGAGACCCATTGTCTATAATGATTGTGTGGGGCACATCGAAACGACAGATAACCTGATTAAACAAGAATAGTGTCACGGTTTCTCCATCGGCCTGGAAAGTGGGAAGGGCTTCAGCCCATTTTGTAAAATAGTTCACAACTACAATAATGTAGTTGTGTGCAATAGAGGAAGTGGGGTTTCATGTGACGAAGTCAATACCCCATTTAGAAAAACAGCTAACAGATATAACTGGGTGCAGTAGGGCCAGGGGAGTGCTTATTTTCTTTGTAAATACTTGATAAGGGTGGCACTATTGGATTGCCTTGATATAATCATTGAACAAGGTTTGCTAGTAGTAACCTGCCATAAAATTTTCTAAGTAGTAGACATGCCAGAAAGATGATTTCCAAATTCCCCAGCATGGCAGTCATTTAAAACATGTTCCACCTCTTCATGAGTGAGACAATGTTGAAGAACTGTATCAGCACCACAGTGATATGAAGTATCATTCAACACTAAATAGTGCCAAGCTTGGTGGCGGATGCGAGGACGATCACCTGATGATAGTTCAGGGCAGAAACATTGTGCTTAGAGGTAGACAAGAATGTCACCATACCAATGGTTAGTAGAGTTGATCAGTTAGACATATTCATTTGGGAGAGGATCACGAGCTATCTCGTTTGGATCAACAATGGGAAGATCTGATAATAGTTTGGTGAAGACTAAGGATTTTTTTGCCTTAGCAGTGGCGAAAACCAAATCAAATTGTTGGAGGATAACTATCCATTTGGAATATATTCCTCCAATGACTTGATGAGACAAAATGTGTCTCATGGTATTTTCCAAAGTGATGACGGTAGTCTGTTAGAGTAGTATATAATGTTGGAATTGATTGATAGCAAAGACAACTGCCAAGGACAACTTTTCCACATGTTAATATCTGAGTTTGGGCCCAGCTAGGCCTTTTGACATATAGTAAATCACTTGCTCGACTCAGATCATCATGAGTTTGGACCAACACTATTCAAATAGAGGATGGTGACGCTGCTAGATAGAGGAGAAAGTCATGCCCATAGTTGGGAGCACTAAGCAATGAGGCTGATATAAGTGCCTGTTTCAAGGCATCCAATGATCATTGGGCTTGATCATCCCACAAGGATGGTACTCCCTTATTTAGTAGGTGCATAAATCCTTTCATCAACTCGAAATAATTTACGATAAGTCGTCGTAAGAAGTTTCCTTTCCCTTGCAAACATTGGAGCTGTAAAATGGATCGTGGTTCGAGCAATTTAGTAATTGCCTTTAACTTGTCAGGATCAACCTTAATCCTGTGTTTTGAGACAAAAAAACCAAGTAGGCATCCAAACTCAAAAAACAAAATGCATTTTTGTGTATTTAGATGTATGTTATAGAACCTGCACCTAAGAAAAAATTCTTGTAAATGAACTAGGTTGAAGGTTTCCCAAGAATGAACAATATGTCAGATATCATGGAATGCGTAGTCCATGGCCCATTGAAATGTTGCTCCAACATTCTTTAAAATGAATTGGACTTTTCAATATGAAAATATTCCCCAAGGGAAAATGAAGGTGTTTTTGTGCTGGTTCATGGGTTTTATGGAAATCTGGTTATAACCTGAGAAACCATCCATAAATTAGAAGGATTCACAATCGGTGCAATCGTTGATTATTTGGTCGATCAATGGTGTCTTGATGGCTGCAGTTTTGCGGGGGTGGACTGGTTGAAGCTTTTGGTGGACAGGCTTGGCATTTTCATAAAACTTTATCTCATTCTCAATAATAGATGGATCTATGTCGGGCATTTCCTAGTAAGACCAAGAAAATACATCGCGAAATTCCTTAAAAAGGCAGGTGAAGCTTGCAATTTCCTCTAGAGTGCAATCAGCTCCAATCTGGATGCTTTTCATGATGCCTATCTTGACAGAAATATCGATGAGAAATGTCTTTGAAATATTGCCCATGTTCCCTTCCGAAAACAAAGTTTGGATGGTCGTATAAATCGAGGGAACAATTTTAGGTGTGTCAAAATACAGGATTTGTATGGGCATCACGTTCAAATCAAATATCGAAACGTGATGGTGAGAATCCTCCCAAGGTCGCTCTTCTAAACACATGATCTACCGAATATCTTTGTTCGAAGGTAGTACTTGATTGAGGATATTGTTAGAAGGAAAATTTATGGGAGAGGAGGTACTGTTGGTCGTGACCAAAGTGACCAGAGATTCGGATGCAGATTGAATGACTTGGTAGGCCAATTCAACTAGTGACAACGACATTTCTTCTCTGTAAGAGTAAATTTCTGAAGGGGCCAAGAGGACCTAAGGATTGGTCAGTTCATGAGGAATAGATGAGACCATAGAGACTGTCCGTGGAACCGCAGGCAGTGGGAGAGGAAGAAAACCCTTAAGGGAAGAGCCCTTCAATAGACCGGTACCGATACTGACATAAGGGTCAAGAATACCACCAACTAAGGGTACAGAGCTGCTAGGTAATGGGGAGTAATATGGGGTACAAAAGGATAGTGGGTCCACTGTGACTATCCTTCCATGTAATGGAAATAGGATGATACGAAAGACAGTAGACACAATGGCAGTCATGGCATAAGTCCAACTGCGACCCAACAAAAGATTATAGTCGAGTTTTCTATCCACGACTTTGATATCCACCATTACCATTTTCCCACTCAAAGTGATGGGGTAGCTAGAAAGATAAACTTTTGGGATGAAAGCGTGGCCATCGAAAGCTTTAATGGAATTCTACGGCTGTGAGAGGGTTGGAGATTCCAAAGCAAGGCAACATGAAGTCGACATGACACAGGTTGAAGCACCTTCATCAATGACAGTTCTATGTACCCTCGCCTTTTTGAAAATATTTGCACCTAAAATGCAAGCTAGTGTGAAAGGGGAGCTTTACAGTTTTCCATGTCAAAAATTGCAAGCATGGAATCCTGAGGGTCAAATCCACCAATTATTGAAAGAAGAGCTTCCCTTTGTGCTCGATAAGTTTGCAATACTTAGAGCACCGACATAAATGATAGTGCTTGTGCCAAATCTTCTACAATACTATAGTTTTGGGCCGCACGTGCAGATGTGTTATGCATTGTGCGACGAAGTTCCCCTTTTGGGGAACAAATCACAAGATCAGTAACCAACCTTTTGATATGAAGATCGTTAGGCAGCAGTGGGTTTTGACTCAAGGAGGCTTCCTCCACATTAGCTACTAGAGATCCATAAGTTTTGTCTCTAATTTGAAGATCAACCATTTCAAAAGTGTAAACAGTAGATGGTCCTTCACCAACTGAGGGATGATGCGAACCATCGTTTCCCTCTTGTGGGGGTTGAGGTTGGTTTGTAATGAAATACTACTACTGTTGAGCAGGGAAAGGGTTGTTTAGGACCGGTGGGGTCCAGACAGTGTCCTTTTGAGCAAGGAGATATGTGCATTCATGGAGACATGGAAAACGATGTGTCATGTGGTCTTCCGCATAGACCTTGCAAGGGAACTTGATAGCTTTTCCCTTTCCACTATCAGGAGGTGCAATAGCTTTTTGCTTTGGGTTGGGTTGCTTGGTTGACTGCTCTTCAGAAGGAGCAATATTTTTCTTGTTCTTCTTATTCTTACCACCAGGTTTTTATGTAGACTGCATAGAGCTTATCGCGGTGGTAGGAAGATCATTCGATTGGGTAGCGGCGTCAACTGATAACTGGTCAACCGATAATACCATCATCGTGCACAACGGGTTGCTAAGTAGGGGGAGCGTTGGATTTCCTAGGGGAATTGGGAATGACATCGTATAATGTGCTAGAATATGAATAAATCAAATCTAAGTGTTGGGCACGACGAATGGATCGGTCTTTTGTGACTGCACCACCTAAGGCAACATCCTTAGAGATTTGAGGGAGAAGAGATTTGCAGAACCAATCTGCTAATAGATAATCTAGGAGGGGAGATTTGACTAGCCTCCACCTACGTCTCCATTCATGGATGTGATCGGAGATGTGACTATAGTGCTTGGACCTAGCACAGTTGGGATAGTGGGGTTTTCCATCAGAGGTGTGGTATTGAATGTCGACTGGGGAAGTGGAGGTGGACCAAAAGTGATCTAGATTTAAATAGGAATGCAAAAAATTATAGAGATAACCATAAACATAGAGATGTAGCAGAAATAATACTTCATTTCATTAATGTAAAATACTGAAATATGCTTACAAACAGCAGTGGACATAAACCAGCTAAAGCGATGGTAGCTTATCTCTGAGAAGAGATGTCGCGGCTACATGCCTCTGAACTGTGTTACAATGAGGCTCAAAGGGCTATTTATTGTTGAGAAATAATGGAAAACCCTAAACATCCAAAAACCTAACCTTAGAAGATGATACACCAAACTGTGGGCCCCGTTTGGGTAAATTGGTACATCAACTTCCTGTGGTCATAACTTTGGCATACGATCTCTGTTGTACGCGCAAAGTATCTCGTTAGAAAGCTCTATCTGAGAACTATAACTTTGGGAGGATCAACATTAGTCCATGGACACATGTTTCTCCCAGTTTTCCCGAAAAACGTCATTTAGGGCCTCAAAACGGCTCCGGAAGTTTAGGACCCAAAAAACTGCTAAAAATAGTAAAATGTGGTACAATTAAGAAAACTGAAAAGCTAAAAGAAACAATGGTGGGGGTCCAAGTGGACTTGGTAGGTGGCCACCAATATCCACTTGGATCATTCCTCCCCCCTTAGGAAGCAATGGTCCCCATTGTGTTGAGTTCCTCCATGAGATGAGGAAAATTCTGTTGAACTTGGTCCTTGGTGAGCCACTTGCCCTGGTGGATATTCTACTGGCGAGTGTGCTTGATCT
This sequence comes from Pinus tabuliformis, assembly GCA_031772625.1. Taxonomy (NCBI): domain Eukaryota; kingdom Viridiplantae; phylum Streptophyta; class Pinopsida; order Pinales; family Pinaceae; genus Pinus; species Pinus tabuliformis. Next base: position 1,251,344,946 of record CM062809.1, read on the forward strand.
GTGTGTCCATGTTCCGATCAGTTGTAGCTTGTTCCATGCAATTTGGGTTTAACTCTGTCGGTGTGAGTTGTTTTGCAATGTCGGATGTGTCTAGTAATGGTGGAAAGTATGGTTGAAGACAGTCCACATTGAACATCAGGTGCAGGCCAAGGAATGGGGGAATGCTGAGCTCAAATGTATCGTCTCCCATAGCCTTGGTAATGGTGTAAGGACCATATCAGAGTGGTATCAGTTTCTGATAGGCTCTGGTAAGGTGTTCCTTTTGCAAATGCAGCCAGACTTTGTTGCCCACCTGAAACTTGTGTGGCACCCGATGTTGATCATGTCGCTGCTTGTACTTGGCATTTGATTTCTCTAGAATGTCATGGACCTGCTAGTGAATATGTTGGATGTGCTCAATGAAGCTGCTTTCCTTATCTGTTGTGGACTGGACATGAGTCGAATCTGCGTGAGTAGCTGCAAATGGCATGGCCACATCAATGGGACATAGTGGCTGGAATCCCAAGCCCACCTAAAAAGGGTTGTGGCTAGTCGAGTTGTAGAGAGCTCGGTTATAGCTGTGCTAAACATCGGAGAGGCTTTCGTCCCATGTGCATGGATGCTTTGAGTTGTACATGCACAGAATGTGTACAGTCATCATGTTGACAACCTCTGTCTGGCCATCAGTTTGAGGATGGAAGGTTGTGGACTTAGTGAGTTTGGCATCGAGCATCGACCAGAGACTGGACCAAAATGTACTGAGGAACCTGTTGTCTTGATCTGAGATGATAGAATATGGGATCCCAAAGTGTACCCACACTCGTTCAAAGAAGAGTTTAGCAGTGGCTTCTGCTGTGATATTCTTCTTGTAGGCAGCCAGAATGGCCATCTTTGAGAACTTGTCGACGACAACAAAAACACAGTTGTTTCCATGCTTAGTGGAAGGGAGGCCTGACATGTACTCCATGGATATGGATTCCCAAGGTCAACTAGGGGTAGGCAGCAGGGTATAGAGGCCTTGCTTCTTGATGGTCAGTTTGGCAATGGCACAGGAAATGCATGATCTAATGTACTTTCTGACATCCTGCCAAAGATTCGGCCAATACAAATACTTCTGCAGTACTACCACCATTTTATCGACCTCGAAATGTCCAACAGCCTGACTGTAGTGTGCTTCCCAAATCATCTTGGCACGCTCACTTGAAGGAACAAAAATGTGACCTAGGTGGCATAACAAGGCATCTTGGAGGTGAAAATTTGGAACATGTTGGCCCTCCAAGAGTGTCTGGTATGTGTGGCTAAATTCTGGTTCACTTTTGTATAGAAGTGGCCAATCAGAAGTCTCGTGCCCACAAGAGTTGAGCATAGTGGTTAACGCCATGATCGATGGTCGACTGAGGCAATCTGCAACATTATTGGTGCTACCTTTCTTATACTTGATATTCAAATGGAACTGTTTCAGGTATGTGGACCACTTTTGATGGCGATTATTCTGCAATTTCCCTTAGGTCTGTATGAACTACAGGGGTCGGTGGTCTGTTTCGATGACCGTTTCCTTCCCCAAAATATAAAGCTTCCCTTTTCGGCAGGCCTGGACAATGGAATACATCTCTTTGTCATAAGTGGGATACTTCTGGATTGTGTCTGAAAGTGTCTCACTATGATATACCACTAGATGCCTGTGTTGAGTAAGGATTGCCCCAATAGCATAGTCAGAGGCATCTGTCTCGACCTCAAATGGTTGTTGCAAGTCTGGTAATGTGAGAACTAGTGTCGTGCAGAGGCAATATTTCAACTCCGTGAATGCCTTCTGTTGAGATTCATACCAAAATAATTTTTCTTTCACTCCTCCCTTGGTGACTTGACTCAAGGGCCAAGTGATATGAGAAAATCCCAACACGAACCTGCGGTAGAAGTTGGCAAGACCTAGAAAGCTGTAGAGCTCTGTCAAAGTGGTTGGAGATGGCCAATCTTGAATGACATGGATCTTGGATGGATCCACATGCACCCCCTGTGAATCAATAATGTATCCTAGATACTGAACCTGGGTCATGCCAAAAGTGCATTTCTCCAAATTGGGACATAACTTTTGTTGCCGCAGCGTTTGGAGAACCTGTCGGATGTGGTGGAGGTGCTCCTCCCAACTCTGGCTGAAGATCAGGATGTCATCCAAGTATAACACGACAAATGAGTTGGTGAATGGCTACAAGATGTCATCCATTAGCCTCATGAAGGTTGCAGGAGCATTCGTCAATTCGAAAGGCATAACCAACCATTTGAAAAGGCCCTCCTTGGCTTTGAAGGCAATCTTCCACACATCGAAGGGTTCGATTGGCACCTGGTGATATCCTGACTTCAAATCAATCTTGCTGAAATATTTTCCCCCCTTCAGTTGGTCCAAGAGGTCATCAATTCATGGGATCAGGTACCTATTACGAAGAGTGATCTTGTTCAGTGCCCGATAGTCAATACAGAGTCTCCAAGTCCTATCCTTCTTTTGTACCAACATGATCGGGCTCCCATAGGGCGATGAACTTGGATGAATGTGACCTTTCTGCAGCAGCTCCTGAATCTAACTCTTGATTTTATCATTCTCCAAAATAGAGCGTCAATACATTGGTTCATTAGGTAGCAATGCACCTGGGGTCAGATTGATGGAGTGCTTGACCTGATAGTGCAGAGGAACCTCTGCGGAGGAGGTGAAGATGTCCTCGTACTCCTCCATGACCTTGTCCATTTGTAGTTGTCATGCGGAGGGGACCTATCTGGGGGTCATGGCCACTGTCTTCTTCTTTCCTTGAGGGCTTATCATCAGGAAAACAAACTGTTTTAGAAACGAGCTTACTGCACTGTTTTGTAGTAATCAAAGAGATGGCGGTAGGAGGTGCTACCCCTGGCATCCTGTACAACTTATTTCCCAATGTAACAATAACAGCACAGGACCTTGATTCATACACAGCATGTTGCTTCCACATGTATGGTTATCCTAATAACACATCACAAACTTCAACGGGAGCAATGTCACACAACCTCATCCATGAAGGGCTTGATGTTGTATGGAAGGTGACACTACTGGTTGACGCGAAGATCCCGTCCTTGGTGAAGCCACCTGATGGTGTATGGTTGTGGATGTGTTGTGGTCGATAAGCCTAGCCGCTTCATGACCTCTACCGAAATGAGGTTCTTTTGGCTCCCGTTGTCGACAATGAACTGTAGCGGGGAGCCCTTTACCCACGTCTGGCAGTCGAATAGATGCTACTCCTCCTCTGGATCTTCGAGTTCCTCCTTCTGGATCTTCGTCGTTGCAACGGTGGCATTGGGCTCCACATCGATAATCTGCTTCCCTTTTTCATTCCCCTTGTCGGGTTCTGACTCAGAGTCGGAACATGCATCTGATTCTGAAACCGTTAGCTCGGCCACTAGTGACTGCTTGGCCCGACACTCACTTGTGTTGTGAGTGGAGCTCTTATGGAACTCACACCACTTTCCAGTGTCCTTTTTCAGCTTTACAACATTATTATTTGCTTACAGCTTTGGTGGGTTGTCTTGGGCTACCCCGCCTTGGCTTTGTCCTTTATTCTACGGTTTGGGGGCACCTTTCCCTTTCTTTGGATTCATAGATCCAAAGTCTTGCTTCTTCTATTTAAACTTTTGCTCGACCTTGATGGCATATCGGCATGCTGTGCCGAGCGAGGGGATGTTCAGGAATTCTATTTCTTCCTGGATGTACTTGTGCAGGCAGTTGCAGTATTTGAGTACCAAATGCTACTCTGAATCCTTGATACCCAACTTTGTGCAAAGGGTATGGAAAATATTGGTAAACTCCAGCATGTCTTGGTCCCTTCCTTGCCACAGCGTGGTCCACTTTATATATTTATCCTCATAGCTTCCGACAGGGTAGTACTGGTCCTTGATGGCATCTCGGAATGAATCCCAAGAGGGTGCGGTTGAAAATAGTAAGCATGTACTTTCATCCTTATGCTCACAGTAGGTTTCCCACCAATCCTTGACGTGGGGGGATGTTCTGAGAAGAACAAAAATAATATTTTCCCGACTGGAAAAATCATGAACAGAAAAATAACCCTCTAGCAGATTTAACCATTTAACAACAACATCTGCGTCTATCTGACCCTCGAATATGGGGATTTCAAAATTAACTTGTACCTTAAAAGGTGTGGTGTTTCCAGATTAGTTGTTGGAAGCTAATGCATCGCCCTTGGGTAGCCGTTGAAGGATCTGGGCAAAGTTATCCATCATTGCATTCCTTTATCGCTCGAGGGCTTCTTCGAGCAAGATTTTGATAGGATCTCCTGCCCCCTCGTCTTTCTTTTCGTCTGCCATGGGAGGACGTCGGGATTTGTGAGGCTGGTCTTGCAAAGGTTCGACCAGTTCAAGCCCTAACTCTTTATATCCCGACCTTGTTGGGGACATGCAAAGAAAAATAGAGAAAAAGTAGACTGCTCTAATAACACTGATCTGGATTTAATTAGGAATGCAACAAATTACAGAGATAACCATAGACACAGAGATGGAGTAGAAATAATACTTCATTTCATTAATGTAAAATACTGAAATATGCTTACAAACAACAATGGAAATAAACCAACTAGGACGATGGTAGCTTATCTCTGAGAAGAGATGTCGTGGCTACATCCCTCTGAACTGTGTTATAATGAGGCTCTAAGGCCTATTTATTGTTGAGAAACAATGTAAAACCCTAAACATCCAAAAACCTAACCCTAGAAGATTAAACATCAAACTGTGGGCCTTGTTTGGGTAAATTGGTACATCAACTTCTCGGGGTCGTAACTTTGGCATACGATCTCCGTTTGACATGCACAGTATCTCGCTAGAAAGATCTATCCGATAAATACAACTTTGGGAAGAGAAACATTAGACATGGACCCATGTTGCTCCCAGTTTTCCCAAAAAACGTCGTTTAGGGCCTCAAAATGGCTCCGAAATTTTAGGACCCGAACAATTGCTAAAAATAGTAAACTGTGCTACAATTAAGGAAACTGAAAAGCTAAAAGAAACAATGGTGGGGATCCAAGTGGACTTGGCAGGTGGGCACCAATATCCACCTTGATCAAAAAGTTTCCACATGGTCTAGGTGGATATTGGTGGCCACCTGCCAAGTCCACTTGGACCCCCACCATTGTTTCTTTCAACTTTTCAGTTTCCTTAATTGTAGCCCAGTTTACTATTTTTAGCAGTTTTTCGGGTCCTGAACTTTCAGAGTCGTTTTGAGGTCCTAAATGAAGTTTTTTGGGAAAATTGGGAGCAACATGGGTCCATGGACTAATGTTGCTTTTCCCAAAGTTTTAGTTCTTAGATAGATCTTTCTAATGAGATACTGTGCACGTCAAACGAAGATCGTATGCCAAAGTTACGAACTCAGGAAGTTGATGTACCAATTTACCCAAACGGGGCCCACAGTTTGGCATTTCATCTTCTAGGGTTAGGTTTTGGGATGTTAAGGGTTTTCCATTATTTCTCAACAATAAATAAGACTTCGAGCCTCATTGTAACATAGCTCAGAGGCATGTAGCTGCCACATCTCTTCTCAGAGATAAGCTATCATTGCCCTAGCTGGTTAATTTCCAATTCTGTTTGTAAGCATATTTAAGTATTTTACATTAATGAAATGAAGTATTATTTCCACTGCATCTCTGTGTTTATGGTTATCTCTGTAATTTGTTGCATTCCTATTTAAATCTGGATCAGTGGTATCAGAGCGGTCTACTTTTTCTCTGTTTTTCTTTGCATGTCCCCAACGAGGTTGGGATATAAGGAGTTAGGGCTTGAACTGGTCGAACCTTTGCAAGACCAACCTTACAAATCCCAACGGCCTCCCATGGTGGATGAAAAGAAAGATGAGGGGGTAGGAGATCCTATCAAAATCTTGCTCGAAGAAGCCCTTGAATGACAAAGGAACGCGATGATGGACAACTTTGCCCAGATCCTTCAACGACTACCCAGGGGCGACGCATCGGCTTCCAACAGCTACTGTAGAAATGCCACACTATTTAAGGTACTAGTTAATTTTGAAATCTCCATATTCGAGGGTCAGATAGACACATATGTCGTCGATAAATGGTTAAATCTACTAGAGGGTTATTTTTTTGTTCATGATTTTTCTTGTCGAGAAACGATTATTTTCACTCTTCTCAAAGAAGCCCCCCACATCAAGGATTGGCAGGAAACCTACTGCGAGCAGAAGGATGAAAGTACAGGTTCACTTTTTTCAGTCGCACCCACTTGGGATTCATTCCGAGATGCCATCAAGGGGCAGTACTACCCTGTCAGAAGCTATGAGGATGAATACATAAAGTGGACCACGTTATGGCAAGGAAGGGACCAAGACGTGTCGGAGTTTACCAATATTTTCCATGCCCCTCGTAGAAAGTTTGGTATCAAGGATTTGGAGCAGCATTTGATACTCAAATACCGCAGTTGCCTACACAAGTACATCCAGGAAGAAATAGAATTCCTAAACATCCCCTTGCTCAGCACGACATACCGATATGCCATCAAGGTTGAGAAAAAGTTTAAACAGAAGAAGCGAGACTTTGGATCTACGAATCCAAAGCAAGGGAAAGGTGCCCCCAAACCACAGAACAAAGGACAAAGCCAAGGCGGGGCAGCCCAAGACAACCCGCCAAAGCTGCAAGCAAAGAACAGTGCCATGAAGCCGAAAAAGGACACAGGAAAGTGGTGTGAGTTCCATAAGAGCTCCACTCACAACACAAGTGAGTGTCGAGCCAAACAGTCACTGGTGGCCGAGCTAAAGGTTTCAGAATCAAATGCATGTTCTGACTCCGAGTTAGAACCCGACAAGGGGAATGAAAAAGGGAAGCAAATTATCAATACAGAGCCTAACGCCACCGTTGCCACCATGAAAATCCAAAAGGAGCTCATTTCGGCAGAGTTCGTGACATGGCTGGGCTTACCAACCACAACAAATCCACAACCATACACCATTGGGTGGCTTCACCAAGGATGGGATCTTCGCATGAGCCAGCAATGTCGCCTTCCATACAACATCAAGCCCTTCACGGATGAGGTATTGTGTGACATTGCTCCCCTTGAAGTTTGTGATGTATTATTAGGAAAAACTTACTTGTGGAAGTGACATGCTGTGTATGAATCAAGGCCCCGTGCTGTTATTGTTACTTTGGAAAATAAGTTGTACAGGATACCGGAGGTAGCACCGCCTACCGCCATCTCTTTGATTATTGCAAAACAATGCAGTAAGCTCGTTTCAAAAACTAGGAAATTTATTTTCCTGATGATACACCCTCAAGGAAAGAAGAAGATGGTGGCCACGACCTCCAGACATGGCCACTTCGCACGACAACTATAGATGGACAAGGTAGTGGAGGAGTTCAAGGATATCTTCACTTCCACTGTAGGGGTTCCTCTGCACTCTCAGGTCAAGCATTTCATCGATCTGACCCCAGGTACACCGCTGCCCAATGGACCAATCTATCATCACTCTGTTCTAGAGAATGATGAAATCAAGAGGTAGATTCAGGAGCTGCTACAGAAAGGTCACATCCGTCCAAGTTCATCACCCTGTGGGAGCTCGATCGTGTTGGTACAGAAGAAGGATGGGACTTGGAGACTCTGTATTGACTATTGGGTGCTGAACAAGATCACTGTCCGTAATAGGTACCTGATCCCACAGATTGATGACCTCTTGGACCAACTGAAGGGGGAAAAATATTTCAGCAAGATCGATTTGAAGTTAGGATATCACCAGGTACCAATCAAACCCTCCGATGTGTGGAAGACTGCCTTCAAAGCCAAGGAGGGCCTTTTCGAATGGTTGGTTATGCCTTTCGGATTGATGAATGCTCCTGCAACCTTCATGAGGCTAATGGATGACATCTTGTGGCCATTTACCAACTCATTTGTAGTGCTATACTTGGATGACATCTTTATCTTCAGCCAAAGTTGGGAAGAGCACCTCCACCACATCTGACAGGTTCTCCAAACATTGCAGCAACACAAGTTATGTGCCAATTTGGAGAAATGCACTTTTGGCATGACCCAGGTTCAGTATCTAGGATACATTATTGACGAAAAAGGGGTACATGTGGATCCATCCAAGATCCAAGTCATTTGAGATTGGCCATCTCCAACCACTCTGACAAAGCTCCGCAGCTTTCTAGGTCTCGCCAACTTCTACTGCAGGTTCATGTTGGGATTTTCTCATATCACTTGGCCCTTGAGTCAAGTCACCAAGGGAGGAGCAAAAGCAAAATTCTTTTGGTCTAAATCTCAACAAAAGGCATTCACAGAGTTGAAAGACTGCCTTTACACGACACTAGTGCTCGCATTACCAGACTTGTAACAACCATTTGAGGTCAAGACAGATGCCTCTGACTATGCCATTGGGGCAGTCCTCACTCAACACGGGCATCCAATGGCATATCACAGTGAGACACTTTCAGAAATAGTCCGGAAGTATCCCTGTGATGCAGGAAAGTGTTCCTTTTACGAACAGAGGCAACCCCTCTAGCCCTAGAGTGGGTCTAGTCACAAACAAGGACAAATCAACAATAGCTTTCCTTAAACAGTCATAGTTGGAGACCTACCTCAACCGGTGGTCGATGGAGTTTCGTTGCGTTGCTCCAGCTTATGCTTCCTTCTCCTAATGAGTAATCAACCTGAAACAATGCAAAGGAAATAGAACAAAGCACGTAACCGGAACAACAATGATCTATTTACTCACAAAGTCAAGAAGTCATGAGCTATCTAGTACATTACATACAAGACATAGGAAAACATCATTGATTGCATTAATTATGAAATAAGAGTAAGCTTACAACCAAAGTCTTGACATCACAAGCCTTCTCAGAGGGATCCAGCCAGCATGTTCTTCAAGCATTCACTCTTTGAAGATGGATCTCCCAACATACAAGTCTCTCTTACTCACAAGTTTTACACAAGATCAAAGGCACTTCACAAACTTCCTCAAGCTATCAATAATCCCACACTTGTCACACTCACACCAGCTATCTAGCAAACTCACAAGCACTAACAGTACTATCAACAACACTCCAAAGACTAAGAATTCCAAACTAGCAACACATAGCAATGGTGAGAGCTTAAATAGGAGAAGGAGTCTCCATGAATGGTGGGAGGATGAGCTTATCTCTAAGGAAGGTAGCACAAATGATGGAACAACCATGCCAGAGAAAGGAGGGTGACATAAACAAGGCCAACAACCAGGTGTGGAGTCATCTAGAAGGCCGATTGTTGGAACAAATTCGCCCAATTTGGATCATCGCAAGCACATAACTGGTCTGCCGCGTTGACATGACTATTGCATAATGGAGATAGTCAGGTCATCGCGGAAGATTACAAGCTAAAATTGTGCTGGCACATAAAATTGGACCATCGCGGGAATAACGTGTACTTTTGCGATGGCAGTGCTTCTGGACTATTTTGGAGCACCTTTCAGCGCGTTTATTTGGCCAACAGACATGATGAGGCAGAAACCTTTGGAAAAGTGGGTCATTTGGCAACATCAGAGAGCATGAGCATGAATTACTTTGGACTCATGACAGAGTAGGAAGACTGGGATGAAGGCAGTGACAAATTACTGTGTAACAATCCCACTTATGACAAAGAGATGTATTCCATTGTGCAGGCCTACCGACAATGGAAGCATTACATTTTAGGGAAGGAAATGGTCATCCACACAGACCACCAACCCCTGCAATTCATACAGACCCAAGGGAAATTGCAGAATGATTGCCATCAGAAGTCATCCACATACCTACAATAATTCATTTTAAATATCAAGTATAAGAAGGGTAGCACCAATAATGTTGCAGATTGATTCATTTGACCATCAATCATGGTGTTAACCACTGTGTTCAACTCTTGTGGGCACGAGACTTATGATTGGCCACTTCTCTACAAAAGTGACCCAGAATTCGGCCACACATAGCAAACACTCTTGGAGGGTCAGCATGTTCTAGATTTTCACCTCTAGGATGCCCTGTTATTCCACCTGGGTCACCTTTGTGTTCCTTCAAGTGAGCATGCCAAGATGATTTGGGAAGCACACTACAGTCGGGCTGGTGGACATTTCGGGGTTGAGAAAATGGTGGCAGTACTGCAGAAGTATTTCTATTGGCTAAATATTCGATAGGATGTCGGGAAGTACATCAGATCATGCACTATCTACGCCATTGCCAAACTGACCATCAAGAAGAAAGGCCTCTATACCCCACTGCCTACCCCTAGTTGACCTTGGGAATCCATCTCCATGGATTACATGTCAGGCCTTCCTTCCACTAAGCATGGAAAAGACTGCGTTTTTGTGGTCATCGACAGGTTCTCGAAGATGGCCATTCTGGCTGCCTGCAAGAAGAATATCACAGCAGAAGCCACTGCTAAACTCTTCTTTGAACAAGTGTAAGTACACTTTGGGATCCCACAGTCTATCATCTCAGATCGAGATAGTAGGTTCCTCAATACATTTTGGTCTAGTCTCTGGTCGATGCTTGACACCAAACTCACTAAGTCCATAGCCTTCCATCCTCAAACTGATGGCCAGACAGAGGTTGTCAATAGGATGATCATACACATTCTGCACATGTACAACTCAAAGCATCCATGCACATAGGACGAGAGCCTCCCCTATGTTTAGCATAGTTACAACCGAGCTCTCCACTGCTCGACTGGCCACAGCCCTTTTCAGGTGGGCTTGGGATTCCAGCCACTATGTCCCATTGATGTGGCCATGCCATTTGCAGCTACTCACGCAGATTATGCTTATGTCCAGTCCAAAACAGATAAGGAAAACAACTTCAATGAGCACATCCAACATATTCGCTAGCAGGTCGATGAAATTCTGGAGAAATCAAATGCCAAGTACAAGCAGCGACATGAACAACATTGGGTGCCACACAAGTTTCAGGTGGGCGAGAAAGTCTGGCTTCATTTGCAAAAGGAATGCCTTATCGGAGCCTTTCGGAAACTCAGACCACTCCGATATGGTCCTTACATCATTACCAAGGTTGTGGGAGATAATACATTTGAGCTCAGCATTCCCCCATTCCTTGGCTTGCACCCTGTGTTCAATGTGGACCACCTTCGGCCATACTTTCCACCATTGCTAGACACATCCAACATTGCATAACAGCTCACACCCACAGGGTTAAATACAGATTGCACAGAACAAGCTACAACTGATAGGATCATGGACACATAGATCAAGCACACTCACCAGCAGAATATCCAATTGTATCGAGTTGTCAAAGCAGGGCAACTCCTTCGCCAAGGCAAGTGGCTCACCAGGGACCAAGTTCAACAGAAGTTTCCTCATCTCATTGAGGAACTCAAGGCAATGGGGACCATTGCTTCCTAAGGGGGGAGGAATGATCCAGTTGGATATTGGTGTCCACTACCAAGTCCACTTGAACCCCCACCATTATTTCTTTCAGCTTCTCAGTTTCCTTAATTATAGCGCAGTTTACCATTTTTTAGAGTTTTTCGGGTCCTGAACTTTTAGAGCCGTTTTGAGGCCCTAAACGACGTTTTTTGGGAAAAATGGGAGAAACATGGGTCCATGGACCGATGTTGCTCTTCCCAAAGTTGTATTTCTATGATAGATATTTCTAACAAGATACTGTGCACGTCAAACGGAGATCGTATGCCAAATTTACGACCCCGGGAAGTTGATGTACCAATTCACCCAAACGAGGCCCACAATTTGGCGTTTCATCTTCTAGGTTTAGGTTTTGGGATGTTAAGGGTTTTCCATTGTTTCTCAACAATAAATAGGCCTTCCAGCCTCATTGTAACATAGTTTAGAGGCATGTAGCTACCACATCTCTTCTCAGAGATAAGCTACCATCTCCCTAGCTGGTTTATTTCCAATTTTGTTTGTAAGAATATTTTAGTATTTTACATTAATGAAATGAAGTATTATTTCCATTGCATCTCTGTGTTTATGGTTATCTTTGTAATTTGTTGCATTCATGTTTAAATCTAGATCACCACAAAAGTCCACGACCCATTAGTCGTCGATGGGATGGCATGTATAGGTCTAGCAGAAGACATAGGAGGTACATGTGAGACTACAATCAATAGTGGTCCCAATGGATTCATGATCAAAGGATTATATGGAGGAATGAAACCTTTGGTAAATAAATCTTTTGCTAAACTTGAGTTGTGGTATGTCCAGACTGATTCAGTGTGAGATCTTGGAGATTGATTACTCGAAGATGGGTAATCCAACTCACTGGGGCTTAGCGGATCCTCCACAGTTAGTGGAGGAAGACCTTGTAGCTATCTAGATTGATGATGAGGTCCATATGTAGCTATAGTGACCAATAAATTTTATCAATAAATTTTACAATGATATTTTTTAAAGTATTGGTGATAACAAATTGGCACCTAAAAAACAAAAATACTCTAAATAAGTCAATCAAGAAGCAAAGGGTATGACCCTATTTGATAACCACCGTTTGCTAGAGATGAAACCCAGTATCACAATGGATAAAAGAGAGAGATGGAAAAATGTACAGTTACGATTACTCTTGAGCTTTGCCCAAACCTTAGATTAAGCAGCCAAGTACTCTCATGAAGACGAGCACCCTCCCAAAAACTGAAGAGAGAGTAGGTTAGTTTGTTTAGGTACCAGGGCAGCCTACCCCAGTCATGTTGTGTTCATCCCTAAAATTTTACGCCTGTTGGGTAGCGTAGGCCTCGCGTAACGATTTTTGGGCTCAAAGCCTGCAATTTTAGGTAAAGAGTATGATAAAGACTCCATGAAGTGCGCGGAGTGCGAATTATAAGAAGTCAAGTCAAAGGGTTGTCCACCCGAAATAATGTAAAATAATAAGAAGTGAGTTGGTCTGCCCATGGTCCATGGACCATGGGAATGTATAAATAGAGCAAGGCTCTATGGTTAGAAGCTAGTTTTTGAAAATATATGTTTGGATCTCGAATGTAATGGGTTTGTGAAGAAAGAAGTCTTGAAGCATCTGCAAGTCCGAGTCAAGGGTGTTGGTAGATAGATAGAGGCTCTGCAGCTGTGTGCGCATAGGCCTAGTAGAGTTCGCAGCTATCTGCATGGACCCCTACAACTGAGTGCGCAGGGCAGATCTGGTTGTATTGGCAAGCAGTTGAATAAAGATAAATTGATTCTAAAATACTGTATTGTCTCTGAAATATTGTAGATCCGATTAATTTCTGGCTTAAATCTCTGTTTGATCTATGCGCTTATGCTTATGTTATGAGTTTATGCAAATCTATAACATTTCTAGGTACACACATTGGTGATTTTTATTAAATGTTTACTTAAAGAACGTAAGAAGTAAATCTGATCTATAACAAACTCAGTATTAATAAGTAGAAAGGATTTGCCTTGTTCCAGATCTACGCGAAAGAAGAGTGGCGCGAGGCCATAAAATAGTGCGTGAATTCTCCAGACCACATCAAGGCATCCCAAGGGTGTGGAAACCTAGTTCCAACACCCTCCCCTGCTACCTTGGGTGAGACCTCAGTCTGCACTCCGTAAACTATTGCCGAAAGGGTCGGTAGTTGTGGGATTTGTTTGGCTAACTAACTCTTTCGAACTGGGGTCAAGCCCATATAAGCTAACAAATGGTTCCATTGCCAGGACCGAGATCTACCTAAGGGACGTCTGATGTTGAAACACTAGAACCCTACAAAGAAAGAGCTTGAATATTGGTTGGATCAAAAGCTTCACGAGTTTGTGGTTCAGGAAAACAGGAATCTGCGGGTATCAGAAGAAAGGTGGTTGGATCGTTATATATACATAGAGATCCATGAGATATTTTTTGCATCATTCTCGATAGAGTTGTATGAGTGGATCGCGAGGCTAGCTAATAGTGTGGGAAGGTGCAAACTAGATCAACCTATTGTGTTGACTCCAGAAGTGGTGTGTAGGCTAGAAGCATCTGAAGACAAAATCACACGCGTAGTAGATCACTAGGTGGATCAGGTAATAGGAGGGTTTATCACTGAGTTCACGATAGACACAACTCTGAGTTATAGTGAAGAAGAAAGGTGCTTTCTCCAGGGACCATGAGGTAAGTATATAAAATCGTTGAATACTTGGACTAAGATGATATTGTGTGAAAAACAGATTATGTGTGTTTATTGATGTCTAGCGTAATGCGGAGCAAGAGAGGCTATCGAGCAACCAAAGGATTAGAAAACAACCCTCTAGTTTCTATCCCACGAGAAAACAAGGAAGAACTCGTAGGGTTCTCTCCAAGAAGTGCAGTTCAGTTGATTGGGCAGTGCATCCCACTGATACCACCACCTTCCATGCCATCACCTACTTCTCCTCCATCAAATCCATCTTCGCCAACCCCACCTCCGCCACCACTGAAGGTTGCGATGGAAAGTGCAGTCAAGTTTTCGGTATTTAGATGTGTAGGAAATGAGGAACCAGGTCAGTTTTGGTTTGTGGTAAGGGTTGTATGGGAAGCCCAAGGTATAATGGATGATAACATCAGAAAGGCGACTCTGGTTAGCGCGCTGCAGGACCGCGCATTGATGTCATATATAAAGTACTCAAGCGATAATCTGAATGCAGGAATAGCGGTGATCCAGGACGCATTGACCAGGGAGTTTAGTTGGCTGAAATTAGAGATGCAGTCGGTCATTGGGTTCAAGGAGATAGTGATGTTACCTGGTGAAACCCCATGGTATCTGGACCAGAGATTGAAAAGAAAAATCCATGAGGCTAACATGATGTTGATGGATGCGTAGCACTACGCGTGGTTTGTGGCATCGCTGACACCACATCTGAGGATGGCGCTATCATAGCAAAAGATCTCAACCCAAGCCAAAGCATTAGAGACAGTAATGAGGTTGCACGAAACTCCAATACAGGATCCAAGGTTGGGAGTTCAGCAAATCCATGTGCAACTACAATACTTGTGCTTAGAAATGCAAAGCTTGAAGCAAGAAAGGGCACCTCGATCGGAGGCACGTATAGAGGTAGGGTGCATTAAATGCAAAAGTCAAGAACATGACAAGGACCACTGCCCCATTTTTGTGAACTATTTGGCGGGAGGGGGCTCGATGCCATTAAAACTAGAAGTGCAAGCAGGGACAACTACGACACCCACGCTTTGGTGTGCCATTTGTCAAGTAGGGGGAAAGAACATAATAGACAACTACCATCTATTGCAGAAGTATACCCAGACTCCGCAACAACTGTATTGAAACTTTTGTAGATCAATAGGTCACGACGAGCGAACATGTCGAAGTTATGATTTAATGATGGAAAGGACCCCAACCTATCGAGTGCAGATTGAAGTCGTCGGGCCACGTGAAGGATTTCAAGGATGCGGATGAGGAAGAGGAATGGGGCCCGGGCGAGGGCATGGATAGCTGATATGTTATAACTATGGAGGGTTGAGGCACTATGTTCGCGACTGTACTAATCCAACGAGGATATCTTACCCATACTATGAGCAGTTTGACGATGAAATGGTAGACTGTTTGACACTTATTGCCCAGATGCACGAGAAGGGGTTATTGCAGCCTACCCCGACTTAAAATGTCCAAATGATGAGGTCGGAACCCCGTGAAGAGGATCCCAACATAAATATGTTACTAAGGAGCGGTGCAACTACAGGAGGAGATGTAGGGAAATAGCTTGGAGACGATGGGAAGGGCCATGACGCTCCTACAGGGGACCCTGATTGGGAAATACACCAGGTGAGAGGGACGAGTAAAGAAGCTCAGAAGAGCTTCATAAAAGTCTCTACTCCAGGTAATAGGGATCTAGTTGAGTCGGGAATGGATCCCTCTATGCTTACCACCTTTCTAGAGACATGTATGAAGTTGTTACACAACAATAAAGCAGTTAAAGGACTGCAAGAGATGATCACTAGGTGCATAGGATCAGGGGAGCTGTGTGTAGTCCGAAAACTGGGGAAACATGCTCTGCGCACTGGGCGGAAGATGCGACTGATGGCGCAAATCAGGGAATATGAGATGGACCAGGTTATTCTGGATCTAGGATCGGACACGAATGTATTGCCTAAACAAACATGGGAACGCATGGGTAGGCCTGCACTACAATGGTATCCCATTCAATTACATATGGCCAATCAACAAAAGATATTACCGATGGTACGACTGCAAGGGGTGACAGTGGAAATCGAAGGAGTAAGTACGCAGACCGATTTTTAGGTAATAGAAATTGTTGATGATAGTAATCCATACCCTGCATTGCTAGGAATAGATTGGGCTACGGACATGGATGGGGTTATTAACTTAAAAATATGGAAAATGACCTTGGAGAAAAAGGCACTTCATGTCACAGTCCCACTGGACCCAATTGAAGGAGCATGCTACATCGATCCGGTGCATGACGAAGAAAGTGATGATGAACTAGACTACATTTACCAGATAACAGAGTGAGACCAGGGTTAGGTGAACCTCAGCGGACAGAAGATTCTCATGGGTGCATGATAGTTTGTGCACATTGGATGTAGATGAGGAGATTGAAAGATGGCAGAATAGATTGCAAGAAGTCACCACACTCAATTGTAATATGATGATTACATCATTGTGGCGTGTAACCATCGAAGTAAGGAAATGGCTAGTGGATAGCAGTGCAACGAGTGAGTGGTAGTTCGTCAACCCTGGCACCTTAATAATAGCCCAGAAGCATCATGGTGTGTCGGAAGAAGCGCCGTGCGCACCAAGGTGGTGTGCACAGAGGGAGCTGAGATGGAGAAGGCAGTTCCATGTATGGATTGGAGGACGTGCGCGGAAGCCACGCTCGAGCAGGGCGGTCATCCATCCACAACGAAGGGTGCAACCATATGTTGCACGACCATCGCACCAACTGAATCTTCACATAGCAAGGGTTCGTTGGGCCGATACAACCATACACAGAGCAGGGTATGCCAAGGGAACTCTATCCACGGCTGGACGGGCCATTTCCACTACGGTTTGACTTGCACTTGAAGACCTTCATGATGAGATTCAGCAATTATGGGAAGTTGTTTAGCGTGGAAAAAAGAGACTTCATGAGTTAGAGGAAATGGGGGCTAGACTACGAAAGGAAAGTGTGAGGCTCGATGAAGAAATTGATAAAATCAAATTAGAAGTCACCCACACGGGTCGTGCGCGAGAGCTATTGAAGGGACTAGACATGGTCAGCTCTCCTACACTAGTAGGACAAGCTGCGACCCTGCTAGCATGGTTGTGCCTACACCCTAGGGCACAAGGGAACATAGACTGCGATATGGTATCAGACTCAAAGTAATGCAAATGGTGCTCATAGCCCGGGCTAGTAGGGAAGCGGAAGGCTCGCACGACGGGTGCGACTGTTATAGACATATTTG
Organism: Pinus tabuliformis; assembly: GCA_031772625.1. Taxonomy (NCBI): domain Eukaryota; kingdom Viridiplantae; phylum Streptophyta; class Pinopsida; order Pinales; family Pinaceae; genus Pinus; species Pinus tabuliformis. Next base: position 1,251,362,291 of record CM062809.1, read on the forward strand.
GGCACTACAACCCCAATCATGTATGTCCATAAACCAAGGGCTTCTAAGTCCCTAAAAGTTTTGTTTCATACCCTAAAGGAGCAAGGTCAGCTGATTACATCATCTCCCAGAAGTTCTCCATGAAAAACTGCTCAGAACTGGTCAAAACTGGATCATCTCACCTGCTCCATGGCCAGGGTGTGATGCATCTCACCTTGTACACACAGGAGGTGCGATGCATACTGGTGAGCTCCAGTATTGTAGCAATAATGCTACAACTCCTGGGACTCCCTTCTTTACTTTTATTAACCTGGTAGTTCGTAACAAACTTGGAAGTGACGGTGCTGTATGCACAAGTACTAGCTCTTGCTGTAGCTGGCACAAGTCCGCTAGGGCCTTAAGCCAACTTCTATGAGCTTTGAGAAGAAGATTTTTAACTGATGGATGAAAGCTAACTTAAAGAAGGCTGATCTACTTGCAGAAAGAAACTAGAAAGCTAACAAGAAGCGTAAATCCTAGCAAACCCTAATTCTACCAGCGAACCCTACTGATGCAAGAAAGAGGATGCAAGCTACTAAAAGAAATGCCATTGAATTCTAGGAAGGTAAATACATGTATCTAAGCTACTTCTACAGTAACATCTGAAAAAAACATCTTTTTATATTTTTGAATAATTTGCCAGAGTTATTATGCATATGATCTGACTGTTTTTGGCTGTGCAGAGGTGGATGGGCGAGAAGAAATGCTTGGAGGAGGTCAAGAAGGTTCAAAGAGGGCCTAATGGGTCCCTAACAGCCTTCCATAGAGTTTCACTGAGGTTGGCTATCAAGAAACCTCACTCGTGAGCCTCTACAGGAAGTCTGCAGGGGTTTTACAGGATCTCTGTGATTTTCTATAGGATGTCTGTGATTTTCTACAGGATGTTCAAAAGTGAGATTTTGGTGGATGGATGGAGAGGAAAAGGTGAAGGAGTGAGTGTGGAGGTAGGGCAAGGGTTGGAGATGGTCTAGGACTTGGTGGATGGAGTTGTGGACAGGTGCAGATGGCTGGATTTGGTTCAAAGAAGATTGAAGCAATGTTTCACAAAATTAGGGTTATGGGAGCAAATGGAAAACGTGAGGCAAGGATTCTAAGTAGAGAGTGGAGTGAATGGTGCTGATGGAGAATAAGCAGATGAAGGAGTGGTACAGGTGCTCTGCAAGTCGTTTTTCCAATCTGAACCAACAAAGACTTGTAAATTCAAAGACCTATTTACGTTGACATAATCTGTGCTAGCTGTCAGTAAAGAGAATGAACAGAAGTTTGAACTGCAATGAAACCATGTATTCTAACTCATGCAACTAAACAAGCAAAATTATGAACTTGTAACCAACTTCTACACATGAAAACCAAACACTAGTGATTTCATGGCAAGGCAAAATCAGTGTTTTTGTGGGCAGCAAAGTTACCCTGGTCCCAGCTCCTGATCCCACTGAGGGAGAGGTGAAACTAGAGATGTTTGATGGCCCTTTTTTGAAGCTTTTCCCTGTTAACAACCTATCAACTAAATCTGAGCATCAGAAGTCTTTTTAACCATTAACAGTGACCTAGCTAATCAGCAAACTTTAATCTACTTAACAGAAATGTTTTTGCAAATGCATAAAGAACAACTAACAATACATAAAGGAGGCCTTAGCACTCGGGTTGGGCCCAACCCCAAGAGCTACAGGCTCCTATAAAGAACTCAGATCTGGTGCCAAGTAAATCTGCTTCTCATTATTCAAAAATAATCATCATATGAAAGTTGTACAACAGTAGCTACAAGAAAACAGGCTGAGCAAAATGACAGCACTATAGTGCAAAAATACCAATAGTTCCAAAAGTAAACTATGAAGGCTGAGGCCTTCCTATTTGTACAATACAAGGGGGCTAGCAGCCCTCCTAGATTCAAGGGAATCGGCTGTCCCAACTGCTAGTAAACAGTCACTCTTCCCAAAACTGCTTGGCTGCCTTTAAAACTCGTTTTGGTGGCCTGTGGAGCTCGGAGTTGAGGGTGGAGATTTCGAGGAAGGCCATTTAATGCAAGAGACAACCTCCCTACGAATCCTCACCTCAAGCTTGGCTGTCAGCTAACCCATGATTGCTTGGTTTTGCTCCAACATTTGTCCAAAAATCCTGAAATAACCACGTATTAGCCTCCTAGGTAGAGTGACCACCCTTATTCGTTCAAATAACACAAACATACTAAAAAACAAGCATAATCTATGAAAAATGGAGGATTGAACAAGGAAAATTAGGCAAAATGAGCCCAATAAGTTACCCAATTTGGGGGCTCATCATCACCCCCTGCTAAATCAGTTGCTCATCCTCTGAGCAACTAGTCCAGCTCATCATCCTTGATGGATTTGACCGCCTTCCTCACGTCCCAAGCCTCTACTATGATATCCTCTTCCCGGTTGTGGAATCATGCCTTCCTTTCCACTTCCTCCCATTGTCTACCTTCCTCCTCTTCCTTCACTCCTTCTAGCAATCCCAGAAGTAAAGGAGGACTGAATTTCAAGCCAATCCAATTGGCCTGCAAGTTCTGCATCAACTGTTTGTAGAGGGGTACCCTTGCCAAGGCTTCCCTCATCCTGGTGGGAGAGTGGTATTCCCTTATCTTCAAGCTGTGAGGTAGTGTGTTCCACCGCCTTGTGCAGGCATGCATACAGTTTTCTCCCAACAGTCTCTCCATGTCCTCAAAATGGGAAATGGCTTGGGCCTGTTGCTCAAATGTATTTCGGTAGATCCTGAGGACTGTTGGCCAAGTGCTGGTGGGCGCTTATCACTGATGATGGGTCATTTGGCTCTACTCTAATCATGAGAGGCTCACTGAGCTCTCTACCTATGATACTGCAGACCTCTGTTGCTCTCTTCTCCTCATGGCTCAGCCAAGAGGCCATGGCCATAAGCTGGACATCTCCTATCACCGTGTTAGGATCCCATGCGTTCATGTCTGGAAGGGAAAATTTGTGTAGGTAGAACTCTGATAATTTGGCCCTATCCTTAGATGAACTACTGCCACATAGAGCTGCAAACTGATGATAATTTTGGAATGGGGTGATGCCCCTTTGAGCCAAGGTATTGATCTAAAACTATAACCACTGATCCTTGAGGTATAGGGCATAGGATTTTGCAGGCTACCTACACTGCAGAGCTTCCATTGCCCAGTTGGCCATGCAGGCCAGTTGGGCCTCTTTTTCTTATATCTGTTGTTTCAGAGTTGTGTCTCCAATTCTTTTTCTTGTAGCCGCTGATTCAGTATCTCAATTTCTTTCTGCACCCCTTCCTTTCTCTGCTATTCATTAGGGGTATCTCTGGCTATTGTGGGCTCCTCCTGCTACTGTTGTTCCCCCAAGATATGAGGCCTGTCTTCCTTCCTCTATCCCTGTAATTGTAGTTGCTGTCTAAGCAACTCATTTTCTTCCTGTAGCCTGACCCGCTGGCTGCTCTCCACATGCCGTACTAGAGCCAATTCCCTCCTTGCCTCTTTGAGTTGTTCCTCCAGAGGACCTATATCCGCCACACCCTTGGACTTAGCGATTTTCATCCAAGTGTGGGTCCTCACTCTCTCTTCTTCTAGTGCAAGGAAAAGTGGCACTGTGAATTTTTGAGGGATGATCTTTCCGGCCTCCAAAAAGTTATAGTAGGAGCCCAAGCTGGGCTGGGGCCTAGGTTCCACAATGTTTTCTACCTTTTCTTCCTCCTGTGGTGATTTAGCTGCCTCACTGTTATAGACATTTTTGGGCACTGAAACCCCAAGCATAAATGTCCATAAACCAAGGGCTCCTAAGTCCCTAAAGGTTTTGTTCCAACCCCTAAAAGAACAAGGTCAACTGATTACAGCATCTCCCAGAAGTTCTCCATGAAAAACCACTCAGAACTGGTCAAAACTGGACCATTTCACCTGCTCCATAGGCAAAGTGCGTTGCATCCCACCTAAATACACACAGTAGGTGCGTTGCATGTCAAAGAGCCCTTCTATGGGGTGCGATGGGCGAGAAGGGACAAATGGCAGGGTCAATCCGTGAGGTGGAGAAGCATGGAATCTTCCAGAAACTTCTCCTGTGACACTTGCCTCTCTGAATTCGACCAGGGATGAGCAAGAGATCATCAATCTCCAAGTGGAATCAAGAACTATCAGAGGGGAGACACTAATCAAATCTCAAAAGCTGACTCACCCCCCTTGTAGACATCTATATATGGATCCCTCATCCCAGAGATCCAGAGGCTGGAATTTTGTATCTTGTAAGGAAGTGTTGTTGGTTTATTGGTGCAATATCATAGTGTTGGGTGATCTAAGCTTTTCATGAGGTGAAGAAGGGCTTCTTGCTGAGAGGATGATGCTGGGTCAGAACAGTTGGTTGTAATTCTCTTGGCTCTTTCTTGATTATCAATAAAGCTATTCAAGTTTTCCTCCATATTCTTGTATGCTTTATGTTTTATGCATTTGTATGGTTAATATACATCTGATCCTATATTGCTTATGATAATAGATCTATGTTCTCATATAGTGTCATGCTGCTTTGATTCTACAGGTACTCTGTGAAGCTGGGTATACAAGAAAGCAAGTAGCAAAAGACTATTAGAAGAGAGAGGAATCGAGCAAGGAACCAAGCGCAAGACAGAGGTTGGTCTCCTTTATTCTTCTCTCATCTATCTTTCATAAAGGAAAATGAAAGTAGTTTTAAGTTTGTTTGTTTATAAGGTAGCTACCAACCTTAGTGGGATTAGCAGTTCTGCATAGACACTATTCCCGGTAACAAATGGCGACTCCACTGGGGAGCAAGTAGATTGTTTGTTCATCTACATTTGTTTACTTTATAAACTTACAGACGGAGCCTGAAGTCAAGCCAGCTAGCCTTCGAACTGCATTTGCTATGCAATTGCAAAGTAGATCAACGCTACTTCAGTCAATCTCCAGGTTTTGTTTATGAATTAAACAATTGATTTACAAGCTCTCTAATTGCCCTTGTGGTGGCTCTAGTAACCTCCTTAGATCTACCCCTATGATTGATTTACTGATTACCACTTGCTCGGCCAAAATTCCTGAACTGAACTGTAAACTGTGACCTGGAACCCAATCAAAGTCTCATCCCTGGTCCAGAGCACTGTCTGTTCTGTGAACCTCAAATTCAGCGCACTTCCCGAGTGTAGTAGGTGCGTTGCATTTCAGTTTCACTGTGTTGCAGGTGCGCTGATCAGACAAGGGCTTGTTCCTAAATTTTGGTTTCTGTGTTCACTCTTTTCAGATCTATTCAGGAGTTTTGCTTCCTGTAGTCAGTACACCTCTGTTTTAAACCCCTTTCCTTGCTGTTATTCTGCCTCCATTGTGAAAAGAACCGTAAATGTTTTTATGTATTTTTTGAGTCATTTTCAGTTCTCCTTTACAAAGAAGTAGCGTAGTTGTACTGTCGTTTCTTTATTTGAAAGTGTCACAAGTGTCGTTTTCAGTCATAGAAGAGAATCTGATTGTTCTTGATAGTCGTTTACCCTGTTACTCTTGTATTTGATCTGAATTAGTAGTTTTTCTAGTGTCGAAAGCAAGTTTTCAATTCCAAATTGCAAAGTGTTGTCATTGTCCTCATTTTGTCTTGAAAAGAAACTTGTTAGTAATTGTCGCTTTGAAAAATAATTCAGATTTGCGAATTAGCTTTCTTTTTATCATTTACACATGAAGAAGGCTGAAAACAAATACATGCATGTGCATTTGCATTTAGACTGTTTGTTGGTTTGATTTAGGACAGTGCATATAGTGTGTGCTCTTTGCTCTTTGTTGAAAGAATGCCATCTCTCTTTCCTTAGTAGCTATGATTTTCATTGCACAAAGAAGATAAAATGATTTTTTGTCATCTTAGATTGCATTTTAGGAATTGTACATCTACATCACGTGGTGAACCTAAAAGGAAAATTTCTTAAGCAAGATCAACTATAAAATAAATTTAATTAATCTAAAAACGCTTTGGAACTTAACGCACAACATCTAGAAGTCTAGGCTAGAGATGTATTCCGGCGTCGTAAAGCCTGGTAACTGTTGTTTTCACTGTTGGTTGGGTGATTCCTCCACTTTGAGACGATAAGTGCCAGTACGGACTTGTGCTCCCATGTACCGTCGAGTATATTTTGGGAGACCACAATAGGCTTTATCCTTTATCCATAGGAAGCCGTGTCTGCTGCCCTATCGATCGCAATGCACTGAACAAAGCATTCGGGAAGATTGACTGCCGTACCGTAAAAAGTATTTTGCAGTTTTGCGATTGGTTTGGTAATCCCTCTGTCTAGATTTCCAGAGCAGTCCCTTTCATTCCTTTTTAGACTCCTTAATAGAAAAGGTCCATCTGAGCACTTGTCACTTCAGGCTCATTAAAAATCGAAGGCGACTAGAGTCATCTTTTGTTTTTTCTCGACTCTTAAAAATTGAAAAAACAAGTTGTGTCAAAGCGTCTAAAAAATATTTTAAACGGAATAATTATCACCTTTCCTATGTTGGTCTTAGGTTGAGGAAAATGGAGTCCACCAACCAAGGAATTCCCCTTGGAGGAAATCCTAGTCCCTTCAACTCTTGGGGAGATGTTGGTGCACCCCATATGGCCACATTGTCGCTTCCAGGATTGCCAATCGGCTTGCCCGTATGGCTTTTCTCAACCTCCGTCATTCAGAACACTGCGATTCCTGAACAATCGAGTCAGCAACTAAACGATTCCAGAGTTACCCCCCAACCCTCTACTTCATCCAATTCTTCCTCTCCTCCTTCCTCTTCGCTTGATGGAGCTGGTAAAGCCAAAAATCAAGTACCTGAGAAGAAGGAAAAGAAGAAGAAAGAGAAGAAGAAGAAGGAGCCAAAGGCGAAAAGGGGCAACCAAGCATCGTCTAGCGAAAATCCACACACTGCACCGACCAGGCCTAAATCACCATGCGTCATTTGCAAAGGAGACCACTATCATCGAGATTGTCCTTGCATCCCTCGGATCTTAAGGGACTGGTCTCCTCGTTTGCACAATCCAGTGTCATCAACCTCTGATGACCATGTTGAAAGTACACCGTCAACTAGTGAAAGTGAAGCCCTTGGACAAAAAGGAAAATGCAAATTTCCTTGTAAATTGTGTGAAGGCGATCACGCCGTCCACCATTGTCCCTTCTGAGATGAGGTTAAAAGAGTTTTGGATGACCGTTTGGTTTCACTGTTATGGCTCCCTCCTGGATATAAGAAACTCTTGGTGAGTTCGTCACTAGTTGAAAATCTGGCTGACACGCCCTTGTGGTTGGCGGAAACATCTATCACTGAAGAAAAACCATCTGAATCCATACCAGATGAAAGTCAAAAGGTCGAGGCGGCAGTTGACTCGGTCTTGCCTTCAGAGGTTCCATCTTTAGATGATACAATCACCGAAGAGAACAAGGATGACACTGTCCAAATTCTTTTCGTAAGCACAGACTCCGATGAACATGGGAGCAGTTTACCCATTCCTTTATCGTAGGAAGGAAGTTCGTCAGAGTCGTACCTGGCCGTCTATTCGGTCCCACCTCCAAGCAACCTAGTTGTTTCCTTTGACTAGAATCTACTAGGCAGACCCCGTTTACCAGCTAGTGTACCATTCTGAATCATTGCTCAAATATATATAATGGTTATGGCCAGTACCATCATAGATGAAGGGGCTTCTGTGAGTATCCTTTCCTCAACTGCTTGGAAAGCGCTTGGTTCGCCATCGCTTTTGCCTGAAATGAGAAATCTAACGGGCTTTGACAAAGGAACCAGTCAACCGTTAGGGATCCTTCCCAATGTGCCCATTACATTGAGAGGGAAAACCGTTCACATGAACGTATGGTAGTCCAAGGACCCCTAGATTATAATCTACTCCTTGGACGAGACTATATTTATTGCATGGGAGCCATTGTCTCCTCACTATTTAGAGTAATGTGTTTTCCGCACGAAGGAAGAGTGGTCAAGCTCGTAGACCAGCTTTCATTCCCCGGTTCACACATAGAAAATAGTCATATACCATCCCTGAATGGTCTTTTCACGCAAGGAATGTCTCATCAATCCCTAGTCCGTCCACCTGATGAGCGCGAGTGATTCGGGGGACATGACTGAAACCCAGGGGGCATGCGCCCTGGCCTGTTTCGATAGGAAAACTTCAGGTATAGGGTAGGTTTCCGTGAAGGATATATGACTAGTCTGACACTCCCGTCCATCTAGGAAAAGGGGGTTATACTGGAATAAGATTCCCTCATCAAAGTTATGTGAGTGGAGGCGTCTGCGCCACTCACCTTTGTCTATTTCGGTAGATATCGTCGAAGAAGTGTTTTGTTTGTGGTACGAATAGAACAATCTTTGGTAACCAGAAAAAGGTAGGCCTTTCTCGATAAAACAAATGTTTTGTCTGGAAATTGAGGGGTAACCTCGAAACTCTATTTCACTATACCTGGGGGCATGCAAACCTTTTGGCATGCAAGCAAAGAGCGACCATTTATCTTTTTTTTTTTTTTGGATTGGTCGTTTCCTAACTTGCATAAAGAAAGGATGCAGGGCAAAGCTTTGAAAAATGCCGTTTTTAGATGAGACATTCTTATTATACGACTGGATCGAGCAGTTTTAATGCGGACTTCATGCTCGTTAAAAAATAAACAAAAGCAATGAGAAAATGTTTCCCCCAACGTTTAAGCTCATTAAAAAATGAACCAATTTCCCGTAAATAACCATCGTGAATGTAGTACTTCGGCCTTTGAAGCCTTGGTCGTGTTCTCATCGCCACCTCCACTTTGTATTGGCCGATCATTCACCTCCACTTGATTGTTTACCCCTTTTGAGGAATAGCTGCGAAGAGTGATATTGTTAGCCATCCTTGTGACACTGCCATGATTGGAAAATTCCAAACCTTACCTGGAATCAGCTGCTACCCGAATTTATCACTCATTCCTCAAAGACGAGTCTCCTTTAAGCTCTTTTCAACTGACTCGTAAAATATGAAAAGATTGCCGAGCCATTGGCCTCTCCAGCTCGTTAAAGTGACCGGAAGTGCTATCCCTCCTTTAGATTTTAATCTTTTTGGACCTAAGGGATTATTACACAAAAAGATCGAGCGCTTGTTTTGTTCGGCTCGTTAAAAGTACCGAAAATTCATCCCTTCTGTATTGTTTTATACTTTTTCGGACTTAAGGGATTAGATGACGAAAAAGGATTTTTTGGAGTTTCCTTTACGTCCCTTTTCAGACTCTCTAAAATTGAAAAGGACCGAGTTATCTTTGTTGTTAAACTCGTTAAAACCTAATAGCGACAAACTTGTCCATAACAGACAAGAACGAGTTTCACTATCGCTAGGCTCGTTAAAACATAGCGATGGGTTTGCCCGAAGGGAAAATTATAGAACAAGCATATGTTATCCTCCTCAAGCTTGACAAAAATAAAGAGGTACTGTTCAGTAATGACTGGGGAAAAATTGGGAAGAAAACTTGAAGAAACTTTGTTGGTAGCAAGTCGCTCTTGAACATGACACTTTCACTCCGCATCCAAGTCAGGTTGGGTTGTTCCATTCACTGGTCACATCACCATGGTTCCATCACACCATCCACATTTGGGGTTAATGCTACCAATCCATCATGTCAGTGTCGCCGATATGTTCAAGAGAAGTCGCTTAGAGAATTCACCTGTGTCTCACCCACTGCAATACATTTACGCTCCATTCTTTCATGACCGCCACCCTGAACCTTATATCACCAGATCGTTTTCACCTCCATTAAAATCATTTGCTTTGTTCCGTGTCATTGATGTGGGATTCATTAAGGCCCCCCTATGACAGATCGCTTCTTGTCAACATCAGCTCATTATCCAAGAAGTCGGTCTAGGAACAACCCTTTCAGTACTTTGAAGCTTGCATGCCTCAATGGCAAGTTTCTCACTTCCGGCGACAGGTTTACATCATTGGCCTTCGACTGAAAGATTTTTCGTGGTGTTCGATGCCAAGTCCCTTATTCACACCGCGTGAATTGTACTACAGTACCTTGAGGATCATTATCATTATCGGTGATTCCTCTTGCGCCTGTTAACAGCTTACATCATTGGCTGGTAATCAGGCGATGTCTTTCCATGTTCAACTCCAGAACATCTCTCACATGGATCGACTTGTACTTTGAGTGAATATTGAATGAGATTGAAGACCCTGGATCTAGTTTCATCCATCCGGGCTGCGATATATATTCAAGAAAATAAAGACATCAAATGTACATCATTGCTGCACAGATAATCATCCAATCTAAGGGATGATGGCTCTACCAGAATCATCAGTCTACACTCAGACGATTGTCTGTCTCATGTACATGAAAAATGAATTTATAAAGCTGAGCATGGGAATGCCCACCTCAGCTAGATCATGAAAATATTATGAAGATAATGTATTGTATTGTATCTTATTACACGTCTCCTTCCAGCTTGAAAGAACTTCAGATCCTCATGATAAAGCATTTCACCCGACATCAAAAAGATTAACGACCTCATGCTTTAGGGGGCAACTGTTATAGACATTTTTGGGCACTGCAACCCCAAGCATAAATGTCCATAAAACAAGGGCTCCTAAGTCCCTAAAGGTGTTGTTCCAACCCCTAAAAGAACAAGGTCAACTGATTACAGCATCTCCCAGAAGTTCTCCATGAAAAACCACTCAGAACTGGTCAAAACTAGACCATTTCACTTGCTCCATAGGCAAAGTGCGTTGCATCCCACCTAAATACACACAATAGGTATGTTGCATGTCAAAAAGCCATTCTATGGGGTGCGATGGGCGAGAAGGGACAAATGGCAGGGTCAATCCGCGAGGTGGAGAAGCATGGAATCTTCCAGAAACTTCTCCTGTGACACTTCCTCTCTGAATTTGACCAAGGATGAGTAAGAGATCATCAATCTCCAAGTGGAATCAAGAACTATCAGAGGGGAGACACTAATAAAATCTTAAAAGCTGACTCACCTACCTTGCAGACATCTATATATGGATCCCTCATCCCAGAGATCCAGAGGATGGAATTTTGTATCTTATAAGGAAGTGCTGTTGGTTTATTGGTGCGATATCATAGTGTTGGGTGATCTAAGATTTTCATGAGGTGAATAAGGGCTTCTTGCTGAGAGGATGATGTTGGGTCAGAACATTTGGTTGTAATTCTCTTGGCTCTTTCTTGATTATCAATAAAGCTATTCAAGTTTTCCTCCATACTCTTGTATGATTTATGTTTTATGCATTTGTATGGTTAATATACATCTGATCCTATATTGCTTATGATAATAGATCTATGTTCTCATATAGTGTTATGCTGCTTTGATTCTACAGGTACTCTGTGAAGCTGGGTATACAAGAAAGCAAGTAGCAAAAGACTATCAGAAGAGAGAGGAATCGAGCAAGGAACCAAGCGCAAGACAGAGGTTGGTCTCCTTTATTCTTCTCTCATCTATCTTTCATAAAGGAAAATGAAAGTAGTTTTAAGTTTGTTTGTTTCTAAGGTAGCTACCAGCCTTAGTGGGATTAGTAGTTCTACATAGACACTATTCCTGGTAACACTCACCCTCCATTGCTTCGGTCTCCTTCAACCTAGCCAGTGTTTCCTGTAGAATAGTCTCAACATCCTGTAGAGAGGCCTTTGTGTCCAACATTTTCATTCTCTCCCCCCAAGTGGATGTCTTCGGGCTTCCCCTTTCATAAGTGATAGATGCCTTGGAGGGGGACCTCTCCTTTTGTGTGGTAGGGGTGTCTACAATTGTGATTGGTTCTTTTGATGGAGGCTGGGGTCTGCCAGTCTTAATCCTTACACTCCTTGCCTTAAAATACAGGGGAGGCTCCCTCTTTCGCTTTTCCTTCTGCTTGGGAGATGTGCTTAGGGTGGCCAGCACAGCTGCTGCCTCCCTAGCTAAAATTTCTGGTGATTTTTTCCTCTATTGCTCTGTCTTCGGACTTCCTGTAGAAAGTCCTGTGCTGACTGTTTTCTGTCTTCCTGTAGAAGCAGTTGTCTGGCTTCCTATAGAAACAGTCTGCCGACTTCTTGTAGAATTGGTTTTTACTGATTTGGCTTGCTTGGCTGGGGGTGGCTTCTCTTTGACTTGTGCTGTGGTTGCCTTGGGTGTGCCCTTACTTGTTTGGACTTTTTCAATCCTCTATGCCCGGGTTTGCAACCACTTCTCCCTTGGCGTTTGTGTTTTTACTCCACCCACAGCTTTGGCCTCAGCAGCTTGTCCTTTTTCTTTCTTTTCCTCTTGCTTTTCCTGTTGCTTTACCTGTGGATTTTCCTGTAGTGGTCTGCCCTAGTTTTTCTTACCCTTAGCTTCCTTACCCTTAGTTTTCCTCTTTGCCTCAATATGCTCCTTTTCCTCACTGCTGGATGAAGTGAGTTCTTCGGCCAGAGTCCAAATATCATCATCCTTGGACATATTACAGAAAATCTCCAAGGAGATAGGGACAGTATAAGTATGGAGGGCATCTTCTACTAGGAGCTTGATAAGCCCATGATGAGCTAGCTGGTTTGGTGTCCCCTCCTTCAGTTTTGTGCCACACTCAATCAATGACTATAGGAGGAAGTATGGGATGCTCAATTTTTGTTATGAGGGTAAATCCATCTTATGCCTGAGTTCAGTTAACAAGCAGAAGTGATAACCATACACAATACTGAATCGCCCCTCACAGGTAATATATTTCATAATCTGAAGGCTGACCTCACTCCAAAATGGCTGAAGGATGGCTCTCCGGACCCCATTCTTATCCTCTGAAAACTGTTCTTCCGGTAGGAAGAATTCCTTTTTGGCCTTCTGGCCCAATTTCCTTTCCTCTTTATCCCAGGGTATCGCCAATGGAAAATCAGTGACCCGACTAATGAGTTGTGGGGTGAGTTTCAAGGTCAATCCTTTGAAATTTACAGTGGCCAGTGTTTTTGATTTGGGCTGCAGGGACCTTAGGAAATCCTCTATTATTTCATCATCGTGACTTTGAATTCTATCACACAAGGTCATCCAGTGGGCACGGTAAACAGTTCTACCACCTCAGGAGTTTCCCTCAATTTTCTAGAATCTGAGGGTTCCTTTCTGATAAACCCTCCTAGCATGATGAAAACACTCTGTTTTTGGCTTGAGCTCTGGTTAGAATGGAAATTCTGATATGGTTTCCTCCTTTGATTCTCAGGATAGGATTTCTCAGCTGTTTGTATCTCCCCTTTCACCAATTTCCTGGTTATACCACTGTTGCTGCCCAAAACTCGACTTGTCAAAAGGAAATTAGGCTCTCATAGACATGGTGCAGAGCTTGTTTTTCTATTCCATCCACATAACAGTCACAATTTTTTTTTTATATGTGCACAGGTGAGCCTTACAGCGGTTTATCGTTCATGGAGAGAATTGGTTAATAGGAACCATGGAGGAAAATGTGATGCAGCATCATTTGAAAGAAATTCCATGTATCATATAAGCAAACCACTATTCTTGACCCACAGGCAGACTGGTTTTAATTTTTACCACTTCAAACAAGCTAATTCACCACCTTTTGAAATATCAAGCATGGGAATGGCGTGTTCGAGCCTACCTCTCTTCGAAATTTCCAATTCCAATGCAGAAGATACAGGTTTCTTTGCTCCAAGAGGGTATGCTGTGCTTCCTGTAGAGCTCCTTCTTGTAGAGAGCTTTTCCGGCTTCTGGAGGACGTCACAGTGCTGATGAGCAAGCCTGGGACGCAGGAAGATTTGAATCGGGCCGAGAAACTCGGGCTAACGAACTACAGAGGAGGAGGACGCTCACATTGTTGAAAACCGGTTGTAGGCATAAATGATAGTGGTTAATGTGAGTGCTCTGGCCGAATGATTTTGAAATACGATGCAATTCATGGGACAGGGGGTGAGGTGTCCAGGCCGAGCCGTTAGACAATGTCACGGCCATCATTCCTCGGCATGTCTCTGACCACCAATGTCTATCTCTGCCATTACCCGCCGTCATCCCTATCAGTCCGCCGATTTCACTGCAAATCTGCTGATTTTCCTGTCTGGACACTTCCCACGTGTCGGTTCCACATCCTTCTAGTGGAATTGAGCATAACCGAGCTCGTTCAGATCCCACGAGGCAATTCTACTGGCTGTGGGTGGCCAGTTGACTGGCCATTGCATTCGTTCAATCTGCACCATTCACAGATATGCAGTGTTCATAGTATAGCTTATGCAATTTGATGAAATAAGGTTAGGCACTTACCTGTGTGGCCGTGGACGTGTTTCACAGGTTTCTGGACATGAAACGATGGCTTTTCTCACTGCTGCTTCGTGCATAGGCATTGGAATTACTTCATTCATTGGCTGATGCTGCATGCAGGCTTCGGAATTCGATCCACTGGTAGTGAACGTTGCATGCACGACTCTACCTTTTCTCAGCTGTTGAGGAGGTGATCACGTTCACGCAGAGCTGGTTGCATGCCTCCTGTGTCGATTTCAACTGCTCTTGACTCCATAGTGTGTGCTCGAGAGGGATCAGCTGCTATAGGATTCCTGTAGGATATCCTGTAGCTGCTTCTCCTCCTGGGATGCATGCTGAAACGGGCAAGGCTATAGTCACAGATGAAGGGTCCTATTGAAGCTTTTGACAGGTAGAGTGTGCAAGCTTTTGAACGCTTGATTTGTCCCTTAGGGAAAAAAATTCACTCTGAGGAAAACAGGACTTTTTGCATGACTGTGCAGGAATACGGGACCAAATTGTGGTAATGGCGGTGGAAAGAGATGAAACAGGTGATGGATGGGAAAGAGGGATGGTTGCAGGCCTCACCAACAAACTCCAAGCTTTAAATCCTTCTCCAGAATCGATTTTGGCCTGCCCAAAGGTTCTACAGGATGTTTCCTGTAGAAATGCAGAACTTCCTGTAGAAAGCCCTGAAACTTCCTATAGGAGGTTGAATCTTGACCCAAATGTGTCCAAATCCTAGAAAAAGTGAGTGGCCATGGAGGGAGTGTCTGTGAGGATGTCTGGTAGCTTGGGATGGACCCCTTGTTACAGGGAAAAGTGTCTATATAGAACTGCTCTATCCCACTAAGGTGTGACAGCTGCCTTAGAAACAAACAGAGAAAAGCTACTTTCATTTTTCCTTTATGAATTATAGTTAGAGAGGAACAAGAAGACCAACCTCTGTCTTGCGCTAATCTCCTGATTTGATCCCTCTCTTCCTTGATAGTCTTTCGCTACTTGCTCCCTTGCATGCCCAGCTTAACAAAGTACCTGTAAGATCACAGTAGCATAGAACTATACAAAGACATGGATCTATAATCATAAACAATCTAGGATTAGATGTAAATTGACCATACAAATGCAGCAAATATCAGTGACACAAGAGTATGGAGGAAAACTAGAATAGCTTTTATTGATAAACAAGAAAGAGCCAAGAGGAGTTACAACTAGTTGTTCTGACCCAGCATCAACCTCTCAGTAAGGAAGCCCCTCTTCACCTCATACAAAGCTTAGATCACCCAACAATCTGATGTTTGTCTCAAGAAACCAACAACAATTCCTTACAATATGCCAAATTCCAGCCTCTAAACTCTCGATCTCTGGGATGAGAGATCTATATATAGATATTTGCAGAGGTGTGAGTCAGCTCTGGGTTTTTGATTAGTGTCTTCTCTCTGATAGTTCTTGATGCCATTTGGAGATCTCATTGATCTCTTACTCATCCTTGGGCAATTCTGAGAGGCAAGTGTCCCAGGAGAAGTTTCTGGAAGATTCCATGATCATCCACCTCGAAAACTGTCTCCGCCACTTGTCTTTCCCGTCCATCGCACCCCATAGAAGGGCTTTTTGAAATGCAACACACTTCCCGTGTGTACAAGGTGCAATGCATCACACCCTGGCCATGGAGCAAGTGAAATGATCCAGTTTTGACCAGTTCTGAGCAGTTTTTCATGGAGAACTTCTGGGAGAAGCTGTAATCAGTTGACCTTGTTCCTTTAGGGGTTAGAACAACACTTTTAGGGACTTAGGAGCCCTTGGTTTATGGACATTTCATGCTTGGGGTTGTAGTGCCCAAAAATGTCTATAACAGTTTCCCCCTAAAGCATGAGGTCGTTAATCTTTTGATGTCGGGTGAAATGCTTTATTATGAGGATCCGAAGTTCTTTCAAGCTGGGAGGAGACCTGTAATAAGATACAATACAATACATTATCTTCATAATATTTTCATGATCTAGCTGAGGCGAGTATCCCCATGCTCAGCTTTATCAATTCATTTTCATGTACATAGGACAGACAATCGTCTGAGTGTAGACTGATGATTCTGATAGAGCCATCATCCCTTTGATTGGATGATTATCTGTGCAACAATGATGTACATTTGATGTCTTTATTTCCCTGAATATATATCGTAGCCCGGATGGATGAAACTAGATCCGTGGTCTTCAATCTCATTCGATCTTCACTCGAAGTACAAATCTATCCATGTGAGAGATGTTGTGGTGTCTAACATGGAAAGACATCGCTTGATTACCAGCCAATGATATAAGCTGTTAACAAGCGCGAGAGGAATCACCGATAATGATAATGACCCTCAAGGTACTGCAGTACAATTCACGTGGTGTGAATAAAGGACTTGGTGTCGAACACCATGTAAAATCTTTCGGTCGAAGGTCATTGATGTAAACCTGTCGCCGGAAGTGAGAAACTTGCCATTGAGCCATGCAAGCTTCAAAGTACTGAATGGGGTGTTCCTAGATCAACTTCTTGGATAATGAGCTGATGTCGACAAGAAGTGATCCGTCACAGGAGGGCCTTAATGAATCCCACATCAATGACACGGAACGGAGCAAATGATTTTAATGGATGTGAAAACGATCTGGTGATATAAGGTTCAGGGTGGCGGTCATGAAAGAATGGAGTATAAATGTATTGTAGTGGGTGAGACACAGGTGAATTCTCTGAATGACTTCTCTTGAACATATCGGCGACACTGACGTGATGGATTGGTAGCATTAACCCCAAATGTGGATGGTATGATGGGACCATGGTGATGTGACCGGTGAATGAAACAACCCAACCCGACTTGGATTCGGAGTGAAAGTGTCATGTTCAAGAGCGACTTGCTACCAACAAAGTTTCTTCAAGTTTTCTTCCCAATTTTTCCCCAGTCATTGCTGACCAGTACCTCTTTATTTTTATCAAGCTTGAGGAGGATAACATATGCTTGTTCTATAATTTTCCGTTCGGGCAATCCCATCGCTATGTTTTAACGAGCCTAGCGATAGTGAAACTCGTTCTCGTCTATATACAAGTTTTTCGCTATTAAAATTTTAACGAGTTTAACGACAAAGATAACTTGGTCCTTTTCAATTTTAGAGAGTTTGAAAAGGAACGCAAAAGAAACTCCAAAATTCCTTTTTCGTCATCTAATCCCTTAAGTCCGAAAAAATATAAAACAATACAGAAGGGATGAATTTTCGATACTTTTAACGAGCCGAACAAAACAAGCGCTCGATCTTTTTGTGTAATAATCCCTCAGGTCCAAAAAGATTAAAATTTAGAGGAGGGATAGCACTTCCGGTCCCTTTAATGAGCCGAAGAGGCCAATGGCTTGGTAATCTTTTCATATTTTACGAGTCATTTGAAAAGAGCTTAAAGGAGACTCGTCTTTTGAGGAACGAGTGATAAAATTGGGTAGCAACTGATTCCAGGTAAGGTTTGGAATTTTCCAATCACGGCAGTGTTACAAGGATGGCTAGTGAGATCACTCTTCGCAGCTGTTCCTCAAAATGGGTAAACAATCAAATGGAGGTGAATGATTGGCCAATGCAAAAGTGGAGGTGACGGTGCAAACACGACCAAGGCTTTAAAGGCTGAAGTATTACATTCACGATGGTTATTTATAGGAAATCGGTTCATTTTTTAATGAGCTTAAACTCTGGAGGAACATGTGCTCATTGCTTATGTTTATTTTTTAACGAGCATGAAGTCCGCGCTAAAACTGCTCGATGCGGGTTTATTTTTTAACGAGCTTGAACCCTGCGGTAACACTGCTCGTGGCGGGTTTATTTTTTAACGAGCTTGAACCCTGCGGTAACACTGCTCGTGATAAGTTTGCATGCCCCCAGCATAATAACGCAAATCGAGGTGCATGCCCTGTTACAGGGAAAAGTGTCTATTTAGAACTGCTTTATCCCACTAAGGTGTGACAGCTGCCTTAGAAACAAATAGAGAAAAAACTACTTTTGTATTTCCTTTATGAACTATAGATAGAGAGGAATAGAAAGAACCAACCTGTGTCTTGCGCTAATCCTTTGATCCAATCCCTCTCTTCTTTGATAGTCTCCAGCTACCTGCTCCCTTACTTGCCCAGCTTCACAAAGTACCTGTAAGATCACAGAAGAAGAACACTATACAAAGACATGGATCTATATTCATAAACAACTTAGGATCAGATTTAAGTTAACCATACAAATGTAACAAGCATCAATGATACAAAAGCATGGAGGAAACACTCAAATAGTTTTTATTGATAAACAAGAAAAGATCCAGGAGGAGTTACAACCAGTGGTTCCTGACCCAGCATCAACCTCCCAGCAAAGAAGCCCCTCTTCACCTCAAACAAAGCATAGATCACCCAATACTCTGATGTTTGTCTCAAAAACCAACAACAATTCCTTACAATATGCAAAATTCCAGCCTCTGGATCTCTGAGATGAGGGATCCATATATAGATAAGTGTAAGGAGGATGAGTCAGCTTGTGATTTGATTAGTGTCTTCTCTCTGTCATTTCTTGCTTCCACTTGGAGACTGAAGGCCTCTTACTCATCCTTGGTCGAATTCAGTGAGGCAAGTGTCACAGGAGAAGATTCTGGAAGCTTCCATTGTCTCTCCACCTCGCGGAATGACACTGCCATTTGTCATTTCTCGCCCATCGCACCCCATAGAAGGGAATTTTGAAATGCAACGCACCCTCATAGTGTAATTAGGTGCAATGCAACGCACCTAGCCAGTGGAGCAGCTGAAATGATCATGTTTTGACTTATTTTGAGCAGTTTCTGGTGGAGAACTTCTAGGAGAAGCTGTAATTTGTTGACCTTGTTCCTTTAGGGGTTAGAACAACACTTTTAGGGACTTAGGAGCCCTTGGTTTATGGACATTTCATGCTTGGAGTTGTAAGGCACAAAAATGTCTATAACAGTTGCCCCCTAAAGTATGAGGCCGTTAACCTTTTGGTGTCGGGTGAAATGCTTTATTATGAGGATCCGAAGTTCTTTCAATGCTGGGAGGAGACCTGTAATAAGATACAATACAATACATTATCTTCATACTATTTTCATGATCTAGCTGAGGCAGGCATTCCCATGCTCAGCTTTATAAATTCATTTTTATGTACATAGGACAGACAATCGTCTGAGTGTAGACTGATGATTCTGATAGAGCCATCATCCTTTTGGTAGGATGATTATCTGTGCTGCAATGCTGTACATTTGATGTCTTTATTTCCCTGAATATATATCGCAGCCCGGATGGATGAAACTAGATCTGGGGTCTTCAATCTCGTCCGATCTTTACTCAAAGTACAAGTCGATCCATGTGAGAAATGTTTTGAAGTCGAACATGGAAAGACATCGCTTGATTACCAGTCAATGATGTAAACTGTTAACAAGCGCGAGAGGAATCACCGATAATGATAATGATCCTCAAGGTACTGCAGTACAATCCACGTGGTGTGAATAAAGGACTTGGCGTCGAACACCACGCAAATTCTTTCGGTCGAAGGCCATTGATGTAAACCTGTCGCCAGAAGTGAGAAACTTGCCATTAAGGCATGCAAGCTTCAAAGTACTGAATGGGGTGTTCCTAGATCAACTTCTTGGATAATGAGCTGATGTCGACAAGAAGTGATCCGTCATAGGAGGGCCTTAATGAATCCCACATCAATGACACGGAACGGAGCAAATGATTTTGATGGAGGTGAAAACGATCTGATGATATACGGTTCAGGGTGGCGGTCATGAAAGAATGGAGTATAATGTATGGTAGTGGGTGAGACACAGGTGGCTTCTTTGGATGACTTCTCTTGAACATGTCGGCGACATTGATGTGATGGATTGGTAGCATTAACCCCAAATGTGGATGGTATGGCGTGACCATGGCGATGTGACTGGTGAATGAAACAACCCAACCCGACTCGGACACGGAGTGGAAGTGTCATGTTCAAGAGCAACTTGCTACCAATAAAGATTCTTTGAGTTTTCTTCCCAATATTTCCCCAGTCATTGCTGACCAGTACCTCTTTATTTTTGTCAAGCTTGAGGAGGATAACATATGCTTGTTCTATAATTTTCCCTTCGGGCAAACCCATCGCTATGTTTTAACGAGCCTAGCGATAGTGAAACTCGTTCTCGTCTAAAGACAAGTTTGTCGCTATTAATCTTTTTAACGAGTTTAACGACAAAGATAACTCGGTCCTTTTCAATTTTAGAGAGTTTGAAAAGGAACGTAAAGGTAACTCCAAAATTCCTTTTTCTTCATCTAATCCCATAAGTCCGAAAAGGTATAAAACAATACAGAAGGGATGAATTTTCGATAGTTTTAACAAGCCGAACAAAACAAGCTCGATCTTTTTGTGCAATAATCCCTCAGGTCCAAAAAGATTAAAATTTAGATGAGGGATAGCACTTCCTGTCCCTTTAACGAGCTGGAAGGCCAAGGACTCGGCAATCTTTTCATATTTTATGAGTCAGTTGAAAAGAGCTTAAAGGAGACTCGTCTTTTGAGGAATGAGTGATAAAACGGGTAGCAGCTGATTCCAGGTAAGGTTTGGAATTTTCCAATCATGGCAGTGTCACAAGGATGGCTAGTGAAATCACTCTTCGCAGCTGTTCCTCAAAATGGGTAAACAATCAAATGGAGGTGAACGATCGACCAATGAAAAAGTGGAGGTGACGGTGCAAACACGACCAAGGCTTTAATGGCTGAAGTACTACATTCACGGTGGTTATTTACCGGGGAATAGTTCATTTTTTAACGAGCTTAAACGTGGGTGGAAACATTTGCTCATGTCTTATGTTTATTTTTTAACGAGCTTGAACTATGTGCTAAAACTGCTCGATTAATCCAGTCTTGTGATAAGAATGTCTCATATAAAAACATCAACTTTTAGAGTTTTGCCCCACATCCTTTCTTTATGCAAGTTAGGAAACGACCAATCCAAAAAACAGATAAATGATCGCTCTTTGCTTGTACTCCAAAAGGTTTGCATGCCCCCAGGTATAAAATAGAGTTTCAAGGTTACCCCTACTTCTTTCCATTAAAACATTTGTTTTACCGAGAGAGGCCTACCTCTTACAGGTTACCCAAAGATTGTTCTATTCACAACACAAACAAAACACTTCTCTGGCGATGTCTACCGAGATAAACAAAGGTGAGTGAAGGAGGCTACTCCACTCACATAACTTTGACAAGAGAATCTTGTTCTAGAATAACCCCCTCTTCCAATCACGGACAGGAGTACAGACTAGTCATATTCTCTCGTGGAAACCTACCCTATACCCAGAGTTTTCCTGCCGAAGCAGACCAGGGTGCATGCCCCCTGGGTTTCAGTCATATCCCTCCGAATCACTCGCGCTCATCGGGAGGACGGACTGGAGATTGAGACATTTCTTGCGCGAAAAGACCATTCAGGGATGGTATATGACTATTTGATATGTGTGATCCGGGAAATGAAAGCTGGTCCACGAGCTTGACCACTCTTCCTTCGTGTGGAAAACACATCACTCTAAAGAGTGATGAGACAATGGCTCTCATGCAATAAATATAGTCTCGTCGAAGGAGTAGATTGTAATCTAGGGGTCCTTGAACTACCATTATGTTCATGTGAACGGTTTTCCCTCTCAGTGTTATGGGTACATCGGGAAGGATCCCTAACGGTTGACTGGTTCCTTTATCAAAGCCTGTCAGATTTCTCATCTCAGGCAAAAGCGGTGGCGAACCAAGCGCTTTCCAAGCAGTTGATGAAAGGATACTCATAGAAGCCCCCTCATCTATGATGGTACCAGCCATAACCATTCTATATATTTGAACAATAATTCAGAATGGTAAACTAGCTGGTAAACGGGGTTTGCCTAGTTGATTCCAGTCAAAGGAGACAACTAGGTTGCTTGGTGGTGGGACTGTTACACTAAAAAATGTCACCTTGACTACTTACAGTTAGTATGGCTCAAATCAACAGTCATGCTACCCTCTTAGGCAAGTCTCATGCCTCTGTTATCCATCTCAAACTCAAAGAAGAGAGAAAGTCTTGTAAAAATCATGTTTATCTCTGGGGTCGCAGGTTCTCTCTAGTCTTACCTGCGGGGACGCGGACCATGTTCACAAAATCTGCGTCCATGGACGCTCTGTATGTTAAGGGACAGGTGCGTCCCTCTGTAAAAGGCAAAATGCGCGAGTTTTATCTTGAAAAAGTTACTTGTGGTTACTTCTAGAACATTCTAGAGGTCGGTTTGATGAAATGGATGCGCCTCCAGTTGGTTCATGTATCTCTATTAAGGGGGAACTTATCCCATCAATAAGGGAGCTATCCCACCCATAGAGGGGGATGATCCCATTGATAGTGGACCTGAATAACCTCTTTACAGCACTATAAATAAAGGCATTGAGCCAAAAGGAGAGGAGGTTGGAGCTATACATTTTCTTTGGGTAAATGCTGCAGGATTTAGGTCTTCCATTAGAGCCTTTGTAAGGAGAGATTGTCTTTACTTGATTCTACTTGGAAGAGGGTGAGCTTTGTCAAAGTAGAGGAAAACCCTTGATGGACCCTGGGAGGAACTTGCACAACACCAAGGCCAGGTTGTAAGAGTTTCTTTGTTTCGTTATTAATACAAACTGGTTTATTTTTCTCAATAGCTTGTGTTAATGAGTTATTACATGTGTTCCTTGGTCTGCATGTTGAATATATGTTTTATTATATGAAATGCAAGTGCTTGTTAATTGTTTGATTGTTTGTGGTTGCAGGAATTGACTTGAAGGAGGAGCTCATCCGGATCGTCAAGAACGGACTTCAACAACAGCGTTTTGGAATAAGGTAAGCCTAAACACTTGTAGTTTTCATGTTGTAAAAGGTGTATTTAGAGAAAGATCACTCCATTTTGTCTTGTTTGTCATTAGAATGTCTTAGACTTCTAGGAAGGTCAGTCGTGTCCGCACCCTTGACAGATTCCGTGTGACAAATTGGCGACTCCACTGGGGAATCCATTAATGAGAGAGTCTTTTCCTTTATATGAACTTTGCTTTGAGAAAATCATTTTTATTTTCTGGTTTTTGACTGTGAGAATTAGTATTTGGGTGGCTTAGCTTTAGATTTAGTTAGATTTGGTTTTTCTTCATTTTTCCAGACGGACGCACCCTCTTAGTACTGCACAGTGCGTCTTTGGACGCGCTGTTGCCGTCTGCACAGAGCAGGGCCGCACCTGTTACAACGGGTTGCCTGCGTCTTCCTGTAAAACTTAAGAAAATTCCATTTTTGCTTTAAATTGCTTTTAGATTTTGTTTTTCCTTAGTATTTTCTGCCCAGATCCTTTAGTACCCTGTCAAGAATTTTCACCTGAACTAGTTTTGTGAGCTTTGAGTGTTTTAGTGGTTTTCAACGAAGTTTCGACCTAGGGTTTGATTTTTGGAAAGGCTTTGTAGTGACTTTGATAGTAGAAAGTTGTCCAGCCTTAGATCTCTCTGGTTAGTCAACCTTCTTAGAAGTCGGGCCTGTCGTAAAGTCTCCTTTTGTGAGCAACTTGCCATTTGAGTTGTTTTGGGTCAAATTTCGAATTACTTGTTTATAAAGTATTGATTTCCATTTTACAAAAAGGACAAAAAGATTAGAATTTTGTTTTGGCTAGTTTTTGATTCTGCAATAAGCTAGTCCTTGATTTGATTGTGATCAAGTAAAACACCTTAGAAATAATCATTGTTAGTTTTGGCCTCGTTAAGATTGCTTAGAGTAAATTTGCTTTTAGTTTGCTTATGAGTGCATTTTCATAGATTTTAAGAGTTGTTAAGATTGATTTTTGGTTATATTAGATTTACTTGCTTTATTAAAAGAAAAATACAAAAACATCTTCTTAAAAAGTCTTGTTTCAAGTAGCTTTTTGTTTTCAAAAGAAGAAAAGAGTTTTTTCGTGCATGTAAAGAGAAGTTATGTTTTTATGCTTGGAAAAGACAAACGAATTATTTCTTTGATTGTCTTCAATTAAGAAGTTGCTTTTACAAAGATTGCATTCTCTCAACTTTTTAGTTAAGCAATTCATCGAAAAAGTAAAGTAGTGGATAAATCATTCTAGGTGCATTTTGTAGTGGTTTCGAGTCGAGTCAACACACCACTAGTTTCACTTCCATCACCTTTTGACTTAAGAAACAACCTTAAAAGTAACGCTTAAATTAAAATCAATCTAGTAAATCTTTATTTTTCTAGGGCTCTGAAGCACCAACATAGCTTAGGCTAGGGTCTTGGAGTAGGTGAGTACTTAACTCTCCAAGACTACAAAACCAAACAGATAGTCTATCTTGAGTAGAACAAATCCAATTGTTTCAGTTACATTCTGGGAAAGCTCCTCTTAAAGGAGAAACACGAGCTCGTGTCCGAACCAGTGAGGGGATCATTCCTCCCTCGTTGGGAACGACGCCAGGCAGTACGTATTACAAACGGTAAACCTCGGATTAACCATTGTCGAGGAGCCAGGGGTCACTTATCGGTAAACCTTGGATTGTTGTCAAGGAGCCGGTAAGGGGATTGGAGCTTGCTACTCTGCCCTTGCGTGCTGTCGGAGTTTAGACTGTTCCCCCAGGTGTAATTGTTGTGATTGGTAACCTTAGTGGCCATAATATCTAGGATTCTACCCAAGGTGACGGTGGAGGGAAGGTCCCACTGTACCTGGAGCAGACGTCGGTTATACTCACTTGGATTTTCTGGGGGGTTCGCTTCACTTCGAGACGGTTAAAGTGGAGGAACTTGGTCCAGTCTATTCATTAAGCAGGTTGCCGGGGTAACTGTTCCACCCACTATTTCTGTACTGAATCCTGCGAGGTTGGGCCTCATCACCAACTAGCGTTTTTGGTCCGGAAGACTACTGTTTGTGTGTGGTTTGACGCTCTAGATTATTTAGGCGTGTGCTTCAAATTTGATTTCTTCTTTAGAAGACTTTAGGTGGTTTGATTTGAAATTTTTACTTTGTTTTCGTGTGTTGTAGTTAAAATCTTTAATTGTGGCGGAATTACCGATACAGTCCCGTAGACTTCGGGGCAAGTCTCCTGAGATTGTTACCGGAATAGATTTGTTAAGAAAACTCCGTAAATCGCGGGGTGAATCTCCTGAAGACATTCCGGGTCATTTAGAAGGGTTAAAGGTCCTTGTAACTCCTCCTAGTGGCAGTAGAGTAGGATCACCTGAAGAAGGAGAATCTTCCTTGGTAGTCCATCCAGATTAGAAACAGGTTACAATCCCGAAGCTGTTACAGTTTCCGAGCTTGCTGGTAGTTTTTCATCTGCCAGTGAAACAGGCGAAGAACCTGAAATTTCAGAACCTGTTACTCCAACTCCTAGTGTTCCTGATTCACCAAGAATAGAAAGAATTATCACCGAAAATCTTCCTGTTGGATTAATTGCTATAGAAGAACTTGTTCCAGAGGAAGAAATAGGCGTTTCTGATTCTGAAGATCTAATTACCCTTGATCTAAGGGAGCGTGAATCCATCTTTTACAGTCCTCCTAGAAGTGAATCTTGGTACCTTGCATTAACCAATTTTTTAGACAACTCAGTAGGTTTTTCTACACCTCGTACTCCGGTTCCACCTAGAGGAATTCATTCTCCTGTAAATATGTCTGGTCAGTCATCTGTGTTTTCACAAAGTCCTGAATCATTTTTACATGGCGGTCCTTCTGTTCCTACTGGGTATCAATCACTTTCTGGTACCTTTGCGGGAGCATCTCCTCAACCCATTGATCATGGGTTATTAGTTGGAAACAGTGGTAATGTACCATTGAGTATAGGTGAAGTTTATATGATGTCAGGTTCAACTCCCATTAACCAACCTCAAGGTGGCCAATTACCGCCTGGGGGGCAACCTTCGTTAATGCCTGGGGGGCAACCTCAAGGTACTTCATTCGTGACTGGGGGGCAACCTCAAGGGTATCAACCCCAGCCTCAATATGTACCCCAAAGTCAACCTCAGTATCAGTATCAACCTCAAGGATGGCAACCTCAAGGATGGCAACCCCAAGGGTATCAACCCCAAGGGTATCAACCTCAAGGATACCAACCTCAAGGTCAAGGTCAACCCCAGTATTCGTATTTACCTCAAGGTTATCAACCTACGGGTCAATACCCTGGTCAAGGTTATCAACCACCTCAAGGGCAATCATATGGGACTACACCTTACAGTTATCAACCCTATCCTCAATACGGCTATGGATCTCAGTATCCTCAACCTGTTACGAGTCAATACCCTGGAATGTTAACATGGGATCCGTCACAAGGTCAACAGATGTCGCAACCAAGTATACAGTCGGTACCTCAAGCAGGACAACCTGCAGTTCCTGGTCCACCCCAGCAACCGCAACCTGTCCAGTCAAGTGTTCAGACCCCTGTAACTTCCGTAGTTACTCAGCCGCCAATTGCACCTAGTACTCCTCCTCACACGGCTGCAGCAACTACCGCTTCATCTACCATGCTTACTTCTGGAGTATCGGCAGCTCCGGTTTCTACTGTCCCTGTAACCGCTCCTCAGACATCTGTACCGTTGTCTGGACCCACGGTTCAAACCACAGTCCAGATGCCTGCAGGCCAACCTGGTACAAGTACGGTTGTTACTACTCAACCTCAATTTGTTCAACCTCCGTACCAGGGACAGTATCAACCTGGGCAAGCTGCCCAACAACCGGTTTACCAGTATCAACCGTATCCTGGGTACACTTATCAACCACCTCAGCAACCCCAGTACGGTCCGGTTAATCCTGGTTTTCCAGGAGGATATAATATCCCAAATGCGACTCCTGTTCCTAGTTATCCTGGATATCCTCCTCCTGGGGCTGGTATTGTGACTCAGAGTTTTAGAGATCCTAACCGGCAGTTACCATTTATTGCGACTTTAGATTTACCCGACTTGACGCGCCTAACGAACGATCCAATTCAATATCTTCCGTTCTGGCCGCCAATGCCAAATAAGTTGCCCAGCGATATACCCAAGTTCGAAGGTAAGTCTGGAGAGGATCCGTCTAATCACGTGATGACTTACCACCTCTGGTGTGCATCAAATTCCATCTCAGATGATTCCATCCGCTTACGTCTTTTCCAGCGTACACTCATTGGTCTCGCAGCCAAGTGGTACATTGAGTTGCCACGGGCTTCTTTTTACAACTTTAGCCAGTTAGCTACTTCATTCTTAACTCATTTTCAGTTACCAGTCAGATACGATAATGGTACAGAGTTATTAACTTCGCTAAAACAATCGACATCCACGTACATTTCTGATCACATCCATGAGTGGAGACGTCGAAGAAGATTAGTGAAAGTTTTTATCCCGGACCAAATCTTAGCTGAATGGTTTGTCAAATCATTATTACCAAGAATTACTGAAGATGTAGCTAAGGCCGGAGTAGTTACTGAGGAGCAAGTCATTGCTCAGGCACAATACCTTGACTTAGTTTACACTCAGTCGGGTACGTTACATGAGAAAATTCCGGATCTTCCAAAGTCAAACCAAATCGCTGCTGCTCCTTCGGGATCTCATGCCGCTGATGGTATGATCGGTATCGTGACTACGAAGAGTAAGAAGAAGTCTTCCAAGACCTCCAATACTCCAATTATCACTTTGCCTGATTCTCCGACAGGAGAGTCTTCTCCTCCTGAACTTACCGCCGACATTCACGCTGTAGAGTCATCTACGGCCAAATCCAAAAACGGTGGAAAGAAGAAAGGAAAGAAGAAGGCTAAAGCAGACAAGGCTCCAAAGGAGAAAACGGAAAAGTCGGAAACCAATGACGAAAAGCGCAAACCTCGTTATCCTTGTCTTATTTGTGAAGAAGATCATTTTACGAGAGACTGCCCTCATCGGGCCGAGGTAGTGAAAATAGTCAAAGGTTCTCCGACTCCTGCTGTGTTAAAAAATCCATTTCCAGAGCAGGAGAATAAGATGATAGGTTCTTCTTCGAATGCCAGTGAAGAACCCATTTTGATGATGTCTCATGTCAGGATTGCGACTCGATCGCAAGATTATGGTAGTAAGGCTCCTGTTGATGGTAAAGAAGCAGAATCTTCTCACTCTAACCCATCAACCTCAGCTCCTGGTTCCGATCCACTACAGATCGAAAAACCTAACCCAGACTTAGTGATTAAGCCGCCCGCCAAGGGTGTACTTCGAAGGTCTGCTTTCAATCCACATGCGAGAGCAGCCCAGAATTACAACATTGTTGAAGACTTAGCTGTTTCACCTTCAGCAATGTCGGCACTCGAAGTGCTGCAATCATGTCCAGCGCAACGAAAATTGCTTTTGTCGGCTATTGGAGCTGTCGATGTTCAGGACCCGAACCTAATGATCTTTGATCTAGAAAGTAGTACACCACGTCTCCCCCATCAAATGGCTTTCCAAATTCCAGTGATAGTCAAAAACAGGCCTATTCATCGGACTGTGATTGATGAGGGAGCTTCTACGTGTATTATGTCGATTCAATGTTGGAGATCGCTTGGTTCTCCTTCGTTGAACCAATCCCCCACCATCCTTAAGGCCTTTGATGGCCGTGGGTTCCGTCCGTTTGGTATTCTACAAGAATTGCCTATAGGGGTCGAAGGTAAAACCGTTAGTCTGGATGTGGAAGTGGTTGATGCCCCTCTAGACTACAACCTTCTTTTGGGTCGAAGTTGGTCATATGCTATGACAGCGGTCGTTTCATCGGTCTTCAGAGTCATTAAGTTTCCACATAACGGTAAGATCGTGACTATTGATCAGCTGACATACTTTTCATCCGACCCAACCTCTTTAGAAACTATCCAGCATGTTGGTAAAACGACAATCCCTTATAGGGACATTGGTGTAGGTTTAGTTAAGGATTCCGGTTTACTGGGAACTTTTCCTCTCCCTCCACTCAATGCAGACCCTTCGTTCGCAACAATTCATATGATCACGTCAGAAAACATTATTTATGATGATCCTTGGTATGTTCCCTCTGACTCTGAGCTAGACTCACTCGGTGATGTTATGCCGTTGAGTCCGTATGAGATTGCTTATGAAGCTCTTATGTCTTTTACCGACTTTCATTCAACCGACCAAATGAATGTGGTCAGTGAAGAGTCACTTTTCACCTCACCCTTAGAACGGATAACGTTTCCCGAAGAAGTGTCATCTGACGAACAACTTCGCGAAATCCTAAGTGTAGATGATCTACCATGGGAAGATCTCCATCACAGATCTTCGTTTTTACCTAAGGATGATGCATTTGAAAATGATTTTTCATCTATCTTTACCGCTGAATATGTCAAAGACGCTCAGGATCCAACGAAACATTCTGATTCAGAGCTGAATTTAGGGAATATTTCTCGTACTATTCCCATTGATATTTCAGTGAAGCCCGGAATCGAGGAGAACATTCATATAGGTGCCGCATGTACTGAAACAGAAATCCAAACTTACAAGGCCCTATTCCAAGAATTCCGCGACGTGTTTGCCTGGTCTTACGAGGAAATGCCGGGAATTGATCCTGCCATTGTTGTTCATGAAATCAAAACCTACCCGGATGCTAAACCCATTCGGCAACGGTTGCGTCAGATTCACCCTCGAAAAGCGGCTGCGATTAAAGCAGAAGTCGAAAAGCTGTTGAAAGCAGGTTTCATTTATCCGATCCCGTTAACGGATTGGGTATCGAATATTGTTCCCGTCAATAAAAAACAAGGAACAATAAGAATCTGTATCGATTATAGGGATATCAATCGAGCTTGTCCAAAAGACAACTATCCTACGCCTTATATCGATCAAATAATTGATGATTGTGCCGGAAGTGAGATGTTTTCCTTCATGGATGGTTTCTCAGGCTATAATCAAATCAATATTCTACCTGCCGATCAACCAAAAACGGCATTCATTTGTCCATGGGGGACATTTGCTTATTGCAAATTACCTTTTGGACTTAAGAATGCCGGCGCTACTTTTCAACGGGCGATGTCTTATGCATTTCATGACATCAAGCACATTGTGCAACCCTATCTCGATGATTTGCCTGCTCATTCTTTACAACGAGCTGATCACCTTGTCCACCTACGAGCAATCTTTATGAGGTGTAGGCATTATCGAATTCGGTTGAATCCCCACAAGTGTGTTTTCTGTATAGAAACAGGTCGATTGCTGGGATTTGTTGTTTCAAAAGCCGGCATTCGCGTCGATCCCTCGAAAGTCGAGGCTATCATCAAATTGCCTCCTCCTTCGAGTTTGCGCCAACTCCAAAGTTTGCAAGGGAAAGCGAACTTTTTACGCCGATTCATCCCAAACTACGCCGAGGTCACTAAAGGTTTTACACGGTTGTTGAAACAGAACGCACAATTCTTTTGGGACGAGATTGCCCAACAATCTTTTGATGCACTGAAACACGCGTTGACCCATGCACCGTTATTGCATCCTCCCAACTACAACCAGGACTACTTCTTATACCTCGCAGCTTCGCATTCCACCATTGGAATGGTGTTAGTTCAAGAAGATGAATTCAAAGCAGAGCATGTGATATATTATCTTAGTAGAACCTTAAATCCCACTGAGTTAAAATATTCGCATGTGGAGAAATTGGCCCTGGCAGCCGTTCAAGCTGTCCAGCGTTTTCGTCACTACATTCTTCTCCGCAAGACTACAGTTATTTCGGATTGCAACCCTATGATTTATATTTTGACAAAACAACTGCTAGGGGGCAAGTACTCTAAATGGATTGTTATCCTGCAAGAGTTCGACTTGGAGTTCGAGAAGTCCAAGTCTAAGAAATCTTTAGTTTTTGCGGAATTAATGTGTGATTTCCCGAGTGCTGACACAGAGACTGTGGCAGAGGAGTCCATTGTGGACGAATCTTTGTTTCTTATTAGCACTTTAGATCCGTGGTATGGGGATATAATCATCTATCTCCAAACCCAAACCTTTCGGCCTGAAGCTTCCAAGGAAGACCGTCGAAAAATTCGGTTTCGATCCCAGCAATACAGAATTATTGGAGATACACTTTATCGCCGGGGGGCAGACTTAGTTTTTCGACGTTGTTTAACTCACGAAGAGGCTGAGAGAGTTTTGAATGATTGTCACTCTGGAGCATGTGGCGGTCATATGTCTGGGTATGCCACAGCTCAGAAGGTGTTGCGCGCTGGCTATTTCTGGCCGTCTATGTTTAAAGATTGTATCCTTGCTGTCAGAACATGCCACAACTGTCAAGTATTTGATCGAAAGATGCGCGCTCCACCTGCTCCTCTCCACCCTATAATTGCCGCTGGTCCATTCGCCAAATGGGGCATTGACTTTATTACTTGTAACCCTCACTCGGCCGGGGGGCATGCGTATATCATCCTCGCGGTTGATTATTTTACAAAATGGGCCGAGGCGATGCCTACATTCGACGCAAGCGGCAAGACAGCTGCAGTTTTCGTATTCAATCATATCATAACTAGGTTTGGTGTCCCACAAGCAATCATTACTGACCATGGGAGCCATTTTCGAAATGTCATGATGACTGAGCTTACAAGCCAGCTTGGTTTGCGCCACGATAGCTCTACTCCTTATTATCCGCAAGCCAACGGTTTGGTTGAGTCAATCAACAAAGTTCTAGTCATCATGATTCGACGGATCATTGGTATCCATCGAACGAATTGGCATAACATGTTATTTTCGGCGCTATGGGCATATCGAACTTCAGTGAAAAATTCAACAGGTTTCACCCCTTTCCAGCTAGTTTATGGCTTAGAAGCTGTGTTACCTATTGAATGCGAAATCCCATCACTTCAAATGGCTGTCGAATTACTTCCAGCTACTTCCGAAGAGGAGAAACGGTTATTATACTTGGCTAAATTAGATGAGACTCGACGTGACGCTACTTTAGCTATCGAGACTCACGCGAAACGAATGAAAGCTCAGTACGATAAAAATGTAACCCCTCGAAGTTTTTCGGAAGGAGACCTAGTACTATTATATGATCAAGCTAACGATAAGCTAGGTGCCGGAAAGTTCGTTCCCATGTGGCATGGGCCCTACATTGTAAAGCGAAAGCTAGCAAAAGGGGCTTATGAGTTAGTTGATTTTGATGGGGACTCTTTGGGTAAACCCAGAAATGGACTTTACCTAAAGAGGTATTATGCTTAAAATGATGGGTATGGAGAAATTTTTAGATAGGTTAGATTTTCTTTCTAGCTAGCAAGTGTGTTAGTTTAGTCAGTGTGCTTAGCTTAGCAAGTGTGGTTTTTCGTCATTATTTTGGCTCATCTTGGTTTTACTCTTGATATTGTAGATGTCGACGCCTCTCCAAACATACATTGGATTTGCTGATGGTGCTTGTCGTAGTACACGGAATATCTCTTCCGCAGCTTGGGTTATCTATTCGCCCTCTGACGAGTTAGTTTCTATGCATGGGGTAAGCCTCGGTCAAACAACGAATAACATTGCAGAATACAGTGCAGTGGTTGAATTATTATCCGAATCTATTTCATTTGGAATTCGACGTTTGATAGTGAGGTTAGATTCTGAACTTGTTGTATTACAGCTTAATAGAGTTTATGCCATTAGAAATCCTGTGTTATTAAGGTTGTTTTTGAGAGTGCGTCTCTTGGAACGTGAATTTGATTACATTGAATATCAACATATTCCAAGGTCTTTGAATACATTAGCAGATGCAA
Source organism: Pinus tabuliformis (assembly GCA_031772625.1). Lineage (NCBI taxonomy): Eukaryota > Viridiplantae > Streptophyta > Pinopsida > Pinales > Pinaceae > Pinus > Pinus tabuliformis. Next base: position 1,251,395,128 of record CM062809.1, read on the forward strand.
TTGCTTCTCAAATGTTGGACAGACATTTACGATAATCATGCAAGTAAATTTAAAAACATTTCATCACATATGTTAAACAAGATAAGCCGGTAATAGTGATATATATAGATAGAAGTGTGTCAAAAAATATATACATCGTCTTCGATCATAGGTTTAAAACACCTTATGATCGGCAAAATGATAGTACAAAAAATCAAAATGTCACATGTGACTACAAAAGTGACTAGTCAATCACTGGTGGTGCTCTCTGTACGACACCACTGCGCGGGCTACCTTACGCAAAAAACTCCTAAACGGTCCAGGGACCGCGACTACGAAGCGCTGAAGCCTCATAGGAATATCGTCCATAGTAGTCTCAGGTATATCTGCCGTGAGACGCTCTAGATCATGCTCCAAATCAGCTAGTACTTCTGCTGTCGCATCCTGTGGGGCCGGTACCGGTGCAGCTGGATGTAGTCTATCATAAGGCCGGAGGTTGGCTGGACGCTGTGGGCCAACATCTGCATTTTGAAAGATTTACTATTAGTTTTGAGACGATATATATAAAAAATACAAAAAATACATAACTAGAAAACTTGTGAAAATAAAAAGTACCTCTGTCGTCCCATTGTTCTCCCTGTGGAAGAACCATGTCCGGATCACCTCTGAAATCCATTCCGGCATACGGAAAATCCTGTATCACAAAAAGCTGGCCCTCTAACCAGTCAAAATAACTATCTGAGAATCGAACTACTGTCGCGCCCTCGTCAGGATGCCGGGCCATCACCGCAACCCATCGTATCAGCTTTGGCTGCTGGGGACCCAAGATATCAACAGTGAGTTGCTGAGGGATCAGCATTGGAATTCTCTCCAAGGCAAAGCTCACGACTATAGGCCCATATCCAAAAGTCTTTAGTCGTCCGTTCCTTGCCTTGGTCAGTTGGCTCTTCATATGAGCCGACACAGCTTCACACCAGTTGAAAATGGTGCCTCGGTAACAGTCAATTGCCATCCGCATTTGGGATCCGGAAGCAATGTGTAAAGCGGCCGCGCCGCAAATTCTGGTAACCGTGAACGCTATGACTTTGAGTTCCGGCAGAGTGATGTGTTTTATCTCTATGCCTTTTGAATGGTGGGCCCCAGGTGTGCACCAAGTCTCGCGGAGACTATCAAGGGATTGGCCACCCGGCCTAGTCCCCGCAAGACTGAGTTGCTCACCTCTGTTTGGCAAGCCAGTGAGAAAGTATACATCCGAGGGCTCTATCTCGAGCTGGTGCCCTCCTATGTAAAAGCATTGTTCTTGTACGTTCCATCGCTCAACCAGCCATTCTAAGAATCTTACCTGGCCCCTCATGCCCGGTATGGTCCAATATTTGTATAATCCGCATGCTCTTAGGGCATCCAGGGAAGGTTGATGATTTATTGCAGCTTCATCTTCCTCTACATGCTCTCTTTCTCTCCAGTCTAACATGATTAATGCCCTGCATATCAAAAATAGCATTAGAAATTAATTTGGGAATTTTTGGTGGTTTTTTGAGAGAGTTGGGGTTTTGAAATGCGCGTTTCTCGGAGGACGCACCCCGGCTTTGTAGCACAGGGCGCCCGGACGCAGCTGGCCTGAAGGCGGGCTGCGTCTTCCGACCGTTTTCCCGTATGAGAAAAAGTCGGGGGACGCAGGTCACCCAAAGGGCACCTGCGTCCGCCGAGAGGCGCATTCCAAAACCAAAACCCCCCAAAAAATGAAACTAAAACCTAAAAATTGATTCTAAACGGATGGAAATGCAGAGTGGGATGTGTAAAATACCTGGATGAGACGGCGTTCGATTCCAACGGTCAGATTTTCCGCAGCGACCACGGGAAGTTTCTTGTCAAAAGCTCTTTTTTCAACCTCAACAGTGAAACGGTAAAAATGACATGGTAAAAGGTCTTTTTATAGGTTTTTTGGATGAATTAGTTCATTTTTTACCATGAAAAGATGTTTTTGAATGTATTTTTGCCTATTTTAAACAGGTATGAGTAATGTGTCGCTTTTGTGCAGGACAAAGGGATTTCGAGGGAAATTGTAATTTTTCACAAACAAAATTTCAGAGTCATCTTTTAAGCCCTTTTCTGACTCCTAAAACATGAAAATATCGCCGAGTGTTTCTTTTTCACTCGTTAAAACGGAATTAAAAGACGGTCCCCTTTTAGCTCTTTTCTGACCGCAAAATCAGGAAAAGATTGCCGGGTTTTTGTCGTTTCGAACTCGATAAGGAAATAAAACGACGTGTCTTTGATCGCTTTTTACTTTTCAGGTTAACGACACTATTATGAAAGTACTCCTTGGTCGTAAGATCAAGCGGTTCCCCCAGGTATTATTTTATACTTTTTCGGGCTTGAGGGACACAAATATACGAAAAAGTTCAACGTGGAGTCTCCTTTAGTTTTTTCAGACTCTCTAAAAATGAAAAACGCCGAGTTTCTCCTATACTGGGCTCGTTAAATTTTTACAGTAAAGGACCTGTTCAATTACAAACAGGAACGAACCACTCCTTCCTAGGGTTCGAATTTAAACTAGGTTGGACTCGTCCGAAGGATGAGCTTATAATCAAGCATATGTTATCCTCCTCAAGCTTGTTAAAAATAAAGAGGTACTTGCCAGAAATGGTGGGGGAAAAGAGAGAAGAATGAACCTATTTGTCACCTTTTGTCTCAAACGAAACTTTATTACCACTCTTGAGCACGACACTTTTTCATTTCACCTGGGTTGGGAAATCTTTTACCTCACAGTTGACCAATCACTTTGAAAATCTTTAACCGGGTTCAGGGATCAACTTTGAGTTATTCGTCACCAAACCATCTGTTGTGTCGTTATGTGTTCAAGAGGTCTGCAAGCAAAAACTTTCATCTGCAAAATACTTGTCATCCATTTGACCATCCCTGAGTCAGTCCTTACAGCAACATTTCTTCAACTTGAACAATGATTTCGTGTTGCGGGCTTGCCTGCAACGGGTCGCTTTCTATCGACATCGACACATTATCTAGAAAGATGACTTAGGAATCGACAGTACCTTGAAGTCTGCATGCATCAATGGCAGGTTTCTCGCCTTTGACGTCAGTTTACATCATTGACTTTCGATCAGAGGATTCTGTGAAGTGTTCGACATCAAAACATCTATTCACATTTCACGGGTTGTGCTTGGTACTTTGAGAACCATTGACATTACTGGTGGTTTCTCTCACACTTGTTAACAGTTTACATCATTGACTGGTAATCAAGTGGTTTCTATCATGTTCGACATCGAATCATTTAATCACATGGCTAGAATCGTACCAATTCGGGAAGTAGAAGTGAAGACCCTGGATCTAGTTTCTACCATCCAGGCTGCGAGGAGTTTTGTATTCATTATCTATGTAGACTAATCATAAACAGATGGCTGCGTCCATACTGTGTCTACAAAAGTCTATAAAAATGATGTACTGCAAGATCATTCCTGTATCAGAATAGTTAGTCCATTAGTTAAAGTTTTGAATCTGAGTATGGGAATGCCTACCTCAGTGATGATATAATCTTATCCATGTATTTTGTGTTGAAAATTGCAGGTTCCAACCAGGCCATCCACAAGGCAATCCTTGAAATGATAAAGCGCTTCACCCTTCCTAGAATTACAAAACCCTATTCTATTCCAGGCTTCGCACTTTAGGGGGCAATCTGTTACACTAAAAAATGTCACCTTGACTACTTACAGTTAGTATGGCTCAAATCAACAGTCATGCTACCCTCTTAGGCAAGTCTCATGCCTCTGTTATCCATCTCAAACTCAAAGAAGAGAGAAAGTCTTGTAAAAATCATGTTTATCTCTGGGGTCGCAGGTTCTCTCTAGTCTTACCTGCGGGGACGCGGACCATGTTCACAAAATCTGCGTCCATGGACGCTCTGTATGTTAAGGGACAGGTGCGTCCCTCTGTAAAAGGCAAAATGCGCGAGTTTTATCTTGAAAAAGTTACTTGTGGTTACTTCTAGAACATTCTAGAGGTCGGTTTGATGAAATGGATGCGCCTCCAGTTGGTTCATGTATCTCTATTAAGGGGGAACTTATCCCATCAATAAGGGAGCTATCCCACCCATAGAGGGGGATGATCCCATTGATAGTGGACCTGAATAACCTCTTTACAGCACTATAAATAAAGGCATTGAGCCAAAAGGAGAGGAGGTTGGAGCTATACATTTTCTTTGGGTAAATGCTGCAGGATTTAGGTCTTCCATTAGAGCCTTTGTAAGGAGAGATTGTCTTTACTTGATTCTACTTGGAAGAGGGTGAGCTTTGTCAAAGAAGAGGAAAACCCTTGATGGACCCTGGGAGGAACTTGCACAACACCAAGGCCAGGTTGTAAGAGTTTCTTTGTTTCGTTATTAATACAAACTGGTTTATTTTTCTCAATAGCTTGTGTTAATGAGTTATTTCATGTGTTCCTTGGTCTGCATGTTGAATATATGTTTTATTATATGAAATGCAAGTGCTTGGTAATTGTTTGATTGTTTGTGGTTGCAGGAATTGACTTGAAGGAGGAGCTCATCCGGATCGTCAAGAACGGACTTCAACAACAGCGTTTGGAATAAGGTAAGCCTAAACACTTGTAGTTTTCATGTTGTAAAAGGTGTATTTAGAGAAAGATCACTCCATTTTGTCTTGTTTGTCATTAGAATGTCTTAGACTTCTAGGAAGGTCAGTCGTGTCCGCACCCTTGACAGATTCCGTGTGACAGGGACCGAATAGACGGCCGGGTACGACTCTGACGAACTTCCTTCCTGCGGTAAAGGAACGGGTAAATTGCCCCCATGTTCATTGGAGTCTGTGCTTATGAAAAGAATTTGGACGGTGTCATCCTTGTTCTCTTCAGTGATTGTATCATCTGAAGATGGAACCTTTGAAGGCAAGACCGGGTCAACTGCCGCCTCGACCTTTTGACTTTTGTATGGTATGGATTCAGATGGTTCATCTTCAATGATAGATGCTTCGACCGACCACCTGAGTGGGTCAGCCGGATTTTCGACTAGTGACGGACTCGGCAAGAGTTTTTTATATCCAGGAGGAAGTCGTAACGGTGAAACCGGACGTTCATCCAAAACTCTTTTAGCTTCGTCTAAGAAGGGACAACGGTGAATGGCATGATCGCCTTCACACAGTTTACAAGGAAATCTATATTTTCCTTTTTGTCCTGGGGCTTCACTTTCACTAGTCGACGGTGTGTTTTCAACATGATCATTAGAGGTTGACGACACCGGGTTGTGCAAACGAGGAGACCAGTCCCTTAAGATCCGAGGGATGCAAGGACAATCTCTGTGAAAGTGGTCTCCTTTGCAAATGACACATGGTGATTTAGGCCTAGTCAGTGCAGTGTGTGGATTTTCATTAGACGACACTCGTTTGCCCCCGTTCGCTTTTGGCTCCTTCTTCTTCTTCTCTTTCTTCTTCTTTTTCTTCTTCTCCTTAGGAACTTGACTTTTGGCTTTACCAGCCCCATCAAGTGAAGAGGAAGGAGGAGAGGAAGAATTAGAGGAAGTAGAAGGTTGGTGGGCTACTCTGGACTCGTCTAATTGCTGATTCGATTGTTCAGGAATAGTGGTGTTCTAAATGACAGAGGTTGAGAAGAGCCATACAGGCAAACCAATTGTCAGTCCTGGAAGCGACAATGTGGCCATATGGGGTGCACCAACATCTCCCCAAGAGGAGAAGGGACTAGGATTTCTTCCAAGGGGAATTCCTTGGTTGGTAGACTCCATTTTCTCAACCCAAGATCAACGTAGGAAAGGGTAATGAATATTCCATTTAAAATAAATTTTAGACGCTTTGACACAACTTGTTTTTTTAGTTTTTAAGAGTCGAGAAAAAACAAAAGATGACTCTAGTCTCCTTCGATTTTTAATGAGCCTGAAGTGACAAGTGCTCAGATGGACCTTTTCCATTAAGAAGTCTGAAAAGGAATGAAAGGGACTGCTCTGGAGGTCTAGGTAGAGGGAGTACCAAACCAATCGCAAAACTACAGAATACTTTTTACGGTACGACAGTCAATCTTCCCGAATGCTGTGTTCAGTGCATTGCGATCGATAAGGCGGCAGACACGGCTTCCTAAGGATAAAGGATTTAAGCCTATAGGGGTCTCCCAAAATATACTCGACGGTACGTGGGAGCACAAGTCCGTACTGGCACTTATCGTCTCAAAGTGGAGGAATCACCCAACCATCAGTGAGGACAATAGTTACCAGGCTTTACGACGCCGAAATACGTCTCTAGCCTAGATCTCTAAATGTTGTGCGTTAAGTTCCAAAGCGTTGTTAGATTCATTGAATTTATTTTAAGTTGATCTTTCTTATGAAGTTTGCCTTTTGGGTTCACCACGAGATGTAGATGTAATTCCTAAAATGCAATCTAAAGATGATAAACAAACTTTTATCTCTTTTGTGCAATGAAAATCCTAGCTACTAGAGGAAAAGAAAGACACAATCTTTTCACAAAGAGCAAAGAGCACACTGTAAATGCACTTTCCTAAATCAAGCCAAACAGACTGTCTATATGCAAATGCACATGCATGTATTTGTTTTTGACTTTCTTAGTATTGATGCTAAAAAGAAAGTTGATGTACAAATCTGAATTTCTTTTCAAGCGACAAATATAAACAAGCTTTTTTTCGAAATAAAAAACAGAGATGATTACGATACCTTGCGATTTTGAAATGAACACTTGTTCTTGACACTAGAAAATCACAAATTCAGACCAAAGGCAATAGTAACAGTATAATCGACTATCAACAGCAATAAAACTTTCTCCTATGATCGAAATCGACACTTGCGACAGATCCAAATCAAAGGACGACAGTACGACTATTCTACTTTTGCAATGGAAAACTGTAAACGACTCAACAAACACACAAAAACATCTACAGTTCTTTTGTATAAAGGAGGCGGAATAACAGCAAGGAAAAGGGGTTTTAAACAGACATATACTAATCACAGGCAGCAAAATTCAGAGACAGAACTGGAAAGAATGAAGCACAAGAACCACAGCTGCATAGGGCTAGTATGATCAGCGCACCTATAACACAGAGAATCTGAAATGCAGCGCAGGTTTCCCTTTCGGGAAGTGCGCTGAAATTCAGGATCTCTTAACAGTACCTGCGCTGGGCCAGAAACGAGAATCTGTCCGGGTTTCGGGTCACAGTTTGCAGTTCAGTCTTTGGTTTTTGGCTGAGTAAAAGCAATCAGTAATGCACAATCAGGGGTAGATCTAAGGAGGATCTAAGAGCTATCACAAGGGCAATCAGATAGTTTGTGAATCAGCTGTTTAAATCATAAACAGACCCAGTGAATGGATTGAAGCAGCAGTTATCTACTTTGCATTTGTTATGGCAAATGCAGTTCGAAAGTTACTTACAAGTTTATGAAACAAACAACAAAGAATGATACACAAACAAACTAATTAGACATTCCCCAGTGGAGTCACCATTTTGTTACAGGGAAAAGTGTCTATTTAGAACTGCTCTATCCCACTAAGGTGTGACAGCTGCCTTAGAAACAAACAGAGAAAAAACTACTTTTGTATTTCCTTTATGAACTATAGATAGAGAGGAATAGAAAGAACCAACCTGTGTCTTGTGCTAATCCTTTGATCCAATCCCTCTCTTCTTTGACAGTCTCCAGCTACCTGCTCCCTTACTTGCCCAGCTTCACAAAGTACCTGTAAGATCACAGAAGAAGAACACTATACAAAGACATGGATCTATATTCATAAACAACTTAGGATCAAATTTAAGTTAACCATACAAATGCAACAAGCATCAATGATACAAAAGCATGGAGGAAACACTCAAATAGTTTTTATTGATAAACAAGAAAAGATCCAGGAGGAGTTACAACCGGTAGTTCCTGACCCAGCATCAACCTCCCAGCAAAGAAGCCCCTCTTCACCTCAAACAAAGCATAGATCACCCAATACTCTGATATTTGTCTCAAAAACCAACAACAATTCCTTACAATATGCAAAATTCCAGCCTCTGGATCTCTGAGATGAGGGATCCATATATAGATATGTGTAAGGAGGATGAGTTAGCTTGTGATTTGATTAGTGTCTTCTCTCTATCAGTTCTTGCTTCCGCTTGGAGACTGAAGGCCTCTTACTCATCCTTGGTCGAATTCAGTGAGGCAAGTGTCACAGGAGAAGATTCTGGAAGCTTCCATTGTCTCTCCACCTCGCGGTATGACACTTCCATTTGTCATTTCTCACCCATCGCACCCCATAGAAGGGACTTTTGAAATGCAACACACCCTCATAGTGTATTTAGGTGCAATTCAACACACCTAGCCAGTGGAGCAGCTGAAATGATCCTGTTTTGACTTATTCTGAGTAGTTTCTGGTGGAGAACTTCTGGGAGAAGCTGTAATCTGTTGACCTTGTTCCTTTAGGGGTTAGAACAACACTTTTAGGGACTTAGGAGCCCTTGGTTTATGGACATTTCATGCTTGGAGTTGTAAGGCACAAAAATGTCTATAACATGCCCCCCAAGCTTCATTGCATTCATCTTGGTGGTTGGAATGAAGGTTTACCTTTGAGATCTTCGAAAGACTCGACTTTGATTTTATGAGATCGTAATCAAAGACTGGATTTGGAAAGGGAGTCGTTTGATTTTTTAATGAGGTTGACACAGTAAAAGAAATATCCTCATAATCCATCGTATTTACAGTATTTGACAGAAAATCAAAAACTGAGGGATGATTAAGGTCATTGGGATAATCTTCATTGTAATTCGGGAGATGGGAATGATGGTGGTGATCTTCCCATGGTGCCTCTCCTAACATCATTGATTGATTGATTCCTTTGTCTGTAGAATGTACATGCGACCAAGGATCTGAAGAGGTACCATATTCTTTAGACCTATCTATCCAAACACTTGATGAGCATTGATTTGGGTTTGCCCCCCAAGCCAAGAAAATTGATTGCTACAATATTTCTAAAATGGCGATGATCCATGCTGACAAAATGTTTAGGAATCTTTTGAATCCATTAGATGTAGAAGATTTCATATTGCGGGTTTCCACTGTGGCCACTTCCGCTAGATTCCTCGGAGGCGGTAGGGCAAAAGTACCCATTAAGGCAGGGTCTTTTAGGAGACATACTTCGATATTTTGAAGCGAATGATTACTTCCATGGATCATTGGAATGCTTCCCGTAACTTGTGAACTGTTGGGGAGAAAAGTTTGTTGGTCGACGATTGTAATTCCTCCTTGAAAGGGAAATGCAATCTTCCTGAAGTAGGTCGACACAACTGCGGCCATGGCATATATCCAGGGCCTTCCCAGTAGGATGTTGTAATCGAGGTTTCCGTCGATTACTTCAACATCACTTTCTACTGTCTTGCCCCCCAGTTCAACTTGCAAGTTACTTAAAATCCCGTATGGAGTGTATGATCGTCCATCAAATGCCTATAACGTCGTTGACGATCTCGACAAGGGTGGTGAGCTTAAATTTTTCCAGCAACTCATCGACATAATACATGTAGATGCCCCCTCATCAATAATTGTTCGATGAACAGTTTTGTTGAGGGCTTTCACTTGAATAAGGAAAGCTAGTTGAGCTGGTAACTGAGGGTCATATCCTTTATGATCAAAGGCCACAAGATTGGAATCCATTGGGCCAATCTCACCTATTGCTAATAATAAAGCTTGCTTTTGGGAGGGGAAATTTTGCGGTACCTCAAGTGTCGACATAGCGGATGGTGATTGGGCCAGGTCCTCTATTATATTATAATTCTGTGCTACTTTTGCACAAGGATTAAATGTTGATTTGTGTACTACTCCCTTTGGTGACTTTATCATTGGTTCAGGAATGATGGGTGGCACAACTTTGGTCAAAGTTGTCGTCGAACTACTAGGTTGTTCATTAGCCTTGTTATTCGACAATTGTGGATTCCCGTAATATTTATTCCTTGTCAAAGCATTACTTTGCTACTTTGAGATAGACAACATAAGCACTTGGGATCAGGAAGCATTTTGATTAGCAACCAGTTTGGTTCCCGGGTTTGGAAACGGATCAGTCAATACCGCTGAGGTTTTTGAAATCTTAAAGAGTTTCTTAACTTTAGCTTTATGTGGAAAATTTCTCGTCCGATGATCCTCATTGCATATATGACACCCCGGAGGGGTTTTCCTTTGCCCAGAAGGGTTTGCAGAAGGTTTTTCAGGAGATGACTCATCCTGCTTCTTTTTCCTCCCTTTCGTTTTCTTCTTGCCCCCTGGTTGCTTCAGTTGTTTGCCCTTGTCGGTCGACACGACATTTACTTCCGAGGCAAGAAGTTCTTCTTTTGCATTTTAACTGGAAATCTTACGGGCCTTTTTAGATGTAGCCTTTGTCTATCTCGTGTCTGTTGCACCAATCACGCCATCGCCGGCATGAGAGTCATTGTTTGATTTAGGAGGAGGAGGGACTGAGAATTCTGGTCTAGGAGCGTCAGGTATTTTATCGTAGAGCGTGCGAGATTGAGTGTAAATCAAGTCCAAATATTGTGCACGAGCGATAACCTACTCTTCGGTGACGACTCCCCCTTTTGCCACATCTTCCGTGATGGAAGGCAATAATGACTTAGTAAACCATTCAGCTAAAAGCTGATCGGGAATGTTTTCACCATTCTACGACGACGTCGCCACTCATGTATATGATCAGATATATGAGTGGCCGTCGTTTGTTTGAAATTGGTAAGAAGTTCCGTTCCCGTTTCGTACCTTATCGGTAACTGAAAATGGGTTAAAAAGGTTGTGGCTAGGGTACTGAAGTTTTCGAATGAAGCTCTAGGCAATTCGATATACCATTTTGTTGTCGGACCAGTTAACGTCCTCTGAAAAAGGCGAAGCCTAATCGAATCATCGTTTAGGGTGTTTGATGAACACCACAGATGAAAGGTCATCACATGATTCGACGGATCTTCACCGGGATTTCCATTAAATTTAGGAATATCTGACGGAAGTTTATGCGGAATCGCTGGCCACCAAGGGGCATAAGCAATTGGATCATTCGTCAGCTGGTTTAGATCTGGTAATTCTAGAGTTGCTACAAAGGGCAACTGTTGATTCAGGTTAGGCGAAGCATACCTAGGACAAGATGGAATCACCTGAGCAGTGGGTCTTTGCATACCAACATAATGTATTTGATGCTGGAAACTTTGACAAGGTTGATGGGCATAACCATTATAGTATGGTTTTTGATAACTGCTTTGGAAATGTAGTTGCCCATTACTTACAAAGACTTGTTGCTCAGGTCCTTGATATGATTGCTGGAATTGCGGTTGTTGAGATTGAACCAGCCCTGGTTGTTGGACCATTTGCTGTTGTCCAATACTGGATGATTGACCAAGATGAGGAGTCATAGTACTTGTTTGAGCCTGAGTCGCTCCAAATAAGGAGGCACTAACCTGAGGTTGTGATTGAGTTGTCGAGACAAGAGGCTGCTGTATTGCAACCTGAGAAACTTGGGGTTGACATACAACAGGTAGCGCTTGTACTTGCGACGCAATCACCATACCATGTATAGTGGGAATATTCGACACAGGGTGGACTGGTTGCATTGAATATGCAACCCTTGGTTGCCGAGGCAGTATTGGTACCCAACCGCTGGATGTAATTCCAGTTTGACCTGAACTTTGTTGTAAACTCCCATATGGTTGTTCTCTGGGAGGGAACAATGAAAAGGCATACTGCCCTCCATATGGTGGAAATCCAGTACTTAAAGGGTAGATTGGCCTTTGAAGACACATTGGATCAATTTTTTGAGTTTCAACATAAGAAATACCAAATGATAATCCAGTTGAAGAAATAGGAACTGACCATGTCGTCGAAACAGTCTCTGATTGGACTCCGGCTTGTTGTTGATAACTTGCTGGGACAGATGGTATACCGGTGAACATCGTTGGAGTAGCAGCAGGAGGCTCTGCCACCACTGCGTCAAATGACACAGTCCTGGATGTCGACGGTTGTTCAAACATATCTAGTCTATCCAAAAGATTTCCTAGCAATTCTACAAGAACTTGCGATGAAGGGAGACTAACTTCGAAGACCAATGAGGGAAAGGTGATAATTATTCCGTTTAAAATAAATTTTAGACGCTTTGACACAGCTTGTTTTTTCAGTTTTTAAGAGTCGAGAAAAAACAAAAGATGACTCTAGTCGCCTTTGATTTTTAATGAGCCTGAAGTGACAAGTGCTCAGATGGACCTTTTCTGTTAAGGAGTTTGAAAAGGAACGAAAGGTACTACTCTGGAAATCTAGGTAGAGGGATTACCAAACCAATCGTAAAACTGTAGAATACTTTTTACGGTACGGCAGTCAATCTTCCCGAATGCTGTGTTCAGTGCATTACGATCGATAGGGCGGCAGACACGGCTTCCTATGGATAAAGGATTACGCCTATTGGGTTCTCCCAAAATATACTCGATGGTATGTGGGAGCACATGTCCGTACTGGCACTTATCGCCTCAAAGTGTAGGAATCACCCAACCATCAATGAGAACAACAGTTACCAGGCTTTACGACGCTGGAATACGTCTCTAGCCTAGACTTCTAAATGTTGTGCGTTAAGTTCCAAAGCGTTGTTAGATTCATTGAATTTATTTTAAGTTGATTTTGTTTATGAAGTTTGCCTTTCAGGTTCACCGCGAGATGTAGATGTAATTCCTAAAATTCAATCTAAGATGATAAACAAACTTTTTATCTTCTTTGTGTAATGAAAATCCTAGCTACTAAGGAAAGAAAGACAGAATCTTTTCACAAAGAGTAAAGAGCACACTCTACATGCACTTTCCTAAATCAAGCCAATCAGACTGTCTATATGCAAATGCACATGCATTTATTTTTTTTCGACTTTCTTAGTATATGAATGCTAAAAAGAAAGTTGATGCACAAATCTGAATTTCTTTTCAAGCGACAAATATCAACAAGTTTCTTTTCGAAATCAAAAATGGAGACGATCACAACACCTTACGATTTTGAAATGAATACTTGTTCTTGACACAGGAAAATTACAAATTCAGACCAAAAACAATAGTAACAGGATAATCGACCATCAACAGCAATCAAACTCTTTCCTACGATTGAAATCGACACTTGTGACAGTTTCAAATCAAAGGACGATAGTATGATTATGCTACTTTTGCAAAGGAGAACTGAAAATGACTCAACAAACACACAAAAACATCTACAGTTCTTTTGTACAAAGGAGGCGGAATAACAACAAGGAAAAGGGGTTTCAAACAGACATTTACTGATCACAGGCAGCAAAATTCAGGAATAGAACTGGAAAGAATGAATCACAGAAACCAAAACTGCACAGAGCCTAGTCTGATCAGCGCACCTGTAGCACAGAGAATTTGAAATGCAGCACACCTTGTCCACTCGAGAAGTGCGTTGAAGTTCAGATTCTCTGAACAGTACCTGCGCTGGGCCAGAAACGAGATTCTGTTTGGGTTCCGGGTCAGTTTGCAGTTCAGTTCTTGGGTTTTGGCCGAGCAAAAAGCAATCAGAAATGCAACAATCAGGGGTAGATCTAAGGAGGATCTAAGAGCTATCACAAGGGCAATCAGAGAGTTTGTGAATCAGTTGTTTAAATCATAAACAGATCCAGTAGATGGACTGAAGTATCACTTATCTACTTTGCATTTGCTATGGCAAATGCAGTTCGAATGCTACCTGTAAGTTTATGAAATAGACAACAAGGAATGATAAACAAACAAACTAATACTTCCCCAGCGGAGTCGCCATTTTGTTACAGGGAAAAGTGTCTATATAGAATTGCTCTATCCCACTAAGGTGTGATAGCTACCTTAGAAACAAATAGAGAAAAGCTACTTTCGTTTTTCCTTTATGAATTATAGATAGAGAGGAACAAGAAGACCAACCTCTGTCTTGCGCTAATCTCCTGATTTGATCCCTCTCTTCCTTGATAGTCTTTCGCTACTTGCTCCCTTGCATGCCCAGCTTCACAAAGTACCTGTAAGATCACAGTAGCATAGAAATATACAAAGACATGGATCTATAATCATAAACAATCTAGGATCAGATGTAAATTGACCATACAAATGCAGCAAATATCAGTGACACAAGAGTATGGAGGAAAACTGGAATAGCTTTTATTGATAAACAAGAAAGAGCCAAGAGGAGTTACAAGCAGTTGTTCCAACCCAGCATCAACCTCTCAGCAAGGAAGCCCCTCTTCACCTCATGCAAAGCTTAGATCACCCAACAATCTGATGTTTGTCTCAAGAAACCAACAGCAATTCCTTACAATATGCCAAATTTCAGCCTCTAACCTCTCGATCTCTGGGATGAGAGATCTATATATAGATATTTGCAGAGGTGTGAGTCAGCTCTGGGTTTTTGATTAGTGTCTTCTCTCTGATAGTTCTTGATGCCATTTGGAGATCTCATTGATCTCTTACTCATCCTTGGGCGATTCTGAGAGGCAAGTGTCCCAGGAGAAGTTTCTGGAAGATCCCATGATCATCCACCTCGCAAACTGTCTCTGCCACTTGTCTTTTCCCATCCATCGCACCCCATAGAAGGGATTTTTGAAATGCAACACACTTCCCGTGTGTACAAGGTGCAATGCATCATACCCTGGCCATGGAGCAAGTGAAACGATCTAGTTTTGACCAGTTCTGAGCAGTTTTTCATGGAGAACTTTTGGGAGAAGCTGTAATCAGTTGACCTTGTTCCTTTAGGGGTTAGAACAACACTTTTAGGGACTTAGGAGCCCTTGGTTTATGGACATTTCATGCTTGGGGTTGTAGTGCCCAAAAATGTCTATAACACCCCTATCCTTGTTTTGCGTGACCTTCTTCATCTGCACTATAATCCCTGCAACCTACAATAATTTCAAATATCAGACCTGTTTTTTCTTCTTTTTCTTTTTCTTTTTTTCTTTTTTTTGAAAGACAGCAGGGGCGCCTTTATGAGGTTTTCACCCCCACTATCTGCCCTGGGCGCCTCAGAGAGGTTTTCGCCCAAGGATCTTTTTTTTTTTTTATTCCATTTTTTTATTTTCTGAGAGACAGCTGGGGTGCCTCCATGAGGTTTTCACCCTCACTGCCTGCCCTGGCCACCTCAGAGAGGTTTTCATCCAGGGATCTTTTTATTCCTCTTTTTTTTTTTTTTATGATCAAGGTGTGGCCGAAACAGAGGCAGAACCCTGCTCTATTACGAACACTGACTTTTCCACAGTTTCAATGAACTCCTGCCTTGAAAGGGGTTTCTTGTAGATTTTCAACCGATGCCCATTGAAAAGCATGGGGATGGCTTGCTCATTAATGGTCTTGATAAGGACTGAACCATTGTCATTGCATTTCTCCACTGTATATGGTCCTAACCATCTTGTCCTCAACTTTCCTTTGAAATCCTTGTATCTTGAGTCATACAACAACGCCCAATCTCCCGGCTGGAATTGATTTTCATTAAGGTGCCGGTCATGCCATATCTTCCTCTGGAGTTGAACTACCTTTGAGTGGAGAAGGGCCTGCATTCTGTGTTCATCTAATCCATTCAGCTGCAAAAATATTTCACGTTGAGCATGGTTGAGATCCAGGTCCAGCTGAGCTGCCACCCTCAATGTATTGTAATCTAACTCTATGGACAGCAAAGCTTTCTTCCCATAGACCAGCTCATAAGGTGCGAAACCGGTTGTAGTCTTCCATGTGGTGTTGTAGGCCCAGGTGGCCTCAACCAGGTGATCTGCCCAATCCTTTCTGCTGCTGCTCACAACCTTAGTCAAAATCCCTTCCAATGCTCTATTAGTGACTTCCACCTGCCCATTTGCTTGAGGATGATAGGGGGTGGAAGTCTTGTGCTTGATCTTGTGATGCACAAGCAAGTCTTCAATCAGGTTGGAGGTGAACTGGCTTCCTTAATTGGTGACTAACTCTCTTGGGTAGCCAAACTTGTAGAAGATATCTTCCCTCATGAACTCAGCCACCTTTTCTTCTGTTGCTGCTTTGATTGCCTTCGTTTCTGCCCACTTGGTCAGATAGTCGGTGCACAATGATGTAAGACCATTGCTTTGAAGGAGGGTTGATCAGACCCACAAAATCCATGCCCCACTTCTTAAATGGCTCGAAGGTCACTTGAGGTTGGAGAGGCATTTCATCCCTTGGAGTTGGTTTCCCCATCCTCTGACATCGGTCACACTGGCTGATGTATCTTCTGACATCTTGATGAAGAGTAGGCCAATAGTAGCCTGCCTGTAGAATTTTGAAGGCAGTCCTTTTGGCTGCAAAGTGGCCTCCACAAGGTCCATCATGACAGGTTAGGAGGATGTCAAAGACTTCCTCCTCCCTAACACAACGTCTCAAGATCTGATCTGGGCCAAGTTTAAATAGGTTGCCCCCGATCCAAGTGAACGGGGCACTCTTCCTTACAATTCTGCTCTTCTCCTTTGAGGATAGATGTGGAGGGAACTGTGCTGAGACCAAGTAATTTGCTATATCAGAAAACCATGGAGAGAGCACTGAGATAGCAAACAGATGTTCATCTGGCATCTGGTCATCCACTGTTCCTTCTTTGCCTGCAGGCAAGTCCAATCTAGACAAGAAGTCAGCAACAACATTTTCCTTACCTGGCTTGTCAACAATCGTCAAATCAAATTACTGCAACAAAAGTAACCATCTAATTATACGAGCATTGACTTTAGGCTTATTCATTAAATATATAATCACAGCATGACCAGTGTGTACAAATGTTTGATAACCAATGATGTAGTGTCTGAACTTGTTCAGGGAATGGACTACAGCCATGAACTCTTTCTTGGTTACAGTATAGTTCATTTCTGCCTTGGACAGGTTTTTGCTGACGAAGTATATGGCATATGGGAGTTTCTCCTCAACTTGTCCTAAGGCTGCCCCTATGGCTTTGTTCGAGGCATCAGTGTGGATGTGGAAAGGTAGGGCCCAGTTTGGACCTCTCAAGATCGGGGCGGACACCAGTTTATCTTTCAACTCATCCAGTGCCCCTTGACAGTTGTCAGTCCATTTAAACTCAACATCCTTCCCTAAGAGTCCAAACAAAGGTGAGGCTAGCTTACTAAAGTCTTTAATGAATCTTCGATAATATCCTGCTAAGCCTAGGAAACTCCGAACATCTCTTACCTTTTGAGGAGGTGGGACCTTTTGGATGATAGAAATTTTATTAGGATCCACCTGTAATCCTTGCCGAGAAATGGTATGACCTAGCACGGTCCCTTTAGTCATCAGGAATTCACATTTTTCAGGACTGAGGAACAGGTTCATCTCAATGCACTTGGTTAGAACTTTTCCCATATTGGTCAATTCTTCTTGGAAGTTGGACCCATAAGGAGTGAAGTCGTCCATATATATTTCTACCGAATTATGGACCAACTCAGAAAAGATGCTCAATACTGCTCTCTGGAAAGTGGCAGGAGCGTTGCATAGCCCAAAGGGAAGGACTCAATAGGCAAAGGTACCCCAAGGACAGGTGAAGGTGGTTTTATCTTGGTCTTCCGGGCTGATTTGGATCTGGTTATACCCGCTGAACCCATCTAGGAAAGAGAAGAACTTCTTCCCTACTAGTCCATCCAATACTTGATCTATGAAAGGAAAAGCGAAATGGTCTTTCTTGGTGGCTTTGTTAAGTTCTCAGTAATCTACGCAGATTCTCCATTTCCCATTCTTCTTGGGCACAAGCACTAGAGGTGAAACCCACTCACTATCGGAGATAGGGTAGATGAATCCTGCATCCAATAATTTTTGCAGTACTTCTTTGACAATGTCTTTAAGGGCTAGATTCATTCTCCTTTGAGGCTGCCTGACTGGTTTACAATCTTCTTTGATGTAGATGTGATGGGTACAGACCGAAGGATGGACTCCTTTCATCTCCTTATAGCTCCAAGCGAAAGCATCTAAATGATTGTTCAGTAAGTTACACAGCTCCTTCTCCTGGGGAGGAAATAGGGAAGAGCTGATCTTTAAAGTTCTTTCGGGACCAAACTCCAAATTCTTAACTCTGGGAGAAGTTGGATCAGTCACACAGAGGTCCACAAATGTGCTGGCCTAGGCATCTTCCACCAATTCCTCTTGTTACACTAAAATTCGTCACCATGACTATTTGCAGTTAGTATGGCTCCATCAACTGTCATACTATCCTCCTTGGCAAGTCTCATACCTCTGCTCCTCATGTCAAACTCCAAGAAAGAGAGAAAGTCTTTAAAAATCTATATAACTCTGGGTACGCAGTTTCTCTTAGCCTTACCTGCGTGTACGCACCTCAAGTTCACAATACCTGCGTACTTGTATGCTCTGTCTGTAAAGGGGTGGGTGCGTACTCCTGTAAAGGTCAAAAGGCGCGAGTTTTACTTCAAAAAAGTTACTTGTGGTCGAATCTAGAGCATTCTAGAAGATGGTTTGACGTGTATTGAGCGCCTCCAGATGGTTCATGCATCCCTATGAAAGAGGAACTTATCCCATCAAGAGGGGAGCTATCCCATTGAAAGAGGGGCTTATCCCATTGATGGTGGACCTGATTAACTTCCTCCAAAGCAATATAAATACAGGCATTGGGCCAGAGGGAGGAGAGGTTGAAAGCTGAACATTCCTAAGGGTAGATGCTGCTGAAATTAGGACTCCCTTATAGAGCTTGAGAGGAGAGATTCCCATCCTTTCTTAGCTTCATTTGGAAGTGGGTGAGCTGATCAAAGTAAAGGAGAACTCTTGCTGGACCCTGAGAGGGATTTGCACAACACCAAGGCACTGGTTGTAATGGTTTCTTTTGTTTCCACTTAATACAATTAAGTTCATTTTTCTCAACAAGTTGTTATATATAATTTGTTTCATATACTCCTTGGTCTTTATGATGAATATGTTTTATTTTATGAGTTATTCAGGTGCTATGTAATCATCTGCTTGTTAGTGAATGCAGGTTTTGAAGAGAAGGAGGAGCTCATCTGGATCGGAGAGGCTGGACTGCTACAAACAGCGTTGGACTAAAGGTATGTTTTAAACACCTGATTACTTGTATTCTAAATGCATATTTAGGGAAAGATAGTGCTTAATTGTCTTGTTTGTCACTAGAAAGCCTTAGCTTCTAGGGAGGTCGGTTTTGTCTGCAAAATTGACTCTTTCCACATGACAAAATGGCGACTCTGCTGGGGAATCCATGGATTTGATTGATTTCTCTTTTGATTGATACTTTGATTTGAGAAAAGTCGATTTCTTTCTGGTTTTTGACTGATTGACTGTGAATTTGGGTGGAATAGCTTAGGGTTAAGTTAGTTTTTATTTTTCTTGGTTTTGCTAGCAGTACGCACCCTCTGCGTTAAGCACAATGCGTACCTGTATGCACTGCAGCTTTGTACACAGAGCGTACACGCACCTGTGCAAACAAGCTGCCTGCGTACTCTGTCAAAAGTTGAGAAAATTTCAATTTTTTCCTTTTTGCCTCTTAGATTTTGTTTATAATTTGTTTTTACTGCCCAGATCCACTGGTTACCTGCCAGAGGTCTTCATCTAAGCTTGTTTCAGTAGTATCAAGAGTTTTAGTGAAATTCATAGAAGTTCTAGCCCTAGGGTTTGATTTTTGCATTGGTCCTGTAGTGACTTTGGCTTTAGAAGTTGTAAAACCTTGGATCTCCCTGGTCTTTTCAGCCTTCTTAGGAGTCGGACCTTTCATAAAATCCACCTTTGTGAGAAACCTACCTTTGTGTTGTCTCTTTGCGGAATTTCGAGAAAGCTTGTCGGTTAAGCTGTGAATTTCATTCTTAAGAAAAAGAACAAAAGATTTTGATTTTTGTTTTTGACTGGTTTATGATTCTGCATGAACTAGTCCTTGGTTGAATTGTAACTGAGTAAAACATCCTAGAATTATACTTTGTAGGCTTTTGCCTCATTAGGTTTGCTTTTAGGTGAATTTCGCTTAGATTTGCTTTTAGGTAAAATTGATTTGATTGTCATAGATTTTTTAAATTGATTTTTGTTAAGTAGTTTTACATGCTTTGTTAATATAGGAAAAAATACAAAAATCTCTTTTGAAGGAAAGTTTGTTTTAGTAGCATTTGAAGTCTTTGAAAAGAGAAAGGAGTTTTCGTGAGATAATTAGTGGTCATGTGTTGTATGCTTTGGAAAAGATAAAGAGATTGTTTCTTTGATTTTCGTTGCCAAGAAGGTTGTCTTTATATCAATTTTGCATCCTCCAACTCTCTTAGCTAGGGAATTCATTGAAAAAAGAAAAATAGTTTAAATCATCCTAGGTGCATCTTTTTAGTGGATTTGAGTCGAGTCTACACACCATCAGTTTCATCTCCACTACCTTTTGTCCTAAAGAAAAGCCATCAAAATTAACGCTTAAAGTAAAATTAACTTAGTAACTTTTTATTTACTAGGGCTCTGAAACACCAATATAGATCAGGCTAGTGTCTTGGAGTAGGAGAGTAATTAACTCTCCAAGACAACAAAACCAAACAAGTAGCTTATCTTGTGGTAGGATAAATCCAACTGTTACATTTATGCTCTGGGAAAGCTCCTCTTAAAGGAGAAGCATGAGATCGTGTCCGAACCAGTGAGGGGATCAATCCTCCTTCATTGGGAACGACGCCAGATACGCACATACTACAAACGGTAAAACTCGGATTATTGTCGAGGAGCCTGGGGTCACTTGTCGGTAAACCTTGGATTATTGTCAAGGAGCCAGTAAGGGGATTGAGCTTGATACTCTGCCCTTGCGTGCTATCGGATCGTAGACTGTTCCCCCAGGTATATTTGTTGCTGTTGGTGACCTTAGTGACCATTATCTTTAGGGTTCTACCCAAGGTGACGGTGGAGGGAAGATCCCACTGTACCTAGAGCAGACGTCGGCTAGACTCACTTGGATTTTCCGGGGGGTTCACTTCACTCGAGACGGTTAAAGTGGAGGAACTTGTGTCGGTCTATTCATTAAGCAGGTTGCCGGGGTAACTGTTCCACCCGCCACTTCTGTACTGAATTCGGCGATGTTGGACTTCATCACCAACTAGTGTTTTCGGTCCGGAAGGCTACTGTTTGTGTATGGTTTGACGCCCTAGATTCTTTAGGCGTGTGATTCGAATTTGTTTGTTTTCTTTAGAGACTTTAGGCGGTTTTCTTTGAGATTTTACTTTGTTTGCGTGTGCAGTAGTTAAAAGTTTTTAACTGTGGCTGAATTACCGAGACAGTCCCGTAGACTTCGGGGCCAGTCTCCTGAGATTGTAACCGTGGCCGATTTGTTGAGGAAGTCCCGTAGACTTCGGGGCCAACCTCCCGAAGATGTCCCGAGTCATTACGAAGGTTTGAAAGTCCTTGTAACTCCTAGTGGCAGTAAAGTAGGTTCACCTGAAGAAGGAGAGTCTTCGTTGGTAGTTCATCCTGATTACCAAAGTCTAGAAACAGGTTATAATCCTGAAGCTATTACAGTTTCCGAGCTTGCTGGTAGTTTTTCATCAACTAGTGATATAGGCGAAGAACCTGAGATATCTGAACCTTTTACTCCAACTTCTAGTGCTCCTGATTCACCTAGGGTAGAAAGAGTCATCACCGAAAATCTTCCTTCTGGTTTGATAGCTATTGAAGAACATGCTCCAGAAGAAGAAATAGGCGTCCCTATCCCTAAAGATCAACCTACTATTGATCTAAGGGAGCATGAATCCATTTTTTACAGTCCACCTAGAAGTACTACTTGGTATCTTTCGTTAACTAATTATTTGGACAACTTAGGGTCAAGTTTTTTCTCCACCTCGTACCCCTTATCCACCTGGAGGTATTTATACTCCTGTAAATATGTCTGGTCAGTCGTCCATGTTTACTCAATCGCCTGAAACTTTCTTGTACGGTGGTCCTTCTGTTCCCTCTGGGTATCAGTCACTTTCTGGTACTTTTGCGGGAGCATCTCCTCAACCCATTGAACATGGGTCATTAACTGGAAACAATGGTAATAAACCGTTGGGCGTAGGAGACATTTACATGATGTCAGGTTCAATTCCCAGTTCTCAACCTCAAGGTGGCCAGTTACCGCCTGGGGGGCAGCCTCAATTAACGCCTGGGGGGCAACCTCAAGGTACACAAATTGTGTCTGGGGGGCAACCTCAAGGACAGTATGTACCCGTGGTGCAGTACATTCCTCAAGGTCAACCCCAGCCTCAATATGTACCCCAAGGTCAACCTCAGTATCAATTTATACCTCAAGGTCAACCCCAGTATCAGTACTTACCTCAAGGGTATCTACCTCAAGGTCAGTACTCGGGTCAAGGTTATCAACCACACCAAGGTCAATCTTATGTTCAAGGTAAGGGAAATGTACCTTTCAATTATCAATCCTACCCTCAATCCGGTTATGGATCTCAATATCCTCAACCTGTTATGGGTCAATAGCCCGGCATGAACATAGTGTGGGATCCATCGCAAGTTCAACAGGTATTGCAGCCAAGTGTACAGTTGTCATCTCAAACTGGACAACCCCTAGTTTCTGGTTCACCCCAGCAACCAGTCCAGTCTAATGTTCAAACTTCTGTACCTTCGGTAGTTTCTCAGTCTGGGCCTATCGCGCCTAGTACTCCATCTCAAACGACTGCTGCAACTACCGCAACATCTGTTCAGTCTACCACACTTACTTCTGGAGTATCGACAGCTCCGGTTTCTACTGTCTCTGTAACTACTCCTCAGACATCTTTACCATCGTCTGGATCCACGATTCAAACTACGGTTCAGATGCCTGTAGGACAACTTGGTTTAAGTACGGTTGTCACTAGTCAACCACAATTCGCTTATCAACCGTACCAGGGACAGTACCAATACGGGCCTGCTGTCCAACAGCCAGTTTACTGGTATCAACCGTATCCTGGGTACACTTATCAACAACCCCAGTACGGTCTGGTTAATCCTGGTTTTCCGGGAAGATACAATATCTCAAACGCGATTCCTATTCCTAGTTATCCTGGATATCCTCCTCCTGGGACTGGTCTCGTGACCCAGAGTTTTAGGGATCCTAATCGGCAATTACCGTTTATCGAAACTTTGGATTTACCAGACTTGTCGCGCCTAACGAATGATCCAATAAATTATCTTCCGTTTTGGCCACCAATGCCAAATAAGTTGCCCAGTGACATACCCAAGTTCGAAGGTAAGTCTGGAGAGGACCCGTCGAATCATGTGATGACTTACCACCTCTGGTGTGCCTCTAATTCCATCTCAGATGATTCGATCCGCTTACGTCTTTTCCAGCGTACTCTCATTGGTCTCGCGGCCAAGTGGTACATTGAGTTACCACGGGCCTCTTTTTATAATTTTAGCCAGTTAGCTACCTCGTTCTTAACTCATTTTCAGTTGCCGGTCAGATATGATAATGGCACGGAGTTACTAACTTCATTAAAACAATCGACGCCCACTTATATTTCCGATCATATTCATGAATGGAGACGTCGAAGACGATTAGTGAAAGTTTTTATCCCGGACCAAATCTTAGCTGAATGGTTTGTTAAATCATTGTTACCGAAGATTACTGAAGACGTAGCTAAGGCCGGAGTAGTTACTGAGGAGCAAGTGATTGCTCAAGCGCAGTACCTTGACTTAGTTTACACTCAGTCAGGTACGTTACACGAAAAGATCCCAGATCTTCCTAAGTCAAATCAAATCATTGCTGCTCCTTCGGGGTCTCATGCCGCTGATGGTATGATTGGTACGGTGAACACTAAAAGCAAGAAGAAGTCTTCAAAGAATTCTTCGCCCATTATAACCTTACCAGACTCCCCGACAGGAGAATCTTCTGCTGAAGTTTCCGCTGATATTCACGCTGTAGAGTCATCTACGGCGAAATCAAAATCCGGTGGGAAAAAGAAAGGCAAGAAGAAGAATAAAGCAGACAAAACTCCAAAGGAGAAAACTGAAAAGTCGAAAACCAATGACGAAAAGCGCAAACCTCGATATCCTTGTCTTATTTGTGAAGAGGATCATTTTACAAGAGATTGCCCTCATCGGGCTGAGGTTGTGAAAATCGTCAAGGGTTCCCCAACTCCTGCTGTTTTGAAAGATCCATTTCCAAAGCAGGAGAGTAAGATGATAGGTTCTTCCTCGAGTGCCAGTGAGGAACCCATATTGATGATGTCTCATCTAAGGATTGCGACTTGATCACAAGATTATGGTAGTAAAAGTCCTGTTGATGGCAAAGAAGCAGAATCTTCTCATTCTAATCCATCAACCTCAGCTCCCGGATCCGATTCACTACAGATCGAGAAACCTAACCCGGACTTAGTAATCAAACCGCCCGCCAAGGGTTTACTTCGAAGGTCTGCTTTCAATCCACATGCGAGAGAGGCCCAGAATTACAACATTGTTGAGGATTTAGCAGTTTCACCCTCAGCAATGTCGGCTTTGGAAGTGTTGCAATCATGCCCAGCACAACGCAAATTACTTTTGTCGGCTATAGGAGCTGTTGATGTTCAGGACCCGAACCTAATAATCTTTGATCTAGAAAATAGTACACCGCGTTTACCTCATCAAATGGCTTTCCAGATCCCAGTGATAGTCAAAAACAGGCCTATTCATCGGACTGTAATTGATGAGGGAGCTTCCACATGTATTATGTCGATACAGTGTTGGAGATCGCTTGGTTCTCCTTCACTAAATCAATCCCCGACAATTCTTAAGGCCTTTGATGGCCGTGGGTTCCATCCATTTGGCATTCTACAGGATTTGCCTATAGGGGTTGAAGGAAAAACCGTTAGTCTGGATGTGGAAGTGGTTGATGCCCCTCTAGACTACAACCTTCTCTTGGGTCGAAGTTGGTCTTATGCTATGACAGTGGTCGTTTCATCGGTCTTCAGAGTAATAAAGTTTCCATATACTGGCAAGATCGTAACAATAGACCAGCTAGTTTACTTTTCATCCAACCCAGCCTCTTCAGAGAGTATCCAGCATGTCGGTAAAACGAATATCCCTTATAAGGATGTTGGAGTAGGATTAGTTAAAGATGCAGGTTTACTGGGAACTTTTCCTTTTCCTCCAATCAATGCCTTGTCTTCGTTTGCATCCATTCATATGATTACATCAGATACCATTGTTTATGACGATCCTTGGATCGTTCCTTCTGAATCTGAGATAGACTCATTTGGTGATGCTATGCCTTTGAGTCCATATGAAATTGCCTATGAAGCCGTGCAGTCTTTTACCGACCCGCGTTCAACCAAAATCGACCAAATGAATGTGGTCCGTGAGGAATCACTTTTCACGTCAACCTCGGAGTTAATAACGTTTCCCGAAGTTGTGTCATCTGACGAACAACTTTGTGAAGTCCTGTGTGTAGACGATTTACCATGGGAAGATCTCCATCACAGATCTTCGTTTTTACCTGACGATGATCGTTTTGAAAACGATTTCTCATCAATCTTTACAGCTAAATATGTCAAAGAAGCTCAAAATCCAATGAAACATCCTGATTCAGAGCTGAATTTGAGAAACATTTCTCAAACTATTCCCATTGACATTTCAGTCAAGCCCGGAATTGTTGAGCACATTCATATAGGTGCCTCGTGTTCAGATGATGAAATTTAGACATACAAGGCCCTATTTCAAGAATTCCGCGACGTGTTTGCCTGGTCCTATGAGGAAATGCCAGGAATTGATCCCGCGATTGTTGTCCATGAGATCAAGACTTACCCGGACGCTAAACCCGTCTGGCAACATTTGCGTCAGATTCACCCACGAAAAGCGGCTGCAATTAAAACAGAAGTTGAGAAGCTGTTGAAAGCAGGTTTCATTTATCCGATCCCGTTAACGGATTGGGTATCGAATATTGTTCCGGTTAACAAAAAACAGGGAACAATAAGAATCTGTATCGACTATAGGGATATTAATTGAGCTTGTCCCAAGGACAACTACCCAACACCCTATATCGATCAAATAATTGATGATTGTGCCGGCAGTGAAATATTTTCCTTTATGGACGGTTTCTCCGGTTACAACCAAATCAATATTCTACCTGCCGACCAACCAAAAATGGCTTTCATTTGTCCATGGGGGACATTTGCTTATTGCAAATTACCTTTTGGGCTTAAAAATGCCGGAGCCACTTTTCAAAGGGCAATGTCTTATGCGTTTCATGACATCAAACACATTGTGCAACCATATCTCGATGATTTGCCCGCTCATTCATTACATTGAGCTGATCACCTTGTCCATTTACGCGCAATCTTCATGAGGTGTAGGCATTATCGTATTCGGTTGAATCCACACAAATGTGTCTTCTGTATCGAAGTGGGACGATTGCTGGGATTTGTAGTTTCAAAAGTCGGCATTCGCGTCGATCCCTCGAAGGTAGAAGCTATCATCAAATTGCCTCCTCCTTCGAGTCTTCGCCAACTCCAAAGTTTGCAGGGGAAAGTAAACTTTTTACGACGATTCATTCCTAACTACGCCCAGGTTACAAAGGGTTTCACCCGGTTGTTGAAATAGAACCCTCAATTCTCTTGGGATGAGATAGCTTAGAAATCTTTTGATGCACTCAAGCACGCGTTGACCCATGCACCGTTGCTGCATCCTTCCAACTACAACCAGGATTACTTTTTGTACCTCGCTGCCTCCCATTCCACCATTGGAATGGTCTTAGTTCAGGAAGATGAATTCGGAATGGAACATGTGATATATTACCTTAGTCAGACGTTAAATCCAACTGAGCTAAAATACTCACATGTGGAGAAATTGGCACTGGCAGCCGTTCAAGCTGTCCAGCGTTTTCATCACTACATTCTACTCCGTAAAACTACAGTCATTTTGGATTGCAACCCTATGATCTACATTTTGACTAAACAATTGCTAGGGGGCAAGTACTCTAAATGGATCATTATCCTGCAGGAGTTTGACTTGGAGTTTGAGAAATCTAAGTCTAAGAAATCTTTAGTTTTCGCAGAGTTAATGTGTGACTTCCCGCGTGCTGACACAGAAACTGTGGCAGAGGAACCCATTGCGGACGAATCTTTGTTTCTCATCAGCACTTTAGATCCGTGGTATGGGGATATCATCGTCTATCTCCAGATCCAATCCTTTCGGCCCGAAATTTCAAAGTCGGAACGTCGGAAAATTCAATTCCAGTCCCAACAATACAAAATTATTGGAGATACTCTTTATCGCCGTGGGGCGGACTTGGTTTTTCGACGTTGTTTAACTCATGAGGAAGCTGAAAGGGTTCTGAATGACTGTCACTCTGGAGCGTGTGGCGGTCATATGTCTGGGTATGCCATAGCCCAAAAGATATTGCGCGCTGGCTACTTCTGGCCGTCTTTGTTTAAAGACTGTATTACTGCGGTTCGGAAATGCCACAACTGTCAAGTGTTTGATCGCAAGATGCGCACTCCACCTGCTCCTCTCCACCCTATAATTGCCGTTGGTCCTTTTGCCAAATGGGGTATCGATTTTATTACATGTAACCCTCACTCGGACGGGGGGCATGCGTATATCATCCTTGCGGTAGATTATTTTACTAAGTGGGCCAAGGCGATGCCTACATTCGAGGCAGATGGCAAGACAACTGCAATTTTCGTATTCAATCACATTATTGCTAGGTTTGGTGTCCCACAAGCGATAATCACTAACCATGGGCGCCATTTTCGAAACATTATGATGACAGAACTTACAGGCCAGCTTGGTTTGCGTCACGATAGCTCAACTCCTTATTATCCACAAGCGAATGGTCTGGTTGAGTCTATCAACAAAGTTTTAGTTATCATGATCCGACAAATCATTGGTATTCATCGGTCGAATTGGCACAACATGTTATTTTCCGCGCTTTGGGCGTACCGAACCTCAGTGAAAACATCAACAGGGTTCACTCCTTTCCAACTAGTTTATGGTTTGGAAGCTGTGCTGCCCATTGAATGCGAAATCCCGTCACTTCAAATGGCCGTCGAATTACTTCCAGCTACTTCCGAAGAGGAGAAGCATTTATTATACTTAGCTCAATTAGATGAGACTCGACGTGATGCTGCATTGGCGATCGAGACTCATGCAAAACGTATGAAAGCTCAGTATGATCGAAATGTGACCCCTCGAAATTTTTTGGAAGGAGAAATAGTGCTATTATATGATCAAGCTAACGATAAATTAGGTGCTGGAAAATTCGTTCCTATGTGGCATGGGCCCTATATTGTCAAGAGAAAGCTAGCAAAAGGGGCCTATGAGCTAGTTGACTTTGACGGGGACTCTTTGGGTAAACCCAGAAATGGACTTTACCTAAAGAGGTATTATGCTTAAATGATGGGTATGGAGATTTTAGTTAGGTTAGGTTTTTCTTTCTAGCTGGTGTGTTTGTTAGTTTAGACAGTGTGCTTAGCTTAGAGAGTGTGTTTTTCGTCGTTATTCTGCTTATCTTGGTTTTACGCTTGATGTTTGCAGATGTCGATGCCTCTCCAAACATACATTGGATTTGCTGATGGTGCTTGTCGTAGTACATGGAATATTTCTTTCGTAGCTTGGGTTATCTATTTGCCCTCTGATGAGTTAGTTTCTATGCATGGGGTAAGCCTCGGTCAAACAACAAACAACATTGCAGAGTACAGTGCAGTGATTGAGTTATTGTCTGAATCTATCTCATTTGGGATTCGGAGTTTGATAGTGAGGTTAGATTCTGAACTCGTTGTATTACAGCTTAATAGAGTATATGCCATTAGAAATCCAGTGTTATTAAGGTTATTTTTGAGAGTGAGTCTCTTGGAACGTGAATTTGATTACATTGAGTATCAGCATATTCCAAGGTCTTTAAATACATTAGCAGATGCAATTGCTTCTCGAATGTTAGACAGACATTTGCAATAATCATACATGTAAATTTAAAAACATTTCATCACACATGTTTAACAAGATAAGCCGGTAATAATGATATATATAGATAGGTGTGTGTCAAAAATACATCGTCTTCGATCATAGGTTGAAAAACACCTTATGATCGGCAAAAATGATAAGTACAAAAAACCAAAATGTCGCATGTGTCTACAAAAACGACCATCCAATCACTAGTGATGCTCTCTATACGACACCACTGCACGAGCTACCCTACACAAGAACCTTCTAAAAGGTCCTGGGACTGCGACTACGTAGCGCTGAAGCCTGATAGGAATATCGTCTATAGTAGTCTCTGGTATATCTGCCGTCAGACACTCTAGGTCTTGTTCCAACTCAGCTAAGGTCTCTGTGGCCTCGTCCTGTGGGGCCGGCGCCGCTGCAACTAGTAGTCTCCTCTCGAAAGGCCGGAGATTGGCTGGACGACGTGGGCCTACATCTGCATTTTGAAAATTATTACTGTCAGTTTTGAGACGATATAAAAAACAAAAAAATAGATAATTTAAAAACTTGTGAAAAATGAATTACCTGTGTCATCCCATTGTTCTCCCGGTGGAAGAACCATGTCTGGATCTCCACGAAAATCAACTTCAGCATAAGGAAAATCCTGTATCAAAAAGACCTGGTCCTCTAACCAATGAAAGTACTCCGGTCTAAATCGGACAACCTCCGTGCCCTCGTCAGGATGACGGGCCATAACCACAACCCATCGCGTCAATTTGGGCTCTCGGGGAAGCCCAGCCTCAACAGTGAGATGTTGTAGGATCAACATCGGAACCCTCTCTAAAGCAAAACTCACAACTAAAGCCCCATAACCAAAGGTATTTAGCTGTTCGTTTTTGGCTTTAGTCAGTTGGCTTTTTACGTTAGCCAACACAGCATCACACCAGTTGAAAATGGTGCCTCGATAGCAATCAATCGCCATCCGCATCTGGGATCCAGTGGCAATGTGCAAAGCGGCAGCCCCGCAAAGTCTGGTAACTGTAAAAGCAATGACCATAAGTTCAGGGCGGGATATAGTTTTGATCTCTATCCCCTTCTCTTGGTTCTGCGTGTTGCACCACTCTAGTCGGAGACTAGCAATGGACTGGCCACCCGGCCTAGTCCCGGACAGAGTCAAGTGTTCGCCCCTCTTGGGCAAACCAGTGAGAAAGTAAATATTTGAGAGCTCTATCTCGAGCTAGTGCCCTCCAATGTAAAAGCACTGGTCCTGGATGTTCCATCTCTCTACCAGCCACTCTAGAAAGCGCACCTAGGCCCTCATGCCAGGTATGGCCCAGTATTTGTAAAGGCCGCATGCCTTCAAAGCATCAATGGATGGTTGATGATTAATGGCGGCCAAATCAACATCTTCGTGCTCTCTCTCGTGCCAATCAAGCATGGTGGGCAATCTACACACCAAAAAACATCTGTTAGAGTCAATGAAATCAAAAAAATTTGGTCCATTTTGAAGAAATTGGGGCTTGAAAACTCGTTTTGCGGGGTACGCACCCCGCCTTTAGGAACAGGGTGTGGGTACGTGGGTTCCCTTAAGGCAAGGTGCGTACGCCTGGCATTTTCCCAACTGAGAAAATGTCGGGGTACGTGGGTCACCAGTGGAGCACCTGCGTACCCCGAAAGGCGGACCTTGAAACCCCAAAGCCTCCAAAAAATGAAACTAGGGCCTAAAAATAAATTCTAAACGGATGAAAATGCAAAGGAGGATGTTGTAGAATACCTGATGAGACGACGTTCGATTTCGACGGTCGGATTCTCCGCAATATCCACGGGAAATTTCTTGCCAAAAGCCCTTTTTCTCTCCTCAACAATAAAATGGTAAAAATGAATTGGTAAAAGCTCTTTTTATAGGTTTTTTGGGTAAATAAATGGTAAATTTGTTTATTTTTCACCATGAAAAGGTATTTTTCAAAGTATTTTTATCTATCTTTAAACAGGTATGAGTAATGTGTTGGTTTTTGTGCAGGATAAAAGGATTTTCAAGGAAAATTGTCATTTTTCACAAACAAAAACATCAGAGTCATCTTTAAGCCCTTTTCTGACTCCTAAAACATGAAAATATTGCCGAGCATTTCTTTTACACTTGTTAAAACGGAATTAAAAGACGGTCCTCTTATAGCCCTTTTTCTGACAGTAAAAACAGGAAAAGATTGCCGGATTTTTGTCGTTTCAAATTCAATACTGGAAATAAAACGACGTGTCCTTGATCGCTTTTTACTTTTCAGGTCAAAGACACTAATTATGAAAGTACTCCTTGGTCGTAAAAGATCAAGCGGTTCTCTCAAGTATTATTTTATACTTTTTCGGGCTTGGGAGACACAAATTTACGAAAAAGTCAACCCTGGAGTCTTCTTAAGTTTTTCAGACTCTCTAAAATTGAAAAACGCCGAGTTTCTCCTATACTGGACTCGTTAAAATTTCACAGTAAAGGACCTGTTCGATTACAAACAGGAACGGACCACTCCTTCTTAGGGTTCGAATCTAAACTAAGTTGGACTCATCCGAAGGATGAGCTTATAATCAAGCATATGTTATCCTCCTCAAGCTTGTAAAAAATAAAGAGGTACTTGCCAGAAATGGTGGGGGAAAAGAGAGAAAAATGAGCCTATTTGTTATCCTTTGTCTTAGAAGAAACCTTATCACCACTCTTGAACACGACACTTTTCATTCACCTAGGTTGGGAAATCCTTTGCCTAACAGTTGATCAAACCACATTGAAAATCTTCAACCGGTTCCGGGTATTAACTTTGGGTCAATTGTCACCAAGCCATCTGTCGTGTCGTTATGTGTTCAAGAGGTCACTGCAAATAAACCATTCATCTGCAAAATACCAGTCATCCATCTCGACCATCCCTGAGTCAGTCCTTACAGCTACATTTCTTCAACTTGATTTATGATTTCGTGTTGTGGGCTTGCCTGCAATGGGTCGCTTTCTATCGAAATCAGCACATTATCTAGAAAGATGACCTAGAAATCGTCAGTACCTTGAAATCTGCATGCATCAATGGCAGGTTTCTCGCCTTTGACGACGGTTTACATCATTGACTTTCGATCGAAGGATTCCGTGAAATGTTTGACATCAACACATTCATTCACATCTCATGGATTTTACTGGGTACTTTTAGAACCATTGACATCACTGGTGGTCTCTCTCACACTTGTTAACAGTTTACATCATCGACTGGTAATCAAGTGGTTTCTACCATGTTCGACATCAACTCATTTATTCGCATGGATAGAATCGTACCATTTCGGGAAGTAGAAATGAAGACCCTGGATCTAGTTTCCACCATCCAGGCTGCGAGGAGTTTTGTATTCATTATACAGTAGACTAATCATAAACAGATGGCTGCGTCCATACTGTGTCTACATGAGTCTATGATTATGATGTACTGCGAAATCATTCCTATATCAGAGCAGTAGTTAGTTTGTTAGTTAAAGTTTTCAATCTGAGTATGGGAATGCCTACCTCAGTGATGATATGACCTTACATATGTATTTTGTGTTGAATATTTGCAGGTTCCGACTGGGCTCTCCACAAGATAATCCTTGAAATGATAAAGTACTTCACCCTTCCTAGATGATATGAAACCCTAATCTACTACAGGCTTTGCACTTTAGGGGGCAATCTGTTACACTAAAATTCGTCACCATGACTATTTGCAGTTAGTATGGCTCCATCAACTGTCATACTATCCTCCTTGGCAAGTCTCATACCTCTGCTCCTCATGTCAAACTCCAAGAAAGAGAGAAAGTCTTTAAAAATCTATATAACTCTGGGTACGCAGTTTCTCTTAGCCTTACCTGCGTGTACGCACCTCAAGTTTACAATACCTGCGTACTTGTACGCTCTGTCTGTAAAGGGGTGGGTGTGTACTCCTGTAAAGGTCAAAAGGTGCGAGTTTTACTTCAAAAAAGTTACTTGTGGTCGAATCTAGAGCATTCTAGAAGATGGTTTGACGTGTATTGAGCGCCTCCAGATGGTTCATGCATCCCTATGAAAGAGGAACTTATCCCATCAAGAGGGGAGCTATCCCATTGAAAGAGGGGCTTATCCCATTGATGGTGGACCTGATTAACTTCCTCCAAAGCAATATAAATACAGGCATTGGGCCAGAGAGAGGAGAGGTTGAAAGCTGAACATTCCTAAGGGTAGATGCTGCTGAAATTAGGACTCCCTTATAGAGCTTGAGAGGAGAGATTCCCATCCTTTCTTAGCTTCATTTGGAAGTGGGTGAGCTGATCAAAGTAAAGGAGAACTCTTGCTGGACCCTGGGAGGGACCTGCACAACACCAAGGCACTGGTTGTAATGGTTTCTTTTGTTTCCACTTAATACAATTAAGTTTATTTTTCTCAACAAGTTGTTATATATAATTTGTTTCATATACTCCTTGGTCTTTATGATGAATATGTTTTATTTTATGAGTTATTCAGGTGCTATGTAATCATTTGCTTGTTAGTGAATGCAGGTTTCGAAGAGAAGGAGGGGCTCATCTGGATCGGAGAGGCTGGACTGCTACAAACAGCATTGGACTAAAGGTATGTTTTAAACACCTAATTACTTGTATTCTAAATGCATATTTAGGGAAAGATAGTGCTTAATTGTCTTGTTTGTCACTAGAAAGCCTTAGCTTCTAGGGAGGTCGGTTTTGTCTGCAAAATTGACTCTTTCCGCATGACACCTCTAAGGATAGTGCACTGGGAGGAGGACTTTGAATCAAAGTCTCAATCAGATCATCCTCAGTTTGAGGGTCTCCCCTAGTGGTTTCTACTATGCGCAATGGTGCAGAGTAGACCTCATCCTCATCTCCTTCTTCCAACCAGAGTGGTAAGTCATGTTCTAATAGTGGTTGGGCAGGAGGGTATAGGACTAGCTGCTTGGACATAGGACCATTTTTGATGGTCATGTTTCCAGCTCGGCAACTGATGTAAGCATCCGTAGTGGCTAACCAAGGCCTTCCCAAAATGAGGGGGTATCCAGTGAGCTTAGCCTTTGGCTGAAGGACCAAGAAGTCCACAGGAAACTCCCAAGAGTCAACAGAGACCAAGACATCCTCCGCAATCCCTTCGGGAGCCACGGTGGAGCGATCTGTCAACTGCAGGACTTTCGAGGTCTTCCTTAAGGAGCTCTGAAGGTTGAGTTTAAGCATGGTGTCCCTGATCATCACATTAATGGCAGCCCCTATATCAATCAAGGTATGGGGAATTATGGTGCCATTGATGTGGACATCAACTACAGGACTCCCAGGGTCCAAATACTTTGGACAGATCACTTGCCCCAACATTAGATCGGATAGTTGTCCGATGACATTGATAGTCGAGGCATCTCTCTTTCTCTTGCCTGGGTGCCTGAAACACTTCTCCTTAATCAATTTGTTGTATATCAGTACATCTTTGATGGCCTGGAGAAGGGGTATTTTCAGACACAACTGTTTCAGTTCTCCCAGAAGTTCAGTCTCCTCTAGGTTTGGTTGCGTGGTTACTGTTAGTCGCTCAGGAAAGGGTGGAATGGCTTTGGGTTCACTTTCCTGTTTGTCTTCCTCGTCCTCTGGGGGAGGAGGTTGGCGATCTGGAAGGGTCTTCCCGGATCGCAGGTTGATCTCCTGGATCTCCACAGCATAGGTAGGACATGTTGTCTCCCCAGTGTATACTTGCTGGGCCTGTCAGTTGTTGGGGTTCGGGTTCGGTTGGGCAGGCATTTGGGGTTGTCTTGGAGGAGCAGGAGGTAATGGTTGTGGTTGAGCCGGTGGTGGAGGTAGAATGGCGGGAGGAGAGTTTTATTGGGGCCTCCACCCCAGTTGAGGTGCATTCCACTGAGGCTGTGGCTGGACATGTGAGTGAAACGAATGAGCAGTGGGTTGAGTATGGTATTGAGGTGGATAAGACCACGGAGGAGGTGCAGACCAGGAAGGATGAGCAGGGGGACCCCAAGAAGGCATGTGAGCAGATTGGTTGGGGCTATAATAAGCTTGGGATGTCCCTTGCATCCCCTACTGGTAAGGTCTAGGTCCATGCGGTCTCCTTTCGTTGAGCAAGTAGAGAGGTTCAGTGGGTGCCTCAGTCCCTTAGTACATGGCTTTGAATCTGGGTAAGGTTGGGCATTGGTTTGTGGGGTGGTCCTCCTCACAAACGAAACATACCTCTACTGAGTGCAATGGACACTCGTTCTTAGGGTGCTTCCTCGTACATCTGGGACAAAAAATGGGCAAAGCCCTCTCAGCTTCCTCTTTCTTTTGTTGGATTTGGAAAGTATCAAGTTGCATGGCAATGGTCTGTCTCATCTCACTTTTGAGGTCTTCCATTTGATTAGCAAATTCATGCTTGGAGAAGGTAGTACTAGCTGAAAGTGGATTCCACCTACCTCTTTTCTGGGCTGCCATAGAGTGGTTTCTAAACACAGTCTTTATGTCCTCATAAGGTAAATGGTAAATGTCTCCTCTAGCTAGCATGTGAAGGGTATCTAGAAGGTCTTCAGGGACTCCTCAGAGCAGAACCAGCTTTAGAGATTTAGGGTCAAGTGTGTCGTTGGCCCGTTTATAGCTGAGTTGGAACCTTTCCTCGTAGTCCTCAAAAGACTCATCATTTCCCATGGTCATCCGAAAGATTTCTCCCTTGGTTTCCTTTTACCTACAGTAATCCTGGTATTTGTTGTTAAAGGCTTGCTGCATCTGAGCCCAAGTAGTGATACTATTTCCAGGTAACCCCATGAACCAGCGTAATGCTGCATCCTTGAGGGTAGAGGGAAAGAGTTTCAACTTTTGCTCGTCTTCTGTATAGTCATAAGTTCGACAAAGGACAACAAACTCAAACAGGAAGGTATCAGGGTCTTCAGTGGTCAATCCATGGAAATGAGGTAAGGCTGAGGGACTTATGTTCTTCATTTTCATGTCCCCGTTAGTCTCTCGGATGGGGAAGGTACCTTCTATTCTCTCATCATTGTTTCTACCATTTCTGTTGTCAGCCATGGTCTCAAAAGGAATGTTTTCTTGCTCTTCTTCTGTTATAGGATCTTCGTATATCTCAGGAGGTTCACCTATAGGTTCTTCTGGATCACTGCCACCAAAGAAGAGAGAAGGGTGACTCAGTGAAGTGGTGGGGGTGTTGGGTAGGAATTTTCTAGTATTATCTCTGTTCCTATGAGGCATGAAAGGATTTTTGGTTGTTTTTGCTTTTTTTTCTCTTGCTTGTACCTGCGAAACTGAAACAGATGGAATTGTAACTAACTAAAATCTATCTTGCAGAAATGAAAATGCAGAATTGAAATGAAAGTAGGAAAAGACTAATCTATTTTGCTGAAATCAAATTGTGAGAAGGAAATACTAGACTATGCTTGCAAAATTGAAATTCTATTTTACACTGGTAGAATTGAAAGGTTAATCTATGAAAGCAAGAAATGTCTAATTTACTTTTGCAGAAACGAAATTGCAGAATGGAAATGAAATAAACTACTTAGCAGAAGGTGAGAGTAGGAAAATAGAAGAAAAGCAGCAATCACAAATACTCTGACGCTTCCTCGACAATGGCGCCAAAAAGAGTGGTGAGCTCCAGTATTGCAGCAATAATGCTACAACTCCTGGGACTCCCTTCTTTACTTTTATCAACTCGGTAGTTCGTAACAAACTTGGAAGCGATGGTGCTGTATGCACAAGTACTAGCTCTTGCCGCAGCTGTCACTTGGTCAGCTGGCATAAGTCCGCTAGGGGCTTAAGCCAACTTCTATGAGCTCTGAGAAGAAGCTTTTTAACTGATGGATGAAAGCTAACTTAAAGAAGGCTGATCTACTTGTAGAAAGAAACTAGAAAGCTAACAGGAAATGTAAATCCTAGCAAACCCTAATTCTACCAGCTAACCCTACTGATGCAAGAAAGAGGATGCAAGCTACTGAAAGAAATGCCATTGACTTCTAGGAAGGTAAATACATGTATAAAAAAACATCTTTTTGTATTTTTGAATAAGTTTCCAGAGTTATTATGCATATGATCTGATTGTTTTTGGCTGTGCAGAGGTGGATGGCCGAGAAGAAATGCTTGGAGGAGGTCAAGAAGGTTCAGAGAGGGCCTAAGGGGTCCCTAACACCCTTCCATAGAGTTTCACCGAGGTTGGCTATCAAGAAACCTCACTCGTGAGCCTCTACAGGAAGTCTGCAGGGGTTCTACAGGATGTCTGTGATTTTCTACAGGATGTTCAGAAGTGAGATTTTGGTGGATGGATGGAGAGGAAAAGGTGAAGGAGTGAGTGTGGAGGTAGGGTGAGGGTTGGAGATGGTCCAGGACTTGGTGGATGGAGTTGTGGACAGGTGTAGATGGCTGGATTTGGTTCAAAGAAGACTGAAGCAATGTTTCACAAAATTAGGGTTATGGGAGAAAATGGAAAATGTGAGGCAAGGATTCTAAGTAGAGGGTGGAGTGAATGGTGTTGATGGAGAATAAGCAGATGAAGGAGTGGTACAGGTGCTCTGCAAGTCGTTTTTCCAATCTGAACCAATAAATACTTGTAAATTCAAAGACCTAGTTATGTTGACCTAATCTGTGCTAGCTTTCAGTAAAGAGAATGAACAAAAGTTTGAACTGCAATGAAACCATGTATTCTAACTCATGCAACTAAGCAAGAAAAAGTCTGAACTTGTAACCAACTTCTACACATGAAAACCAAACACTAGTGATTGCATGGCAAGGCAAAATCAGTGTTTTTGTGGGCAGCAAAGTTACCCTGGTCCCAGCTCCTGATCCCACTGAGGGAGAGGTGAAACCAGAGATGTTTGATGGCCCTTTTTTGAAGCTTTTCCCTGTTAACAACCTATCAACTAAATCTGAGCATCAGAAGTCTTTTTAACCATTAACGGTGACCTAGTTAATCAACAAACTTTAATCTACTTAACAGAAATGTTTTTGCAAATGCATAAAGAACAACTAACAATACATAAAGGAGGCCTTAGCACTCGGCTTGGGCCCAACCCCAAGAGCTGTAGGCTCCTATAAAGAACTCAGATCTGGTGCCAAGTAAATCTGCTTCTCATTATTAAAAAATATTCATCATATGAAAGTTGTACAACAGTGGCTACAAGAAAATAGGCTGAGCAAAATGATAGCACTATAGTGCAAAAATACCAACAGTTCCAAAAGTAAACTATGAAGGTTGAGGCCTTCCTATTTTTACAATAAGAGGGGGCTAGCAGCCCTCCTAGATTCAAGGGACTCGGTTGTCCCAACTGCTAGTAAACAATCACTCTTCCCAAAACTGCTTGGCTGCCTTTAAAACTCGTTTTGGTGGCCTGTGGAGCTCGGAGTTGAGGGTGGAGATTTCAAGGAAGGCCATTTAATGCAAGAGACAACCTCCCTACGAATCCTCACCTCAAGCTTGGCTGTCAGCCGACCCATGATTGCTTGGTTTTGCTCCAAAATTTGTCCAGAAATCCTGAAATAACCACATATTAGCCTCCTAGGTAGAGTGACCACCCTTAATCGTTCAAATAACACAAACATACTAAAAAACATGCATAATCTATGAAAAATGGAGGATTGAACAAGGACAATTAGGCAAAATGAGCCCAATAAGTTACCCAATTTGGGGGCTCATCACATACTGAAAAGGCCTTCTATAGGGTGTGATGAGCGAGAATAGACAAATGGCAGAGACAGTTTGCTAAGTGGATGATCAAGGAATCTTCTAGAAACTTCTCATATGACACTTGCCTCTCAGAATTTGCCCAGGGATGAGTAAGAGATCAATGAAATCTCCAAGTGGAACCAAGAACTATTAGTGGAATGACACTAATAAAAAACCCAAAGCTGACTCACACCTCTGCAAACATCTATATATGGATCCCTCATCCAAGAGATCCAGAGGCTGGAGGCTAGAATTTTGTAATTTGCAAGGAAGTGTTGTTGGTTTCTTTTTGAAGACATTGTTGGGTGATCTTGCTTTGTATGAGGTGAAGAGGGCTTCATGCTGGGAGGATGGCACTGGGTCAGATGAAGTGGTTGTAATTCTCTCTTCTACTACTTTTGCTAATAAAGCTATTTGAGTTTTCCTCCATATTCTTGTGTATCTCTGAATATTGTGTTGATATATGCATTTGTATGGTCAATATATATCTGATCCTATATTGTTTACAATGAAAGATATCTATGCTTTGATGGTATTATGCTGCTGTGAATCTACAGGCGTTCTTTGAAGCAGGGAAAGTAAGGAAGCAGTGGCGAGATTCTGTCAAAGGGGAAAGGAAACAAGCAAGGAGCCAAGCGGAAGACTGAGGTTGGTACTCTCTGCTTCTTTCCCATCTCTCTCTCGTAAAGGAAAAACAAGTGACTTTAATCTGTTTGTTTCTAAGATAGCTACCCATCTGAGTGGGACTAGCAGCTCTGAATAGACACTAGATTTCCCGATAACAAAATGCCGACTCCACTGGGGAGTGATTATTTTGATTTCTTGTCTCTATTTTTTTGATTCATAAACCACGGACGGAGCCTGAAGTCAAGCCAGCTAGTCTTCGAACTGCATTTTCTATGCAAGTGAAAAGTAGTTCAACGTTGCTTCAGTCAATCTCTGGGATTGTTTATGAACTGAACAACTGACTTGCAAACATCCTAAGTGCCCTGGAGGTAGCTCAGGTAACCTCATTATATCAGCCCTATACTTTGTATTTACTAACTATTGTTAGCTCGGCCTAAATCCCTGAACTAAACTGCAAACTATGACCAAAAACCAAGTTAATGTCTCGTTCCTGGTCCATCGCACCCTCTCCTTTAGGCAGACTAGATGCATCGCACCCTCTCCTTTAGGCAGACTAGATGCATCACACCTCCCATGTGCAGTAGGTGAGATGCATCCCTGTTTCCCTGTGTTATAGGTGCAATGATCAGGGAAGACTGTTTCTGCCTCTAGATTTTGGTTTTTCTTCATTGTCTTCAGTTTTATTCAGGAGTTTTGTTGTCTATGATCAGTAGACCATTGTTGAAACCCCCTTCCTTTGCATCATTCAGCCTCCATTGTACAAAGATATGTGAATGTTTTTATGTATTTTTCGCCATTCATAGTTCTCATTTACAAAATAGTAGCTTAATCGAATTGTCGTCTTTTGATCTGAAAGTGTTGCAAGTGTTGTTTTCAGTCAAAGAAAGAATCATTCTCTTTTTGATAGTCGATTACACTGTTACTCTTTTATTTGATCTGAATTTATAGTATTTCAAGTGTCAAAAGCAATCTTCAATTCAAAATCCCAAAGTGTCATCTTGCCTTCTTGTTGTTTTTTGAAAAGAAAATCGTTAGTACTGTTGCTTTGAAAGAAGAGATAATTTAGATTTGTATTTAGCATTATTTTTGTCATTCACACATTAAGAAAGTGGAAAACAAATACATGCACGTGCATTTGCATTTAGACTGCTTGTTGATTTAGGACAGTGCATCTATTGTGTGCTCTCTGCTCTATGTTGAAAGGATTTCGTTTCTCTTTCCTTAGTAGCTAGGATTTTCATTGCAAAAAGAAGAGTAAACGACTGTTTATCATCTTAGATTGCATATTTAGGAGTTGTATATCTGCATCACGTGGTAAACCTTAAAGGAAAACTTCTTAAGAAATATCAACTGTAAAATAAATTCAATGAACATAAAAACGCTTTGGAACCTAACGCACAACATCTAGAAGTCTAGGCTAGAGACGTATTCTGGCATCGTAAAGCCTGGTAACTATCACTTTCATCGTAGGTTGGGTGATTCCTCCTCTTTGAGACAACAAGTGCTAGTACGGACTTTTTCTCCCATGTACCTTCGAGTATATATTGGGAGACCACAATAGGATATATCCTTTATCCTTAGGAAGCCGTGTCTGCTGCCCTATCAATCACAATGCACTGAACACAACATTCAGGAAGATTGACTGTCGTACTGTAAAAAGTATTTTGTAGTTTTGCGATTGGTTTGGTAATCCCTTTGTCTAGATTTCCAGGGAAGTCTCTTTCATTCCTTTTCAGACTCCTTAAAGGAAAAGGTCCATCTGAGTGCTTGTCACTTCAAGCTCATTAAAAATCGAAGGCGACTAGAGTCATCTTTAGCTTTTTCTTGACTCTTAAAAAGTGAAAAAGCAAGTTGTGTCAAAGTTTCTAAAATTCATTTAATACGGAATAACATTTTCCCCTCTTATTTTGAGTTGATCAAATAATTTGCAATCCTGGAAGAAAGTCAATCAAAACCCCATCGTTCGCAGAGACTGACAAGTCAGCCATCTTTGACTCTAGAAACGAAACCATTCTGGGCC
This sequence comes from Pinus tabuliformis, assembly GCA_031772625.1. Lineage (NCBI taxonomy): Eukaryota > Viridiplantae > Streptophyta > Pinopsida > Pinales > Pinaceae > Pinus > Pinus tabuliformis. The sequence continues at coordinate 1,251,436,209 of CM062809.1, forward strand.
AAGCAGACTCGTTTAACTAGGTCAAAGTCTCCTGGTGTGTTTGAAACTTGTGTTTCAACATCCTCTGAGACTCCAGTTACTCCAATAATTTCTGGTATAATTTCTGGTATCCCTGCCTCTACAGAAGAAGTTCCGCAGTTACAAGAGGACATTAGAACTGATCCTAGTGTAACAGTAAACACTTCCATTTTTGAAATAGCTCCATCTAGGGTTGTTTCGGAAGGTTTTACCCCTCCAGCATCTATCGCTGTAGAATCTATACCTTCTTCGGCATCGAAAATATTTTACGGACCTGACAATCTGCCCCTTCCACCTGGATTGATTACTATAGAAGAGATTACGGAGGATCTTCCATCCAGTACTCCATCGCATTTTGGAACTGGGATCCACCTATACCCTTCTACTTCAGAAGTTAGAACCCCTTCATCGCAAGTTCCTGTAGAATCTCTAGGAAGTCTTTTGGATAGACTCGATATGTCTGAACAACCATCGACATCTAGGACTCTGTCATCTGATACAGCGATAGCGGATGTTGTCACTCCAACGATGTTCGTTGGTATACCATGTATCCCAACTAGCTCTCAACCGCTAGAGGGAGTCCACCCAGGGACTGTTTCGACAGTATGGTTTGTTCCCGTTTGTTTGTCTAGAATAAAATCTGGAATTTCTTATGTTGAGTCTCAGCAAATTGATCCTTCATGACAGTATCAATTTGGGCAGTCCGGTCTCCAAATGCCAATCTTTCCTGTTAGCACTGGATTGCCGTCGTATGGGGGCAATATGCCCTTTCATTGTTCCCTCCGGGAGAACAACCATATGAGAGTTCTCAATGAAATTTGGGTCAAAATGGAATCACATCCAGTGGTTGGATGCCAATACTGCCTCAACAACCAATAATTGTATACTCAACGCAACTGAGTCTACCTGTGTCGAATATCCCCACTACACCAGCTATTGTGATAGTGTCGCAAGTACAAACATTTCCTGTTGTATGCTAGCCTCAAGCTTCTCAGGTCGTAATACAACAGCCTCTTGTCTCTACGACAGAGCCGCAAATGTCGGTTAGTGGCTCCTTAACTGGAACGACCCAGGCTCAAATGGGTACTATTACCCATCATCTTGGTCAAACATCCAGTATTGGGCAACAGCAAATGGTTTCACAACCATGGTTGGTGCAACATCAACAACCACAATTCCAGCAAGTGTACCAAGGACCTGAGCAACAAGGATTTGCAAGTAATGGGCAGCCATATATTCAAAACGGTTATCATCAATCATCCCAAATTGGTTATGCCCAGCAACCTTATCAAAGTTATCAGCATCAAATGCATTATGCTGGTATGCAAAGACCCACTGCTCAGGCGATCCCATCTTATCTTGGGTACACTTCACCGAACCTGAATCAACAGTTGCCCTTCATGGCGACTTTAGAGTTACCAAATCTAAATCGGCTAACGAACAATCCAATCGCTTATGCCCCTTGGTGGCTGGCGATTCCTCATAAACTTCCGTCAGATATTCCTAAATTTAATGGAAATCCAGGTGAAGATCCATCGAATCACGTGATGACCTTTCATCTATGGTGTTCCTCCAACACTCTAAATGATGATTCGATTAGGCTTCGCCTATTTTAGCGAACATTAACTGGTCCAGTAGAAAAATGGTATGTAGAATTGTCGAGAGCTTCATTTGATAACTTCAACAACCTTGCCACCACCTTTTTAACCCATTTTCAGTTACCAATAAGGTACAAAACAGGAACAGAGCTTCTTACCAATTTCAAGCAGACGACGGCCACTCACAATATCTGATCATATTCATGAGTAGCGACGTCGTCGTAGAATGGTAAAAACATATGTTCCTAAACAGCTACTAGCTGAATGGTTTATTAAGTCATTATTGCCTTCTGTTACAGAAGATGTGGCAAAGGGAGGAGTCGTCACTGAAGAGCAAGTCATTGCTCGTGTGCAATATCTAGACTTGATCTATACTCAGTTTGGCATGCTCTATGACAAAATCCCTGACACTCCCAGACCAGAATTTTCCGTTCCTCCTCCTCCTAAATCAAACAAGGACTCTCATGTCGACGATGGCATGATAGGTACGACAAGCACGAAATCAACAAAGGCTACATCTAAGAAAGCCATTAAGATTTCTGGTCAAAATGAAAATGAAGAACTTCTAGCCTCGGAGGTTAATGCCGTGTTGACCGAAAAAGGCAAAGAACCGAAGAAACCAGGGGGCAAGAAGAAAGGGAAGAGAAAAAAGAAGAAGCAAGATGACTCATCTCCTGAAAAATCTTCTGCAAACCCTTATGGGCAAAAGAAACCAAGTCAACCATGCCTCATATGCGATGAGGATCACTGGACGAAAGATTGTCCATATAAAGCCGAACTTAAGAAAATCTTTAAGAATTCAAGAACTTCAGTAGTATTGAATGACCCATTTCCGAACCTAGGAACAAATATAGTTGCTAGTGACAATGCTTCCCCATCCCAAGTGCTTATGTTGTCCATTTCAAAACAACAAAATGATGCTTTGATATCGACAAGGAACAAAGATTACAGGAATCCACAGTTATCGAAAAACAAGGCTACTGATCAACTTAGTAGTTCGACAACAACTTCAACCGAAGTTGTGCCACCCATCATTCCTGAGCTAACGATAAAGCCGCCAAAGGGAGTAATACACAAATCGACATTTAATCCTCATGCCAGAGCGGCATAGAATTATAATATAGTAGAGGACCTGGCCCAAATGCCGTCCGCTATGTCGACACTTGAAGTACTACAAAATTGCCCCTCCCAAAAGCAGGCTCTATTATCAGCAATGGGTGGGATTGACCCAGCGGATTCCAATCTTGTGGCCTTTAGTCATAAAGGATATGAACCTCAGTTACCATCTCAACTCGCTTTCCTCATTCAAGTGAAAGCCCTCAACAAAACTATTCATCAAACAATTATTGATGAGGGCATCTACATGTATTATGTCAATGAATTGCTAGAAAACTTTAGGCTCACCACCCTTGTTGCAATTATCAACAACATTAAAAGCATTTGATGGACGAACATACACTCCATACTAGATTTTGAGTAACTTACAAGTTGAACTGGCGGGCAAAATAGTAGAAATTGATGTTGAAGTTATCGATGGAAACCTCGATTATAACATCCTACTAGGAAGGCCTTGGATTTATGCTATGGCCACTGTTGTGTTGACATACTTCAGAAAGAATGCATTTCCTTTTCAAGGAGGAATTACAATCGTCGACCAACAAACCTTTCTCCCCAATAGTTCACAAGTTACGAGAAGCATACCGATGATCCATGGAAGCTCTCATTCGCTTCAAAAGATCGGAGTAGGCCTGCTAAAAGACCCTACATTGATGGGTACTTTTGCCCTACCACCTCAGAGTAATCTGGCGGAAGTGGCCACGGTGGAAACCTGCAATATGATATCTTTTATATCTAAGAGATTCAGAAGATTCCTGAACATTTTGTCAGCATGGATCATCGCCATTTTAGAAATATTGTAGCAATCAATTTTCTTGGCCTGGGGAGCAAACCCAAATCAACGCTCATCGAGTGTTTGGATAGATAGGTCTAAAGAATATGGCACCTCTTTAGATCCTTGATCACATGTACATTCTATAGATGAAGGAATCATTCAGTTAATGATGATAGGAGAGGCACCATGGGAAGATTACCACCATCGTTCCCATATTCCGGATAACCACGAAGATTATTCCAGCAACCTTAATCATCCTTCAGTTTTTGATTTTCTATCAAATACTGTAAATACGGTGGATTATGAGGATAGTTCTTTTACTGTGTCAACCTCATTAAAAAATGAAACAACTCCCTTTCCAAATCGAGTCTTTGATTACGATCTCATAAAATCCAAGTCGACTCTTTCAAAGATTTTGAAGGTAAACCTTCATTCCAACCACCGCGTTGAATGCAATGAAGCTTAGGTGGCATGCACCTTGATTTGCGTCATTATGCTGGGGGCATGCGAATCTATAACAAGCATAGTTTTTCATTTCAAGCTTGTGTAAACATGAAACCAAATTTGAGCATATGTTGTCGCATGGTTCAAGCTCATTAAAAAATGAACTAGGCCATGAGTAGTTTTACACGAAGTTCAAGCTCGTTAAAAAATAAGCCTAGCAATGAGCATATGTTCCACCAGAGTTTAAGCTCATTAAAAAATGAACCCACCTTCGGTAAATAACCATTAGGATTGCATTATCATCAGCTTTTGAGCCTTGTTCGTGTTCTTATTATCACCTCCACTCTGTTTTAGCCGATCATATGCATCCATTTGATTGTTTACCCCCTTTTTGAGGAATAGTTGTGACGAGTGATTTTGTTAGCCATCTTCTTAACACTGCTATGATTGGAAAGTTCCAACCCTTACTTGGAACCAGCTGCTACTCGAATATATCACTCGTTCCTCAAAAAACGAGTCTCCTTTAAGCTCTTTTGATCTGACTCGTAAAATATGAAAATATTGTCGAGAAATTGGCCTCTCTAGCTCCTTAAAGTGATTGGAAGTGCCATCCCTCCTCCAAATTTTAATCTTTTTGGACCTGAGGTATTATTACACAAAAAGATCGAGCGTTTGTCTTGTTCGGCTCATTAAAACTATCGAAAAATCATCCCTTTTGCATTGTTTTATCTTTTTTTGGACTTAAGGGATTATACTACGAAAAAGGAATATTGGAGTTTCCTTTCCATTCCTTTTCAGACTCTCTAAAATTGAAAAGGATTGATTATCCTTGTCGTTAAACTCGTTAAAACAATAGCGACAAACTTGTCCATTCAGACAAGAGCGAGTTTCACTATCACTAGGCTCGTTAAAACATAGCGACGGGTTTGCCTGAAGGGAAAATTATAGAACAAGCATATGTTATCCTCCTCAAGCTTGACAAAAATAAAGAGGTAATGGTCAGAAATGACTAGGGAAAATTGGGAAGAAAACTTGAAGAAACTTTATTGGTAGCAGGTCGCTCTTGAACATTACACTTTCGCTCCATCACCATGATTGAGTCGGGTTGGGTTATTCCATTCATCAGTCATATCACCATTGGTCCACCGTACCATCCACTTTTGGGGTTAACGCTACCAATCCATTTCAGTGTCGCCGATATGTTCAAGAGAAGTCGCTCAGAGAATTCACCTACCCAGCTTGTGTCTCATCCGCTACAATACCTTCACACTTCATTCTTTCATGACCGCCACCCTGAACCTTGTATCATCAGATCGTTTTCACCTCTACAAAATCATTTTCTCAGTCCTGTGTTGTAGATGTGGGATTCATTAATGCCCTCCTGCGATAGGTCACTTCTTGTCGACATCAACTCATTATCCAAGAAGCCGACCTAGGAACAACCCTTTCAGTACTTTGAAGCTTGCATGCCTCAATGGCAAGTTTCTCACTTCTGACGACAGGTTTACAGTAATGGCCTTTGACCGAAAGATTTTGCCTGGTGTTCGACATCGACTCATGTATTCACACCACGTAAATTGTACTACAGTACCTTGAGGGTCATCATCGTCATAAATGATTCCTCTCGCGCCTGTTAACAACTTACATCATTGGCTGGTAATCAGGCGATGTCTTTCCATGTTTGACATCAGGACATCTTTTCACATGGACCGACTTGTACTTTCGGGCAAAGATTGAATGAGTTTTGAAGACCCCGGATCTAGTTTCATCCATCCGGGCTTCTATATATTCAGGAAAATAAAGACATCAAATGTACATCATTGCTGCACAGATAATAAATCCAAACTAAGGGATGATGGCTCTACCAGAATCATCAGTCTGCACATAAACGGTTGTCTGTCCTATGTACATGAAAATGAATTTATCAAAGCTGAGCATGGGAATGCTCGCCTCAGCTAGATCATGAAAATATTATGAAGATAATGTATTTTATTGTATCTTATTATAGGTCACCTTCCAGTTCGAAAAACCTCGGATCCTCATTATAAAGCATTTCACCTGACATCAAAAGGATTTACGACCTCATGCTTTAGGGGGCAACTGTTATAGACATATTTGGGCACTACAACCCAATCATATATGTCCATAAACCAAGGGCTTCTAAGTCCCTAAAAGTGTTGTTTCATACCCTAAAGGAGCAAGGTCAGCTGATTACATCATCTCCCAGAAGTTCTCCATGAAAAACTGCTCAGAACTGGTCAAAACTGGATCATCTCACCTGCTCCATGGCCAGGGTGTGATGCATCTCACCTTGTACACATGGGAGGTGCGATGCATACTGAAAAGGCCTTCTATAGGGTGCGATGAGCAAGAATAGACAAATGGCAGAGACAGTTTGCGAAGTGGATGATCAAGGAATCTTCTAGAAACTTCTCATATGACACTTGCCTCTTAGAATTCGCCCAGGGATGAGTAAGAGATCAATGAAATCTCCAAGTGGAACCAAGAACTATTAGTGGAATGACACTAATCAAAAACCCAGAGCTGACTCGCACCTCTACAAACATCTATGTTGTGGATCCCTCATCTAAAAGATCCAGAGGCTGGAGGCCGGAATTTTGTAATTTGCAAGGAAGTGCTGTTGGTTTCTCTTTGAAGACATTGTTGGGTGATCTTGCTTTGTATGAGGTGAAGAGGGCTTTCATGCTTGGAGGATGGCACTGGGTCAGACCAATTGGTTGTAATTCTCTCTTATACTACTTTTGCTTATAAAGCTATTTGAGTTTTCCTCCATATTCTTGTGTATCTCTGAATATTGTGTTGATATATGCATTTGTATGGTCAATATATATCTGATCCTATATTGTTTACAGTGAAAGATCTCTATGCTTTGATGGTATTATGCTGCTATGAATCTACAGGTGTTCTTTGAAGCGGGGCAAGTAAGGAAGCAGTGGTGAGATTCTGTCAAAGGGGAAAGGAAACAAGCAAGGAGCCAAGCGGAAGACTGAGGTTGGTACTCTCTGCTTCTTTCCCATCTCTCTCTCATAAAGGAAAAACAAGTGACTTTAATCTGTTTGTTTCTAAGATAGCTACCCGTCTTAGTGGGACTAGCATCTCTGAATAGACACTAGATTTCTCGATAACAGTGACCACCTGAGTATCCGTAGGAGGCCTAGTCCCAGTGCTCCATGGAATTGGAAGAGGGTGTGGGACTATAAAACACGCTGTAGGAAAGCTGCGCAAGTTGTCCGCGGTGTGCAAGGACGGTCAAATGCATAGGACACATCCACGTACCAGGGGCTACGCTACCACAGGGATGGGATGGAAGGTGACCATTGCAGGTACTGTTCATGATAATATGTACCATTTAAGACATGGAGGAGTGGGCGGCGAGCAATTAAGGCGTAAGGATAACCACCAAAATCGCATTAATGCGGCATGAGGAGGGCGAATGGCTGACTTTGAATTTGAAATCATACATAACAAGTAAGAAAAGGGGCATACCACAAAGTTTGATCATTCGAAGAATAGGATGCCCTGGGTTCAAGCCAAGAAGAGCAAGATGAATGACAAAGTACTGGAGGAAAGCCCATGGTTTCAGGCACTGCCAAAGGAATACCGAGAGTCATTCTTTAGGTCAATACACCCTACTAAGGAGAGTCCATAGAATCCCACACTGCAGGTAGCTGAAATCCCTAAATCACCCAGAACGCCACGAACTAAGAAGGACCCTCAGATATTAGGACCAGTAAGGAGGTCGCCGCGACATCTGCAATTTGGCAAGCTCACAATGGAAGAAAAGGGCAAAGTTGTTACAATTGAAAGTGATGAGGAGGAAGAGGGACCTCCGACCTATGTCGAAGAAATAGACCCAGATGAGGAAGGAGAAGTAGATATCTAGCCAGTCCGGCGACCCAAGTATGTTCCCCCGAGGGAAGGGAAGGCTAAGGTCCCTACAAATCTAGATGTCATTGATAATATACTTGTCACCCCATCACTTCCAAAAGGGGTTCCGCTTGAAGGCACAGTGATTGGCCGTATTGCGGTGATGAAATTTGAAGATTGGAACCTTGCAGATACAAAAAAAATTCCCCATTTGGTGACTAGTGAACTGATGGAGCACAACATAGAAGGGACAGTTACGACACTTCAGCCAAAGGAATCGCTGCGAAAGGTGGAGGAAGCTGGGTTGCTCTGTCTCTTGTCCATTCCCCACTTCCTCCAACCCCCTATTACAATATTGGTCATTAGACAATTGCTCTATTTGGTACATGATGGATACTTATGGCTTAGAAAACCCATCCACATCACGACAGAAATCATTCATACGATCTCACTACTTCCCTGCAAAGGAAGAGACCCTACAGAAATTGTCGATAAGAGTGGTGATGTGACGATGATAGAAACCCTGAAAAAGAAATATAAGCTGGAGAAAGGGCAGTGAGGATACGTTATTGATAGTATCTCAGACAAAGCAGTCCACGTTGCTACCCAGTTGTTGGCAAGGAAAGTGATGCGGAAATGTCGCGGCACCGAGGTTCCAGTGATCTTCATTGTGCTAGCTGAGGAATGCACAGCAGGAGAATGGTTCAATTGGGTGCAATTCCTTTGTGAAGAATTCCTGACCAACTATAGGGAGATCCAAGAGGAGGGAAAGACCTTCCACTATGCATGGCTTCTATTGTCCATTGTGCTGGTTACCATTGAATTACCTGAAGACAGTCAATTTCCCTCCTTGGACCAGGATTGGCCAGAAGCTACCGAATTTGCGTCACTCTGGGAAACAAAGGATGTTGCAAGAATCCAGGGCATCAATATTTTTTGGATACTGATGGACACAGATGTTCGACATTGGGTCACCCAGCAACCCCAGTTGTCCAATGAAATCTATGACAGTGTGAAGCACATAGCCGAGTTTAAAGCAGACATGCACTTTGTCTACATTTGGGTGTGCAAGGACGTCGACCAAATGTGGAATACACATCCTTTCATTGCCATTGATGAAGCTATCGATGAAGTATTGGATACATGGCCAGCGGAATGGCGTGGACCCGATGCGGTGGGGCGCGATGAGGCTGCCATCAAGAAACAAAAGGCTGAAGTTAAGTGTGCCGCACAACAGAAGTGGAATGAACAGCATGCTGCGAAAGTTCGAGCAGCCGGGGAGGTGGTGCAAACTTCGACAGAAAAAGCACCAACTGGAGCGGCTGCAAAGGAAGAAAGACATCAGAAGGTGCCCACAGAGACGGCCACGAAGATAGGGATGGAATGAACACCATTAACCACCATGGGTGCGCTCTTAAAATGACCACTGCCAATAGAACGGACAAAGTCGTGGAAGAAGGCCAAGGCATCTAAATGGGATAGAGAATTGACCACCTTGACCGAGGGTGACCTAGGTGACATAGGGGACACAATTCACGAAGTGACTTGGGACGCAATCGATGAGGCCATGTCGGAGCAACAGATTGTGTTGGGGGAGCTCCACACGTAGCTACAGGAACTTGGGGCACAGGTAGCATAGATGGGAACCACCGCTACTCATGGGGTTACGGGTATGTCAGCTACTGAGCAGTTGCTGAAGGCCCAAATGGATCATACTATCGCGATTCCAGCAGGAGCATTGATCACAAAAAATGCGGAGGACAGAGCTGTGGTAGGACAGCTTACGGGGCTAAGACTCAATTTGGATGCCCTCCCACGCGAAAGCTTGTACCACCTCTAGGACAACGCCACGATGGAGCTCCGTTCCAGGGAAGGGCATGCGGAACAGGTACTCAGTGAATAGAGAATTAATATAGAACAATTGAGCCTCCAATGGGATGAAGCCATCGCACAGAGTCAACAAGTGGAGCAACTTGTAGGGGAAGCATGTTCGTGTGCCCTTGAGCTAGAGATTGTGTCCGATTCACCTGTTGGCATACGAATCCACAAGCTGGCTAGTGGGTTCCATCAAGCAAAGGAGGAGGCCACAAGGATTCAACTAGAGATCAGCTTGCAGATCACAAAGCTGAAATTGTAGGTACATCCTTCGATGCCACCAGAGGTCACTGAGTAGCGCAAAAGCATCATTAACTCCGGGCGGGAAATGATCACACATTCCATGAAGGAATGCACCAACTTGTTGGCTCAGTCGCTTATTATGCTCAATTCACTTTAGGAAGATCCAACCCTATAGCGACTGGAAAAAGAGGCAAGGGAGCTCGAGAAAGCCTATGATAATGTCAGAGGGACCACACAGACAGTTGCTATTACGTAGTGCTTGGCCAAGATGAGGGAGGCCCAGGCCTTAAAAATACAAGTTGATGCTGCTCGAAAAAAGGAAGTAGTGATTAAAGAACGACTCCAGCCATGGATTGATGAGGCATTCACAGTTTCCACCACCATTGAGCACAAGGTGGCACACATGTAGGCAGAATATGCACTCAGGGAAGCAGCTGAGACAGAGACTGATGTGTCGGCAGCACACGTTGAATAGGTACATTGAATGGTGGAAGAGTTTGCTGCAAGTACAAGAGAAGCACAGAAGTTGCTAACCAACCTCTGCGCGAAGATTGTCACACCAGCCGAGTGACTCGAGACGAGTCACGATGATTGTGTTGGGGGACTGTTGGGTAGCGTAGGCCCCACGTAATGGTTTTGGGGCTCAAATCCCACAATTTTGGGTAAAGAGTATGGTAAAGACTCCGTGAAGTGCATGGAGCGTGAATTATAAGAAGTCAAGTCAAAGGGTTGTCCACCCAAAATAATGTAAAATAATAAGAAGTGAGTCGGTCTACCCATGGTCCACAGACCATGGGAATGTATAAATAAAGCAAGGCTCTATGGTTGGAAGTTAGTTTTTGAAAATATATGTTTTGATCTCGAATGTAATGGGTTTGTGAAGAAATAAGTCTTGAAGCATCTGTAAGTCCAAGTCAAGGGTGTTGGTAGATAGATAGAGGCTCTGCAACTGTGTGCACAGAGGCCTGGTAGAGTCCACAGCTGTGTGCGTGGACCCCTGCAGCTGAGTGCGTAGGGTAGATCTGGTTGTATTGGCAAGGAGTTGAATAAAGATAAGTTGATTCTAAAATACTGTATTGTCTCTGAAATATTGTAGATCCGGTTAATTTCTGGCTTAAATCTCTGTTTGATCTGTGCGCTTATGCTTATGTTCTGAGTTTATGCAAATCTATAGCATTTCTAGGTACACGCATTGGTGATTTCTATTAAATGTTTGATTAAAGACCGTAAGAAGTAGATCTGGTCTATAAAAAACTCAGTGTTAATAAGTAGAAAGGATTTTCCTTGTTCCAGATCTACGTGGAAGAAGAGTGGCACGAGGCCTTAGAACAGTGTGCGAATTCTCCAGACCACATCAAGGCATCCCAAGGGTACAAAAACCTGGTTCCAACACCCTCCCCCGCTACCTCAGGTGAGACCTCAGTCCGCGCTATGCGGACTGTTGCCAAAAGGGCCGGTAGCTGCGGGATTTGTTTGGCTAACTAAGTCTTCCGAACTTGGGTCAGGCCCATATAAGCCAACAATGGCCACTATGGTTACCTCAAATCACAGACACTACCAGGGGGACATGGTCGTAGACAGTATGCTGTGTGGGCAAGGTACCGGAGTCCCCAACTCAGCTCCGATATCCTCGAAGGGATCTCCAGTACAAAGAATATCCAAAGGAGATGTAAGCAAAGGTAGGCTACCTTTGTTTACAGTCTGATGTTGTCTTGCATTTAGCTCTACTTTGACTAGAGTGGTCTCAGATAGTATGAGTGCAAAGGGATTTCCCTCGTTAATGACACTAGTTTTAATGTATGAACTTGGGAAGTTAACTCACAACTTCCTAACCCAATATCCTAGCCTAAACTAATATGTGTTTACTCAAAAAAGTGTTGTTGATTGATTTTATTATGATGTAAATTTTAAATGTACTTTGTGAAAGTCTTTGGTGGGGGTTTTGATGTATGAAGTTATGTGGGACTCTAACTCAACCCAGGTAGAAAAAATGCTTTAATATTTCACTTCGATGAATGAGTTTCTTCTACAAGGAAGGAGTCATTTATACATCAATATATACCATGCATCCAATACAGTAAAACACAATCATAACCGATAGAAATACAATGCTCTCTAACAACTTTTAAAACCAAATAAATGCAGATCTAACCAACTAAGCAGAAAAACTGTAAAAAAAATTGTATTTTCTTTTTTATGAAAAACTTAAGCAGTAAAGATATTTTATTGAAAATAAAAATTTGTTCAGGCGAAAAATATCAATCAAACATGCATAGTTGTAGCTCCCTTATCAATCTACAAGAAAATTTCCCAACCCATGAGGTCACAGAACTGGTTTCTTATCAAGAAGTGGCTGGCTAATGCACTGTAACAGAGGACACAGAGAGTTAGTGACTACACTAACACTTTGTTTGCAAGGCCACAATGCTTTATAAAGCACTGTTCACATTGGTAGGGTGTGTTAGTGAGGAATAGGCTTGAAAACAAGGCTGTGGGGATTAGATCTAAAGTTGAGCACTGAGAGAAGGGTGTTGTATAGTCCTGAGTGGTTAGAAAGGGGATCAAGAAGTACAGGAAGGCCTAGAAGAAAGAGTTATCTGGGAACTTTCTGGGAGAAAATGGGAACTAAGTATAGTCCCTAGTGGAGTCACCAATTCTGCTATAGGGATTCATGTATGGGTGTTTGGTGATGGAGAAACCCTCAAGGATCTTCCCGGGATCCTTGGCAGATAATCAGATTAGCTGAAGCTAGCCTAGAGATATATGCACATATTTATATTAGTGAAATGACAATCAAAGTAGGAAGAAGGATTGTTACCTCAAATCTTGGTGTGGTTTTGTTGGAGAATGCAAAGTAGTGGAGTGGGAAACCCCTCAACTAGCTCCAAGGTCAATTCCTGCACATAAACAAGATGAGGCGTAATATCATAGCATAACTTCAACAATCAATACAATAATACATAGGGATATCTAACTGCATACATCTAAGCCACTCATAATCATTAGCATTGCATAAACATGTAAATAAATGAAAATAATGATGCCACGGAGTGGAAAACACAATTGTAGGTATATAGTAATGATAGAAAAGAGTGATTACAACCATCAATTTTATCAGTCTTCCATTACTCCTCCAGCTCCTCTCTCTCTCCCCCTTCTTAACCTCTTGAAGAGCCAATATCTAATACAAGCTTTGATAGTCAATAGGAAATCCTTTCAATAGTTTTGGCCCCTTTCACAATGGCCCTAGCCTCAAATATATAGCATGAGAGGATAAGCCTTTCCAAATTCTTCATGAGTTCTTTTGGGCAAAAGCAGAGATGTTGCCATGCTTTATTTCTCTTTCCCTGTTTGTAGACTCCATTAGGAATAGAAATTCCTCCAAACAGGTCAAAGCTGGAGGTGTCCCTGCTTTATGAGATGACATAGGAGTGAATATAGGGATATTTCTCGATCAACTTGCTCCTTTCACCTTTAGAAACTCACTTAAGTTGACTGACACTCCTCTCGAGGCAAAAAACAGAGCTACCCTAGGGACTAACCTGATGCATGGCTAGGAAGGTTTATAAATCATGTTTCTAGTTCTTGGAGAGCGTTAGCTTGGAAAATAGGCCTGTGAACTTGTTCAATCATTCAGTCATCTTACCCTTCTCCTCTGAGCTAATGAGGAGGTCATTTTCCTGTGTAACAACAACACAGAATTGTGCAGTTGTGTAGATCGCCCACTCTAGATGTTCACATATCTCCTGCGCAGTTTGAAGAAAAAGTGATCGTATCCGATGCACGCAAGCATCCATCAACATTGGATAATGCTACCAGAGCATATGCTGAATCCACCAGCTTGAGTGTTCGATTCTTGATAGAAGAGAATGAGTGCATGGCTAAGGAGTTACAAGAAACCAAGCAGGGAGGATAACAGTTTACATCATCTGCCAGAGAAGAGTTGAAGAGAGTGATATTTGATGAATTATCATCCCCCGAGACAATTATGTGGATGTTGTACTCTAGATTTCTCACCATGCATAAGTTAGTTTTCCATCTCAATGGTTGGCAATAGCATTATGCTAGGAGAGCATGCATCTTGTAAAATCTGCATACTGTTACCGATCGCATTCAAACATGGACAATGAGGTACAAAGGATCCCTATTGCACTTACCAAATATGATGAAGCCAAAGGTGGTAGGGTTGAAGGCATGCATCCAGAGTCAAATACGAAACTACGAAGAACTCTTGTAGCTCATCACAAGTTTGCAGGCTTCACATGCACAGGTGTTCAGAAGCATGATTGTCATTGTGTGCACGCACGCGATCCCATCTACTAGCACAATCACTAAGTTAAAGTCAAAGAACCAAGTCTGACTATAAATGGATAGGTACTTTAATGAGTTGATGCGTGCAGCCGCCAATGTAGACACTATGCATCAATATGTTTCTAGTTTGGATGCACTCAAGACTTTGATGTGCATGTTATCAGACGAGTTGGACAAAGGTGCCAAATAATTGTACCCAGATGCAATGGAGGCAAGAGTGACTTTCAACAGGATGTAACCATTGTGCAAGCAGACACCATAACAGATGACCAAGCTTGGCATCAGTTCACCACCGTTGATCATCGTGAGAATGTTGAAGAGTTGGTATTCCCACAACTGTTCAAGTCTTAGTAATGTCTTGCATGGCTTACTCAAGCCTATTTTGTCTCACATGGGGACATGTGGAGATTGTAATGTAACATCTTGTAAAAGTGAAAGACCAAGTGTCGATAGTAGAGTGTACCAGTCATGTAGTAGTGGAAGTCATGAGGGTAGGTGAAGAGTAACAAAGGGGAATGTCAAGGGTCACTCCACCCTTTGCTATTTATAGAACCTCATAAATTATTGTACAGATTTTGGTAGCCAAGCTTCCTGTAGGTGTATCTTATAGAAAGCTTGGAGTGTATTGTAATGAGCCTTGGCTTCTCCACAGTGCAGAGCTAGTATATCTCTTTGGAGGAACAGGTGGCAGTGACTGTAACGCTTCGTTTTCGGGACTAGTGGTTGGTCATAGTTGTATGTATGATTGGATCTTTCAATTTCTTAATATAACAGAGCCAACACATTTCATGCATATGTTTTTATTATATTTTAGCTATCTTGGTTACTGTTAGCTTTGTGGGGCCTGACCCAGGTTCAGCGTTAGTTAGCCAAACAAATCCCTACACTACTACCCCTTTCGACATTAGCCCATTGAGCGTGGACCGAAGTCTCACTCGAAGTAGTATATGGGGATGTTGGAACCAAGTTTCCGCACCTTGAGATGGTTGTGATGTCAGTTTATACCCTCTATTCCTACTTTCGCGTAGGTCGCTAAGGCTTAGGGCTCTATCGGTCTACCCTTTATTCCACCCTTTAGGACCTTTGCGAAGGTGTATGATTAACCTTCATGCAGCCTTAACCTGTGATCCAGGTACTTCCGCATGGCTATGACAACGTATTGTATATGTTCCCAAGTTATCTAAGTGTTTTACTTATCTTACTAATCAACCACAGTTAGTGCCCCGTAAATGGATATTCTTACTTGCGTTCAATTAACCAATATAATCACATAGATTCATGCATCACATAAACATTGTAGGTTAAACCTAAAGAGGAATATAAGAAAATGCATTAACAAGAAATAAATACACATAATTTGCAGAATACTTCTCTTTATTTATATCTTCATATTAATACAGACTCTCTCTACCCTGTGTACACAACTGCAGGGATCCACACAATCAGCTGCGGAATTCCACCCTAGGCCTTTGTGCACTCAGCTGCAGAGCCTCTACCTATGCTAAGACCCAAGAACACTTAGACTCCTCTACCAAGACTCTTCACTTCATTCTTTGCTATCTTACCAAAAAATACTTAGAGCTTACTTAGGTCCTTTTTATACAATCCCATCGTCTGCGGACCATGGGTGGATCTTTACAGCCGAATTTAAATTTTACAAAATAAGGGTGGACAATTGTTTATGACTCTTGACACCTTCGTGCTCCGTAACCACAAAATGCGGAGACTTTACCACTTTATTACAAAATTGTCCCAAAACATGGGCTTTTAGCCCCAAAACTGTCCTTGGGGGAACCTGTTCCCCACATTCCCCCAACATAAACATGGTTACTTGCCTTTGAGTCACTCTGTGGGCATAGAGATCTTGGTGTGAAGACCTCCCAGCCCGACCTGTATGATGACAACTTCAGCAATGCACTGTGTGGCCGCCTACTTCTCTTGTTCAACAAACTTCTTCATCGCTAGTCCTGAACTATTAGCCTGAAGCTTCCACTGAGTTGCTTGCAGATTAGGAAGCTTGCCTTCAATAGAGGCTGTGACCAAATAAGCCTCATCCAACCAAGGCTTCAAGCGAACCTTCAGCACTGCCTCCTAGTTTTGTTCTACATCTACTTGTTCTTTCAATTGTTTGGCCTCCTGTCACTTTACCAGTCTCTGCGTGAGAGCGACGGTTCACGTTGTATCTTTTACTTCGTCATAGAAATGCTACAGTTCTCGTGATTTTGTCTCCATCCATTGTACATTCGGGTCCTCCTGTAGGCTTGTCAGGATCTCAAACGACTGTTCAAAAATTTGTGTGCAATTTGCTACTGCACTGTCTACTGCTGCTATCAACTTTGTGAAAACGGTCGTACGTTTCTCCTTTAGGCTCCAACTGAACCCTAGCCAACTATGTGTGAGCGTCACACACCCCTATATAAATCTTGCAAACGTGCACCTCGACCGGTTCTTCCTCATGAATGGCCAACTCCAGGACCATTCAGCATCCCTCCTCAACGACCTGAACTATATGATTGTTTTGGTTGGTTACCTCGGTCACAGCAGCGATGGAAGAGTCTCACTATAGGGCCAGTTGTTCATTATTAATATGTTGCTCGTTGATCACCTGCAAAGCGTGGTGTTCATGGGCCCTCAGCTCCGTGATCATTCCATCCTATAGTAGGTGGAGCGCCTCACCAGGGAGCGTTGCCAAGTTCAACCTGTTGGCTTGTTGGGCCCTGTCCTAGGTTCGGAGTTAATTAGCCAAACAAATACCTGTACTACTGGCCCTTTCAGCAACAGTCCGTGGAGTGTGGACTGAGGTCTCACTTGGAGCAGTATGGGGGGATGCTAGAACCAGGTTTCCACACCCTTGAGATGTATGAGGGGTTGATTTTGTCCAACTGTGAATACTTTCACATAGGTTGCTTTGCGCACTTCCCTGGCCTACGAGGCCTTCGCGCCATGATACTTTTTCCTTCGTGCAGCCCTAAGCAGTAGCTGTGGCAATGATCTACACTATTTCCTAAAGTCACACCATAGATCTTACTTATCTTCTTATAATAGTTAGTTATCTTCGCATAAACATATACCTTGTATTATATTCACTTACTCAGCACATTTATATATGTTCGTGCAGTAAATAAACAGTAAACTTGAAATTCATACCCAATAATGCATAAGACAGGAAAAGATACACAAAAATATGGTAAAAATTCTCTTTATTAATGCTTCCAATGGTTACAGACTCGACCTACCCTGCGCACTCAGCTATAGGGGTCCACACACTCAGTTGCGGACTACTAGGCCTCTGTACACTCAGCTGCAGAGCCTCCTCCTACTCTACGAACCAAAGACATAACTTACACTTCGACTCAATACTTCATTGATTCTTTTATTCTTCAATGATGTTTTACACTTAGAGCCTCGCTCTATTTATACAATCCCATGGTCCGCGGAGCATGGGTAGATCTCTCCAACCAACATTACATTACAAAAACAAGGGCGAACAACCATATGACTCTATTACGACTTCGCGCTCTGTACCCACAAATCATGGAGTCTTTACAATAGACTTAGTCAAAACTTGGGCTTTAAGCCTCAAAAAATCGCTTGGGGGGATCCCACACCCAACAGGTTCCCAACACAAACATCGTGACTCACCCTCGAGTCACCCTGTTGGTGCGGAGATCTTCGTGTGGAGACCTCCCAGCTCGGCTCGGATGGCTACAAGGTCAATAGCGCACTGAGTGGCTACTTGCTGAATCTCCTGTACTCATTGTTTTGAAACTGTAGTGTCAGACCTGCTCCCCTGTATCTGTTCCTGCATCCCCTGCATCTGCTTAAAGTCCCGCGCCTTCTTTCAGCTCCCTAGTGTGCGAAGACTGTGCTTCTATCAGCTAGTCAGATAGTTGGGCCACTGGTGTATGGCTTTAATCTACTTCCATTCACTTTGCCTGGGAAAGGTTCTCCATATAGCTTTACCAGCTGCACTGTGCCTCCATTGATGACTTCCTTAACAACATACAGTCCCAGCCAATGCATTTTGATCTTTCCCAGTAATCTATCAAACTTACTATCATACAGTCACACTAGATTGTTTACCTTGAAGGTGCGCAACTTAATATGTCAATCGTGCCAGGCCTTTTCACACTACTTTTGTACCTACTGATGGCATCCAGCCAAAAACTATTCCTCTTCGAGTTCTTCCAACTGTACGAGCCTTTCTTCTAGGGCTCTGCAGTCTATCATACCTATGAGCGCTGCTATGCACAAACTAGGCACAATATACTCAATTGGCATTACGGCTTCCATTCCATAGACCAACCAGAAAGGTGTTTGTCCCCTCAGTTTCTTACAGGTTGTCCTATAAGCCCATAATATTGTAGGTACACGCAAGTCCCAATCACTTCGTTGCACGTTGCATACTTTAGTCATTGCAATCTCCAGTATTTTTTTAAATGCTTCTACTGTCTCATTAGCTTGTGGGTGATACAATGTGCTTTTCTGATGATACACCTGAAGCTCTTCTATTAGCGTGCTAATTGTTTCATTCAAGAAATGTGTACTACGATCACTCATCAAGATCTTTGGACATCCAAAGCGTGTCAATACATGTTCAAATAGAAACTTTATGGCCATGGCGATCGTGCAATCTTTTACCGGTTGTGCTTCGGCCCAATGATTCATGTACTCTGTCACAGTGATAATGTATCTCGTGCCCATCTTTCCCTGGGGTTTGATAGGTCCTACAAAGTCAATCACCCACTTTTCAAAGGGCTACAACATCATTTGCAAATTCAAAGGCATCTCGTCCCTCTACTATGGTTTACCTATTCTTTGACATACATCACAGGCCTTGCAATGTGCTTTTGAATCTTGATGAAGGGTTGGGCACCACAACCCTGCGCGGAGAATATTTTGCGCAATTGCTCGCCCTGCATAGTGTCCTCCTATAGTGCCCCCATGCATGCCCGTAAGGATATGAATTAGTTAAAATTCAGGTACATACCTTTACAGTATCTCATCATTGCCCATCTTATATAGGTGCCCTGCTATGACAGAAAAATATGTCGCATGCACCATGTTACACAGTAATTTGTCACTGCCTTCCTGTCAGTCACCCTGCTGTGCCGATCACTAAGCTTCATGCCTTCTGAACTGGCCCAAAAAACCCATTTTCCTAAAGTTTTGTTCATCAGCGCGTCTGTTTGCAAAATACCCGCGATGACTGGCGCTCCATAGTGTATCCCGCGCGCTGCCAGCTCGGAAGGACATCACTTTTCCGCACTGGTAGCCAGCGCGCCTTTCCCGTGTTCTTCCGCGCTGACATGACTGTCCCAGTTATGTAGACGCGGCAACATCGCGTCAGTTGCCTCATAATCCGCGCTGATCCAGTTTGGGCGAATTTGTTCAAACAACCAGCCTTCCAGATCACTCCAGGCTTGGTTGTTAGCTTTGTGAATGTTGACTTCCTTCTATGGCATGTCTGTTCGACCCTTTCCAACAACTTCCCTTGAAGATAAGCTCATCCTTCCACCCTTATAGGAGACTCCTTCTCCTATATAAACTCTCACCATTACCATGGGCAGCTAGTTTTGGATAGTTAGACATAGCTTGGATTGTATAGAGCTTATAGTGCTCAGATTGCTGCTACTATAGGTATTTGGTGTGCTAGGTGTGGAAGTGATTGATTGCTTAGGGAAGGTTGTTTTGTGTTGCTTGTGTGAGAGAGAGAGTTGTTTGTCTTGGGAGAATCATCCTCAAAGGTGAATGCTTGAGATACATGCTGACTGGCCCCTCCTGAGAAGGTTACCGACGTCAGAACATTTGGTTGTACTCTTCTCTATTCTGATTAATAATAGATGACTGTTATTATTGTTCCATTCTCATTTGTACTTGCAATGGTGAAATGTGAATTACATCTTTTCTGACCGATGTATGGTTGCTTTTACTAGATTTCACGCTTGTGTTTGTTCCCTCTTCGTGTGTGTAGGTATCTATTCACGAAGATCGCGGAGGATTGTGACCAGCCAAAGCGAAGGAGCGAAGGCAACATCTCTTCGTCAAACAACAGCGTTGGAATCCAAGTAGGTGCTTTTTACCTCTTGTTTAATTGCAATTAGGAACATGCATAGCAGCATTGTTTGATTGTTGCTAGACCCTTGCTGGGCTAGTAGGGATCGCCTCTATCTGTAGAGGGGATTTACCTCTCCAACAATTTGGCGACTCCGCTGGGGATCAACCTTTTTGTCTCTTGAGTCCATCTTTGTGTTTGAATTTGATTTCTCTCTTTTTGAAATTGGGGATTAATTATCAGTCTTTTGCGTTTCCTGGGTTGATCTGGGAGATGCCCCTGTTTGATTGAAAGATTGGCTGTTTTGATTTGGGAGTTTTGATTTGCCTGTCACTATTTTTGAGCTCCATCGCGGATTTGATTTTAACAGTCGCGCTGACATCGCGCTCACCCTTTTGCAATGTCTTGTTCATCGCGTAAATACGCCTAACAGTTGCGACGATCCTGGAAAATCGGATCAGCGCGGAAAAGACGTGTATAGTCGCGATGTCAGCGCAACGTGATAGCTTTCTACCCGCGCTGACCTTGGGTTTCTAGCTTAATTCCGCGACGACTGTGTTTTTCTGAGATCAGCTCGGTTTTTTGGGCAAAAGTCGCGCTGACAGCTCGGGTGGTCTGTGTAAAAGTTGCGCTGACATGGGTTTTTAGTGGAAAACTTGCGCTGACTCCTGAAAAGTTGTTTTTATAACTTTATCTCCTGAATTCATCAATCTTTCTTATCCCCTGTGGTTTCTTGTCCCTCATTAGCTTGTTTTGATTGCTTTTTGGTTAAGGGATGCTCTCTCTTTGATTTCATTCGAGTGACTCTTGTATTTTTAGACCATGTGACCTAGCCCTTTAGAAGTTTCATCGAGAAACCGTTTGCTTGGGTTACTTGTCTATTCAACATTCATCCACAACCCTCTTATTGATTTGCTTGAGGCTTTTTCACTGCTTGTTGCTGGTCGATTTTTAGTGTCGATTATTGAACCACCTTTTTTATGTTGATTCGATTTCTTCACTACCAAGCATAGATTACGATTGTTTGGATCGATCAGTTCACATTCGCTTCCTCCTTGCTTGCAATCCTTGCTTGTCTTGCCGAGCTTAGATCACATAGCTCGTACGGAACTTAGTTTTCCTTTTGATTTGGAAGCCTTCGTTGGATGTTTTGGGAACTTTGTGTGCTTTCATTAAGTATTTTGCTTGGTGTTCTGGTTCCTCCAAATTATTTTAGATGCTTTGTGTCACTGAAAGAAAATCAAACTAGTGGCTTTGCTTTTAAAAATTGAAAAGGAAAAGAACATTTCGTTGATTCGCATTTTCAAAAGAAAAAAGTTTCCTTTCCTCGTTTTTAGTTGCATTAGGTTGCTTGTTTGCTTGTGTTCGTTTTGTTTGATTGAAATCTCTTTACTCTTCCATAGCTAGGATTCATCGAACAAAATGATTCTCTTTGGCATGTAGTTTGCATCTAGGTAATTGTGAGAGAACATACGATAGGACCTGAAATCGAAACTTAAACTCAAGACCAACTATAAAATGAACCGAATGAATCTAAAAACGCATTGGAACTAAACGCAAACATCTAGAGGTTTAGGTTAGAGACGTGTTCCGGCGTCTTTAAACATAGTCACTGTTGTTTCACATTACGGTTGGGTGATTCCTCCTTCTGTGACTCGATAGTGGTCTAACACGGACTGTGCTCCCACGTACCGTCGCGTATATAGGGAGACCCCACTAGGCTTTTATCCTTGATCCATAGGAAGCCGAGTCTGCCGCCTTACGATTCGCAATGCAGTGAACACAGCATTCACGAAGATTGACCACCCGTACCCTAAAAAGTATTCTGTGGTTTTGCGAAAAGTCTGGCATACCTTTTTACCTAGAATCTCCAGAGCAGTCACTTTTGATCCTTTTCGGACTCCCTAAATGAAAAGGTGTAAGTGAGCGTCTTGTCACTTCGTGCTCATTAAATATTCGAAGGAGACTGGAGTCATCTTTTCGTCCTTTTCTCGACTCTTGAAACATGAAAAGGTCAAGTCTAATCCCAATGTCTTAAAAAATTTATTCGGCCGCGATAACATTTCCTGTTAGGTCTTGTGTGCGCTAGCTTGAGTAGGTTTCGTGTTCGTTTGCTATGGCAACTTTTCCGGGATTCACTAACCCAGGTTCCCCCTCTGATGGGAATCCAGGACAATTCCCTCCTCTTGGGAATGTTGGTGCTCCGTATATGGCGACGTTGTCCCTACCAGGGTTAACTGTCGGGTTGCCTGTGTGGTTGTTTTCAACCTCTTTGGTCCCTACCGTATCGGCTGTTAGTCCATCAGTCCCTCCACCTGAACAACGTCATGTTGATCCTAAGGTGGATCTCTCCCCTTCGACGCCTACTTCTACGTCATCCTCTTGTACTTCGCCTGGTGAAATTCTCGATGAGAGTAACCAGGTGGCTAAGAAGAAGAAGAGGAAGACCAAGAAGAAGAAGTCCCCTAAGGGAGAGCCTACACACACAGTCCCCCTCTCAAGTCCAGCTATCCACTCCAGTACACCTGAAGTTGGGTCACCTTCTACTCCTCCGCGGAAGGTTAAGTTTCCTTGTCGATTATGCAGGGAGGACCATCTGCTTCGTGATTGTCCTGGCATTCCCAGGGTATTAGAAATTTGGTCTCACGATCCGGCCCGCCCTTCATCGTCCACTGCTGATCATGGTGATGCTACCTCATCAGTTAGGAATGGTAAGGAGAAAGGGAAGTTTCGAATCCCCTGTCGACTTTGTGAAGGCAAACATCCCCTTCACCTTTGTCCCCTCATGGATAAAGCCTCTGCTGTGTTGGAAAGTCTTGCTGCTCCTCCGAATCCATTTCCCGCCGGTTATCAACGTCTTTCTACAACTGTAGATCGTGCCCTTGTTGACAAAGAGATTGCTTCAGATTCCTCTCTTGTCCAGGCTCCTCTTCCCGCACCTGGCTGTCCCCAGCCTGTTCCAGACCCGCCGTTGGTCGGAAAGAGTGTTGATTCGAGTTCCCCCCCTCTCGAGCACTCTATTTCGGAAGAGCAAAATTCTCATGTTCTTCTCGTCTCGGCAAATCCTCCGGAGCCTGATAATGGTGTTCCCACCCCAACCTCTCCCGAGGATTCAGAGTCGGTTCTTTCCGAGCAGGGGGGCAACCATATGGTTCCCCCACCAAGTAGTTCGGTCATTTCCTTTGATTGGAGTCATTTGACTACCCCTCCCCTTCCATCCCACGTGCCTTTCTGGGTCACCGCCTATGCTTGCAATAAGGCGCTGCCCGGCACTGTGTTAGACGAAGGAGCATCGGTTAGTCTCATGCCCGTTACTACTTGGCGAGCTTTGGGTTCCCCATCGCTTGTACCTGTCGCACCGCATCTCACCGCATTTGATGGAGGAACGAGTCAGCCATTAGGGATCCTTCCAAAGTTTCCTATTACTTTGGGGGGCAAGACTGTCTATATAGACATCTCAGTTACCCAAGGCTCTTTAGACTTTAGTCTTCTCCTTGGTCGTGATTATGTGTATGCCATGGGAGCCCTTGTTTCTTCACTTTTCCGTGTGGTTTGTTTTCCACACGATCGAAGAATCGTGACGTTCGATCAATTATCATTCGTTCGTCCACAAGCCCCTCCGACACACTCATCCTTCCCTCCTGGCTTTCATCCACAAGTTGCATCTGCCTCGCCGCAAATCAACTACATGGCCACCTACCCCGTGCCCGTACCCAGTGATGACACCATCGTGCATAGTGTCCTGGGGGCATTAGGTCCTGATTTCCAAGGTGTCGGCCTTCCCTCCGGAGCCACTTTCTTGGGGGCCTCCACTTCCCGTTCATTATGATGAGGTCTGGTCGGAGCATAGTTCACTTTCCTATGTCAAGCTCCCTAAAAAATGAAATTGGGTCTGGTCGGAGCATAGTTCATTTTCCTATGTCAAGCTCCCTAAAAAATGAAATTAGGTCTGGTCGGAGCATAGTTCACTTTCCTATGTCAAGCTCCCTAAAAAATGAAATTGGGTCTGGTCGGAGCATAGTTCACTTTCCTATGTCAAGCTCCCTAAAAAATGAAATTGGGTCTGGTCGGAGCATAGTTCATTTTCCTATGTCAAGCTCCCTAAAAAATGAAATTGGGTCTGGTCGGAGCATAGTTCATTTTCCTATGTCAAGCTCCCTAAAAAATGAAATTAGGTCTGGTCGGAGCATAGTTCATTTTCCTATGTCAAGCTCCCTAAAAAATGAAATTAGGTCTGGTCGGAGCATAGTTCACTTTCCTATGTCAAGCTCTCTAAAAAATGAAATTGGGTCTGGTCGGAGCATAGTTCATTTTCCTATGTCAAGCTCCCTAAAAAATGAAATTAGGTCTGGTCGGAGCATAGTTCACTTTCATATGTCAAGCTCCCTAAAAAATGAAATTGGGTCTGGTCGGAGCATAGTTCACTTTCCTATGTCAAGCTCCCTAAAAAATGAAATTGGGTCTGGTCGGAGCATAGTTCATTTTCCTATGTCAAGCTCCCTAAAAAATGAAATTGGGTCTGGTCGGAGCATAGTTCATTTTCGTATGTCAAGCTCCCTAAAAAATGAAATTAGGTCTGGTTGGAGCATAGTTCATTTTCCTATGTCAAGCTCCCTAAAAAATGAAATTCGGTCTGGTCGGAGCATAGTTCGCTTTCCTGTGTCAAGCTCCTTACAAAATGCAACTAGGTGTTCGAGCATAGTTCCTGATCTTGTGTCAAGCTCGTTAAAACATGAAACAAGGGTTATGAGGATAGTTCTTTTACTGTGTCAACCTCATTAAAAAAAAAATGAAACAACTCCCTTTTCAGATCGAGTCTTTGATTAAGATCTCGTAAAATCCCAGTCCAGTCTTTCCAAGATCTCGAACGTGAACCTTCATTCCATCCACTTTGTCGAATGCAATGAAGCTTGGGGGGCATGTACCTCGATTTGCATTATTATGCTGGGGGCATGCGAACTTATAACAAGCATAGTTTTCGTTTCAAGCTTGTGTAAACATGAAACCGAATCCAAGCAAAGTTCTCCACGGTTCAAGCTTGTGTAAAAATGAACCCATACCCGATTTACATCTCGTGATTGCCATTTTTATCCACTGAATTCTGCTAGATGAGCCTTGGTTGTTTCATTCCATCGCTACCATCTCTTTGGCCGATCATATGCTCTCACTTGGTTGTTTATCCTTTCCTGAGGAACCGCAGCGATGAGTGGTTTTGATTAGCCAGCCTCTTGACCATTACATGTTTTGAGCAGTTCCACCATTACCGGAACCAGTTGCTACCCTTTATACCACTCGTTCCTCTAGGACGAGTCGCCTTTAAGCTCTTTTCTGACTCGTAAAATATGAAAAGATTGCCGAGTATTTTTCCCTTTTTGACTCGTTAAAGAGAATAAAAATGGAGGTCTGCTTTCAGCTCTTTTCTGACCGTTTAAAGATGAAAAGATTGCCGAGTCCCCCTCTCGACTCGTTAAAGAAATGAGAGGCGGTCGCCTTTAAAGCTCTTTTTTCGACCGTTTAAACTAAAAAAGATTGCCGGGTTTTTGTCGTTTCGCACTCGTTATTGGCTCTAAAACGACGTACTTCTGACCGCTTTTTTACTTTTTCGGGTCGAAGTCACTATTTACGAAAAGTACTCCTCGATTGTAATGGTCGGGCGGTTCTTTCGAGCATTGTTTTATACTTTTTCGGGCTCGAGAGACACAACTGTACGAAAAAGGACCCCCCTGGAGTCTCCTTTTCCGCTGTCTTTTCAGACTCTCTAAACAAGAAAAGACGCCGAGTTTTTCCTTTGTCAGGCTCGTTAAACACTTGATGACATCGGACATTGTCAAAATGACACTCTTCAAGCATATGCTATCCCCGTCAAGCTTGTCATCCAAAAATAACCGGGGTACCTGCCAGAAATGGTGGGGAAAATGGAACTGTAATAATTGTCGTGTCGGCAGTATGTCGCTCTTGAACATGGCACTAGCCTGCATTCGTGTCTGGGTGGGGATATCTCATCTCGTTTCACATTAGCCTCTGTGGGTTTGGGTTACCCTGTTTTGACCTCTCATCTGCTCATTGCCCTGTCACCATGACCTCTGCTCATTTGATGTCAAATACTGCCAAATCCGTTATAGTGCCGCCGATATGTTCAAGAGAAGTTGACCTCTGCAATAATACAACCTCATCTGCTATCTCACACAAATCATTTTTCCTCTGTCTCGCGTCGATGATGTGGGAAACATTATGGCCCACCTTCGATCAAGGTCCCTTCCTGTCGACTTCAGCTCATTATCCGGGAAGGTGACTTAGAGACTCCCTTCAGGTGCCTTAGAGCCTGCATACCTCAATGGCAGGTTCTTCGTGTTCGATGAGAGGTTTTCATTATTGGCCTCTGATCGAATGATTCCGTGGATGTTCGACAATAGCTCATTGATTCACATGCCGCGGATTGTACCTATAGTACCTTGAGGGCCATTGTCATTATTGGTGGTACCTCTCGCGTCTGTTAACAGTTGTCATCATTGACTGGTAATCAGACGATGTTCATGCATGTTCGACTTCAACCCTTATATTCACATGCTTGAACTTGTACTTTGTTCGGATCGGGACGGAGCGCAAGACCCTGGATCCCTGTCTGTTATGGTCCAGGTTGCGATTTTGTGGATGATCATTACATGATTCATTGATGGATGGCTGCGCCCATACCTGAGTCTTCATGGATGGCTGCGACCATACCTTATCATTATTATGGTCTCTTTAGCTGGGTGGCTGCGTCCATTCCACAGACCTTTTCGCATGTCTTTGTGGATGGCTGCGTCCATGCCTAGACTGCATGTACTTGATTATCAGAGATATTTCGGTCCTTCCTGGTGGTGTTCCAGTTCGGCGTGTGTTGTAAAGCATTTCACCCCTCCCACTCTCTCGGTCTTCATGCTTTAGGGGGCATCTGTTACACAGTAATTTGTCACTGCCTTCCTGTCAGTCACCCTGCTGTGCCGATCACTAAGCTTCATGCCTTCTGAACTGGCCCAAAAAACCCATTTTCCTAAAGTTTTGTTCATCAGCGCGTCTGTTTGCAAAATACCCACGATGACTGGCGCTCCATAGTGTATCCCGCGCGCTGCCAGCTCAGAAGGACATCACTTTTCCGCGCTGGTAGCCAGCGCACCTTTCCCGTGTTCTTCCGCGCTGACATGACTGTCCCAGTTATGTAGACGCGGCGACATCGCGTCAGTTTCCTCATAATCCGCGCTGATCCAGTTTGGGCGAATTTGTTCAAACAACCAGCCTTCCAGATCACTCCAGGCTTGGTTGTTAGCTTTGTGAATGTCGACTTCCTTCTATGGCATGTCTGTTCGACCCTTTCCAACAACTTCCCTTGAAGATAAGCTCATCCTTCCACCCTTATAGGAGACTCCTTCTCCTATATAAACTCTCACCATTACCATGGGCAGCTAGTTTTGGATAGTTAGACATAGCTTGGATTGTATAGAGCTTATAGTGCTCAGATTGCTGCTACTATAGGTATTTGGTGTGCTAGGTGTGGAAGTGATTGATTGCTTAGGGAAGGTTGTTTTGTGTTGCTTGTGTGAGAGAGAGAGTTGTTTGTCTTGGGAGAATCATCCTCAAAGGTGAATGCTTGAGATACATGCTGACTGGCCCCTCCTGAGAAGGTTACCGACGTCAGAACATTTGGTTGTACTCTTCTCTATTCTGATTAATAATAGATGACTGTTATTATTGTTCCATTCTCATTTGTACTTGCAATGGTGAAATGTGAATTACATCTTTTCTGACCGATGTATGGTTGCTTTTACTAGATTTCACGCTTGTGTTTGTTCCCTCTTCGTGTGTGTAGGTATCTATTCGCGAAGATCGCGGAGGATTGTGACTGGCCAAAGCGAAGGAGCGAAGGCAACATCTCTTCGTCAAACAACAGCGTTGGAATCCAAGTAGGTGCTTTTTACCTCTTGTTTAATTGCAATTAGGAACATGCATAGCAGCATTGTTTGATTGTTGCTAGACCCTTGCTGGGCTAGTAGGGATCGCCTCTATCCGTAGAGGGGATTTACCTCTCCAACACACCACTAGTTCCTTCTTCTGCTGGACGGAGTACTCTTTCAATGCAGTTCCACTTGTGAGTAAGTGGATTATGTCTTCAAAGTGTCTATATTCTATGCACATAGCAAAGAGTTGTGCGTTAGGTAATCCTTCCTCCAGACTAGTAGGTTCATCTCTTGTTTCAATGCACGACAGGTGATCCGGTCCCATGTTTAGGCGTCCAAGCTTCACAACTACCTCAAAATCATATTCTTGTAATAATAACAGCCACCTACATATGCACCCCCCGAACACAGGCTTGTTGACCAAGTATTTCAACGTAGAATGATCTGTATACATCTTGAAGTGTCCCCCTAGCAAATACTGCCGATATTTTTGGAGCACGTACACCATAGCCAATCCTTCGCGTTCAGTTGTGGAATAGTTATTTTCTTCTTTAGACAATCTGTGACTCATGAATGCGATAGGGTGATCCAAGCCCACTCCACCCTCCTGTGTTAGTACCACTCCCAGCACTATACACGACACGTCAACATGGACATGAAACTCCTCATCCCATTTTGGGAAGACTAGAATCGGTGCAGAGGCCATTTTTTCTTTTAGTACATCTAGGCTTTTCTTGTAGTCATCGTTACAGCAGAACGTTGTTGACTGATAAAAGGTGCCTTTTCAACTCCTAATTATCTTCACATTAATTATCAATCCGGGCAAGTCTTTCTATTTCAAGAGTGTACAGAGTATGTGGCAGCTATTTAACTCAGAGCGTAATGCTTCTAAATTGCAGTATAGATCTTTTAAATACAAGAGTAAACGGATGCATCAAGTAAATTCTAATTTCAATTAAAAGAAAACTCAATCCTTTAATGAAATCAAATCCTACAACAATTCAGGTAACAAAAATATGCGATTTAAGTAACAACAATGTTAGTTAAGAGTACAACAGTGATAAATCTTCTCTTAGAAACTGATTGAATTTAAATCAAACGCATTCCACTATAAAACAATGATGATATCAATCTGAGAGCCTAATAGCAGTAGTTAATACTCATTACAGTTGATTACATCGAGTAGGATATTTATCTAGGAAACTCAATCCAAAGCGAAAGGAAACTAATTAAACAACAATGCTGTAAATTATATAAAATAGAGCTATTATGTCAATGCAAAGAAATAAGGAACAACAATGAAATAAAATAGTAGAAAGCAATAATACTATCAAACTGTCACACTTGCAATAATTGAAAATATATGACACAGGTGAAGTAGTGAATTCCACCAGAAGCCGGGCCCTTAGCTGCCAGTATACACTATTGGTTACTTCAGATAAATGAAAAGGAACAACAACTCCTCTTATGTATTAATCATGAAAGAGTATTACAACGTATTTGCATTCTTTGCTACAACGAGAATCTGTAATTAAGAATTACAATAATAATAACAACAATCCTCCCCTTTCTGCTTATAATCGTTGCCTTTTATAATGAGAAAGGGGTAAAAAGATAAATGACAAAAGCGATCCATCAAGATCTCTCGATCCTGAGGGATTCGCTCAATTTTCTAACTTTAGACATCTTTCCCTTCTCACGCTGATCCTTCTGATTTGTTTTTTCCTTATGTGTAACTGCCATGCTCCTTCCTTAGCTTGCTACGTTTTCACTGTTCCTTAGTTACGAAACAAAAGTTGTCCCTTTTCATACTTTCCTTCATAAAGAAGGATAATAATCAACTAAGTTGTAACTGCAGATAATTTCTTCATTCTTACCACAATTCTTTGATATATTAACATATTAGGATATAGAAGGAATATAAATAAAGGAAAAGGATGATGAGATAAATAGCATATGCATACCTTTTCCATGACTCAACATACTCCCCTGCTTACCCTTTTTCATGTCCCCATGAAAACCATGTAGTTCGTATGTAGAGAAGTCAAGGAATAAGTTGGAGAAGGAATGTCGTAAAGCGGTCTGAAACCATGATTCTTAGCCAAGAGCTCAAAGATGTGCCTTGTCTATCCTTCAGTGAATTCATATATAGCCTTGTACCCCTCATCAAGATACCAAATAATGGGGATGCGGAATCGATAGCCTAGCCAATAAGGACCTTCCCTTAAGATGAGATTACTATAAGTGACAAAGCATTCTGCAACCAGTTTAAATTTTTTATAATTAAATGGCTCTCTATTCTGTACATTGTTATCGTAAATTGTCCATCTGAACTTGGCTACGGCCAAGGAGCTTTCTTGAATGGAGAGGAAGTACTCTACTCCCTTTTGGACAAATTCTTTCTGAATAGGCCCAAAAATTTTGATTACTCCCTCCCTTTTCATTAAACTTTTGTGATTGGCCAGAATTTGTAACGGGTGTTTTGGTTCACCTCTAACCCAAAGGTCTAGTCCATTTTCTTGCCTCTGGAATGTGTTATGAGCCTTGAACCATTTCAATTGGTTAACATCAAATGAAATAAAAGCTTGAAATTGCACATCCCCCAAAAAAGTACTGGGGTTCTTTTCAGTTTCTTCCTCTAATACAAAATTGTGTAAATAAAATTCACACAACAACCTCTGAACCTTTACCCAATGTTGTTTACAACAGTTTATAAAATCCTCAATTATTTTCAACTCTATCAGTTTTCTAGCTTTTACAGCTTTGATCTTCAAATGTAAGTATCTTTCCAGCAAAAATAGGGCATAATTATTGGCAAGAGATCTGCATGTCAATACGTCAATATATAATGAGAAAATAGTATCCATTTGATTCCTAACCTTTTCTAATCTAAGCTTCATTTTCTCAGTCCTCTCTTTTATCTTTCGGTATTTATCAAAGGCCTCACTTTCTGAGATGTTCATGTCCTGAAGCTGCCTCTGTAATTCCTGGTATTTTTGCTGGGAGACTGTTTCTAGTTCAAGGCGTTCTATGGTAAGCCGAGCCTAGTCTAAATCTGCTTGAAGATTCACTATACTGGGGTCATTGCTCGTCATGATATCTTTGGGTTGGGTATTTGTCTGTGTACTCCTACTATGAGAATGGTTGTTGATTTTCTATGTTTCTTTGCTGTAGGAGGCCAAACCTCTGTCTGGGTAGATGTACAGTAGGAGGGTGCCATCTCTGTCTGAATGGCTAAGTCATGAGAAAGTATAGCCTCTATTTGGGTAGTTGTTTCTGCAAAAATTGCATGTTGTTCCCTAACAGGTTTAGTGAGTATGGGCTCAGTTTGAGTCCCCGTAGCTTCTGTTTCCTGCAATTTAGTTTGGATGGACACGTTTATTGTTTCTAGGGTTTTGTCTAGGACTTTCCCTACTGATAACTCCCTTATTTTTCGTTTGAGCCTCTTCACTGTTTTCTGCAACCTCTGTTGTTCCTTCTTGAGCTTTTTAATTGTGGCTCTGTTCTCTTTAGGTGGTGCAAGTGTTTTGCTAGTTGTTTCTACTCCAAACGAGCCTAGTTGCTCGTCTTGACTCTGCTCTAAAAGAAATGTGTCCTTAGATTTATTGTCATCTTCTTGGTCTATCTCCATGTCCTCTGTTTGGTCTATATTTTCTATATTTAGGTCTACCTAGCTGGGTTCTTCTGGAGGTATATCGCCAGGTTGGTCCGCCTCTTCCTGAGTGACTTCTGCTCCTATTTCGACTTCATGGATTACATTTTCTAGTACGCTCTTGTTGTGGTTGGATTTTTCTTCTGATTGGGTTGCTCCAATGTTGAAGTTGAGTGGGCTTTCGGGCTGTATAAATTCATTCATATTGGCCAAAATCTGGGCCAATTCAATATCATGCAGTAAGTCTCGTGGGGGACTTGTATTTGATGTTGAGGGGAGTTCTGTTTCATTTCTTTCCTCTTCACTAGAGTGCTCTATTTCCTCCTCTTGTTATGACTCCAAGTCATCCCGTCCTCCCAAATGTAAATATTGCTCATTTTCTGGACTAGATAGTTCTATGGGCTGGCTGCTACTACCTTGTGGATTTTTAGTTGTTCCCAAGCTTGTCCTTAATCTGGCAGAGTGTATGCGTTTTCGTGGAATGTTTGTTGTGCAGGTAGTCCTCTTCCTTTTTGGAAAAGGGTTAGGAGAAGGCAAATCTAAACCCCCTTCTATGGCAAATATTAATTCTTCCCAACTTTTTTGCTGTTGGGCGAGGTTGTAGCTAAAAATCAGCCTAATTAAACAATGATGACTTACGACTGTTTCTATGTGTCAGGATTTTCTTATTCTTTCAACAGAATCATGCAGTAAGAAATTCAAATTGCAGGTAAATTTACTGAACATTTTTGTTTCAACACTGCTAACAGTTTAAGCTAACGTGGCCTTACCATGTCTTTTCACCCGTCACATGTGTTAGCTACCCATACCAATAGGTTTCATATTTCATGATTGGCTATGGAAGGTCCAAATATGCTCTGCTTTGATGATTCAAAGATCACATATTTCCTAGAGAGTCTGATCTGTGCTTATAGCTTGGTATGGACTTAAAATTTTGATGGATGGTCCAACAGTCTAATCTGGATCATTCCATGGTTTAAATTTGCAGTTGTAGAATAGAGAAAGGAAGTCTGTCCAAACTGTTTAATCTTGGCAGACAAGTAGTTCAGGTAGAGAAGAAAAGGCTCCCAACAGCTTAATCTGGGACCTTGGAAGTGATAAGGGTAGAAGTAGATAGGAAAAACAAAGAAAAAGCCAAAGAAAAGAAAAGGCAAGTAAGGGTTTGCAAGTCCAAGTGCACCCTCCAAGAAGAAATAAAAAATGCTAGGCAAGTAGCTGGGTAAGTAGTTGGGGTTGCAGAAAGGTTATCTTTACCATTGCAAATGTGTTAACTATGTTTACCAGAGCAAAGTCAATCAGTTGACAAGGTGTTCTTCTTCATCAAGTTGCAACAGAAAGCATGACTAACTTCCCTTTTCCCTTTTTCATGTCATTTACTAACATCCCCTCATCAGCTGAGATTCATGGAAAAATTATGGTTTCATGGTGGTTCTTAATCTTTTAGAAGCCACATTTCTTGTCTAAAATATTTTCATTTTGATCTACTCCCTAAACTAAGTGAGTTTCAAGTAAACTTAGTATTTTCTCCCTCCATTCACTCCCCCCATCCATATTAACTCTAACTCTACTATGTAAATCCCCTATATTGCCTTTCCCCTACTAGTATTAACACCATGGTGTATAAACCCCAAATTTTGTATAAATATCCCTCCCCTTGGCATTATAGCCATATGTTCTCTAAAGGGATCAAATGACATCTGGTCATTGTGATAAGCCTAAGCCAAACCCCCTGTCCCCTTTACAAATCCATTTTTCACTTTTAACCCCCATTTACACATAAAACCTCCTAAAAAAGCCTTGTTTATACCCTTACCCGCTTCAAATGGCTAAAAACATGGAAAACCCACTTTTTCCCTTTAACCTAAAGTCCAAAGGGCGGGCGCATTTCCACAGAAAATTCGCGAAAACCCACTATACCAAAATTTTCCGCCCATGCACAGATCCCCAGAATAATTATTAAAATAATCCCCGCCCCTCCCCTTACCTGTCGATCCCTTCGTCCTCCCAACGACCGTCCGATTAAAGAATTGAAGATCCAAAGGCTCTCAAGGCATCGGACCCTTTCCGACGACCGTTGGCTACCCACCCTATCCCCCTATCACATCAACCCTCCGATAGCCGTCCGATCATGCCCCCCAGATCTGACGGCCATCACTGCATCGGAGCAGATCCTCTGTCCGGGCGATATCTTCTGACGGCCGTATTATTGGCTACGTCATGCGATAGCCACGCGTCCCCTCCACGGCTCATCGGAGGTACAACTGACACTTACCGCCACCGTACCGTAAGCGGTGCGATATGAAACCGCCTCCGGTTTTCGGTTTCCCCCATTCCATTTGCATTACGTCATCACCACGTCATTTCCCCGTCACCCCACGTCACTGCCACTTATGCCGCCACATCAACCTTTGCGCTCAACCATTGGCCGATCTGTCATGCCACTTCATCATCCCCCAGGACCAATCAGAGCCCGCCACCTGGCCTATGACGTCATGCTGACGTCATCCGACCCTGACCCCGCCTATGACGTCATGCTGACGTCAGCAAAAAAGCGCGCCAGTATTACCAAAATTCCATATTTTAGGCCAAAAGTTCATGTTTTTTCTACTTTTGGTAAAAAGCCTCTACTGTTATTTCTGCATGTGGCTCACGTCCAGACCAGCGCTAGCTTGCTAAAGGGATTCCGGGACCGCCAGAGCCTCCAGCACTCGCGCATTTCCCATTCTTACCGACGAATTCACCAGGTATTCTCGATAATCATCCCAGAAGTCTGTTTTATCCGTAATTCCGAGAGTAATCTGTGAACACACCTGAAAACTCGGCTTTCACCATTAAAGTACACTGTAACCAGCACTTATACCCAGCCGGTGCATCCATTGCACTCCTATAAGGCCACATTGGGCAAATTGAACTAAAATCTGTAGATGGTTCACGCAGTCGTGAACCAGCTACCTTCAGTAACCAAATTCACCACAGTAGACACTCTGCTCGGTCCTGCTACTGGTTTATTGGCTCAGAGCAGTATTTCAATTGCTGCAACCTTCCCATGCACTCTCTGTCCTCTACAATTCACATCTTTCATTGAAGAAAACCTGATTGTGGTGCTCTGCATAGCAACTCTACCCACAATCCTAGAAAATCCATGGACCCATCAGTCCCTCCTGTAATACTAAATGTTCAGCCTCTGAATGCCCCTCAAAGGAACTTGAAATGGCAAGCCTTGGCAGATATGGATTACCAAATTACAGAAGAAATGTTTATGAGCAGCAAATTCCACATTCATTTGTTGAATGAATTGAAAGCCAAGCATGAAAATGGGATAGATATATTGGGCATATGGGACTCTTTCCTCCCTATGTTTAAGCTCCCTCAGGTCAACCAGTTCCCTGAACTAATCCACCTATGTGCTGCACATTATGATGCTTCTCAGAGGGCAGTTGTTGACCCATCTGGTTTAGTACTTTTCTATGTTACCCCTCAAGCTATCAGAGACATGCTTTGCTTCAACACTCAGAAGAAGTTGGTCCCTTTGTCACTAGTGAACCTGATACAACAAGGGGCTAAACTGACAGATGCTCAAATTATCAAACTTAATCAATTATACATTAACTCTGAGATTGTGATGTACCCTCCAATTGGTCATGTATATCTCAATGGGCTGGGCAGAGACCTCGCAGATATGATTTGTCCCATCTTGGGATATAATTCAATTGAGCATATTGATGCAACTGTGCTGGTAATGATGCTTATGTTTACTCCTGGCAAGTCACCAATCTGCTATGACTATGCCACCTACATATCAGACAAGATTCATGAGCAATTGATGAATTTGGCGAGAGAAAGGATGTTCAGATACACCTCCTACATTTACCATTTGATCTTGTACCATCAACATGAGAAATTTCATTTTTCAATCAAAAGAGTGGATGCCCAAGGCAATCCCAGATCAGTGGTCTATTGGTCCTCTGTCTTCCACATTACACCTGAGTCTCCATACACTTACTGTGAATTCATAGATCTGTTTGTCCATCCAGCTATGGCAATGCTGATGAGCTCGCCTCCTCCAAGACTCACTGATGACATGCAGAGAATTCTTCAGCTGTCCAAATCTTACAGCATTGGGGATTGGTACTTCTACCAAAACCACACCGTCATCAGGATATATGGGTGTGATTTGCCTCCATTCAGATTACCTAAGTATGTGCCTATGAGGCTATTTGCCCTAGAGTATTTTAGGCAATTTGGCAGAGTTGATGTGCTTCACTTTTCAGGAAAAGGCAAAAAGGCACAGTTAAAAGTGAAAAGCCAACTTGGCCATCTCATCTATAACGAGAGGGAGCAAGGATGGAGGGAAGTAGATAGAATGCTTGAGTTCCTTGGCCTCCAAACAAGTTTCCCATGGACACCCTATGACCCTAATCATTTTATAACAATGAGGAGGCTCAAATATAAGTTGTCTGCCTATGATCATCATAGTATCCCTCACATTGAAAAATATGCTAATCAAGACAAATGGAGGAGAGGGACCCTAGAAGAGCCTGTATCACAAGAAGAGCTAAATCTGAGGGCAGTAAGGAATCTAAAGAACTTGGCTGACCTTGAGCTTTGTCCACAGGTATTCACACTTCCAAGTACACAAACGGCAGCAGCTGAATCCTCCTCAACTGCCAAGCAGCAAACTACCAAGGCCACCAAGAATATATCCAGCAGAGGCAAAGAAAATGAAATGGAAACAGAGCAGACAGATAAAGAAGAGCAGCAGCAGGCAGAGCAACAACAGCAACAACATTTGCAGCAAGAAGAAGGACAACATGACATACAGCAGCCCTTACAGCAAGAGAGGGTGATTGATACTCCAACTTCCACTGAGCAATAGGCTCAGAACATAGTGCCTCCTAGGCCAGAAGTCACCACTGATGCCTCGGTCCTCCAAACTCCTCAAAAGGAGGATACATTTGTTTTTAGGAATAGGGATAGAGAAACTCCTCTCACTTCATCTATCAACCAGGGAGAGAAGAGACAAAGATTAAATGACTTTTCTGAGGATGATGCAGCAATAAGACAAGCATTGGGCATGGGCCCACCCAGCAGAGAAGCTTCAGCAAGTTCCTTCCAGCAGGAACAGGACAGGACTATGGGAGGGGAGGTCAGCTCCTCCAGCCAGCAAAAAGAAGGACAAATAAGCATCAAACAGCAATTCATAGACATCAAAAGGAGGAATGATCCTATCAAAGTACAGCTGTACAATCACCTGCTAAACATGGCTCCTACGAATCAGCAAAGACTTATGTCTGCCTTTGATGTAGGTGAGGGAAAAATGGTCATGAGTCATTTTATGCCCACAACACTGCATCCCCAATCTGCCTCAGACTACCTCAGGACCAACCTGGAAGTCATGGCCAAAGACATACACCCAATGGACAAAATTGAACTACATAAACAGACTGGTGAGATGGTGTATGCCTCCTTGGCAGATGAAACATTGGAAAATTATAAGCTAAAGAGCAGCCTCAATGCCACAGCCTCTCAACTGGAATTGGAGAAAGCATCATCCCAGGCGAAGGACAACAGAATAAGGTCCCTGGAAGACATAATCATCGAAATTGGGCATAATCCCAAAGATATTGCAGGGATACAGGAAATCTTGAAGTTGAGGGATGCTGACATGGCTGCCATGAGGAAGAAAATCAAACTCCCAGCCACCATGCACCCTCAGACAGATGAAGTAGCCCAACAAAGGCAGGAGAAAGACACCACAGATTTGTTGATCTCCATTTATAAAGAGCTTGTTCAAGCACAAGAGAAATTAGGAGAATCAGAGGCTGCAAAGGAAGCATTGCAAGCAGCATTAAAACAAAGAGAAGAGGGTCAGACCTCTCAGCCTCCTCCTCAAATCATAAATCTTGAGGAAACTGCTCCTATCACTGCTCCTCCTCCTCAACAGACTGAACAAACAGCAACATCTACTTCAGCAGTGCCAACAACTACAGAGCAGGCCCAAAGCCTGGATATGCAAAAGCTGAAGAATGAAATCCAAATCCTGGAAGCTCAAATGATAGAGTTAAATGAGACCAGGGATAAGTTGGCCAAGGTAAATGACAGACATGACAAATCAAAGAGAGAAGTGGCAGAAAAGGGCAGGGAAATCAAAGCCCTCAAAGATAAGATCAAAGAGTTAGAGAATGAGCTCAAATTAGACAAGGTGGTGGCTGAGCTTAAAATAGTGCTGTGGGCTAACATTGGTCAATCTATCAATGTGCAATGGCCATATATTGAGACAATCCATGAGTAATTAGAGCTCATCCCAAAGGCACAGAAGGAGATTTACAGATCAAGAGCTTCATTGGGCAATATGCCTGAAGTGGCCACCAGAATGATCAATGTACTTAACCATAGAACAAGTTCTCAGTTGGCGACCATGGGAATTACAAACAGAACTGAGACTATCCAAATGGTCAAAAGGGTTCTCACACTGAGAAACTTAGTGCAGACATTGGAGAGAAGAACCCAGGATATGCAGACTGAGGTGAACAAGTTTTTGGAAAAGTTTCAAGTGTTAGAAAGCAGAGGACTCCCTGGCTTACTGAACAGCGCAGGGAGATTGTTCACACATGACCAGTATGCTAAAAGGGTCAATACATTTGCCACTAGCCAGATCAGTGATAAGCCCAGCACCTCAGAGGAAACAGCGCCAGCCACAGGACAATCTCTTTACAACAGAGTCGAGAATCTGTTTTTTATAATGAATGAGATCAATCACCTGTTTGGGGTGGCTCCCAATTTCTTCAAGTACACAGAGGCAGAGGAGACAATGGATGTTATTCTCAGGCATCAACTCCCTACTCAAGAATGGTGGACAAATGCAATACAGAAGATTTTGTAAACAGGGAGTCACTTAACAATTTTGTTTCTTAAAA
The DNA here is from genome assembly GCA_031772625.1 of Pinus tabuliformis. NCBI lineage: Eukaryota > Viridiplantae > Streptophyta > Pinopsida > Pinales > Pinaceae > Pinus > Pinus tabuliformis. Next base: position 1,251,475,035 of record CM062809.1, read on the forward strand.
ATATCAGTGGTCATGCAAAGCAAAGTTTAACAAAATCAGCATGCACGACGGATTAAAGCTGAGCCAACTCAGCAGATGGATCAGCCAACAAAGCAGAGATAGAAGATTACAGCTGGCAGGGCCGAGAAAATATAGCGCAGCAAGAAATAAAGGCGCATTTATCAGCATTAAAGCTAAGCGTTGCAACCGACTCAATGACCTCCAAAGGTCAAAATTATCCTCTGACAGACATAAAGGGCATTTATGCTGCATTTAAAGTTGTAATAACTTCTTCTCTACTTTCTGAACAAATTTATGAAGATATTTTCTCTCTCAGATGACTCAATGCCTGAGATATTTTGTATACGCATTCCTATAAAGCCCCCTTCGCATGAGCTTGCAAGGGTTGTTGTTGATTTCTCCTGAAGAAGTTCTTATGCTGTAATCCTTTCAGAAGTTAATAAAGAAAACAATGGAATTTCTCGGATTTCTGAGGTGTTGGATGCGTTCTGGTGTCTGTTGATAACGGCTGGATTCCTGTGTATTTTACCATACAATAAGTCTCTGTATCTCTCTCTGTCAATTAGTTGTTTTGTTAAAATCCATATATGTTATCTGATTTCAATACTAAGCAACAAGGAAAAAGAATAACTTTCAGGATTTATTCACTGAGTACCCTGAGTTCAATCTGTGTTGTTTATGAATGTTTTCTTCAGCTGTAATCTAGATAAGTGTAATTCTTAATTGCTGCACTTTCAGAATACACCTTTCACAGTGGCCTTTGTCACAGGAATTCAAGTTTTGCTCCTGTGCAGTGTGTTCACCTTCACCTCACCAACTTAATAGAAAATTCTTAATTGCTTTCTGTTGGTTGACATACATCACCATTTAAGCTAATTTTGTTTGTCTAAAATACACAATAGGCCCTGCAGTTTGAACACCACCAATCCAGCGTATTAGATCATTTCACAACTCCAGACTCCATTGCCCAATGGTATTACACTATCTAAACACTATATCATAAGACCTAAAAGAAATCCTTCAACCAAAACATAAACCAAAACCTGAGCATAATAGCTAGCCTAAAACACCATCATAACAGAGACAAATCATAAAGAGAGAGCCCTCTCTGATCACAGTTTGGCTAGAAGCTGTGATCCAAAGATTGGTTAGTGGTTACCCCGGCCGTATTCCCTTGGGAGTCATAGGGAACAACCTGGGTGTTAACATAATTGGCGACTCCACTGGGGAATGCTTGAGTTTTTTCAATTACCATATATTTTCGTAGCTACTATCAAGCCTGAAATCAGCCAAGAGGCCTTTAATCTGTTTCTGCATCACATTAACAGCTTTAAGGAGGAGCTTGTCTAGGGAATCTTCATCTTAGCTCTGAGAATATATAGCCATTCTAAAAACTCCACTCAGTCCTTGCAGATATAAAAACTTCCTACAAAATCCCAAAAAACAGGTTGGAAGCTGGCTCCTAAGAAAAATCCACGGCACACTAGGGCAAATCCTGACCCTAATCCACCCATCATTGTTGATAATCCAAATACCATCCCTAGAAATATTAGAAGGCAGCAAAGGCAGGAGAAACCTGCTGATTTGACCTCAGAGTCAGATCATCCCAGCCTCATCCCTACTCCATGCAAGGTCCTTTTCCAGTCCACCCCTAGTTCCCCTAGCTCACCGTCCACATCTCAAACTTCTCCTCTCACATCCTCATCCACTGCTCATATCCCCTTGACCAACACTCTAGGTTCATCCTCACTTGTCACCCCTGTCATACCTGCTGTTCCTATTATCCCAGCTGCACCTGTTAATCCTCTAAATCCTGTAAATATGGCTAACAGGTATGCACCCTTGCAGATACCAGCTAATGCTGCAGCTTTACCTCAAGATTACCAAAGCAAAATCTCATATTTTGACTCCAATGGCTCTCTAACAGCTGTCCAGCATGTGAAGAAGATGCAAGACCATTTTGAGACCTATGAAATAGATGATGACAGTGTCAGAATGAGGATGTTTGTTCAAAGCCTAACCGGGGATGTAAGAACTTGGTTTAGATCCCTGAATGCAAACTCCATTACAACTCCTGATGAACTGTATCAAGCCTTTACTACCAGATGGGAGAAGAAGAAAGATCCCCTGCACATACTTGCTGAATATGAAACAATCAAGAGAGGTCCGCAAGAGACCATTCTGGAGTATTGTGCTAGATTCAACAATGTGTACAATGCAATACCACAAAACCTAAGACCTCCTCCTGATTTGGCCTTGTACAAATTCCCTGATGGATTTGATCCTGACATGGCATATCAGTTGAAGGAAAGAGAACCTGAAACCCTTGAAGACGCTCAAAAGGTTGTTGTCACAGTGGAGGCAAACCTGATCGCCAAAAGAAACAGGGCAAGGTTAGAAAAGAGAAGCATATACAAAGAAGAACCTACAGCCCTTGATCAAAAACTTGATGCAATACTTAATGGTATGAAGAGATTGGTTGATAGGGTAGAATCGGTTGAGAGAAAAGCATCATGGGAAGCACCACAAAACAATCCTCCTAGGAATCCAAATTTTAGGAGAAATCCAAACCCAAACATTGGCAAGGCCAGTGCTGACCAAGACATAAGACCTCCTTTCCAAGAAAATTATGCAGAAACTTCCACATCAACTGAGCCCAATGAAGATCCTGAGATTAATTTAATGGGTCTGGATGGTGAAAGTCAAGTTTTCTTAACATAAGAGGATCATGAGGATGATGAAATCAAACTATTCCAAACTAAATCAGGTGAATCCTTTGACTTCAAACAAGGCTATGACACTGCTGTTTATGAAGTCCATAAACAATACAAGCTGAGGAGCAGAACTGTAAATGTTAACCAGCCTGAAAAGAAAAAGGATAATCAACAGCCCGAAAGAGTCACAGGCACAGAACCTAATGACAAAATAAATTCAAATACACAAGAAGTGATTGTTGAAGAGATCACCAAACCACTGTCCACAAAACAGCAGCCTATGGTCACTTCCCCCTCTCATCCTTATTCAACTATTTCTCCTCAAGAAATGAGTAAAAAGGATAAGTCCCAAAATCAAGATAAAAATCAAGAAATGAGTAAAAAGGATAAGTCCCAAGATCAAGATAAAAATCAAGAAGAAGATTCAATGAATAAGGAGAGGACTGTCACCTATAACCCCAGGACCCAATCTGAAAAATCCTTTGATCTAGAAACCGCAATTGGCAAAATAAAGATAGCTATTCCTCTCGTGGAACTAGCCAAGCATGACATCTATAAACTACAGATCAAAAGGTCCCTTCAACTCACCAGCAACATAGATGATGTCAATGTGCTGGATGACACTCCAGAATTGTTATTTGGCCCAGAAGTGGATGGAAAAACAATAGTCACAGGGGTACTACCGTTTTATGTCAGCCTACATATTCATGACAAAATACTACACAATGCAATGTTTGATTCAGGTGCTTCTCACAACCTCATGCCAAAAGCAGTCATGGAAAGACTGAATTTGGACATAACAAGACCATACAAAGACCTGTTTTCCTTTGATTCCAGCCAAGTCAAGTGCCTAGGTCTCATAAAAGATTTATGTGTGTCTTTGGTTCAATACCCAAGCAAAACAATCCTAATGGATGTGGTAGTTGCTGATATCCCACCCAAGTATGGGATGCTGTTATCAAGATCATGGGGAGCTAAACTCCAAGGTTCCCTACAATTAGACATGTCATATGCCACCATCTCTGTTTTTGGGCAACCAAAAAGACTGTACAGAGAAACACTAATGAAATACATGGTCAGCAGTGAGGAAAAGCCTCAAAACTTTCCCATATACGCTATCCATTCAAACATAGACTCATACATTCTCTTCAATGACACCACAACTCTCTCAAAAGGTGAAGTTGAAACCAAGTTATTCATACAAGAGAAAGACTCAAATGAAAGTATCACCACCCATGAAACAACAGTTAATCAAACACTAGATACTGCTGCTGCTCTAAATCTCAAGCATACCCAATCAAATGATGAAAATGTCCTAGAAGACGACCTAAAGGAAAAACCACAACTTCTACTCACATTGCCAGCCCATGAAAAGATCATTAAAACTCCTTCCCAACAGGACATTCTATGGTTCCTTGAATTTGATGGTGCAGTTAACAAATTAGGAGCAGGGGCTGGAGTTTGGGTACACAATAAAGAAAATAGCTATGTAGAAGGCAGAGCCTACAGATTGAATTTCAGATGTACTAATAACATGGCTGAATATGAGGCTCTCTTACTAGGTCTCAAGTTAGTAAAGTCCCTACAAGCGATAAAAGTGTCAATCCTAGGAGACTCAGACCTAGTTATCCAACAAGTAAAGGGAAATTTTGTCACCAATGATAAAAGATTGAGGTCTTATAGGTCTGCTGTTGCTGATATACTAAACTCCTTCTTTGAATTCCAAATCACTAAGATTTCTAGGACCCACAATCTACATGCTCATAGTTTAGCTACCTTTTCAAGTACCTGCAAGCTGCCTTTTGAGCCCCATCATTGTTTTACAGCTGAGATAAAACACAGACCATCTGTCCCAAACAATGTCAATGATTGGCAAGTGTTTGATGATGACAAGCAAATAAACAATTTCTTGACTTTGCAGCAAGAATTTTCAGGACTAAATATTGACAATGACAAAGCAAGTCAATCACAAATACAGTTTCAGGAGATTACTCACCCAATATCACCCAGGACAGCAAAACAAATGCTAAATCCAACTATTTTCGACAAGGACAGCATTCAGCAAATTCAATCAATCCATTGGGAAGAAGTGGCCAATGCTGAAACTGAAATCATAGAGCTAAAAGACAACTTTCTACCAACAGGCCTAACTCCCCTAGAGGACATCTTTGATTCAAATGATATTCCTAGAAAACCAAAAATGCAGCCCTTAAATGCAGCCATTGAAGAATACAACATAGGTACAATTGACAAACCCAAAATAATCAAATTGTCTGCATCTTTACCTCCTGATCAAAAGCCAAAATACATTGACCTTTTTAAAGAGTTCCAGGATGTCTTTGCATGGAGTTATGAGGACCTAAAGTCCTATGACACCTCTGTTATCCAGCATACTATCCCTCTCAAGCCTGATCAGAAGCCCTTTAAACAAAAATTGAGGAGAATCAATCCTATGCTTCTCCCAGCAATGGAACAAGAAGTACAGAAAATGTTTAAGGCAGGCATCATAGCACCAATCAGATTCTCTGAATGGATCTCCAACTTAGTCCCTACAAGAAAGAAGACCGGTGAAATTAGGCTGTGTGTGGACTTAAGGAATCTGAACCAAGTATCCCTCAAAGACAACTATCCCTTACCTAAGATGGATCATATTCTCCAAAGAGTGGTAGGGGCCTCAAGGATCTCATTACTTGATGGATTCTCGGGTTTCAACCAAATCCTAGTACACCCTGATGATTAAGACAAAACTGCATTTACAACCCCATGGGGAACTTTCAAGTATGTTAAAATGCCTTTTGGGTTGAAGAATGCCGGGGCAACATTTCAAAGAGCAATGGATATGGCTTTCGCGAAGGAGATTCATGATTTCCTTGTCATTTATTTAGATGACCTCACACCTTTTTCCAAGTCTGACCAAGAACATTTGAAACATTTGAGACAGATCTTCCTAACATGTAGGAAATATGGAATTTCGTTGAATCCCAAAAAATCCCTGTTTGGTTTAGAGGAAGGTAAACTATTGGGCCACATCATCTCTAAAGATGGCATAAGAATTGATCCAGATAGGATACAAGCTATCCTACAAATGCCCCACCCAAGAAATATAAAAGAATTGCAAGGATTCTTGGGAAAAATCAACTTCTTAAGGAGATTTATCCCAAATCTGGCCGAGTTGATCAGATTGCTTAATAATATGCTAAAGAAAGATTCAAAGGTGAAATGGACAGTTGAAGCAAATCAAGCCTTTGAAGGTATAAAGCTGGCCCTCACTCAAACCCCAGTGTTGACCAATCCTCAGTTTGACAGAGAATTCATCATCTTCTCTTTTGCCTCCCAGCATACTATTGCTGCTGTTTTATTACAGAAAGATGACCAAGGAAATGAGAAGCCTATTGCCTTCTTCAGCAGGGCTCTTAGAGATGCACCTCTAAAATATCAAATCATGGAGAAACAAGCCTATGCTTTGGTCAAGGCCATTAAAGACTTTAGGATTTACATCCTCTATTCCCATGTCATAGCATATGTGCCAAGTCCTATCGTCAAAGACATTCTCACCCAAGAAAATTTAGAAGGCAGAAGAGGAAAATGGATTGCCAGCATCCTGGAATTTGACATTGAGATAAAACCAACTAAACTAATAAAAGGGCAAGGCTTGGCCAAATTAATGACAGAAACAAATTTTCAAGCCTTAGACATCAATCAGCTGGACAGTGAAACAGAGCTGGCGACTCCAAAGATCAATGTAGCCTTTGAACAATCCCCCTGGTACTCTGATATCTGTTATGTGTTACAAAACCTGTGTGCTCCCCCAGGACTGTCCAAAACTAAGTGTAGGTTCCTAAAAATGAAAACATCAAGATTTTTTGCAATGGATGGCAATTTGCTTTGAAAAAACCATGAAGGTATATTGCTGCACTGTTTAATTGAAAATGAAACTAACAATATCATGCAAGAGTTTCATGCAGGAGACTGTGGTGGACACTTGTACTGGAAGTCCACTGTGGATAAGATACTAAGGGCTGGATACTACTGGCCCACCATGTTCTCTGATGTCAAGAAATTTACAACCTCATGTCATAAATGCCAAGTGTTTGAGGGAAAAAGAAAGCTACTGCCCCTTCCCTTAAAGCCCATTGCAACAGACAGACCTTTTCAACAATGGGGCTTGGACTTCATTGGGGAAATTCATCCCTCATCTTCAGGACAACACAGATGGATTTTGACAGCCACAGACTACTTCACCAAGTGGATTGAAGCTGCCCCATGCAGACAAGCAAATGATTCAATAATCATTCAGTTTTTGGAGAACAACATACTGGCTAGATTTGGCTGCCCTGACAAAATAATAACAGACAATGCTGCTGCTTTCAGATCCAAGAAAATGGTGAACTTTTGCCATAAATTTCATATTACTTTGGGCCATTCTACTGCATACTATCCCCAAGGAAATGGCCTTGCTGAATCATCAAACAAAAGCCTGGTGAACATCATAAAGAAGGTGTTGGAAGAAAATAAAAAGAATTGGCATAAGAAACTAGTCAATGCCTTATGGGCAGATAGACTAACAACCAAAAGATCAATTGGGACCAGCCCATATGAGTTGGTTTATGGATTAGAGGCCAAGTTCCCCTCATCCTTAGGAGTGCCTGTTATGAAGCTTCTTCAAGAAAGCCAAGCTGAACCAAATGATATGCAAAGAAGGATTAATCAGATCATATGTCTGCAGCAAACCAGAGATCAAGTTTTCAGCAGAGTTCAGGTATTACAAGAAAAACTGAAGAAGGCTTTTGATAGAAGAACCAAAGCAGAAGATTTTAATGTTGGTGATAAAGTCCTCAAGTGGGATGCAAGAAGAGAAGAGAAAGGAAAACATGGAAAATTTGATTCCTTGTGGAGAGGACCATTTGCTGTCCAAGCAGTACAAGGTAACAACACTTATTTCCTTAAGAGTCTCAATGAAACTGATTTGGATGAAGGTCCTGTGAATGGCAGGATGCTGAAGCACTATTTTGACTATTTCCCATGAGTGCAACCTGAGGTTCCATTGTATATATGCAGATGTATATATTATTTTCTGTTTAGATTGTAAAAATGCGGTTTTTTGAAGATTATTGACTATCAGCAAAAGGTAAATAGAATCAGAGGTCTACCAAGAAGAGAAGCACAAAATTTGGCACTTCAAAGCAGCAAACTTCAAGAATGATTTGGGCAGCCATGGACCAAGGCAATCTGACCTGCTGTTCTTGGTCTTTCAAATGAAAAACCATCCCCATGTGGAGCCACTGTTAGCTACCTATACCAATAGGTTTCATATTTCATGATTGGCTATGGAAGGTCCAAATATGCTCTGCTTTGATGATTCAAAGATCACATATTTCCTAGAGAGTCTGATCTGTGCTTATAGCTTGGTATGGACTTAAAATTTTGATGGATGGTCCAACAGTCTAATCTGGATCATTCCATGGTTTAAATTTGCAGTTGTAGAATAGAGAAAGGAAGTCTGTCCAAACTGTTTAATCTTGGCAGACAAGTAGTTCAGGTAGAGAAGAAAAGGCTCCCAACAGCTTAATCTGGGACCTTGGAAGTGATAAGGGTAGAAGTAGATAGGAAAAACAAAGAAAAAACCAAAGAAAAGAAAAGGCAAGTAAGGGTTTGCAAGTCCAAGTGCACCCTCCAAGAAGAAATAAAAAATGCTAGGCAAGTAGCTGGGTAAGTAGTTGGGGTTGCAGAAAGGTTATCTCTACCATTGCAAATGTGTTAACTATGTTTACCAGAGCAAAGTCAATCAGTTTACTAGGTGTTCTTCTTCATCAAGTTGCAACAGAAAGCATGACTAACTTCCCTTTTCCCTTTTTCATGTCATTTACTAACATCCCCTCATCAGCTGAGATTCATGGAAAAATTATGGTTTCATGGTGGTTCTTAATCTTTTAGAAGCCACATTTCTTGTCTAAAATCTTTTCATTTTGATCTACTCCCTAAACTAAGTGAGTTTCAAGTAAACTTAGTATTTTCTCCCTCCATTCACTCCCCCCATCCATATTAACTCTAACTCTACTATGTAAATCCCCTATATTGCCTTTCCCCTACTAGTATTAACACCATGGTGTATAAACCCCAAATTTTGTATAAATATCCCTCCCCTTGGCATTATAGCCATATGTTCTCTAAAGGGATCAAATGACATCTGGTCATTGTGATAAGCCTAAGCCAAACCCCCTGTCCCCTTTACAAATCCATTTTTCACTTTTAACCCCCATTTACACATAAAACCTCCTAAAAAAGCCTTGTTTATACCCTTACCCGCTTCAAATGGCTAAAAACATGGAAAACCCACTTTTTCCCTTTTACCTAAAGTCCAAAGGGCGAGCGCATTTCCACAGAAAATTCGCGAAAACCCACTATACCAAAGTTTTCCGCCCATGCACAGATCCCCAGAATAATTATTAAAATAATACCCGCCCCTCCCCTTACCTGTCGATCCCTTCGTCCTCCCGACGACCGTCCGATTAAAGAATTGAAGATCCAAAGGCTCTCAAGGCATCGGACCCTTTCCGACGACCGTTGGTTACCCGCCCTATCCCCCTATCATGCCCCCCAGATCTGACGGCCATCACTGCATCGGAGCAGATCCTCTGTCCGGGCGATATCTTCCGACGGCCGTATTATTGGCTACGTCATGCGATAGCCACGCGTCCCCTCCACGGCTCATCGGAGGTACAACTGACACTTACCGCCACCGTACCGTAAGCGGTGCGATATGAAACTGCCTCCGATTTCCGGTTTCCCCCATTCCATTTGCATTACGTCATCACCACGTCATTTCCCCGTCACCCCACGTCACTGCCACTTATGCCGCCACGTCAACCTTTGCGCTCAACCATTGGCCGATCTGTCATGCCACTTCATCATCCCCCAGGACCAATTAGAGCCCGCCACCTGGCCTATGACGTCATGCTGACGTCATCCGACCCTGACCCCGCCTATGACGTCATGCTGACATCAGCAAAAAAGCGCGCCAGTATTACCAAAATTCCATATTTTAGGCCAAAAGTTCATGTTTTTTCTACTTTTGGTAAAAAGCCTCTACTGTTATTTCTGCATGTGGCTCACGTCCAGACCAGCGCCAGCTTGCTAAAGGGATTCTGGGACCGCCAGAGCCTCCAGCACTCGTGCATTTCCCATTCTTACCGACGAATTCACCAGGTATTCTCGATAATCATCCCAGAAGTCTGTTTTATCCGTAATTCCGAGAGTAATCTGTGAACACACCTGAAAACTCGGCTTTCACCATTAAAGTACACTGTAACCAGCACTTATACCCAGCCGGTGCATCCATTGCACTCCTATAAGGCCACATTGGGCAAATTGAACTAAAATCTGTAGATGGTTCGTGCAGTCGTGAACCAGCTACCTTCAGTAACCAAATTCACCACAGTAGACACTCTGCTCGGTCCTGCTACTGGTTTATTGGCTCAGAGCAGTATTTCAATTACTACAACCTTCCCATGCACTCTCTGTCCTCTACAATTCACATCTTTCATTGAAGAAAACCTGATTGTGGTGCTCTGCATAGCAACTCTACCCACAATCCTAGAAAATCCATGGACCCATCAGTCCCTCCTGTAATACTAAATGTTCAGCCTCTGAATGCCCCTCAAAGGAACTTGAAATGGCAAGCCTTGGCAGATATGGATTACCAAATTACAGAAGAAATGTTTATGAGCAGCAAATTCCACATTCATTTGTTGAATGAATTGAAAGCCAAGCATGAAAATGGGACAGATATATTGGGCATATGGGACTCTTTCCTCCCTATGTTTAAGCTCCCTCAGGTCAACCAGTTCCCTGAACTAATCCACCTATGTGCTGCACATTATGATGCTTCTCAGAGGGCAGTTGTTGACCCATCTGGTTTAGTACTTTTCTATGTTACCCCTCAAGCTATCAGAGACATGCTTTGCTTCAACACTCAGAAGAAGTTGGTCCCTTTGTCACTAGTGAACCTGATACAACAAGGGGCTAAACTGACAGATGCTCAAATTATCAAACTTAATCAATTATACATTAACTCTGAGATTGTGATGTACCCTCCAATTAGTCATGTATATCTCAATGGGCTGGGCAGAGACCTCGCAGATATGATTTGTCCCATCTTGGGATATAATTCAATTGAGCATATTGATGCAACTGTGCTGGTAATGATGCTTATGTTTACTCCTGGCAAGTCACCAATCTGCTATGACTATGCCACCTACATATAAGACAAGATTCATGAGCAATTGATGAATTTGGCGAGAGAAAGGATGTTCAGATACACCTCCTACATTTACCATTTGATCTTGTACCATCAACATGAGAAATTTCATTTTTCAATCAAAAGAATGGATGCCCAAGGCAATCCCAGATCAGTGGTCTATTGGTCCTCTGTCTTCCACATTACACCTGAGTCTCCATACACTTACTGTGAATTCATAGATCTGTTTGTCCATCCAGCTATGGCAATGCTGATGAGCTCGCCCCCTCCAAGACTCACTGATGACATGCAGAGAATTCTTCAGCTGTCCAAATCTTACAGCATTGGGGATTGGTACTTCTACCAAAACCACACCGTCATCAAGATATATGGGTGTGATTTGCCTCCATTCAGATTACCTAAGTATGTGCCTATGAGGCTATTTGCCCTAGAGTATTTTAGGCAATTTGGCAGAGTTGATGTGCTTCACTTTTCAGGAAAAGGCAAAAAGGCACAGTTAAAAGTGAAAAGCCAACTTGGCCATCTCATCTATAACGAGAGGGAGCAAGGATGGAGGGAAGCAGATAGAATGCTTGAGTTCCTTGGCCTCCAAACAAGTTTCCCATGGACACCCTATGACCCTAATCATTTTATAACAATGAGGAGGCTCAAATATAAGTTGTCTGCCTATGATCATCATAGTATCCCTCACATTGAAAAATATGCTAATCAAGACAAATGGAGGAGAGGGACCCTAGAAGAGCCTGTATCACAAGAAGAGCTAAATCTGAGGGCAGTAAGGAATCTAAAGAAGTTGGCTGACCTTGAGCTTTGTCCACAGGTATTCACACTTCCAAGTACACAAACGGGAGCAGCTGAATCCTCCTCAACTGCCAAGCAGCAAACTACCAAGGCCACCAAGAATATATCCAGTAGAGGCAAAGAAAAGGAAATGGAAACAGAGCAGACAGATAAAGAAGAGCAGCAGCAGGCAGAGAAACAACAGCAACAACATTTGCAGCAAGAAGAAGGACAACATGACAGACAGCAGCCCTTACAGCAAGAGAGGGTGATTGATACTCCAACTTCCACTGAGCAACAGGCTCAGAACATAGTGCCTCCTAGGCCAGAAGTCACCACTGATGCCTCGGTCCTCCAAACTCCTCAAAAGGAGGATACATTTGTTTTTAGGAAAAGGGATAGAGAAACTCCTCTCACTTCATCTATCAACCAGGGAGAGAAGAGAAAAATATTAAATGACTTTTCTGAGGATGATGCAGCAATAAGACAAGCATTGGGCATGGGCCCACCCAGCAGAGAAGCTTCAGCAAGTTCCTTCCAGCAGGAACAGGACAGGACTATGGGAGGGGAGGTCAGCTCCTCCAGCCAGCAAAAAGAAGGAAAAATAAGCATCAAACAGCAATTCATAGACATCAAAAGGAGGAATGATCCTATCAAAGTACAGCTGTACAATCACCTGCTAAACATGGCTCCTACGAATCAGCAAAGACTTATGTCTGCCTTTGATGTAGGTGAGGGAAAAATGGTCATGAGTCATTTTATGCCCACAGCACTGCATCCCCAATCTGCCTCGGATTACCTCAGGACCAACCTGGAAGTCATGGCCAAAGACATACACCCAATGGACAAAATTGAACTACATAAACAGACTGGTGAGATGGTGTATGCCTCCTTGGCAGATGAAACATTGGAAAATTATAAGCTAAAGAGCAGCCTCAATGCCACAGCCTCTCAACTGGAATTGGAGAAAGCATCATCCCAGGCGAAGGACAACAGAATAAGGTCCCTGGAAGACATAATCATCGAAATTGGGCATAATCCCAAAGATATTGCAGGGATACAAGAAATCTTGAAGTTGAGGGATGCTGACATGGCTGCCATGAGGAAGAAAATCAAACTCCCAGCCACCATGCACCCTCAGACAGATGAAGTAGCCCAACAAAGGCAGGAGAAAGACACCACAGATTTGTTGATCTCCATTTATAAAGAGCTTGTTCAAGCACAAGAGAAATTAGGAGAATCAGAGGCTGCAAAGGCAGCATTGCAAGTAGCATTAAAACAAAGAGAAGAGGGTCAGACCTCTCAGCCTCCTCCTCAAATCATAAATCTTGAGGAAACTGCTCCTATCACTGCTCCTCCTCCTCAACAGACTGAACAAACAGCAACATCTACTTCAGCAGTGCCTGTTGGAGAGGTAAATCCCCTCTACGGATAGAGGCAATCCCTACTAGCCCAGCAAGGGTCTAGCAACAATCAAACAATGCTGCTATGCATGTTCCTAATTACAATTAAACAAGAGGTAAAGAGCACCTACTTGGATTCCAGCGCTGTTGTTTGACGAAGAGATGCTGCCTTCGCTCCTTTGCTTTAGCTGGTCACGATCCCTCGCGATCTCCGCGAATAGATACGTGCACTCACGAAGAGGAAACAAACGCAAGCGTGAAATCTAGTAAAAGCAACCATACATCGGTCAGAAAAGATGTAATTCACATTTAACCATTGCAAGTACAAATGAGAATGGAACAATAATAGCAGTCATCTATTATTAATCAGAATAGAGAAGAGTACAACCAAATGTTCTGACGTCGGTAACCTTCTCAGGAGGGGCCAGTCAACATGTATCTCAAGCATTCACCTTTGAGGATGATTCTCCCAAGACAAACAACTCTCTCTCACACACAAGCAACACAAAACAACCTTCCCTAAGCAATCAATCACTTCCACACCTAGCACACCAAATACCTATAGTAGCAGCAATTTGAACACTATAAGCTCTATACAATCCAAGCTATGTCTAACTAGCTGCTCATGGTAATGGTGGAAGTATATGTAGGAGAAGGAGCCTCCTAAAAGGGTGGAAGGATGAGCTTATCCTTGAGGGAAATGGTTGCAAAGGGTCGAACAGACATGCCATAGAAGGGAGTCGACATTCACAAAGCTAACAACCAAGCCTGGAGTTATCTGGAAGGCTGGTTGTTTGAACAAATTCGCCCAAACTGGATCAGCGCAGATTATGAGGCAACTGACGCGATGTCGCCGCGTCTACATAACTAGGACAGTCATGTCAGCGCGGAAGAACACGGGAAAGGCGCGCTAGCGACCAGCGCGGAAAAGTGATGTCTTTCCGAGCTGGCAGCGCGCGGAATACACTATGGAGCGCCAGTCATTGCGGGTATTTTGCAAACAGACGCGCTGATGAATAAAACTTTAGGAAAATGGGTTTTTGGGCCAGTTCAGAAGGCATGAAGCTTAGTGATTGGCATAGCAGGGTGACTGACAGGAAGGCAGTGACAAATTACTGTGTAACAGATGCCCCCTAAAGCATGAAGACCGAGAGAGTGGGAGGGGTGAAATGCTTTACAACACACGCTGAACTGGAACACCACGAGGAAGGACTGGAATATCTCTGATAATCAAGTACATGCAGTCTAGGCATGGGCGCAGCCATCCAAAAAGACATGCGAAAAGGTCTATGGAATGGACGCAGCCACCCAGCTAAAAAGACCATAATAATGATAAGGTATGGTCGCAGCCATCCATGAAGACTCAGGTATGGGCGCAGCCATCCATCAATGAGTCATGTAATGATCATCCACAAAATCGCAACCTGGACCATAACAGACAGGGATCCAGGGTCTTGCGCTCAGTCCCGATCCGAACAAAGTACAAGTTCAAGCATGTGAATATATGGGTTGAAGTCGAACATGCATGAACATCGTCTGATTACCAGTCAATGATGAAAACTGTTAACAGACGCGAGAGGCACCACCAATAATGACAATGGCCCTCAAGGTACTATAGGTACAATCCGCGGCATGTGAATCAATGAGCTGGTGTCGAACACCCACGAAATCATTCGATCGGAGGCCAATGATGTAAACCTCACGTCGAACACGAAGAACCTGCCATTGAGGCATGCAGGCTCTAAGGCACCTGAAGGGAGTCTCTTAGTCACCTTCCTGGATAATGAGCTGAAGTCGACAGGAAGTGACCTTGATCGAAGGTGGGCCATAATGTTTCCCACATCATCGACGCGAGACAGAGGAAAAATGTTTTGTGTGAGATAGCAGATGAGGTTGTATTATTGCAGAGGTCAACTTCTCTTGAACATATCGGCGGCACTGTAGCGGGTTTGGCAGTATTTGACATCAAATGAGCAAAGGGTATAGTGATGATGGCAATGGGCAGATGAGAGGTCGAATAAGATAACCCAAACCCACGGAGGCCAGTGTGAAATAAGATGAGATGGTCCCACCCAGACACGAAGCAGAAGAGTGCCATGTTCAAGAGCGACATACTGCCGACACGACTATGATTACAGTTCCATTTTCCCCACCATTTCTGGCAGGTACCCCGGTTATTTTTGGATGACAAGCTTGACGGGGATAGCATATGCTTGAAGAGTGTCATTTTGACAATGTCCGATGTCATCAAGTGTTTAACGAGCCTGACAAAGGAAAAACTCGGCGTCTTTTCTTGTTTAGAGAGCCTGAAAAGACAGCAGAAAAGAAGACTCTAGGGGGGTCCTTTTTCGTACAGTTGTGTCTCGCGAGCCCGAAAAAGTATAAAACAATGCTCGAAAGAACCGCCCGACCAAAATGATCGAGGAGTACTTTTCGTAAATAGTGACTTCGACCCGAAAAAGTAAAAAAGCGGTCAGAAGCACGTCGTTTTGGAGCCAATAACGAGTTCGAAACGACAAAAACCTGGCAATCTTTTTGAGTTTAAACGGTCGAAAAAAGAGCTTTAAAGGCGACCGCCTCTCGTTCCTTTTAACGAGCTGAGAGGGGGACTCGGCAATCTTTTCGTCTTTAAACGGTCAGAAAAGAGCTGAAAGCAGACCTCCATTTTTATTCTCTTTAACGAGTCAAAAAGGGAAAAATACTCGGCAATCTTTTCATATTTTACGAGTCAGAAAAGAGCTTAAAGGCGACTCGTCCTAGAGGAACGAGTGGTATAAAAGGTAGCAACTAGTTCCGGCAATGGTGGAACTGCTCAAAACATGTAATGGTCAAGAGGCAGGCTAATAAAACCACTCATCGCTGCGGTTCCTCAGGAAAGGATAAACAACCAAGTGAGAGCATATGATCAGCCAAAGAGATGGTAGCAATGGAATGAAACAACCAAGGCTCATCTAGCAGAATTTAGCAGATAAAAATAGCAATCACAAGATGTAAAATGGGTATGGGTTCATTTTTACACAAGCTTGAACCATGGAGAACTTTGCTTGGATTCGGTTTCATGTTTACACAAGCTTGAAACGAAAAACTATGCTTGTTATAAGCTCGCATGCCCCCAGCATAATGACGCACATCGAGGTACATGCCCCCCAAGCTTCATTGCATTCAACAAAGTGGATGGAATGAAGGTTCACTCTCGAGATCGATGAAAGACTCGACTTGTATTTTACGAGATCTTAATCAAAAGACGCGATTTTGAAAGGGAGGTGTTTCATTTTTTAATGAGGTTGACACAGTAAAAGAACTATCCTCATAACCCTTGTTTCATTTTTTAACGAGCTTGACACAAGAGCAGGAACTATGCTCCATCTAGACCTAATTTCATTTTTTAGGGAGCTTGACATAGGAAAGTGAACTATGCTCCGACCAGACCTAATTTCATTTTTTAGGGAGCTTGACATAGGAAGATGAACTATGCTCCGCCCGAACTTCATCATAATGAACAGGAAGTCGGGGCTTCCAAGAGTGGCGCTCCCGGTGGGAGGTCAATATCTCGGAAGTCAGGACCCAATGCCCCCAGGACACTATGCACGACGGCGACATTGCTGGATATAGGCACGGGGGAGGTGGCCACGTAGTTGATTTGCGGCGAGGCAGATGCAACTTGTGGATGAAAGCCAGGAGGGAAGGATGAGTGCGCCGGAGGGGCTTGTGGACGAACGAACGATAATTGATCGAACGTCACGATTCTTCCATCGTGTGGAAAACAAACCACACGGAAAAGTGAAGAAACAAGGGCTCCCAGGGCATACACATAATCACGACCAAGGAGAAGACTGAAGTCTAAAGAACCTTGGGTAACCGAGACGTCTATATAGACGGTCTTGCCTCCCAAAGTAATAGGAAACTTCGGGAGGATCCCTAATGGCTGACTCGTTCCTCCATCAAACGCGGTGAGATGCGGTGCGACAGGTACAAGCGATGGGGAACCCAAAGCTCGCCAAGTAGTAATGGGCATAAGACTAACCGATGCTCCTTCATCTAACACAGTGCTAGGCAGCGCCTTATTGCAGGCATAGGCAGTGACCCAGAAAGGCACATGGGATGGAAGGGGAGGGGTAGTCAAACGACTCCAATCGAAGGAAATGACCGAACTACTTGGTGGGGGAACCATATGGTTGCCCCCCTGCTCGGAAAGAACTGACTCTGAATCCTCGGGAGAGGTTGGGGTGGGAACACCATTATCAGGCTCCGGAGGATTTGCCGAGACGAGAAGAACATGAGAATTTTTCTCTTCCGAAATAGAGTGCTCGAGAGGGGGGGAACTCGACTCAACACTCTTTCCGACCAACGGCGGGTCTGGAACAGGCTGGGGACAGCCAGGTTTGGGAAGAGGAGCCTGGACAAGAGAGGAATCTGAAGCAATCTCTTTGTCAACAAGGGCGCGATCTACAGCTGTGGAAAGACGTTGATAGCCAGCGGGAAATGGATTCGGAGGAGCAGCAAGACTTTCCAACACAGCAGAGGCTTTATCCATGAGGGGACAAAGGTGAAGGGGATGTTTGCCTTCACAAAGTCGACAGGGGATTCGAAACTTCCCTTTCTCCTTACCATTCCTAACTGATGAGGTAGCATCGCCATGATCATCAGTGGACGATGAAGGGCGGGCCGGATCGTGAGACCAAACTTCTAATACCCTGGGAATGCCAGGACAATCACGAAGCAGATGGTCCTCCCTGCATAATCGACAAGGAAACTTAACCTTCCGCGGAGGAGCAGAAGGTGACCCGACTTCAGGTGTACTGGAGTGGATAGCTGGACTTGAGAGGGGGACTGTGTGTGTAAGCTCTCCCTTATGAGACTTCTTCCTCTTGGTCTTCTTCTTCTTCTTCTTAGCCACCTGGTTACCCACATCGAGAGTTTCACCAGGCGAAGTACAAGAGGAAGACATAGAAGTAGGCGTCGAAGGGGAGAGATCCACCTTAGGATCAACATGACGTTGTTCAGGTGGAGGGACTGATGGACTAACAGCCGATACGGTAGGGACCAAAGAGGTTGAAAACAACCACACAGGCAACCCGACAGTTAACCCTGGTAGGGACAACGTCACCATATACGGAGCACCAGCATTCCCAAGAGGAGGGAATTGTCTTGGGTTCCCATCAGAGGGGGAACCTGGGTTAGTGAATCCTGGAAAAGTTGCCATAGCAAACGAAAACGAAACCTACTCAAGCTAACGCACACAAGATCTAACCAGGTGATGTTATCGTGGCCGAATAAACTTTTAAGACACAGGAACCAAACTTGACCTTTTCATGTTTCAAGAGTCGAGAAAAGGATGAAAAGATGACTCCAGTCTCCTTCGAATGTTTAATGAGCACGAAGTGACAAGACGCTCACAGGCACCTTTTCATTTAGGGAGTCCGAAAAGGATCAAAAGTGACTGCTCTGGAGATTCTAGGTAAAAGGTGTGCCAGACTTTTCGCAAAACCACAGAATACTTTTTAGGGTACGGGTGGTCAATCTTCATGAATGCTGTGTTCACTGCATTGCGAATCGTAAGGTGGCAGACTCGGCTTCCTATGGATAAAGGATAAAAGCCTAGTGGGGTCTCCCTATATACATGACAGTACGTGGGAGCACAGTCCGTGTTAGACCACTATCGAGTCACAGAAGGAGGAATCACCCAACCGTAATGTGAAACAACAGTGACTATGTTTAAAGACGCCGGAACACGTCTCTAACCTAGACCTCTAGATATTTGCGTTTAGTTCCAATGCGTTTTTAGATTCATTCGGTTCATTTTATAGTTGATCTTGAGATTAAGTTTCGATTTCAGGTCCTATCGTATGTTCTCCCACAATTACCTAGATGCCAACTACATGCCAAAGAATTTCATTTTGTTCGATGAATTCTAGCTATGAGAGGGTAAAGAATTTTGATCAAACAAAACAAATACAAGCAAACAAGCAACCTAATGCAGCTAAAAGCAAGGAAAGGAAACTTTTTCTTTTGAAAATGCAAATCAACGAAATGTTCTTTTCCTTTTCAATTCTCAAAGCAAAGCTACTAGTTTGATTTTCTTTCAGTGACACAAAGCATCTAAAATAATCAGTCTTTTGCGTTTCCTGGGTTGATCTGGGAGATGCCCCTGTTTGATTGAAATATTGGCTGTTTTGATTTGGGAGTTTTGATTTGCCTGTCACTATTTTTGAGCTCCATCGCGGATTTAATTTTAACAGTCGCGCTGACATCGCGCTCACCCTTTTGCAACATCCTGTTCATCGCGTAAATACGCCTAACAGTCACGACGATCCTGGAAAATTGGATCAGCGCGGAAAAGACGTGTATAGTCGCGATGTCAGCGCCACTTGCTAGCTTTCTACCCGCGCTGACCTTGGGTTTCTAGCTTAATTCCGCGACGACTGTGTTTTTCTGAGATCAGCTCGGTTTTTTGGGCAAAGTCGCGCTGACAGCGCGGGTGGTCTGTGTAAAAGTTGCGCTGACATGGGTTTTTAGTGTAAAACTTGCGCTGACTCCTGAAAAGTTGTTTTTATAACTTTATCTCCTGAATTCATCAATCTTTCTTATCCCCAGTGGAGTCGCCAAATTGTTGGAGAGGTAAATCCCCTCTACGGATAGAGGCGATCCCTACTAGCCCAGCAAGGGTCTAGGAACAATCAAACAATGCTGCTATGCATGTTCCTAATTACAATTAAACAAGAGGTAAAGAGCACCTACTTGGATTCCAGCGCTGTTGTTTGACGAAGAGATGCTGCCTTCACTCCTTCGCTTTAGCTGGTCACGATCCCTCGCGATCTCCGCGAATAGATACCTGCACTCACGAAGAGGAAACAAACACAAGCGTGAAATCTAGTAAAAGCAACCATACATCGGTCAGAAAAGATGTAATTCACATTTAACCATTGCAAGTACAAATGAGAATGGAACAATAATAGCAGTCATCTATTATTAATCAGAATAGAGAAGAGTACAACCAAATGTTCTGACGTCGGTAACCTTCTCAGGAGGGGCCAGTCAGCATGTATCTCAAGCATTCACCTTTGAGGATGATTCTCCCAAGACAAACAACTCTCTCTCACACACAAGCAACACAAAACAACCTTCCCTAAGCAATCAATCACTTCCACACCTAGCACACCAAATACCTATAGTAGCAGCAATCTGAGCACTATAAGCTCTATACAATCCAAGCTATGTCTAACTAGCTGCTCATGGTAATGGTGGAAGTATATGTAGGAGAAGGATCCTCCTAAAAGGGTGGAAGGATGAGCTTATCCTTGAGGGAAATGGTTGCAAAGGGTCGAACAAACATGCCATAGAAGGGAGTCGACATTCACAAAGCTAACAACCAAGCCTGGAGTTATCTGGAAGGCTGGTTGTTTGAACAAATTCGCCCAAACTGGATCAGCGCGGATTATGAGGCAACTGACGTGATGTCGCCGCGTCTACATAACTAGGACAGTCATGTCAGCGCGGAAGAACACGGGAAAGGCGCGCTGGCGACCAGCGCGGAAAAGTGATGTCTTTCCGAGCTGGCAGCGCGCGGAATACACTATGGAGCGCCAGTCATCGCGGGTATTTTGCAAACAGACGTGCTGATGAATAAAACTTTAGGAAAATGGGTTTTTGGGCCAGTTCAGAAGGCATGAAGCTTAGTGATTGGCACAGCAGGGTGACTGACAGGAAGGCAGTGACAAATTACTGTGTAACAGTGCCAACAACTACAGAGCAGGCCCAAAGCCTGGATATGCAAAAGCTGAAGAATGAAATCCAAATCCTGGAAGCTCAAATGATAGAGTTAAATGAGACCAGGGATAAGTTGGCCAAGGTAAATGACAGACATGACAAATCAAAGAGAGAAGTGGCAGAAAAGGGCAGGGAAATCAAAGCCCTCAAAGATAAGATCAAAGAGCTAGAGAATGAGCTCAAATTAGACAAGGTGGTGGCTGAGCTTAAAATAGTGCTGTGGGCTAACATTGGTCAATCTATCAATGTGCAATGGCCATATATTGAGACAATCCATGAGCAATTAGAGCTCATCCCAAAGGCACAGAAGGAGATTTACAGATCAAGAGCTTCATTGGGCAATATGCCTAAAGTGGCCACCAGAATGATCAATGTACTTAACCATAGAACAAGTTCTCAGTTGGCAACCATGGGAATTACAAACAGAAATGAGAATATCCAAATGGTCAAAAGGGTTCTCACACTGAGAAACTTAGTGCAGACATTGGAGAGAAGAACCCAGGATATGCAGACTGAGGTGAACAAGTTTTTGGAAAAGTTTCAAGTGTTAGAAAGCAGAGGACTCCCTGGCTTACTGAACAGCGCAGGGAGATTGTTCACACATGACCAGTATGCTAAAAGGGTCAATACATTTGCCACTAGCCAGATCAGTGATAAGCCCAGCACCTCAGAGGAAACAGGGCCAGCCACAGGACAATCTCTTTACAACAGAGTCGAGAATCTATTTTTTATAATGAATGAGATCAATCATCTGTTTGGGGTGGCTCCCAATTTCTTCAAGTACACAGAGGCAGAGGAGACAATGGATGCTATTCTCAGGCATCAACTCCCTACGCAAGAATGGTGGACAAACGCAATACAGAAGATTTTGTAAACAGGGAGTCACTTAACAATTTTGTTTCTTAAAAATATCAGTGGTCATGCAAAGCAAAGTTTAACAAAATCAGCATGCACGACGGATTAAAGCTGAGCCAACTCAGCAGATGGATCAGCCAACAAAGCAGAGATAGAAGATTACAGCTGACAGGGCCGAGAAAATATAGCGCAGCAAGAAATAAAGGCGCATTTATCAGCATTAAAGCTAAGCGTTGCAACCGACTCAATGACCTCCAAAGGTCAAAATTATCCTCTGACAGACATAAAGGGCATTTATGCTGCATTTAAAGTTGTAATAACTTCTTCTCTACTTTCTGAACAAATTTATGAAGATATTTTCTCTCTCAGATGACTCAATGCCTGAGATATTTTGTATACGCATTCCTATAAAGCCCCCTTCGCATGAGCTTGCAAGGGTTGTTGTTGATTTCTCCTGAAGAAGTTCTTATGCTGTAATCCTTTCAGAAGTTAATAAAGAAAGCAATGGAATTTCTCAGATTTCTGAGGTGTTGGATGCGTTCTGGTGTCTGTTGATAACGGCTGGATTCCTGTGTATTTTACCATACAATAAGTCTCTGTATCTCTCTCTGTCAATTAGTTGTTTTGTTGAAATCCATATATGTTATCTGATTTCAATACTAAGCAACAAGGAAAAAGAATAACTTTCAGGATTTATTCACTGAGTACCCTGAGTTCAATCTGTGTTGTTTATGAATGTTTTCTTCAGCTGTAATCTAGATAAGTGTAATTCTTAATTGCTGCACTTTCAGAATACACCTTTCACAGTGGCCTTTGTCACAGGAATTCAAGTTTTGCTCCTGTGCAGTGTGTTCACCTTCACCTCACCAACTTAATAGAAAATTCTTAATTGCTTTCTGTTGGTTGACATACATCACCATTTAAGCTAATTTTGTTTGTCTAAAATACACAATAGGCCCTGCAGTTTGAACACCACCAATCCAGCGTATCAGATCATTTCACAACTCCAGACTCCATTGCCCAATGGTATTACACTATCTAAACACTATATCATAATACCTAAAAGAAATCCTTCAACCAAAACATAAACCAAAACCTGAGCATAATAGCTAGCCTAAAACACCATCATAACAGAGACAAATCATAAAGAGAGAGCCCTCTCTGATCACAGTTTGGCTAGAAGCTGTGATCCAAAGATTGGTTAGTGGTTACCCCGGCCGTATTCCCTTGGGAGTCATAGGGAACAACCTGGGTGTTAACAACATGTAATAAAATTCTGGACGACTCTGGCTAGTTCTCCCCATGGTTCTCCAAGGGATGATGGTCAAACTCCTTTTCCTTTGATGATCAACTCTTGCCCTTCATCTTTAAAGGCTTCAATGGCATCCTGCAGCTTCAGTCATTTATTCGTCCACACGGGTCCTTCAGCTGGTAATCCAGAAACTTCTGCAATCACAACATCTGATACTGTGATTTGTCTGCCCCTCACCATAGACTGGCCATTCTGTAAATTCTGCAGGAATTCTATGGCAATTATTTTGTTGGGTTGCTGAAATCGTGTGAAATATGCTACCCACTCGACTCAGACTAGAATTTCTCTGGCAGCATCAGAAATAGCCAGTATTAGCGGCTCCCTGCGCACTGTTCTTCCTCCCATATTGTCTGAATTCTACACACTGTAAGTTAGCATAGGTAACACAGCAATACGCAGAGCCAGCGATGGAACAACAAGTTGTTATGATCATTATATCAGATGATAATTTTCAGCATAAATACCGTTAAATACTTGCTATTATGGATTGTCATATAGTCTTGTATAACCAAATAAAGGACTGACAAACATGCATAAGTACTTTGGGAGTCACTCTCTGTTATCGGGAAATCTAGTGTCTATGTAGAGCTGCTAGTCCCACTAAGACGGGTAGCTATCTTAGAAACAAATAGATTAAAGTTAATTTCGCTTTCCTTTATGAGAAGTATATAGGAGAGGGTCAAAGAATACCAACCTCGATCTTTCGCTTGGTTCTTTGCTTGTTCCTTCTCCTCACCGACAGGTCTTTACCACTTCTCCCTTGACCACTTCACTTCAAAGAGTACCTGTAAAGTCAAAGCAGCATAATACCTTCAAAGTGCAGAGATCTACAATCATAAACAATATAGGACCAGATATATATTGACCACACAAATGCATATACTATCAGACATACGGGAATGTGGAGGAAAACTTGAATAGCTTTATTGATGTAAAGATTAGAAGAGAGGATTACAACCCATTGATCTGACCTAGTGTCATCCTGCTAGCATGAAAGCCCTTCTTCACCTCATGAAAAGCTTAGATCACCCAACAATATGATATTCCACCAAGAAACCAACAACACTTCCTTACAAGATACAAAATTCTAGCCTCTGGATCTCTGGGATGAGGGATCCATATATAGATGATTGCAGGGAGGTGAGTCAGCTTCTGTGATTTTGATTAGTGCCTTCTCTCTGATAGTTCTTGATTCCACTTGGAGATTGATGATCTCTTACTCATCCCTGGGAAAATTGAGAGAGGCAAGTGTCACAGGAGAAGTTTATGGAAGATTCCATGATCATCCACCTCGCAAACTGTCTCTGCCATTTGTCCATTCTCACCCATCACACCCTACAGAAGGGATTTCCAGTATGCATCGCACCTTTTACACTGGGCAGGTGAGATGCATCGCACCCTTAGCACTGAGCAACCTGTATGGTCCAATTTTGACCAGTTTTGAGCAATTTTCTGTGGAGAACTTCTGGGAGATGACGTAATCGGCTAACCTTGTTCCTTTAGGGCATGAAACAACACTTTTAGGGACTCATAAGCCCTTGGTTTATGGACATATATGATTGGGGTTGCAGTGCCCAAAAATGTCTATAATAGTTGCCTCCTAAAGCATGAGGTCGTTAATCTATTGATGTCGGGTGAAATGCTTTATCATGAGGATCCGAGGTTTTTCGAACTGGAAGGCGACCTATAATAAGATACAATAAAATACATTATCTTCATAATATTTTCATGATCTAGCTGAGGCGGGCATTCCCATGCTTAGGTTTATAAATTCATTTTCATGTACATAGGACAAACAACTGTCTGTGTGGCAGACTGATGATTCTGATAGAGCCATCATCCTTTGATTCGGATGATCATCTGTGCAACAATGATGTACATTTGATGTCTTTATTTTCCTGAATATATCGTAGCCCGGATAGATGAAACTAGATCCAGGGTCTTCAAACTTGTCCAATCTTTGCCCGAAGTACAAGTTGATCCATGTGAAAAATGTTCTGGAGTCGAACATGGAAAGACATCGTCTGATTACCAGCCAATGATGTAAGTTGTTAACATGCGTGAGAGGAATCACCGATAATGATGATGACCCTCAAGGTATGATAGTACAATTCACGTGGTGTGAAAATGGGACTTGGCGTCGAACACCACTCAAAATCTCTCAGTCGAAGGCCATTGATGTAAGCCTGTCGCCGAAAGTGAGAAACTTGCCATTGAGGCATGCAAGCTTCAAAGTACTGAAAGGGTTGTTCCTAGGTCGACTTCTTGGATAATGAGTTGATGTCAACAAGAAGTGACCCGTCGTAGGAGGGCCTTAATGAATCCCACATCTACGACACGGAATGGAGCAAATGACTTTTGGAGGTGAAAACGATTTGATGATATAGGGTTCAGGGTGGCGGTCATGAAAGAATGAAGCATAAAGGTATTGCAGTGGATGAGACACAAGATGGGTTGGTGAATTCTCTGATCGACTTCTCTTGAACATATCGGCAACACTGAAATGGATTGGTAGCGTTAACCCCAAAGATGGATGGTATGGTGGACCAATGGTAATATGACCGGTGAATGGAATAACCCAACCTGACTCAATCATGGTGATGGAGTGAAAGTGTCATGTTCAAGAGCAACTCGCTACCAATAAAGTTTCTTCAAGTTTTCTTCCCAATTTTTCCCCAGTCATTGCTGACCAGTACCTCTTTATTTTTATCAAGCTTGAGGAGGATAACATATGCTTGTTCTATAATTTTCCCTTCGGGAAAACCAATCACTATGTTTTAACGAGCCTAGCAACAGTGAAACTGTTCTTGTCTGCATGGACAAGTTTGTCACTATTGGTTTTAATGAGTTTAATGACAAAGACAACTCAATCCTTTTTTAATTTTAGAGAGTCTGAAAATGGACGGAAAGGAAACTCTAGTGATCCTTTTTCATCATGTAATCCCTTAAGTCCGAAAAAGTATAAAATAATGCGAAAGGGATGAATTTTCGATAGTTTTAATGAGCCGAACAAGACAAGCGCTTGATCTTTTTGTGTAATAATTCCTCAGGTCCAAAAATATTAAAATATAGAGGAGGGATAGCACTCCCGGTAGCTTTAACAAGCTGGAGAGGCCAACTGCTCGACAATCTTTTCATATTTTACGATTCAGATGAAAAGAGCTTAAAGGAGACTCATTTTTTGAGGAACGAGTGATAATTTCAGGTAGCAGCTGATTCCAGGTAAGGTTTAGAATTTTCCAATCATGGCAGTGTCACAAGGATGGCTAATAGAATCACTCTTCGCAGTTGTTCCTCAAAAGGGGTAAACTATCAAATGGAGGCGAATGATCAACTAAAATAGAGTGGAGGTGATGATGAGAACATGACCAAGGCTCAAGAGTTGATGATAATGCATTCACAATGGTTATTTATCAGAGGTTGGTTCATTTTTTAATGAGCTTAAACTCTGGGGGGAAACATTTGCTCATTGCTTAGGTTTAATTTTTAACGAGCTTGAACTTCACATAAAAACTACTCGTGATAATGGTCATCGATTATTTGATTTCACCGCTAACACTTTGTTCTTTTGACGGTCGTACTGCTTGTTCAATTGCTTCATCAAACCGATTAGAAATGAACAATACATGCTTGAAAAATGAGTTAAAACACTAATACCTTACTCGAATTACATGAAAATTAATTTAAAAGTGGTTTTTACCCCTCATTTTACCATTTCATTTGAACTTTGGTTTGTTGGAGCTTTGGAGGTGCCTTCCCCCTTTGATTTTCACTAGCTGATTCTGAGAGATTCTGTGGATGATTCTCGGTGTCGTTTGGACCAGGTAAGAGCTAAACCCGAGCTCTTCAGTTGCATTCCTTCCTTTTTGAATTCTAAGCATGTTTCCTTGTTTTTCTGAGCCCCTGGGGTTTGAAAAATTCACCCTGGCTCCATCACATCCTTCCTATATCGAAAGGTGCGATGCATACTGGCCTGGCCATTGGCCAGTCAGTATGCATCTCACCCAGTACACTTCTGGGGTACAATTGGCGCAAGAAAGGAAACTTTTGCACTGTTTTCTCATAGAAATTTTGCCTGTTTTTTGCCAAATCAGGACCCTGACTCTTCTCTTGTTTGTTTTGCAGAGATTCATCGGAGCAAAATGGTTGTTACATGGCGAGAATGCAAGCATGAAGAAGAGCACATGGTTTCTTTACATGATCCGGGTACGGTAACTGCATTGCGGAACTGTGGCCTGCTCAAGTTTTTCTGCATATCTAGCATGAGGCGACAAATCAAATTGTTGCAATATTTCCTCGATGCATGGGATCCTACCAACCAAGTGTTCTAGATCAGAGGCAAATCCATCCCCTTGACTGTCATGGACATCTATTTTTTGACCGGTTTATCAAGGTGTGGTGCCCCTCTCTCATTATCAGGTTCCGCCCGTGGGGGCAAATCCGTGAGAGATTACATTCGTCAATACTACAGAGAGGGATCTCAGCCGAGTAGGGACAGCCAGATCAACATTTGAGATGTCACTGACCGATCCTTGAGGACCATTCTATTCACTTTTGCTAGATGGGCTTGTAGTGTGGCTCTTCACGTGGCTAACAGGTCCTATATGCAGTACGCCTTGGAATGCCTCGAACCAAAGGTGTTCAACTAGTGTGACGCAGTACTCCCTGTGATGAAAGAACAACTGACCAAGGTAAAAAGTGGAAGATCCAAGAATTTTGGCTATGGTTCTATTTTGACTGCTTTCGCCTTGGAAAAGATCCCACTGATGCAGCCACAGTACATTTCACTTGGTTTACCTCCACCGACTGAGCCACAGATGCAGAGATGGGTTGACCTCATGGCCCGACATGCTGGTCAGTCCCAGGTTTCTTTCTCTGATACCTTCTTCAAGTGGTTTAACCGTTAGGAGATGGTTTATGCTGAGTGTCCATATGCTGGTATGGATTTCCAAGGTGACCCAGATTTGGTGTTGCTGGCTAGTGAGCAGTGGGGTGCTATAGGTAAATTCTCTGACCATATCCCTGTTTATCGTTTTTATAATGTTCTTATGTTTTCTTATATCAAGGCTAATCAAAAACTCTTGTGCTCATGCAGACATTGGACCAATGCGACCAGCAGTACACCTGAGAGAACCAGCTGCCGCTCTAGTAGGAGAGGTTGTGGGGAGGGCTATCCTTCGCGACCTGGATGTGGCCGAGACTCTTGCAGCATTACAGGAGCAGGTCGAGGGTCTCACTCTTGGTATCTCGAACGTGAGGACCGACGAGTTTCCTTTGAGGTTGTAGTGACATACTACTAGTGTGCCATGTCGATGGACTAGGCTTTTACGCATGATTGCACAGGTGGTGACTTGCTATCACCAGCATCATTAGAATAAGGTGCCCCCTAGCATTTTGAGTTTTGGGTCATTTGACTGATTTTGTCTTGATCGTAGAACATTATGTACGAACCATAAACAGTATATATATATATATATATATATATATATATATATATATATATATATATATATATATATATATATTTGATTTTCAGAGCTTTATTTTGGTTAAGTTGCATGTTCTTGATGCAAATATTGATGAAATGCTTCTTTTATAAATGTTGAAAATGTCTATCTAACACATAATTTGCCAATGAGTCTGTTAATGTGTTTAATTTTTTGGAATTATGCTGATATTGAATAGAATCAAACTACCTTTCCAAAATCTTGACCCTTAGGAACATGCGATAGATAGTTGGATTCCGTACGGAGTAGATACCGGTGAGTTGTAGAATGACGAGTTGTGAGTCTAGCTTGATGACCAGTTGGTGTATGCCATGTGTAATGGCATCAGAGAGGAGTTCTATCAACGCACTATATTCAGCGATGTTGTTCGTTGACCGACCAATACATACCCCTTTGAAACTTACTAACTCACCGCTTGGATCAAAGATGGCCTAGGCCGCAGAAGATAGGTTCCGTGAACTATGACTTGCTCCGTCGGCATATCCAACAAATGATCCCAATAGGTTTGACATCTACAACACATGCAAAAGTGGATTACCTAACTAAAACAAATACCCTTAGTGAAAACAAAAATGTAACAAAAGCACAGGGGTTACTATACTGAGCTAAGCATAGTAACGCTTAAGGTACAACCCGTTGCGGGGTTGCGCCAGTGGAATCCCATCATAATCCACTAAATCATAGGCTCCTTTTGCTAGTACATGCTTGACAATATAGGGGCCCATCCATAAAGACTTGAACTTACCTGCTCCCAACTTATCGGACTCCTGGTCGTAAAGTAAGACCAGGTCACCTTCTGAGAAGACACGGGGTTTGACATTCTTGTCGAACTGTGCCTTGACTCATTTCTTATGGGCTTCATTAGCCAAAGTGGCATCACGATGGGTTTCATCCAATCAGATTAGTTCCAAGAAACGAGCCTCCTCTTCTGAAGTTCCGGGGAGAAGGTCGACTGCGAGCTTGAGGGACGAGATTTCACACTAAACTGGTAAGATCGCTTCCAAGCCATACACCAGTTGAAAGGGTGTAAACCCGATTGCATTCCTCACCGACGTCCAGTATGCCCACAAGGCCGAGTATAGGATCAGGTGCCAACTCAGTTTATGGACTCTGATCATCCTTTGCAGCATGCGCTTCACGACCTTGTTGATTGCCTCAACTTGTCTGTTAGCTTGCGGATAATATGGAGTAGAGCTATCGTGGGATAGTCCTAATTTGGCAGCCAACTCAATCATCATGTGATTGCGAAAATGCAATCCATGATCTGTAACTATGGCCTGTGGAATGCTGAATCTGGAGACTACATGATTGAAAAATAAGAGGGCAGCCATTTCACCGCTGTTGTTTAATGTAGGCATCGCCTCAGCCCATTTGGTAAAATAGTCTATTACGACTCTGATATACCCATGCCCCCTGGCCGAGGTGGGGTTACATGTTATGAAATCTATGCCCCATTTGGCGAATGGCCCAACAGAAACTACTAGTTGCAGAGGTGCGGGTGGTATTCTGGTTTTGTGATTGAAGATTTGATAGGCATGGCAACTTCTGACTGCGGTTATGCAATCTTTGAGCATTGTTGGCCAGAAGTATCCTACTTGTAAAATCTTTTGCGCCGTAGAGTAACCAGATTGATGCCCCCCACACACGCATGAATGGCAATCATTTAGGACTTTTTCGACCTCCTCGTGGGTGAGGCACCTCCACAGAACTGTATCGATACCATGACAGTAAAGCGTATCACCGATGATCATGTAGTCTTTTGCTTGGTATCGAATGAGTCATTGTTCTGAGCAGGAGGTATTAGACCTATATGTTTGGGTTTGGAGATAGATTATTATGTCTCCATACCACAAATTTCTTGAAGATATCAGAAACAAAGATTCGTCCACGATTGCTTCTTCTGATGTTGCATCGTTGGACGATGATGGGAGATCGCATAGTAACTCCGCGAAAACCAAGGCTTTCTTCGATTTGGATTTTATGAATTCTAGATCAAACTCTTGTAAAATTGCTATCCATTTTGAATATTTTCCCCCCAGCAGCTGTTGCGACTATATATAAGTCATGGGGTTGCAATCTGACAAAATGGTAGTTTTTGGAAAGAGGACATAGCGTTGAAATCTCTGTATTGCTTGAACAGCTGCGAGAGCTAGATTTTCAATGTAGGAGTATTTGCTTTCCATATCATTTAAGTTTCTACTCAAATAATATATAGGATGCTCAATTCCATTGTCTTCTTGAACTAAAACCATTGCGATGGTTGTATCTGCTGTAGCCAGATACAGGTTAAAGTCTTTTTGATAATCAGGAGCATACATTAATGATGCTTTTATTGGGGATTCCTTTAAAGCATCAAAGGAAGCTTGCGCGACCTGATCCCAAATGAAGGGTACTTCTTTCTTCAATAGACGAGTATAACCTTTAGCAATTTCGGCGTAATTTGGAATGAACCTCCTCAGAAAGTTTACTTTCCCTTGGAGTTTCTGAATCTAAAGCAAATTTGAAGGTGGAGGCAAATCAATGATTGCCTAAACCTTACATGGGTCAAGACGAATCTTATCCTTTGAGACCACAAAGCCAAGTAAATGACCAGAACTGACACAAAACACAAATTTGTGTGGATTGAGTCGTATCTTGTAGTGTCAGAAACGTAGAAATATCGCTCTCAAATGCTGCGGATGATCGGTCCGCTTTCACGAATGAGCTGGAAGATCGTCGAGATATGGTTGAACAATGTTCTTTATGTCATGGAAGGCATAATTCATTACCCTCTAAAATGTTGCCCCTGTGTTCTTTAAACCAAAGGGTAGCTTGCGATATGCGAATGTGCCCCACGGACAAATAAATGCATTCTTTGACTGGTCCTGTGGGTGGATGTTAATTTTATTATACCCAGAAAATCCATCCATAAATGAAAAGATTTCACATCCAGCGCATTCATCAATTATCTAGTCAATGAAGGGTGTAGGGTAGTTGTCTTTCGGACAAGATTGATTTACATCCCTATAATCGACTTACACTCTAATCGTTCCTTGTTTTTTCATTACAGGAACAATATTCGATACCCAATCGTTTAGAGGAACCGGGTAAATAAAACTAGCATGGAGAAGTTTTTCAACCTCTACCTTGATGGCAACGACTTTTTTGGGGTGCACCTGTCGTAGCTGTTGTTGTATCAGTTTGACATCTGGATACATCTTAATTTTGTGTTCAACTATGCTCGAGTCAGTGCCCAGCATTTCATCATATGACCAAGCAAAGACATCTCTGAACTCACGAAAAAGAGTGTAATATATTTCCATTTCTGAAGAAGAACAAGATTTGCCGACATGAATATTCTCTACAACATCTGTTTTGGTCGAGATATTTATGGCGATAGTCTCTTCAATATTGGACAAGTTTCATTCGGAATCCACCGTGTTTACAGTATTTGATAGAAAATAAAAAATTGAGGGATGATGAAGGTCAATGGAACTATCTTCCTTGTAATCCGTAAGATGGGAATGATGGTGGTAATCTTCCCATGGCGCCTCATCAATCATCATTGACTGAACAATTCCTTCATCTGTAGAATGTACTTTCGACCAAGGATCTAAAGGGGTGCCATATTCCTTAGACCTATCTATCCAAACACTTGATGAGCATTGATTTGGGTTTGCCTCCCATGCCGAAAACATTGATTGCTACAATATTTCTATTGGGCTTGGAGGCAATACCTGCAGATGATCCATGCTAATATCATTTTCGGACATCTTTTGAATAGAAGATATCATATTGCAGGTTCCCACCATTGCCACTTCTGCCATATTGATTGGAGGTAGTAGGGCAAAAGTCCCCATTAATATAGGGTCTTTTAGTAGGCCTACTCCGATATTTTGAAGCAAATGAGTGCTTCCATGGATCATTGGAACACTTCCCGTAACTTGTGAACTGTTGGGGAGAAATGTTTACTGGTCGATGATTGTAATACCTCCTTGGAAGGGAAATGCAATCTTCCTAAAGTAGGTCGACATAACTGGTGGGCTCCAGTATTGTAGCAATAATGCTACAACTCCTGGAGCTTCCTTCTCTAATTTTATCAACCCGGTAGTTCGTAACAAACTTGGAAGCGACGGTGCTGTATGCACAAGTACTAGCTCTTGTCGCAGCTGTCACTTGGTCAGCTGGCACAAGTCCGCTAGGGCTCAAGCCAACTTCTATGAGTTCTCAGAAGAAGCTTTTTAACCGATGAATGAAAGCTATCTCAAAGGGAATTAACCTACTGCAGGAAGAAACTGAAAGCCAACAAGAAAGGAAAACCCTAGCAAACCCTAATTCTACCAGCTAGTCCTACTGATGCAAAGGTGGGAATGCAAACTACTAAAAGAGGTGCCATTACTTCTAGGGAGGTGAGGTGCATGTGTCTAGACTATTTTGATCTAAAGAAAGCATGTTTTTGTATTTTTGTTCAAGTTGTTGGAATTATTATGTGTGTGCTTCTAACTGGGTCTTGACTGTGCAGGGAGAGATCAAGGAGGGGAATGCGTGGAAAAGGTCAGGAAGGCTCAGAGAGGGTCTAAGGGATCCCTATCATCCTTTTAGAGAAGTTCATAAAGTTCAGATGCTTGGCAACCATGTTTACAAGCTTCTACAGGAAGTCTGCAGGGGTTCTACAGGAAGTTCACTAATTTCTACAGGATGTTCTGCAATAGGATTTTTGGGTGATGGATGAGTGGAAGAGGCTATACGGATGGACAGGGAGGTAGGAGGGGAGCTTGTGATGGCTTATGGACAGAGAGATGAGATGGAGAGGGGGTGTGCAAAGCTGGTTGGTCTAGAGGAGGTTAGAGGAAATGGAAGGCCGAAAAGGTAGAATCACGTGGGTGACAGAAGAGTTTAGGAGGTAAGTGGTCTAACTGAGGGAAGAGTGGATGGCCTAGGCACGGCTTAGGAGGGTAAGGGAGTGAGAGAGTGGTGATGCACAGTGTAAATGAAACAAATCATCCGTGTCTTGCACAAAACCGAGATTTCATCAACCTATTCTAACTGTTTTCATAAAACTACAGAATAGCAACGTGATTTTGTAAAGAAATTCTTGCATGGTACTGAAACAAAGATTCATTCCACAAGATCTGAATGCATGGATGCTGCTGCAACCAAGAACATTGCATCAAAGCTTGCATGAACATGTAAAACTGTGTTTTTGGTGGGTGGCACGGGCTGCAATCCCAATCTCTAAACAGAGGTGGAAGTGAGTGTGCAATCAACCCTTTTTGGAGCTCTGATTAACTCTAATCTCCTTACTCTAATCTAAGCTACTGAAAGCAACTTTGTTCACAAAACTAACCTACTTAATCACACCAAGAAGTTCAACTCAGCAAACTGTGTTTCCAAATGCATGTAAAGGGAAAGAAATGCAATGCTGAAAGGAAAATAACAATACAAAGAAAGGAGGTCTATTGCTCTCAGGTTGGGCCCAACCCCGAGAGCTATAGCTCCTCTAAGAACTCAGAACTGAACTCAAATCTGCCTGCCTTTCATTAAAAGATAATAGTCATAAGTCAAATAACATGCCAAAAATGGCTTACAAAGAGCAAAACAGAGCTATCAGCTCGTAATCCAGAATAAACAACAAAGGTTCAAAAGTTCCCATCGAAGGCTACAACCTCATCATTTATACATTACAAGGGCCAAGCTGGCCTCCTAAATTAGTGGGGTTTGGCTGTCCAAACTAAGAGTAATCTGTTGTTTCCTTTCAATCCATTTGGCTGCCTTCTAGCTCGGTGGTGGTTGGAGCTCGGAGTTGGGGTGGAGATCACGAGGAAGGCCATTCAATGCTGTGGACAACCTTCCTACAAAACCGCAATCCCATCTTGGCTGTCTCCTAGCCTTCATCTGCGTGGTTTTGCTCCATTAAATGTCAAAAAACCTGAAATAAACATGTGTTAGCCACCTAGGAATAGTGACTGCCCTCCTTCGTACAAATAACATGAATATACTAAAAAAATGATGCATAAGTGATGAAAAATGAAGGGTTGAGCAAGGGTAAGTAGGCCAAATGAGCCCAAAATGTTACCAAATTTGGGGCTCATCATCACCCCCCAGCTAAAGTGATTGCTCATCCTTGAGCAACTAATCCAGCTCCTCATCCTTCATTGCCTTTACTGCCACCCTCACATCCCAAGCTTCTGCAGTAGTGTCCTCCTTACTGACATGGAACCCAGCCTTTCTCTCCACCTCTTCCCACTGTTCCTGCTCATCTTTCTATGTGCTGCCTTCCATTAATCCTAACAGCAGAGGTGGGCTTAGCTTGAGGCCAATCCAGCTGGCTTGGAGGTTTTGCATGGATTTCTTATAGAGGGGCACCCGTACTAGAGCTTCCCTCATTCGAGTTGGAGTATGATATTCTTTGATTTTTAGACTGTGGGCCAATGTATTCCATCGGCGGGTGCAAGCTTGAATACAGTTATCTCCTAACAGTCTCTCCATATCCTCGAAATGCGCTATGGCCTGGGCCTGCTGATCCATAAATTTCAATGAAGCTTGAGGGTCGGTGGATAAGTGTTGGTGTGCTGATATTAATGCAGTTGGATCCCCTGGTTCTGGTCTAATTAGTAATGGCTCATTCAGCTCTCGGTTCATGACCGCTTTGGCTTCTGCTGCTCTTTTGTCTTCATGGTTCAACCATGAGGCAAGTGCCATTAACTGCATATCCCCTAAGACCGTGTTGGGATCCCATGAAATGACATTAGGAAGGGCCAAATTATGGAGGTAGAACTCCAATAGTTTGGCCTTATCCTCAGATGAACTGGTATTGCATAATTCAGTGAACTGCTGCGGGTCTTGGAGCTGAGAGATACCCCTTTGCGCCAAGGTGTTGATTTGAAATTGTAGCCATTGGTCTCTCAGGTACAGGCCATAGGATTTGGCCGGTTGTCTGCATTGTATAGCATCCATGGCCCAACTGGCCATGCAGGCCAATTGTGCCTCTTTCTGTTGCAGCTGTTGTTTGAGAGCTTGCACCTCAATTTGTGCTTGCAGCTCTATTTCCTGTAGATGCGTGGTTGGTTCCCCAAGACCGATGTGCAGTTCCTTTTTGCCTTGTTGTTCTGCTGTGATGTCCCCGGAGGATGTGCCTGTTCCTCTCCTCAGCTCCTGTAGCTGCAGCTTAAGCTTTTCGTTTTCTTCCTGTAGGAACACCCGTTGGCAATTTGCCACGTGTTTTAGCCATGGCTAATTCACTTCTGGCTTCCTTGAGTTTCTCCTCCAAGGGTCCTATGTCCGCCACACCTTTTGATTTGGCTATTTTCATCCACGTGTGTGTACGTACTCTCTCTTCCTCCAATGCAAAGAACAGTGGCACAGTGAATTTTTGCGGTATACTTTTGCCAGCTTCCAAGAAGTTATAGTATGAGCTCAGACTTGGCTGAGGGCTAGGCTCCTGGATATGCTCTTTTTCTTCTTCTTTTGGTGTCTCTACTTCGCCCTCCCTCGGTGGTGATGAGGGTGCTTCCCCTTCCATTCTCTCTGTTTCCTTAAGCTGGGCTAAGGTTTCCTGTAGAGCAGCTTCAGCATCCTGTAGCCGGGCTTTTGAAGCCAATTGGTCTAACCTTTCTTTCCAAGTAGTCGTTTTTGGGCTCCCCCTCTCATAGGTGACCGATATCTTTGAGGGGGACCTCTCCTTGGGCGAAGTAGGGGCATCCTCTATAGTGATGGGGCTGCTGGATGGAGGCTGTGGCTTGCCCGTCTTTATTCTCAC
The DNA here is from genome assembly GCA_031772625.1 of Pinus tabuliformis. Lineage (NCBI taxonomy): Eukaryota > Viridiplantae > Streptophyta > Pinopsida > Pinales > Pinaceae > Pinus > Pinus tabuliformis. The sequence goes on from CM062809.1 coordinate 1,251,511,368, forward strand.
ACTTCTCCTAGCTTTAAAATATAGAGGGGCCTCCCTCTTTCTCTTTTCCTTGGGCTTAGGAGGTGTACTGAGGGCGGCCAGCACAGCTGCTGCCTCCCTTACAAGAACATCGGCTTTCTTTTCCCTTGGTTTTCTTTTCTCAGGGCTTCCTGTAGAAGGCCCTTTTTCAGCTGATTTCGGGCTTCCTGTAGAAGCCGGTTTCGGTTTTCCTGTAGGAACAGGTGGCACCACTTTAGTTTGCTTTGCTGAGGGTGTTTTACTTTTTGACTTGGTCGAGGCTGCTGTCGAGGTGCCTTTGCTGATGTGGACCTGCTCAGTCTTGTCCACCCTGCTTTGTAATCTCTGCTCTCGGGGGGTTAATATGGGTGTGTCCTTTTTCTCTTTGGCACCCTTTTTCTCTTGTTTCTCCTTTTGCTCTGTCTTCGGTGTTTTGGCCGTGGGTCTCTGGCCTTTTTCTTTCTTCCCTGCGGGTACTGACTCCTTCTCCTCGCTGCTGGAGGAACCAAGCTCTTCAATCAACATTTTTATATTGCCATCCTTGGTTAGATTTCAGAAGGCTTCCCATGAGAGAGGGACCTTGTATGTATGGAGTGCATCCTCCACGAGGAGCTTAATGAGCCCGTGATGAGCTACCTGGTCCGGTGTACCCTCCCTCAACTTGGTGGCACATTCAGTCATAGACTGCAGTAGAAAGTAGGGAATTCTTAATTTGTTTTCTGCAGGTAGGTCCATCTGATGCCTTAATTCTGTGAGTAACCGAAAATGGTACCCATACACAATGCTAAACCGACCTTCGCAGGTGATGTATTTCATGATTTGGAGGCTGACTTCGCTCCACAGTGGCAGTAAGCTAGTCCTGCGAACCCCGTTCTTATCTTCTGAGAACTGCTCCTCTGGTGGAAAGAATTCCTTCTTAGCCTGTTGGCCTAATTTCCTCTCTTCTTTGTCCCATGGTACCCCCATTGGGAGCTCGGTAACTCGGCTGATGAACTGTGGGGTGAGTCTGAGACTCAAACCCATGAAATTGACGGTGGCTAATGTCTTTGATTTTGGCTTCAGAGCCTGCAAGAACTCCTCTGCCACCTCATCATCATACCCTTGCAATTTGTCACAGAACGACATCCATTGAGCGCGAGTGAACAACTCCACCACCTCAGGGTTCTCTCTTAGTTTCTTGGAGTCGGTTGGTTCCTTTCTGATGAACCCACCCGGCATGGTGAAAAGCTGCTACGTTGGCTGGAGGTGGCGGATGCAAAAAGACTAGCCTTTTGGGACAGAGCGTAGAATTACGCCTCTGCCACGCATACAATTCACGAAGACTATCTCTAGATGAGCTTTAACAGAGCTTAATTACAATTTATATCCTGTAGGAGACTTTACATACACCCCGACGACAATTCATGCAAACGGCAGACAATACTTGCATTCCTTTATGAGCAGACTGTAGAACGTCGACTCCGCCACCCTCGAAACCAATTGCATGGGAGACAAGGTTCAGGCTTACCTTTTTAATTCGCCACCTTTGACGTGAAGAGCCCAATTTTCCCTTGGCAGTGGGCTTCCTGTAGAAGCAGCTTTCCTGTAGAAACAGTGCACGGGTTCTGGAGAACACTGCAGTGGTTCTGCGCTCTCTGTGCTGCTTAACAGACGTTCGAACGGCCAAAGACTTGGAGTGTCGAGCTTCAGAGGAATCCGGATGCTCACTCAACTTTCAAACGGCTGATGATAAATGCGTGGGGTGGCAATCTAGCCGATAGATTTGAATCCGGCGGAATCCGTGGCACGGGGGTGAGCTGTCCCTGCCGAACCATTGGGCGACGTCACTTAATCATTCTACTGCAAGTTCCCTTACTGCCGCATCATTCCCCGCAGATCCGCCGCCGTCATTTCTGTTAAAACTCGCTTCTCCCCGACTGGATGGCTCTCACGTGTGCACTACCCGTTCTTCTTTCCACGTCCACCTTTTACACATCCGACTAGACCATCTGACTGGTCGACGTGGCCAGTCGAATGGCCATACGACCACTCAACCCATTCACTTCACACTTTGCAAACATTTCAAAGTAATATCCATGTAATTCGACGAAAGAAAGGTCGAGGCACTTACCTGTGCGGCCGCGACATGATTTTTCAAGCTCTTGGACGACGATGACTAAATTTGCTTGCTGCTTCTTAATTGAACAGGTCCGGAGGTTCCTCTGCGTAGGCTGTTGACAATGAAGCTTATGATTCGGCTGCATGTGCCCGCGTTATCATTGCATGTTGCAGGCGATTGAATGGTGTACACTCTAGTTGGCTTAACTGCTACGGGACTCCTGCAGGATGTCCTCTAGCAGTTTTTCCTCCTCGGGTGCATGCTGAACGATGAAGACAGTGGCATCATGATCACGCTCACAGGGCCCTTGGATAGCTGTGATGGGTATTGCATGGTATCTCAGCATCGTTTTTCATTTAAAAATTGCTTCCTCTTGATAACTCAATGATTTTTTTGATTGTGCAGGTACTTTTATTGCATGTCAACTGGGGTGGTAGCAGGAGGTGACAACAGTGTGTGATGGAGGAAATAGTAGCTTGCATGCCTCCATGTCGAACCTTTGTCATTAGATCTCCTCACACAATTAATTCTGGGCCGTCCCGAACTTCTACAGGAAGTTTCCTGTAGAAATACAGAACTTCCTGTAGAAAGTCTGCAGCTTCCTGTAGAAGACTAGGCTGTGATGAAATCGTGCCCATACCTTGGAGAAGATGAGTGTTTTTGGAGGAGGTGCTGGTGAGGTCTCCTGGCAGCATGATAAGGGTCCTTGACTTTGAGTTGAGAGACCTCCTCTCCTTCATAGAATACCTGCAACCTGCATGCATTGCCACATTCGAAACTTGTTGTCCCTGTCTTTTTTGCTTATTGTTTTTTTTTTTTTTTTTTTTTTTCCTCTTTTTTTTTTTTTTGAAAGATAGCAGGGGCGCCTCAATGAGGTTTTCACCCTTGCCATCTGCCTTAAGCGCCTTAGAGAGGTTTTCACTCAAGGATCTTTTTCAAATCCCTTTTTTTTTTTTTTGAAAGACAATAGGGGCGCCTCAATGAGGTTTTCACCCCTACCACCTGCCTTGGGAGCCTCAGAAAGGTTTTCACCCAAGGATCTTTATTATTATTATTATTATTATTATTATTTTTTGAACTTTCAGGGTATGCCAAAAACAGAGGCAGAACCCTTCTCTATGACCAACACTGATTTCTCCACAGTTTTGATGAACTCTTGTCTTGAGAGAGGTTTCCTGTAGATCTTCAGTCGATGCCCATTGACAAGCATGGGGATGGCCTCCTCATCAATGGTCCGAATAAGAACAGATCCATTGTCATGACATTTTTCCACTGCATATGGTCCCAGCCATCTGGTTCTCAGCTTCCCCTTGAAATCTTTATGCCTGGAATCATACAACAGTGCCCAATCTCCTGGTGGAACTGCTTGTCCTTGAGGTGTTGGTCATGCCACACCTTTCTCTTAAGTTGAACCACTTCTGAGTGAAGGAGGGCCTGCATTCGGTGCTCGTCCAGTCCATTCAGCTGCAATAACCTTTCTTGTTGGGCATGGCTGAGATCTAGGTCCAGCTGAGCTGCCATCCTCAAAGTGTTGTATTCGAATTCAATTGACAGCAAAGCTTTCTTCCCATAGACCAGCTCATAAGGTGTGAAGCCGGTTGTGGTCTTCCAAGTGGTGTTGTAAGCCCAGGTGGCCTCAACCAGGCGATCTGCCCAATATTTCCTACTGCTGCTCACCACCTTAGTCAAAATCCCTTCCAATGCTCTATTGGTGACTTCCACTTGCCCATTTGCCTGAGGATGATAGGGGGTGGAAGTCCTATGCTTGATTTTGTGATGAGCTAGCAGGTCTTCAATTAGGTTGGATGTGAACTGGCTTCCTTGATCGATGACTAGCTCTCTTGGGTAGCCAAATTTGTAGAAGATGTTTTCTCTTAAGAACTCAGCCACCTTTTCTTCTGTTGCTGCTTTGATTGCCTTTGTTTCTGCCCACTTTGTCAGGTAGTCGGTGCACACAATGATGTAGGACCTTTGCCTCGAAGGAGGGTTGATTGGACCCACAAAGTCCATACCCCACTTCTCAAATGGATCAAGAGTCACTTGAGGTTGGAGAGGCATCTCATCCCTTTGAGTCGGTTTCCCCATTCTTTGGCATCGGTCACATTGGCTGATATACCTTCTGACATCTTGATGAAGTGTGGGCCAATAGTAGCTTGCCTGCAGGATTTTGAAGGCAGTCCTCTTTGCTGCAAAATGTCCTCCACAAGGCCCATCATGACAGGTGAGGAGGATATCAAAGAATTCCTCCTCCCTTACACAACGCCTTAAGATCTGATCAGGGCCAAGCTTGAACAGGTTGCCCCCGATCCAAGTGAATGAGGCACTTTTTCTGATGATTCTGCTCTTCTCTCTTGAGGATAGGTGCGGAGGGAACTGTGCTGAAACAAGGTAGTTTGCTATATCAGCAAACCATGGAGAGAGTACTAAGATAGCAAACAGATGTTCATCGGGCATCTGGTCATCCACTGTTCCATCCTCATCTGCAGATAGATCCAATCTAGATAAAAAGTCAGCAACAACATTTTCTTTACCTGGTTTGTCAATGATAGTCAAATCAAACTGCTGCAACAAAAGTAACCATCTAATGATACGAGCATTCACATCTGGTTTATTCATTAAATATCTAATTGCAGCATGATCAGTATGTACAAATGTTTGATAGCCCGTGATATAATGTCAAAACTTGTTCAGTGCATGGACCACAACCAAGAATTCTTTCTCGGTTACAGTGTAATTCAGTTCTGCTTTGGACAAGTTTTTGCTAACAAAGTAAATGGCATACGGAAGTTTTTGTTCAACTTGTCCTAAGGCTGCCCCTATGGCTTTGTTCGAGGCATCAGTGTGGATGTGAAAAGGTAGGGCCCAGTTTGGACCTCTCAAGATTGGGGTAGACACCAATTTGTCCTTTAATTCATTCAGAGCCCTCTGACAATCGTCAGTCCATTTAAACTCCACATCTTTTGCCAACAGGCCAAACAATGGTGAGGCTAGCTTGCTGAAGTCTTTAATGAATCTCCTGTAATACCCTGCTAATCCTAGGAAACTCCGAACATCCCTTACCTTTTGGGGAGGTGGAACCTTCTTGATGAGAGCAATTTTGTTAGGATCCACCTGTAACCCTTGGCAAGAAATGGTATGGCCTAGCACGGTCCCTTCAGTCATCAAGAATTCACATTTTTCAGGACTAAGGGACAGGTTCATCTCAATGCATTTGGTTAGGACTTTTCCCAGATTGGACAATGCTTCCTGGAAGTTGGACCCATAAGGAGTGAAGTCATCCATATAGATTTCCACCGCATCATGGACCAGCTCAGAAAAGATGCTCAAGACGGCTCTCTGGAAGGTAGCAGGAGCATTGCATAGCCCAAAGGGAAGAACTCGGTAGGCAAAGGTACCCCAAGGACAAGTGAAGGTGGTCTTATCTTGGTCTTCCGGGCTGATTTGGATTTGGTTGTACCCGCTAAACCCATCTAGGAAAGAGAAAAACTTCTTTCCTGCCAATCCATCCAACACTTGATCTATGAAAGGTAGAGGGAAATGGTCTTTCTTGGTAGCTTTGTTCAGTTCTCGGTAGTCCACACAGATTCTCCACTTCCCATTTTTCTTGGGAACCAACACCAGAGGGGACACCCATTCGCTATCTGAGATGGGGTAAATGAATCCGGCATCCAACAGTTTTTGCAATTCTTCCTTGACAATGTCCTTAAGGGCTGGATTCATCCTCCTCTGGGGTTGCCTAACCGGTTTACAATCCTCTTTGATGTAGATGTGGTGGGTACAGACCGAAGGATGGACTCCTTTCATCTCCTTATAGCTCTAAGCAAAAGCATCTAGATGACTGGCCAACAGACTACACAGCTCCTTTTCCTGGGAAGGAGATAGGGAGGAGCTGATCTTTAACGTTCTCTCAGGGCCGAACTCCACATTCTTAACTTTGGGAGTGACAGGGTTGGTCGCACAAAGGTCCACTAAGGTGCTGGCTTGGGCATCCTTCACCAATTCTTCTAAGGTCAGTGCACTGGGAGGTGGATTCTGGATCAAGGTCTCAATCAAATCATCCTCGGTTGGGGGGTCTCCCCTAGTGGTGTCTAGGGTGCACAAAGGTGCTGAGTACACCTCATCCTCTTCTCCTTCCTCCAACCAAAGTGGTAAGTCATGTTCTAATGAGGGTTGGGCAGGAGGGTATAGGACTAGCTGCTTGGACATAGGACCATTTTTGATGGTCATGTTTCTTGCACGACAGCTTATGTAAGCATCTGCAGTGGCTAACCAAGGCCTTCCCAAAATAAGAGGATATCCAGTGAGCTTTTCCTTTGGTTACAGCATCAAGAAATCTGCAGGGTATTCCCAAGAGTCAACAGAGACCAAGACATCCTCCACAATCCCTTCGGGAGTCACGGTGGAGTGGTCTGCTAGTTGTAGGACTGTCGAGGTCTTCCTCAAGGAACCCTGAAGGTAGAGTTTGAGCATGGTATCCCTGGTCATCACATTAATGGCAGCCCCCAGATCAATCAAGGTGTGAGGTATGATGGTGCCATTGATGTGGACATCTACTACAGGACTCCCAGGATCTAGGTACTTTGGGCAGATGACTTGTCCCAACATAAGGTCAGACAGTTGTCCTATGACATTGATGGTTGAAGCATCCCTCTTTCGCCTGCCTGGGTGTCTGAAACACTTTTCCTTAACCAGTTTGTTGTATATTGGCACATCCTTGATGGCTTGGAGAAGTGGTATTTTCACACACAACTGCTTGAGCTCTCCCAGAAGCTCATCCTCCTCTGGGTTGGGTTGTGTGGTGGCTGTTAGTCTCTCAGGAAAGGGTGGAATAGCCTTTGGTTCACTTTCCTGTTTGTCTTCCTCGTCCTCTGGGGGAGGAGGTTGGCGATCCAGAAGAGTCTTTCCACATCGCAGATTGATCTCCTGGATCTCCACAGCATAGGTAGGGCATGATGTTTCCCCGGTGTATACCTGTTGGGCCTGTCTGTTGTTGGGGTTCAGGTTCGGTTGAGCAGGCATTTGAGGTTGCCTTGGAGGAGCAGGAGGTAATGGTTGAGGTTGAACTGGTGGTGGAGGCAAAATGGTGGGAGGAGTGTTGTACTGGGGCCTCCACCCCGACTGAGGTGCATTCCACTGAGGCTGTGGCTGGGCATGTGAGTGGTACGAATGAGTAGTGGGTTGAGGATGGTACTGAGGTGGGTAAGACCATGGAGGAGGCACAGACCAGGAAGGATGAGTAGGGGGACCCCAGGAAGGCATAGGAGTAGATTGGTTGGGGCTGTAATAAGCTTGGGGCGCCCCTTGCATCCCCTGCTGGTAAGGTCTAGGTCCTTGTGGCCTCCTTTGGTTGAGGAAATAGAGAGGTTCGGTGGGGGCTTCTGTCCCTTGATACATGGCTATAAGCCTAGGTAAGGTTGGACATTGGTTTGTGGGATGGTCCTCCTCACAAACGAAACATACTTCAACCGAATGTAATGGGAATTCGTTCTTAGGGTGTCTCCTTGTACACCTAGGGTAGAAGATAGCCAAGGCCCTCTCAGCTTCTTCCTTCTTCTGCTGGATCCTGAATGTATCAAGTTGCATGGAAATGGTCTGTCTCACCTCACTTTTGAGATCCTCTAATTGATTTGCAAACTCATGTTTGGAGAAAGGCATACCAGCTGAGAGGAGGTTTCCTCTACCTCGTTTCCGGGCTGCCCTAGAGTGGTTTCTAAACACAGTCTTTATGTCCTCATAAGGCAGTTGGTAAATATCTCCTCCAACTAACATGTGAAGGGTATCTAAGAGGTCTTCAGGGACTCCTCGGAGCAGGACCAACTTGAGGGATTCAGGGTCAAGTGTGCACCTGGCCCGTTTATAGCTAAGTTGGAACCTTTCCTCGTAATCCTCTAAGGACTCATCATTTCCCATGGTCATCCGAAAGATTTCTCCCTTGGTTTCCTTGGACCTACAGTAGTCCCGGTACTTGGTATTGAAAGCTTGCTGCATCTGAGCCCAAGTGGTGATACTGTTCCCAGGTAAGCCCATGAACCAGCGTAATGCTGCATCCTTAAGGGTTGAGGGGAAGAGTTTCAGCTTCTGTTCATCTTCAGTATAGTCATAGGTTCGACAAAGGACAACACACTCAAACAGGAAGGTATCAGGATCTTCAGTAGTCAGTCCATGGAAGTGAGGTAAAGCGGAGGGGCTAATGTTCTTCATTTTCATGTCTCCATTAGTCTCTCGGATGGGGAAGGCACCTTCTATTCTCTCATCTTCTCCTCTATTGTCAGCCATAGCTTCAGATGGAATGGTCTCTAATTCTTCTTCTGCTATAGGATCTTCGTATATCTCAGGAGGTTCACCTATAGGTTCTTCTGGATCACTGTCACCGAAGAAGAGAGAAGGGTGACTCAGTGATGTAGTGGGGGTGTTGGGTAAGAATTTTCCTGTTTTATCTCGATTCCTACAAGGCATGAAATGGAAAGACTTTTGATTGCTTTTTGTTTTTTTCTCTGGTACCTGCAAAAACTGAAATAGATTGATCTACAACTAACTATCTTGATGAAATGAAAATGCAGAATTGAAATGAAAGCAGGAAAGAACTAATCTACTCTGCTCAAATGAAATGGCAGGAATGGAAATGCTAGTCTACGCTTGCAGAATTGACATGCTAATCTACGCTTGCAAAAATGAAATTGCGGAATTGAAATATTAATCTATGAAAGCAGAAATGTCTATGCTACTTTTGCAGAAAGGAAATGAAATAAACTACTTGGCAGAAGGTAAGAGTAGGAAAATAGAAGAAAAGCAACAATTACTAATACTCTGACGCTTCCCTGGCAACGGCGCCAAAAAGATGGTGGGCTCCAGTATTGTAGCAATAATGCTACAACTCCTGGAGCTTCCTTCCCTAATTTTATCAACCCGGTAGTTCGTAACAAACTTGGAAGCGACGGTGCTGTATGCACAAGTACTAGCTCTTGTCGCAGCTGTCACTTGGTCAGCTAGCACAAGTCCGCTAGGGCTCAAGCCAACTTCTATGAGTTCTTAGAAGAATCTTTTTAACCGATGAATGAAAGCTATCTCAAAGGGAATTAACCTACTGCAGGAAGAAACTGAAAGCCAACAAGAAAGGAAAACCCTAGCAAACCCTAATTCTACCAGCTAGTCCTACTGATGCAAAGGTGGGAATGAAAACTACTGAAAGAGGTGCCATTACTTCTAGGGAGGTGAGGTGCATGTGTATAGACTATTTTGATCTAAAGAAAGCATGTTTTTGTATTTTTGTTCAAGTTGTTGGAATTATTATGTGTGTGCTTCTAACTGGGTCTTGACTGTGCAGGGAGAGATCAAGGAGGGGAATGCGTGGAAAAGGTCAGGAAGGCTCAGAGAGGGTCTAAGGGATCCCTATCATCCTTTCAGAGAAGTTCATAAAGTTCAGATGCTTGGCAACCGTGTTTACAAGCTTCTACAGGAAGTCTGCAGGGGTTCTACAGGATGTTCAGAATTTCTACAGGAAGTTCACTAATTTCTACAGGATGTTCTGCAATAGGATTTTTGGGTGATGGATGAGTGGAAGAGGCTATATGGATGGACAGGGAGGTAGGAGGGGAGCTTGTGATGGCTTATGGACAGAGAGATGAGATGGAGAGGGGGTGTGCAAAGCTGGTTGGTCTAGAGGAGGTTAGAGGAAATGGAAGGCCGAAAAGGTAGAATCACGTGGGTGACAGAAGAGTTTAAGAGGTAAGTGGTCTAACTGAGGGAAGAGTGGATGGCCTAGGCACGGCTTAGGAGGGTAAGGGAGTGAGAGAGTGGTGATGCACAGTGTAAATGAAACAAATCATCCGTGTCTTGCACAAAAACGAGATTTCATCAACCTATTCTAACTGTTTTCATAAAACTACAGAACAACAACGTGATTTTGTAAGGAAATTCTTGCATGGTACTGAAACAAAGATTCATTCCACAAGATCTGAACGCATGGATGCTGCTACAACCGAGAACATTGCATCAAAGCTTGCATGAACATGTAAAACTGTGTTTTTGGTGGGTGGCACGGGTTGCAATCCCAATCTCTAAACAGAGGTGGAAGTGAGTGTGCAATCAACCCTTTTTGGAGCTCTGATTAACTCTAATCTCCTTACTCTAATCTAAGCTACTGAAAGCAACTTTGTTCACAAAACTAACCTACTTAATCACACCAAGAAGTTCAACTCAGCAAACTGTGTTTCCAAATGCATGTAAAGGGAAAGAAATGCAATGCTGAAAGGAAAATAACAATACAAAGAAAGGAGGTCTATTGCTCTCAGGTTGGGCCCAACCCCGAGAGCTATAGCTCCTCTAAGAACTCAGAACTGAACTCAAATCTGCCTGCCTTTCATTAAAAGATAATAGTCATAAGTCAAATAACATGCCAAAAATGGCTTACAAAGAGCAAAACAGAGCTATCAGCTCGTAATCCAGAATAAACAACAAAGGTTCAAAAGTTCCCATCGAAGGCTACAGCCTCATCATTTATACATTACAAGGGCCAAGCTGGCCTCCTAAATTAGTGGGGTTTGGTTGTCCAAACTAAGAGTAATCTGTTGTTTCCTTTCAATCCGTTTGGCTGCCTTCTAGCTCGGTGGTGGTTGGAGCTCGGAGTTGGGGTGGAGATCACGAGGAAGGCCATTCAATGCTGTGGACAACCTTCCTACAAAACCGCAATCCCATCTTGGCTGTCTGCTAGCCTTCAACTGCGTGGTTTTGCTCCATTAAATGTCAAAAAACCTGAAATAATCATGTGTTAGCCACCTAGGAATAGTGACTGCCCTCCTTCGTACAAATAACATGAATATACTAAAAAAATGATGCATAAGTGATGAAAAATGAAGGGTTGAGCAAGGGTAAGTAGGCCAAATGAGCCCAAAATGTTACCAAATTTGGGGCTCATCAATAACAACAGCCATAGCATATATCCAGGGTCTTCCCAGTAGGATGTTGTAATCAAGGTTTCCATCGATCACTTCAACATCAATTTCTACTGTTTTGCCCCCCAGTTCGACTTGAAAGTTACTTAAAATCCCATATGGGGTGTATGTTCATCCATCAAATGCTTTTAATGTTGTCAAAGATCACGACAAGGGTGGAGATCCTAAAGTTTTCCAGCAACTCATCGATATAATACATGTAGATGCCCCCTCATCAATAATTGTCCGATGAATAGTTTTGTTGAGGGCTTTTACTTGAATAAGGTAAGCTAGTTGAGTTGGTAACTGAGGGTCATATCCTTTATGATTAAAGGCCACAAGATTGGAATCCGTTGGGTCAATCCCACCTATTGCCGATAATAAAGCCTGCTTTTGGGAGGGGCAATTTTGCAGTACCTCAAGTGTCGACATAGCGGACAGCGATTGGGCCAGATCCTCCACTATATTATAATGTTGTGCTGCTTTGGCATGAGGATTAAATGTCGATTTTTGTACTACTCCCTTCGGCAGCTTTATCGTTAGTTCAGGAATGATGGGTGGCACAACTTTGCTCGAAGTTGTTGTCGAATTACTAGGTTGATCATTAGCCTTGTTGTCTGACAGTTGTGGATTCCCGTAATCTTTATTCCTTGTCAATATCAAAGCATCATTTTGCTACTTTGAAACAGACAACATTAGCACTTGGGACGGGGAAGTATTGTCACTAGCAACCAGATTTGTTCCTGGATTCGGAAACGGATCAGTCAATACCGTCGAGGTTTTTGAATTCTTAAAGAATTTTCTAAACTCGGCTTTATGTGGACAATCTTTCGTCCAATGATCCTCATCACATATGAAGCATGGATGACTTGGTTTCCTATCTCCAAAAGGGTTTGCAAAATATTTTTCAGGAGACGAGTCCTCCTGTTTTTTCTTCTTCCCTTTCTTTTTCTTCTTGCCCCCTGGTTGCTTTGGTTCTTTACCTTTGTCAGTCAACATGGCATTTACCTCTTAGGCGAGAAGCTCCTCATTTGCATTTTGACTTGAAACCGTACGAGCCTTCTTTGATGTAGCTTTTATGATTTTCGTGCTAGTTGCACCTATCATACCATCGCCAGGATGAGAGTCTTTGCTTGATTTAGGAGGGGGAGGAACGGATAATTTCGATCTAGGAGCATCAGGGATTTTATCGTAGAGCGTGCTAGACTGAGTATATATCAAGTCTAGATATTGCGCATGAGCAATGACTTGATCTTCAGTGACGACTCCTCCCTTTGCCACATCTTCCATAATAGAAGGTAATAATGACTTAATAAACAATTCATCTAGCAGCTGATCAGGAACATATGTTCTTACCATTCTACGATGACGTCACCACTCATGAATATGATCAGATATGTGAGTGGTCGTTGTCTATTTGAAATTGGTAAGAAGCTCTGTTCCTATTTCGTACCTTATGGGTAACTGAAAATAGGTTAAAAAAGTTGTGGCTAGGGTGCTGAAGTTATCGAATGAAGCTCTAGGCAATTCGATATACCATTTTGTTGCCAGACCAGTTAATATTCGTTGAAAAAGGTGAAGCCTAATCGAATCATCATTTAGAGTGTTAGATGAACACCATAGATAAAAGGTCATCACATGATTCGACGGGTCTTCACCCGGATTTCCATTAAATTTAGGAATATCCAATGGAAGTTTATGTGGAATCGCTGGCCACCAAGGGGCGTAAGAAATTGGATCATTTGTCAGCTGATTTAGATCTGGTAACTCTAAAGTTTCCACGAAGGGCAACTGTTGATTCAGGTTCGGTGAAGCATACCCAAGATAAGATGGGATTGCCTGAGCAGTGTGTCTTTGCATACCAGCATAGTGCATTTGATGCTGATAACTTTGGTAAGGTTGATGGGCATAACCACTATGAAATGGTTGATATTGACCATTTTGAATATACGACTGCCCATTACTTGCAAAGATTTGGTGCTTAGATCATTGGTAAACTTGTTGGAATTGCGATTGTTGATATTGCACTAGCCATGGTTGTGAAACCATTTGCTGTTGTCCAATACTGGCTGTTTGACCAAGATGAGGGGTGATGATACCCGTTTGAGCCTGGGTCACTCCAGTTAAGGAGCCACTAATCGATGATTGTGGTGGCGTCGTAGAGACAAGAGGCTGTTGAATTGCGACCTGAGAGACTTGAGGTTGGCATGCAACAGGCAACTCTTGTACTTGCAACACCGTCACAATAGCCGGTGTAGTGGGGATATTTGACATAGGTAGACTTTGTTGCATTGAGTATACAACTCTTGGTTGTTAAGGAAGTATTGGCACCCTACCACTGGATGTAATTCCAGCATAACCTAAATTCTATTGTGAACTCTCGTATGTTTGTTCTCCCGGAGGAGACAATGAAAGGGTATATGTCCCCCCATACGGCAGTAATCCAGTGCTCAAAGGAATGATTTGCCTTTGAGGACCGGACTGCCCAAATCGAAACTACGAAGGATCAATTTGCTGAGACTCAACATAAGAGATTCCATATATTATTCCAGCCAAACAAATGGGAACCGACCAACATGTCGAAACAGTCGCTGGATGGATTCCATCCAGCGATTGAGAGCTAGTTGGGATATATGGTACACTAGCGAACATTGTTGGAACAACAGCAGGAAGTTCTGCCGCTGCTATGTCAGATGACACAGTCCTAGATGTCGACGGTTGTTCAGACATATCTAGTCTATCCAAAATATTTCCTAGCGATTCTACAAGAACTTCCGATGATGGGAGACTAATTTCTGACGAAGAAGGATACAGGGTGATCCCAACTCCAAAATGTGATGGAGTACTAGATGGAGGATCCTCCACAATCTCTTCTATAGCAATCAATCTAGGTGGAAGAGGGAGACTGTCAGGTCCGTAAAATATTTCCGGTGCCGAAGAAGGTATAGATTCTGCAGCAACAGATGTTTGGGGAATAACACCTTCCGAATCAGCTGTAGATGGAGCCGGTTCAGGAATAGAAGTGTTTACCGTCACACTAGGATCAGTTCTACTGTCCTCTTGTGGCTGCAGAACTTCTTCTATAGAGGCAGGGATACCAGAAATGTTTGGATAAGCTGGAGTCTCTGAGGGTGTCGGAACACTTGTTCCAACTAAACCAGGGGGCTTTGATTTGGTTAAACGAGTTTGCTTTGTCCGGAGTAGTTTTTTTTCCGGAGACAAAGACGGTTTTCTCGTAAGTCTCTGCGAACGACGAGGTTTCAATTGACTTACCTCCATGATTACAGATTACTCGATCAACTAAAAATAAAGGGGAAAATGATTCCAAATTAAATGAATTTTAGATGCTTTGACACAACTTGCTTTTTCAATTTTTAAGAGTCGAGAAAAAAAAGATGACTCTAGTCGCCTTCGATTTTTAATGAGCCTGAAGTGACAAGTGCTCAGATGGACCTTTTTCTTTAAGGAGTCTAAAAAGGAATGAAAGAGACTACTCTAGAAATCTAGACAGAGGGATTACCAAACCAATCGCAAAATTGTAGAATACTTTTTACGGTATGGAAGTCACTCTTCTCGAATGTTGTGTTTAGTGCATTGCGATCGATAGGGCGGCAGAAACGGCTTCCTATAGATAAAGGATATAGCCTATTGTGGTCTCCCAATATATACTCGATGGTACGTGGGAGCACAAGTTCGTACTGGCACTTGTCGTCTCAAAGAGGAGGAATCACCCAACCAACAATGAAAACGATAGTTACTAGGCTTTACGATGCCGGAATATGTCTCTAGCCTAGACTTCTAGATGTTGTGCATGAGGTTCCAAAGCGTTTTTATGTTCATTGAATTTATTTTACAGTTGATCTTTCTTAAGAAATTTTCCTTTCAGGTTCACCGCGTGATGTAGATATATAATTCCTAAAATGCAATCTAAGATGATAAACAATTGTTTAATCTTGTTTTTGCAATGAAAATCCTAGCTACTAAAGAAAGAGAGATGATATTCTTTCAACATAGATCAGAGAGCACACACTAGATGCACTGTCCTAAATCAAACCAACAAGCAATCTAAATGCAAATGCACATGCATGTATTTGTTTTCCGATTTCTTAATGTATGAATGACATAAAGAATGTTGAGTACAAATCTGAATTATCTTTTCAAAGCAACAGTACTAACAAATTTCTCTTCAAAAACGAAAGGAAGATAATGACGACACTTTGCGACTTTGAATCGAAAACTGCTTTCGACACTTGAAAAACTACTAATTCAAATCAAATACAAGAGTAACTATATAATCAACCATCAAGTATGATAGGATTCTTTTCTTTGACTGAAAACAAAACTTGCGACACTTCCAAATCAAAAGACGACAGTTTGATTACGCTACTTTTTGTAAAAGAGAATTGTAAATGGCAAACAATACATAAAAACATTCACAATTCTTTGTACTATGGAGGTGGAATCATGCAAAGGAAGGGAGTTTCCATAGTGGTATACTGATCACAGATAGCAAAACTCCTGAATAAAGCTAAAGAGAGTGAAAAAGAAACCAAAATCTGAAAGCAGAAGAGGTATTATCTGATTAGCGCACCTGCAACACAGGGAAAGTGCGATGCAGTGCACCTACTGCACACGGGAGGTGCAATGCATCCAGATTCCCAAGAGGAGAAAGTGCGATGGTCTAGGTATGAGACTTTAACTTGGTTCTTGGTCACAGTTTGCAGCTTAGTTTAGGGATTTAGGCCGAGCTAATGATAGTCAGTAAATAGAAATCACAGGGGTTGATCTAATGAGGTTACTAGAGCCACCACTAGGGAAATTAGGATGTTTTCAAATCGATTGTTCAGTTTATAAACAAAAATCAGAGATAGACTAAAGCATCATTGATCTACTTTGCACTTGCATAGCAAATGCAGTTTGAAGGCTAGCTAGCTTAACTTCATGCTCCATTTGTAAGTTTATAAGGCAAACAAGTATAAACAAGAAAACAAGCTATTCGCTCCCCAGCGGAGTCACCATTTTGTTATCGAGAAATCTAGTGTCTATGCAGAGCTGCTAGTCCCACTAAGACGGGTAGCTATCTTAGAAACAAAAAGATTAAAGTTACTTTTGCTTTCCTTTATGAGAAGTAGATAGGAGAGGGTCAAAGAATACCAACCTTGATCTTTCGCTTGATTCTTTGCTTGTTCCTTCTCCTCACCAACAAGTCTTTGCCGCTTCTCCCTTGACCACTTCGCTTCAAAGAGTACCTGTAAAGTCAAAGCAGCATAATACCTTCAAAGTGCAGATATCTACAATCATAAACAATAGAGGGCCAGATATATATTGACCACACAAATGCATATACTATCAGACATACGAGAATGTGGAGGAAAACTTGAATAGCTTTATTGATGTAAAGATTAGAAGAGAGGATTACAACCCATTGATCTAACCCGGTGTCATCCTCCCAGCATGAAAGCCCTTCTTCACCTCATGAAAAGCTTAGATTAACACTATGATATTCCACCAGGAAACCAACAACACTTCCTTACAAGATACAAAATTCCAGCCTTCGAATCTCTGGGATGAGGGATCCATATATAGATGATTGCAGGGAGGTGAGTTAGCTTCTGGGATTTTGATTAGTGTTTTCTCTCTGATAGTTCTTGATTCCACTTGGAGATTGATGATCTCTTACTTATCCCTGGGCAAATTTAGAGAGGCAAGTGTCACAGGAGAAGTTTCTGGAAGATTCCATGATCATCCACCTCGCAAACTGTCTCTGCCATTTGTCCATTCTCACCCATCGCACCCTACAGAAGGGATTTCCATTATGCATCGCACCTTTTACACTGGGTAGGTGAGATGCATCGCACCCTTAGCACTGAGCAACCTGTATGGTCCTGTTTTGACCAGTTCTGAGTAGTTTTCTGTGGAGAACTTCTGGGAGATGATGTAATTAGTTGACCTTGTTCCTTTAGGGCATGAAACAACACTTTTAGGGATGTGATGCAGGAAATTGTTCCCTTTGCAGACAGAGGCAACCCCTCTAGCCCTAGAGTGGGTCTAGTCACAAACAAGGACAAATCAACAATAGCTTTCCTTAAACAATCATAGTTGGAGGCTTACCTCAACCGATGGTCGATGGAGTTCCGTTGCACTGCTCCAGCTTCCGCTTCCTTCTCCTTATAAGTGATCAACCTGAAACAATGCAAAGGAAATACAACAAAGCACGTAACCAGGACAACAAATGATCTATTTACTCACAAAGTCAAGAAGTCATGAGCTATCAAGTACATTACATACAAGACATAGGAAAACATCATTGATTGCATTAATTATAAAATAAGAGTAAGCTTACAACCAAATTCTTGACGTCATAAGCCTTCTTAGAAGGATCCAGTCAGCATGTTCCTCAAGCATCCACTCTTTGAAGATGGATCTCCCAACATGCAAGTCTCTCTCACTCACAAGTTTTACACAAGATTAAGGGCACTTCACAACCTTCCTCAAGCTATCAAAAATCTCACACTTGTCACACTCACACCAGCTATCTAGCAAACTCACAAACACTAACAGCACTATCAGCAACCATTCCAAAAAACTATCCAAAAACTAGCAGCACATAGCAATGGTGAGAGTTTAAATAGGAGAAGGAGTCTCCATGAAAGGTGGGAAGATGATCTTATCTCCAAGGAAGGTAGCACAAATGACGGAGCAGCCAAACCAGAGAAAGGAGGGTGAAATAAACTAGGCCAACAACTAGGTCTGGAGTCATCTGGAAGGCCAGCTGTTGGAACAAATTTGCCCAATCTGGATCATCGCAGGCACATAACTGGTCTTCCGTGCTAACATCGCTATTGAATAACCTAGCTAGTCAGATCATCGCTCAGGATTACAAGAAACAGTCGCGCTGGCACATAAAATCTGACCATCGTGGGAATCAGGTGTACTTCCACGATGGCAGCGCATATGGGCTATTTTGGAGTGCCCATCAGCGCGTTTATTTAGCCAATAGACACGATGAGGCAGAAACCTTTGGAAAAGTGGGTCATTTGGCAACATCAGAGAGCATTTGTCTAACACGAGCATGTATGAATTTGGACACATGACACAGTAGGAAGACTAGAGTGAAGACAGTGACAAATTACTGTGTAACAGATGCCCCCTAAAGTATGAAGCCCGAGAGAGAGGGAGGGGTGAAATGCTTTACGAAACTGACTGAACTAGAACACCATCTAGAAGAACTTGCATGAAAGTACAACTGATATCTCTGATAATGAAGTACATGTAGTCTAGGCATGGGCACATCCATCCAAAAGACATACAAAATAGGTCTGTGGTATGGACGTAGCCATCCAGCTAATGAGACCATGACGATGATAAAGGTATGGTCGCAGCCATCCATGAAGACTCAGGCATGGTCGCAGCCATCCATCAATGAGTCATGTAATCATAAACCAATCCACGTAGCCCGAACATGTGTAATCTGAGTTCGAGGTCTTGAACCCATCCGATCATAGTACAAATTCTAACATGTGAATAGATGTGCTGAGGTTGAGCATGATAGAACATCACTTGATTACCGGTCAATGATGAAAAATGTTAACAAGCGCGAGAGAAACCACCAATAATGCAAATGGCTCTCAAGGTACTGTCTAGCACAATCCACGAAGTGTGAAGAAGGAGCCAAAGTCAAACACTCATGGAATCACCTAATCGATGACCAATAATGAAAGTGGACTGTTAGGTGCAAAGAACTTGCCATTGAGGCATGCAAGCTCTAAGGTACCAAAGGGGATCTCTAGATCAATCTCCTGGATAATGATCAGATGTCGACAAGAGATGACCTGTCACAGGAGGGCCATAATGTTTCCCCCATCAACAACATGAGATAAGGAACAAGTGGTAGATGGTGAAACAGAGTATCAGAGGAGAAGACGAGGGTATAAACTGCAGAAGGATTATACTCTTGAACATGTCGGCGACACGACTCGGGAGGGTGGCAGCATTCAGGCACCAAGGGATCAGAGGCTCGAAGGAGACGGCATGAATTAGATGGAATGAGGCTAGAATGATAACCCAAACCCACAGAAGGCCAAATGATGATGTATGGATGCCCCAACATGACAAGAAGCAAAAGTGTCGATGTTCAAGAGTGACTAGCTGCCATAGACAATCAATGATGAACTTGTTGTTGAGTCCAACCCAGTAATAGTTTAACGAGCTTTAGGAAGGAGAAGCTCGAGTCTTGTCATGGTGACGAGTCCAATGTCATCAGGGTTTAACGAGTCCGACATAGGTAAAACTCGGAGTCGTTTTCATGTTTAGAGAGTTTGAAAAAGACACGGAAAAGAAAACTCCAGGGGGGTCCTTTTTCATAGAGTTGTGTCTCTCGAGCCCGAAAAAGTATAAAACGATACTCAAAAGAACTGCCTGACTATTACGATCAGGGATTATTTTTCATGATTAGTGACCTCGATTAGAAAAAAGTAGAAAAGCGATCAAAATCACATCATTTCATAACCAATAACGAACCCGAAATGACAAAGGCCTGGCAATCTTTTCGTGTTTACATGGTCGGAAAAGATCTTAAAGCAGACCGCCTCTTATTCCATTTAACGAGTTAAAAGGGAAAACTCGGCAATCTTTTCGCCTTTAAACGGTCGAAAAAGAGCTGAAAGCGGACCTCCATTTTTATTCTCTTTAACAAGTCAAAAAGGGAAAAATACTCTACAATCTTTTCATCTTTTACGAGTCAGAAAAGAGCTTAAAGGAGACTTGTCATAGAGGAACGAGTGTTATATAGGGTAGCAACTGGTTCCAGCAATGGTGGAACTTCTCAAAACATGTAATGGTCAAGAGGCTGGCTAATAAAACCACTCATCACTGCAGTTCCTCAGGAAAGGATAAACAATCAAGTGAAAGCATATGATCAGCCAAAGAGATGGTGGCGATGGAATGAAACAACCAAGGCTCATCTAGCAGAATTTAGTGGATAAAAATGACAATCACAAGATGTAAATCGGGTATGGGTTCATTTTTACACAAGCTTGAACCATGGAGAACTCTGCTTGAATTCGGTTTCATGTTTACACAAGCTTGAAATGAAAAACTATGCTTGTTATAAGTTCACATGCCCCCAGCATAATGACGCAAATCGAGGTACATGCCCCCCAAGCTTCATTGCATTCAACGAGGTGGATGGAATGAAGGTTCACTTTCGAGATATTGGAAAGACTTGACTTTGGATTTTTTAATCAAAGACTCGATTTGGAAAGGGAGTTGTTTCAATTTTTAATGAGGTTGACACAGTAAAAAAGAACTATCCTCATAACCCTTGTTTCATTTTTTAACGAGGTTGACATAAGATCAAGAAATTTCCTCAAGACTCCTTGTTTCATTTTTTAACGAGGTTGACACAGGAAAAAACTATCCTCGTGACACCTGCTCATGGGCCATACGAGAACATGGCTCCCAAGATGTCTTCGCAGGATGGAAGAAACACACTTTGGGAGGAATACATGTCATGATGCACCAATGATAGATTGGGTTCCAATGCCCCCAGTACATGATGTACGAGACCATCTGCATGATCATCAGCAGAGGCGAAGACAGAACGGGTGGCCACATAATTGACCTATGGCAAGGAAGGCATTGCTTGTGAGCAAGAACCGAGAGGGGATGACAGCTGTGCAGGAGGCACTGGGGGACTAAAGAATGATAATTGATCTATGGTCACCACTCTTCCGTCATGTGGAAAACAAACCACACAGAAAAGTGAAGAGACAAGGGCCCCCATGGCATAAACATAGTCACGGCCAAAGAGAAGACTGAAATCTAAAGCACCTTGGACAACCATAATGTCTATATAGATGGTTTTGCCCCCCAAAGTAACAGGAAACTTTGGGAGGATCCCTAATGGTTGACTGGTTCCTCCGTCAAACGCTAATAGATGCTGTGGAAGGCATAAGACTGACAGATGCACCCTCATCCAAGACAGTGCCAGGTACTGCCTTATCATAGGTATGTACTATAATCTGGCAAGGCACATGGGATGGAAGGTGGAATGTAGTCAAATGACTCCAGTCGAAGTAAATGACTGAACTACTTGGTGGGGGAATCGTATGATTGCCCCCCTGCTCTACAGTAACCGAAGAAGGACTCTCATGATCAGCAGGGATAGGAGGGTTGTTCTCGGACTCTGGAGAATCTAATGAGATGAGGAGAACATGAGCATGATGCTCTTCTGAAACAAAGTGATCAATAGGTGGTGAACCTAAGTTGACTGTCTCCCCAACCAATGGTTGGTCTGGAACAGGCTTTGCATAGCCAGGCTCGGAAGGAGGAGGACAGAGAAAAGAAAAATCTAAGTCAAGCTCTTTGTCAATCAGGAGAGGGTCTGAAGAGAGCCTCTGATAACCAATGGGAAGTTGGTGTGAAGAAGCAGTAAGACTTTCCAAAACGGCGGAAGCTTTATCCATGAGCGGACAAAGGTGAAGGGGATGGTTGCCTTCACATAACCTACAGGGGAATCAAATCTTCCCTTTCTTCTTACCATTGCCAGTTGATAGGTTAGCATCACCATGAGCTTCAGAGGACGATGAGGGATGAGCCGGATTGTGAGACCATACTTCTAAGATCCTAGGAATGCCAAGACAATCACGAATAAGATGGTCACCCTTGCACAATTTACAAGGAAACTTAACCTTCCGCGGAGGAGCAGAAGGTGGTTCGACCTGAGATGTACTTCGAGCAGTAGCTGCACAGGTGGCCTTGAACTTATCAGACTTCTTCTTCTTCTTCTTCTTCTTAGTCTCCTGGTTACTTGATGTGAAACTTTCACCAGGCGAAGGAGGAGAGGAGGAGGAAGAAACAGGGGAAGAAGGCGTAGGCTCAACCTTGGAATCATCGTGTCGTGGTTTAGATGAAGTAGATGGTGGAACAAGAGTTATGACACTCGGGACCACTGAGGTTGAAAATAACCATACGGGCAAATCGATGGTTAACCCAGGCAAGGACAGTGTTGCCATATACAGAGCAACGAAATTTCCAAAAGGAGGAAATGGACTAGGGTTCCCATTTGAGGGAAGACCTTGGCCGGTAGACTCGGGGAATGTTTCCATCTGGAATGAGCCTGAGAAACACTCTTATCACAACCAAGAACTCGAACTATTACCAGGAATATTTCGTGGGAAAATAAATTTTATGACATAGGAACAAAACTTGGCCTTTTCATCTTTAAAGAGTCGAGAAAAGGACGAAAAGGTGACTCTATCTCTTTCGAGGTTTAATGAGCCTGAAAGGACAAGTGCTCAAATGGAACTTTTCTTTAAAAGAGTCTAAAAATGAACGAAAGTGACTACTCTGGAGAACTAGGAAAAAGGTTTACCAGACAAATCCGTAAAACTGCATATACACCTTGGCAGTCATATGAAAACCAAGGACTTTCCGTACGACAGTCAATCTTCCTGAATGCTGTGTTTGGTGCGTTACGGCTTGTAAGGTGGCAGACATGGCTTCCTATGGATAAAGGATGATAACCTAGTGGGGTCTCCTAGCATATACTCGATGGTACATGGGAGCACAATTCCATGCTAGACCACTATTGAGTCACAGAAGGAGGAATCACCCAACCTTGAGTGGAAACAAAAGTGACTAGGTTTAACGACGTTGGAGAACGTCTCTAGCCTAGACCTCTAAATAGTGTGCGTTATGTTCCAATGCGTTGTTAGGTTTATTCAGTTCATTTTAGAGTTGATCTTGGATTATGTTTCAGTTTTCAGGCCTTACCGTATGTATATAACAAAAGCTAGGATGCAGCTAGAATGAATGAGATATCCTTTTTCTTTAATGAACACCTACCTACAGGAGGGTAGAGAGATCATTCCTAAACCAAGACAAGCGAATGCAAACACTAATAAACACAATGTATCAATACACTAATCTCATGATGCATTGATACTACTAATGAAAGATTTAAAATTTGCTTTCCAATTTCTCAAACATGAAAATTCGTAATGCAAATGTACTTTCACTTTCGTATGCTAAATGAATGCAAACTTTTGATTTTCTTTTTGTAAACAAGTAAGTGTGAACTGATCAATCCAAACAATTGTGATCTATGCTTGGTAGTGAAGAAATTGAATCAACATAAAAAAATGGTTCAATAATCGACACTAAAAATCAACCAGAAACAAGTAGTGAAAAAGCCTCAAGCAAATCAATAAGACGGTTGTGGATGAACCTCGAACAAACAATTAACCCAAGCAAACGGTTTCTCGACAAAACTTCTAAAGGGCTAGGTCACATGGTCTAAAAACACAAGACTCACTCAAATGAAATCAAAGAGACAGTACCCTAACCAAAAGCATTTAAAACAAGCTAATGAGAGACAAGAAACAACAGGGGATAAACAAGATTGATGAATTCAGGAGGTAAAGTCATAAAAACAAACTTTCAGGAATCATCACAAGTTGTACACTGACAACTAGAGATGTCATCACTAGTTTAGATACCATCACTAGTGATGGACAGACAACTAGAGATGTCAGTGAAAATTTTACACAGACAACCCGAGATGATCGTGGAAAA
Organism: Pinus tabuliformis; assembly: GCA_031772625.1. Lineage (NCBI taxonomy): Eukaryota > Viridiplantae > Streptophyta > Pinopsida > Pinales > Pinaceae > Pinus > Pinus tabuliformis. The sequence goes on from CM062809.1 coordinate 1,251,534,969, forward strand.
ACACCTATTTTCCGCGATGATTTGATTTCAAGAGTCGTCACGGGAATTAAGCTAGCAACTCGAGATCATCACAGGTGAAAAGCTACAAAGTGGCGATGACATCGTGACTGTTAGGCTTTTTTCCACAATGATGTTCAAAAACAATGACAAATGAACAAAAACTCCTGAACCAAAACCAGTCAACCCTTCAATCAAATAGAGGTATTTCCCAAATCAACCCAGGAAACTCAAAAGACTGGTAATTAATCCCCAAAAATTCAAAAGAGACCAAAACAAAAATCAAGACAAGAGCAAACAAGAAAAGAACAAAGGCCAAACATCCCCAGTGGAGTCGCCAATTTGTGATGCAGGAAAGTGTTCCCTCTGCAGACAGAGGCAACCCCTCTAGCCCTAGAGTGCGTATAGTCACAAACAAGGACAGATCAATAATAGATTTCCTTAAACAGTCATAGTTGGATGCCTACCTCAACCGGTGGTCGATGGAGTTTCATTGCGCTACTCCAGCTTCTGCTTCCTTCTCCTAATGAGTGATCACCCTGAAACAATGCAAAGGAAATACAACAAAGCATGTAACCAGGACAACAAATGATCTATTTACTCACAAAGTCAAGAAGTCATGAGCTACCAAGTACATTACATAAAAGACATAGGAAAACGTCATTGATTGCATTAATTATGAAATAAGAGTAAGCTTACAACCAAAGTCTTGATGTCACAACCCTTCTCAGAAAGATCCAACCACCGTGTTCCTCAAGCATTCACTCTTTGAAGATGGATCTCCCAACATGCAAGTCTCTCTCACTCACAAGTTTTACACAAGATTAAGGGCACATCACAACCTTCCTCAAGCTATAAACAATCCCACACTTGTCACACTCACACCAGCTATCTAGCAAACTCACAAACACTAACAACACTATCAGCAACCATTCCAAAAAACTATCCAAAAACTAGCAGTACATAGCAATGGTGAGAGTTTAAATAGGAGAAGGAGTCTCCATGAAAGGTGCGAAGATGATCTTATCTCCAAGGAAGGTAGCACAAATGACGGAACAGCCACACCAGAGAAAGGAGGGCGACATAAACTAGGCCAACAACCAGGTCTGGAGTCATCTGGAAGGCCCACTGTTGGAACAAATTCGCCCAATCTAGATCATCGCGCGCACATAACTGGTCTTCTGCGTTGACATCGCTATTGAATAATCTAGCTAGTCAGATCATTGCTCAATATTACAAGAGACAGTCGTGCTGGCACATAAAATCCGACCATCGTAGGAATCAGGTGTACTTCCGCGATGGCAGCGCATATGGGCTATTTTGGAGCGCCCATCAGCACATTTATTTAGCCAACAGACGCGATGAGGCAGAAACCTTTGGAAAAGTGGGTCATTTGGAAACATCAGAGAGCATTTGTCTAACACGAGCATGTATGACTTTGGACACATGACACAGTAGGAAGACTGGAGTGAAGACAGTGACAAATTACTGTGTAACAAGTGACTCAGAAGCCCTTGGTTTATGGACATATATGATTGGGGTTGCAGTGCCCAAAAATGTCTATAACACTCTCACCCCCTTTGAAATGATAGGTCACCTTCGACTGAATGAATGAAGGAAAATCATGCTGGTGGTGACATATAGGGATGATGGAAGTGGTAAGGTACGCCTATTTATGAAAGGATCGCAAGAGATATCAGAGTGCTGAAATCAATGCATATACGATAATTATCAATTAGTGAGGAGAGACTATGAGGTGATTTCGAAAAGGGAAAAAGGACATATGACACAAAAAAGATACTTTACTGTCATCATTCCACTTAAATCTTATCATGATTGATTTTTTTAGAAGATATCCATGCATAAAGGTTCGACATAAATTAGGAACAGAATCGCTCTGTAGTAAAGATACAAAATAAGGAAAGGGACTTATAATAACTATTGAGGTTGGAAATATGACGTCAATACCATCAGCAGGGCTTCTATTGCATGCAGGCATCTATAGCCTCAACAGAGTTTCTTTCTAACCCTTTGGAACCATGGTCCTTTATGTATAATAGGAAAGTGCATTATGATATCAGAGTGGAGACCAATGTGCTGGCTTGGTGACCAGATGAACACATTACCATTCACTAGGAAGGAGCAAATGGTGGGTAGACTAGCTCGTGATGAGACCTCCTATTCAAAGGACCTTTTATTTCTTGATTCATCCATTAGATCATATCCCTGGTGTGGTGGCCATAGTGGGAATGCCACTTTACTGCTTCCTTATGATCATGGTAGGTTGGCTCGTGATGAGACCCCCTATCCTCCATCTGTAACAAAATCATACAATTGTTAGTAAACATATGTATATATATCTATATATATCCATATATATATATATATAGATATATATTATTATTATTATTTAGAACAACACTTTCTATTTATACATAGAGGGTGGCTCAACACTCCTTAGGAGTAGGAATGGCAGAATAAGTCTAAACATATCAAATACAAGAAAATATGCCCTTCACCTTATTTGATGATAATGAACAAAGGGAGTTATAGGGTTTAGGGAAGAACCAGCATGGTACAAGTAATCAATCACTTTGATTTATAATGGAAATGAGGACAGTGAAGTGATATAGATGGTTGTGTCCTTTCTTTTTCGATCAATACAAAGCAATCTTGTTTAAAGATGATAATATTCGATACCTGCTTGTTCCAGTAATCCTTAGATTTGTATGCTTTCATATATATTTGTACCCTTTTCCTATAGAGGATCATAAGGAGTAAAATAATATTCACAAAGTGCTTATTTCCTATGAAAACCTCACACAAAGAGTGTTGTTCCTTGTAGGGAACAGCAAGAAAAGACACACAAAAAGGTGCAGTTCCTTAAAGGGAACATCAGTTGTTCCTTAGGAGGAATAGCAAGAAGAAAAACTGCACACCGAAACTGTTGCTCTTTAGAGGGAACAACAACTGTTCCTTAGAGGGAACAACAACTGTTCCTTATAAGGAACTGTGAAAAGAGAAAAATAATTGGACACAAAATTGTTGTTCCTTAGAGGGAGCAGGAGTTGTTCCTTAAAGGGAACGGCAGTTGTTCCTTAGATGGAACAACAGAAAAACAAATGCAAACGAAACTGCTGTTCCTTAGAGGGAACAACGACTGTTCCTTAGAGGGAACAATGTTGTTCCTTAGAGGGAAAAACAATTGTTCCTTAAAGGGAATAGCGAGAAAACAAATCCAAATGAAACTACTATTCCTTAGAGGGAACAATAGTTGTTCCTTAGATGGAACAACAGCTGTTCCTAAGAGGGAACAACAGTTGTTACTTAGAGGGAACAGTGAGAAAACAAATACAAATGAAACTTCTGTTCCTTAGAGGGAACAATAGTTGTTCTTTAGATGGAACAACAAAAAGAATATACAGGAAATTGTTGTTCCTTAAAGAGAACAGCAGCTGTTCCTTAGAGGGAACAACAACTGTTCCTTAAAGGGAATGGTAGTTGTTCGTTAGATGGAACAACGAGAAAACAAATACATACAAGATTGTTGTTGCTTAGAGGGAACAACAGTTGTTCCTTAAAGGGAATAGCAGTTGTTCCTTAGAGGGAACAACAATTGTTCTTTAAAGGGAATGTTGGGTAGCGGAGGTCCTGCGTAACAATTTTGGGGGCTTAGAGCCTATAAATTAGGATAAAAATATCACCACATATTTCATTAAATTTGGAATTAAATGGTGGATCTATAATTTCAAAATAACCAAAAAACTCAATTCAATTCATTGTCATTGTAATAAAATATTTCCAAATTTAATGAAATATGTGTTTATTGTAAAAATTCTGAAATATACGGAGCACGAAATGTAATAGATTGAGTCAAAGGGTTGTCCGCCCAAGAAATAATATAGAAGAATAGGAAGTAAGTCAGCTTGCCCATGGTCCGCAGACCATGGGAATGTATAAATAGAGTGAGGCTCTATGGGTAGAAGGTAGATTTTGGTATGTACTTTTGGATTGGGATTGTAATGGGTTTTTGAAGAACGAAGTCTTGAAGCATCTGTAAGTCCGAGTCAAGGGTGTTCGTAGGTAGATAGAGGCTCTGTATCTATGTGCGCAGAGGCCTAGTAGAGTCTGTAGCTGTGTGCACGGACCCCTACAGCTGAGCGTGTAGGGTGGATCTGGATGTATTGGTGAAGAAAGTAAATAAAGATAATTTGATTCTGAAATTCTATGTTAAATCTGAATTATTCCATATCTGGCTAATTTATGGTTGATATAATTGTTTGATCTATGCGCAAATACTTATGTTATAAGTCTATGTGAATCTGTATCTTTTCTGGGTGCGCAAACTGGTTATTTCTATTAAATGTTTGCTTAAAGACCATAAAAAGTAGATCTAATCTATAAACAACGGATTAATAAGATTAAGGATTTTCCTACGTTCGGATCTACGCAAAGCAGAGTGGTACGAGGCCACAGAACAATGCACGAAACCTCCAGACCACATCAAGACATCCCAAGGGTGCGGAAACCTGGTTCCAGCACCCTCCCCTGCTACCTCGGTTGAGACCTTAGTCTACGCTTTGCGAATTGTTGCCGAAAGGGCCGGTAGCTACAGGATTTGTTTGGCTAAATAACTCTTCCAAACTTGGGTCAGGCCCATATAAGCCAACAAATGGTTTTGTTGCTGGGACTGAGATCTACCTAAGGGGTGTCTGATGTTGGAATACTAGAGTCCTACAAGGAAAGATCTTGAAGATTGAATGGATCAAGAGCAGTGCGAGTTTATAGAACACTGATGTGCAAGCCAAAGGTTAAGAATGACGAGCGCGATGCAGCTACCCGTATCCAAAGGAGCGAAAAGCGAAGATCCAGAACAATTTTGGTTTGTGGTAGCGGCAGTATGGGCAGCGCATTGAGTTACGGATGATAACATCAAGAAGGCTACTTTAGTTATTGCATTGCAGGACAGGGCGCTGACATGGCATATAAAGTACTCAAGCGCTAACCCAAATGCAGGGACAGTGGAGATCCAGACTGAATTAAAAAAAGAGTTTAGACGGCCGAAATCTGAAACGTAGTCGATCATAGGGTTTAAGGAAATCGTGATGATGCCTAGTGAAACTCCGTGGGATCTAGATTAGAGATTGAAAAGTACAATCCGTGAGGTGAACATGACACTGACGGATGTGCAACATTGCATGTGGTTTGTGGCGTCACTAATGCCACACCTGAGGATGGCGTTGTCACAGAAAAAGATATCAACCCAGGCTTAGGCATTAGAGACGACGATGAGGTTGCACGAAACTCCGATACAGGATTTGGGGTTGGGAGTTGAACAAATCCACGCGCAAATACAAAACCTATGTTTAGAAATGTAGAAGTTAAAACAAGAACAGGCACCTCACTGAGGAGCCCGGGAGGAAGTATGGTGTATAAAGTGTCAGAGGCAGGGACATGATAAAGATCATTGTCCAGTTTTCGCAAGCTATGTGGCAGTTGGGGGACCAACGCTGTTACGACTAGAGGCATAGGCAGGGCCGAGCGCAGCACCCTCACTCTGGTGCACGATATGTCATGAGGGAGGAAAGCATGCCAAAGACAATTTTCATCTATTACAGAACATGAGGCAACCCCCCCAGTGGTTATTTTGCAACTTTTGTAGATTGGTGGGCCACGAGGAACAAGAATGACGTAGTTATCAACTATTGATGGACCAATCACCTACTTACAGAATGCAGGCTGAAGTGTGAGGTCAGGATCCAGTCGCGACGATAGTGAGCGGTGGGTTCCAGGGACGTGGATGAGGATGGGGAGGAATGGGGCTAGGAAGGGGTTGTGGCCAGCTCATCTATTACAACTGTGGAGGACCAGGTCACTATGCGTGGGACTGTACTAATCTGATTAGAATATTGTGCCCTTACTGTGAACAATTTGATCATGAACTGATAGATTGCCCCACACTGATAGCACAGATTCATGAGAAAAAGGCAACACAACCTACGATGACACAGAATGTCCAGATGATGAGGTTTGAACCACGCGAAGAAGATCCCAACCTAAATATGGTGCTCAGAAGTGGCATGGTCACAGGAGAAGATAAGGGGGAACCAACCAAGGAGGACATAGGAATTTGCAAGGAGACAGGTCTGGAAGCTAGGGAGAGCTTTGGGCTGGTCTCTACCCCACATAGTAGGGATCAATCCGAGCTAAGAGATCCCTCGATGCTAAATACCTTTTTAGGGACATGCATGAAATTGCTTTGCGATAATAGAGTGGTTAAGGGCTTGTAAGAATTGATAAATAGGTGCGCAGGGGCAAGTGAACCTCGCGTGATCCAAAAATTGGGAAAACATGCATCACGGACTGGGCGGGAAATGTGGTTAACAGCACAGATTAGTGACTATGAGATGGATCAAATCATTTTGGACCTGGGCTCAGATGCAAATGTACTACCTCGAAAGACGTGGGAGCGCATGGGGAAGCCCACACTGCAATGGTCTCCTATTCAATTGAGGATGGCAAATCAACAAAAGATCTTGCCCATGGGAAGACTGCAAGGGATTACGGTCGATATAGAAGGCGCGAGCACCCGAATGGACTTCAAGGTAATCGAAATTTTGGATGAAAGTAGTCATTACCTTGCGTTATTAGGAATAGACTGGGTCACTGACATGAATGGAGTTATTAATTTAAAGAAGCGGAAAATGATCTTTGAGAAGAGGTCGCTCCGCGTAGCCATTCTGTTAGACCCGGCTAAAGGATCGTGTTACACTAAACCCGTGCGTGACGAAGGAAGTGATGATGAATTAGATTGTATTTACAAAATCACTGCATGACATCAAGTGAGGGACAATCTAACGATGGAAGGAAGGATATCATGGGAGCATGCAAACTCCTGCACCGAAGATTCAGATGAAGAAGAGGAGAGATGGCATAACCGGCTGAATGGGGTAACCACGTTAAACTATAATATGGTGACTAAATCGCTATGTTGCGTTAAATCTTAGGATCGTGAACTACCAATATATGATGGGCTAACAGTAGTTGACGAATTCTTGATCAAATTTGAAACCACGATACCAGAGCACCAGTGGTTCTATGTGTTGAAATGGCCATTGCACACAATGCCTGTGCATTGGTGGGGCACACATGAAGGAACCTTCGAAAATTGGCGCAACTATAGGTGGATGATGCAGATACGATTTGGGAGACTAGAACTATGCATAACAGAGAAATACGATGGACATGATGATCCGCACATGGACCTAACTAGATGAGTCCAAGCTTATGGAGAAGAGCCTCAAAAAGAGTGGGTACACTTATTTTATCATACCTTGGACGTCATCCCAAGGAATTGGTATACTAAAATAGAGCTTCGACATGGCACAAGCGAATGGGATATCTTGCACGAAGGGTTTCGGTCAACTTTGCTCTTTGAGGATCAATGGATGGATACTGTCGACAGCGCATTGCAGGTGATAAAGGCCACTATCTTAAAAATACTATCGGAACCAGAAGAAATCATGCATCCAGACTGGTCGCGACAGTTGAGCTAGGCCCTGGAATGTTACAAGGTGTAGGTAGAAGATGATGAGGATGACCCTAGAAACATCAATAGAAACAAAGGGGAGTTTCCAGGTGCGTGGGCTAGCAATTGAAGATCCAGACATCACCACACCACTGAAAAAAAAAACAAGTAAACATCGGAACAGAGGAAGAACCAAAGTATGCAACGCTGGGAGACTATTGGGATGATGCCACGGTGGAAAAGGTGGTCAAGTTGCTTCGAGAATATCAACACTTATTCCCTACAAAAATCACAGAGTTAAAAGGAATCCTCAGTGACCTGGGAATGATTAAGATAACCCTGAAGCTGGATGCGAAGCCGATTAAGCAGGGGCCTTACTGGTTGAATCCAAAATACAAAGCGAAGGTCCACAAAGAGTTAGAGAAGATGCTTGTAGCAGGAATAATTGAACTGGTAGAAGAGTCCGACTGGGTAAGTCCTATGGTTGTGTAGGAGAAGAAACAAAAGGGTGAAATTTTCATCTGCGTCGATCTCAGAAATCTCAACAATGCATGTGTCAACGATCCCTTTCCGACGCCATTTACAGACGAGGTATTGGAAAATGTGGGAGGATAGGAAGCCTACTCCTTCACGTACTGATTCTCGAGTTACCACCAGATCAAGATCGCGCCAGAGGACAGAAGCAAGACAACTTTTGCCACCGAGTGGGGATGTTTTTAGTATACGGTGATGCCCTTTGGAGTAAACAATGCGCCGACGATATTCTCCTGCGTTGTGGTAGCTGCATTCAAGGAATTTATACACAAGTTCTTAGAGGTATATCTAGATGATTGGACCATTTTTGGGCTAGTTAAGAAACATACTGCGAGCTTACGATTAATGCTGGATACTTGCCGACGACACCAAATTGCGCTCAATCTGAAGAAGTGCACTTTCCTCGTCCCCTTCGGGAACTTGCTCGGCCATGTGGTTTGTAAGCAAGGTCTGATGGTGGATCTGGTGAAGATCGCTGTCATACTCAATCTGCAAGCACCGTGAAGTGTCAAACAACTGCGCGCCACATTGGGACACACTAGTTACTATCAAAAGTTCATAAAAAGCTACGCGTAGATCATGGCACCAACGGAATAGTTGCTGAAGAATGATGCTACTTATTGCTGGAATGAGGAATGCAACAAAAGCCTGGAAACGCTTAAGGAAAAGATGGCATCAGCCCCTATATTGGTCTTTCTGAAATGGGACATCGAATTTCATGTGCACGTTGATGCGTCCTATATCGCATTGGGTGTGGTACTCACTCAAGAAGGAGCAGAGGGAATTGATCATCCGATCGTGTTGGCAAGTCAACAAATGTCAAAAGCTAAGAAGAAATACTCCACTACTGAATGAGAGGGATTGGCGATGGTATACACACTCCAGAAATACCACCACTATCTTCTTGGAGGACACTTTAAGATGTATACTGACCACTCAATGCTAAAATACCTAGTGAATAAGCCTGTGTTGGGGGGGCGCATTTGTCGATGGCTGTTATTATTTCAAGAATATGACTTCGAAGTTGTCGTCAAGCGAAGACATCTGAATTTAGGCCTAGATCACCTATCTCGAATTGAGAACAATGAAGAGCCCACAAACTTGGAGGAAGGACTACCGGATGCACAACTATATGCAGTACGCGTCACGAATGGCCATTTTGAGGACATAATCCACTTCTTAACCATAGGAACCGTGCTGCAAGGATATTCTGTTCAGCAGAAGAAAGAATTGGTGATACGCGCAGCAGACTTTACTGTTATTGCAGGACACCTCTACAAGATGGGCAATGACAAAATATTACGCAGATATGTACCTGAATTCGAGCGAGGATAGATCCTGGCCGAAGCACATGGAGGGGTTGCTAGAGGACATTATGCGGGTCATGCCACTGCATAGAAGATTCTTCGTGCAGGGCTATGGTGGCCAACTCTACATCAAGACTCAAAAGCATACTATCGGGCTTGCGACGTGTGTCAATGGACTTGGAAACCATCATGAAGGGATGAAATGCCGCTCAATCCATAGATGACGCTGCAACCATTTGAGAAGTGGGAAATCGACTTCATGGGACCTATTGCACCTCAAGGGAAGGCGGGTGTGCATTATATCATCACCGTGATAGAATATTTAACCCGGTGGGCAGAAGCACAGCTGGTTAAGGACTGCACAGCTACTACAGCGGCAAATTTTTTGTTCGAAAATGTGTTGACATGGTTTGGATGTCCCAAAATTCTAATGAGTGACCAGGGAACACACTTTCTAAATGAAACGATCAATGCACTCACGGAGGAATTCTAGATCTATCATCAATAGAGTACGCCATACCATCTGCAAGAAAATGGGACCGTCGAAGCATTCAACAAAATTTTGGAGAGTACATTGACTAAGGTCTATAATGCACAGCGAAACGATTGGGACTTACGCATCCCTGCTATGCTATGGGCTTACCGAACCACATGCAAGAAGTTGATGGGCCAAACACCTTTCTAGTTAGTCGATGGTAAGGAAGCCGTTATGCCCATGGAATATATTGTACCCAGTTTGCAAATCGCGGCAATAACAGGTATGGCCAACTGCAGGGCTTTAGAGGAACAGCTCGCGCAACTGGAGGAACTTGAGGAGGAATAGTTTTTGGCCAAATTCCATTAGCAAGTACAAAAACAGTGAGAAAAAGAGTGGCATTATCACCATATCAAGGTGCGCACTTTCAAGGAGAATGATATAGTATTACTATATGACAGCAAGTTCGAGAAATTCCCTAGCAAGCTCCGAATGCATTGGTTGGGTCCCTATGTAGTCAAAGAAGTTATAGATGGAGGCACGATCCAGCTTGCTAAGCTCAATGGAGACCCCTTCCCTGGAAGAGTAAATGGCAGTCGCCTGAAGCTCTACATGGGTGGGTCGACCACTTGACTAATCGACTGAAGGACAGTCTCACTGCTTCAGCTAGTTGAAAGAGAGCGTGAGAAGATAAAGAAGTCTGGGAGAAAGCTGGGCAACCATTGAGGTGTGCATGGAGATGATCTGTCACAAGGGTTGTGGTTGTGTAGAAAGGGGTGTGCTGATGCATTGTCAAGTAGAGAGGTGACTATTGCTATCACTATTCATGACAAGATGTTTGAGTTTTGGCAAAAGGGAGTGGGTGACAGGTAATTACGAGACAAGGTACGAACCAGATCTGGAATGATCTGCTCCAGGCTCAATATGAGGACACCAGAAAAGGCTGGAGCCAACGAATTTGAATTTAGAAACACTTATAAATCACAGGGAGGCTTTCACCGAACAAGTGACGCTACTGAGAAACTTAAGCTATTGTGCTTTCCCATTGCTATGGAGCTGTTTATTATCTGTGCTCAAGGAGTGAGGCTGAATGTTGTGATATGGTCATAAATGCTGGGTTTTCTGAAGAATGCGATGTGGACAGCTGTAGGCATGACGCAGAGTTCAACATCGACAGGAGGGGATGTGCTGAAAGGTTATAGACATGAAACAGATCTGGTCCGGATGTTGTCGCCTTACCCATGGGATGATCGACGAACCATAAAGGATAAAGGAAAAGCTGGGAATATGGAGCCAATTGACGGAATTGCAGTTAACAAGTCATGTTTGGTGTATCTTGAAGATTGGGATCTTGCAGACAGCAGCAATGGTCTTGCAAAATTGCAACACAAGCTGCAGCAGACAATGCGAAGAGAAGATATGAACTTAGCAATTGGTTGCATTCGTACGAGGTGGTCCCATATGCGGCACCCCAGCTAGAGCTAAAATCCTATGAGGGGCTATTCTGTGTTAACCGAGCAGAGAAGAATGAGCATTATCAGTTGCGAGACTTGGTAGAAACCATGAAGCATGAATTGGAAAGAAGCGTTGCAGGAGACGAAGAAGGAGTAGCAGAATGAAAGACGTCACTCACGGGGAGGTGAACCATAGAGCCTAGGCAGAGCATCTCGCCACACCAACGAGTGACTGGGGACAAGTCACAATGATTATGTTGGGGGCCTGTTGGGTAGCGAATGTCCTGCGTAACAGTTTTGGGGGCTTAGAGCCTATAAATTAGGATAAAAATATTGTAAAAATTCTGAAATATGCAGAGCGTGAAATGTAATAGATCGAGTCAAAGGGTTGTCCACCCAAGAAATAATATAGAAGAATAGGAAGTAAGTCGGATTTTCCATGGTCTACGGACCATGGGAATTGTTACACAGCAATTTGTCACCATCCCTGCTACCCCTCTCCTGTGTCTTGGAGGACTCATTTCGGGACCTATGAGAAGTGACATGGCCTACAAACACTTGCTTTACATTCCTCTGAACATGAGCTTTGTTTGCGCTGAAGACATCTCCTGCTGATAAACCCTAAAAATAGCCCTTTTTCCATTGGCGCAGTTCCATAGTGCAGCCCTCGCGCCAATGGGGAAATCCTCCAAAGAGGGTGCACCAGTTGGCGCTCTGTCTCAGAGTCGCACCCGTGCCAACCATAATTAGTGGTGTTTTTAACAAACCAACAGTGGAAGTTTCATCCTAACAAATTCATGGACTGAATCTATCTTGAGTTGGGTGGTTTGGCTATGGATTTCCATAGAGAGGAAAGTGGTTTGCCACCTCTCATGGAAGCTTCCTTGATGATATGGCCAATCCCATGATTATTGTGGATGATCCCAACTCCCCTTCCTCCATCTATAAAAGCTTGTCCATTTTCCTTGGCAAGCTAGTTCTAGAGTTTTTGGAGTTGGATAGTTTTTAGTTTCTAGAGATTCAAAATTCCCAATTCCCAAGAGCTTCATGCTGCAAGAGCCTTCTTGATTCCCTTAAGGAAAAATCCAAGCAAGGAGATTATTGTCCAAGATCCAAAGAGAGAGAGGCTTGTCCTTATTCCCGACAGGCTTTGCGAGACATGTGCTGCTGATCCGCCAAAGGAGAATCTAGCGTCAGAACTTTGGTTGTATTCTTCTTTGATTGATTATTAATGAATGACTATTGGTTATGGTTCCACTCTTGTTATTATTTATGATGATGATGAGTTATGTCCTTTCTGACTGACATATAGTTGCATACGCTGGGTTTTATGCTTGTGTTTGTATCGTTCTTTGCATGTGCAGGTGTCTATTCACGGAGATCATGAGGATTGTGATCTATTGGAGCAAAGGAACGAGAGCACTACCTCTTCTACAAGCACTAGCGTTGGAATCCAGGTAGGCCTTTATCATTGGTCTATTAATTTGCAATTAGGAACTTGTGTTGTAGCGTTGTTTGATTGTTGCTAGACTCAGTCTGGGCTAGTAGGGATCGCCTCTATCCGCAGAGGGGATTTACCTCCTCAACAATTTGGCAACTCCACTGGGGAGCTTGTCTCACTTTTTGGTTGTTTCTTGGTTTTTACCTGCTTGGTTAGCCTTCTGGGTTGAGTTCTTTTGCTGTTTCTTGCCTCTTGGTTTACCTGGTTATTGTTGGCCTAGCTTTGGATCGCTTGTTTTTTATTTTTGCATAGAAAACTTCACTGGCGCACTTTTATAGCATAACAGTCATGCCAATTGGCGCTAGTTGCTCATATACAACCCATGCCAATCATTAAAAGGCGCTAGTTGCAACCTGACAGTCGCGCTAGGCCTGGGAACTTTTGAAGTTTGCTTGTTTTTGAGCCTCCTAAGCTTGGTTTTGTTCTGGGTACCTTTTTTCAGCTGCTTGAGTGTGTTGGAGTCTTGCTTGACTGGCTTTAACCTTTACCCTTTGGGTGTTTGCCATTTTCTATCGATTTCATGTTTCTAGCCCTAGGGCATCTAGTGGCTTTGTGTGTCGAGCCTTCCTTAGGAGTTTTGGTCTTCTGTTGGTCCAGTCGACTTTCTGATCACTCCCTTGCACTCGTTTAGTGGATGTTAATCGCTTCATTGCATTGTTTGAGTGACCTACCTCTTTTTCACTCGAACTCCGCTTTGTTTTGTTTTAGGCCTAGATTACACGGCTCATTTGTGTCTTTGGGACTTTTCTCATTTTTGAAGGACTGCTTTGGCATTTAGGGATCTGATTGTGTTTGCATTGATTGAAATTTGTGTTTTTACTCTTTTATTATCATTTCTCAAAGTTTGTTTAGTGCATCTTGCCATCAATTTTTAAAGAAGAAAAAAACAAATCTCTTCTGCTCTTGATTAGTTAATGTGAATTAGAGCTTTTCGTTGTTATTAGTGATTAGTGACTTTGAAGAAAAGTTTGTTAATTTCCATTAGTTGCATTAGAGATACTGTTGATTGTTCTATGCTCATTTTGTTTGTGTGAAAGCTCTCAACTCTCTCGTAGCTAGAATTCATCGAATGAAATGATATATTGTGGCATATAGTTTGCATTTAGGAAATTTTGAGACATTACATACGATAAGACCTGAAAACTGAAACATAATCGAAGATCAACATTAAAATGAACTGAATAAATCTAACAATGCATTAGAACATAACGCACACATTTAGAGGTCTAGGCTAGAGACGTTCTCAGGCGTCGTTAAACCTAGTCACTTTTGTTTCACTCAAGGTTGGGTGATTCCTCCTTCCGTGATTCAATAGTGGTCTAGCACGGATTTGAGCTCCTACGTACTGTCAAGTATATGGGGAGACCAGGTTATCATCCTTTATCCATAGGAAGCTGTGTCTGCCGCCTTACAAGCCGTAACGCACCGAACACAGCATTCGAGAAGATTGACTGCCATACGGAAAGTCCTTGGTTTTCATATGATTGCCAAGGTGTATATGCAATTTTACAGGTTGTCTGGTAAACCTTTTGCCTAGTTTCTCCAGAGTAGTCACTTTCGTTCCTTTTCGAACTCCCTAAAAGAAAAGGTCCATCTGAGCACTTGTCACTTCAGGCTTATTAAACATTCGAAGGCGACTAGAGTCATCTTTTTGTCCTTTTCTCGACTCTTTAAAGATGAAAAGGTCAAGTTATGTCCTTGTGTCTTAAAATTTATTCGACTACGATCACACCTACCCTGTTAGATCTTATTTGCGTTAGCTTGAGTAGGGTTCTTTCCCATTTTCGATGGCAACCTTCCCCAAGTCTATCGGCCAAGGTTTTCCCCCAGATGGAAACCCTAGTCCATTTCCTTCTTTTGGAAATGCCGGTGCTCCGTATACGGAAACTTTTTCCTTGCCTGGGTTAACCATCGGGTTGCCTGTTTGGTTGTTCTCAACCTCTGTGGTCTCTAATGTCTCAACTACTGGTCAATCAGTTCCAACACCCGAACAACATCATGTTGATTCCAAGGTGGACCTCTCCCCTTCTTCGCCTGTTTCTACGTCCTCGTCTTCTACTTCAGTTGGTGAAAGTCTGGATTCAAGTAACCAGGTGGCTAAGAAGAAGAAGAAGACAACGAAGAAGAAGAAGTCTCATAAGCGAGAGGCTAAAAGTTCAGCTACTGCTCCAAATCCATCCCAGGTTGAAACACCTTCCGCCCCCCCGCGGAAGGTTAAGTTTCCTTGTAAGTTGTGCAAGGGTGACCATCTTCTTCGTGATTGTCCTGGTATTCCCAGGATTCTTGAGGTATGGTCTCGCAATCCGGCTTATCCCTCATCATCCTCCAAAGCTCATGGCAATGCCACCCTACCAACTGACAACATTCAGAAGAAAGGGAAGATTCGAATCCCCTGTAGACTATGTGAAGGCAACCATCCCCTTCACCTTTGTCCGCTCATGGATAAAGCTTCTGCTGTTTTGGAAAGTCTTACAGCTTCTTCACCCCAACTTCCTGTTGGTTATTAGAGGCTCTCTTCTGACCCCCTCCTTGTGGACAAAGAGATTGACTTAGATTCTTCTCTTGTTTGTCCTCCTCCTTCCAAACCTGGCTGTGCCAAGCCTGCTCCAGACCAACCATTGGTCGGAGAGAGTGTTGACTTGGGTTCACTGCCTGTTGATTACTCTGTTCCGGAGGAGCATCATGATTCTACTGCTCATGTTCTTCTCGTCTCGTCAAATTCTCCTGAGTCTAAAAACAACCCTCCTATCCTCGCTGATCAAGAGGGTCCTTCTTCGTCTCCTGTAGCGCAGGGAGGTAATCATACGATTCCCCCACCAAGTAGTTCGGTCGTTTCCTTCGACTGGAGTCATTTGACTACATTCCGCCTGCCATCCCATGTGCCTTTCCAGATTACGGTACATGCCTATGACAAGGTAGTACCTGGCACTGTCTTGGATGAGGGTGCATCTGTCAGTCTCATGCCTTTCACTACTTAGCAAGCTTTGGGCTCCCCATAGCTTGTGCCAGTCGCACAGAATCTGTTAGCGTTTGACGGAGGAACTAGTCAACCTCTAGGGATCCTCCCGAAGTTTCCTGTTACTTTGGGAGGCAAAACTGTCTATATAGACGTACTGGTTACCCAAGGTGCTTTAGATTTCAGTCTTCTCCTTGGCCGTGACTATGTTTATGCCATGGGGGCCCTTGTCTCTTCACTTTTCCATGTGGTTTTCTTTCCACACAACGGAAGAATCATGATTATAGATCAATTATCGTTCTTTAGTCCCCCAGTGCCTCCTACGCAGCCGCCATCCCCTCCTGGTTTTTATCCACCGGTTGTGTCTACCCCACCGCAAGTCAAATACATGGCTACTTATCCCGTGCCCGTATCCAGCGATGATGCCGTTGTGCATGATGTCCTGGGGGCATTGGGTCCTGACTTCCAAGATGTTTTCCTTCCACCGGGAGTGACACTCTTGGAAGCAACGACTTCTTGTTCATTATGATGAAGTTCGGCCATAACATAGTTCGCTTTCCTATGTCAAGCTCCTTAAAAAATGAAACTAGGTCTGTTCGGAGCATAGTTCGCTTTCCTATGTCAAGCTCCTGTTGAGGGCCCCGAAATCGGGTCAACAACAAGGGGGATACCCACCCGGTCGGGAACCTGGTTGGCGGCTCCTTGCCCGTTTGGTGTAGCGGGTCCGACTGGGGATGATGGGACCAGCTTCCCAATCTAAAAGATGTGTGTGTGTGTGTGTAGATTTTGAAGATACTAATCTAAAGGTAATTTTAAACTAATTTAATTCTAGACTCTAAACTGACTCTATGCTACTGTAATCTAACAAAGACAGCACATCTAATCTATACTAACCTGGGGTAAAATTCTTTCATTATGCGATCTAAAAAGATTTCATACAACAACTGGTAATAAAGATCATTCAGCTATCATAAGAATATAAATCAATTAAGATGAACCATTCTGCATAAGAAGTTAGGCACAACAGTTGTGAACAGCATATCGCATAATCAGTTATTCATATGTCAAGCACAAACAAATGATTCCACCGTACAAAAGTGCCAAATGGTAATCCAAACATTCATACATTAACATATAAACAAATCAGCTGTATATCACTCTAAGAATATGAGCAGAAATTAATCAAGAGATAAAAGTACCATTTATGACCGATTTCACTCACAAACTTCAAGCAATAATGATTTATCTCTACTTACTTCTAACATCTACTAAGAGTACAGAAGTGCAACATCAGTAGCAGACATTAAAATGCAAACACAAATAAATCTCGATCCATCCATTCATCAAAAACCCCCTCCGAGGGTGCAAAAGTGCATGTTCTGAGGACACGTTTTTTGACAAATTTCCGGACCCTTCTCCAAATGCCATGAGAAGGGTTAAATACTACTAACTAACTAATCTTAATTACACAAATTTAGGGAATGGCTTCAAATGACCGCCCTTTTACTAAAGCAAATTTATTTCTAAAAATTGAATCTAATTTCTAACCGTTTTTGTATCTGCCCCTTAGTGTTGTAAGCAATGTGAGGTTTGCCTGGAAAGAGTCGGTTGGTTGTCTTTTCCTTTTGCTCGAGCGATGAAACTAGAAATAACAAAAGCTGGCACCTCTTTCTGACAACCTAGAAGATATTTTTGAAAATCTTCCTCTGGCTGGGTGTTTTTTGCTGTGTGTATACTTAGTATAACCCAGATTTCTTTCAAACTGATTGTGTTGTTGCTATTTCGGTTTCCGGCCGTGTGAATGACTCAATGAGTTAGGGATTTCGTTCCCTGAACAATCTTACGTATTGAAAATTGCTTCCATTCTTTGTTCCAGGCTTTTCTGAAGCATCATCCCTTTTCAGTGTTTTTCTTTTTGCTTTACCCAATCTGAGCTTCAGGATCTTTTGCAAACATGCTGCTTTTGTGCGCCTTTGACTCTGAGTCTTGGATAGTCTATTTTCATCAGTGTCTGTGGAGTGATACTCTGGACTCCGCGGCTCTGCTACATGCGGCATTCATTTGCGAAGGCATCTCCTCTCTGTTCTTCAAGTATTGGCGTTCTCCCCTTTTCCTTAGATGTTTCCTGCATATAGATTTATATCAGTTACTGCCTTACAGCTTACGCAAAGGAAAAGAGATATGACGAAAAGATTGACATGAAAGCTTTAAACTCTAATGAATGCATAATCATGACACTCATAAGGACTTGACTCTTCGAAAAACGCAACATGATCATCTTTGGATACTCAGGCGTGCAATCATTAATTTGCCTTAAGGTGCGCGCTCGATTTTGGGTTTACAGATCATGCCGAAGAAACTTTGCGATGAGTGGTTTCTGCGATTCGTATCGTAGCAATTAATAGTCTCATTCGTCGCAGATCGCAAATCGCAAAATCGTAGTTTGTAGGATCGCAGATCGCAGATCACAATATCGCAATTTTCATTTGTTCGTTGTGTGCTGCTTTTGCGACGTTTGCGATATGCGACGTCGCATATCGGCCGTCGGCGATTCCTTTTTATTTTCTTTTAAGGCCGCTTTCAAAATATGCGATGCGATGAATTTCGCATCGCTTCTTTGTAGCTTATTTATGCGCATAGGAAAACTCTTCACTTTCTCTTTGCGATGCGATATAGCTTTTAGGGAGTTAAATACAAAAATTTGGATAAAAATATTTTTGGGATTTTTTGTTAAGGGTCCCCCTTTGCTTGATGTTATTGCTAATACTAAACAAAGAGGGGGGTTGTTGGTGACCACAACAATGGCGATTCACTGTGAAGAACCAGTTATCTCTGCTTTTCTATTGACATTTCCACTTCCGAAACAGAAAAGTTTTCATATGTCTAAATTTTGTTATGGACAGATAGAGTAGATTACCCCTCATCCTGTCAATGATACTTTGTTTCAATCCCTTCTTTTATTCCAATTGTCTGCTTCCTTTAGGCTTAGTTCTTGCATTCATACCAGACATTACTCGGTCCTTTTTCTTTAAAAGATAAAATAAGGTCTTCTCTGCGTGCTGGCTTTAAAATATGCTCATTTGTCGCAGGTAGAGCCTCTGCTACCCGCAAGCGTCCATAGCCTCGACAGGGTTACCATTTTATCCAGCAATGATCCTTTTTCCTGCTTGAGGTTATTTACAACATTTCAGAGAAAAATCCTTTTTGGCACTTTTTCCTTTTTTACTCTCTAAAGAACAATGTCTTGGTTTGGTGGCCAAATTATGACATAGTCATTCACTTGATTTACACTTTTGCTGAACAATCTGGCTCGTGATGAGACCCCTTGTCTTTTGATTACAACAATCTTGAGTCGTTGCCCTATTTTGATAGACAGTATTGGCAAAGTCAGCAAGTTATAATATCTGTGATCATGATAAGCCGACTCGTGATGAGACCTCTTATTCTTTGAGATATAGTTCTTTCTCGGATTGTTTCTCTGAATGCTGTGGTTTCCTTTGGCAGGGAGGAAGTCATTGTTTTTCCTTAAGAAAGCTCTGGACGACAATAATAGAGTTTTGAAAATAACAGCTTTGCAGAGAGTATTTATTTTATTATTGATGATACCTTTCATTGTGCCGGGATAAAACAATTTTTAACCAAAGGTTGATTTCATCAAAGTCTTTTGAAAGGTTGAAACTAATATCATTATTCAGGCTAAAGTTAACTCTATCTGTCAATAATAAAAATCAGATTTTTCGAAAAGTTTTGCTATTTGTACAAGTGAAATCAAAATCTGATAGAGAGTTAGTGTGCTCTTTCATGAATCTTATTCAATGATCATTTACAACCGGTTTTATTTATTAAAAAAAAACAAAATAAAAGAAACTAAAACTATCCTACAAAAACTAGAAGAGTGATCTTCTATGGAAAATACATTTTAAGAATCTGTCCATTCACAGGCAAAGAATCTCTTCTACCTGCCAAATCTTGCAACACAAACGTCGATGGGCCTATGACTTCTACAATCTGAAAAGGACCAAGCCATAGCTTCTGAAATTTCGTATGTTTTCCCTTTTCTTCATGAGCCTTATCCCATTTCAAAACTAAATCTCCCATCTGAAAGTTCTTTCTGGTTATGATGGCTGAGTCAAAAGAGGATTTTATTAGCGCTTGGTGGTGAGCATGGGTTTTCTTAGCTTGTTCTCGGTGTTCTTCTAGTTTGATAATTTCCATTTGTCTTAATTGTAAAGAGGAAGTAGATACTTCATCGATGTGTTGTACTAAAGACAAAGAGGGAATGACTAAGTGAGTTGGAAGAACCACTTCTTTCCCATAAACTAAATTAAAGGGAGAAGTGCCGATTGAAGCTTTCTTCGTGATTCTATCTGCCCATAAAGCATTTATCAGTGCTTTATGCCAATTCTTTTGGTTTTGGTCGACTGTTCTTTTGATAATCCTGATTAGGTTTTTGTTTGTTGATTCAGCCAACCCATTACCTTGCGGATAGTAATTGGCAGAATATTTCAATTTGAACCCTCTTTTTAATGCAAACTCAGTCATTGCATTTCCAGAAAAGTATGATGCATTATCAAACATTAAGGCCGTTGGCAGTCCAAACCTAGTGATGATAAACTGATCTATGAATTCAATAATGTTTTCAGAATTAACTTTCTTGAGAGGAACTGCTTCTACCCATTTAGTAAAATAATCTGTTGCCATGAGGATATACCTATGCTGCTTAGAAGAGTGAGGAACGATCTCACCTATTATGTCCAAGCTCCATTGGTTGAATGGTTGCTCGATGTTGACCGGCTGTAGTGGCATGGACGATTTCCTTTGTTTCCCCGCAGCAGTCTGGCAGATTT
Source organism: Pinus tabuliformis (assembly GCA_031772625.1). Taxonomy (NCBI): domain Eukaryota; kingdom Viridiplantae; phylum Streptophyta; class Pinopsida; order Pinales; family Pinaceae; genus Pinus; species Pinus tabuliformis. The sequence goes on from CM062809.1 coordinate 1,251,555,568, forward strand.
GGCATTTCCTCACGTAATTGTATGAGTCTTTGAACAGCGTGGGCCAATAATATCCTGCACGTAAGATCTTATGCGCAGTAGTCTCTCCAGCATTGTGTCCACCTGCTGGTCCATCGTGGAGTTCCTGCAAAACCTTTTCGGCTTCAGTTTTCTCAAGATACCTAAGAAGTACAAAATCGTAATTCCTTTTAAACAGAACATCATTTATGAGCTGGTATTGTTTAGCTTTCAATCTTAGAGCTCTTTTCTTGGTGTGATCCAAGTGCGATGGAGCATACCCGTTCTTAAGATAATAAATGGTGTCCGCATATAATGATTCTGCGTCGTTTAGGCTTACCTCATACGTGTGTACCTCTTCAGATGAGTTCTCAGGAATTTGCGATGCTCCAGCTAACATCTTGCAGAAACCTTGACCTCTTACGATGTTTGCTGGTTTGATCTCAAGATCGTATTCTTGTAGAGCGGTAATCCAATTTGCTCTCTTTTCGCCCACATCCTTCTGTACCAAAAGGTTTCTTACCGCTGGAAACGGTACTACGACTTTGGTATGGGCTTTAAGTAAGAAAGGTCTGAAATATTTGATCGCTTTGAAAACAGCATAAGCCTGTTTCTCCACGTCTGAGTAATTGAGTTCAGCACCTTGTAAGTTCGAGCTAAAGAATGCGATTGGAGCTTCCGCCTTTTCTTGATTTACTTGAGTCAAAATCGCGGCATAAGATTTCTCTGAGGAAAAAGTGTATAAGATGAAAGATTCTGAAAAATTTGGGGTAGCTAAAGATGGAGTGTTGATGATAGCTTGTTTGATCAAGTTGAATGCTTCGTGCTCATCTATGCCCCATTTAAAATTTGAATTCTTTTTTATCATATTTTGTAAAGGAGAATACGTGAAAAATCGGGGACAAACCTTTTTACAAAATTGATTTGTCCAAGGAAAGATTGCATGGCCTTTTTGTTATGGGGTATGGATATTTCGGAAATTTCTTTGATTCTGTCAGGTTCAATGTGAATACCAGATTTAGACACTATGAATCTGAGCAATTTCCCTTCACTTAATGCGAAAAAAGATTTCTTTGGGTTAAGTGAAATTCCATACCTTAAGCATCTTTGAAAGATCTGTTTCAAATCTTTGAGATGGTCGCTTCGCTTCTTGGAGTACACTGTTATATCATCCAGGTAAATCACTACCGATTTATTGACCAAACCTTTAAACGCGATGTCCATGGCTCTCTGAAAGGTAGCGCCGGCATTGATCAGACCAAATGGCATCTTCCGATATGCGTATGTGCCCCACTTGGTTCGGAATGTGGTTTTCAACTGATCATCGGGATGCACCAGCACTTGATTGTATCCTGAAAATCCATCCAGGAAAGACATTAATTCTGAGCCCGCTACTGCCTGTAGTATTTGCTCCATAGGTGGGAGGGGAAAATTATCCTTCTGACAGGCTTTGTTGAGATTCTGGAAATCAATACAGATTCTAATATCTCCGTTTTTCTTCCTAACAGGCACCATATTGGATACCCATTTGGAGTGTCTGACGGGGAAAATTATTCTGGCTCTCAACAATTTATTTAGCTCAGTCTTTATCTGATTTTCTAAGTTGGGGTGAATTTTTCTGAGCTTCTGCTGGACAGGTTTTTCATTGTCAATCATAGGGATAGTGTGTTGAATGATAGAAGTGTTGTATGTTTTCAGCTCATCGTAATTCCACGCAAAAACGTTTTTGAATTGTCTCAGAAGATGGATATATGCTGATTTTTCTTCAGGGGCCAGGCCGTGGCCTAGATTAACGTTTTGCGGCTTCTGATCGATTCCTAGTTTCACTAATTCATAGTTCAGAGTTGAACTGTAGAGTTTAGAATTGGCAGACCTTTTAAACCGACTTTTCAGATCATACAAATCTTCTAACTTAACCACCGATTTAGGTATAGCGTTATCAGTGCTATTTTGCTGAATTTGGTGATCATGATGGTCTTCGTCAATTATTTGATTTGAGTAGGATCCTTCAGAAGTGAGGAAATTTACAATGTCTGGATCATCATTGAATACTCTCCAGTTGGTGATGTTGTCAGGGATGGATGGTTTAAAGATTAATTCTATTGAAAACCTATCGGGACTAAAATCTTCGGAGGGAATCAGTCTAGAGGCTACGTTAGCTAACAGGTCTGCGCTCGCATTTTGGAGTCTTGGGATTGACGAAATATTAAATGCTATGAAATGTGAAGTCAGATCTTGTACTAAAGATTGATAGTGCTTTAAATGACTTGACAGGTAGTGTATGGTGTTACGTACCTATTTGACGACAATTTCGGAATCTCCAAAGACTTGAAGATACTTAACATTCAAGCCGATTGCTTTGTATAGGCCTTGCACCAAGGCTTCGTATTCCGCTGTATTGTTTGTGCAATCGAACTCAAGTCTGCATGTAAGCATGGTCTTGTTCCCATCTGGTTTAATCAGAATGCATCCTGCTCCTGCTCCCTCGTTAGATTTAGAGCCATCAAAATATAATTTCCAAAATAAAGATGTATTTACAGAACTATCTAAAAAATTAAAACACCTTGAATCATCAGTTTGGGAAAAGTTTTCAACTTGGGACACAATTGAATTTTCTAAGTAAGGTGAAGTGTGAGCATTGAAATTGCCGAGGAAAGAATCTACCGAGTAATTGCCTATGATACTGCTGTTGTATGCTATTGCTTCGTTCTCTCCTTCCAATTCTGTGACTATGTACTTTTGGTGCAATTCTCATTCAACCTTTATTTGATTAGGTTTGCCGTTGTAGGGTAACCACATGTGCGACCAGTCGGTTGAGAAATATCCGTGGAGTTTCTCGGACCAATCCCTGCTAAGAATTAAACCATAGAATTCAGGGATATCAGCTACTAGAATGTCGATAACCTGACATACTTTCGGGTTAGACGACAATCTTATGGTCACCTGGTTAAGTTCACCAATCACTTCGACTTGAGATCGATCAAGTTGAACTATGCGCACTGCAGATTTCTGAGGCTGAACATTCAATTTGGCACATATTGATCTGGGTAGAATATTCGTTGAAGCACCAGAATCAATCAGGCAATTGTGCACGTTTTTATTGAAAATTTCATAAGTGAGGAGAAAAGGAGGAGTATGGGATCTTGACCTTCCTCCAATCAAGGCAATGTCATTCGGATCAATCTTATTGATCATGTTGGTTGGAGGTCTTCCCATGTTGTGGGAAGCTACAGCTGTAGGTAAATATGTAGTAGGCACGGCATGTAATTCCTTCATCATTATTTTCTGTTGATGTTTCAATTTGCTCAATTCGTAAAGAGTGATATTAGCCCTAGTCTTCTTCATGTCATCGATCATGTTATACTCCATTTCATCCGACACTATCAGTGTTCTTGATGGAGGTTCTTGATCTGATTCGACCGGGCTAAATTGGGTCGCTCTAGCGGTTGTTTTCTTTGTTGCGACCTTATCTTTTGTTGCAGGGCTTGCGCCCTTCTGTTTAGGGGTAGTTTGGGGAGGATCAAGTTGATTTTTGCTTCGTGTGCTAACCGGAAATGCTTCTTGATCCTCTTCTTGTGGGAGGATGAAATCCCACATTCCTTGTAGTTCCACAACTTCTTCATCATCGGTTTGCCCTTCAATGGTATTCTCTTCTTCTTCAGATTCGACGTTTGAGACAGCATTGGGTGGTTTCACCTCCATGGGAAGGTTTCTTTTAAAAGATCTGTAGGGCTTTTTTGAAGAAGTTTCTGCCACTTGCTTTCTTATGTCAATCATCTCGTTAGACATGGCCTTCAACACCTTTTGTAATCCTTCCATATCGAAAGGATCTTTCGTTTGCTTCTTCTTGGTGTCTTCTTTGAAAGAGATCTTCTTAGATTTGCGTTCTTCTATTGCAGATCTCTTTTCTAGGGCGACTACGCATTTTTCTACTGCTAACACCTCAGTTAAGTTTTCAACTAAAGTCGTCTTGTTTGCCCCATCTACAAAGATAGCCAAGTTAGATGGTAAGGCCGTGATGTACCATTCACATCTTACTTCCTCGCTGGGTTGAGAAGCAGCGGGAATCTTGTTGAGGATCTTATTGAACCATAAATTGAAATCTTTAATGGGTTCTCTAGCCTCAGCTTTAAGATTAGATAGGTCATTGATCAATGTTGCTGTTGATCTGTCATCGCCAAACTTGGTGAGGAATTGACTCTGAAAAATGTCCCAACTTGTGATGGACCCGGAAGGTAACGAAAAGTACCATGACCCGGCTGTTCCTTGCATTGTGTAAGGAAAAAGTCGGACGACAGCATCTTCGTTGGTAACTCCGTTGAGATTAACAGAAAGCATGAAATTATTGATATGTTCTTCAGCTAGCATGCCTGTTTCTGGATTGAATTTAGGTAGCCACTTCTCAGGATGGGCCGGTATTGGGCTCAGGGGTGGAGGCATTAAAACCGCCCCAGGATTGTTCCATGGAGACTGGGCCATCGTTGAACCGCTAGTTAATGAGAGTGCAGAAGATGGTCCCTGATGCTGAGAAGATGAAGGTATTATGATCGTTGATGATTGAAGAGGAAGTGTGGAAGATGGATGAGTGATTTGGGATGAGGACGTGGGTGGTTGACTTCGCGATGAGGGTGTTGAAATGGACGAAGTGGATGAAAGAGTCTCACGGTCAGACTCTGGCGGAGCTTTCCTTGCTCTTTTCCTAGTAGGAAGAGGGAGTTCACTTGGTTGAATACCAAATTTTTCACTCTTCAATCTGGTCAGAGGGTGAGCAGGATTGTACTGCAAAGTCACGCTGCTGTTAGATTTATCAGACCTATGAGAAAAAATAGAGAATCCCTGGAGTTTACGAATCAAAGTTTGAACTTCAGGGGGTTCAATAATGAGTTGGTCTGATATATTGGAGTAGGTAGCAGCGGTGGATACTCGAGCGACTTGTAACTCTGGGTTTAACCATAGTGGAGAAGTCGGGGGAGTTGATGAGGGTGATTTACTCTCAGAATGGCATTTAGATTTTGACTTAGTTGCCATTCATAGTTCGTGCCCTCCTTCCAGCGCCAAATATGTTGAGGGCCCCGAAATCGGGTCAACAACAAGGGGGATACCCACCCGGTCGGGAACCTGGTTGGCGGCTCCTTGCCCGTTTGGTGTAGCGGGTCCGACTGGGGATGATGGGACCAGCTTCCCAATCTAAAAGATGTGTGTGTGTGTGTAGATTTTGAAGATACTAATCTAAAGGTAATTTTAAACTAATTTAATTCTAGACTCTAAACTGACTCTATGCTACTGTAATCTAACAAAGACAGCACATCTAATCTATACTAACCCGGGGTAAAATTCCTTCATTATGTGATCTAAAAAGATTACATACAACAACTGGTAATAAAGATCATTTAGCTATCATAAGAATATAAATCAATTAAGATGAACCATTCTGCATAAGAAGTTAGGCACAACAGTTGTGAACAGCATATCGCATAATCAGTTATTCATATGTCAAGCACAAACAAATGATTCCACCGTACAAAAGTGCCAAATGGTAATCCAAACATTCATACATTAACATATAAACAAATCAGTTGTATATCACTCTAAGAATATGAGCAGAAATTAATCAAGAGATAAAAGTACCATTTATGACCGATTTCACTCACAAACTTCAAGCAATAACGATTTATCTCTACTTACTTCTAACATCTACTAAGAGTACAGAAGTGCAACATCAGTAGCAGACATTAAAATGCAAACACAAATAAATCTCGATCCATCCATTCATCAAAAACCCCCTCCGAGGGTGCAAAAGTGCATGTTCTGAGGACAAGTTTTTTGACAAATTTCCGGACCCTTCTCCAAATGCCATGAGAAGGGTTAAATACTACTAACTAACTAATCTTAATTACACAAATTTAGGGAACGGCTTCAAATGACCGCCCTTTTACTAAAGCAAATTTATTTCTAAAAATTGAATCTAATTTCTAACCTTTTCTGTATCTGCTCCTTAGTGCTGTAAGCAATGTGAGGTTCGCCTGGAAAGAGTCGGCTGGTTGTCTTTTCCTTTTGCTCGGGCGATGAAAGTAGAAATAACAAAAGCTGGCACCTCTTTCTGACAACCTAGAAGATATTTTTGAAAATCTTCCTCTGGCTGGGTGTTTTTTGCTGTGTGTATACTTAGTATAACCCAGATTTCTTTCAAACTGATTGTGTTGTCGCTATTTCGGTTTCTGGCCGTGTGAATGACTCAATGAGTTAGGGATTTTGTTGCCTGAACAATCTTACGTATTGGAAATTTCTTCCATTCTTTGTTCCAGGCTTTTCTGAAGCATCATCCCTTTTCAGTGTTTTTCTTTTTGCTTTACCCAATCTGAGCTTCAGGATCTTTTGCAAACATGCTGCTTTTGTGTGCCTTTGACTCTGAGTCTTGGATAGTCTATTTTCATCAGTGTCTGTGGAGTGATACTCTGGACTCCGCGGCTCTGCTGCATGCGGAATTCATTTGCGAAGGCATCTCCTCTCTGTTCTTCAAGTATTGGCGTTCTCCCCTTTTCCTTAGATGTTTCCTGCATATAGATTTATATCAGTTACTGCCTTACAGCTTACACAAAGGAAAAGAGATATGACGAAAAGATTGACATGAAAGCTTTAAACTCTAATGAATGCATAATCATGACACTCATAAGGACTTGACCCTTCGAAAAACGCAACATGATCATCTTTGGATACTCAGGCGTGCAATCATTAATTTTCCTTAAGGTGCGCGCTCGATTTTGGGTTTACAGATCATGCCGAAGAAACTTTGCGATGAGTGGTTTCTGCGATTCGTATCGCAGTAATTAATAGTCTCATTCGTCGCAGATCGCAAATCGCAAAATCGCAGTTTGTAGGATTGCAGATCGCAGATTGCAATATCGCAATTTTCATTTTTTCGTTGTGTGCTGCTTTTGCGACGTTTGCGATATGCGACGTCGCATATCGGCCGTCAGCGATTCCTTTTTATTTTCTTTTAAGGGCGCTTTCAAAATATGCGATGCGATGAATTTCGCATCGCTTCTTTGCAGCTTATTTATGCGCATAGGAAAACTCTTCACTCTCTCTTTGCGATGCGATATAGCTTTTAGGGAGTTAAATACAAAAATTTGGATAAAAATATTTTTGGGATTTTTTGTTAAGGGTCCCCCTTTGCTTGATGTTATTGCTAATACTAAACAAAGAGGGGGGTTGTTGGTGACCACAACAGCTCCTTAAAAAATGAAACTAGCTCTGGTCGGAGCATAGTTCGCTTTCCTATGTCAAGCTCAAAAAATGAAATTGGGTCTGGTCGGAGCATAGTTCCTTTCCTATGTCAAGCTCCTTAAAAAATGAAACTGGGTCTGGTCGGAGCATAGTTCCTTTCCTATGTCAAGCTCCTTAAAAAATGAAACTAGGTCTGTCGGAGCATAGTTCCTTTCCTATGTCAAGCTCCTTAAAAAATGAAACTGGGTTTGGTTAGAGCATAGTTTGCTTTCCTATGTCAAGCTCCTTAAAAAAATGAAACTGGGTCTGGTCAGAGCATAGTTCCTTCCCTATGTCAAGCTCCTTAACAAATGAAACTAGGTGTCATGAGGATAGTTCTTTTAAGTGTGTCAACCTCGTTAAAATAACGAAACATGAGCTCGTGCAATTCGAGTGCGATCACAATATTGTCAACCTTCACTCCATTTTCAATGGACTAAAGCTTGGGGGGCATGTACCTCGAATTGAGACATCATGCTGGGGGGCATGTCCATTTTTCCTTGTTTTCAAGCATAGTTTGCATGTGTGTGCTTTTAAGCTTACATAACAATAAAATCCATTTCCAAGCATAGTTTGCATATGTGTTGTCATGTGTGCTTTTAAGCTTGTGTAAAAATAAAATATGTGATTAAATACATTTCGCATTGGGTCATTTGTTATGCAACTGATACATTAGATTACATTTGTGTTAGACATCTGCATAGCATATAAAAACATCATCACATGTAAAAGATCCATCCAAAATAGGCATATGTAAATATATATGTGTCGAAATGTTCGCACAACGTGCATCACATAGATAAAAAAATAATACATGTTCGTCTTAATACATCCGGAGATGACATGTCTCTCAAAAAATATGCATAAAAATAAACCTAGGTGTCTAATCCCTGTGGTGCCCATGATAGCACGTCACCGCATGCACTAGGCGTCTCAAGAGATGGTGGATGCGACTGGGCACTCCCACTGTATGTCTCTAGTATGCCATCGGGACATCCGCCAGCCAGGCATAATTCAGAATCCCCTGAGCAATTCCCTCCAGGTTCTGGATCAGTTCCCCTCCCTCGGCACCCTCTTCCTGAGGGTCAGCTGCAGGCTGGTTTCTCCGTGAAATAGGGGACATGCTGGCTGGTCTCTCTAGGCCAATATCTGCATACACATATAACTGTTGTTAGAACGAACATGTATTAACACAAAAAAAAAAATCATAACAAATAAAATCAAAAAGAGGTCATACCCAGCTCCTCATCCCACTCCTCTCCCTCTGGAAGTGGGAGATCCGGGTCACCTGTGAAGTCAATCCCGGCATACTGCCAATCCTCGACCACGATCAACTAGCGACAGAGCCACCCAAAGAACTCTGGCCTCCAGGACATCTGTTGGCCTCCTCCCCCTCTGGGAATCAATGCTGCTCAGCGAGCCATTCTTGGCTCCCGTGGTACTGGATCAGTTATTACGACCCCCTGGCCCTGAAAGATTGGTAATCGTTCCAGAATGAATGATACCAGGATAGAACCATACCCAAACTACTGCAGTTTGCCTTGCTTAGCTTTTGTAAGCTGTCTCTTCATGTTGGTAGTCACCGCTGTCGCCCAATCAAAGATAGTGGGATTCAGACACTCTGTGGCCAATATGAGTTGGTTCTTTGTTGCCTCGTGGGGTTCCTGCGCTCCCACAGCCCGTGTGATGGTAAATAACACCGCCTTGAGTGTTAGGTCCTGAATGGTGGCAATATCCACCTTTGCACTCCCGGACCCGAATTGTGCCCCTGGGCACACTCGTTCCATCACCTCGCCTATATTTTCGCCAAATGGTCTGCTCCTTGTCAGTATGGGCACCGGACCTCTGCGTGACAACCCCATGATGAAGTAGACGTCAGAAACATCCAGTTCCAACACTTGATCTCGTATACGGAACACTTGCTCGTGTTCATCCCAAAGGTTGATCAGGTACTGCAAGAGCTCAGGTTGAGCTCGTAAGTAAGAGGTCAGGAAGAATTTTTTTAGCTCGCAATTTCTAAGGGCTTCCATGCAACCTTCGTCTGCTATGGCCAATGCATCCACACTGTCATGCTCTCTTTCCTTCCATTGGATTGCCATTTTGATCGTTTCCCTCCGTCCACATAATCAAAAAATATAAATTAGATCTCTGGTAACCTAAGAAATGGAGTTAAAATGCATTTAAATGTTAAAATTTGAAAAAAGGATGCGCTCATCCATTGGCGCGACTGTTTTTAAAACAGTCGCGCCTGTTGTGAAGGTAAATCCCCTCTGCGGACAGAGGCAATCCCTACTAGCCCAAATGGGGTCTAGCAACAATCAAACAATGCTAACACACAGGTTCCTAATTGCAAATCAAAGACCGATGATGAGGGCCTACCTGGATTCCAATGCTAATACTTGTAGAAGAGTCGTTGCTCCCATTCCTTTGCTCCAGCTGGTCACAATCCCCACGATCCTCGTGAACGGACACCTGCACATGCAAAGAACGACACAAATACAAGCATAAAATCCAATAGATGCAACTATATATCAGTCAGAAAGGATATAACTCAACATCATCACAAATAATAACAAGAGTGGAACCATAATGATAGTCGTCTATTATTGATAAACAAAGAAGAATACAACCATAGTTCTGACGTCAAATCCTCCTTTGGCTGGGTGATCAGCAGCACATGCCTTGCAAAGCTTGTTGGGAATGGGGAACAAGCCTCTCTCTCCTTGGTCACTTGGATAAGAATCTCCTCACTTAAGATTTAGCCTCATGGGAATGAATAAGGCTCCGTGTAGCATGAACTTGGCAATTCTTAGACTTTGAGACTTAGAATTTGGAACTTGGAGACTAACTTGTCAAAGGCAAAAGGACAAGCTTTTATAGATAGAGGAGAAGGAGTTAGGGTCATCCACAAGATTCATGGGATTGGCTTTATCACTAAGAAGCTTCCATGAGAGGTGGAGAACTACTTCCCTTTTATGGAGATTCAAAGCCCAATTGAACTAACTCAAGATGGAATCAGTTCATGAATAGGTTAGGAAGAACCTTCGTAAGTTTGTTTGTTAAAAACTTTACCCAACTGGGCTAGCGCAAGTGCGACTCTGAGACAGAGCGCCAGCTGGCGCGCCCTCTTTGGAGGATTTCCCCCATTGGCGCGAGTGATACATAGTGGAACCGCACCAATGGAAAAAGGGCTATTTTTATGGGTATTTTGCAGAAGGTGTCTTCAGGGCATATGAAGTACATACTCAAGGGGATACAATGCAAGTGTTTTCAGGTTATGTCACTTCTCACAGGTCCCGGAATAAGTCCTCCAAGGTGCGGGAGAAGGGGTAACAGGGATGGTGACAAATCACTGTGTAACAGATGCCCCCTAAAGCATGAGGCCCGAGAGGGAGAGAGGGGTGAAATGCTTTACAAGAACATGGCCAACTAAAAACACTGCCGCTAGAGAACTTGCATGAAGAAGTCCAACTGATATCTCAAGTACATGACGTATGTGGTATGGGCGCAGCCATCCATAGCAGAGTACATAAAAATCCAGATCCAAGGTATGGGCGCAGCCATCCAGTAAGGATCGATAAGTAGACTCAGGCATGGTCGCAGCCATCTAGTGAATGAGTCATGTAATGATCATAATAATCCACAAAATCGCAACCTGGATCTCAACAGACAAAATCCAGGGTCTTGCGCTCCATCTCGACCCGAACAAAGTACAAGTTCAAGCATGCGAATATGAGAGTCGAAGTCGAACATGCAAGAACATCGTCTGATTACCAGTCAATGATGAAAACTGTTAACAGACGCGAGAGGTACCACCAATAATGACAATGGTCCTCAAGGTACTATAGGTACAATCTACGGCGTGCGAATCAGTGAGCTGGTGTCGAACACCCGTATAATCATTCGATCGGAGGCCAATGATGAAAACCTTGCGTCGAACACGAAGAACCTGCCATTGAGGCATGCAGGCTCCAAGGAACCTGAAGGGAGTCTCTAGGTCAACTTCTTGGATAATGAGCTGAAGTCGACAGGAAGCGACCTTGATCGAAGGTGGGCCATAATTTTTCCCACATCATCGACACAAGACAGAGAAGGATAAGATGTTTTGTGTGAGGTATCAGAGGGAGGTTGAGTATTCTGTAGAGGTCAACTTCTCTTGAACATATTGGCGGCATGACAGTGGACTTGGCAGTATTTGACATCAAATGATCAAGGGTCACAGTGACGGGGCAATGAGCAGATGAGAGGTCAAACAGGATAACCCAAACCCACGGAGGCAAGTGTAAAAACAAGATGAGATGTCCCCACCCAGACATGAATGCAGACAAGTGCCATGTTCAAGAGCAACATACTGCTGACATGACAATGATTGTGGTTCTATTTTCCCCACCATTTCGAGCGAGTACCCCAGTTATATTTATCAACAAGCTTGACGAGGATAACATATGCTTGTAAAGCGTCATTTCGATGGAATCCAATGTCATCAAGTTTTAACGAGCCTGACAGAGGAAAAACTTGGCGTCTTTTCATGTTTAGAGAGTTTGAAAAGACAGCAGAAAAGTAAACTCTAGGGGGGTCCTTTTTCGTAAAGTTGTGTTTCTCAAGCCCGAAAAAGTATAAAACAATGCTCGAAAGAACCGCCTGACCATTACGATCGAGGAGTACTTTTCATGAGTAGTGATTTCGACCTGAAAAAGTAAAAAAATGATCGAAACCATGTCGCTTCGTAACCGTTAACGAACCTGAAATGACAAGGGTCCGATGATCTTTTCATTTTTACAAGGTCGGAAAACGGTTTAAAGACGACTGCCTCTCATTTATGTTTAACGAGTCGAGAGGAAAAACTTGGCATCTTTTCATCTTTAAATAGTCAGAAAAGAGCTAAAAGTAGACCTCCATTTTTCTTTTCTTTAACGAGTCAAAAAGGGAAAAAATACTTGGCAATATTTTCATATTTTACGAGTCAGAAAAGAGCTTAAAGGTGACTCGTCCTAGAGGAACGAGTGGTATAAAGGGTAGTAACTGGTTCCGGCAATGGTGGAACTGCTCAAAACATATAATGGTCAAGAGGCTGGCTAATAAAACCACTCATTGCTGTGGTTCCTCAGGAAAGGAAAACAACCAAGTGAAAGCATATGATCGGCCAAAGAGATGGTGGCAATGGAATGAAAACAACCAAGGCTCATCTAGCAGAATTTAGCAGATAAAGACAGCAATCACGAGATGTAAAATGGGTATGGGTTCATTTTAACACAAGCTTGAACCATGGAGAACTCTTCTTGGATTCAGTTTCATGTTTACACAAGCTTGAAACAAAAAACTATGCTTGTTATAAGTTCGCATGCCCCCAGCATAATGACGCAAAATGAGGTACATGCCCCCCAAGCTTCATTACATTCAACAAAGTGGATGGAATGAAGGTTCACTTTCGAGATCTTGGAAAGATTCGACTGGTATTTTACGAGATCTTAATCAAAAGACTCGATCGGGAAAGGGAGTTGTTTCATTTTTTAATGAGGTTGACACAGTAAAAGAACTATCCTCATAACCCTTGTTTCATTTTTTTTAACGAGCTTGACACAAGATCAGGAACTATGCTCGACCAGATCCAGTTTCATTTTTTAAGGAGCTTGACATAGGAAAGCGAACTATGCTCCGACCAGACCTAGTTTCATTTTTTAAGGAGCTTGACATAGGAAAACGAACTATGCTCTGACCAAACCTAGTTTCATTTTTTAAGGAGCTTGACATAGGAAAGTGAACTATGCTCCGAACAAACCTAGTTTCATTTTTTAAGGAGCTTGACATAGGAAAGCGAACTATGCTCCGACCAGACCTAGTTTCATTTTTTAAGGAGCTTGACATAGGAAAGCGAACTATGCTCCGACCAAACCCAGTTTCATTTTTTAAGGAGCTTGACATCTGAAAGCGAACTATGCTCCGACCAGACCTAGTTTCATTTTTTAAGGAGCTTGACATAGGAAAGTGAACTATGCTTCGACCAGACCTAGTTTCATTTTTTAAGGAGCTTGACATAGGGAAGGAACTATGCTCTGACCAGACCCAGTTTCATTTTTTAAGGAGCTTGACATAGGAAGGTGAACTATGCTCCGAACGAACTTCATCATAATGAACAGGAAGTCGTTGCTTCCAAGGGTGTCACTCCCGGTGGAAGGACAACATCTTGGAAGTCAGGGCCCAATGCCCCCAGGACATCATGCACAACGACATCATTACTGGATACAGGCACGGGATAAGTAGCCATGTAGTTAACCTGTGGTGGGGCAGATACAACTGGTGGATAAAAACCAGGAGGGGATGGCAACTGCGCAGGAGGCACCGGGGGACTAAAGAACGATAATTGATCTATAGGGACAATTCTTCCGTCGTGTGGAAAACAAACCACACGGAAAAGTGAAGAGAGAAGGGCCCCCATGGCATAAACATAGTCACGGCCAAGGAGAAGACTAAAATCTGGAGCACCTTGGGTAACCAGTACCTCTATATAGACGGTTTTGCCTCCCAAAGTAACAGGAAACTTTGGGAGGATCCCTAACAGTTGAGTGGTTCCTCCGTCAAATGCCAATATATTTTGTGCGACTTGCACAAGCTGTGGGGAGCCCAAAGCTTGCCAAGTAGTGAAAGGCATGAGACTAATAGATGCACCCTCATCCAAGATAGTGCCAGGTACTACCTTATCATAGGCATGTACTGTAATCTGGAAAGGCACATGGGGTGGAAGGCAGAATGTAGTCAAATGACTCTAGTCGAAGGAAACGACTGAACTACTTGGTGGGGGAATCGTATGATTGCCCCCCTGCTCTACAGGAGCCGAAGGAGGACCCCCTTGATTAGCGAGGATAGGAGGGTCATTCTCGGGCTCAAGAGAATCTGACGAGACGAGAAGAACATGAGAAATAGAATCATGATGCTCCTCTGGAACAAAGTAATCAATAGGTGGTGAACCCAAGTCAACACTCTCTCCGACCAATGGTTGGTCTGGAGCAGGCTTGGCACAGCCAGGTTCAGAAGGAGGAGGATAGACAAGAGAAGACTCTGAGTCGATCTCTTTGTCCACAAGGAGGGGGTCAGAAGAGAGCCTCTAATAACCAACAAGAAGTTGGGGTGAAGAAGCTGTAAGACTTTCCAAAGCAGCGGAAGCTTTATCCATGAGCAGACAAAGGTGAAGGGGATGGTTGCCTTCACATAGTCTACAGGGGATTCGAATCTTCCCTTTCTTCTGAATGTTGTCAGTTGATACGGTGGCATCGCCATGAGCTTCAGAGGATGATGAGGGGCGGGCCAGATCATGAGACCATACTTCTAAGATCCTGGGAATGCCAAGACAATCACAAAGAAGGTGGTCATCCTTACACAATCTACAAGGAAATTTGACCTTCCACGGAGGAGCAGAAGGTGGCTCGACTTGAGTTGTACTTTTAACCTCTAGCTTAGGAGACTTCTTCTTCTTCGTCTTCTTCTTCTTCTTCTTAGCCACCTGGTTACTTGAATCCAGACTTTCACCAGGCGAAGTCGAAGATGAGGACACAGAAATAGGCGAAGAAGGGGAGAGGTCCACCTTAGAATCAACATGATGTTGTTCGAGTGGAGGAACTGATTGACCAGCAGTTGAGATGGTAGGGACCAGAGAGGTTGAGAACAACCAAACAAGCAACCCAACAGTTAACCCAGGAAGGGACAACGTTGCCATGTAAGGAGCACCAACATTTCCAAAAGGAGGGAAATGACCAGGATTCCCATAAGAGTGGATGCCTGGGTTGGTAAACTCTGGAAAAGTTGCCATCACAAACGAGAAAGAACCCTACTCAAACTAACGCAAACAAGATCTAACCGGGTAAATGTGAATCGTGGCTGAATAAATTTTAAGACGCAAGGACATAACTTGACCTTTTCATTTTTTAAGAGTCGAGAAAAGGACAAAAAGATGACTCTAGTCGCCTTCGAATGTTTAGTGAGCCTGAAGTGACAAGTGCTCAGATGGACCTTTTCTTTTAGGGAGTCTGAAAAGGAACAAAAGTGACTACTCTGGAGAAACTAGGCAAAAGGTTTACCAGACAACCCGCAAAACTGCATATACACCTTGGCAATCATATGAAAACCAAGGACTTTCCATACGGCGGTCAATCTTCCCAAATGTTGTGTTTGGTGCATTACGGCTTGTAAGGCGGCAGACACGGCTTCCTATGGATAAAGGATGATAACCTAGTGGGGTCTCCCCATATACTCGATGGTACGTGGGAGCTCAAATCCGTACTAGACCACTATTGTGTCACGGAAGGAGGAATCACCCAACCTTGAGTGAAACAAAGGTGACTAGGTTTAACGACGCCAGAACACGTCTCTAATCTAGACCTCTAAAAAGTGTGTGTTATGTTCCAATGCGTTGTTAGATTTATTCAGTTCATTTTAAAGTTGATCTTGGATTATGTTTCAGTTTTCAGGCCTTACTGTATGTAATGTCTCAAAATTCCCTAAATGCAAACTATATGCCAAAATATGTCATTTCATTTGATGAATGCTAGTTACGAGAGGGTTTGAGAGCTTTCACACAAACGAAATGATCACAAAACAACAAAGATCTTCCCTAATGCAGCTAATGGAAATTAACAAACTTTTCTTTAAGATCACTAATCACTAATCAAAATGAAAAGTTCTAATTCTCATTAACTAATACAAAGCAAAAGAGATTTTTTCTTTTGTTGATGGCAAAACGCACTAAACAACTTTGAGAAATGATAACAAACAAATTCTACTCAATACAAGCACATTTAGATCCCTAAATCACAAAGCAAACCTCCAAAGAACGAGAAAAGTCCCAAAGACACCAATGAGCCGTGTAATCTAGGCTCAAAGGGAAACAAAGCAAAATTCAAGTGGAAACAAAGCAAGTCACCCAAATAACGCAATAAAATGATTAACAACCACTAAACGAGTGCAAGGGAGCAATCAGAAAGTTGACTGGACTAATAGAAGACCAAAACTCCTAAGGAAGGCTCGACACAGAAAGCTACTAGATGCCCTAGGGCTAGAAATGTGAAATCGATAGAAAATGGCAAACATCCAAAGGGTAAAGGTAATCTATGCACAATTCACTTGAAAAGTATGCAAATGTAATCTATGCATATTCTGAAAATGAGAATTCTAATTATGCAAGTGTGATCTATGCAAGAGAATTCTCAAACACAAGATGATTCTAATGTAATCCAAGAACCAATCAAGTGCAAATCAAGAAAATTGGGTGAGAGTTCCAAAGATCAAAAAATAAACCTCCAAGTAATGACCAAAGGAAATCAAATTAAGAATTTCTCAAAAAAGATACTCAAAACCAGTCAAACAAGACTCCAACACACTCAAGTAGTCGAAAAAAGGTACCCAGAACAAAAACCAAGCTCAGGAGGCTCAGAAACAAGCAAACTTCAAAAGTTCCCAGGCTTGGCGCAACTGTCAGGCTGAAAATAGCGCCTTTCAGGGATTGGCGCATGTTGTGCAACCTGCGCCAATTGGCGCGATTGCAACGTGATAAAAGAGCGCCAGCCGAGTTTGCTATGGAAAAATAAAAAACAAACGAGCCAAAGCTAAGTCAACAGTACCCAGGTACACCAAGGGGCAAGAAGCAACACAGGAACTCAACCCAGAAAGCTAATCAAGCAAGAGAAACCAAGAAACAACCAAGAAACAAGGCAAGTTCCAAGCCGTTCAGCTCGTAAACCAAACTGGAGATGGACTGAAGTGGCGTTGATCTACTTTGCTAATGCGGAGCAATAGCGTTTCGAAGGCTATCTGGCCATACTTCAGGCTCCGTCTAAAGTTTACAAATCAAACAACAAGTCAAAACGAAGAACAAGACAAAAAGCCAACTCCCCAGCGGAGTCGCCAAATTGTTGTGAAGGTAAATCCCCTCTGCAGACAGAGGCGATCCCTACTAGCCCAAATGGGGTCTAGCAACAATCAAACTATGCTAACATGCAGGTTCCTAATTGCAAATCAAAGACCGATGATGAGGGCCTACCTGGATTCCAACGCTAATACTTGTAGAAGAGTCATTGCTCCTGTTCCTTTGCTCCGGCCGGTCACAATCCCCACGATCCTCGTGAACGGACACCTGCACATGCAGAGAACAACACAAATACAAGCATAAAATCCAATAGATGCAAATATATATCAGTCAGAAAGGATATAACTCAACATCATCACAAATAATAACAAGAGTGGAACCATAATAATAGTCGTCTATTATTGATAAACAAAGAAGAATACAACCATAGTTCTGACGTCAAATCCTCCTTTGGCTAGGTGATCAGCAGCACATGCCTTGCAAAGCTTGTTGGGAATGGGGAACAAGCCTCTCTCTGCTTGGTCACTTGGATAAGAATCTCCTCACTTAAGATTTAGCCTCATGGGAATGAATAAGGCTCCTTGTAGCATGAACTTGGCAATTCTTAGACTTTGAGACTTAGAATTTGGAACTTGGAGACTAACTTGTCAAAGGCAAAAGGACAAGCTTTTATAGATAGAGGAGAAGGAGTTAGGGTCATCCACAAGATTCATGGGATTGGCTTTATCACTAAGAAGCTTCCATGAGAGGTGGAAAACTACTTCCCTTCTATGGAGATTCGAAGCCCAACTGAACTAACTCAAGATGGAATCAGTTCATGAATAGGTTAGGAAGAACCTTCGTAAGTTTGTTTGTTAAAAACTTTACCCAATTGGGTTGGCGCGAGTGCGACTCTGAGATAGAGTGCCAGCTGGCGCGCCCTCTTTGGAGGATTTCCCCCGTTGGCGCGAGTGATAGACAGTGGAACCGCGCCAATGGAAAAAGGGCTATTTTTATGGGTATTTTGCAGAAGGTGTCTTTAGGGAATATGAAGTACATACTCAAGGGGATACAATGCAAGTGTTTTCAGGTTATGTCACTTCTCACAGGTCCCGGAATAAGTCCTCCAAGGTGCGGGAGAAGGGGTAACAGGGACGGTGACAAATTACTATGTAACAGTGCCCATTGGCGTGGGCCTTTGGGATAAAAAGGCCCATTGGTGTGGGTCCGTGCCTGATACCTGCACCAATGGGCGCAACCCTAATTTTTCAAATTTCCTCCATAGAGGTCGATGGAGCAAGAAAAGACGACTAAAAAATGGACTAAAATGAAGCGTGAGAATGTGCCTCTTACCTGGAACTGGCGGCGCTTCGATTGGTCGCACGGATTTTTCACAATCGTCACCCGAAGATCGCACACCAAAGCACTACTATCGCTCTTCAAAATGGTAAAAGTAAAAAGTAAATTTGATTTTTACCATTTTGACATATTTATGGCTTTTTTAACTCAAAATAGGTTTTTAAAAGTCATTTTTTAAGAATATTTTAATATATTTTTTTGTCGAAAATGGATTTTACGCTTGTTTTTGTGCAGCGACAGGTCTTTATGTGACTTAGATGGTGAAACGAGTTGTATTTTACACTTTTTTGAACTTGGTAAATATACGAAAAGTCATTATGGAGTCATCTTTCTGCTCTTTTCTGACTCTCTAAACATGAAAAGAATGCCGAGTTATTCCTCTCGACTCGCTAAATGTAAATGAGAGGCGGTCATCTTTAAACTCTTTTCCGACCGTATAAAGATGAAAAGATCGTCAGGCCCTTGTCGTTTTAGGCTCATTAACGGTTACGAAATGACGTGCTTCTGACCACTTTTCTACTTTTTTAGATCGAAGTCACTAATCTGAAAAGTACTCCTCGATTGTAATGGTCGGGCGGTTCTTTCGAGCATTGTTTTATACTTTTTCAAGCTCAAGAGACATAACTTTACGAAAAAGGACACCCCTGGAGTTTACTTTTCTGCTGTCTTTTCAAAATCTCTAAACATGAAAAGACGCCGAGTTCTTCCTCTGTCAGGCTCGTTAAAACTTGATGACATTGGATTCCGTCGAAATGACGCTTTACAAGCATATGCTATCCCCGTCAAGCTTGTTGATAAAAATAACTGGGGTACTTGCCAAAAATGGTGGGGAAAATAGAACCACAATCATTGTCGTGTCGGCAATATGTCACTCTTGAACATGGCACTTGTCTGCATTCATGTCTGGGTGGGGACATCTGATCTCGTTTTCACTTGCCTCCGTGGGTTTGGGTGATCTCGTTTGACCTCTCATCTGCTCGTTTCCTTGTCACCATGACCTCTGATCATTTGATGTCAAATACTGCCAAGTCCACTGTCGTGCCACCAATATGTTCAAGAGGAGTTTACCTCTACGAAATAACAACCTCCCTCTGATAACTCACATAATCCTGATTCACAACAACCTTATCTTCCTCTGTCTCGTGTCTATGATGTGGGAAACACTATGGCCCACCTTCAATCAAGGTCACTTCCTGTCGACTTCAGCTCATTATCCAGGAAGTTGATCTAGAGACCCCCTTCTGGTGCCTTGGAGCCTACATGCCTCAATGGCAGGTTCTTCGCGTTCGACACGAGGTTTTCATCATTGGCCTCCGATCGAATGATTCTACGGGTGTTCGACGCCGGCTCACTGATTTGCATACCATAGATTGTACCTATAGCACCTTGAGGGTCATTGTCATTATTGGTGGTAACTCTCGCGTCTGTTAACAAATTTCACCATTGGCTGGTAATCAGACGATGTTCCTGCATGTTCGACTTCAACTCCTATATTCGCATGCTTGAACTTGTACTTTGTTTGGATCGAGATGGAGCGCAAGACCCTGGATTTTGTTTGTTGGGATCCAGGTTGCGATTTTTTGGATTATTATTATTACATGACTCATTCACTGGATGGCTGCAACCATGCCTGAGTCTATTTATCGATCCTCACTGGATGGCTGCGCCCATACCTTGGATCTAGATTATTGTGTACTCTGCTATGGATGGCTATGCCCATACCAAATATATCATGTATTTGAGATATCAGTTGTACTTCTCCACGCAGGTTTTCCGGTGGCAGTGTTTTCGGTTGGACATGTTCTCGTAAAGCATTTCACCCCTCTCTCTCTCTCCGGCCTCATGCTTTAGGGGCATCTGTTACACAACAATTTGTCACCATCCTTGCTACCCCTCTCCCGTATCTTGGAGGACTCATTCCAGGACCTATGAGAACTGACATGGCCTACAAACACTTGCTTTACATTCCTTTGAACATAAGCTTTGTTTGCCCTAAAGACATCTCCTGCTGAAAAACCCTAAAAATAGCCCTTTTTCCATTGGCGTGGTTCCATAGTGCACCCCTCGCGCCAATGGGGAAATCCTCCAAAGAGGGTGCACCAGTTGGCGCTTTGTCTCAGAGTCGCACCCACGCCAACCATAATCAGTGGTGTTTTTAACAAACCAACGGCGTAAGTTTCATCCTAACAAATTCCTGGACTGAATCTATGTTGAGTTGGGTGGTTTGGCTACGGATTTCCATAGAGAGGAAAGTGGTTTGCCACCTCTCATGGAAGCTTCCTTGATTATATGGCCAATCCCCTGATTATTGTGGATGATCCCAACTCCCCTTCCTCCATCTATAAAAGCTTGTCCATTTTCCTTGGCAAGCTAGTTCTAGAGTTTTTGGAGTTGGATAGTTTTTAGTTTCTAGAGATTCAGAATTCCCAATTCCCAAGAGCTTCATGCTGCAAGAGCCTTCTTGATTCCCTTAAGGCCAAATCCAAGCAAGGAGATTATTGTCCAAGATCCAAAGAGAGAGAGGCTTGTCCTTATTCCCGACAGGCTTTGCGAGACATGTGCTGCTGACCCACCAAAGGAGAATCCAGAACTTTGGTTGTATTCTTCTTTGATTGATTATTAATGAACGACTATTGGTTATGGTTCCACTCTTGTTATTATTTGTGATGATGATGAGTTATGTCCTTTCTGACTGACATATAGTTGCATACGCTGGGTTTTATGCTTGTGTTTGTGTCGTTCTTTGCATGTGCAGGTGTCTATTCACGGAGATCGTGAGGATTGTGATCTGCCGGAGCAAAGGAACAGGAGCACTACCTCTTCTACAAGCACTAGCGTTGGAATCCAGGTAGGCCTTTATCACTGGTCTACTAATTTGCAATTAGGAACTTACGTTGTAGCGTTGTTTGATTATTGCTAGACCTGGTCTGGGCTAGTAGGGATCACCTCTGTCTGCAGAGGGGATTTACGTCCTCAACAGGAATGTATAAATAGAGTGAGGCTCTACAACTATGTGCGCAAAGGCCTA
This sequence comes from Pinus tabuliformis, assembly GCA_031772625.1. Lineage (NCBI taxonomy): Eukaryota > Viridiplantae > Streptophyta > Pinopsida > Pinales > Pinaceae > Pinus > Pinus tabuliformis. The sequence goes on from CM062809.1 coordinate 1,251,577,053, forward strand.
GTAGAGTACATAGCTGTGTGCGTGGACCCCTACAGCTGAGTGTGCAAGGTGGATCTGGATGTATTGGTGAAGAAAGTAAATAAAGATAAGTTGATTATGAAATTCTATGTTAAATCTGAATTATTGCAGATCTAGCTAATTTATGGTTAATATAATTGTTTGATCTATGCGCGAATACTTATGTTATAAGTCTATGTGAATCTGTATCTTTTCTGGTTGTGTGAACTGGTTATTTCTGTTAAATATTTGCTTAAAGACCATAAAAAGTAGATCTAATCTATAAACAGTGCATTAATAAGTATTAAGGATTTTCCCAGGTCTGGATCTATGCGGAGTAGAGTGGTGCAAGGCCACAGAACGGTGCGCGAACCCTCGAGACCACATCAAGACATCCCAAGGTTGCAGAAACCTGGTTCCAACACCCTCCTGTGCTACCTCGGGTGAGACCTCAGTCTGCACTCCATGGACTGTTTCTGAAAGGTCCAGTAGCTGCGGGATTTGTTTGGCTAAATAACTCTTCCGAACTTGGGTCAGGCCCATATAAGCCAACAAATGGTTCCATTGTCGAGACCCGGGTCTGCCTAAGGGGTGTCTGATGTTGGAATACTAGAGTCCTACAAGGAAAGAGCTTGAAGATTGATTGGATCGAGAGCAGTACGAGTTTATAGAACACCAATGTGCAAGCCAAAGTGTTACACAGTAATTTGTCACTATCTTCATCTCAGTCTTCCTACTGTGTCATGTGTCCAAAGTCATACATGCTAATATTAGAAAAATTCTCTCTGATGTTGCCAAATGGCACACTTTTCCAAAGGTTTTTGCCTCATCGTGTCTATTGTCCAAATAAATGCGCTGAAGGGTGCTCCAAAACAGCCCAGAAGCGCTGCCATCGCGGAAGTACACCTGATTCTCGTGATGGTCCGATTTTATGTGCCAGCGCGACTGTCACTTGTAATCTTCAGTGATGACCTGACTAGCTATGTAATTCAATAGCAATATCAGCGCGGAGCGACAGTTATGTGCCCACGATGATCCAGATTGGGCGAATTTGTTCCAACAGTCGGCCTTCCAGATGACTCCAGACCTGGTTGTTGGCCTAGTTTATGTTGCCATCCTTTCTCTGGTGTGGCTATTCCATCATTTGTGCTACCTTCCTTGGAGATAAGCTCATCCTCCCACCTTTCATGGAGACTCCTTCTCCTATTTAAACTCCCACCATTGCTATGTGCTGCTAGTTTTTGATTTCTTAGTCTTTGGAATGGTTATTGATAGTGCTATTAGTATTTGTGAGTTTGCTAGATAGCTGGTGTGAGTGTGACAAGTGTGTGATTGTTGATAGCTTGAGGAAGTTTGTGAAGTGCCCTTAATCTTGTGTAAAACTTGTGAGTGAGAGAGATTTGTATGTTGGGAGATCCATCTTCAAAGAGTGAATGCTTGAGGAACACGCTGGCTGGATCCCTTCTGAGAAGGCTTGTGACGTCAAGACTTTGGTTGTAAGCTTACTCTTATTTCATTATTAATGCAATCAATGATGTTTTCCTATGTCTTGTATGTAATGTACTTGATATCTCATGACTTCTTGAATTTGTGAGTAAATAGATCATTGTTGTTCCGGTTACGTGCTTTGTTGTATTTCCTTTGCATTGTTTCAGATTGATTACTCATTAGGAGAAGGAAGCGGAAGCTGTAGCAGTGCAACAGAACTCCATCGACCACCGGTTGAGGTAGGCCCTCCAACTGTGACTGTTTAAGGAAAGCTATTGTTGATCTATCCTTGTTTGTGACTAGACCCACTCTAGGGCTAGAGGGGTTGCCTCTGTCCGCAAAGGGAACACTTTCCTGCATCACAAATTGGTGACTCCACTGGGGAGCTTTGGCCTTTTTTCTTTTCTTGTTTACTCTTGTCTTGTTTTTTGTTTTGATCTCTTTTGAAGATTTGGGGATTAGTTACCAGTCTTCTGAGTTTCCTGGTCTGATCTGGGAAATGTCCTTATTTGATTAAAGATTGATTGTCTTTGATTTGGGAGTTTTTGGTTCACCTGTTACTGTTTTGAACATCATCGCGGCTTTAATTTAACAGTTGCACTGTCATTGCGTCGCCCCTTTTGTAGTATCCTGTTCATCACGTAATTACACTTAACAGTCGCGACAGTTCTCTAAATCATACCATCGTGGAAAAGTCGTGTACTTCTGCGCTGACATCGCTTTGTTGTTGCGGTGTGCTCGTTATCAGCGCTTATTGCTTGTGTATCACCCGCGCTGATTGTTGTAGAATTGATTTTTTCAATTCTGCCTCCTGAATCCATCAGTCTTGCTAGTCCCTTGCTGTTCTCACTTGTTTGATAACTTGTTTTTCACTGTTTAGAGGTTGAGGCACTCCCTTGTGAGCTTTGTTGAATGAATCTTGTTTTTATTGCTTTGTGACCTAGTTTCATTGTTTCAAGTCTTTTGGATCAATTTTGCTTGGTTGCTTGGTTGCTCAAAGATTCATTTGCAGCTTTATGTTGGTTTGATTGATCCTTCCCCTTTTCTTACTTTTGGTTGATTATTTAGTGATTGTTATTGGACCAATCTTGGCATTGATTCGATTTCTCTTCACTACCCGGACATAGATTACAATTGTTTGGATCAATCATTTTTCCACATTTGTTTATTGCTTATTGGTTTCTTTTAGATTTAAGAGACATCAAAATCAAAAGGATTGCATTTCATTTAGCATGCGAAAGTGAAAGTGAATTTGCATTTCAAGTTGCATATTGAAAAGTGAATGATTAAATCTCTCATTAGTAGTATCCGTGCACTTTAGGAATTGATGTCTTTTTGCATTGAGTGACTGCTTTGTTGTCTTGGTTTTCTTGGTTTGGGAATGATCTCTCTACCCTCCCATAGGTAGGTGTTCGTCGAAAAAAAGAGGATATTTCTTTCATTCTAGCTGCATCCTAGGATTTGTTATATACATACGGTAAGGCCTGAAAACTGAAACATAATCCAAGATCAACTCTAAAATGAACTGAATAAATCTAACAACACATTGGAACATAACATACACATTTAGAGGTCTAGGCTAGAGACGTGCTCTGGCGTCATTAAACCTAGTCACTTTTGTTTCCACTCAAGGTTGGGTGATTCCTCCTTCTGTGACTCAATAGTGGTCTAGCACGGAATTGTGCTCCCATGTACCATCGAGTATATGCTAGGAGACCCCACTAGGATATCATCCTTTATCCATAGGAAGCCATGTCTGCCGCCTTACAAGCCATAACGCACCGAACATAGCATTCAGGAAGATTGACTTCCGTACGGAAAGTCCTTGGTTTTCATATGACTGCCAAGGTGTATATGTAGTTTTACGGATTTGTCTGGTAAACCTTTTGCCTAGTTCTCCAGAGTAGTCATTTTCATTCCTTTTCAGACTCCCTAAAAGAAAAGGTCCATCTGAGCACTTGTCACTTCAGGCTCATTAAATATTTGAAGGCAACTAGAGTCATCTTTTGTCCTTTTCTCGACTCTTTAAAGATGAAAAGGTCAAGTTTTGTTCCTGTGTCTTAAAATTTATTCGGCCACGATTCATATTTACCCTGTTAGATCTTGTTTGCATTAGCTTGAGTAGGGTTATTTCTCATTCTTGATGGCAAAATTCCCTGAGTTTACCGGCCAAGGTTTTCCCTAGATGGGAACCCTAGTCTGTTTCCTTCTTTTGGAAATGTCGATGCTCCGTATATGGCAACTTTGTCTTTGCCTGGGTTAACTATCGGTTTGCCCATATGGTTGTTTTCAACCTCAGTGGTCCCGAGCATCATGACTTCTATTCCACCGTCTCCTTCGTCTGAACCTCGACATGTTGATTCCAAGGTTGAGCCTACGCCTTCTTCTCCTGTTTCTTCCTCCTCCTCTCCTCCTTCGCTTGGTGAAAGCTTCATATCTAGTAACCAGGCGACTAAGAAGAATAAGAAGATGAAGAAGAAGAAGAAGTTCGATAAATGTGAGGCCACCTGTGCAGCTACTGCTCTGAGTACATCTCAGGTCGGAATACCTTCTGCTCCTTCGCGAAAGGTTAAGTTTCCTTGTAAATTGTGCAAGGGTGACCATCTTCTTCATGATTGTCCTGGCATTCCTAGGATCCTAGAAGTATGGTCTCACGATTTGGCCCATCCCTCATCATCCTGTGAAGCTCATGGCAATGTTACCCTATCAACTGGCAATGGTAAGAAGAAAGGGAAGATTTGATTCCCCTGTAGGCTATGTGAAGGCAACCATCCCCTTCACCTTTGTCCACTCATGGATAAAGCTTCCGCCATTTTAGAAAGTCTTACAGCTTCTTCACCCCAACTTCCTATTGGTTATCAAAGGCTCTCTTCAAACCCTCTCCCGATTGACAAAGAGAATGACTCAGATTCTCCTCTTGCATGTCCTCCTCCTTCCAAGCCTGGCTGTGCTAAGCCTATTCCAGACCAACCATTGGTCGGAGAGAGTGTCGACTTGGGTTCACCACATGTTGATCACTCTATTTCGGAAGAGCGTCATGCTCATGTTCTTCTTGTCTCGTTAGATTCTCCCGAGTCTGAGAACGACTCCCCTATCCCTGCTGATTCGGAGAGTCCTTCTTCGGTTCCTGTAGAGTAGGGGGGAAATCATACGATTCCCCCACCAAGTAGTTCGGTCGTTTCCTTCAATTGGAGTCACTTGACTACTTTCCGCCTTCCATCCCATGTGCCTTTCCATATTACAGTACATGCCTATGATAAGGTAGTACCTAGCACTATCTTGGATGAGGGTGCGTCTGTCAGTCTTATGCCTTCCACTACTTGGCAAGCTTTGGGTTCCCCACAGCTTGTGCCGGTCACACAGAATCTGTTGGCATTTGACAGGGGAACCAATCAACCGTTAGGGATCCTCCCAAAATTTCTTGTTACTTTGGGGGAAAAAACCATCTATATAGACGTTATGGTTGTCCAAGGTGCGAATTTCAGTCTTCTCCTTGGCTGTGACTATGTTTATGCCATGGGGGCCCTCGTCTCTTCACTTTTCCGTGTGGCTTGTTTTCCACACGAGGGAAGAATGGTGACCGTAGATCAATTATCATTCTTTAGTCCCCCAGTGCCTCCTGTGCAGCCATCGTCCCCTATCAGTTCTTGATCTCAAGCAGTACCTTCTTTGCCACAGGTCAATTATGTGGCTACCTGTTCCGTCTCCGCCTCTGCTGATGATCATGCAGATGGTCTTGTACATCATGTACTAGGGGAATTGGAACCCAATCTGTCATTGGTGCATCATGACATGTATTCCTCCCAGAGTGCACTTCTTCCATCTCATGAAGACCTCTTGGGAGCCATGTTCTCGTATGGCCCATGAACAAGAGTCCCGAGGATAGTTCTGATCTTGTGTCAACCTCGTTAAAAAATGAAACAAGGTGTATGAGGATAGTTTGTTCCTACCTCAACCTCATTAAAAAATGAAACAAGGAGTCTCGAGCACAGTTCCTTCTCTTATGTCAAGCTCGTTACAAAATGAAACAAGGAGTCTCGAGCACAATTCCTTCTCTTGTGTCAAGCTCATTACAAAATGAAACAAGGGTTATGAGGATAGTTCTTTTACTATGTCAACCTCATTAAAAAATGAAACAACTCCTCCTTTTCCAAATCAAGTCTTTGATTAAGATCTCGTAAAATCCAAGTCGAGTCTTTCTAAGATCTCGAATGTGAACCTTCATTCCATCCACCTCATTGAATGCAATGAAGCTTGGGGGGCATGTACCACGATTTGTGTCATTATGCTGAGGGCATGCAAAATTATAACAAGCATAGTTTTTCATTTCAAGCTTGTGTAAACATGAAACCGAATCCAAGTAGAGTTCTCCATGGTTCAAGCTTGTGTAACAATGAACCCATAGCCAATTTACATCTAGTGATTACTGTTTTTATCTGCTAATTTCTGCTAGATGAGCCTTGGTTGTTTCATTCCATCACCACCATCTCTTTGGTTGATCATATGCTTTCACTTGATTGTTTATCCTTTCCTGAGGAACCACAGCGATGAGTGGTTTTATTAGCCAGCCTCTTGACCATTACATGTTTTGAGCAGTTCCACCATTGCTAGAACCGGTTGCTACCCTTTATACCACTCGTTCCTCTAGGACAAGTTACCTTTAAGCTCTTTTCTGACTCGTAAAAGATGAAAAGATTGCCGAGTTGTTCCTCTTGACTCGTTAAAAGTAGTAAGAGGCGGTCGCCTTTAAGCTCTCTTCCGACCGTTTAAACACAAAAATATTGAGGAATTTAGACTTCTGTGATCCATAATATTGTAAGAAAATCTTCGGCAAAATCACATAACGAATCTTTTGTCGACGCGTTTCGAACCAACCAGTGTGGTTCATCGTCAGGACGATGAACCACACTGGTTGGTTCGAAACACGTCGACAAAAGATTCGTTATGTGATTTTGCCGAAGATTTTCTTACACAAAAATATTGTCGGGCCTTTGTTGTTTCAAGCTCGTTATCGGTTACAAAATGACGTGCTTCTGACCGCTTTTTTACTTTTTCGGGTCGAAGCCACTAGTTACAAAAATTACTCCTTGATCGTAATGATCGGGCAGTTCTTTCAAGTATCGTTTTATACTTTTTTGGGCTTGAGAGACACAAATCTACGAAAAAGGACCCCCCTGGAGTTTTCTTTTCCGTGTCTTTTTCAAACTCTCTAAATATGAAAAAGACTCCGAGTTTTACCTATGTCAGACTCATTAAACCCTGACGACATTGGACTCATCACCATGACAAGACTCGAGCTTCTCCTTCCTAGGGCTTGTTAAACTATTACTAGGTTGGACTCAACAACAGGTTTATCATTGATTGTCTATGGCAGCTAGTCACTCTTGAACATCGACACTTTTACTTCTTGTCGGGTTGGGACATCCATACATCATCATTTGGCCTTCCCCGGGTTTGGGTTATCATTATAGCCTAATTCCATTCGATTCATGCCGTCTCCTTCGAGCCTCTGATCACTTGGTGCCTGAATGTTGCCACCCTCTGGAGTCATGTCGCCGACATGTTCAAGAGTATAATCCTTCTGTAGTTTACACCCTCGCCTTCTCCTCTGATACTCTGTTTCTCCATCTGCCTCTTGTTCCTTATCTCGTGTCGTTGATGGGGGAAACATTATGACCCTCCTGCAACAGGTCGTCTCCTGTCAACATCAGTTCATTATCCAGGAGATTGATCTAGAGATCCCCTTTGGTACCTGTTGTGGCCAGCAACAACCCCCCTTCTTATTTAGTGTTATTCCTAATACTAAATAAGTGGGGACCCTTAGTTAGAAATTTAAAAAATCAAAGTAGTGCTTAAGTTCCTTTCCTAATAAAACTTACCATCATAAGCTTAGGAAATCCCTTTGGAAAATCTAAAAAAGTCTAAGTTTTATGATAAGGTAAGACAAAAAATCTTTCCTTAGGAAATATTGCATCGCAAAAGAATAAAAGAATACCTCCTTACAAGCCGAATTCTATCATTGTGAGATCGCAATACGCGATAAGAAAATATCGCATCGCATACATCAAGTACAACTTACGTTGAAACACCTTTAATTGCCGATATGCGATGACGCCGATCGTAAATCACGTTTCACAGAAAACAGAATAACAAAGATTGTCATATATCACGTTCCTACGATCTGCGATATTGTGATTTCGCGATAGAACGACAATGCGATAATGTGATGTCACGAGCGATTAACTCTGCGATGCTACGATTTTGCGATGTTGTGATTTCGCGATATTGCGATCTGCGATATTGCGAAGCAAATCACAAAATCGCTTCATCGCAAATCTTTCAGGCTCGTTATTCAAAAAAGTATTTTCCATAAACTGACACCTGGTTATGCGCTTTAATGCTAATAAATGAGTTAGTTGCCAGTTGTTAATGGAATATGGTTTCGTACTTATCGAAAAATCATCTCACATAAGGTGGTATATTTGATGCGTCTTTGGCATTTAAAACTTTCCCATCACCCTACCTTACCATTATTTTCACTTCACTTGTGAATTGCAGGAACGGAGAATAGAGAACGATACAAAGCAACACGCAGGATATTATGGGAAAGAAAAGAAAAGCTCCAAGCTCTGAAGAGAAAGAAATGGAGCCCTTGTATATAGACACGGCCTGTAACAGAGACGCAAGAATTGCTACGTGGGAAGGCATGTATAATCTGCTTGAAGAGGAGAATCCCAGAGTAATGGAAGTTACTGCTACTGCGGGCTCACATAGTTCTTCCGAGGCATCCATCACGGAGCTAGCTTGCTCATTCTTGCACCGGATAGCAGCAAGACCCAAAATTCTACCATACATTGACATGGTTAAGTGGATACTGGACAACATTGATATCAGAAATAGATAGTTTAAGACTTAGGGTCAAGAGCTTACGGAATTATTATTTTTACAAATTTTTAGCTTTATATCTGTTAAAAAGAAAAAGCGCAAAAGGCGAAAACGCATCAAGGAAGTCCGGACCAAGAAACAGAGGTAGTTTTCGATGCGCGATCGCTGAGAAAAATTTCTCGAAAAGGAAAGCTGCTAATTGCTCAGTCACCTGCAAGCCCCGAAAATTGCAAGAAAGCAACGATAGAGACAGATTGGAGGCAGAAAGCTCAAGAAAAGGCAGAAGCAATCCAAGGGTTAACCAAGTTGAACTGGGATTATTACTGGGCATACTTGGTAAAGCCACATAGCCAGTGGATGACTATCAAGTGTATCATCAACTCGGCCGAAAAGATGGCACTAGCTCTTGTCGATTCTGTTTTCTCAGCTCAGTTGAAATTGGAAGTCGGCCAGCCGACTCTTCTCAAACAAATGTTGCATGCGTGCGATTTCAAGGACCCGATATAGAAGTAGTTTTAATTTTAGATTCAATTTTAGTTTTAATTTTGTTTTATTTTCCTGAAATGAGGACGGTCATTTAAACCGCATCCTACATTTTTGTAATAAGTTATTTTTAGGTTTAGTTAGTAGTATTTAAACCCTTCTCATGCATTTAGAGAAGGGTCCTGAAATATGTCAAAAAATTATCCCCAGAATATGCACTTCTGTACCCTCTGAGGAGGTTTTGATGAATGAATGGAATAGGATTTATTGATATTTGCATTTGATATCTGCTACTGATGTTGCACTTTTTTACTCTTAGTGGATGTTAGATCAAGAAGAGATAAATCATTATCGCTTGAAGCTCATGAGTAGGACTAGTTATAAATGGTACTTCTATCTCTTAACTATTTCTGCCTTTGTGTTAAAGTGATTTTCATGTTCAGTTATTTATATATTGATATATGAATGCCTGAGTTATCATTTGGCACTTTTGTACGGTGATAGCTAGTTATTTATGCTTAATGTGTGAATAGCTTATTATGCGATATGTTTCTCACAACTGTTTTGTCTAACTTTTTATATGAAGTGGTTTATCTTTATTGAATTCTTTTATGATAATAGTTCAATGATCTTTATTACCAGTTGTTATTTGAAATCATTTTAGATCGCATAAAAGAAAGATTACACCTCGGGTTAGTGTAGACTTAGATATTTCTGCTTATTAGAATACAATTTCTATATTATTAGATTAGAATTAGAGTAAATGTATTCCATTTAGAAACTATTAGAAAGAGAAATATCAATCCGTCACACACACACACACACACACATAAATTGGGAAACTGGTCCCATATCCCCAGTCGGACCCACTATACCAAACCGAAAGGAGCTGCTAACCAAGGTCCGGACCGGGTTGGTATCCTCCTTGTTGTAGACCCGATTTTTGGGGCTTCAACATATTTGGCGCTAGAAGGAGGGCTCCGAACTGTGAATGGCAAGTAAATCTAAATCTAAATACCATTCTGAGAGTAAATCGCCCTCACCATCTCCCCTGACTTCTCCATTGCATTTAAATCCAGAGTCAGAAGTCGTTGGAGCAACAACCGCTGCTACAAACCCTGACATTTCAGAAAAATCTACTATTGAACCTCCTGAAGTTGATTCTTTGATTCACAAACTTCAACCATTTTCTATATCTCCTCAAAAATCTAATAAATCTCAAGGCAGTGTGACTTCGCAATATAACCCTGCTCATCCTCTTACCAGGTTAAAGAGCGAAAAGTTTGGTGTTCAGCCAACCGAATTACCTCTACCTACTAGGAAGAGAGCAAGAAAGTCTCCTAAAGGGTCTGATAGTGAGACTCTTTCATCATCATCATCCATCTCAACCTTTTCACCGTGAAATCAACCATCCACTCCTCCACTTTAGATCATTGTTCATCAGCGTACTGGAACTTCCACAACTCCTTCTCAACCATCTAGGGTCGTAATATCCTCATCTTCTCAACCACAGGGATCATCTTCTGCACTTTCCTCTGTTAGTAGTTCAGTAATGGCCCAATCTCCATGGAATAACCCAGGGGCAGTCTTAATGCCTGCACCCTTGAGTCAATTACTGGCCCATCCTGAAAAATGGCTGCCTAAGTTTAATCCCAAGGCAGGCATGCTAGCGGAAGAACATATAAATAACTTTATGCTATCCATAAATCTCAATGGAGTTGTTAACGAAGATGTTGTTGTTCAACTTTTTCCTTATACTCTGCAAGGAACAGCCGGATCATGGTATTTCTCATTACCATCTGGATCTATTACTAGTTGGGACATCTTCCAAGAACAATTCCTGACCAAGTTCGGTGATGACAGGTCTACAGCGACACTGATCAATGACTTGTCTAACCTTAAGGCCGATTCAAGAGAACCTATCAAAGATTTCAATTTACATTTCAATAAAATCTTAAACAAAATTCCTACTGCTTCTCAGCCTAGCGAAGAAGTGCGAAGTGAATGGTACATCACTGCTTTACCATCAAACTTAGCAATCTTTGTTGATAGGGCTAACAAAACAACCTTAGTTGAAAATATGAAAGAAGCAATAGCAGTAGAGAAACGTATTATGGCCCTAGAAAAGAAAAATGCGATAGAAGAACGAAAATCTAAGAAGGTTTCTTTCAAAGAAGATCCCAAGAAAAAACAATCGAAAGATCCATTCGATTTAGAAGGATTACAAAAAGTTTTGAAGACCATGTCTAACGAAATGGTCGACATTAAGAAACAAGTAGCAGAAACTTCTTCTAAAAATCCATACAGGCCTTTTAAAAGAAATCCTTCAACTGATTCCAAACCCCCTAACGCTATTACAAATGCTGAATCAGAAGAAGAAGAAGAGGAAAACGCTACTGAAGAACATACCGATGAAGAAGAAGTTGTAGAGTTACAAGGTATGTGGGATTTCATCCTCCCAGATGAAGAGGATCAAGAGGCATTCCCGGTTAGTACTTGCAGCAGAAATCAACTTGATCCTCCTCAACGTACACCTAAGCCAAAGAGCACAAGCTCGATGACTAAGCATAAAGTTGCAGCCAAGAAAACATCACCTAAAGCGACTCAAACAAGCCCAGTCCAAACAGACACATCAACTCCATCTAAAACACTAATCGTTTTGGATGAAATGGAGTATAATATCATAGAAGACATGAAAAAGACTAGGGCCAATATTACTCTTTTTGAATTGAGCAAGTTAAAACACCAGCAAAAAGTACTTTTGAAAGAATTACATGTTGTACTAGTTGCACCTTTACCAGCCGCTGTAATCTCACAAGCTTCCCATGACATGGGAAGACCTACAACTAATACAATGAATAAGGTTGATCCAAACGATATTTCCTTAATTGGAGGAAGATCGAGATCTCATACTCCCCCATTTCTCCTTACTTATGAAATTTTCAATAAAAATGTGCATAATTGCTTAGTGGATTCTAGAGCTTCATCGAATATTTTACCAAGATCAATATTTGCAAAATTGAACGTTCAACCATAGAAATCTGCTGTGCGCATAGTTCAGCTAGATCGATCACAAGTCGAAGTGATTGGTGAATTAAATCAGGTTACCATAAGGCTGTCATCCAACCCAAAGGTATGTCAAGTTATCGACATTTTAGTTGCTGATATTCTGGAATTTTATGGCTTAATTCTTAGCAGAGATTGGTCAGAAAAACTTCATGGATACTTTGCAACTAACTGGTCACACATGTGGCTCCCTTACAATGGTAAACCAAATCAGATAAAAGTTGAGCGGGAAAAACATCAGAAATACATAGTAATAGAACTCGAGGGAGAAAATGAACCAGTAGCATATAATTCTAACATCATTGGCAACTATTCAGTAGATTCTTTCTTAGGAAATTTTAATGCTCATACTTCACCTTACTTAGAACATTCTGTTTTATCTCAAGTAGAAAATTTCTCTCAAACAGATAGTTCTAAATGCATTAATTTTATAGATAGTCCTGTAAATAAATCTTTGTTTTGGAAATTATTTTTTGATGGTTCTAAGTCTAATGAAGGAGCAGGAGTAGGATGCGTGTTAGTAAGTCCAGATGGAGATAAAACTATGCTAACTTGCAGACTCGAATTTGATTGCACCAACAATACCGCAGAATATGAGGCTTTAATCCAAGGGTTATACAAAGCAATCAGACTAGATGTCAAATACCTGCAAGTTTTTGGAGATTCTGAAATTGTAATCAGACAGGTACGTAATACTATACACTGTTTATCAGGTCATTTAAAGCATTACCAATCTTTAGTTCAAGATCTGACTGAACACTTTATAGCATTTAATATTTCATCAATTCCTAGACTCCAGAATGCTAGCGCAGATCTCTTAGCCAACATAGCTTCCAAGCTCATTCCTTCAAAAGATTTTAGCCCTGACCGATTTTCAATTGAGTTAATTTTTAGACCATTTATTCTTGATAACATTACCAATTGGAGGATTTTCAATGACGATCCTGATATCATGAGTTTCCTCACATCTGAAGGATCCTACACCAATCAAATAATTGACGAAGACCAACATGACCAACAATTGCAACAGGATAGTACCAACAATGCTATACCTAAATCAGTAGTCAAATTAGAAGACCTTTATGATTTGAAAGATCGATTCAAAAGATCTACCAATTCAAAACTCCAAAGTTCAACTTTGAATTATGAATTAGTAAATCTAGGAACTGATGCCAAACCACAGAATATAAACCTAGGCCTTGGCCTAGCCCCTGAAGAAAAATTAGCGTATATCCGTCTCTTGAAACAATACAAAAGTGTCTTTGATTGGAATTACGATGAACTCAAAACATACGACACCTCCATCATCCAACATACTATCCCAATGATCGATAATGAAAAACTTGTCCAACAAAAGTTGAGAAAGATCCATCCCAATTTAGAAAACCAGATCAAAACTGAACTCAATAAGTTATTGAAAGCCAAAATAATCTTTCCCGTTAGACATTCTAAATGGGTCTCCAATATGATACCTGTTAGAAAGAAAAACGGAGATATTAGAATCTACATTGACTTTCGAAACCTTAACAAGGCCTGCCAAAAGGATAATTTTCCTTTGGCCCCCATGGAACAAATACTGAAAAACTTGTCCAACAAAAGTTGAGAAAGATCCATCCCAATTTAGAAAACCAGATCAAAACTGAACTCAATAAGTTATTGAAAGCCAAAATAATCTTTCCCGTTAGACATTCTAAATGGGTCTCCAATATGGTACCTGTTAGAAAGAAAAACAGAGATATTAGAATCTGCATTGACTTTCGAAACCTTAACAAGGCCTGCCAAAAGGATAATTTTCCTTTGCCCCCCATGGAACAAATACTACAGGCAGTTGCGGGCTCAGAATTAATGTCATTCTTGGATGGATTCTCAGGATACAATCAAGTGTTGGTACATCCCGACGATCAATTAAAAACTACATTCAGAACTAAATGGGGCACATACGCATATCAAAAGATGCCATTTGGTTTGATTAACGTGGGTGCCACATTTCAGATAGCCATGGACATCGCATTCAAGGGGTTAGTTAATAAATCAATGGTAATCTATTTGGATGATACAACTGTTTATTCCAAGAAGCGAAACAACCATCCCAGAGATTTAAAACAAATCTTCCAATGTTGTTTAAGGTATGGGATTTCACTTAACCCAAAAAAATCCTTTTTCGCATTAAGTGAAGGAAAACTTCTAGGTTTCATAGTGTCAAAATCTAGAATTCACATAGATCCTAACAGAATCAAGGAAATTTCCGCAGTACCCTTACCTCACCATAAGAAAGCCATCCAATCTTTCCTTGGCCAGATTAACTTTGTAAAGAGGTTTGCTCCAGATTTTTCAAGAATCGTGTCTCCTTTACAAGCCATGATTAAAAAGAACGCAAACTTTAAATGGGGCCAAGACGAACATGAGGCATTCAATATGATCAAACAAGCAATAATTAATGCTCCATCTTTAGCAACTCCAAATTTTTCCGATCATTTTATATTGTATGCATTTTCCTTGGATAGATCATATGCTGCAATACTCACTCAAGCAAATCAAGAAAAGGCGGAAGCCCTAATTGCTTTTTTTAGTTCCAATTTACAAGGAGCTGAGTTGAATTATTCAGATGTGGAGAAACAAGCTTATGCTGTTTTCAAAGCAATTAAATATTTCAGACCTTTTTTACTCAAAACACATACCAAGATCATAGTACCATTTCCAGCGGTAAGAAATCTTCTAGTACAGAAGGATGTGGGTGAGAAAAGGGCCAATTGGGTTACTGCCTTACAGGAATATGATGTAGAAATCAAACCAGCAAGTATTGTAAAAGGTCAAGGCTTTTGCAAAATGCTGGCAGGAGCATCGCTAATGTCCAAAAATCCATCTACGGAGGTACAAGTGTATGAGGTAAGTCTAAATGATGTTGAGTCATTATACGCTAATATTATTTATTACCTAAAGAATGGATATGCTCCTCCAAACCTCGATCATACCAAGAAAAGAGCTCTAAGGTTAAAAGCCAAACAATATCAACTCATGAATGACGTTCTTTTTAGAATAAATTATGATTATGTTGTCCTTAGATGTCTTGAGAAAGATGAAGCTGAAAAAGTCTTGTAGGAACTCCACGATGGGCCAGCAGGCAGACACTATGCTGGAGACGCAACTGCTCATAAAATCTTACGCGTAGGCTATTATTGGCCCACATTATTTAAAGACACACATAACTACATAAGGAAATGTCAAGTCTGTCAAAATGCTGCTGGGAGGCAAAAGAAACCATCCTTGCCACTGCAACCAGTTACCATTGAACAACCTTCCGATCAGTGGGGATTGGACGTAATAGGTGAGATCGTTCGTCACTATTCTAAACAGCATAGATATATCCTTACAGCAACAGATTACTTTACTAAATGGGTAGAAGCAGCCCCACTCAAGATAGCTAAAGCTGAAAATATCATCGAATTCATAGATCAGTTCATAATCACCAGGTTTGGATTGCCTTCCGCTTTAATGTTTGAGAATGCATCATATTTTTCTGGTAACGCAATGACTGAATTTGCACTCAAAAGGGGTTTCAAGCTTAAATACTCTGTTAATTATTACTCACAAGGGAATGGGTTAGCTGAAGCTACAAGTAAGAACTTAATTAGGATCATTAAGCGAACCATTGATCAAAATCATAAAAATTGGCATAAGTCTTTAATATATGCTTTATGGGCAGATCGAATAACGCAGAAAGCCTCTATCGGCACTTCCCCCTTTAATTTAGTTTATGGTAAAGAAATGGTTCTTCCAACATATCTGGCAATTCCTTCTTTAGCCTTGGTTCAATATATTGATGAAGCACCAACTTCTTCCTTACAACTAAGGCAACTGGAATTGATTAAGTTAGAAGAACAACAAGAATGGGCTAAGATAAGTCACGCTCATCATCAAGCATTAGTGAAAGCCTCTTTTGATTCCAATATGATATCCAGAAAAGATTTTCGGATAGGAGATCTAGTTTTAAAATGGGACAAGGCTCATGAGGAAAAAGGGAAACATACAAAATTTCAAAGAATGTGGGTGGGTCCTTTTCAAATCATAGAATCCATAGGTCTGTCTACTTTCATGTTACAAGATTTAACAGGGAAAAGAGATTCTTTACCTGTTAATGGTCAGATCCTTAAAAAATATTTTCCATAGAAGATCATTCTTCTATTTTTGTAGAGTAGTTGTTTTTCTTTCCATAATAAAATCAGTTGTAAATGGTTACATTTGAGATTCACGAAAAAGACACAAATTCTCTTTTAGATTTTGTTCTTTCACTTGTATAAATAGAATTCTTTTTGAAAAATTAATCATTACTATTGAAAGATACAGTTAAAGACTATAGGCCTAGAAATGATATTAATTTCAACTGTATAAATTTTGATGAAAAGCCACCTTTAGTTAGAAATTGTTTTATTTTAATCAAATGAAAGGTATCAATAACAAAATGAAGATTCTCTGTAGAAAGGCTCTTTCCAGAAAACTCTATCATTGTCATCCAGAGCTGTCTTAAGGAAACAATGACTTCCTCCCCACCTAGGAAACTACAATATTCAGAGAATGATCCAAAGATACACTTTAACTTAAAGAGTAAGAGGTCTCATCACGAGCCGACTTATCATGATCATAGATGTTATAGCTTGCTGACTTTGCCAATACTGCATACCACAACAGGGCAATGACTCAAGATTGTTAAAATCAAAAGACAAGGGGTCTCATCACGAGCCAGCTTGTTCAGCAAAGTTATAAATCAGTGAATGACTGTGTCATGAATTGGCTACCAAACCAAGACATTGTTCTTTAAGAATAAAAAGAAAATGAAAGCAAAAAGTGTGGAAATGGATTTTTCTTTGAAAAGTTGTAAATTTCTCTAAGTAGGATACAAGATCATTGCTGGATAATAGGTAACCCTATCGAAGCTATAAACGCTTGCTGGCAGCAGAGGCTCTACCTATGACAAATGAGCATATTTAAAATTGATTTACAGATAAGACTTTGTTTTTATCTTTATAAACCAAGTAATGACTGATGTAGATACAAGGGTTGGCTTGAGAAAGTAAAAAATCAAATTTGGAAAAAGAAGAAATGAAATATCATTGATAGGCAAAAGCATAATGTACTTAGTCTTTCTATAGTAAAGTTTAATTTTCTGGAAAATTTTCTGTTTTGGAAGTTTTGAAAATTCAAAAGAAAAGCAGAGATAACTGGTTCTTCCAAGTGAATCGCCAATTGTTGTGGCCAGCAACAACCCCCCTTCTTATTTAGTGTTATTCCTAATACTAAATAAGTGGGGACCCTTAGTTAAAAATTTAAAAAATCAAAGTAGTGCTTAAGTTCCTTTCCTAATAAAACTTACCATCATAAGCTTAGGAAATCCCTTTGGAAAATCTAAAAAGGTCTAAGTTTTATGATAAGGTAAGACAAAAAATCTTTCCTTAGGAAATATTGCATCGCAAAAGAATAAAAGGATACCTCCTTACAAGCCGAATTCTATCATTGCAAGATCGCAATACGCGATAAGAAAATATCACATTGCATACATCAAGTACAACTTACATTGAACACCTTTAATTGCCGATATGTGATGACACCGATCGCAAATCGCATTTCGTAGAAAATAGAATAACGAAGATTGTCATATATCACGTTCCTGCGATCTGCGATATTGCGATATTGCGATTTTGCAATACAGCGACAATGCGATAATGCGATGTCACGAGCAATCAACTCTACGATGTTACGATTCTGCGATGTTGTGATTCTGCGATATTGCAATCTGTGATATTGCGAAGCAAATCGCAAAATCACTTCATTGCAGATCTTTATGGCTCGTTATTCAAAAAAGTATTTTCCATAAACTGACACCTGGATACGCGCTTTAATGCTAATAAATGAGTTAGTTGCCAGTTATTAATGGAATCACGTAAGGTGGTATATTTGATGCGTCTTCAGAATTTAAAACTTTCCCATCACCCTGCCTTACCATTATTTTCACTTCACTTGTGAATTGTAGGAACGAAGAACAGAGAACGATACAAAGCAATACACAAGATATTATGGGAAAGAAAAGCAAAGCTCTGAGCTCTGAAGAGAAAGAAATAGTCCCCTTGTATACAAACACGGCCTGTAACAGAGACGCAGGAATTGCTACGTGGGAAGGCATGTATAATCTACTTGAAGAGGAGAATCCTAGAGTAATGGAAGTGACTGCTACTGCGGGCTCACAAAGTTCTTCTGAGGCATCCATCACAGAGCTAGCTTGCTCATTCTTGCACCGGATAGCAGTAAGACCCAAAATTCTCCCATACACGGACATGGTTAAGTGGATACTGGATAGCATTGATATCAGAAATAGGCAGTTTAAGACTCAGGGTCAAGAGCTTACAGAATTATTATTTTTACAAATTTTTAGCTTTATATCCGTTAAAAGAAAAAAGCGCAAAAGGTGAAAACGCATAAAGGAAGTCTGGACCAAGAAACGGAGGCAGTTTCCGATGTGTGATTCCGGAAGAGGATCATGGGCTATCTCATTAGGATTGACAATGGGAAGATCTGACAAAAGTTCGGTGAAGACTATGGAATTTTTCACCTTGGCAGCTGTGAAAACCAAATGAAATTGTTGGAGGATCATTATCCATTTGGAATATTTTCCTCCAATTACTTGACAAGATAAAATGTGTCTCATGGGATTCTCCAAGGCAATGACATTAGTCTGTCGCAATAGTATGTAATGTCGGAAGTGGTTGACAGCGAAGAAAACCGCCAAGGACAACTTTTCTACATGCGAATATCTAAGTTCGGGCTGAGACAGGCCTTTCGACAGATAATATATCACATGTTCAATCCGGTCATCATGAGTTTGAACTAAGACCATTCCTAGTGAGGATGGCAAGGCTGCCAGGTATAGAAGAAAGTCGCGCCCATAATTGGGAGTGCTAAGGAGTGGGCTGATATAAGTGCCTTTTTCAAGGCATCAAATGATTGTTGAGCTTGATCATCCCACAGATATAGAACTCCCTTCTTAAGTAGGCGCATAAAGCCTTTCTTCAAGTCAGCATAGTTTACGATGAACCGTCGTAAAAAGTTTGCTTTCCCTTGCAAACGTTGGAGCTGCAAAATGGATTATGGTTCAGGAAATTGAGTAATTTCCTTTACCTTATCGGGATCATCCCTAATCCTGTACTTGGAGAAAATGAATCCAGGTAATCATCCAAACTCGATAAAGAAAACACATTTATGCGGATTCAAATGTATGCTATAAAACCGGCACCTAAGAAAGATAGCTCTTAAATGATCTATGTCTTGCACTCGCTGCTTGGAATGGGTTGGAAGATCATCCAAGTAAGCTTGAACGATATGCCTGATATCGTGAAATGCATAGTCCATGGCCCTTTGAAATGTTGCTCCAACATTCTTTAAACCAAATGGGAGTTTTCGATAGGCAAAGATTCCCAATGGGAAAACAAAGGCAGTTTTGTGCTGGTCTTTGGGTTTTATAGCAATCCAGTTGTAACCTGAGAATCCATCCATGAATGAAAATGATTCACAACCAGTGCAGTCGTCAATGTCGGATAATTATCCTTTGGACACGGTGCGTTCAAGTCACTATAGTTGACACATACGTAGATGGTTCCTTATTTCTTATCGACAGGAACCAAATTGGAAACACATTTCATTAAGGGAACATGATAGACAAAACCAACACGTAAAAAATTTTCCACCATAGTTTTGATGCCTTCCATTTTGCAGGGGTGGACTGGTCGAAGCTTTTGGTGGACATGTTTAGAATTGTCTTATATCTTGATCTCATGCTCGATAATAGATAGATCTATGCTTGGCATTTCCTCGTAAGACCAAGAAAATACATCATGGAATTCATTAGAAAGACAGGTGAAGCTTACAATTTCCTTAGGATTGCAATATACTCCAACCTGGATGTTTTCCACAATGCCTATCTTGACAAAAATATCGATGAGAAATGTCTTTGAAATATTGCCCATGTTTCCTTCCAAGTCCAAAGTTTGGATAGTTTCATATGGTGAGGAAACAATTTCAGGTGCTTCAGGTGACAGGATTTGAAGAGGCATCATGTCTGAATCAGATATCGAAACACGATGGTACGGTCCTCCCAATGTCACTCTTCTAAACTCATGATCTCTCTAATAGCGTCGTCCGTAGGTAGGACCTGATTGAGTTGATCGAAAGAAGGAGTAGTTATGGGAGGGGCAATGGTATTGTTGGCTGTGACCAAAGTGACCGGAGACTCGGATGCAGATTGAATGGCCCCGTAGGCCAATTCAACTAGTGATAGCGGCATTTGTTCTCCGTAAGTGTCAATGTCTGAAGGGGCTGGTAGGATCCAAGGATCAGTCAGTTTGTGAGGAATGGATGAAACAATATTGAACATCTGTGGAACTGATGGTAGCAGAAGAGGGAAAGAACCCATCAGGGAAGAGCCCTTTAGTAGACCAGTACCGATACCAATGTAAGAGTTAGGTACACCACCCACTAAGGGTACAAAGCCACTTGGTAACAAGGAATAATCAGGGGTGCAGAAGGACAACTGGTTCACTATGACTATCGTTCCATCCAATGGAAATAGGATGATGCAAAAGATAGTAGACACAATGGCAGTCATGGAGTAAGTCCAACTGTGACCCAACAAGAGATTATAGTCGAGCTTTCTATCTACGACTTTGATGTCCAACATTACCGTTTTCCCATACAAGGTGATCAGGTAGCTAGCTATGTAACCTTTTGGGATGAAAGTGTAGCCGTTGAATTCTTTAAGGGAATTTGGCGGAGGGGATAGGGTTGGAGAACCCAAAGTGAGCCAACATGAAGCCGAAATTACACAGGTAGAAGTACCTTCATTAATGACAGTTCTATGTATAACTTTACCTTTCAGAAAGATTTGCACCTGAAATGCAAGCTGGTGAGAAAGGGGAGGTTTACACTTTTCCATGTCAAAAATTACAATCATGGAATCCTGAGGGTCGATACCACCAATGGCCAAAATCAAAGCTTTCCTTTGTGCTAGACATGTTTTCAATACTTCGAGCGCCAACATAGCCAATGGCGCTTGCACCAAGTCTTCTACAATGTTGTAGTTTTGGGCAGCACGTGCAGATGTATTGTGAATTGTGCGTCGAAGTGCCCCTTTAGGGGGGTGAATCACAAGGTCAGCAATCGGCCTTTCTATATGAAGAGCAGTGGGTTTTGACTTGAGGAGGGTTCCTCTACATGAGTGATAGGAGCTCCATAAGATTTGGTTATGGTTTGTAGATCTACCGTTTAAAAGGTGTAAATGGTAGATGGTCCTTTATCAGCTGAAGGATGTTTCGAACCACCATTTCCCCCTTGCGAGGGTTAGGGTTGGTTTACAATAAGGTGTTGCTGCTGCTCAGCGGGGAAATGATCACTCAGGATAGCAGGGGTCCTACCAGTATACTTTTTAGCAATGAAATTTGTGCACTCCTGAAGATGTGGGCAGTGATACGTCATGTGGTATTCGGCACAAACTTTGCAAGGGAATCTAGTGGGTTTATCCTTTCCATTGTCAGAGGGCACAACTACCTTCTGCTTGGGGTTAGACTGCTTTGTTGACTGCTCTTCAGAAGGAGCGATCTTTTTCTTATTCTTCATGTTCTTACCACCGGGTTTTTGTGTAGACTGCACAGAGTTGATCACGGTGGTAGGAAGAGGAGTTGATTTGGTAGAGGGGTCAAATGACATCTAGGCAACGTGATCACTGAGTTATATTACAATAGCCCCGAAGGTTGCGCTGATAATCCCATCAGTGTGCACTCCGGGTTGCTAAGTAGCGGGAGCATTGGAGTTGTAGGGGGCATTGGGGATGACATCATATAAAGTTCCAGACTGCAAATATATCAGATCTAAGTGTTGGGCATGATGAATGGGTTGGTATTCTATGACCGCACCACCTAAGGCGACATCTTTAGCGATTTGGAGTAGAGACTTGCAGAACCAATCTGCTAAGAGATAGTCTGAGAGGGGAGCTCTAACTAAACTCCGCCTATGTATCCATTCATGTAGTTGTTCAGAGATGTGAGTGGCAGATGGGAGCTGGAAGTTCTTTAGGAATTCCATCTCTAGAGTGGCAAAGGTATTGACTGATGCGTGTGGTAACTCTATGTACCACTTGGCTGCGTTGCTACTAAGAGTGCGGTGAAAAAGGCGTAACTATTGGGTAGCGGATCCCCCCATAGCAGGTTTTTGGGGCTTGAAGCTCGAATTTTGGTCAAGTGTAATGTAAAGACCCTGCAAAATGTGGGCGCAGAGTGTAAGAGTCTAGGGTTGTTTGCCCTAAGATAATGTAATTTAATGTAAATTGTGTCGGCCTACCCATGGTTGTGGACCATGGGATTGAATAAATAGAGTGCAAATCTAAATGTAAGAGACATGTTAGTTTTCAGATGATAAATTATCTCTGAGTCTGAAGTCCGAGTCTTGGGTTGTAGTAGTAGGAAGAGGCTCTGCAGCTGAGTGTACAGAGGCCTGGGAGAGTCTGCAGCTATGTGCACAGACCCCTGCAGCTTAGTGCATAGTGCGGAGTTGAGATTGTACTTGGACAGAGAATTAATAAAGATAAGTTTGATTTGGAATAATGTGCTTCTGTTCCTAAATCTCTATGTCTATGCTTCTGTTTTATTTATGCATCTCTTTACAATTTTATGTTTGTGCGCACTTGTTATGAATGTTGAATGATTAATGAGAATATTGGGCCCACATAATTAAGTTAAGATCTAGAATAATAGCACAATAAGGATAAAGGGTCCAGACAACACCTCTTCGTGCTCTTTACGAAGCTGCATGGAAGTAGTTGCACAAGGTGCGAAGGACAGACAGCTGCGTGGAGTGACGCAAGCACACAGGTTTGGTTCGTGAACGTCCTAGATTTCATCAAGACATCCCTAGGGTGCAGAAACTTGGTTCCAACACCCTCCCATACTACCTCAAGTGAGACCTCAGTTCGTGCACCGCGAACTGTTGCCGAAAGGGCCAGTAGTTTCGGGATTTCTTTGGCTAAACCACTTCTGAACCTGGGTCAGGCCCCAACAAGCCAATAGTAACTGAATACTATCATCCACCATGGAGTTAGAAACACACCATAGATGATAGGTGGTGATGTGTGTACCCGGATCCTCCCCTTGTTTCCCTTTGATATTAGGGATGTTTGTCGGTATTTTATGCGGGATTGGCGGCTAGACTAATTTATGATAGATGGGGTCATTTGTAAGTTTGTACAAGTCAAGGATATCCAGTGTTGCCAAGAAAGGCAGAGTGTTTGATGCCCCCAAATTGGACCAAGGTGATGACATATGACTTGAGGATCCTTGCTGTCCTCCCATCGTGTTGTTCCCAATATTATACACAGGTTGCATGGTATAGTTGGTGCCTTGGGGTATGGTATTGTATTGTGGATTTCCATAGGGATTGTTAGGCTGGGGGGTAGAAGTGCCCCTAGGATAGGTAGTGAGTATGGTGCCCCGATGGATTGATTGGGACCTCCTTGAGGGTTCCCGCTAGCCGCAGAACTAACCATAAGTCCTTGACTAGCATAAGGAGTGTTCATGTCAATCAGTGACTGACCATGCATGTCTGAAAATGGATGGGGAACTGTTACTCTCCTAGATAGTATATGCATATTGGGAGTGCCCCCAGATACTTGAATCTGCGGGTTAGAACTATACAATGGATGCCAACCATATTGTTGGTTGAAGGGACCCACGCTAATTGTGCTATATTGAGAGTTATAAGGAGCGCTATATGTAGCACTTGTCGAAGGTACAGGGTTTGACACTAAAGGGGTGGAACCCGGAATAGACTGGGTTCCACTCGTGGAGGGTGTCACCATAGGGTTTGAACCTAGGAAAAATGGGATAGCAGGGTTCACCATCAAAGGTGTGGTATTGATTGTCGACTGGGCAAGTGGAGGGGGACCAAAAGTGTCCAAAAAATCCCACGACCTGTTAGTCATCAACGGGATGGGTGGAAGTGTTCCAACTGAAGACAAAGGAGGTATAGATGCAACGAGAACCAAGAGTGGGCCCAACGGATTCGTGATCGGAGGATTGTATGGAGGAAGAAATCCTTCAGTAAAGAAATCCTCTGGTAAGCTTGAATCGTTGGATGTCCAAATTGATTCTGTGTGATATCTTAGAGACTAATTTCTTGAAGATGGGGAATCTGGTTCACTGGAGCTCGGCGGATCCTCCACCATTAGTAGGGGAAGTCCTAACAATTTTCTAGATTGATGATGAGGGCCAGATGTAGCTATGGTGGCCGATAATTTTTATTAGTAAATTTTACAATGATGTTTATTAAAGTCTCAATGATAACACTCTGGCACCTAAAAAATAAAAAATACACTAAGTAAATCAATAAACAAGCAGAGGGAAATGACCCTGTCTGATAAGCACTGATCACTGGAGATGAAACCCAATATTACGATGAATAATAGAGAGCACTGGCCAAATGTACAGTTATGGTTAATCTAGAGCTCCGCCCGAACCTCAGATTGAGGGGCTAAGTACTCTTATGAAGACGAGCACCCTCCCAAAAACTGAAGACAGAGTAGGTCCGTATGTGTTAGGTACCAGGGTAGCCCGCCCCAGTCACCTTGTGTTAGTCCCTAAAAGTATGGCCACTAAGGATACCTCAGGTCACAGACACTACCAAGGGGGAGATAGTCGCAGACAGTACGCTGTGTGGGCAAGATACCTGAGTCCCCGATGTGATCCCCGATACATAGAATACCCAAAGGAGATGTAAGCAAAGGTAGGCTACCTTCACTTATAGTCTAATGTTGTCTCATATTTAGCTCCTCTTTTAC
Organism: Pinus tabuliformis; assembly: GCA_031772625.1. Taxonomy (NCBI): domain Eukaryota; kingdom Viridiplantae; phylum Streptophyta; class Pinopsida; order Pinales; family Pinaceae; genus Pinus; species Pinus tabuliformis. Next base: position 1,251,601,840 of record CM062809.1, read on the forward strand.
TGGAGTGGTCCCGGTAGTATGAGTGCAGAAGGATTTCTCTATTTAATGACACTAGTTTTGGTGTATGATCTTGGGCAGTTTACTCACACTGCCTACCCCAAGATCCTAGCCTAAAATAATGTGTTTACTCTAGAAAGAGTTGTTGATTGATTTTATTAGGTAGATTTTAAGTGTACTTCAATAGAGTCTTTGGTATGGGTGTTGACGTATGAGATTTTATGGGACTCTGACTAAAATCATGCAAAAACAATGCTTGTAAATTTTCAATTTCGATGAATAAGCTGCTTCTACAAAGGGAGAGTCAATATTTATACCATGCATCCTATTCAGTACAACACTAGCATAACCAACATAACTTTTCAGTGCTCACTAACAACTACTCAAACCAAATAATGCAGATCTAACAAACTAAGCAGAAAACAATAAAAAAAAAAAATGATTTTTTCTTTTATGAAAATAAAAACTTTAAGAAGCAAAGCTACTTTCTAAAAACAAATATTGTTCAGGACATAGATCAGTCAAACAAACACATATACAGATCCCTTATTAGTCTAGAAGCAACCCTTTGAGGTCACACACAGAGTTGTTTATCAAAAAATGGGTGACTAATGCTCTGTGCTAGAGGCCACAGAGAGTTATTGGTTGCACTAACGCTTTGGTTGTGAAGCCACAATGCTTTATAAAGTTTTATTTACACTTGTAACCTATGTTAGTGAGGAAAAACACTTCAAAAAATGGTTGTTGGGATCAAATCCAAGGCTGAGTAATGAAAGAAGGTTGTTGCAAGGTCCTGAGTGCTCAGAAAAGGAATGAAGAAGTACAGGAAGTTCTGGAAGAAGGAGAGATCTAGGAACTTTCTGGGAATAGGGAACTAAAGTGTAGTCCCCAGTGGAGTCACCAATTCTGCTATAGGTATTAATGCATGGTGTATGGAAGATGAAGGAACCCTCAAGGGTCTTCCCAGGACCCTTGGCAGACTGTAAGATTATCTGCAGTTGTCACAAAGATACATGCATGTCCATGTTCAACAACTAATTATCAAAGCGAGAAGGATTCATTACCTCGAGCCTTCGTGTGGAGTTTCTGGAGAGAGCAATGCAGCTAGGCAGAAGTCCCCTGAGATCAAAGATGTTAGAGTCAGTCCGGTCATCCCTCCGTCAGAGATCAAAACTCTTTTTACATTTCATGTTTAGGTGTACCATCGCTTTCGATCAGTTGCATTTCGCTAGGGGCATGCCATTGTCTGACGGAAGGGTTTGGTGTTCTTGTCTCCCTCATGCTTGTACCTGCTCAGGCTAGTCAAAATTTCTCTATGTTCATCAAAGTTCATTTCAGTCATTCATAGTCATTATGCTATTTTGGTCAAAAAGAGTTATTTTAAGAGTCTAGGTCTAGTGGTTGGTCTTCAAACATGTCGAATAATGCCCGCAGGCCATGAGGATGGTTTTCGAAGAGGTTCCTAGTTCAAAAGCTCATCATCAAACTCATTTGAGGACATTTCTTGTTCAAAACTCTGTTTTGAGTAAGAAATTGTCGAATTCATTTTTTGTAATATTTTTCCACCATGGAGTTTTCAAAGCAGGCTCTGGTTTTCCTTTGCCAAACATCAACGCCTATATCCCTGCAAAAAAACAACCAATTTCATCATTTTGAGTCCAAAAAATCAATGATAAAGCCAAAAGACAGAGTTTCATCAAATGACAAAGTGCCATAGTCAAAAACATTATGAAGGGAGTTTTTTTTTGAAGAAGTAAAACTTTAAAACATCTCTTGTCAAGATATTTCAAAACTATTTATCCCTTTGCAACAAGTGTCTTTCATAATCCAAGGGAGAAATTGTGTTTCAAAAGTGCAAGAGAGAAACAGTGAGTGGAAGAGGCCAATTGTGTGACTTGGAGGCGGCGCGGCGCATATAGCAGGTGGCGCGACGCACATAGAGCGCACGACGCACTGGGATTTTTCACCCAGTGTAATTTATAACGGGCCTGACACATATAAAGAGCGCAGCACATATAAAGAGCATGACGCACTGGGTTTTGAGCACGGCGCATATAGCCTTAAGCCCGAAACTTGCTTGGAATTTCACCAATTCGCCCATACCTTGCATGAATTCGCCAGGTAGGCCCCCATTCTTTTTGTTGCTTTGAATTTGGTTATAAGTGTGAGTGGTTTATGGGTGGTAGCATTTGAAACAAAATCTAAATCCTCCCTTTAAAATACATTCAAAGGAAATTTGCTGTGGGGTCTTGACTTATTGATTGGTCGCTAAGGACTCTCCCCTTTCCCCATTTCCCTTTTGTTTCCTCATTTCCTACCCCCCCCCCCCATTAAGCTCATCAATCCATTGCATTCAAATCCCAAAACTACTAAACCCCTATTCCTTATCCCTCCACACATTTGTCAACTATAATACCCTAAAACCCTACCTTATAAAATCCCCAAACCATCCTACATATCCTTGAACAAAATTTCCCCCATAACCCCTATTCCCATCATATTATTCCCCTTCCTAACACTCCCTTTTTACGTTGATCCCCTTGGTGGCAGATATCATAACAGCACCTAGTTTCACTACCATCATCAAAGGATGACAAATTTTTGGGCACAACACAGGTTTTTCTCCCTGTGCGCCGCACCACTGGCGCGGCCCTTAGGATTGGGAGCTCCAAATCACAAATGGTTTGCATTTTTGGATTCAACATGAAAATTCATGCCTTCTGGTGCATGGACAAGAAGTTTGGGTAAGTTTTGAGTCTCCAGGAGGTCAAAAACACCCTAAAAATGACCTCTGCCCCTAATTTCACACACAGGAAGCAGTCTTGGGAGATTGAGGTTTTGGAGGGGCAAACAGGCACCAAATTTAGAAATTCCACTTGGGTTGGAAAGTAGACAGGCAGGGCTTTCCAACAAGTACACTTGTGCTCAATTTGGACTTTAACAAGTGCCTCAAAATAAACACCAAAGTAGCACGGCGCATATAAAAATTGGCACGATGCACAGAGGTTTTTTGCCCAATTTTTCATCTTCCAGCTCAGAAATTAGGCCAGTTTGACTAGTTTTGCTTTGTGATGAAATTTTTGACTTATATTGATGTAATTGAGTGAACATGATGTAATTTTGACACTTAGTTACTTGTTCTAGAAGATTCATTCACCAAAGAGTGAAAATTTAATGAATGAATCAATTTCCTACCTTATAAAGGCAAGTTGTTTTGACTACCTAGATTTTAGTGCTTTGTTTAGAATTGGTTGAAAAAGCTCCTAGAAGGATGAGCTCGACCCCTAGAGGCAAGGGAAGAGGTTGGCTTGTCTATATTATGTAAATTCTAAGTCATTTTCAGGGTTGGACTCTTGGGAAAAGTTTGGCACTCTATTGTACATTCATTTCTGCATTTTTGGCTAAGGAAAGACCAGGGTTTTGCAACACTATTTGGGATCCATGTGGCTTTATGTTTTGATGGTGTGCTTCTCTGAGTAATTGTAAGTTTATCTAGTGTTATGTGTATCATTTTCAAGCTTCTTCTTCTAAATTTGAACAAATGAGTGATTAAGGTATTATCCATAACTGTTATGCTCTGCCTTTGAATTTGTTTAAATTTTCATGTTTCATCTGTTTAAGGGGAATTCTTGAGACTCTCTTGCTCTCCTTAGCTTCTCACCAGTCTGATCTATCCATCTCACTTACTTAAAAGCATCAAAGTGATTGCCTTCCTTGCCCCAATCAGAACTCTGCAGAAACTGTGCCTCATCCCCGAGCCTAATTTGCCTTTCCCTGCTTCCACCACAAAACTCTCAAAAACTCAAATCAAATCCTTTGCACTTAATAGCTAGCCTAAGATCAGTTGCAAATTTAGTCATCTCGACCCCCATCGCTTGTCATTGCCGAGATTGACCCGGAGAGAGCCCTCTCCTGTCCTCGTAGGGCTAGCTACGAGGCTGAGCGTGGTTTGATGTGGACCTAGAACCTTGTCTTCTCAGCCTGAGGCAAATCTAGGCTCTAACATAGTGGCGACCATACTAGGGAGAAAGTGGTTTTCTTGTTGGTGTCATTTGTTTTATAGCTATAGATGGAGCTTGAAGTTATGCCAGGTACCCTTCGAAATGCTTTTGCTTTGCATTAGCGGAAGTAGATAAACGCTGCTTCAGTCAATATCCGGTCTAGCTTGTAAACGTGACATATAACTTGTTAATTGCCCCAGTACATGTATCAAGTTCAGATCTGATGGTTGATGGTGAACAATGATCAGACATCAGAAGGCTGAAATCATTCACCTGGTGACTTCATTCACTGAAAAATCTAGAAATCAATGCTTCATGGTGATTCCACTGCAAGAATATTAGTAGCTTTAAGATTTTCAAGATGGATCGGGTTGAAAAAAGATACACTCCCATGAGCCGAGATCACATCCCAGGTTTTCCAAATAAAATGCCCAAGGTAGATTGGTCAAAGAATTTGCCTATGTTCAGAAATGTGGAAGGTAATGATGCTGCTCTTCATCTGGTGAAATTTCACATTCATGTGCATAACTTAAAGATCAATTTTCCTGAAGATTGTTTGATGAAAATGTTTATGACTACTCTGGAAGAGGAAGCCTGATCTAGGTATGAAAGTTTGCCACCTGCTTCCATTTATTGTCTAAAATATTTTCATACGATGTTCTTTGAAAGGTATAAAGAATCACATCCATCCTTGACTTTGGTTCAGAACTGTTGTAGCCATGTTCATTGTTTTATTGAAGATCTTGAGAATTTTTATGGACATGATAATTTCATGGATGATGAGATCATGGAAGCCTTGTATGAAAATCCGTTTCAGTAGCACACAGAAATCTTAGAGGATACTTGTCAAGATTAGCAGGCTGAAGATTTCCATATGGTTGAAAGTGATGAAAGAGAAAATGGCGTTTCAGATCTGTCCATAAAAGAAGACAACATGCAGGTAACGCATGAAACTAATGTTCCAATCTCAGAAAGTGATGATGATAAATCAAATCGAGAGATAAATTGTGATGAGGCAAAACATGTTGTTCCAGATCTCATAAAAGAGAGTTGTATTGTTGCAGCTGCCTCAAATGAAGAAAACAGAGTTGTAGACCTAAATGCTCTCATCACACCAGCACTAGATCTTCATGAGAAGGTAGTTCATTTACTCTGTGAAAAACAAGACAAGATCTTCGTTCAAGTAAGTGAAAAAGTCCTTGTGGATGAATTTATGGTAGATGATAGAAATGTTAGTGTTGGGTTTCAAGAATCATCTGAAGTTGCTTTTCTCATGATTGATGAATGTGATGCATGTAATGAGAATCTGGCTGACATATCATATGAAGTTGACTTACAATGTATTCAGACTACTGAAGATCAGACCATTCAGGATTCCATTTCAGATTCTTCTTCCTCATATGTCTCATGTTTTGAAATGTTCTTTGAAAAGGAAATCTGCTCATCTACTTGTTTAGAATTTTTTGAGGACCAAGACCATACTTTTTCTGAAGTAAATTATGAAGGAAGATCAGAATCAAAAGAAAAAGACATCTTGTTTTCTCAGCAGGAGGTGGCAATGGCAAATCTTCATGTTTTTCAGGATCCAATGGCAAATCTGCTGCAATCAACAGTGAAGGTGATTATTGCAGTGTTCAGTGACGAAGGAGATCATGGTCAATTATGTTTCTGGATGCCCAGTTACAGGTATCTATTGTTGACCAGAAGATCTAATCAGGAAAATCAATCAAGAAGGCATTTGTTGGATTGGTTACATTGGAAAGCTCATTACACATGATTGTACATATTTCATTAGTACGTAGGTGGTTTTCATCATGATTTGAAATCTTGATGGACTACTGCCCTTCAATAAGCTTTGTAAGTTCTTGTTTTAGTTAAGTCAGTCATGAGCCATTTGTGAGTCAGTTTTCAGTCATGTTGGTTTCATAATTGAGTCGGTTTGAATCAAGTTTCAGTCAATAAATTGAGTCAGAAGTCTTGTATTGTTTGTCGAAATAATGACTCCATTGCCCAATGGATGAAGGCACTGTCTGCTCTCCCAAAGATCTGCCATTCTTGGCACCTCGAAGGAGCTACCATCCCCATTGGAGCCAATGTTAGAGTCGGTCTGGTCATCCCTCCGTCAGAGATCAAAACTCTTTTTGCATTTCATGTTTAGGTGTACCATTGCTTTCGATCAGTTTCATTTCGCTAGGGGCATGCCATTGTCTGACGGAAGGGTTTGGTGTTCTTGTCTCCCTCATGCTTGTACCTGCCCAGGCTAGTCGACATTTCTCTATGTTCATCAAAGTTCATTTCAGTCATTCATAGTCATTATGCTATTTTGGTCAAAAAGAGTTATTTTAAGAGTCTAGGTCTAGTGGTTGGTCTTCAAACGTGCCGAATAATGCCTGCAGGCCATGACGATGGTTTTCGAAGAGGTTCCTAGTTCAAAATCTTATCATCAAACTCATTTGAGGACATTTCTTCTTCAAAACTCTGTTTTGAGTAAGAAATTGTCGAATTCATTTTTGTAATATTTTTCCGCCATGGAGTTTTCAAAGCAGGCTCTGGTTTTCCTTTTCCAAACATCAACGCCTATATCCCTGCAAAAAATCAACCAATTTCATCATTTTGAGTCCAGAAAATCAATGAGAAAGCCAAAAGACAGAGTTTCATCAAATGACAAAGTGCCATAGTCAAAAACATTATGAAGGGAGCTCTTTTTTTGAAGAAGTAAAAATTTAAACCATCTCTTGTCAAGATATTTCAAAACTATTTATCCCTTTGCAACAAGTGTCTTTCATAATCCAAGGGAGAAATTGTGTTTTGAAAGTGCAAGAGCAAAACAGGGAGTGGAAGAGGTCGATTGTGTGACTTGGAGGCGGCGTGGCGCATATAGCAGGTGGCGCGACGCACATAGAGCACGCGGTGCACTGGGAGTTTTTACCCAGTGTAATTTATAACGGGCGCGACGCATATAAAGAGCGCGGTGCACTGGGTTTTGAGCGCAGCGCATATAGCCTCAAGCCCGAAACTTGCTTGGAATTTCACCAATTCGCCCATACCTTGCATGAATTCGCCAGGTAGGCCCTCATTCTTGCTATTGCTTTGAATTTGGTGATAAGTGTGAGTGGTTTATTGGTGGTAGCATTTGAAACAAAATCTAAATCCTCCCTTTAAAATACATTCAAAGGAAATTTGTTGTGGGGTCTTGACTTATTGATTGGTCGCCAAGGACTCTCCCCTTTCCCCATTTCCCTTTTGTTTCCTCATTTCCTACCCCACCCCCCCCCATCAAGCTCATCAATCCAACATTGCATTCAAATCCCAAAACTACTAAACCCCTATTCCCTATCCCTCCACACATTTGTCAACTATAAAACCCTAAAACCCTACCTTATAAAATCCCCAAACCCTCCTACATATCCTTGAACAAAATTTCCCCCATAACCCTTATTCCCATCATATTATTCCCCTTCCTAACACTCCCTTTTTACATTGTTCCCCTTGGTGGTATATCTCATAACAGCACCTAGTTTCACTACCATCATCAAAGGATGACAAATTTTTGGGCACAACACAGGTTTTTCCTCCTTGTGCGCTGCACCACTGGCGCGACGCTTAGGATTGGGATCTCCAAATCACAAATGGTTTGCATTTTTGATTCAGCATGAAAAATCATGCCTGTTGGTGCATGGAAAAGAAGTTTGGGTAAGTTTTGAGTCCCCAGGAGGTCAAAAACACCCTAAAAATGACCTCTCTGCCCCTAATTTCACACACAGGAAGCAATCTTGGGAGATTAAGGTTTTGGAGGGGCAAATGGGCACCAAATTCAGAAATTCCACTTGGGTTGGAAAGTAGACAGGGAGGACTTTCCAACAAGTACACTTGGGCTCAATTTGGACTCAGAAAGTGCCTCAAAATCACCACCAAAGTAGCGCGGCGCATATAGAAATTGGCGCGGTGCACAGAGGTCTTTTGCCCAATTTTTCATCTTCCAACTCAGAAATTCGGCCAGTTTGACTAGTTTTGCTTTGTGATGTAATTTTTGACTTATATTGATGTAATTGAGTGAACATGATGTAATTTTGACACTTAGTTACTTGTTCTAGAAGATTCATTCACCAAAGAGTGAAAATTTAATGAATGAATCAATTTCCTACCTTATAGAGGCAAGTTGTTTTGACTGCCTAGATTTTAGTGCTTTGTTTAGAATTGGTTGAAAAAGCTCCTAGAAGGATGAGCTCGACCCCTAGAGGCAAGGGAAGAGGTTGGCTTGTCTATATTATGTAATTTCTAAGTCATTTTCAGGGTTGGACTCTTGGGAAAAGTTTGGCACTCTATTGTACATTCATTTCTGCATTTTTGGCTAAGGAAAGACCAGGGTTTTGCAGCACTATTTGGGATCCATGTGGCTTTATGTTTTGATGGTGTGCTTATCTGAGTAATTGTAAGTTTATCTAGTGTTATGTGTATCATTTTCAAGCTTCTTCTTCTAAATTTGAACAAATGAGTGATTAAGGTAGAATCCATAACTGTTATGCTCTGCCTTTGAATTTGTTTAAATTTTCATGTTTTCATCTGTTTAAGGGGAATTCTTGAGACTCTCTTGCTCTCCTTGGCTTCTCACCAGTCCGATATATCCATCTCACTTACTTAAAAGCATCAAAGTGATTTCCTTCCTTGCCCCAATCAGAACTCTGCAGAAACTGTGCCTCATCGCCGAGCCTAATTTGCCTTTCCCTGCTTCCACCACAAAACTCTCAAAAACTCAAATCAAATCCTTTGCACTTAATACCTAGCCTAAGATCAGTTGCAAATTTAGTCATCTCAAGCCCCATGGATTGTCTTTTTCGAGATTGACCCAGAGAGAGCCCTCTCCTGTCCTCGTAGGGCTATCTACGAGGCTGAGCGTGGTTTGATGTGGACCTAGAGCCTTGTCTTTTTAGCTTGAGGCAAATCTAGGCTCTAACATAGTGACGACCATACTAGGGAGAAAGTGGTTTGCTTGTTGGTGTCATTTGTTTTATAGCTATAGATGGAGCCTGAAGTTATGCCAGGTACCCTTCGAAACGCTTTTGCTTAGCATTAGCGAAAGTAGATAAACGCTGCTTCAGTCAATCTCTGGTCTAGCTTGTAAACGTGACATCTAACTTGTTAATTGCCCCAGTACATGTATCAAGTTCAGATCTGATGGTTGATGGTGAACAACGATTAGACATCAGAAGGCTGAAATCATTCACCTGGTGACTTCATTCACTGAAAAATCCAGAAATCAATGCTTCATGGTGATTCCACTGCAAGAAGATTAGTAGCTTTAAGATTTTCAAGATGGATCAGGTTGAAAAAAGATACACTCCCATGAGCCGAGATCACATCCCAGGTTTTCCAAATAAAATGCCCAAGGTAGATTGGTCAAAGAATTTGCCTATGTTCAGAAATGTGGAAGGTAATGATGCTGCTCTTCATCTGGTGAAATTTCACATTCATGTGCATAACTTAAAGATCAATTTTCCTGAAGACTGTTTGATGAAAATGTTTATGACTACTCTGGAAGACGAAGCCTGATCTAGGTATGAAAGTTTGCCACCTGCTTCCATTTATTGTCTAAAATATTTTCATACGATGTTCTTTGAAAGGTATAAAGAATCACATCCATCCTTGACTTTGGTTCAGAACTGTTGTAGCCATGTTCATTGTTTTATTGAAGATCTTGAGAATTTTTATGGACATGATAATTTCATGGATGATGAGATCATGGAAGCCTTGTATGAAAATCTGTTTCAGCAGCACACAAAAATCTTAGAGGATACTTGTCAAGATTAGCAGGCTGAAGATTTCCATATAGTTGAAAGTGATGAAAGAGAAAATGTCATTTCAGATCTGTCCATAAAGGAAGACAACATGCAGGTAACACAAGAAACTAATGTTCCAATCTCAGAAAGTGATGACGATAAATCAAATCGAGAGATAAATTGTGATGAGGCAAAACATGTTGTTCCAGATCTCATAAAAGAGAGTTGTATTGTTGCAGCTGCCTCAAATGAAGAAAACAGAGTTGCAGACCTAATTGCTCTCATCACACCAGCACTAGATCTTCATGAGGAGGTAGTTCATTTCCTCTGTGAAAAACAAGACAAGATCTTCATTCAAGTAAGTGAAAAAGTCCCTGTGGATGAATTTATGGTAGATGATAGAAATGTTAGTGTTCAGTTTCAAGAATCATCTGAAGTTGCTTTTCTCATGATTGATGAATGTGATGCATGTAATGAGAATCTGGCTATCATATCATATGAAGATGGCTTACAATATATTCAGACTACTGAAGATCAGACCATTCAGGATTCCATTTCAGATTCTTCTTCCTCATATGTCTCATGTTTTGAAATGTTCTTTGAAAAGGAAATCTGCTCATCTAGTTGTTTAGAATTTTTTGAGGACCAGGACCATAATTTTTCTGAAGTACATTATGAAGGAAGATCAGAATCAAAAGAAAAAGACATCTTGTTTTCTTAGCAGGAGGTGGCAATGGCAAATCTTCATGTTTTTCAGGATCCAATGGCAAATCTTCTGCAATCAGCAGTGAAGGTGATTATTGCAGTGTTCAGTGATGAAGGAGATCATGGTCAATTATGTTTCTGGATGCCCAGTTACAGGTATCTATTGTTGACCAGAAGATCTGATCAGGAAAATCAATTAAGAAGGCATTTGTTGGATTGGTTACATTGGAAAGCTCATTACACATGATTGTACATATTTCATTAGTACGCAGGTGGTTTTCATCATGATTTGAAATCTTGATGGACTACTGCCCTTCAATAAGCTTTGTAAGTTCTTGTTTTAGTTAAGTCAGTCATGAGTCATTTGTGAGTCAGTTTTCAGTCATGTTGGTTTCATAATTAAGTCAGAAGTCTTGTATTGTTTGTCGGAATAATGACTCCATTGCCCAATGGATGAAGGCACTGTCTGCTCTCCCAAAGATCTGCCATTCTTGGCACCTCCAAGGAGCTACCATCCCCATTGGAGCCAATGTTAGAGTTGGTCTGGTCATCCCTCCGTCAGAGATCAAAACACTTTTTGCATTTCATGTTTAGGTGTCCCATTGCTTTCGATCAGTTTCATTTCGCTAGGGGCATGCCATTGTCTGACGGAAGGGTTTGGTGTTCTTGTCTCCCTCATGCTTGTACCTGCCCAGGCTAGTCAAAATTTCTCTATGTTCATCAAAGTTCATTTCAGTCATTCATAGTCATTATGCTATTTTGGTCAAAAAGAGTTATTTTAAGAGTCTAGGTCTAGTGGTTGGTCTTCAAACATGCCGAATAATGCCCGCAGGCCATGATGATGGTTTTCGAAGAGGTTCCTAGTTCAAAATCTCATCATCAAACTCATTTGAGGACATTTCTTCTTCAAAACTCTGTTTTGAGTAAGAAATTGTGGAATTCATTTTTGTAATATTTTTCCGCCATGGAGTTTTCAAAGCAGGCTCTGGTTTTCCTTTTCCAAACATCAACGCCTATATCCATGCAAAAAATCAACCAATTTCATCATTTTGAGTCCAGAAAATCAATGAGAAAGACAAAAGACAGAGTTTCATCAAATGACAAAGTGCCATAGTCAAAAACATTATGAAGGGAGTTCTTTTTCTGAAGAAGTAAAAATTTAACCCATCTCTTGTCAAGATATTTCAAAACTATTTATCCCTTTGCAACAAGTGTCTTTCATAATCCAAGGGAGAAATTGTGTTTCGAAAGTGCAAGAGCAAAACAGTGAGTGGAAGAGGTCGATTGTGTGACTTGGAGGCGGCGTGGTGCATATAGCAGGTGGCGCGATGCACATAGAGCACGCGGTGCACTGGGATTTTTCACCCAGTGTAATTTATAACGGGCGTGATGCATATAAAGAACGCGGTGCACTGGCTTTTGAGCGTGGCGCATATAGCCTCAAGCCTAAAACTTGCTTGGAATTTCACCAAATCGCCCATACCTTGCATGAATTCGCCAGGTAGGCCCTCATTCTTGCTATTTCTTTGAATTTGGTGATAAGTGTGAGTGGTTTATTGGTGGTAGCATTTGAAACAAAATCTAAATCCTCCCTTTAAAATACATTCAAAGGAAATTTGCTATGGGGTCTTGACTTATTGATTGGTCACCAAGGACTCTCCCCTTTCCCCATTTCCCTTTTGTTTCCTCATTTCCTACCCCCCCCCCCCCCATCAAGCTCATCAATCCAACATTGCATTCAAATCCCAAAACTACTAAACCCCTATTCCCTATCCCTCCACACATTTGTTAGCTATAAAACCCTAAAACTCTACCTTATAAAATCCCCAAACCCTCCTACATATCCTTGAACAAAATTTCCCCCATAACCCCTATTCCCATCATATTATTCCCCTTCCTAACACTCCCTTTTTACGTTGTTCCCCTTGGTGGTATATATCATAACAACACCTAGTTTCACTACCATCATCAAAGGATGACAAATTTTTGGGCACAACACAGGTTTTTCCTCCTTGTGCGCCGCACCACTGGCGCGACGCTTAGGATTGGGATCTCCAAATCACAAATGGTTTGGATTTTTGGATTCAGCATGAAAAATCATGCCTTCTGGTGCATGGAAAAGAAGTTTGGGTAAGTTTTAAGTCCCTAGGAGGTCAAAAACACCCTAAAAATGACCTCTCTGCCCCTAATTTCACACACAGGAAGCAGTCTTGGGAGATTAAGGTTTTGGAGGGGCAAATGGGCACCAAATTCAGAAATTCTACTTGGGTTGGAAAGTAGACAGGGAGGGCTTTCCAACAAGTACACTTGGGCTCAATTTGGACTTTAGAAAGTGCCTCAAAATCAGCACCAAAGTAGCATGGCGCATATAGAAATTGGCACGGTGCACAGAGGTTTTTTGCCCAATTTTTCATCTTCCAGCTCAGAAATTCGGCCAGTTTGACTAGTTTTTCTTTGTGATGTAATTTTTGACTTATATTGATGTAATTGAGTGAACATGATGTAATTTTGACACTTATTTACTTGTTCTAGAAGATTCATTCACCAAAGAGTGAAAATTTAATGAATGAATCAGTTTCCTACCTTATAGAGGCAAGTTGTTTTGACTGCCTAGATTTTAGTGCTTTGTTTAGAATTGGTTGAAACAGCTCCTAGAAGGATGAGCTCAACCCCTAGAGGCAAGGGAAGAGGTTGGCTTGTCTATATTATGTAATTTCTAAGTCATTTTCAGGGTTGGACTCTTGGGAAAAGTTTGGCACTCTATTGTACATTCATTTCTACATTTTTGGCTAAGGAAAGACCAGGGTTTTGCAGCACTATTTGGGATCCATGTGGCTTTATGTTTTGATGGTGTGCTTCTCTGAGTAATTGTAAGTTTATCTAGTGTTATGTGTATCATTTTCAAGCTTCTTCTTCTAAATTTGAACAAATGAGTGATTAAGGTAGAATCCATAACTGTTATGCTCTGCCTTTGAATTTGTTTAAATTTTCATGTTTTCATCTGTTTAAGGGGAATTCTTGAGACTCTCTTGCTCTCCTTAGCTTCTCAGTAGTCCGATCTATCCATATCGCTTACTTAAAAGCATCAAAGTGATTGCCTTCCTTGCCCCAATCAGAACTCTGCAGAAACTATGCCTCATTCCCGAGCCTAATTTGCCTTTCCCTGCTTCCACCACAAAACTCTCAAAAACTCAAATCAAATCCTTTGCGCTTAATACCTAGTCTAAGATCAGTTGAAAATTTAGTCATCTTGAGCCCCATCGCTTGTCTTTGCCAAGATTGACCTGGAGAGAGCCCTCTCTTGTCCTCGTAGGGCTAGCTACGAGGCTGAGCGTGGTTTGATGTGGACCTAGAACCTTGTCTTTTCAGCCTGAGGCAAATCTAGGCTCTAACATAGTGGCGACCATACTAGGGAGAAAGTGGTTTGCTTGTTGTTGTCATTTGTTTTATAGCTATAGATGGAGCCTAAAGTTATGCTAGGTACCCTTCGAAATGCTTTTGCTTTGCATTAGCGGAAGTAGATAAACGCTGCTTCAGTCAATCTCCAGTCTAGCTTGTAAACGTGACATCTAACTTGTTAATTGCCCCAGTACATGTATCAAGTTCAGATCTGATGGTTGATGGTGAACAACGATCAGACATCAGAAGGCTGAAATCATTCACCTGGTGACTTCATTCACTGAAAAATCCAAAAATCAATGCTTCATGGTGATTCCACTGCAAGAAGATTAGTAGCTTTAAGATTTTCAAGATGGATCGGGTTGAAAAAAGATACACTCCCATGAGCCGAGATCACATCCCAGGTTTTCCAAATAAAATTCCCAGGGTAGATTGGTCAAAGAATTTGCCTATGTTCAAAAATGTGGAAGGTAATGATGCTGCTCTTCATCTGGTGAAATTTCACATTCATGTGCATAACTTAAAGATCAATTTTCCTAAAGACTGTTTGATGAAAATGTTTATGGCTACTCTGGAAGATGAAGCCTGATCTAGGTATGAAAGTTTGCCACCTGCTTCCATTTATTGTCTAAAATATTTTCAAATGATGTTCTTTGAAAGGTATAAAGAATCACATCCATCCTTGACTTTGGTTCAGAACTGTTGTAGCCATGTTCATTGTTTTATTGAAGATCTTGAGAATTTTTATGGACATGATAATTTCATGGATGATGAGATCATGGAAGCCTTGTATGAAAATCCGTTTCAGCAGCACACAGAAATCTTAGAGGATACTTGTCAAGATTAGCAGGCTGAAGATTTCCATATGGTTGAAAGTGATGAAAGAGAAAATGCCGTTTCAGATCTGTCCATAAAAGAAGACAACATGCAGGTAACGCAGGAAACTAATGTTCCAATCTCAGAAAGTGATGATGATAAATCAAATCGAGAGATAAATTGTGATGAGGCAAAACATGTTGTTCCAGATCTCATAAAAGAGAGTTGTATTGTTGCAGCTGCCTCAAATGAAGAAAACAGAGTTGCAGACCTAAATGCTCTCATCACACCAGCACTAGATCTTCATGAGGAGGTAGTTCATTTCCTCTATGAAAAACAAGACAAGATCTTTGTTCATGTAAGTGAAAAAGTCCCTGTGGATGAATTTATGGTAGATGATAGAAATGTTAGTGTTGGGTTTCAAGAATCATCTGAAGTTGCTTTTCTCATGATTGATGAATGTGATGCATGTAATGAGAATCTGGCTGTCATATCATATGAAGATGACTTACAATATATTCAGACTACTGAAGATCAGACCATTCAGGATTCCATTTCAGATTCTTCTTCCTCATATGTCTCATGTTTTGAAATGTTCTTTGAAAAGGAAATCTGCTCATATACTTTTTTAGAATTTTTTGAGGACCAGGACCATACTTTTTTTGAAGTACATTATGAAGGAAGATCAGAATCAAAAGAAAGAGACATCTTGTTTTCTCAGCAGGAGGTGGCAATGGAAAATCTTCATGTTTTTCAGGATCCAATGGCAAATCTGCTGCAATCAGCAGTGAAGGTGATTATTGCAGTGTTCAGTGATGAAGGAGATCATGGTCAATTATGTTTCTGGATGCCCAGTTACAGGTATCTATTGTTGACCAGAAGATCTAATCAGGAAAATCAATCAAGAAGGCATTTGTTGGATTGGTTACATTGGAAAGCTCATTACACATGATTGTACATATTTCATTAGTACGCAGGTGGTTTTCATCATGATTTGAAATCTTGATGGACTACTGCCCTTCAATAAGCTTTGTAAGTTCTTGTTTTAGTTAAGTCAGTCATGAGGCATTTGTGAGTCAGTTTTCAGTCATGTTGGTTTCATAATTGAGTCTGTTTGAATCAAGTTTCAGTCAATAAATTGAGTCAGAAGTCTTGTATTGTTTGTCGGAATAATGACTCCATTGCCCAATGGATGAAGGCACTGTCTGCTCTACCAAAGATCTGCCATTCTTGGCACCTCCAAGGAGCTACCATCCCCATTGGAGCCAATGTTAGAGTCAGTCTGGTCATCCCTCCATCAGAGATGAAAACTCTTTTTGCATTTCATGTTTAGATGTCCCATTGCTTTCGATCAGTTTCATTTCGCTAGGGGCATGCCATTGTCTGATGGAAGGGTTTGGTGTTCTTGTCTCCCTCATGCTTGTACCTGCCCAGGCTAGTCAAAATTTCTCTATGTTCATCAAAGTTCATTTCAGTCATTCATAGTCATTATGCTATTTTGGTCAAAAGCAGTTATTTTAAGAGTCTAGGTCTAGTGGTTGGTCTTCAAACATGTCGAATAATGCCAGCAGGCCATGATGATGGTTTTCGAAGAGGTTCCTAGTTCAAAATCTCATCATCAAACTCATTTTAGGACATTTCTTCTTCAAAACTCTGTTTTGAGTAAGAAATTGTTGAATTCATTTTTGTAATATTTTTCCGCCATGGAGTTTTCAAAGCAGGCTCTGGTTTTCCTTTTCCAAACATCAATGCCTATGTCCCTGCAAAAAATCAACCAATTTCATCATTTTGAGTCCAGAAAATCAATGAGAAAGCCAAAAGGCAGAGTTTCATCAAATGACAAAGTGCCATAGTCAAAAACATTTTGAAGGGAGTTCCTTTTTTGAAGAAGTAAAAATTTAAACCATCTCTTGTCAAGATATTTCAAAACTATTTATCCCTTTGCAACAAGTGTCTTTCATAATCCAAGGGAGAAATTGTGTTTCGAAAGTGCAAGAGCAAAACAGTGAGTGGAAGAGGTCGATTGTGTGACTTGGAGGCGGCGTGGCGCATATAGCAGGTGGCGCGACACACATAGAGCACATAGCGCACTTGGAGTTTTCACCTAGTGTAATTTATAATGGGCACGGCGCATATAAAGAGCGCGGTGCACTGGGTTTTGAGTGCGGCGCATATAGCCTCAAGCCCGAAACTTGCTTGGAATTTCACCAATTCGCCCATACCTTGCATGAATTCACCAGGTAGGCCCTCATTCTTGCTATTGCTTTGAATTTGGTGATAAGTGTGAGTGGTTTATTGGTGGTAGCATTTGAAACAAAATCTAAATCCTCCCTTTAAAATACATTCAAAGGAAATTTGCGGTGGGGTCTTGACTTATTGATTGGTCGCCAAGGACTCTCCCCTTTCCCCATTTCCCTTTTGTTTCCTCATTTCCTACCCCCCCCCCCCCCCCATCAAGCTCATCAATCCAACATTGCATTCAAATCCCAAAACTACTAAACCCCTATTCCCTATCCCTCCACACATTTGTCAACTATAAAACCCTAAAACCCTACCTTATAAAATCCCCAAACCATCCTACATATCCTTGAACAAAATTTCCCCCATAACTCCTATTCCCATCATATTATTCCCCTTCCTAACACTCCCTTTTTACATTGTTCCCCTTGGTGGTATATATCATAACAGCACCTAGTTTCACTACCATCATCAAAGGATGACAAATTTTTGGGCACAACACAGGTTTTTCCTCCTTGTGCGCCACACCACTAGCGCGGCGCTTAGGATTGGGATCTCCAAATCACAAATGGTTTGCATTTTTGGATTCAGCATGATAAATCATGCCTGCTGGTGCATGGAAAAGAAGTTTGGGTAAGTTTTGAGTCCCCAGGAGGTCAAAAACACCCTAAAAATGACCTCTCTGCCCCTAATTTCACACACAGGAAGCAGTCTTGGGAGATTAAGGTTTTGGAGGGGCAAATGGGCACCAAATTCAGAAATTCCACTTGGGTTGGAAAGTAGACAGGGAGGGCTTTCCAACAAGTACACTTGGGCTCAATTGGGACTTCAGCAAGTGCCTCAAAATCAGCACCAAAGTAGCGCAGCACATATAGAAATTGGCGCAGTGCACAGAGGTTTTTTGCCCAATTTTTCATCTTCCAGCTCAGAAATTCGGCCAGTTTGACTAGTTTTGCTTTGTGATGTAATTTTTGACTTATATTGATGTAATTGAGTGAACATGATGTAATTTTGACACTTAGTTACTTGTTCTAGAAGATTCATTCACCAAAGAGTGAAAATTTAATGAATGAATCAATTTCCTACCTTATAGAGGCAAGTTGTTTTGACTGCCTAGATTTTAGTGCTTTGTTTAGAATTGGTTGAAACAGCTCCTAGAAGGATGAGCTTGACCCCTAGAGGCAAGGGAAGAGGTTGGCTTGTCTATATTATGTGATTTCTAAGTCATTTTCAGGGTTGGACTCTTGGGAAAAGTTTGGCACTCTATTGTACATTCATTTCTGCATTTTTGGCTAAGGAAAGACCAGGGTTTTGCAGCACTATTTGGGATCCATGTGGCTTTATGTTTTGATGGTTTGCTTCTCTGAGTAATTGTAAGTTTATCTAGTGTTATGTGTATCATTTTCAAGCTTCTTCTTCTAAATTTGAACAAATGAGTGATTAAGGTAGAATCCATAACTGTTATGCTCTGCCTTTGAATTTGTTTAAATTTTCATGTTTTCATCTGTTTAAGGGGAATTCTTGAGACTCTCTTGCTCTCCTTAGCTTCTCACCAGTCCGATATATCCATCTCACTTACTTAAAAGCATCAAAGTGATTGCCTTCCTTGCCCCAATCAGAACTCTGCAGAAACTGTGCCTCATCCCCGAGCCTATTTTGCCTTTCCCTGTTTCCAACACAAAACTCTCAAAAACTCAAATCAAATCCTTTGCACTTAATACCTAGCCTAAGATCAGTTGCAAATTTAGTCATCTCGAGCCCCATCGCTTGTCTTTTGCCGAGATTGACCCGGAGAGAACCGTCTCCTGTCCTCGTAGGGCTAGCTACGAGGCTGAGCATGGTTTGATGTGGACCTAGAACCTTGTCTTTTCAGCATGAGGCAAATCTAGGCTCTAACAGGAACTTTCTGGGAATAGGGAACTAAAGTGTAGTCCCCAGTGGAGTCACCAATTCTGCTATAGGTATTAATGCACGGTGTATGGAAGATGAAGGAACCCTCAAGGGTCTTCCCAGGACCCTTGGCAGACTGTAAGATTATCTGCAGTTGTCACAAAGATACATGCATGTCCATGTTCAACAACTAATTATCAAAGCGAGAAGGATTCATTAACTCGAGCCTTCGTGTGGAGTTTCTGGAGAGATCAATGCAACTAGGCGGAAGTCCCCTGAGCCGAATCTAGGTCAAGTCCTGCACATAGAAAAGACAAGCATAATCACAGCATAAAACCTTAATAATCAATGCATAAACATACAAAATACATCTAGTTTCACATAACTAAGCCACTCATGCTAAAAGACATTGAATGGACATATAAATGAATTATAGTACCAACATCATGGAGTGGATAGTACAAATGCAGTTCTATATTAATGTCGAAAGAGTGATTACAACCATCAGTTTCATCAGCGTTCCCTTACCCCTACAACTCCTCTCTCTCTCCCCCTTCTTACCAACTTCTTATGCTTAAGTCTGAGACTCTGTTCGACAATCAATTAAGCTATCCTTTCAAATGATCTGACATTTTTACAATAGCCCTAGCTCTGCTTATGTAGCATGTGAGGTTAGGGTTTCCAAGTTTCTCCATGAGTTTCTTTAGGTAAAAGCAATGATGTTTCCATTCTTTTGAGCTCTTTCCAATTTGCATACTTCATTAGGATTAGTAATCCCCCAAATAGGTCGAACTTTGATGTTTCCTTGCTTTTCTGAGTTGATTTAGGAGAGAATATAGGGATATTTCTTAGTCAATCTACTCCTTTGACCCTTAGAAACTCATTAGGGTTTACTAACGTTGTTCTCGAGGTAACAAGTAGAGTTAATTAGGTCACTAACGCACCTTTAGGTTTGCTGAGAATCTTTATAAAGCAGGTTGCTAGTGTATAGGCAGCATTAGCTTGGAAACAAGGCTTGTGAACTTGGTCATTGCTTTAGCCATCATGTCTTTGCCCTCTTAGCTAATGAGGAGGTCATTTTCCTATATAACACCTGGTCCTCCACAGTTGTAGCAGATTAGTTGTCCCCAACCTTTGCCAAGTCCTCCTCCACCTCGGCCTCGTTCGCGCCCCTAAAAGCTTGTTTGCGCCATCCCAGTGCTTTGCTCAGGAGGCCGCATTTCTACCTAGACTCTATAAGTAGGTGTTTTTTCCATCATCAATTCATAACTTTGGCAATTGCGCTCATCATGCCCTACCAACCTGGAGAAGTTATAGAATAGTTGTTGTGGTGTTTGTACAAACTTCTGCAGCAAATGGCAATTATTGTTGTATGTTTCCCTACTACTTGACATATAGTGCACCAAAATGTAGGCCGCACACTCGGTCCTGCTTGGGCCTCCGGCTTCAAAGGTGTCAGTCCTCCTCCTTTAATATAGTTCGCAAAGACCAGGCAATGGTCTTTGTCATGCTCCTGACCTTTACATTTGAGGCACCATATTTCTTTGCACACCTCTGATCAAACTATTTTGTCCTACTTCAAACTTTGCATTTCAAGGCAAAGATTTCGTAGCTATGCATGGATCTGTCAAACCCCCAGATTCGAATCTTGCATCGGCATTTCATGCAGTCCTATGGAAATCTCCAAGGCCTTTGCCTGAGTCGTAATCTTCTGTTGTGACAGTGCAACCCTTAGGTGAGGTAGGAGCGAAGCCACAAAATATTTGCGGTGATGTCCATCTGTTAAGTTCATATTAGCTTCGCAGATTTTAAACTTAAATCTATGATCCAATTCCCAAGGTGTCTCACCTGGTTTCATCACGATTTCCTTGAACCCCATAATTGGCTATGTCTCGGATTTAGGCCTACTGAATTCTTTATTCAGTGCGGTCTTGATTTCTACCAACCCAGCATTTGGGTTATCATTAGAGTACTTGATGTACCAAGTTAGTGCATGATCCTACAAAGCACTAACCAAGGTTGGCTTCCTCATGTGATCATCAGTGACGCCCTTAACTTCCCATTCAGATTTTACGATGACCCAAAACTAGTCCAGGTCCTCACTTCCCAAGCCGTTAAATAAAGGCAGCTTCACTAAATTTGCCATGTTGAACTACGGTGAAGGGGGTGGTATGGGTGAAGTCGCAGGTGATGGTGGTGAAGTTGGAGGCAGTGTAGGTGGAGGTGGTTGTTATGGATCTAACCCGGAAATAACATAGATCTGATATGAAAATATAAGATAATGCAAATGAACCTAGAAATAATATGAAATGATTCTTTATTGATCAAGCCCTTAAGATAGGGCAACACCATACATTCACTCCTTAAGGAAGGAGAACACTCCACAAGCCATATGCCTGTTCATACAATAATCCTTTACACTTCCTTGACATGGAGTCTCTAGCTTCTATATAGGCCTCATACACACAATACCATGGGTCATTACCATGGTTCCCTCATACCATCAAACTAATACCATGGGCCCATTACATTATTACTAACTACTTGTGGTCCCTTACATGATATGGGTTAACCACCTTGTTTACTACTATGGCCCATTCCATTATTACATTATTACCTTGGGTACCTCCCTTGGTACCCCATATTATCCCCCCTAGGTATATAACATTCCACCCCCCTTAGCATGTTTCGTCCCCGAAACATGAGAAGAACACAAATAATAAGATCTACTCAAAAGAGTAGTCCACTGGTACCATGCACGTGCATCTAGCCATCCAAGAGAAAGGTGAACCCTCGATCTCGCTGGTGCCTCGCTCGCTTGAGATGGAAGTTGACCATGGCAGCTCTTCTGTGTTGATGTGTAGTAGGTGGATCTTCACTCCTCTCTATCTGTCCTGTGGGGGTTGTTGTCCTTGTGGCTAATTGGTTGCCATCTTGATGGTTGTTGTCTTGCGGGGTGATGTGGGTGATGATATGTTGAAGTTTTAACCCACGGTATCTTTTTCTTTAATTCACCCCTTACTGGAGCCTGACTGTTATCTAGTGCATGTTGTGGTGCTTGCTGTGGTGTCTTATCTTCTAATATTACTTCAACCACTGAACCCTCATCAGATGTGTCAGCACCTGTTACCTTTTCGGCTTTAGCCTCTGTTTGTGTTTGATTATCGACCATCAACTGCTCATCATCTGATATGTCAGTCCCTGGAACATCTTCTGCGTCAAGCTCCGTGGACTCTACCTGTTTATTGATGGAAATATCCTGTAATGTAATTTTGTTCTTTTTATACCAGAGCTTTAGGAATTTCTTCTGCACATTAATATTGATAGTACCCACAGATTCCATCCAAGGGTATCCCAAAACAACATCCATATTATCCATCTCTGAAGTATAAAAATCACCATGCAACACATACTTATCCGTAGAAATCTTCAAATCCTTATACACTAGAACATCCTCATTATCCACTTGTGTGTTTTCAATGTGTTTTGCTGGAATTTGCAATTTTTTTGCCAAGTTGACATTTATGAGATTTTGTTTGCAACTCGGATTTATAGACACAATGATTTTCTCCTTCTGAATCAATCCATGAACCTGTAATAAGGAGATACTAGTAGAAAATAACACATGTTTCTCATTATCTTGTTTTCTAGCATGAGACCATCTGTCTAAAAGGAATTTTTCAAATGCTTCATCAAGCAGGTTGTAACACTTCGTTTTGTTAAGTAATCCCCACCATGTGGCCGCCTCATCTCTAAATTTCTGCACTACCCACCATTTCCAATTGTGTCTAAATAACCTCTTGTAATCATTTATGTATTCTTCAATAGTAGGACCCTTATCATTCCCTGTAAAAAAATTCCGTGCTAGAAGCCATGAAGGTTTGGAAAAAATTCACTTACTTGGCGAAAATTTGAAATTGTCACAGTTTAGTCAATATTGCTCAGAATCCCTATTATGACCTATTTTCGGAAATGGAACAACCATTCTGCATCTGCCCATGTGATAGAAATCCTGATCCAGACACTGGAATTTCAGATTTGCGCTGCTACTCTCCCGCTGTCACCACAATTTTTGCAAAAAAGAGCTGATTTTAAATCAGCGATATCTCCCTTATCCGGACTCCGATTCGACCGATTGTTTTTTTGAAATCGGGTATTTTTTCACATAGAATCTTGATCTACAATTAGATTTTGCAGATATTGTACCAGGAAATCCATATTTGTGCCGCAAATTCGCTGCCCCGAAAAATTGTCTGCAACACCCTGATTTTTAGATCAGTGATATCTCCTTCATCCGAACTCCGATTCAGCTGAATTTTTTTTGAAATCGAGTGTTTTTCCACATAGAATCCAGATCTACAATTATATTTTGTAGATCCTACACCAAGACGTCCAGATCTGTGCCGCAACTTCGCTTCCCCAAAAAATTGTCTACAACCCCACTGATTTTTAAATCAGCGATATCTCCTTCATCCGGACTCCGATTAAACCGATTTTTTTTTTGAAATCGGCTATTTTTTCACAAATAATCCAGATCTGAAATTATATTTTGTAGATCTTGCACCAAAACATATATATCTGATCTGCAAAATTGTCGCCCCCGAAATCCTGCAAAAAATAAAAAAAAAATTCTCCACTTTGGCCCAAGAAAGTGCTCTGATACCACTTGTTATGGATCTAACCCGGAAATACTATAGATCTAATATGAAAATATAAGATAATGCAAATGAACCTAGAAATAATATGAAATGATTCTTTATTGATCAAGCCCTTAAGGTAGGGCAACACCATACATTCACTCCTTAAGGAAGGAGAACACTCCACAAGCCATATGCATGTTCATACAATAATCCTTTACACTTCCTTGACGTGGAGTATCTAGCCTCTATATAGGCCTCATACACATAATACCATGGGTCATTACCATGGTTCCCTCATACCATCAAACTAATACCATGGGCCCATTACATTATTACTAACTACTTGTGGTCCCTTACATGATATGGGTTAACCACCTTATTTATTACTATGGCCTATCTCATTATTACATTATTACTTTGGGTACCTCCCTTGGTACCCCATATTATCCCCCCTAGGTATATAACAGTGGCAGTCGTAGGAATCCCTGCCTTATTAACTGAACTATACTTCGTGGAGAAGCCTGCGCTACTCCCTCTTCATCACCCAACGGCGGTGAAATTAGTGGTCTATATTCAGGACCCTTTCTTCCTTTGTTTCTGTAAGTCTTTCCAGGTATTTAAAGACTTCAAGTACTTACCTCATAGACCTTTGAGGAAGCACCACTCCACCTCGCTGTAATTGGCCGAGGTATCGATTGTGAATTCAGTCACGAATCTGTTGGGTTGTGTTATATTTTTTTGGACCCTATATTAGTTTGGGCGGACCTACCTATGGTTTTGTGCATGGTTTTTGTACATGATTTTGGACATGATGGTTTTTGGTCCATGGTATTGGATGCTTCAGCATGTATCAATATGTATTGTAACATTGAAAGGAATATAATGAAAAATCAAGCTAGTAGTCCCTGTTTTGGGATCTAGGGGAAAATCTTTGTGTATATGTGTTTTATGTGTTATGCTCTCACATTATTTATTTTTTGTTCTTAGAATTCGTATGCAGGTAACTTTTGTATGGAGTTAAAACCTACATTTGGTATTGGAGCTGTTTTGGCTTCAAGGGAATGCCTTTGTTGCTGAAGGGTTTCACACAGGCCTGTGGTAGACCCTGTTTAGTGGGAGATCTGCGGGATCAATTCTGGTGGTGAAAGAAGATGGCGAGCAGTGGAAAGATAGAGATTGAGAAACTTAATGGTCAGAGTTTTGAGTTGTGGAAACTCAAGATGGAGGATCTGTTGGTGGATAAAGATCAGTGGATTGCCGTAGATCCAGGTACTAAACTAATGGGAGTGTTCGATGAAGAATGGAAGAAGTTGGATCGGAAGACAAAGAGAACAATACGATTGTGTGTCTCAGATTCAGTATTGCTGAATGTATCGGGGGAAGCTAGGCTAAGGCTTTGTGGGACAAGTTAGGGACTTTGTACCAATCTAAGTCTTTGGTGAATAAACAGTTCCTACGGAAAAAGTTGTATAACCTGAGGAGGAAATATGGAGACTCAGTGACAGAGCATCTGAACACATTTAATAATGTGATAAGTCAGTTATGTTATGTTGATATTAAAATTTCAGATGAAGATAAGTGCATTAGTTTTTTGTGTTCTCTACCAGATTCGTGGGATAGTCTGATTATTGCAATAGGTAGCAATGCAACTACCTTGCAGTTTGATGAAATAGTCTCATCCTTGTTGACGAAGGAGATGAGACAGAAAAATATAGAGAGTTAGAATGTTGATGCCATGTTTATACAAGGACGGTCCCAGAACAGAAACAAAAATAAGTCATCAAGTGGGGGATCTAAATCTAGAGGGAGATATAAATCTCCAAGAAAACTTTTAAATGTGGTGTGTTGGAAATGCAGAAAGGAAGGGCACTACAAAAGTGACTGTAAATCTATAGCTCCTGACAACGGAAAGGGATCTGATGATGCTCATTTTGCAGAGGCAAAAACCACCTCAGATGAAGGTGGGGATGTGTACTTCGCTTCTTCGAGTACACATGTAGATCATGAGGCATGGTTGATTGACTCAGGTGCATCCTTTCACTTCACTCTCAATAGAGAGTGGTTTTGCGAGTATGAAAAATATGATGGTGGTGATGTCTTCTTGGGGGATGACAGGAAAGCTAGAATCATTGGTCGCGGAAAAGTAAATTTGAAGTTGCAAGGTACAAGGGTTAGAACACTTCCGGGTGTTCTGCATATTTCTGCATTGTCTAGAAATCTTATTTCCGTAAGCAAGCTGGATGATGCAGATGTAAAAATAGTGTTCAAGACGGATACCTACAAGATGGTTCAGGGAGCACTGGTATTGTTGGGGGAGTTCGGATTGGAACTCTATACAAGATGCAAGGTAGCAGTATTGTTGATGGGTGCAATAGTTCTGTGGTTCCTAAAAGTGGAGCAGAAAATCTAGTGGTCTCTAGAGAGAAGACCATGCTGTGGCATCAAAGGCTTGGAAATATTGGAGAGAAGGACCTTCGAATACTTCATGGTAAAGGTATGGTAGAAGGTATGAGTAATAGCTCCATGGATTTTGATTTCTGTGAAAATTGTGTAAATGGGAAGCAGAATCGGGTGAGTTTCCCCTGTGGTGTTAAGAAGGTGAAACAAATATTAGAGCTTGTGCACAGTGATGTGTTTGGACCTGTGAAGGTTCCATCACTAGGTAAGTCTATGTACTATGTATCATTTATAGATGAATTCTCAAGGAATACATGGATATATTTCCTTAAGAAGAAATCTGAAGTCTTTGACAGGTTTAAAGAATTTAAGGCTTTAGTGGAAATGAGACAGAGAAGAAGATAAAGTTGTTCACGACAAATAATGGTGGAGAGCTTTGCAGTAATGAATTTGAAGAATTTTGTAAGATGTCTGGTATAGCACGTTAGAAGACTACTCCATACACACCTGAGCAAAATGGAGTTGCAGAAAGAATGAACAAGACATTGATGGAAAGGGCAAGAAGCATGCTCAATGGTGCCAGGTTAGGACAGGAATTATGGGTGGAGGCAGTGGGGACAACATGCTACCTGGTCAATAGATCACCTTCATCAGCATTGGAGGATAAGACTCCACAAGAGGTATGTACTGGTAAGAAACCCTCTCTTTCAAATCTGAGGGTATTTGGATCTGATGCATATGTACATGTTCCAAAGGAGAAAAGAACCAAGTTGGATAGTAAATATGAAAAGTGCATCTTTATTGGGTATAAGGATGGTTTAAAGGGTTATAAGCTTTGGATCCCAGTAACAAGAAAGGTTGTGTACAACCAAGATGTGGTGTTTAGAGAGGTGAAAGATGTTATTAAACATGAAGTCCAACCAAAGGAACCTGAGAAGATAGAGTTTGAGTTTAAGGAGGAATAATCAGACTTTACAGCAGAGGAGGAGTCAAAAGATGAAGAGCCACAAACTCCAGGTGTGAGAAGATCAGTTCGAGAAAAAAGGCAGCCAAAAAGGTAGAGAAGATAGAGTTTGAGTTTAAGGAGGAATAATCAGACTTTACAGCAGAGGAGGAGTCAAAAGATGAAGAGCCACAAACTCCGGGTGTGAGAAGATCAGAGGAGGAGAAGGTGTGAGAAGATAGAGTTTGAGTTTAAGGAGGAATAATCAGACTTTACAGCAGAGGAGGAGTCAAAAGATGAAGAGCCACAAACTCCGGGTGTGAGAAGATCAGTTCGAGAAAAAAGGCAGCCAAAAAGGTATAGTCCATCTACTTTCTGTTCAAATTTTTCTTTATCTGTTACTGATGATGATCCTAGAACTATGAAGGAAGCAATAGATTCAGAGGATGGAAAACTCTGGAAAGAGGCCATGGTTGATGAAATGGCATCTTTGCACAAAAATGAGGCTTGGGATGTGGTGGAGTTTTCGGCTAGAAGGAAACCCATTGGCAACAAATGGGTGTTCAAGAACAAGACAAATGCATAAGGAAAGGTGGAGAAATACAAAGCTCGGTTGGTAGCAAAAGGTTATTCCTAGGTGCCGGGAATTGATTTTGGTGATATGTTTTCTCCTGTTGCCAAGGTAGCTTCTATTAGATTACTTTTATCTATTACTGCTGCTTTTGATTTTGAGGTAGAATAGATGGATGTGAAGACATCATTTCTTCATGGGGATCTGGAAGAGGAGATCTACATGAAGCAACCTAAAGGTTTTGTGGTGAAGGGCATGAAAGAGCTGGTATGCAAGTTAAAGAAGTCTCTATATGGATTAAAATAGTCACCAAGGATGTAGTATTAGAAATTTGATACATTTATACGGGGACTTGGCTTCACCAGAAGCAAAGTAGATCACTGTGTGTATTTTAAATTAATTGGCGACCATGTTATTTATATGGTCTTGTATGTGGATGAGAGGTTGTTGGTTGGAAATGACAAAGAAATTATCCAGGATTTGAAAACCCAATTGTCCTCCAAATGCGAGATGAAAGATCTTGGTGCTACAAACTATATTTTGGGCATGGAAACTAAAAGTGATCGGGCAAAGAGGAAGCTCTGGTTAAACTAGAGGAAGTATTTCGAGACAATACTGCAGAGGTTTAATAAGCAAAATAGTAAACCGATGAAGGTTCCTATTCCTGTAGGTGTAAAGTTATCTACCGAACAGTGTCCCAAGACACAAGAAGAGGAAGAGGACATGTCCCATGTTCCATATGAAAGTGTAGTCGGTAGCCTGATGTATGCAACGATCTGTACTGGACCAGACATTGCACATGCAGTGGGATTATTGAGCACGGTTATGTCAAAACCAGGGAAGGAGCATTGGACAGCGGTGAAGTGGGTTTTCAAGTATTTGCGTGGCACTAGTGATTATGGTTTGTGCTACCAAGGAAGACCAGGATTGCACAAAGCGTTAGATATTTGTGGCTTTGTTGATGCAGACTGGGCTGGAGATTTGGATCAGAGAAGATCTACAAGTGGGTATGTGTTTAACCTATTTGGAGCTGTAGTCAGTTGGATGAGTAAGAAACAATTTGTAGTGGCACTATCAACTATAGAGGAAGAATACATGGCAGCCACTCATACAAGCAAGGAAGTAGTTTGGTTGCAGAGATTGTGTTCAAGTATGGGGTTAGTACAGGGAGCTATAAGGATAGACTGCGATAGCCAAAGTGCAATTTTCTTGGCAAAAGACCCTACTTATCATTCAAAGACAAAGCACATTGATGTTCCTTATCACTTTGTGAGGGATATGATAGAAGGAAAAAAGGTGTTGCTGGTAAAGGTCGACACTTTGAAGAATACTGCAGATGCATTGACAAAATCTGTGAGCTCTAAGAAGTTCTCTGGTGTAGAGAAACAATGGGTGTTTTAGGGCTGGATAAATGACTAAGCTCTCATGTGGCCCCCTGTGGAAAGAAAACAACAAGTGGGAGAATGTTGGGTTGTGTTATATTCTTTCCATGACTAGCCTATGTAGTTAACAGGGGTTTAGAATGGGGGCAGAGCCCCCCTTTGTTGCACCGACTGCGCAGTAGGGGGCGGACCTACCTATGGTTTTGTACATGGTTTTCGCACATGGTTTTTAACGTAATGGTTTTCGGTCCATGGTTTTGGATGCGATGGTTTTCAGTCCATGGTATTGGATGCTTTGGCATGTATAAATATGTATTGTAACATTGAAATGAATATAATGAAAAATCAAGCTGGTAGTCCCAGTTTTCAGATCCAGGGGAAAATCTCTATGTATATGTGTTTTATGTGTTATTCTCTCTCCTTGTTTATTTTATGTTCTTAGAATTCGTATGTGGGTAATTTTTGTACGGGGTTAAAACCTACAGAATCCTCCTATGATGTGGTCAAGCCAATGATCGACAGCATGGGCAATCTTATCCTCAGAGGCTTCCAGTCTTTGTACTAACCCCAAGGTCCAGACAATAGGACCGTCAAGTCTTCAACTTCCTTAGCTATCCACTAGCTTCGTGATCCACTGGTATAACTAAACTAGAAAGGAACATAAAAAGATCTCTTGGATTTCTATATATAGGTACCTATCCAACCATTGTTCCTTTGTCAACCATGGATTCCTATTCTCCTTTGCCGTGAATTCATGGATCTTTTCATCCAACCAGTCTTCGACCTCTTTCTTAGTTGGATTCTAGTGATACGACATCACATACCTCTCATGCATATTTCAGTTCCTAGCAACGGAACCATTTGTTGGCTTTGTGGGGCCTGACCCAGGTTTAGTGTTAGTTAGCCAAACAAATCCCTACACTATTGGTCCTTTCGGCATCAACCTGCGGAGCACGGACCAAAGTCTCACCTAAAGTAGTATGGGGGGATGCTGGAACCAAGTTTCTGCACCCTAAGATGGTCGTGATGTCGGTTTATACCCTCTCTTCCTACTTTCACGCAAGTCGCTAAGCCTTAGGGCTCTATCAGTCTACCCTTTATTCCACCCTCCAGGACCTCCGCGAAGGTGTACAATTAACCTTTGCGCAACCTTAACACATTGTTGGGCGCAGGATCCCCCAAGGCAAGTTTTGGGGCTTAAAGCCCAGATTTTTACCAAATCTAATGTAAAGACTCCGCGTTTTGTGGGCGCGAAGCGTGAAGATTGTAAATGAGTCATAGGGCTCTTCACCCCCAATTTGGTAATGTAATGTCAGCTTTAGATTATATAGATAGAGCGAGGCTCTAAGTTGTAAATCAGTTAACCGAAGTAGGTAAGATTTAATGATGAAGAATTGAGTCTTATCTAAGTATAGAGTCGAGTCTTTGGGTCGTAGAGTAGGAGAAGGCTCTGCAGCTGAGTGCGTAGAGGCCTAGTAGTCTACAGCTGAGTGCATGGACCCCTGTAGCTGAGTGCGCAAGGCATGACGAGTCTGTAACCTTTGGAGAAGTAATAAAGATAAGTTTTACATCATTTCTGTGTATCTTTTTCCTGTTTTGTGCATTGAATGTATCGGATAGAAATTGCATTTCTATTGTTTATATGATGCATGAACTTATATGAATGTGTTGATAAAGTGAATATAAGATAAAGTATCTTTTTACGCAAAGATAACTAACTGTTATAAGAAGATAAGTAAGCTACGTGGTGTAACTTGGGGAAGTAGTGCAGATCGCTGCTAGGGTAGCGCGAAGGCGATTATAATAGATTGTGAATGCCTCACAGGTCAGGATAGTGCGCGAAGCAACCTGCACGAAGGTATTTGTAGTTGGACTAAACTGACCCCTCAGACATCTTAAGGGTGCAGAAACTTGGTTCCAGCATCCCCCCATACTGCTTTGGGTGAGACCTCAGTCCGCGCTCCGTGTGCTATTGCCAAAAGGGCCAATAGTAGAGGGATTTGTTTAGCTAGTTAACTCTGAACCCGGGTCAGGCCCCCTCAAGCTAACAAATGGTTCCGTTGCTGGGACCAGAATCTGCATAGAGATGTCTGATGCTGTACCATTGGAATCCAACTAAGAAGGAAATTGAAGGTTGGTTGGATAGAAGAATTCATGAGTTCGTGGCGTAGGAGAACAAGAATCTGCGACTAACAAAAGAAGAGTGGTTAGACTGCTACCTGTACATAGAGATCCAAGAAATCCTCTTCGCATCTTTCCCTACTGAGTTGTACAAGTGGATCGTGAAGCTAGCATATAGCCAAGGAAGGTGGAAACTCGACAATCCTATTGTGTGGACCCCAGAGTTGGTGCGTAGATTGGAAGCATCAGAGGATAAGATCATGTGCGCTGTTGATCACTAGCTCGATCGGATTATAGGAGGATTCATTACTGAGTTCACGATAAATACTTCAATCAGCTATAGTGAGACAGAATGACACTTTCTCAAAGGACCGCGAGGTAAGTACGTAAAGTCTCTGAATACTTGGATTAAAATGCTATTGTGTCAAAAGAGGGTTATGCAATTACCTTGATGTTTGGAGCTACGCGAAGTGGAAAAAACTACAGAAAAGAAGGAAGTAAGGGACCAGAGAATAGCCCTTTGATTTCACCTCCGTGAGGGGACGAGGAAGAGCTCGTGAAGGTCTCGACGTGAAGTGCGATCAATTTGATAAGACAGAGGATTCTGCAAATACCACCCCCACCCACACCAACACCAGTTTCACCACCTTCACCTCCATCTTCACCTGTACCATCTCTGCCACCACCGCAAGTCAATATGGCAAGCGCGATAAAGTTGCCTGTGTTCAAGGAAGTAAGAAACGAAGATCCAGACCAGTTTTGGTTCGTGATAAGAGCCGTATGGGAAGTGTAGGGAGTTACAGATGATATATAAAGAAAGTGATGCTGGTTAGCACTCTGTAGGATCGCACGCTGACCTGGTATATTAAGCCATTTAATGACAATCCGAATGCAGGAATCATGGATATCTAAATTGCGCTAAACAAAGAATTTAGCAGGACGAAATTAGAAGTGCAGTTGATGATTGGATTCAAAGAGATCACAATGCTACTAGGCGAGACTCCTTGGGAGTTGGATCAGAGACTGAAGTGTACGATTCGTGAAGCTAATATGACTTTGACAGATGGACATCACCGTGAATGGTTTGTAGCATCGTTAACATGACATTTGACGAACGCGCTGACGCAACAGAGGTTAACAACTCAGGCAAAGGCATTGGATATCGCGATGAGGCTGCATGAGACCCCAATACAGGATCCTAAATTTGGAGTTTAGTAGATCAAATTGCAGTTGAAAAATTTATTCCTTGAGATGCAGAGTTTGAAACAGGACAGGACAACCTGACTAGAAGTGCGCAAAGAGGTGTGGTGCGTAAAATGCAAGGGTCAAGGTCATGATAAGGACCACTTCCCTGTTTTCGAAAATTACCTCGCGGGAGGAGGACCAATGTCATTAAGGCTAGAAGTGCAAGCAGGACCTAGTGCAACACCAGCTTTGTGGTGTGCGATTTGTCAAATAGGAGGAAAGCATGCTATGGACAACTGCCATTTGTTACAGAAGTACACACATACTTCACAACAGTTGTTCTGTAATTTTTGTAGATCAGTTGGGCACGATGAGTGCACTTGTGGAAGATATGAACCGATGATGGATAGAACTCCCACCTATAGAGTTTAGGCTGAAACGCAACCCCTAGACCAGAACACAAGAGTGGCGCGAACCCAATTTCAGGGGCGTGGACGAGGCCGAGGTGGAGGAGGACCTAGGAGAGGTCGCGGACAGCTGATATGCTACAATTGTGGAGGGCCAGGACATTATTCTTGTGAATGTATGAATCCAATGCATCCATCATGTCTATATTGTACGTTGTTTGATCATGAGACAAAGGATTGTCCTACGCTGATAGCTAGGATACACAAGAAGGGAGTGTGACCATCTCCCCCAACTCTGAACCTATAGATGATGAACTATGAGCCACGCGAGGAATAGCCAAATGTGAACATTGTGCTCCGAAGTGGGATCGTGATGAGAGATGATAAAGGAAAACAACCTGAAGATAGTAATTGGGTTCGCAAGGCTCCGACGAAAGAAGCAGAGTTTGATTTGGAGTGCGCTAAGGAAACCTTCATGGAAGCTAAGAAGAGCTTCTTTGATGCCTCCACTTTAGGAGGCAAATATAGACCGAAGCCAAAAATGGACCCATCTATGCTTACTACATTCCTAGATACATGCATGAAGCTACTGCGTGATAGTAAAGGTTGTAAAGGGACTATAGGAACTCATTAGCAGATGCGTTAGGACCGCGCCAGGAGAACTACGCATAGTCAGGAAGATTGGAAAGCATGCGAAAAGGATGGGAAGAGAAATGAGGCTAACCACGTAGATTGGAGAATATGAGATCGACCAAGTAATTCTGGACTTAGGATCGGATGTGAACGTTCTGCCAAAGAAGACATGGGAACACATGGGGAGGCCTATACTGCAATGGTCTCCTATTCAGCTACGAATGGTGAACCAACAGAAGATAATACCCATGGGGCAATTGCAGGGCATCACTATGGATATTGAGGGAGCGAGCATGCTAGTAGACTTTGAAGTAATAAATATTGTTGATGACAGCAATCCCTACCCTACGCCCTTAGGAACTGATTGGGCCACTGATATGAATGGGGTGATTAGTCGAAAGAAGCGCAAGATGATTTTTGAGAAGAAGTCTTTGCGTGTAGTTATACACTTAGACCTTGCAGAAGGATCACGCTATACAGAGTTGGTGTATGACTATGAAAGTGATGATTATTTGTACTACATCTACAAGATAACCGCGCGAGAGCAAGACTGGGTAAATCCCACCACAGATGAACGAAGATCATGGGAGCATGAAAGCTTCTGTACTTAGTATTCCAATGAGGAGATAGAGCGATGGCAGAATCGGTTACACAAGGTAACCATGCTGAACTATAATATGATGACAAGATCGCTGCACTATGTATCAACAGAAGCGAGGGATCTACCTACTTATGATGGGTTAAGTGAGGTAGATACTTTCCTAGATAAATTTGAAAGGGAGGTGCTGGAAAAGAAACATTTCCAGGCCTTGAATTGGGTACTACGCGCTACGCCTATGAGGTGGTGGGGTGCACAGAAAGGGAGCTTTGAGGACTGGCGCGAATGCAGGAGAATGATGTGCACATAGTTTGGGAAGTCTAGAGTGTGATTGATAGATAAATGCAAAGGGTAGGATAAACCCCGTGCACATCCAACCAAGGGGGTACAGACATATGGTAAACAACCTATGTGGATGCACATGAGCTTTGCATTGGGAAATATGGGCAATAAGCATGTGTTGAGGGTACAAATTTGCGAATGGTTCCTCAAGTTGGAACGACAGGGTGTAGAAATAAAGAGCGTGCAGAAGGTTATCCATGCAGAAGCATTTAACGAGGTATGCAGAGCACTGAACAAGGTATATAATGCATAATGAAGTGATTGGGACCTACGTGTACTAGTAGTTTTATGGGCTTCTAGGGTGGTGTGCAAGAAACTGATGGAACAAATGCCTTCTAGGCTCACCTATGGAGCGAACGTTGTAATATCGATGGAGTCTATCATGCCTAGTTCATGCATAGCAACACCCACAGATATGATGGATCATGGAGCCTTGGAAGAAGGGATCACGTAGTTGAATGAAGAAGAACACTTGGGACCTGATGAAGAGATCCAGCAGGGTAATCTTAGGCTCCAAGAACTCATTAATGAAAGAGTTCGGTTAAGGGAGAAAAGTGCCATTATGGAAGCAGAATTCAAGAAGCTTGAGGAAGGAATACAAAAGGACTTTCTTGAGAAGAAAACCTTGATGATAAAATAGGATGCGCATGATTACGTAGATGAATTTGGGGACTGCCACAAGAGTTGATTAATGTGATGCCTTGGATCGGGCCGTATATTACTAAAGGGATCACTAATAGTGGCGCGATGCGGATGGTAAACCGTGCGATGTAGATATTAAAGTTAAAAGGCAGACCTTTCTTAGGAAAAGTGATTGATGGTCAGTTGAAACCGTATACCGGGGGCCTGGCCACCTGACTAGTTGTGGGAAGCACAGTCTTAGCGTTCCAGGTAGTTGA
This sequence comes from Pinus tabuliformis, assembly GCA_031772625.1. Taxonomy (NCBI): domain Eukaryota; kingdom Viridiplantae; phylum Streptophyta; class Pinopsida; order Pinales; family Pinaceae; genus Pinus; species Pinus tabuliformis. The sequence continues at coordinate 1,251,636,781 of CM062809.1, forward strand.
AAGGAGGTGTGGGACTATAAAGGCTCATGTGGTTGCAACAGGCCAAAGCGATTAAGGAGCAGGTAGACACAGCACAACATAAAGAAGCGGTTTTGAAGACATGCGTCCAGCCTTGGATCGAGGAGGAATTCATCATTACAGCCTTGATCGAAGCCAAGCTCACGCAAATGCAGGGAATGTAGGAGCAGATGGAAGGAAGCAGTACAACAGTCTATGAATAGCATGTGCAGGAGATAAAGCAGGCAACTGCTCAGTGCGCTGCTGATCTTGCAACAGTTCGAACAGAGTCGGGAGGTCTCAGCGTGAAGATCTCTGTACCGACAGAGTGACTCGAGGGCGAGTCATGATGTTTGTGTTGGGGGCCTGTTGGGCGCGGGATCCTCCAAGGCACATTTTTGGGCTTAAAGCCTAGATTTTGACCAAATCTAATGTAAAGACTTCGCGTTTTGTGGGCATGTAGAGCGAAGATTGTAAATGAGTCATAGGGTTGTCTGCCCTCAATTTTGTAATGTAATGTCGACTTTAGAAATCTACCCATGGTCCATAGTCCATGGGATTGTATAAATAGAGCAAGGCTTTAAGTTGTAAATCATTTAGCCGAAGTAAGTAAGATATGATGATGAAGAATTGAGTCTTATCTAAGTATAGAATTGAGTCTTTGGGTCGTAGAGTAGGAGAAGGCTCTGAGCTGAATGCACAGAGGCCTAGTAGTCTGCAGCTGAGTGCGCGGACCCCTGCAGCTGAGTGCGTAGGGCGAGATGAGTCTGTAACCTTTGGAGAAGTAATAAAGAGAAGTTTTACATCATTTCTGTGTATCTTTTTCCTGTTTTTTGCATTGAATGTATCAGATATAAATTACATTTCTATTGTTTATATGATGCACGAACTTATATGAATGTGTTGATAAAGTGAATATAAGATAAAGTATCTGTTTACGTGAAGATAAATAACTATTATAAGAAGATAAGTAATCTATGTGGTGTAACTTGGGGAAGTAGTGCAGATCGCTACTGGGGCAACGTGAAGTTACCTCAGCCCCTGGTGAGGGCTGCGTGAAGGCGATTATAACAGATCATAAAGGCCTCGCAGGTAAGGATAGTGCATGAAGCAACCTCGCGAAGGTATTTGCAGTTGGAATAAATCGACCCCTCAGACATCTCAAGGGTGTGGAAACTTGATTCCAACATCCCCCCATACTGCTTCAGGTGAGACCTCAGCTCACGCTCCGTGGGCTATTGCCGAAAGGGCCAGTAGTATAGGGATTTGTTTGGCTAATTAACTCTGAACCTGGGTCAGGCCCCCTCAAGCCAACACCCATAATCCAGGTACTTCCATGCGGATATGAGAGCGTATTGTATAGGTTACCAAGTTATCTTAAGTGTTTTTCTTATCTTATTATCAACCACAGTTAGTGCCACGTAAACTGATATTCTTACTTGCATTCAATTAACCAATATAATCACATAGGTTCACGCATCACATAAACATTGTAAGTTAAACCCAAAACACAATATAAGAAAATGCATTAACAACAAATAAATACATGGAATTTTCATAATAATTCTCTTTATTTATATCTTCATATTAATACAAACTCTCTCTGCCCTGCGCACACAGCTACAGGGGTCTGCACACTTAGCTGTGGACTTCCACCCTAGGCCTCTGCACACTCAGCTGTAGAGCCTCTACCTACGCTAAGACCCAAGAACACTTAGACTCCTCTACCAAGACTGTTCACTTCATTCTTCACTATCTTACCAAAACTACTTAGAGCTTACTTACTTAGCTCCTTTTTATACAATCCCATGGTCTGCGAACCATGGGTGGATCTTTACAACCGACTTTACATTTTACAAAATAAGGGAAGACAACCCTTTATGACTCTTGACACCTTCGCGCTTCGTAACCATAAAATGTGGAGACTTTACAACTTTATTACAAAATTTTCCCAAAACATGGGCTTTTAGCCCCAAAACTGTCCTTGGGGGAACTCGTTCCCAACAGTTACTCTAATGATATATGGAGTTGTTGTTTACGTATGTATGTATGGATTTTTTTATATATGTTTGTATGAATCTTATCAAGATGTGTTGTTGGTTTAATCATCACTTTGGATCATTGGCTAACTTACTTTCCAGTTTGTGATGCATCTCTGCTCGTGTGTTCCCTTTCAAGCTGCGTGTTGTCACACGTTTCTAAGGGGAACACTCATTTACCTGTTCCGTGTGTTAGAGCCATTCATGCACCTTCCTTGACATGTTGCATATGTCAGACCCTTTCTGTCAACAAGGACATCTTACTCACCTCTACGTGCAACCGTGGTCCAGGCGATACCGTTATACCCCACTGCTAGGACTCCTACACCAAACGGTCTGAGGTCTAGTTGGGACTTCTTACCGGGGAGATCCCTTGATATGTCGGTGGGTCTAGCACCGTTAACATTTCTGGCACTAGGAGGGCCAGATGACAAGCTGAGTCCTCACATCCTATTTTGAATCTTCAGATATCTGTCATGGATATCATTAGACTCCTCCCTCCATGATGTTTGTCTAATGATGAACCTGTTGACATCACGAGGGAGTTTTATGATCTCTTGTCAGAATTCACGTACAATGGTGAGGGCGAAGTGGCATCGCCTTTGTAATTACACGACATCCTTGCATTCCTTGAGGATGTAGATGACTTTGATGAAGTCTGTTGGCTTGATGGGGCCTGACCCAGGTTCAGAGTTAATTAGCCAAACAAATACCTACACTACTGGCCCTTTCGGCATCAACCTGCAGAGCGTGGACTGAAGTCTCACCTGAAGAAGTATGGGGGGATGCTAGAACCAAGTTTCCATGCCCTTGAGATGTATGAGGTGTCAATTTAGTCCAACTATGACTACCTTCACGTAGGTCGCTTCGCGCACTATGCCGACCTGCGAGACCTTCGTGATCTGTTATAATCGCCTTCGCGCAACCCTAACCAGCGGTTGAGGTGCTTTGGCGCTGCTATGGTAGCGATCTGCGCTATTTCCCCAAACTATACCTCATATCTTACTTATCTTCTTAAAGTTCTTAGTTAACTTCGCGTAAATAGATACTTTATCTCACATTCACTTAATTATCACAGTCACATATGTTTGTGCATCATATAAGTAGTAGAATTTCAATTCATACCCAATACATTCAATTCAGAAAATAGGAAATAAATACATAGGAATGATATAAAAATTCTCTTTATTAATGCTTCCAACTGTTATAGACTCGACTCACCCTGCGCACTCAGCTACAAGGGTCCGTGCACTCAGTTTCAGACTACTGGGCCTCTGCGCACTTAGTTGCAGAGCCTTTTCCTACTCTATGACCCAAGACTAGACTTTACACTTCAGATACTCTGCTATGCTTCTATTCCATGATCTAATGATCTATTAGCTACTTAGAGCCTCACTCTATTTCTACAATCCCATGGTCTGCGGACCATGGGTAGATCTCTACAGCTAACATTACATTACAAAATTGAGGGCGGACAACCCTATGACTCTTTTACAAACTACGCGCTCCCCCCCCCCCACAAAATGCGGAGTCTTTATGTCAGGGTTACAACTTTTGACCAAAATCTGGGCTCTAAGCCCCAAAACTTCCCTTTGGGGATCCCGCACCCAACAGGCCCCCAACACAAACATCATGACTCTCCCTTAAGTCACTCTGTTGGTGTGGAGATCTTTGCATGAATACCTCCCAATTTTGCTTGGATTGTTGCAAGATTGGCAACGCACTGAGCGGCTGCCTGCTATGGTTCCGAGATGCGTTGTTCATAGACTGTTGTAGCTAAACTGCCCCCCTGAACCTGTTCCTGTGTTCCTTGCATCTGCACGAGATTTGCTTCAATAGAGGTGGTAATGGCATACACCTCATCAATCCATGGTTGTAAGCGTGCCTTCAAAACTGTTTCCTTATGTCGAGCAACATCCACTTGCTCCTTGAGTGCTTTCGCCTGCTACATCTGTGTGAGCCTCTATGTAATGGAAACCATCTGTGTGGTCCCTTTTAATTCATCATACTTCTGTTGTAGCTTGCGCGCCTCTGTTTCTAGGTTTTGTATGTTCAGGTCCTCCTGCAGAGTGGTGAGAACCTCGAACGACTCCTCGAATAGCTTGGTGTAATCTTTCACTGCATTGTTGACCTCCGCTATGGCTATTGTGATCATGCTAGCGCGCTATTTTTTAATCTTTGGTGGAGTTGAAGGTTGCACCTTCAGTTGCAGTTCAGCTATCTGAAGGTTCAACTCTAGCTAAACGTTGGCCATCTCTTCCTTAGCCTCGTGCACCCCTGCTGCTAGTTTCCTAATGCGCACCTCCGCTGGTTCCTCTACTTGGATGGTGTTATAGACATATTTGGGCACTGCAACCCCAATCACATATGTCCATAAACCAAGGGCTTCTAAACCCCTAAAAGTGTTGTTTCATACCCTAAAAGAACAAGGTCAGCTGATTACATCATTTCCTAGAAGTTCTCCTTGAAAAACTGCTCAGAAATGGTCAAAACTGGACCATACAAACTGCTCCATGCTGAGGGTGCGATGCATCTCACCTATTACACACAGGGGGTGCGATGCATACTGGAAAGCCCTTCTGTAGGGTGATATGAGATAGAGTAGACAAATGGAAGAAACAATTTTCTAGGTGGAAACTCAAAGAATCTTCTAGAAACTGCTCATATGACACTTGCCTCTCTGAATTCGTCCAGGGATGAGTAAGAGATCATGAAATATCCAAGTGGAACCAAGAACTATCAGTGAAATGACACTAATCAAAATCCCAGAAGCTGACTCACTCTCCTACAAACATCTATATATGGATCCCTCATCTTAGAGATCTGGGAGGCTGGAATTTTGTATTTTCTAAGGAAGTGCTATTGGTTTCTCTTTGAAGACATTGTATCGTTTGGTGATCTTTCTTTGTATGAGGTGAAGAGGGCTTTCATGCTGGGAGGATGATGCTGGATCAGATAGCTTGGTTGTAATCCTCTCTTCTACTACTTCTATCAATAAAGCTATTTGACTTTTCCTCCATATGCTTGTATATCTCTGAATCTTGTATTTGTATATGCATTTATATGGTTAATGTATATCTGATCCTACATTGTTTATGGTTATAGATCTCTGTGCTTTGATGGTATTTGGCTACTTTGACTCTATAGGTGTTCCTTGAAGTGGGACAAGCAAGAAAGGAGTGGCGAAAGCTCTATCAAAGGAGAGAGGAAACAAGCAATGAGACTAGCGAAAGACTGAGGTTGGTACTCTCTGCTTCTCTCTCATCTATCTCTCATAAAGGAAAACACAAGTAACTTTAGTTTGTTTGTTTCTAAGATAGCTACCCGTCTTAGTGGGACTAGTAGCTCTGAATGGAAATTAGTTTTCTCGATAACAAAATGGTGACTCCACTGGGGAGTGAATAGTTTGTTTGTTTTCTTACTATTGTTTTCTTTATAAACCACAGATGGAGCCTGAAGTTAATCCAGCTAGCCTTCGAACTAATTTTGCTATGCAACTGCAAAGTAGATCAACGCTGCTTTAGTCAATATCCGGGTTTGTTTATGAATTGAACAAATGACTTGCAAACATCCTAAGTGCCCTGGTGGTAGCTCAAGTAACCTCATTAGATCAGCCCCTATACTTTGTGTTTATTGACAATTATTAGCCCAGCCTAAATCCCTGAAATTAGCTGCAAACTGTGAGTGAAAACCAAGCTCAGTCTCATCCCTGGACCATCACATTGTCTCTCATTGGCAATATGGATGCATCGCACCTCCTGTGTGTTGCAGGTGAGATGCATCCCTGTTTTCCTTAAGGACAGGTGCAATGATTGATTAAGACTATTCTGCCTCCAGATTTTGATTTTTTCTTCATTGTCTTCAACTTTATTCAGTAGTTTTGTTGTCTATGATCAGTATATCACTGTTGAAACCTCCTTCCTTTGCATTATTCAGTCTCCATCAGTAAAGAATTGTGAATGTTTTTTATGTATTCTTCATCATTTACAGTTCTCCTTTGCAAATAGTAGCTTAATCGAACTGCCGTATTTTGATTTGAAAGTGTCACAAGTGTCGTTTTTAGTCAAGAAAAAGAGTGTCGTAGAGTCTTCCTCTTTTAGATAGTCGATTACACTTTTGCCATTGTATTTGATTTGATTTATTAAGTATTTCGAAGTGTCGAAAGCAGTTTTAGATTCGAAATCAAAAAGTGTTGTCTTAGTCTACCGTTCATTTTTTTTAATTCAAAGTTGCAAAGTGTCTTCTTAATCTTCCTTTCGTTCTTTGAATTCAAAATCGCAGAGTGTCGTCTTAGCCTTCCTTTCATTTTTTGAAGAGAAAATTGTTGGTACTATCGCTTTGAAAGAAGGTAGTTCGGATCTGTACTTAGTTTTCCTTTTTCATTTTCACATTAAGAAAACTGAAAAACAATACATGCATGTGCATTTGCATTTAGACTGCATGCTGAAATTGATTTAGGAAAAGTGCATCTAGTGTGTGCTCTCTACTCTATGTTGAAAGAATTCTATTTCTCTTTCCTTAGTAGCTAGGATTTTCATTGCAAAAAGAAAGTAAACGACTATTTATCATCTTAGATTGCATATTTAGGAATTGTATATCTGCATCACGCGGTGAACCTTAAAGGAAAACTTCTTAAGAAAGATCAACTATAAAATAAACCTCAATGAACATAAAAACGCTTTGAAACCTAACGCACAACATTTAGAAGTCTAGGCTAGAGACGTATTTAGGTGTCGTAAAGCTTGGTAACTATCGCTTTCATCGTAGGTTGGGTGATTCCTCCTCTTTGAGATGACAAGTGCCAGTACAGACTTGTGCTCCCACGTACTGTCGAGTATATATTGGGAGACCACAATAGGCTACATCCTTTATCCTTAGGAAGCCATATCTACCGCCCTATCGATCGCAATGCACTGAACACAACATTTGGGAAGATTGACTGCCATACCGTAAAAAGTATTCCGCAGTTTTGCGATTGGTTTGGTAATTCCTTTGTCTAGACCTCCAGAGTAGTCACTTTCATTCCTTTTCATAATCCTTAAAAGAAAAGGTCCATCTGAGCACTTGTCACTTAAGTCTCATTAAAAATCAAAGGCAACTAGAGTCATCTTTGGCTTTTTCTCGACTCTTAAAAATTGAAAAAGCAAGTTGTGTCAAAGCGTCATAAAATTTATTTTAATCGGAATAACGTCATTGTTCCCTCATTGGTCTTAGGTTGAGAAAATGGAGTCTACCAATCAAGGATTTCCCCTTGGGGGAAATCCTAGTCCCTTCCCCTCTTGGGGGGATGTTGGTGCTCCACAAATGGCCACATTGTCCCTTCTAGGACTAACAATTGGCTTGCCAGTGTGGCTTTTCTCAACCTCTGTCGTTCAAAGCACTACAATTCCTCAGTAATCAAATCAGCAACTAGATGATCCTGAAGTCACTCCCCCAACTTCTACTTCGTTTGTTTCTCCCTCTCCTTCTTCCTCTTCTCTTGGTGAAACTAGTAACACTAAAAACCAAGTAACTGAGAAGAAGAAGAAGAAGCCAATGGCGAAAGGGGTCAACCATGCATCATCTGGCGAAAATCCACACACTGCATAATCCAAACCTAAATCTCCATGTGTCATTTGCAAGGGAGACCACTATCATCGAGATTGTCCCTGCATCCCATGGATCTTAAGGGACTGATCTCCCTGCTTGCACAATCCAATGTCTTCAACCTCTGACGATCATGTTGAGAGCATACCATCAACTAGTGAAAATGAATTCAATGGATAGAAAGGAAGATCTAGATTTCCTTGTACGCTGTGTGAAGGTGATCATGCCCTCCACTGTTGTCCTTTCCTGGACGAAGCTAAAAGAGTCTTGGATAATCATCCTACCTCACCGCAGCGACTTCCTCCTGGATACAAGAAACTCTTGCCGAGTCCATCGCTAGTTGAAAAACTAACTGACACACCTTTTTTGTCGGTCGAAGCACCTATCATTGAAGATAGACCCTCTGAGTCCACACAAGACCAAAGTCAACAGGTCGAAACGACAGTCGACCCAGTCTTGTCTTCAGAAAGTCTACCTTTAGATGATACAGTCACCAAAGAGGATGAGAATGACACCGTTCAAATTATTTTCATTAACACATAATCTAATGAACATGGGGGCAATCTACCCATTCCTTTACTGCAGGAAGGAAGTTTGTCAGAGATTTATCCGACTGTTTATTCGGTCCCTCCTCCAAGCAATCTAGTCATTTCCTTCGATTGGAATCTACTAGGGAGACCCTGCCTACCATCTAATGTACCATTTCGAATTATAGTACAAACTTACAGAATGATCATGGTTGGTACCATCATAGATGAAGGGGCTTCTGTGAGTATCCTTTCCTCAACTGCTTGGAAAGCATTTGGTTCACCATCGCTTCTGCCTGAGATTCAAAATCTGACAGGCTTCAACAAAGGAACTACTCGACCGTTAGGGATCCTTCCAAATTTGTCTATAACTTTGAGAAGGAAAACCATTCATCTAAATGTAATGTTAGTCCAAGGGCCTCTAGATTACAATCTACTCCTTGGGCATGCCTACCATCTAATGTACCATTCCGAATTATAGTACAAACTTACAGAATGATCATGGTTGGTACCATCATAGATGAAGGAGCTTCTGTGAGTATCCTTTCCTCAACTGCTTGGAAAGCGCTTGGTTCGCCATCGCTTCTGCCTAAGATTTGAAATCTGATAGGATTCAACAAAGGAACTAGTCGACCATTAGGGATCCTTCCAAATTTGCCTATAACTTTGAAAAGGAAAACCATTCATCTAAACATAATGTTAGTCCAAGGGCCTCTAGATTACAATCTATTCATTGGGTGTGACAACATTTATAGCATGGGAGCTATTGTTTCCTCACTCTTTCGAGTGACGTTTTTTCCGCATGAAGGCGGAGTGGTCCACCTAGTTGACCAGCTTTCATTTCTTGGTTCAAACATAACTATTAGTCAAATGCCATCCCTAACTGGTATTCTGCACAAGGAATGTCTCATCAATCTCTAGTCCATCCACCTGATGATCGCGAGTGATTCGGTGATTGTGACTGAAACCCAGGAGGCATGTGACCTGGTCTGCTTTGGTAGGAAAACCCCAGTTATAAGGTAGGTTTCCGCGTAGGAATATGACTAGTCCAACTCCCCTGTCCATCTAGGAAAATGGAAGTAGACTGGAAAAGGATTCCCCCGTCAAAGGTTATGTGATTGGAAGCTCCCACCATTCACCTTTGTCTATTCCCGAGAGAGCCAAGGAAGTGTTTCGTCTACAAATGCAGATGAAACAATCTTGCTAATGCAAGAACTTCCATATGGTAACCTGGAAACTCTACTTATACCTGGGGGCATGCAACCCTTTTTGCATGCAAGTGAAAAGTGACCTTTTATTTTCTTAGTTTGTAGGCTCTCGACCCTTTAAACTCGTAGGTTGGTCATTCCTAGCTTGCGTACGAAAGGCTCAGGAGCAAAGTTTCGAATGGGGCAAGCTCCCTAAAAAATGAACCTATCAATGAGACATCCTTATTATACAACTGGCATGAGCAGTTTTACGCGAAGTTCAAGCTCGTTAAAAAATAAACCTAGCAATGAGAAAATGTTCCCCCAGAGTTCAAGCTCATTAAAAAATGAACCCACTTTCGGTAAATAACCATTGCGATTGCATAATTATCAGCTTTTGAACCTTGGTCGTGTTCTTACCATCACCTCCACTCTTTTTTAGCTGATCGTATGCCTCCATTTGATTATTTACCCCTTTTGAGGAACAGTTGCAACAAGTGATTCTATTAGCCACCACCTTTACACTGCCATGATTGAAAAGTTCCAAACCTTACCTGGAACCAGTTGCTATCCAAAAAACATCACTCGTTCCTCAAAAAATGAGTCTCCTTTAAGCTCTTTTCATTTGACTCGTAAAATATGAAAAGATTGCCGAGAAATTGGCCTCTCTAGCTCGTTAAAGCAATCAGAAGTGCCATCCCTCCTCTAGATTTTAATCTTTTTGGACCTAAGGGATCATTACACAAAATGATCGAGCGCTTGTCTTGTTCGGCTCATTAAAACTATCGAAAAGTCATCCCTTTCGTATTATTTTATACTTTTTCGGACTTAAGGGATTATATTACGAAAAAGGACCACTGGAGTTGCCTTTACGTCTCTTTTTAGACTCTCTAAAATTGAAAAGGACCGAGTTATCTTTGTCGTTAAACTCATTAAAACAATAGCGACAAACTTTTCCATGCAGACAAGAGTGAGTTTCACTGTCGCTAGGCTTGTTAAAATGTAGCGACAGGTTTTCCCGAAGGGAAAGTTATAGAACAAGCATATGTTATCCTCCTCAAAGCTTGACAAAAATAAAGAGGTACTGGTCAGCAATGACTAAGGAAAAAGGGAAGAAAACTTGAATAACTTCATTGGTAGCAGGTCGCTCTTGAACATGACACTTTCACTCCATCACCATGATTGAGTCGGGTTGGGTTATTTCGTTCACCAGTCATATCACCATTGGTCCACCGTACCATCCATTTTGGGGTTAATGCTACCAATCCATTTCAGTGTCACCGATATGTTCAAGAGAAGTCACTCAGAGAATTCACTAGACTAGCTAACGCCTCATCTGCTGCAATACCTTCACTCTCCATTTTTCATGATTGCCACCCTGAACCTTGTATCATCAGAGCATTTTCACCTCCACAAAATAATTTTCTCCATTCCGTGTCGTAGATGTGGGATTCATTAAGGCCCTCCTACGACAGGTCACTTCTTGTCGACATCAGCACATTATCCAAGAAGTTGACTTAGGAACAACCCTTTCAGTACTTTGAAGCTTGCATGCCTCAATGGAAAGTTTCTCACTTCCGATGATAGGTTTACATCAATGGCCTTCAACCGAAAGATTTTGCATGGTGTTCGACATTGACTCATGTATTCACACCACATGAATTGTACTATATTACCTTGAGGGTCATTATCATTATCGGTGATTCCTCTCGCGCCTGTTAATAGCTTACATCATTGGTTGGTAATCATGCAATGTCTTTCCATGTTCGACATCAGAACATATTTTCACATGGAGCGACTTGTACTTCGGGCGAAGATTGAATGAGTTTGAAGACCCTGGATCTAGTTTCATCCATCTGGGCTACGATATATTTAGGAAAATAAAGACATCAAATGTACATCATTGCTACACAGATAATCATCCAAACTAAGGGATGATGGCTCTACCAGAATCATCAGTCTGCCACACAGACAATTGTCTATCCTATGTACATGAAAATGAATTTATAAAGTTGAGCATGGGAATGCCTGCCTCAACTAGATCATGAAAATATTATGAAGATAATGTATTGTATTGTATCTTATTACAGGTCACCTTCCAGTTCGAAAAACCTCGGATCCTCATTATAAAGCATTTCACCTGACATTAGAAAATTTACAACCTCATGCTTTAGGGGGCAACTGTTATAGACATATTTGGGCACTACAACCTCAATCACATATGTCCATAAACCAAGGGCTTCTAAACCCATAAAAGTGTTGTTTCATACCCTAAAAGAACAAGGTCAGCTGATTACATCATTTCCCAGAAGTTCTCCCTAAAAAACTGCTCAGAACTGGTCAAAACTAGACCATACAAACTGCTCCATGCTGAGGGTGCAATGAATCTCACCTATTACACATGGGGGGTGCGATGCATACAGGAAAGCCCTTCTATAGGGTGTGATGAGCTAGAGCAGACAAATGGCAGAAGCAGTTTGCTAGGTGGAAACTCAAAGAATCTTCTAGAAACTGTCATATGACACTTACTTCTCTGAATTCGCCCAGGGATGAGTAAGAGATCATGAAATCTCCAAGTGGAACCAAGAACTATCAGTGAAATGACACTAATCAAAATCCCAGAAGTTGACTCACTCTCCTGCAAACATCTATATATGGATCCCTCATCTTAGAGATCCAGGAGGCTGGAATTTTGTATTTTGTAAGGAAGTGTTGTTGGGTTCTCTTTGAAGAAATTGTATTGTTGGGTGATATTGCTTTGTATGAGGTGAAGAGTGCTTTCATGCTAGGAGGATGATGCTGGATCAAACAGCTTGGTTGTAATCCTCTCTTCTACTACTTCTATCAATAAAGCTATTTGAGTTTTCCTCCATATGCTTGTATATCTCTTAATCTTGTATTTGTATATGCATTTATATGGTTAATGTACATCTGATCCTACATTGTTTATGGTTATAGATCTCTATGGTATTTTGCTTCTTTGACTCTACAGGTGTTCCTTGAAGCGGGACAAGCGAGAAAGGAGTGGTGAAAGCTCTAATAAAGGAGAGAGGAAACAAGCAAGGAGACTAGTGAAAGACTAATGTTGGTACTCTTTGCTTCTCTCTCATCTATCTCTCATATATGAAAACACAAGTAACTTTAGTTTGTTTGTTTCTAAGATAGCTACCCATCTTAGTGGGACTAGCAGCTCTGAATGGACACCAGTTTTCCAAATAACAGATGGCCAGCTCCGGGACCATCTTGCAGGCTTTGTCGACCACCTGTACAATCTGTCAGTTCTGTACCAATACCTCGTTGTACTGCAGGCTCAACTGTTCAATGTTGATGCTCTGCTTGATCATAACTGAGAGCGTGCGACCTTCCCTAGCTGACAGTTCTACAGTAACTCCATCCTACAAAACATAGAGCATCTCCCGAGGGAGCACAACCATATTTATTCTGAATCCTTTTAGCCCACTGACCATAGGCCTGTCGGCCTCATTTTTTGTCACAAGTGCTCCCTCTAGTAGCACTATAGTGTTATTCACCTGGGCGCGCAACATTTCCTGGAGCGCGCAACCTTCCTTGGCTCACAGTTCTGTAGTAATTCCATCCTGCAAAACATAGAGCATCTCCCGAGGGAGAGCAACCATATTTATTCTGACTCTCTTTAGCCCACTGACCATAGGCCTGTCAGCCTCATTTTTTGTCACGAGTGCTCCCTCTAGTAGCACTATAGTGTTATTTACTTCGGCAAGCAACATTTCCTCGACTGTGACTGTGCCTAGTGTGAGGTTGGTTGACACAGTACTAGCCTATGGAGTGCGCACCTACAACTCCTCTATCTGCACTCAACACCTAGAATATCTTATTGTCCCTAATTCTCTACACATCTCTAGTTTTCCACAACGAAGCGTACTTCGCTGCCTCTGAAAGATCTTGTGCAATTGTTAGGAACTGGCTGTCCTCAGGCAATTCCCATGCCACCAGCACTATGGATAGTAGAAGTCATGCATAATGGAAAGTATTCCCCTGCTCCTGTGATTTGCATGCAGTTCTCAAGTAACTCCCTACACAAGTAGTCCACCCAGTTAAACTAGACCCCTTCTATGCATTACGCAGCAAGTGCAACCACCAAAACGGGCACCTCATCTGTGCGGCACTTCCGCATAACCTTTCCAGCTAATATCTACTTTGCGACTTTGATCACAGTGTTGTTGATGCTGGAAATCACGTATCCTCTATTCGGCTTCTCCAGCATGAACTTCTTCTTCATGGCCTCCACGATGGCCAAATCATCACTGTTACCCTCCGATATGTTCGTTGGGTCCTCCCCTTTGCAAGGGAGCCAGGTAATTCTGTGAATTAAGTGGTCTGTGATGGGGATGGGCTCTTCCAGCCACAAGCACTCATCATGCACCAGGAAGAGCAGCTGTCTGATGACGAAAATAGTTACTGGGGTGAGATGGTAATGCGGCACCCAGAGCAGGTTTAACAGTCCTACGTTTTCTACACCTCTCAGCCACTGGCGCGACTGAAACTCTATAGCTCCCACCGACGTGTCTTTCTTCTGGTGCATGAGATATGCGGTTGCCAAATGTGGGAACTTCTCATGGTCCGCGAGATCCCAGTCTTCAAACTTTAGCGCGGGAACTCACCCCAAGTGCACTCCATCAAAAATGATGTCGTTGAGGAGCCATAGAGTCTGCAGAGAGCTTTTTCTCTCATCTATGTCTTTGGGCACCCTTGCTTTCCCCTTCCGTAGAGGAACATACGCAGGTAGCCAGGTCAGAGGGTACGCACCTTGGGTTTTCACCTCCATCTCTACGTCCTCCTTGAATTCAGGTACCATAGGCTGCTTGTCTTTCTTGGGTCTCGGTGTGCATGGTGATTTAGGGATTTCTGCAACTATCCCATCACTTTCTGGGGCTTCTCCTACCATTATGGCAGGTGTGGCCTCCTTAGTGGTAATTTTTTCAGTGTCCATGGCTTCCTCAGGTGCGGCCATAATGTTATTCCACAATTCTCTTAATGGTTCAGGTAAAAGATCAAACAATGACTTCGACTGCAAAAGATCAAACAATTTTGGGTTCATGAATCTCTAGGCACACAATAGCTCAATTCTCAAATGGCCAAGTGCTTTTTGCTGGACAGCCCTTTGCAATTTATAGCGCCTTTTGAATTCAAATTCAAACATTCCCCCCACATTCGGTCCATTAATGCTCACTTGGCGACAAATTTTCAAGAAGCTAGTCTATAAAGTTCGCCTTAAATTCCTGTCACCTACTCCATTTGGTCTCAAGCCAAGCATCACATCATGAATAGTGATTGTAATGGTCACTTTCCAGCTAACCCACATGGCAGCGCATCTACCCTTGCACTATCGCAGACCCTGTGACACTTTGCTACTACACACAGTCCTGACATCACGTAGCTCCTGGGCAGAGTAGTTTATAGTCCCATGCCTCGTTTCAGCTACTTGGAGCGCTAAGACTGTCCCTCCTGTGGCTAGTCAGATGGTTGGGCCACCTGTGTACACCTTCAAACTACTGCCATTGACTTTTCCTGGGAAGAGTTCTCCATTTAACTTTACCGACTGCACCGCACCACCATCTGTGATCTCCTTAATAACATACGGTCCCAACCAATGCATTCTGAGCTTCCCTAGGAATTGATCAAACTTACTATCATATAGCAACACCAAATCATTCACCTTAAAGGTGCACAACTTAATATGTCGATCGTGCCAGGCCTTTTCGCGTTGCTTCTGTACTTGCTGGTGAAATCCAACCAAAACCTGTTCTTCTTCAAGCTCCTCCAACTGTACGAGCCTCTCCTCCAGGGCTCCGTGGTCTGTCATACCTGCGAGCGCTACTATGCATAGAATAGGCACGATATACTCCATAGGAATTTTGGCTTCTACTCCATAGATGAGCCTAAAAGGTGTCTGTCCTGTTAGGTTTTTTCATGTCGTCCTATAAGCCCATAATACTACGATTACGCACAGGTCCCAATCACTTCGCTGCATATTGCATACCTTGTTCAGCGCGTTGCATACCCTATTGAACACTTCTATGTGGATAACCTTTTGCGCGATTGTTTTTCCTACATAATGTTTCCCCAACATTGAGAGCCATTTTCTCATCCCCCCCCAACACATGCTTATTGATCATACCTTTCAGCACGGAGTTCATGTGCATCCACGTAGGTTGTTTTCCATATGCCTGCACCCACCTAGCCAGATGCACGTGTGGAATATCCCGTCCATTGTATTTGTCTATCAATCACACTCTAGTCTTCCCAAATCATGTGCGCATCATCCTTCTACAGTCGCGCCAGTCGTCAAATCTCCCTTTGTGCATACCCCACCACCTCACGGGTGTAGCGCACAGTACCCAGTCCAAGGCCTGGAAGCGTTGATTTTTTGGCACCTCCCTTTCAAATTTATTCAAGAAAGCATCTACCTCACTTAGTCCATCATAAGTAGGCAGATCTCTTACTTCTATCGATACGCAGCGCGGTGACCTTGTTATCATATTACAATTCAGTGTAGTTTCCTCATGTAACCGATTTTGCCATCGCTCTGTCACCTCATATGAATCTGAAGTACAGGACCTTTCGCGTACCCATGTAATCCACCCATCCGCAGTGGGATTCACCCAGTCCTGGTTTCGCGCTGTTATCTTATAGATGCAGTCCAAATCATCATCACTTTCATAGTCATGCACCGGCTCCGTATAGTGCGATCCTTCAGCAGGGTCCAAGGGTATAATTATGCGTAGTGACTTCTTTTCAAAAATCATTTTCCACTTTTTCAAATTAATCACCCTATTCATGTCAGTGGACCAATCAATTCCTAAGAGCGCAGGGTAGGGATTGATGTCATCAACAATCTCTATCACTTCAAAGTATCCTAGCACGCTCGCTCCCTCAATTTCCATGGTTATGCCCTGCAATCGCCCCATGGGTATTATTTTCTGTTAGTTCACCATTCGCAGTTGAATAGGAGACCACTGCAGCATAGGTCTCCCCATTTTATTCCATGTCTACTTCAGTAAAGCATTCACATATGATCCTAAATCCAGGATAACTTGATCCATCTCATATTCTCTGATCTGTGCAGTTAATCTCATTTCTCTTCCCATCCTTGTCTTCTGTTTTTTGATCTTCCTAACTACGTGTGGTTCTCTTGGTGCGGTCCCAACACATCTGTTAATGAGTTCCTGTAACCCTTCTACAACTTTACTATCACACAGTAACTTCATACATGTTTCCAGGAACATTGTGAGCATGGATGGGTGTTATAGATCCAAATATCACCCTTGGTATTTGTGATGCTTGGTTTATAGCCTAGGGCAACCCCTCCTTCCAGACTTGGTCCAAATATTTTAAAAAACAATGTTTTACTTCCTGTACACTACTTTTCCCTATGATAAAAGCATGTACACGTAGGTTAGTCAATACCCAACCTGCATATATGTGTTAAAACACTTAAAAAAATTAAATTTCCTTAACTATATGCGGAGTTCACGGGTTTTACCTATTGATTACCTCCTAGTGCCCATGGCCCAACTATTTGCCAACTATTTCTCAACTAAAAAACTAATTGGGAGAAGTATAAATAGACTTCTATGGGAAATCCTTAAGGAGGAGAGAAGAGATAGAATTACTATACTGATATTATCCCCTGACTAAGTCTGAAGTATCCCTGTGCTTCAAACACTTCCCCAAGTTCAAGAAACCCTTGTTTCCTTGAGTGTTGATATTCTCCCACTTGCTTTAGATATCATGGTATTGGTTATGGAAGGAGGTTGTTGAAGACTAGGACTGGATGGACCTGGAGGACGGTTCCACTTGGAGCCGGAAGAAGAAGACTCAGGTGAAATCTTTTTGTGTTTATTATAGTTTTCTATAATAAAAAGAAACGTTGTCTTTTTCCTCAGATTGACCTTGTTTATGCATCAGATGTTGTTGTAATTCATGTATGAATGATTATTTTGATGTATAACTAACCATTTGCTTATATGATATAAAGTCAATTTCATTAAAATGATTTATCTATATGCTGCTATGTATGTTCGGATTGGTTGATTTGCAGATTCGAAGATCATCAGGAGTTGCAGAGGGTTTGAACCCTGCTGTAACTACCCAAACGAAGGACATCTGGGTATGTCCATCCTTACATAGTTTTTTATTTAAGCATGTTTCCTGAGTTGTATGTGTGTTTCTTGCTGTAGATTACTCTTGTTGTGTTGGGGTTCTGACCCAAAGCCCTAAGGTACTTATTCCCGTAATAGAATTGGCGACTACGCTGAGGATAACAATCTTGTTATTCCTAGTTTTGGTTGTTAAGTGTCAATCAGGGCTCAGTTCTTGGTTTGTTTGCTGTGACAGTATTGCCTGCTCCTGTGGGAACTCAGACCTCAAGTCTGATCTTTTTCATCAAGCCTTGTTTTTTATTTTTCTTACAAAACTTAGCATACAAACCTTTGTCTGTTTATAGTAGCGTTCACACGCTTATTTCTGTGAAGTGAAACCACGTATACGTGAGTTTCTTTTGTCAAAAGCGCATGTACACGCACCTATGCTGCAACACAGTCGAGTATACCATTTTTTGCATGATTTTTTCAAATCTTTCTGCTCAAAAAGATTTGTTTCTTGGTTTTTTTGGTTTTTGAGTGGTCAGTTTCTGTCTTTAGAATTTATTTATTCATTGAGCTTACTGTTTTGAATTCTCTTCTGCTTTGAAAAGTTTTGACCTAGGTTTTCTTTTGAGTGAGTTTTATGATTTGTGTTTGAACACACAAGACTTCTTATAGAGGTTCTTGATTGTTCTGGTCTTCCAAAACAGAAGATTGTTTTCAATCTTTGTGTCAAGCTTGATTATTGGTCTACTCGCTTTGCTTTCCGTCATTTCGTGGCCATACACCTTTTCTTGCTTTTCGAAAGTTTCTTTTTGATGAATTTGAAAGTGTTTATTTACTGACTTCTTGGTCAATTTCTCTATGCTCTTTTACTACTTTTGGATCATTTAGTGCAAGTTGAAACCCTTTTTTGTTCAAGTTTTCATTCATATTGAATTGGTAACTTACAAAGTTTCATTGTGCTTTGGTTTTGGTCTTTGAGTCTTTGGTGGAATTTTGAGTGCTTTTGAAAAGTTGTTTTCATTGTTTCTTGAAAAAGAAAAGTTCTTAAAAAACATTGTTTTTGCTTTCTTTTGCCGAGTTTGATTTTGGTTTCTTTGGTTTTTTGAAAGTGAATTGTGATTTTTCGAGATTTTCCTTGCTTATTTGGAGGAAAATTTGTATTTGAAACTTGCATTCTTTTCAAACACTTAAGTTGGCTTATTAAAAGTTTTAAACAATTGCTTTCATTTATTTTTAGAGTAATCTAGAATCTTGCATTATTGTGTACAACTTGCATTAGGGTAGTTTTGCATTATTAAAGCATCAACAGTCTTTTTAGTTTTTGTGAGTGTGAAGTCTGCTATAAGAAAAGAAAAGGAAAAAGTTTTTTTTCTTTATATAAGTTTCTTAAAACCCAAGTAGAAATTGCTTTTCATTGAAGAACAAACAAGTGCATTTCATATAAGTTAATTTTTCATTAATTTCTTTTGCATCATACAAACACCATTGGTTTCATTTCCATATTGTCCCTTTGGCTTAAAAGAAAAACCACTTAAAATCAAGTGTTTAATAAAATAAACTAGAACTTTTTATATTGTCATCAGAATACACCAACAATTTTTAGGTTTATTTAGGGCCTTGGATTAGGCGAGAGGAGAGTAAACTCTCCAAGGCCACTCTAAATTGTAAAACATAGAAGTCTAATTAAAGAGTGAAATCCAATAGCATTAGGGAGATCGGGAAAGCTCCGTGACTGGGAGTTAAGCACGAGGTTTCATGAAGATAAGAATGAGAAATACCACCTCTCTTACTTGTCGGATCCTACCTCACGACTGTTCTGCCTGGCTTCTGATACAACTTGGTGTCTTTAGTTGCCTATCCTATGGATCTACACAAGTGGTTGCGGAGGGGAATCCTGTGGCACCTGAGGTTAACGTTGCATCATGTTCAGCGATACTTTTGGAGGGTACCCTTGCGAATCTTGGGGGCTTGCACCGGCAAAGGCTGTTATCTGGAGGTCAACGTAACTACCTCTGTTACCTTCTCTAGTAGACCTAGGGTGTAATTACCCAAGTCTATTTCTGGAAGGCCCTTATTATTAACTTTCGTGTATTTTGGTGTCCAGTCCTAATCACCCAGAGCTGAAATACTTGGAAGTTGTTTGATTGCTAATCTCTTTAGGGACATTTTTAGTGTGTGTTCTATGCTCCTAGTCGGCCTAGATTTCAATTTTCTTGAGTTTTTAAGTGGATCTTATAAAAATAATTCAAAGTGGCTGACTGACCACCTCGACAGTCTCGTAGACTTCGTGGCCTTTCACCTGCGAGTCCAGAGCCTTCTCCTAGAAGGCATAGGAGCGATTCTGCCAGTGGTTTTCAACCAGTGGCAGCAGGCACATCAAAGATGGATCCTCCACTTGGAGGTATTAGTTTGCAAGATAGACCTGGTACTACTACAGAGTTAAAGAGGAACACACTAGTTCTTTCTCGAGTACTCTTCCAGTCGGAAGACAATATTAAAGTAGAAGAGCTTTCAGAGTCGGTTGCGCTCTGAATTCTCCTCTCCCTCCTGATCATCCAGACGTATTTTTATACATTGGAACTCCGACTCACAGGTCTTTGAGCCCAGGTCCACACACATCTATCACTTCGATGACCACTGCTGGAAGCATGGCATCCACCACAAGTGTTGCGAGCATGCAGACTCCCATATTTGTGCAAGGGGGAGGAACTATTTCCATCCCTTCTAACACTTTGTTGAGGGCCAAAAATGTTTGCCTCAACATTGGGGATAAACACCCGGTCCAGACCTTAAGGCAGCTCCTTTTCCATTTGGAGTAGTGGCTCCGACTGGTTTAACTAGGTCCAGTTACCTTTTTCCTATCACTATTGGTTTATGATAATATATTTAACTACCAATAGATAGGGATATCAGATCATTTATTCTTGCTGTTTGGGCAAGAGAATGACCCTTAAGCTGATTTGGGTTCAGCCAAGCCACAACTAAACTTTTTCCTCTTTGAGAAGAGGACTTAAAAGAATGTAAAACTTAATCTTAATGCAAAATTATTCTAAGATGCAATCAAAAGAAACTATCTTAATCCTATCTCACTTAAAGAGATATAGATCTAACCCAACCAAGAGCAGAATATTTAAAGTATTGGGATTTAAATATGTCTTGTTTATAATGAATATCAGGTTAATGAAGTAGTTCAATTAACTGACATTATGGATACCAAAACACCTCCTATTGAGACCTCTTAACTGAAATAATAAATCAACAACACTCAGGAAGAAATTCACAAAAATGATATTGATTATCAAATCAGTAAATCCAATAATTAAACAATAATATGTAGAAATAGTTCATAACACATCACTATTTAATAAATCAGTTTTATAAGATAGCTTTCTGAGTAAATAGTTACTTAGAAATCATAATTTCATCTATAAGAACAGAGATACATAATAACAATATTGAAATAAATTACCCATATTAACACAAGTGCACAAACATGAATAAAATGACACATTCTTGTTATCATAAAAATGAAACTGATATTTGAAACAATAGTATTAAAAATACCAATTTATTGCATCCATTTCGCTGACCCTGGTCTTCAACAGTCCTTTACATTGCTTGAACTTCTGCTTTCAAAACTAGAGCTTCAATATTGCAAACTCTGCCCATCATACATAATTCAAGATACAAAGGAAAAATCCTCAATAATCCTTAGATCCAAGATTTTCTCTCCTCTCTCCTACAACTCTAAATTTGTATTGCAGCAGTGCCTTTAGAAGTCCAAAATTGCAAAGGAGAGTAGCCCCAAATTACATTATGCAATCTTTTATTTATAATATTTCCAAAGGTATTTTTGAGAGGAAAGTTTGTTGAAGAAAAATCTGTCAAATCCAATTTTATTTGCTCAAAAATTCCAATCTTTAATTCCTAGAGCCTTCTCATTGATTGAGATCTTTTTCTCCATATCTCTTCTACTATTTTTCTGCAAAAAAAAATCAAAATAAATTAAGATGTAAAAATAAAATCAAAATGTCATTTCTGACATTAAAACAAATCCAATCAAATGCAATTAATTAAATAATTGAAAATAAAATATAAGTTTTCTATTGATGCCTGGGATGGTTTAATTGGCCAAGGATATCATTGACGAATGGGTTTGCATTCAGAAGAGGGTTGGACAAATGAAAATGCAGAAAATAAAACTTAGAAAATTGATTTTGTTTTAAAAATTCGAAGCTTGATATTCTGCCTGATTTTCAACCCAATAAATGACCAAATCTATTAGTGAAACCTCCTCAGAAATATTCTCCTTGATTTTATCTTTCCAATGAGCCGTCCTAGACCTCATTTGGCTAAGTATAACTCAATCTATGAGCTTCCAAAGTTGATAGGTCAAATCTGGCATAAATCTGGAAATTATATTGCTGAGCTAAAAAAACCGGAATTTTAATTAAAAATCTAATCCTAAATTAGACTCTCATTATCTAATAATTAATTTTAATTTAATGATTAATCATAAATTAAATTAATTATTTAATAAACTATTATTAATTAATATTAATTTAACTAACTATTTATCGACAAATTAATCTAATTAATAATTAATTATAATTTAATTAAATTAATTATATTTCATATATTAATTAATTTAAAGTTAATTATTTTTAATATTAAATATTAAATCTAATATTAGATTAAAACTATACTAATATTATAACTACCCTACTTCCTTTCGCTCATTCTTATGAGTGCTAATTTGAAAAAAAACAAAACATAAGTGTTAAGAAAACTAAGGTTAATGCTCCAAGTCCTTTGACCTTCAGCCATCGAATATCGGGGATCAGGGAAATGTAAATCATTGGGGTTTTGGAAAATGCATTAATTGAAAACCCGCGATGCGATCTTTCGATTGCGTCATAATTTATGTTTTAATATTAAACTATATCATCTTACCACTCCATTACCATTTCACTCATTCCTATGAATGAGTTTGAAATTCAAACAAATAAATTATGAAGTTTCGATATGATATTTATGCCCCTTCGACTTTTTTGCAATCGACAAATCGGGAGGTCAGGGTTATTGGGGTTTTTTAAAAATGTGTCGTTTAAAACTTCCGACTTGATCTTGTAATTTTTTATTTTTTTTTTATTATATATTTTTATTTTATATTGTTTTATTTTGGTTTTATTTTAATGATGTTTAGTTAAGTTATGAAATTATCTAAGGCATAATTTTCCTATCTAAGCTACAATCACTTTGATAAAAATAAGAAATAAACTACAGCAATTTTGACATTTTTGGTTTTCGAGATTAGTAATTTATTTGAAAATTGGAGTAAATTACTGAAATCTAGATGCTTCATGATTTGGCTGTATAAGTAAAAAATGAAAATTTTTAGTAATAACTAACTAGGGGTTAATATTTAAAATAAATGCATTATTGAAGTACTTTAATTACAAAAATGGAATATTGTACATTTTACGCATTTTTAACCCAGTTGACATAGATGATTAGACTTCAAAAGAGTGCCATTTACAAACCAGTTGACCAAATAAGGTAAAACAAGCATCAATGGAAAGCTTATAAAAAATAGATTTTAACAAAGAAATCAAAACAAGAATCTAAAAAAAATGAAAAATTAACAAAATCGTAGGATAATCAACTTAATAAAAATCCTAAAAAGCGTTTAGCCAAAAATTTTATAGAAAGGGTCCCCATTATTTGAAGTGAACAAGTCAAAAATGGAGGGGTTGTGTTTTACCACAACAATGGTGACAAACGGGAGAAGAACCAATTATTTCTGTTTGATATGAATGAGATTTTCCTAAAATTAAAGTAAAAATAATTAAGAAGAGAAAAATATTTTTTGGAATGCTTGACTAAGTTCATTAATCTGAATAAAAGCAAGAATCATCTTATTGTAATTTTTCTTAAAATTCCTCATAAATTAAAATATTTCAAAACTCTATATCAGTCCTTAATTGGTTGTAGGGATAAAGAAGGGGTCACTTTACCGCTTAGCTTTTTAAAATATACTCATTTGTCACAGGTAGAGCCACGGCTGCTAGTAAACATCTATAGTCTTGACAGGGTTATCTTTTAATCATCAATGAGTCAGAATCCCATATTTTTAAGAATTATTGACCTAGAGATAAATCCTTTTTTTTTAGTTCTTAAAAGCCATTGTTCTAGTTTGGTAGCTAGATAGTTGACAATGCCATTCAATGGTTATAATTGGACTGAACAAGTTGGCTCGTGATGAGACCCCTTGTCTTTTAATTGTTTGCAATCATAAGCCATTACCCTGGTTTGTTTAGCAGTGTTGGTAATTTCAGCCTATTTTACCCCTATGATCATGGTAAGCAGACTCATGATGAGACTTTTTATCTTTTAAGTTTAAATATATTTTTGGATTACACTCTAGAAAAATAAGACTTTTTGGATAGGGAGAATCATTGACTCCTTAAGAGTTAAGAATGATAATTTCAGAGTTAAAGGTGCTTTGCCGTAAAGTGTCTTTACTTGGTTAAAAATAACTTTTCTTGACTGATAATAGAACTTTGAAAGATATTAAAAAAAAGTTTGAAATCTCAAAATAATTACAATTTTGATGAAAAAGAAATTTCTCAGATTCTATGATACTTTGTCAACCTCTCTTGTTTTGTAATATCTTTCTTTAGTATGTCTACCTTTATAATAAGAAAAACAAACTTTATTAAGAGATATTAAGAAAAAACTAATAGTAGACTATTAAAATTTTTTCCCTATGTATGCCGACCATTGTTAGGTAACAAGAAGGCCTTCCATATAAATCATGGCAGAGTCACCAAAATTAAAACTGAAAACAAAAGGAAAAGAATTCTTAAGCTAAAGTGACAAAAGAAATCAGCAAACAAAAACAAAAATGAAGAAATTTAAAAGTGGAAAAGAAAACCCAAGTTTTGAAAGATAAACTCTAACAAGAATGTTTATACCAATGTCTCAACAACATGAAGTAAAGGGAAATAATCATGTAATCATTCATTTTTATGTCGAGATTCAGATAAATCATACCTTGCAGGGTTGTAAATGTTTTAGGCTTTAGATAGTAGTGATGATAAAATTCAGCCACAATGAAAAATTTCTGTCTGATGTCAATCTTCTTGTTTCAAAGTATTATCTTAATCATTTTCTAATAAAAAGAATGCTTAAAGAAACAAACTAAACGTTTAGAAACTTCCTAGTGTAGTTGTTTCAACGAGGATTATCACTACTTCTTGAAATAAAATCAGGAGAAGAGTATAGGACTTCGAAAATATGATCTGGCAGAGGATTGAAAGCTTTCATGAAGAGCTGCAAAACAAATTTTTTATATCAGCATAATTTAAAAACAAAACTAAAGTAACGAAATGGAAATTAATGAAAGTGGCTATATGAATCTTACCATTGGATAATTGCTTTTGATCTTACCTGAGAGGTATCAGTTTCTCCAATACTAACTGACTTCTTATTTTATTTAATATTAAAAACATGAAGAAGTCAAACTAACCAAAATCCTATAACCCAAAATTATTATTTATTTTATTTAAACTAAAGTAAGCAGTGAAATGTAAAAAGGGAATGCTTTGTGTTCAAGGGAGTCTAAATTAAAACAAATGCATCAGAAATGAGAATGAGAATATGCAGTGATGAATGTTCTCAAAATATTATAAGTTTCATATAAACTTCATGATTTTATAAATTGTCTAGAATTAAGACCAAATCCAAAATAATGAACTTTAAATGTGAGGATAGAGAGGTCTTTGAATTTCATACTAATTATGGAATTATATATTTAAAACTGAAATATATGAGAAATCGAAATGATTTAAATATGTTGCAAATTTGTCATCAATTTCTTTAGTACCATAGCGGTTACCCAAGATTGCTTTAAAATATTTCATACAACACAATGCCTTATCAGATGATTCGCATTGCCAGTTTCTTCACCATGTTTAAAGTTCAATTTGCAAAAATTTCACCTTTGTTGATATGACATATATTGATTAAATGTTAATGCCATAGAGGCATGCATTGGAGTCTATTGCATCAGAAAATTTTAAGATAAGATTTCATTTGCGATGCGATATATTTGTTGCAATGGCAAATTTGCAATATGAGAACATGCGATGAGAATATATGCAATGAGATGGAGCAATCATAATATTGAAGAAATGTTATATCAAAGATCGGGGGATAGTCATGTCATGCTTTGTACTTCGCACATCACACATCATACATCGCACATCACAAATTCAGAAATGCCAATATGATTCTTGTGATAGCGAGAATGCAGTGGATGACGTGGCTCTTAGGTGGGACTGGCTTTGGACTTCAAAAGAAATTGGTGATTGAAAAACTTAAGTACAGGATGTAATATTCTTGATACATCGATATGCGATGAGGAATGAACCCGATAGATTTATTATGAGAATTTAATATCATATCGGATCCGAGACATCGGTACTTTTAAGATTATGCCCCTACCATTATTGCGATTGAATGGACGCAATATTTCTTATGAACTTGATTTAAATTTCATATCGGGTCTAGAATTATGTGAACATCACAATATTGGTAAAGTCATTTTATGGGAGAATGAGCGAAAAGGAACATTGGAGATGTATAGATTTTGTAGTATCGGCGATGTGAAATGTTTCAATATGAATCTTCTGATACTTTTTTAAATGTCTATTGGGTTTCCTAATGAATGAAAGTAAAGTTAAAGAATGCTCAAATTGTAATAAATCAGATAAAATTTCCTTGAAATTCCTGCAAATTTGAAATGGGTTTGTTTCTTACTTCAAGTTCTGAAAACAAATGAAAACCTGCAAATAGAATAAGAATAAAAAATAAACTAAGGAAAAGAGAAACTAATAATAGATGAAAATGAACTTGTAAATGCGTACCTGGAAGGAAATTCTCTATAGATTTTACCTCATGAATCTTCAAATTCTTCCTTTGATTTATCAAAATTCTGACTTTTTTCAAAATCATCTTATTATTTATTCTAAATTAGAGTGGGCAATCAAGCTGAAGGAAATTAATTATTCATGTTTAGAAAATTTGAAATTCATAGAATCCATCAGAAACGAAAATGAGAATATGCTTCCTTTTGAATTGCAACAACAATTTATTACCTCTGCTCATTTTGAATTAACTTGAGAAAAATTTGTATTGTTATAGTGACTATTCAATAATGCCTTTAGTAAGTAAATATGATGTGTATCGCAGCATTAGAAAATAAACTAAAGATCAAAATAGGATAAAGCCACTCATTGTGAAAGAATATCAACACAAATTTAAATGTGTGCATATAGCAGCATAGACACCCTTAAGGTTATTTTAACCAATTTCGAGGAAAATAACAGACTTCATGTGATTAATGAGATAATGAAGCTTTGTATCCTCAAGACCTTTAACAAATAAATTTCAGAAGAAAATCTTAGAAGGACATCTCGAAATGGAGAAAATGGGCTTTGAGGTGATGGGTGCCAAGTGCAAACACAATTAAAGTCAAGACATTATTCGGAATAGGAAGAGATGTAGTTATGGGTAGAGGTATTGCTGCAAGAAATTTTTTGATTTAAAAGTGGGAAGCAAGAATTAGAGATTTTCTGATGAGAGCAAGATATTTCCCTGAACATGTATATGATATGAGAAGGGTTGATTATTTGCTTTATTTATATCTGTAGAACTGTTAAAAATAAATTAACTACATTAATTATACTCCTATTCTAACCATATGCAGGAAAATGGCTAGGTATAATCATATTTCCAATGTAACCATTCTCTCATTTTCATTCCTACATGTATGTACAATTTAAACATTAATAATAGAAATACAAATCTAATTAAACTAAGAAAATTAAATCTGTAATTAGAATGTACAGTTATTGTTAGTAGCTTATTTACAATCACCTTCTTTTGAAATGTCTTTTCCAACTGAATTCCAATTGGATCATAAAAATCTGGATGGGTTTCTATTAAGGATTGGGAAATGTTCAAAAGAGGAGATGACATGCCAGATTGTGGATATGAGCTTTTAAATTCAAAGGCCTGGAAAAAATTGTTAGTGTTATGTACAAATGTTAAGCTATTAACAATCTTCCTTGAAGGAAAAATTTCCAAACAGTTTTCAAATAGGCTAATGAAAAATGGATGGAAATCTATCAGATATAATGGAAGATTATTAATTGAATTGGATTGCTGGCTAGATTGTAAAAATACATTCTCTTGTTGATATTGCCTTTGAAAAGATAGAAGCTTTTGATAAAACATTAGCATTGATTGAAATTGAAATATTAATAGCTTTTGATGTTCATGATTATAATATGAAACTTTAATTTCCCAATAGGGTAATGCATCAATTGAGTGTTTGATAGTAAAGTGCTCAATATGCCAGTGTAAAGTGTCAAAAATTTGAACAATAAAATCAGAAAATAAATCTAAATTTAAACAAAATAAGTGTAAAAGAAAAAACAAAATGAAATCACTATTGGTATAATTAATGTTACAGCACAATTGGGATTGTTTTGAAATAATTTCTTTTTCACAAAGATTGGCCAGAATAATAGAATTTGAATAATTGCTAATTCCAACTTGTGAATTAGAAAGAGAATTATGATTATGAGTAGGAATGAGAGCTTGATCATGATATGAATCATAAATTGGAATGTTTTCTCTGATGGTAAAATCATGAAGGTAATTTTCTGCTCTAGAATGAGGATTGGTTGGAATAATTTATGAATTGAAATGTTCCTCATTCTCAGATGTTATTTGAATTTTAACATGAGGATTCTCTTGAGAAGAATAGAGATCAACATCCTCATTGTCAGAGTAATTATCATAAATGAATTCACAATATTCTCTAGAATTCCCTTCGATCTTGTCCAATATATCAAAACAAAGAGGAATAATAATTTCATGTCCATTAATGGAAAAAGAATGATCAATAATTGTTTCTCTATCTTGATAAAAACTTATTGGTAATTCATTTAGATCATCCTCTTTATTTTCTGAAATATCTTTAATAGCAAGAGGGGAAAAATTACCATCATTAAAAATATCAGGATAAAGGGAAAAATGTGAATCTGAAACAGTGCATTTAAAAATGTCTCTGTTTTAGAACTCTTGTATATTATTCTCATTGTAAATTTCAGATTGTAGATCATTCCTTTGTCTACTCGTGCTTTCTTGAAGAATTATGCTTTGGTTCTCTGAATTTGGCATTTGCTCATCATGAAAAAGTTCAGAAATCTATACAGCAGTTTGCGTGTTATTATTTACTTTGATTGCTACTTGTACTTGATGATTTTCAATTTAATTTTCTGAATTCACTGCAGAGTAACTTTCATATTTAAAGGCAGTTGTTCTCCAAAATTGTTGTTGTTGTCTTCTTGCATTTGGTTAGAAATATTTTCTAAGCTTTGTGAGACCACTTCATCATAATTTATTTGCACATCCAAATTGGAATTCTCATTTATGTTGAAAAGGGATGGAACAAAGCTTGAACTAATTTCATATGGATTGGGAATGGGAAGAAGAGAGAAAATATGTTCAAACCAATCTAGTGATTTTTCTTTTGTAGGTTTATCTTCAACTTTAAATCTTAAACAATTCAAATGAAATCAAATATTAAAATCTCTAACAGACTCTTTTTCAAATCTTCGTAGATATTCAATTTCATCACATACCTGTTCATAATCATAGCCGTCAAATTTACAAATGAAAATTGTAACAAATTGATCCCAGCTGTGAATTGAGGCAACTGGAAGAGTTTTACACCAGTTTTTGGCTTTTGCCACAAATGTGAGAGTAAAAATTCTGCATAAAATGCCTTCATCAATTCCTTGAAAATCATAATTTTAAATTTTTTGAATAAATTGAAAGACATGATTAAAAGTAGAAGAATTTCTCTTACCATTAAACTTTACCCGAGACAAGAGTCTTACCACTTTGGGTGGAGTATTGGAATATGCACGTCCATGGATACAACTCCAAATTGAAAGTTTAAGAGGAGCCATCATGATTTAAATAAAATATTAAAATTGAAAAGACTCCAATAGACAACAAGTTTCAGGCCCTCCTTCTAGTGCCAAAACTCTTGAGGGCCAAAAATGTCTGCCTCAACATTGGGGATAACCACCTGGTCCGAACCCAAATTAGCTTAAGGGTCATTCTCTTGCCCGATCAACAAAAAGAAATGATCTAATATCCCTATCTATTGGTAGTTAAATATATTATCGTAAACCAATAGCGATAGGGAAAAGGTAACTAGACCTAGTTAAACTAGTCGGAGCCACTACTCTAAACGGAAAAGGAGTTGCCTTAAGGTCAGGACTGGGTGGTTATTTCCAATGTTGAGGAAGAAATTTTTGGCCCTCAACGCACTCCCAGCACATCCTTATTTGGATCTACTTCCATTCCATCAATGAGTGGAAGTTCTCAAGCCAATGCATCCAGTTTTGGATTTTTCCCTTTTGGAATGCCCTTTCAAGGTATTCCTTCAGTTCCATTGAATGTACCATCAACCGCCTCCATGTCCACAATGAGTGGATCAGCTTCTTTTCATGGTTTCCCATTTGGAAGTGGTCATATACCACATTCTAATCCGACAGTAGGGTCTATGCCTTTTCCTTTTACAAGTCAAGGCAGTAATCCCTTTCAGAGTTAGACAAACCCTGCAGTTAGTGGGATAGGAACTGGGAATCAGTTTTTTGGCCAACAAGGGAATGTGTCGTATTCCTCGGTTAATTCATTTCAAAGTTTTCCACCCTTAGCTAATGCTTGGAACTCTTATCAGGGACTATAAGCTCCTTACAATACTTCGTTAGGGGGAAACTTTACTGGTTACGGAGGATTTCTGGCTGCTGTTGGTCAAACTCTGAATTTTGCTAGACCACAAGGATCACCTTTTGGTTCAATAGGTTCTACTAGTTACTTTGAGCAACCTGGTGCCTTCCAAAATCCAGGTCATTCTTTTCATACTTTTGGGAACCCCACCCAATCTGGGTGGAATCCCCAAGGTCCTCCACGACTTCCTTTTCTAGCCACGCTTAATCTGCTAGACTTGACTAAGTTGAAAAATGATCCAATTAGATACAATCTGGCTTGGCCTCCGGTCCCAAACAAACTTCCATTGGATATTCCAAAATTCGAAGGGAAGAGTGGTGAAGACCCAGGCGACCATGTAACCATGTTCCATTTATGGTGCTCATCCAACTCCCTGATCGATGATTCGATCAGGTTGGGGCTATTTCACCGCACCTTAACCGAAAATGCGGCTAAGTGGTATATAGAGTTTCCAAGGGGCACCTTTACTTCTTTCGCTGATTTGGATAACATTTTCTTAAACCATTTTCAGTTGCCTGTCCGTTACGAGGCCAGAACTGAGGTTCTGGCCAATTTTCATCAGGACACGGTTACTCACTTTTCAGATCATATCCAGGAATGGAGACGGATAAAAAGGCTGATCAAATCCGAAATACCACTAGAATTCCATCTCGAATGGTTTTTAAAATCATTACAACCTGAGATCTCCAAAGATGTTTCTATGTCTAGCGTTTACTCATAAGAGCAGGCTATCTTTCACGCCCAGCAGTTAGAACTGATATATCTCAGTCCAGGACTCCTCAGAAAATCTTACGTGATGCTCCTAGATCCACGGTTGATGTATCCAAACTGAAGCCAAGCCCTCATGTTGATGGTATAGTTGGATCGGTTGATGAAAATACGATGAACCTTTTGAACTAATTGCAGCAGTTGTCTCTACAAACTACTTCTTCTAATCAGGCTGCGTCGTCTACTCCTTCGCCTTCCCAACCTTCTTCCATAAACACCGTTCAGGCCTCTAACTCCAAAGGAAATAAAAAATCTGATGGGAAGAAGAAGGGACGAGGTAAAAACAAGAATCAGGATGGGAAGGGTAATGCGAACAAGCCCGAAAACGGTGCTGGTAAGGATAGAAAAGAGTCTAAGAAAAAGGTTAAATTTCCATGCAAGTTATATAGTGGAGATCATTTGACTCATCTCTGCCTGAAAATTCAAGATGCTCAGCGCTTGTTAGTGCAGCAAGGGTCTTCTAGCTCCCAAGCTGTCTTAACTAACCCTTTCCCCCAAGGGCAGCAATTACTTGCTGGCGCAAACTCAAACCCTGGTACCTCTGCAGGGGGCAACCAGGAAGGGGACAATTCCTCAAATGTTTTCATGATGAGTTCTAATGTCAATGTTACTACACGGTCACATGATTATGGTGAAGCATAAACATCTAAGGATAAATCTGTTCCCATAACTATGGATTCACTTCATATTGAGCAGCCCTCTATCGAGTCTATACCTCCAATACCGAAAGGTTCCGCCAAACGCGTGACTATTAACCCTAATGCTAGGGCAACCCAGAACTACTCCGTTGTAGACGATCTGGCTCAAATTCCTTGTGCTATGTTTGCTTTAGAGGTACTCCAGTCATGTCCTGCTCAACGAAGTGCTTTGCTTTCAGCGATCGGGGCAGTCAATCCAAACAATTATTTAGTGCTCACTTTTGATATGCTCAATGTCAAAAAGAGACTTCCTCATCATATGGATTTTCAAATAAAGTCTACTTACCAGAAAACTAATATTTTTCGAACAGTTATAGATGAGGGAGCTTCCACATGCGTAATGTTTATGTCATGTTGGAAGGCCATTGGATCGCCTTCAGCTGTTCCTTCACCCACTCTCTTGACAACATTTGACAGACATTCTCATAGGCCACATGGGATTATCCTAGCCTTTCCTATATGTGTTGGAGGAAAGGTCGTTAATATCGAAGTAGAAATCATTAATGCCAACCTAGATTACAATCTCCTCTTAGGAAGGAATTGGATTTATGAAATGGATGCCATAGTTTCAAATTTGTTTCGCATTCTTTGTTTTCCTCATGAGGGGAGAATTGTTAAAATTGATCAATTGGATTATTCTCCAGTTGACCCTCGTGAAACTTCAGATTCTACCGTTCCATTGGTGGATAACCCACGCCAACCTATTGAGAATTTAGGAGTTGGGATGTACTCTTCATTGATGGGTATATTTGATCTTCCCACTCCTATAGTTAGAATCAATGCCATTTCGTCCTCCAAAGAGTCTTCATGGGAAGAGTTCTTTCGAACTCGTTATTTTTCAGACCCTTGGACCTTACCTTCACCTACAACCACATTAGATGAATGGCAGGTTGGTGGAATGACATTTCCTATGTCTGCAATAGAGCTTAGATATCAATCTATCCTTAACTCTGTAGATGACCATCCTACTCCTTTTTCAAAGGAGGAGTTAGATGGTGATGTGGCTCCATCTTGGACGCTTGACTCTACTTCTGCTATGGATTGCTTAGATACGGTTTTACCATCTGAGGAAGCAATTTTAGAAGCAATGACGGGTGTAGATCGACCATGGGAAGATTTACACCATCATTCATATTTTCTTCCCCCATTGCAGGAAGTCGAATCTAGGTTCTCCAATCTGCTTACTAGTGATGTTTGTACGGTTTCAAACCCTTTGGCTCCAGCACACCTACATGCCCAAGGTAATATGTTAGTTATTTCAAAAACCGTACCAATAAACATCTCTAGGAACCCTAATGTGTTAGAAAATGTCTTCATCGGAGCCGAGTGTTCCCTTGAAGAGATTCAAATTTACACCGACCTCTTTAAAGATTTTCAGGATGTATTTGCTTGGTCTTATG
The DNA here is from genome assembly GCA_031772625.1 of Pinus tabuliformis. Classification (NCBI taxonomy): domain Eukaryota; kingdom Viridiplantae; phylum Streptophyta; class Pinopsida; order Pinales; family Pinaceae; genus Pinus; species Pinus tabuliformis. Next base: position 1,251,669,988 of record CM062809.1, read on the forward strand.
AAGGAATGCCTGGTATTGATCCATCCATCGTTCAACATGAGATCAAGACGTATGAAAACGCTAAGCCGATTTGTTAGAATCTTCGGTTGGTCAATCCTAGGAAAGTAGCATCTATTAAAGTTGAAGTAGAAAAGCTACTCAAGGTGGGTTTCATATACCCTGTTCCTCTAATGGAGTGTGTTTCTAATCCAGTCCCAGTTGATAAAAACAAGGAACGATCTGAGTGTGCATTGACTTTATGGATTTGAACAAAGCTTGTCTGAAAGACAATTACCCCACACCGTTTATCGATTAGATAGTTGATGAATGTGCGGGTAATGATATTTTTTCATTCATGGATGGATTCTCTGGTTATAATCAAATATCTATCCATCCAGAAAACTAGCATAAGACAACTTTCATTTGTCCCTGGGGTACCTTTGCATACAAAAAGATGCCTTTTGGTCTTAAAAATGCTGGAGCTATGTTTCAGTAGGCCATGTCTTACACTTTCCACAACATCAGGCATGTCATTGAAGCATACTTGGATGATTTAGCTGCTCGTTCTCGAAAGAGAATCGATCATCCTAGTCACCTTTGGTTAGTTTTTGAGAGATGTCGATTTTATAAGATCCAGTTGAATCCAAATAAGTGCGTTTTCGCAGTTACATCTGGTTAGTTGTTAGGGTTCATTGTATTAACTAAAGGGATTTGAGTTAATCCCTTCAAGGTTGAGGCAATAATTCATTTGCCTCCCTCGTCTTCCATCCGACAACTTCAAAGTCTTCAAGGGAAGGAAAATTTCTTGAGATGGTTTATAGAAAACTATGCTGAGATAACTAAAGGAATTATGTGTTTGCTGAAGAAAGGAGTTCCATTTTTTTGGGACGACTTTGTGCAACGATCTTTTGATGCCTTGAAGCAGGCGTTAATCTCTGCCCCACTTTTGAGTCCACTAAATTATGGTAGAGATTTCCTTTTATATATTGCAGCCACAGAATTAACCATAGGTATGGTTTTGGTTTAGGAAGATGATGCTATCACGGAGAACGTGATTTACTACTTGAGTCGAGGCTTGGTAGGCCCTAAACTACGCTATTCTTTGGTTGAGAAATTGGCCTTGGCAGCTATCCATGTTGTCTAGCGACTTCGTCATTATATTCTGTTACACAAAACGTTCGTCTTCGCAGCAGTCAATCCTTTCCAATTTGTCCTCAATAGGCGGGTGATTGGGGGAAAATACAATCAATGGATTGTTATTCTACAATAATTCAATCTCGATTTCTTGTTAGCCAAGTCTAAGAAGTCATTTGTTTTTACGGAATCAATTTGCGAGCTGCCTTGTGAAGAAGATATTGTTTATGAGGAAAGTTTCCCAGACGAACATCTATTACTCATCTCTTCACAAGATCCCTGGTATGGAGATATCATCATCTATCTCCAGACTTCGAAGTTCCCTCCTGCTTCCTCCAAGGATGAACATCAAAAATTACGTCACCTTGCTAAGAACTATGTCATCATTGGTGATACATTATACCCCGAGGGGTTGATTCAATCCTTAGGCGTTGTTTAACTTTAGAGGAAGCAGAGTCTATGCTCAATGATTGCCACAGTGGAGCTTGTGGTCGTCATCTATCTAGGCTTGAAAAGCCCAAAAAATCTTGCTTGCTGGCTACTTTTAGCCTTCGATTTTCAAAGATTGTATTGAAGCGGTCAAACGTTTCCACCCTTGTCAAGTCTATACTCGGAAGATGCGTGCGCATCCAGCTCCTATTTTCCTTGTTATCACTGTCGGTCCTTTTACAAAGTGGGGCATTGACTTTACCACTTATAATCCGCCTTCAGCGGCGAATCACAAGTACATTATAGTGGTCATAGACTACTTTACGAAGTGGGCTGAGGCCATGCTACTTATAAAAACCATAGTGAGACAACAACATTGTTCCTCTTCAATCATATTATTTCATGTTTTGGTATTCTAAGAGAGATTGTCACTAATCATGGTAGTGATTTCTAGAACCAACTGATGAAGGAAATGGCTCTTAAGTTGGGCTTCCAACAGGAGCATTCATCTCTGTATTATCCTCAGGCCAATGGGTAAGTCGAAGCCATGAATAAGTCCCTCAAGACGATCCTGCAAAGGACAATTGACAAAAATCACTCCAATTGGCACATCATGTTGTATCCGGCTCTCTGGGCATACCGAACCTCGGTAAAGACTGCCATTGGTTTTACACCTTTTTAGTTAGTTTACGGGTTAGAATCTATTTTTCCTATTGAGTACAAAATTCCATCCCTTAAGCTAGTTTTTGAGCTTCTTCCAGAAACCTCTAGTCTCGAAGATCGCCTCATTCATTTGGAACATCATGATGAGCAGCGTCGAGATGTTGCCATAATAAATGAGGCCCATAAGAAAAGGGCTAAAACTTAGTATGATAAAGTTGTCCACCCTCGAGTCTTTTCTGAAGGTGACCTTGTTTTCGTCTATGACCAAGATCAAGATGCCTTGGGGGCAGGCAAATTCAAGTCTATGTGGTATGTTCCCTTTATAGTGAAACGAGTTTTAGGAAAAGGGGCTTATGAATTAATCAATTTTTAAGGGAACAAGTTGGCAGAGCCCCAAAATGGGCTCTACCTCAAGAAGTACTTTTCTTAGGTTACAGCCGAGCAATGGCTTCTTTGTATATTTTGTATTTTTATACATATTTTATTGGGAATTTTTGTGATATCGGCACCTTTTTGATCTACTTTGGTAGGTGTTGATGGATGACTTGGTTTATTTCGGATTCACCAATGGTGCTAGTCGGTACACTCGAAATCTCGCTTCCGCGGCTTGGGTGATTTATTATCCATCTGGTCAGTTGATGGTGTCAAGGGGAGTATGCATTAGTTCTGCTTCAAATAATATTGCCAAATATACTTCCGTTATTAATTTACTCTCTGAAGCTATTTCTTATGGAATTGATTCGTTGGTAGTTTATCTTGACTCACAGTTGGTAGTGTCACAATTAAATAACATTTATCGGGTTCGGGATTCTTATTTATATCACTAATTTTTTAGAGTGAGGGATCATTTGTTTATGTTACTTATTTGCACATTCCACGATCTGAAAATTCATTAGCAGATTCTATCACTAATCAAGCATTAGATTGGCATATCAATCATTCATTAAGATAAAAAAAACATCAAACATTTGGAACTGTATATATATATATATATATATATATATATATATATATATATATATATATATATATATATATATATATATATATATATATATATATATATATATATATATATATCATAAAACTACCCGTGTATACATAAAGTGTTCAAAAATAATATATAGAATCGGGACTAAATGCCCATAATCATGTCCAGTCTATCTATCGACCCGGCTCAGGATGAGAGGCTAAGAAGGTGACTATAGCATTGGCCACACGTCGAAGTATGCAAACCCAGCCTCATGGTACTCCTACCACGTGGTGCTGCATCTCCTCAGGTAGGTCTTCTATGGCCACCATCGGTACCTAGTGAGTCAATCTCACCAGGTTTGTTTGGACTGCATATAAGACGCTCTCTATCTCAACAGTTGCCTCTTTGGCACCTCTTCCGCGATGCCTGTGCCACAGGAATCTATCGGGTCTCACCGGCCCACATCTGGAACATGATATTTATATCAGTATTTTAATCCCATCAAAAATATTTCTAAGTTCATATTTAAAAAACATAAAAAAATCTTAAAAATTGATAAACTTAATTTTTTTTTACCTATCTCTCCCCATGTTGCGTTTGGTGGTAGCACCAAGTTTCGATCTCCCCAGAAATCTATGCCAGCATAGGGATAGTCGTCCACAGTAATAATTTGTTGTTCCCACCAGGTGAAGAACTCATCATCAAAAGTAGTCCTCAGCACGTCCCCGCCTCCAAGGTGTTTCATCAATTCGTCCCACCTACCCATCCGAGGATCTCAGGGGCTACTGATAGAGACTGATATCTTGGGACGTAGCCCAGGCACCTTCTCAAAGAAGGAGCATAAAATAGTCCCATATCTAAAAAATTTGGTCTGCCCTTTCTGAATATAGGACAACTGGCTCTTCATATTGGTAAGAAGAGGTGTACACCAGTCAAAAACAGTGGCGAGACACTCCACGGCCAAGCTCATGGATACTCGTGACACTTTGTGCAATGAGGCTGATCCGTTTATCCTGGCTATGGTGAACAGTAGAATTCTCAGGGATAAGCTCTCCACATGTTTTATTGGAATCTGACTTCCAATTTTTTCTGGATGCCCAGGATAGTATATATGTACGTAGTCTTCCACCGAAAGGCTACCTCGTGTCTGGCCCGTCGAATGCACCACTTCTCCTCTTCGAGAGAGACCAGTGATAAAGTAAATATCCTCCACCTCTATCCTCAAAGGCATCTGATCAATCATAAATGCATCATCTTCGACACTCCAATAGTGGATTAGCATTTCAAGCAAACGAGTGTTGGCTTTCATGTTGGGCATTTTGAAAAATTTCAACAAGCCACATCCCCTCAATGCATCTAATGCCTGTTGATCATTCATAACTTCATTATCAATTGTAGTATGTTCCCTCTCTCTCCATGTGATTGTCATCCTAAAAAAAATTGAGTTTCAACCGTTAGATTTTTGTATGTATATTTCAAACTGCGTATACGCGGGTTCCTTTTATGCGCAGTTGTGTGTAGGGCTGTTGTATACGCGGGTTGATAACATCCAACCTGCGTGTACAACGAGTTGGAATTTTTAACATAAATTCCTACAATCAAACCTTAATAAAAAATTCTAAAAACAATCACAAAGTAATGCAAGCTTGAATTGAGGGTTACCTGATGATTTTGATCCAATTTGAAAGGTCTAATTCTTTGGGGGGCAAGTTTGCTCTTTTTCTCCACATCTTTTTCTCTCAACACAAATGACACAAATGGTGAGTTAAAAGGTCATTTTATAGCTTTGAAATTGTCAAATTTTTTCAAAACTTGATTTTTTTTGTCTCGTGAATCTTTTAACTTGTGAGCTTGGATTGTCAGGAATATGTTGTTTTTTAGGGTATTTTGGATGCTTCTTCCAAATTTCATATCGGTTCCATGACTGCTGACCCATCATGGTAGGTATTGTTTACTCACTGGAATATAGGTTAGGGAAACCATTTTTTCTGTTGCATCTTGCATACTAGCCTCCATTTGTCGATACACTTGCCATAGCGTTGACCCCATCATGTCTTGGTTAGCAAACCATGTTCACTCACCGATTTTTAAATCATGACATGATGGTAGAGTCATCTTTTACATGGGCATCGTAGTTAGCACCTCACTGACATTTGTTGCCCATGCTGTTATATTGAGTAATCTTGGGAGTCCTCTTTAGTCCTGCCATGACATGTGCGTTGAAGACTCATACCTCTTTGCTTCTTCGCTTCGTTCTGGCCTTATACCGTAGAGGATCCTTTGTGTTGAGTTGTACTACTGCATTGCATTTTGAATATTTGCACCTTTTGGCCTTGAACCAGCTTCACTTGGACTCGTTTTTAAGCCACTTATTTGACCATGTCTTCTGCAAACTCAAACCTACAATCCCTTAGCTTCTGTAACTTGACACACCCTTTGACCCGTGGAAGGAACATCCCTTTGAGTGTCCTTGACCAGTTTTGCCTCCCTACATTGAGCATAGGATTGTTCCCATCCTAGGAACTAGATCATCTGTTTCACTGACACTTGTTCTTTCCACTGTACTATATCATTCTTTTATTCTTTTTCCAACTTAAATAAAAAGACAAAAAAATTATATATTCCAAAAAAGAGCAGGAATGGGACAACATTTCTATATATTGTTGGTAGCTAGAGTCAGTTGTGTCGCCCTTGAACAAAGCACTCAAAAGAAAGTCTCTCCTCCATTTTGGACGAGATTTAGTTTGACTTAGGTACACCTTAACCTTGTTATTGAGTCAGTTCTCCTCTGATTGGTTATCTCTTCCAATCATACGGAGAGTTCATTCATGCCTCCTGCATGTCGAACTTATATAGAGTTATCATATGCTGCCACATAGTCATCATTGAGTCATGCTTTTGTTCAAGGGAAGTAAGCCTGAGTCGGCCTCTCTATAGTGTCTCTTGACCTATTTTTCAGTCGGCCATCCCTAGTTGTCAGTGTCTTGTTTGTCATCACATCAGTTATATTGGTCCTTTACTCGTGCCAGTTTGAGAAGGTCTCCATTGACTTCTTGCTGGCAGGTCTTGTCCTTATCGACTATTGGGTGTGGAGCATGATTATTTAGAGGTCTTTGTTTCATCCAGATGTATAACCCAAGAAGTTTGTACACCCCTCCACGCGGGGGGGTGTGGGGACAGATGTAAAATTGCCTTGTAATAGTATAGTAATTTCTAGTCAATCTAGGTCGTTCATTAGGCGGATGATCTGACGGTAGAACTTATGTTTAGTTTAGGGTTTTTTACCCTAGAAGGAAACCCCTCTCTTTGTATGAGGGCATTGTATTGAGGCTGTGTAATAGATGTGTATTCTCCAAGTGAGAAACAGAGAGGCGAGACTGTGAGAGAAAACAAAGGATATTACAGTGGATCTGTTGTAGGTTGTGTCTCTTCATTTTGTTGGATAATAAAAAGGAAGGACTCGCTGTTTGGGGTGGACGTAGCCCAAACTGGGTGAACCATGTATATCTGTGTCTCTCTGGTTTTATGTGTTTTCTATGTTTATATTTTTGCTATATTCTATGTGTTCCATTGCTCTGTAATTTATAATTTTCTAACATCAATGACGACATATTGCTCTGAGGGCAGGTCTAGAGCTGCACCCTGGCCCTATTTTCATTATTGATAGGTCACCTTGTGCTCAGCATCGATCAGTATCATGGGTATTTTACTAAGTGATTTACCTTGTGTTTGACAACATCTTTCTATCTACATATTGTGTACGCTGGAAACGTGCTTCGGTTCAGTTACTACATCTTTTTCGTCTGATTCCTTCCACATTATTGGCCTACGGGTTACACTCACGCTAGATTGATGAAGGATGCCTTAATGCCTTCCTTCTAGCAGATCTTTTCCTATCAACTATGACTCATTGCTCTGGGCAAAAGATCTAGAGTCCATTTGGCAGTACCTTGGGGTTTGCAGTCATCAATGGTAGATTCCTTCACTGTCAACAGTGGGAAACCATCATTGTCCCCTGATTGATAGATTCTTCTAGGTGTTCAACTTCAGCTCATTTATTCACACTTGTTAGCTTGTACTGGGTACCTTGATTCTCATTATCATTATCGGTGAGTAGTCTCATGTTTGTTAAGGGTATACATCAATGACTGGTAATCAAACAATTTCTCACATGGTCAACTTCAGATCATTTATTCCCATTCTATAGAAATGTACCACGACAGTTGGTGAAGACCTCGGGTTGCATAAGCATTATTTGGTTCACTTGTCAATTGCTCATGTTGCTTCTAGTCGAGACCATTCCACATTATATGTTGCAGTCCTTCATAGCGACATCTTATATGCTGGCATCTGAGTTATGATGTAGTATCATCTTGTTCCATCATGTTCATTTGGTACTGTTGGGATCAGTTTTTGACATCAGTGATCAGCTTCATCTTTTAGCTTCATTGATCATCTTCTTATATGTGATATTCAGACATGTACTTGTTAGATCATGATCAGATGATCCATTATGTACTTTTAGTTCTTTATACTTGTATACATAGTGGATCCGCTTGTACTTGATGTGCAAACATGCTTTACTTTCTCTGAGCATGGGTATGCCCGCCTCAGACAGCTGTTTCTTTCTAATCTCTTTTTGATGGTTTGGCAGGCTGAAATATGGTGAAGTCCTTCTCAGTTTTTGACAGGTTTCCTTTCCATATACTTAATACATTTCGGCCATCATGTACCCGTTCTGACCTCATATATTAGGGGGCATCTGTTATAGCTCCAAATATCACCCTTGGTATTTGTGATGCTTGTTTTATGGCCTAGGGAAACCCTTCCTTCTAGACTTGGTCCAAATATTTTAAAAACAATGTTTTACTTCCTGTACGCTACTTTTCCCTATGATAAAAGCGTGTACACGCGGGTTAGTCAATACCCAACCCACGTATATGTGTTAAAACACTTAAAAAAAATAAATTTCCTTAACTATGGACAGAGTTCATGGGTTTTACCTGTTGATTACCTCCTAGTTCCCATGGCCCAACTATTTCCCAACTAAAAAACTAATTGGGAGAAGTATAAATAGACTTCTACAGGAAGGCCTTAAGGAGGAGAGAAGAGATAGAATTACTATACTGAGATTATCCCCTAAATAAGTCTAAAGTATCCTTGTGCTTCAAGAACTTCCCTAAGTTCATGAAACCCTTGTTTCCTTGAGTGTTGATATTCTCCCACTTGCTTGAGATATCATGGTATTGGTTATGGAAGGAGGTTGTTGAAGACTGGGACTGGACAGACCTGGAGGACGGTTCCGCTTGGAGCTGGAAGAAGAAGATTCAGGTGAACTCTTTCTGTGTTTATTATAGTTTTCTACAATAAAAAGAAACATTGTCTTGTTCTTGAGATTGACCTTGTTTATGCATTAGATGTTATTGTAATTCATGTATGAATGATTATTTTGATGTATAACTAACCATTTGCTTATATGATATAAAGTCGATTTCATTAAAATCCTTTATCTATATGCTGCTATGTATGTTCAGATTGGTTGATTTGTAGAATCGAAGATCATTAGGAGTTGCAGACGGTCCAAACCCTTCTAGAACTACCCAAATGAAGGAAATCTAGGTATGTTCATCCTTACATAGTTTGTTTATTTAAGCATGTTGCCTGAGTTGTATGCGTGTTTCTTGATGTAGATTACTCTTGCTCTATTGGGGTTCTGACCGAAAGCCCTAAGGTACTTATTCCCATAACAATGGGTCCATCTCTGGCTCTGGTCTATCTTTGCTTCCTAAAGTGGAGGCCTCAGCGAAGCTCTTCTTAGCTTCCATGAAGGTTTCCTGAGTGCGCTCCAAATCAAACTCTGCGTCCTTCGCTGGAGCTTTGCGAGCCAAGTACTATCTTCTGGTTGTTTGCCTTTATCATCTCCCATCGTGATTCCACTTCGGAGCAGAATATTTACATTCAGATCTTCCTCGCGCGGCTCAGACCTCATCATCTGTAGGCTCTGAGTCGAGGGAGGCATTTGCGCTTCTTTGTTGCGTATCCTAGCTACCAGTGTAGGACAATCCTTTGTCTCATGATCAAACATGTTGCAATACAAACACGACGGGCACGTTGGATTTTTGTAATCGTGGGCATAATTTCCTGGCCCTTCGCAATTGTAGCATATCAATTGTCCGCGACCTCTTCTAGATCCTCCTCTGCCTCGGCCTCATCTGCGCCCCTAAAATCCCGTTCACACCCTTCCTCCATTTTGATCAAGGAGTCACGTTTTGGCCTGAACTTTGTAGGTGGGAGTTCTATCCATCATCAACTCATAGCTTCTACAAGTGCACTCATCGTGTCCCACTGACCTAGAAAAGTTTCAGAACAACTGTTGCGAATTTTGCGTATACTTCTGTAACAAATGGCAGTTGTCTATGGGATGTTTTCCAGCTATTTGACAAATCACGCACCACAAAGTAGGTGCCGCGCTAGGTCCTACTTTTGCTTCCGGCCTTAAAGGCATCGGTCCTCCTCCTGCGAGGTAATTTGTGAATACTGGGCAGTGGTCCTTATCATGACCCTAACCCTTGCATTTTATGCACCACACCTCTTCATGCACTTCTGGTCAAGCCGTCCTGTCCTGTTTCAGACTCTGCATATCCAGGCATAAATTCTTCAGCTACACGTGGATCTGCTAAACTCCCGAGTTGGGATCTTGCATCGGGGTCTCATGTAGCCTCATCACGATCTCTAAGGCCTCAGCTTGAGTCATTAATTTCTGTTGCGACAGTGCAATCCTCAAATGTGGCATTAGCGAAGCTACCAACCATTCGCGATGTTGTCCATCTTTCAGATTCATATTAGCTTCACGAATCATGCATTTCAATCTCTGATCCAACTCCCAAGGAGTCTCACCTAGTAGCATTGTGATCTCTTTGAATCCAATGATCGCCTGTGCCTCAAACTTCGGCCTGCTAAATTCTCTATTTAGCGCTGCTTCGATATCCGTTATTCTTGCACTTGGATTATCATTGGAGTGCTTAATATACCAGGTCAGTGCATGGTCCTGCAGGGCGCTAACCAGTGTCACTTTCTTTATATTTTCATCTATAACTCCTTGTGCTTTCCATACGGCTCTTACAACGAACCAAAATTGGCCTGGATCCTCATTTCCTAATCCCTTGAACACAGGAAACTTTATTGTGCATGCCATATTGAATTGTGGTGGTGGCGGAGGTGGTATGGGTGAAGATGGAGGTGATGGTGGCAAAGCTAGTGGCGGTGTAGGTGGGGGTGGTATTCGCGGAATTATTTTCCTTATTAGATGGATTGCACTTCATGCAAGACCTTTGCGAGCTCTTGCTCATCCCCTCACGGAGGTGAAATCAAGGGGCTAGTTTCGGGTCCCTTACTTCCTTTGTTCCTGTAAGCTTTTCCACTTTACATAGCCTTGAACATCAAGGTAACTGCATAACTCACTTTTCACAGATTAACATTTTAGTCCAAGTATTCAAATACTTTACATACTTACCTTGCGGTCCTTTGAGAAAGCGTCGCTCTGCCTTACTATAGCTAACCGAGGTGTCAACCGCAAACTCAATAATGAATCCTCCTATAATTCGATCAAGCCAATGATCAACAACGCGTGTGATCTTATCCTGTGATGCTTCCAACCTTCACACTAACTCTAGGGTCCACACAATAGGATTGTCGAGTTTCCACCTTCATTGGCTATTTACTAGCTTCAGGATCCACTCATATAGCTCAGTAGGGAAAGACGCAAAGAAGATTTTGTGGATCTCTATGTACATGTAGTAGTCTAACCACTCTTCTTTTGTTAGTGGCGGGTTCCTGTTCTGCTGTGCCATGAACTCGTGAATTCTTCTATCCAACCAGCCTTCAATTTCCTTCTTAGTTGGATTCCAATGATATGACATTAGACATCTCTATGTAGATTCTGGTCCTGGAAACAAAACCATTTGTTGGCTTGATGGGGCATGACCCAGGTTTGGAGTTAATTAGCCAAAAAAATCCCTACACTACTGGCCCTTTTGGCATCAGCCCACGGAGCGCAGACTGAAGTCTCACCTGAACCTGTATGGGAGGATGTTGGAACCAAGTTTCCGCACCCTTGAGATGTCTGAGGTGTCGATTTAGTCCAACTGTGCCTACCTTCACGTAGGTCACTTCGCACACTATGCTGACCTACAAGACCTTCATGATCTATTATAATCGCCTTCATGTAACCCTAACCAGGGGCTGAGGTGCTTTCGCGCTACTATGGCAGCGATCTGCGCTATTTCCCCAAACTATACCGCGGATCTTACTTATATTCTTAAAGATCTTAGTTAACTTTGCATAAACAGATACTTTATCTCACATTCACTTAATTATCACAGTCACATATGTCCGCACATCATATAAACAATAGAATTGCAATTCATACCCAATACATTCAATGCAGAAAATAGGAAATAAATACACAAGAATGATATAAAACTTCTCTTTATTAATGCTTCCAACTGTCATAGACTCAACTCGCCCTGCGCACTCAGGTACAGGGGTCCGTGCACTCAGCTGCAAACTACTAGGCCTCTGTACACTCAGCTACAGAGCCTTTTCCTACTCTATGACCCAAGACTAGACTTTATAGTTCAGATACTCTGCTATGCTTCTATTCCATGATCTGACGATCTATTAACTACTTAGAGCATCACTCTATTTATACAATCCCATGGTCCATAGGCCATGGGTACATCTCTATAGTTGACATTATATTACAAAATTGAGGGCGGACAACCCTATGACTCTTTTACAAACTACGCACTCCGCGCCCACAAAATGCAGAGTCTTTACATCGGGGTTACAACGTTTGACCAAAATCTAGGCTCTAAGCCCCAAAAATTCCCTTAGGGGATCCCGCGCCCAACAAAGTCGAGGTCATATTGCTACTTTCACAAATGCTTCATGAATCCCCACAACGATAGTACCACAACCTTCCTCACAGTTGTGTGCACTCACTTGATCGGTTATGTGATCTAATTGAATCTACTTTACATCATTTTGATCCTGAACCTCTTGACAAAAAATTGTTGAAACAACAGAAGACTCTACATGAATGGCATATGGATTTTTGGCAGTGATTCCGTGTACTTCAGTTTGAAGCTCCGAAAAACCACATGAAATTCCAATATCTTTGGGATAGATTCCAATTATTTCTTCAAAAATCATTCGATCCCAAGATGAATTTGAAGTTCAAACCCTTCTCAGCATACTTAGATGATGGAGCTGCATAGTCACAATAAAAAAGAGTCGCTGTCACAAGGGATTCTTCGCCTTCCCCTCATCAAACAGCTTCACCACCGCATCATGATGTGGGAGAAAATGCACACACATCTATTCAACTATCATATCCTCCCAACATCACTTCTCTAAATTTTCGTGAAAATTTGGTTGTGAAGCCCATGGGTTGTCACATGAATTTGTTACCTTAGCCTCCATCTTTGTGTTCTGTTGATCCTACAGATTTCACTGCCTTGTGTTCTTCCATCCCAGACTCTACACCTATTGTGAATGAGGATCAAGCCATCGATGGAGTTAGTGTTGCACAACCAACCTACACTGTCATTCATGATGAGTATGAATGGGAATCAGAACATCAACCCACGATAAAGGATGATCTCACTTTGTCTGTGTCTCCTTCGATTTTTCCTGACATCTTTGGTGATTCTGCTATCTCTGATTTTCCTTGTGTAAATATTTCCATCGATGCACCTACTGTTGATCATTCACAGAACACACCCAATGTCAGTCCATCATTCAACAGTGGAGAGGAAAATTTATTCATTGAAAATCCATTTGATTTTGCATCTGCTTTTTTTGGAAATGCAGAGGGTGAACATTATTTCTTCTCATCTACCCCTCTATTTGATTTATCTGTTCATGAGGATTCTGATGAAATCATTGATTTTTCTGATCATGGTTGTCGTGATCCATTTACTCCAATATTCAATCACAATGATGATTCTATCACTGTTGATATTTAAAATCCACCTATGTATGGTGATCTATTTGTCGACAAAGTCGAAACTCTGTAGACTGGCAAGGAACTTTAGCCCAAGCTGATGTTTATGTCAGGCCCTTGCTGTCCTGAGGTTGGTTTCACTTCCGATCAGAAAATTGTTGAAACACCCAAGGCTCCTAATCACTCATCTGTATGCATTAAAGATTAATTCCACACACATATTTAGCTTCCTCCATTCGAACTACATGATCACATCGCTCATGCATTGGAGGAATCTTACACAACAAGCACACTTGTATGACACAAGTTATCTATGTTTCTCATGTTTTCTTGCATGCCACAGTCAAGAAAATGCCTATGCTTAACATCTGCATGAAATGTAACACAACACCATGGTAAGTCCATAGAGTGCATGTCATGCACTTTCACTTTTTTCTTTTTGGTGGGCGCGATTAAACTCATAGTGTGTTTGTCTTCATTTTATATCTTTCATGCTTGTTGGTTTGCTTGACCATGCTCTTCACAAACCATTTCTTCACCAACATGGGTTAACCAATGCGCCAGTGGCTACATTGGAAGTATCACTTTACGTGAGCAGGACCATGCACCATTAGCTTAGGAGTAGTAGTGTTTGATTTTGTCTTGTTTTCTTGCATGCATGTTTGCTTCCTTACTTTTTGTTTGTTTTCTTGCTTTCTTTTCTTACTTTCTTTGCTTTCGATTTGATTCTGCTCTTTGTTTTGTTTGTTTGCTTGCTTGTTTATGTTCGTAGGATAGTTTTTGCATGAAACCATGTATGACTCTTGAAACAAGCAAGGTAAAGTACAAGAGGACTTGTTTAGTTATCAATACTTGTTTATCTCTTGTCCTATCTCTTTATGTATAACTTGTCGTCTTCAGTCCATGATACACCAATGGAAAATATGTTCTATTCAAAGTGAACCTTGATGAAAACATAATGCTTGTGCACTAACTTATTCAAGTAGAGTAAGGTGAGGGGGAAACCTTAACAAGTATGTCAGAGGTATATACAAAATACTTCTCTGAAGGAACAAGCTCTTCGGCTCTCAATAAATTGGGATCCCTCTTCTAGCTTTGAAACGAATAAGTGTTATGCATAGTTATGAAAAATGAAAATGAAAAAAATGAAAATCTGAAAACTTTTGAAAAAAATGAAAATTGAATAAAGTGAAAGAAGAGAAAGGCTTCCTGCACAGAGAGGTGATGCAGGTAACTCCACTGGGGTAGTGACCAGGCTCATTGGAAGTGGAGTGATGCTTATGTTCCCACGTGACTCCACCAGGGGACTGTCCAGGCCTACTAGTAGTAGAGCAACACTAGAGATGAAACTTAAACTCTGACTATCATATTTCTTGTGCACCAATATACCACTCATCCCTAATCAAAACAACTACGTTGACTTGGCTTGCAATGTGTGCTAACTGACCAAGAGCATGGTAGGTGTTACATCTTTCAATCAAGCTAGTGTGGAAATGTTGGGCATGGAATCCCCCCAAGGCATGTTTTGGGGCTCAAAGCCAAAGTTTTGACTGAATTGTGTTGTAAATATCTACAATTTGCGGGCGTAGAAGTATGTTAGAGTCACAGGGTTGTCCACCCTAGTTTTGTAATGTAATGTCAGCCTACCCATGGTCTGCGGACCATGGGATTGTATAAATAGAGTGAGGCTCTAAGTGTAAAAGGGAGAAAATAGTAAAGAAGCAAGAGTCTAAGTGACTAAGTGTAAAGTGTGTCTTTGGATCGTAGAGTAGGAGAAAGCTCTGCAGCTGAGTGTGTAGAGGCTTAGTAGTCTGCAGCTGAGTGCGCGAACCCCTGCAGTTGAGTGTGTAGGGCGGAGTCGAGTTTGCAACCAAGGAAGAAATTAATAAAGAGAAGTTTTATCATAATTCTATGTATCTGTTTTTGGGTTAATGCATGTTTGATATGATTTGCACATATACTATTTATTTATTGCGCGCACCTATAGGAATGGTTTATATTGTTAAAGCACTCAAGTAGGAAAAGACAATTAACTAACATTGTAATATCAGTAAAGTCTTGGGTAATAACGCAGAAGCGCAACATTCAAACCTTGAGTAGGGCTGTGCGAAGGCAGTATCTCAGGCTGTGAGGTACGGAAAGTGTGCGAAGCGACATCCACACAGGGTCGAACCGCGGACCAATTGAACTCATCAGACATCTCCAGGGTGCGGAAACCTAGTTCTAGCACCCTCCCATACTACTTTAGGTGAGACCTTAGTCCACGCCTCGCAAAATGTTGTCGAAAAGGCTAGTAGTACTGGGATTTGTTTGGCTAAATCAACTCTGAACCTGGGTTAGGCCCTAATAAGCCAACAAATGGTTCTGTTGCCGAGACCAGGATCTGCATAAGAGATGTATGATGTCGTATCACTGGAATCTGACAAAGAAAGGAATTGAAGAGTGGTTGGACAGGAAGATTCACGAGTTCGAGGCACAAGAAAGTAGGAATCCACAAGAATCAAAGGAAGAGTGGTTAGAGTGCTACTTATATACTTAAATCCACGAAAATTTCTTTGCATCC
The DNA here is from genome assembly GCA_031772625.1 of Pinus tabuliformis. Classification (NCBI taxonomy): domain Eukaryota; kingdom Viridiplantae; phylum Streptophyta; class Pinopsida; order Pinales; family Pinaceae; genus Pinus; species Pinus tabuliformis. Next base: position 1,251,685,735 of record CM062809.1, read on the forward strand.
TTCCCCTCTGAGTTGTAGGAGTGGATTGCGAAGTTAGCAAATAGTCAGGGAAGGTGTAGGCTCGACAAACCTATTATTTGGACTAGAGAGTTGGTGCGCAAACTAGAAGCATTGGAAGATAAGATTGCACGCGTTGTGGATCATTGGCTCGATCAAATTATAGGAGGGTTTATCACCGAGTTCGCAGTAGATACTTTAGTCAGCTACAGTGAGGCATAATGAAACTTCCTTATGTGAATAAATTGATGTTTGGGGCTATGCGAAGTGGGAGGATCTACAAAAATGAAGGTAGTGCAGAACTAGAAACTAGCCCCTTAATTTCACCTCTGTGAGAAAGCAAGGAAGAGCTCGTGAAGGTTTCACCAAGAAGTGTGATCAGTTTGATAAGGCAGTGAATTCTGCGCATACCACTTCCACCTAAACCACCACTAGTCTCACCATCTTCAACCCCGTCTTCGCCCACACCACCCCCGCCACCACCACAATTAAATATGGCAAGCGCAATAAAATTGCCAGTGTTCAAAGGAGTAGGGAATGAAGATCCAAACTAGTTTTGGTTCATAGTAAAGGCTGTATGGGAAGTGCAGGGAGTCACTGTTGTGGAGGTAAATCCCCTCTGCGGACAGAGGCGATCCCTACTAGTCCAAATAGGGTCTAGCAACAATCAAACAATGCTAACACGCAAGTTCCTAATTGCAAATGAAAGACCAATGATGAAGGCCTACCTGGATTCCAACGCTAGTACTTATAGAAGAGTTGATGCTCCCGTTCCTTTTCCCCGGCTGGTCACAATCCTCACGATCCTCGTGCACGGACACCTGCACATGCAAAGAACGATACAAACACAAGCATAAAATCCAATAGATGCAACTATATATCAGTCAGAAAGGATATAACTCAAACACCATCATAAAGACAATAAGAGTGGAACCATAATGATAGTCGTCTATTATTGATAAACAAATAAGAATACAACCATAGTTCTGACGTCAAATCCTTCTCAAGAGGGTCCAGCCAGCAAGTCCCTCAAGCATTCACCCTTGAAGGTATATCTCCCAAGACAAAACTCTCTCTCACACAAGTTTACACAAGATCAAAATACTTCACAACCTTCCTTAAGCTCTCTAGCAATCCCACACTTGTCACACCAGCTACCTATCAAGCTCACACACTATCAGCAACACTCCAAACACTATGAATTCCAAACTAGCAGCTCATGGCAATGGTGGAGGCTTAAATAGGAGAAGGAGTCTCGATGAATGGTGGGAGGATGAGCTTATCTCCAAGGAAGGTGGCTCAAATGACGAAACAGACATGCCAGAGAAGGGAGGGCGACATTTACAAGGCCAACAACCAGGTCTGGAGTCATCTGCAAGGTCGGCTGTTAGAACAAACTCACCCAGACTGGATCATCGTGGGTGCATAACTGCACTGGAGCACTGACATCGCTGCTGAATAACGAAGAAAGTCATATCAGCGCGATCAGATATAAGTAATAGACGTGCTGTCTCATGAAATTCGACTAGCGCGGGAATCACATGTACTTCCGTGCTGGCAGTGCATTAGGTCTATTTTGGAGCGCTCATCAGCGCGTTTATTTTGACAACAGTCGCGATGATAGAGGAACTTTGGCAAAGTGGGTCATTTGGCAACATTAGAGAGCATGAGCATGATTAATTCGATCTCATGACACAGTAGGAAGACTGACAGGAAGACAGTGACAAATTACTGTGTAACAGATGCCCCCTAAAGCATGAAGCCCAAGAGAGTGGGAGGGGTGAAATGCTTTATGAAACCGACTGAACTGGAACACCACCAGGAAGAACTGGCATGCAAGTACAACTGATAGCTCTGATAATTAATTACATGTAGTCTAGGCATGGGCGCAGCCATCCAAAAGACATACGAAAGAGGTCTGTGGTATGGACGCAGCCACCCAGCTAATGAGACCGTGATGACAGTAAAGGTATGGTCGCAGCTATCCATGAAGACTCAGGTATGGGCGCAGCCATCCATCAATGAGTCATGTAACGATCATAATAGTCCACAAAACCGCAACCTGGATCTCAATAGGCAAAATCCAGGGTCTTGCGCTCCATCTCAACCCGAACAAAGTACAAGTTCAAGCATGCGAATATAGGAGTTGAAGTCGAACATGCCAGAACATCGTCTAATTACCAGTCAATGATGAAAATTGTTACCAGACACGAGAGGTACCACCAATAATGACAATGGTCCTCAAGGTACTATATGTACAATCTACGGCATGTGAATCAATGAGCTGAAGTCGAACACCCGCAGAATCATTCGATCAGAGGCCAATGATGAAAACCTCACGTTGAACATGAAGAACCTGCCATTGAGGCATGCAGGCTCCAAGGCACCTGAAGGGAGTCTCTAGGTCAACTTCCTGGATAATGAGCTGAAGTCGACAGGAAGTGACCTTGATCGAAGGTGGGCCATAATGTTTCCCACGTCATCGACACAAGACAGAGAAGGATAAGATATTTTGCGTGAGGTATCAGAGGGAGGTTGAGTATTCTTGCAGAGGTCAACTTCTCTTGAACATATCGGCAGCACAACAGCGGACTTGGCAGTATTTGACATTAAATGATCAGGGGTCATGACGACAAGGCAATGAGCAGATGAAAGGTCAAATAGGATAACCCGAACCCACGGAGGCAAGTGTAAAAACAAGATGAGAGGTTCCCACCCAGACACGAATGCAGACAAGTGCCATGTTCAAGAGCGACATACTGCCGACATGACAATGATTATGGTTCCATTTTCCCCACCATTTTTGGCGAGTACCCCGATTATTTTTTGATGACAAGCTTGACGGGGATAGCATATGCTTGGAAGGCGTCATTTCAACAGAATTCGATGTCATTAAGTTTTAACGAGTCTGACAAAGGAAGAACTCGGTGTCTTTTCTTGTTTAGAGAGTCTGAAAAGATAGCAGAAAAGTGAACTCCAGGGGGGTCCTTTTTCGTAAAGTTGTGTCTCTCGAGCCCGAAAAAGTATAAAACAATGCTCGAAAGAACCACCCGACCAGTATGATCAAGGAGTACTTTTCGTAAATAGTGACTTCGACCCGAAAAAGTAGAAAAGCGGTCAGAAGCACGTCGTTTTGTAGCCAATAACGAGTTCGAAACGACAAAAACCCGGCGATCTTTTTAAGTTTAAACAGTCGAAAAAAGAGCTTTAAAGGCGACCGCCTCTCGCTTCTTTTAACGAGTCGAGAGGGAGACTCAGCTATCTTTTCTTATTTTACGTCGAAAAAGAGCTTAAAGACGACGTTTCGGGACCAAGTGTGCATAGAACTGCTGTAACTCCACCAGCATGAGAATCTGCACAAGGAACATCGCACGCGTAAACCTATTTGAAATAATATAGACCACATGCATAAAAACATAGTAAAACTATATCAGAACCAAGCATATGGTAAAAACCATCATAAAAAACCCATATTTATGAAAAATAATATTTAATTTTCAAAATTTACCATAAATAGGGGGGTAAACAAATTTTTTTACCATTGTTACCATTTGGAGCTTTGGAGAACGACTTGGAGCTGTGAGGTTGATGAGCCAAATTCCACCTCGTACGTGCATCACCCATCCTGCAGTCAGTTCCAGGTAGGTTCATCTTCCCTTACGCTCCATTTTGAAGTTCTTTTGCTGCATTTTGATGGTGGGAAATGGTTGTTTGAGCGGATTTTTTGAAACTCATTCCGCTCTCGGTCAGCGCGGATTTCCCTATCGGGTCCGCGCTGATCGAAAAAAACTTCCACAGGCCACTCCCGGATCAGCGCGGAAGAGTGATGTATTCCCGCGCTGACCCAGAAAAAATATCAAAGGGCGCCCATGATCAGCGCGACTGTTTTAAAAACAGTCGCACTGACGCCGCGCAACAAGTTTTTTGACAAAATTAATGTATGAAACTTTATGAGCAGGCCCCTAATGACATTTTTTTTATCATGCAGGGTATAATGGCATTCGTTTGGCAGGAACGTGCTCATGATAACGAGGACATAGCGGCATTTGCTGACGTTCGGTGCCGAAATGCATTGCGGGGGTGCGGGTTGCTTAAATTCTTCTTAACTCCGCGCCTGCGAGCACAGCCTGACCTTCTGGAACTCTTGATCAGAGCCTGGAATCCCACTGATGGGAAGTTCGTTATCCGAGGCCAAGACATTGAGTTTGATTACACAGACATCTATTTTTTGACCGGGTTGTCACGTCGAGGTGAGATGCCTATTCTAGAGGGACAGTGACCCGGTGGTGATACTATAGACATGCTGATGGCCCAGGTGTGCCCACGGGCATGCAAGACGTGGAGCGGGAAGATAGCAATTCCTACAGTGGAGGACATCATCCTTCGAACTATACTCTTCATGGTGACTCGGGCAGCGGGCTCCCAGGCCAATCACGAGGCCTCGAAGACCCATCTTCGACTGGCTCTCGAATTCTTGAATCTTACCATATTCAACTGGGCAGCAGCAGTAGCGAAAAATATGAAGAGACAACTGACCAACTGCCGCCGTGGTGAGTCGAAGCAGTTTGGCTACGGGTCGATCTTACTCCTGCTCATGCTAGAGCAGGTGCTGGCATTGCAGCTGCAGGATATGGTCGTGGACCCACCCACATGATGGGGCCATGTCATGCCACGAGGAGGTGGCGGTCGACCAGTGGCATGGGGGGTATACTTCCGAGAGTGGTTGGAGAGGCAGACTATTTTCGTGGAGGACTAGCCGTATGCTGGCCTAGACTTCCGTGGAGACCCAGACATGCCGCTGCCTACTAGAGAGCAGTGGGATGACGGTGGTAAGACACTTGATCTCATTTTTTGATTTTTTATTTTTGTGATGTTTTTTATTTTTTCATGTTCATGTCCTAATGATGAACACTATGGTATGCAGATGTAGGACCGACGAGACCCCTCGGCCTAGCCCCAGAGGCGCGGAGGGATGCACAGGGCATTGGAGGGTGATACGGAACCTTGAGGGTTTGCTGTCAGGGATTCCAGATTACCAGGGGATAGAGGAGGTCCCCATAGCGTCTCAGATCCATACAATGGGAGTAGAACCTAGGATGCACTGCCTTTTGAGGCAGGTGGCACGAGCGGCTGTGGATTATAGGGAGCACAACCCACCACAGTAGATATCTAGGTCTTTATTTCCTACTAGTGATTTTTTGAGAGACATGTGTCTCAGATGTACAGAGAACACAGGCCCTATCTAGACATGTACACTTATTTTTGAGCACCTTGGTGCGCCACATGATATATATATATATATATATACATATTCCTATCGTTTATTATTGTGCTTTTATGTGCTTGCTTGTATGATGTTTTGATTATAAATTACGCAAATTTCTATCTAATACATGATTAGCCAATGCATCAGATAATGTGTTTAATCGTCGTGGAATATGCTGATATGTAATGAAATCAAAATTCCTTTCTAACAATTTAACACATAAATACAACCTTAAAATGTGACGGTCTCTGACGGAATATCGCCCATTGAGCTGATGGACGACAAGTTGAGAGTCCAGGTTAACAACCAATGTACGAATATTGAGATTAATTGCCTCGGCTAATAATTCAATCACAGCACTATATTCAGCGACATTGTTTGTAGTACAGCCTAAACACACACCTTGAAGATCTATCAACTCACTGTGAGGATCGTAGATCACCCACGCCGCAGAAGACAAATTGCGAGTGCTGCGGCAGGCACCATCAGCGAAACCAACATAAGGTGCACCAGACATCTGCACAAGAAGCAAAAGACACAATAAGCGGCAATCACGCCTTCACACCAAGCCAAAAACATGAAAACACACACACACACAACACACTTGCTAAAACACACGCATGTACAAATCGAAGTGCATGGAATCATGCATAGTACTTTTTCAAGTATAGCCCATTGCGGGGCTTATCGAGAGGATTACCTTCATAGTCAACTAGCTCATATGCCCCCTTCTGCAAAACTTTCTTTACAATATAAGGGCCTAGCCACATGGGCTCGAGTTTGCCTGCCCCCAGCTTGTCATTTGCTTGGTCGTATAGCAGGACTAGATCTCCCTCAACAAAGGAACGAGGATGGATGGTATGGTCGAAGTGAGTTTTAACTCTCTTCTTTTGTGCTTTGATAGCCAGAGAGGCTAGGCGATGGGTCTCGTCCAGCCGTTCTAGGTAAAGAAGCCGTTCCTCTACTGGAGTAGTGTTGGGAAGCAACTCGACGACTAATTTTAACGAAGGGATTTCGCATTCGATAGGAAGGGTAGCCTCCAGTCCGTAAACTAGTTGAAATGGAGTGAAACCGGTGGCATCCTTCATAGAGGTTCGGTAGGCCCACAAGGCGGGAAACAACATCAGATGCCAATTAGACTTATGCATGCCAACGGTACATTGAAGCATCGTAACCAAAATCTTGTTAACAGCTTCAACCTGGCCATTGGATTGAGGATAGTACGGGGTCGAACTATCATGGCGTAAGCCTAGTTGGGTTGTCAGTTCGGTCATCATGTGATTACGGAAATGCTTCCCGTGATCTGTGACGATGGCTTGAGGAACTTCGAACCATGTAATAACATGGTTGAACAAAAACTGCGCCGCTGTGTGACCGTCTTCAGTTAATGTGGGCATCACCTCGGCCCATTTTGTAAAGTAATCGATGGCAACGATAATAAACCCATGCCCCCCGGCCGAGCGAGGTTTACAGGTCGTATAATCAATGCCCCATTTTGCAAAAGGGCCAACGGTGACAATAGGGTGCAGCGGAGCTGGTGGCGCACACATCTTCTACTGGTATATCTGGAACGCATGACATGAATGGACGGCAAGAATGCAATCCTTAAAAATGGAGGGCCAGAAATAACCGGCGCGGAGGATTTTTTGAGATGTGGCATATCTAGACATGTGACCACCACAGGCGCCAGAGTGGCAGTCATTCAGGACTCACTCAGCTTCCTCGAGAGTTAGACATCGGCAGAGGACGGAGTCAATGCCGAGACGGTACAGGGTGTCCCCGATAATACGGTAGGGTTGAGACTGATGACAGATCCGTCGCCGAGCATCCTTGGATACAGCGGGATGGAAAGAGGACGTCTGCAAATATACAATAATATCCCCATACTAGGGATCGAGGGTGCTGATCAGAAAAAGAGTTTCGTCCGGGATATGATCCTCTGAGTGAGAGGGTGCAGAAGGAGATGGCAAAGAGCAAAGTAACTCAGCAAAGACTAGGGACTTCTTAGACTTGGCAGCAGTGAATTCCAAGTCAAACTCTTGGAGGATAACGATCCACTTTGAGTATTTGCCCCCCAACAACTGACGTGACAAAATGTATGTCATCGGGTTGCAATCAGAAATCACGGTCGTGGTACGCAACAAGATATAATGCCGGAAACGTTGGACGGCACAAACGGCAACCAATGCCAACTTCTCAACGTAAGCGTATCGAGTTTCCGTGTCTAAAAGGTTGCGGCTGAGGTAATATATGACATGCTCAGTGTCATCATCGTCATCTTGCACAAGAACCATGCCGATAGTGGTGTCGGCGGTGGCCAAATACAGAGTATAATCGCGATGGTAATTCGGAGGTCGCAATAATGGAGTAGAAACAAGGAGACCCTTGAGATGCTCGAAAGACTCCTGAGCTATAGCATCCCAATGAAAGGGGGTATCTCGCTTCAATAACCGTGTAAAACCTTTAGCCACCTCAGCATAGTTCGGAATGAATCGTCTTAGGAAATTTTCTTTGCCCTGCAAGCTCTGCAACTGCTGCAAAGAAGTAGGGGGAGGAAGATTCAAAATAGCTTCGACTTTGAGGGGATCCAGACGGATGCCCTCTCGGGAGACGATAAACCCGAGTAGTCGGCCTGATTCAACGCAGAAGACACATTTATGAGGATTGAGCCTGATGCGGTAGTGTCGACAGCGGAGAAAGATTTCACGAAGATGGGAAGGGTGGTCCTGGCGTTTGACTGAATGAGCTGGTAGATCATCCAGATATGGTTGTACAATGTGATGGATATCATGAAAAGCATAGGACATTTCACGTTGGAAGGTAGCACCGGCATTCTTCAAACTGAAAGGGAGCTTTTTGTAAGCAAAAGTGCCCCAAGGACAGATAAAAGCAGTCTTATGCTGATCAGCGGGCGCAATATTGATCTAGTTATACCCAGAAAGACCGTCCATAAATGAATAGATTTCGCTCCCAACACACTCATCAATGAGCTGATCGATGAAGGGTGTGGGGAAGTTATCCTTAGGAAAGGCCCAATTGATGTCACGGTAATCAACACAGACTCAAATGGTACCCTGTTTTTTGTTCACAGGGACAATATTAGAAACCAAATCCGTAAGTGGAATGGGGTAAATGAAACCAGCCTTGAGAAGCTTTTCAACTTCTGCTTTAATGGCTGCAGCCTTTCGAGGGTGCACGGGGCATAGACGTTGACGAATAGGCTTAGCACCCGGATACGTAGGTATCTCATGCACCACTATGCTAGGGTCAATGTTGGGCATTTCTTCATAGGACCAAGCGAAGACATCACGAAATTCGCAGAAAAGATCGGTGTAGAGCTAAACTTCCTCCGGAGTACAAGTGACTCCAATGTGAATATGCTCGACAATCCCCGGTTTCGCAGAGATGTCGATAGGTTGGGTCTGCGTAATGTTTCCCATATTGCCTTCAGAGGACACTTGATAAACTTGAATAGGTGTTTGAAGGGGCTGAAATGGGATACAAGAAGCAAACCGTTCGAGACAAGCGATCATTTATTGATGGGCAGGGAGAAACGAGGAACGGTGGTGATGATCAGACCAAGGAGGTTCCTCGAGAGACATGGTCTCGATAATGGCTTCATCGGAAGGAAATATTTCCTTTAACAGATTCGAAGTAGCGTCATCTCCAAGCCAAGGGGAATGAACATACGAGTCGGGAACGCTGCTCAAAGGAGCAGGTTCGGGAGGTGGAGCCGATGCAGCAACGATTTCAACGTAGTTGAGCTCGGCAGGACTCAACGGCATCATATCGCCCCAAGATTCTATCTGATTAGCGGGAGGAAGGAACCACAGATCAGAGCGTACGGAAATAATATTGATAGGGGCGAGATTAGGAGGTGGGAGGGAAAAGACACCCATCAGGGCGGGATCTTTAAAGAGTCCGGCTCCCACACTCTCACATGATTTGGAGGTATGCTCCATGAAAGGCACGTTGCCTTCGAAAGAGGAGGCGCAGAAAGAGAGCTGGTCCACGGTGACAATCTTCCCCTGATGAGGGAAACGAATGACATGGAAAAGAGAGGAAGCCATGGCTTGCATGGCATATGTCCAGCTACTTCCGAGGAGGAGGTTGTAGGTAAGATTATCATCGACAACTTCGACCTCCACTTCGACCGTCTTCCCTTCCAAAGAGATGGGCAACCATTGGAGGATACCATAAGGACGAGACTCTCTTCCGTCAAAGGCTTCCAATGTTGTAGGAGATTGGCTCAGCGTCGGAGAACCAATAGCTTTCCAACAGGCAACAGACATGATGCAAGTTGAAGCACCTTCATCAATGACTGTACGATGAATCGTTTTAGTGTTGATAATGACCTGTATGAGGAAAGCGATTTGGTGAGGCAGTCTCGGCGTATGGCCTTCGAGGTCAAAAGAAATCAGATCCGAGTCAGCCGGGTCTATGCCACCGATGGCCGACAGCAAGGACTTCCTCTGGGATGGGCAGCTCTGGAGGACTTCTAAGGCGGACATAGAAGACAGAGCCTGAGCTAAGTCCTCAACGATGCTGTAGTGCTGGGCAGCATGAGCATTAGGGTTGTAAGAAGACTTCCGGAGTACACCTTTTGGAGGGGGTCGGATGGGCGTCTCAGTGCTGGGTCTCTCAATGTGGAGTGGACCAGAACTGGACAGAGGAGCACTGGAGGGGACCTCAGGCTCTTTCTCGGCATGCAACGGATATTCTTTTACCCGAGTAGTGATGTGGACGAGAATCGTCCCAGCCATAAATACTTGAGAGCCAAATGAAGAAGAGGATTGTGATGGATCTGCCACCATTTGAGTTTGCTGTGAGGGGAAAGGTTCTTTAAGCACAGCAGGAGTCCCGGGAGCACCTTTCAACAATCGACTAACTTCGGACTGCCTGGGGCAGTCTTTAGTAGAGTGATCCTCATCATAGATAAGACAAGGATACTTAGGTTTACGTTTGGCTCCTTCCTCGGGTGGAGGTTTAGGGGAGTCCTGTCTGGGCTGCTTAGATTTATTCTTCACTTTCCCCTTCTTCTTTCCTTTCGAGGATTTATCCGCCATGGTGGACTGGACGACGTTAACCTCGAAAGTGTTTCAAGAATTAGATTGACCCTAAGAAGTATTTTCGTTAGGAGTATTCGATTTTTGCTTCCCAGGGTTCGCGAATGATTTCTTTGAAGATGCATTTACAGAGCCAATAACACCGTCAACAGATGGCTTTGGCGGGGCTTTGGATGTTCCGGGTCTCGGGGCGTCTGGCAAATAATCGTATAAGGTACCCGACTGAGAATAAACTATGTCGAGGTGCTGAGCACGCACGATAGCTTGCTCTTCAGTCACACAAGCTCCCATAGCAATGTCTCGTGCGATTGCAGGGACAAAGGAGGTTGTAAACCAATCGGTCAGGAGCTGATCAGGAATCCAGAACTTGATCAAATGACGACGCCATCTCCATTCATGTATATGATTAGATATATGCGTGGCCGTGTCCTGTTTAAGAGACGTAAGGAGATGCGTCCCTGTCTCATACCGAATGGGCAACTGAAAGTGAGTTAGAAATTCCATTGCCAACGAGTTGAAATCTTGAAATGTTCCGCGATTCAACTCAATGTACCACTTAGCAGCCGAGCCGGTGAGAGTCCTTTAGAAGAGGCGGAGCCGGATGGAATCATTAAGCCACGAGTTTGACGAGCACCAAAGGTGATAGGTCATGACATGGGCTTGAGGGTCCTCTCCAGCTTTGCCATCGAATTTTGGGCAATCACCGGGTATCTTGGTTGGAACTGGTAGCCAACATGGATTATGAAGAATGGGATCATTAGTCAATTTGGACACATCTGGCAGTTCCAATGTCGCTAAGAAAGGTAACTGAGGATTGAAGGACATCTATGGCCGTGGGTAAGAGGTAATACTAGAGTTCCAACCGGGTGGCGGTTGCCCCCATGGACTTTGTCTGGACGGGCTCGGCCCATAAGGGTTCTGCCCATAGGGATTCTGCCCATAGGGGTTCTGTCCATAGGGGTTATGTCCATAACCGGACGGTTGACTCTGGATCTGCCCCCCAGCACCCCATGGATTAGCGACTTGACCTGCAGGAGCAACATACTGTTGCTGATAATTCTAATAAGGGGTGACCTGCATTTGTTGATAATTTTGATACGGGGCCAACTGAGTTTGCCCCTGGGGTTGCTGGTAACTATATGGTTGCTGGGCTCCATACTAAGCCTGTTGACCAGGCTGCACTTGGTAAGAAGGTTGGGATTGTAACCCACCTTGCATTTGAGTCTGGGGCCCAGAAGGATGTCCTTGAATAGGTTGAGCTTGGACCATCTGGCCGGAAGGTTGTCCTGGTTGGGTTTGGGATGGACTCGTTTGCCAGAAGGATGAGCTTGCTGGGTATTAGGTTGTCCTTGTACAACCGAGGGTTGACCTTGCGGAACAGATGGCTGAGCGGGCTAGACAGCTGGTTGACCTTGAGGTTGACCAACTTGTCTAGAAGGATGACTAGGCTGGGCAGTGGGTTGGCCTTGCTGCACATAAGGCTGACTATCCTGCCCAGAAGGGTACCCCTGCTGGATTCCAGGTTGTCCTTGTTTCATATAAGGTTGTCCTGCTTGTCCAGATGGATAACCTTGCTGGACACCAGGTTGACCTTGTTGGATGTAAGGTTATCCTGGTTGCCCAGACGGGTAACCTTGCTGGATACCAGGTTGCCCCAGATTACCAGAGGGTTGAGTAAGATAAGTGAAAGATGGACCACCAGCAGCCAAAGGTTGTACCTGATAGGGTTGTCCTTGTGGGCCCCCAGGTTGCCCTGGGTGAGATTGGCCGTAATATTGTTGCCCTTGGGGGGTTTGAACGTAAGACGGCTGGCCTTGTTGTAGGGAAAAGTATCCAATACGGAATGACCCTATCCCACTCTAAGGGTGATAGTACCTCAGCAACAACCGAAGCAAAGCTATCTAAGATTTCTTCTTTATGAAAGTAAAATAGGGGAGAAAGGGATCCACTAACCGATGTCTTTCGCTAATGATTGATCCAATCTTCTCTCCTTGCTGCTTGCTCCCAGCTCCTTGCTCTTTCACTGGCCCAGCTACACAAAGATCCTGCAAAAAGGCAAGAGAGGGAAACTACAAGAAGCATACATTCATAATTGATTCAAGGATTAGAATAAATCAAATACACAAGTATAACAATACACCATTGAGACACATGCATATAGAAGAACCTCAAATGCTTTATTAATAGAAGAAGTAAAGTTCAGGAAGTGTTACAACCATAAGAGGCCCAATCCAGCAACACCTCCCAGCAGAAAGAAATCTCCTCTTCACCTCCTTCAAAGCAATCACCCAATAGCTCTAAACTCAAACCAACAGCACTTCCTTACATTCACAATATTCCAGCCTCCTTTAGACCTCATGAGAGAGCTCTATATATAGGAGTTTTGGAGAAAGGATGAGTCAGCTTGAGGCTGGCTTCAAGCCGACTAGTGTCCTCTCTCACTTCAGTTATACTTCAGTTCTTGAGTCCACTTGGAGATCCTTGCTTCCACTTGGAGTTTAAGAACCTCTTACTCATCACTAGGCGAATTCCCTGATCCAAGTGTCATTTTGGAAGCTTCCTGGGCATTGACACCTTGAGGAATGACTGTGCCACTTGTCCAATCTCGCTCAGCGCAGGTAGCCTTTGTTGGATTTGACATTCAACGCAGGTACAGAGAGGGGCAGTTGACATTCAGCGCAGATGCTCAGTGGAGCAGTTGACACGATCCAGAAATTGCTTGTTTTTGAGTGCTTTCAGGTGGAGAACTGATTTTCAGTGCTGTGGTTTGCTGACCTTGTTCTTCTAGGGGTAGGAACAACATGTTTAGGGACTTTGGATCCCTTAGATTATGGACATTTCATGCTTCATGCTGCAAGGCACAAAAATGTCTATAACAGTTGCCCCCTAAAGCATGAGGTCGTTTATCGGGTGAAATGCTTTATCAGGAGGATCCGAAGTTCATTCAATCGCTGAGAGGTGACCTGTAATAAGATACAATACAATACATTATTTTTCATTCTGCTTTCATGATCTAGCTGAGGCGGGCATTCCCATGCTCAGCTTTATAAATTCATTTTGGTACATAGAACAGACGATCGTCTGATGGTAGACTGATAATTCTCTGCTGAAATTATCATCCTTTGAGTAGGATGATCATCTGCTGCAATGATGTACATGAAAAATGTCTTTATATTTCCTGAATATATATCGCAGCCCGGATGGATGAAACTAGATCCGGGGTCTTCAAACTCGTTCGATCTTCACTCTAAGTACAAGTCGATCCATGTGAGAATTGCGCTGAAGTCGAACATGGAAAGACATCGCTTGATTACCGGTCAATGATGTAAACCGTTAACAAGCGCGAGAGGAATCACCGATAATGATAATGACCCTCAAGGTACTGCAGTACAATTCACGTGATGTGAATAAAGGACTTGGCGTCGAACACCACGCAAAATCTTCTGGTCGAAGGTCATTGATGTATACCTGTCGCCGGAAGTGAGAAACTTGCCATTGAGGCATGCAAGCTTCAAAGTACTGAGGGGTTTGTTCCTAGATCAACTTCTTGGATAATGAGCTGAAGTCGACAAGAAGTGATCCGTCAAAGGAGGGCCTTAATGAATCCCACATCAGTGACACGGAACGGAGCTAATGATTTTAGTGGAGGTGAAAACAATCTGTGACATATGATTCAGGGTGGCGGTCATGAAATGGATGAAGGATAATGTATGGTAGTGGATGGGACACGGTTGACTCTTTCTGAACAACATCTCTTGAACATATAACGACACTGATGCGATGGATCGGCAGCATTACCCCAAATGTGGATGGTTTGGCGAAGACCATGGTGATGAGACCGGTGAATGAAACAACCCAACCCGATGTGGTACGGAGGAAAAGTGTCATGTTCAAGATCGACTTGCTACCATTAAAGCTTTGAGGTTCTCCCAATTTTTCCCCAGTCATTTCTGACCAGTACCTCTTTATTTTTGTCAAGCTTGAGGAGGATAACATATGCTTGTTCTATAACCTGCCCTTCGGGCAAGCCCATCGCTATATTTTAACGAGCCTAGCGATAGGGAAACTCGTTCTCGTCTAAAGACAAGTTTGTCGCTATTTAATCATTTTAACGAGTCTAACGACAAGGAAAACTCGGTCCTTTTCATTTTTAGAGAGTCTGAAAAGGTACAGAAAGTTAACTCCAAAATTCCTTTTTCGTCATCTAATCCCTTAAGTCCGAAAAAGTATAAAACAATACAGAAGGGATGAGTTTTCGGTACTTTTAACGAGCTGAACAAAACAAGCGCTCGATCTTTTTGTGCAATAATCCCTCAGGTCCAAAAAAGATTAAAATCTAGAGGAGGGATAGCTCTTCCGGTCGTTTAACGAGCTGGAAGGCCAAAACTCGGCAAACTTTTCATATTTTACGAGTCAGATGAAAAGAGCTCAAAGAAGACTCGTCTTTTGAGGAACGAGTGATAAACAGGGATAGCAGCAGATTCCAGGTACAGGTTGGAATTTTCCAATCACGGCAGTGTCACAAGGATGGCTAGGTGAAATCACTCTTCGCAGCTGTTCCTCAAAATGGGTAAACAATCATATGGAGGTGAACGATCAGCCAAATGACGGTGGAGGTGACAGGTGCAAACACAACCAAGGCTTTTTATGGCTGATGAATTTACGATCACAATGGTTATTTACCGGTTCATTTTTTCTGGATGAGCTTGAACTCTAAGGGAAAGCCTGCTCACAATCTTATGTTTATTTTTTAACGAGCATGAACTATGTGCTAAAACTGCTCGGATCTTGCGTTTATTTTTTAACGGGCATGAACTATGTGCTAAAACTGCTCGATTATACCAGTCATAAGATAAGAAACGTCTCCTATGAGATCTCTATTTTTTAAGGAGTTTCATCTTCACTAAGCTTTACTCCATCTCATCCTTTCTTTATGCAAGTTCGGAAATGACCAATCCAAAAAACAGATAAATAACCGCTCTTTGCTTGCACTCCAAAAGGTTTGCATGCCCCCAGGTATAAAATACAATTTCAAGGTTGCCCCTACTTATCCGATAAAACATTTGTTTTAAAGGGTGAGGCTTACCTCTTTCTGGTTACCCAAAGATTGTCTTGTTAATCTTTCAAACAAAACACTTCCTCGGCAATGTCTATCGAAATAGACAAGGGTGAATGACTGTTGTCAAACACGTAACTTTGACAAAAGAATCCTATTCTAGAACAACCCCTCTTCCAAATACGGACGGGGTACGGACTAGTCATATTCTTTCGCGGATATTCTACCTTATACCTAGGGTTTCTTCTGCCCGAAGCAGACCAGGATGCATGCCCCCTGGGTTCCAGTCCCATCTTTCCGAATCACTCGCATTCATCGGGAAGGAGGACTGGGGGTGGAGACATTTCTTGATTGAATAGACCATTCAGGGTTGGTATTTGACTATTTGCGATGCGTGATCCTGGAAATGAAAGTTGGTCTACGAGCTTGACCACTCTTCCTTCGTGTGGAAAACACATTACTCTAAAGAGTGAGGAGACTATTGCCCCCATGCAATATATATAGTCTCGTCCAAGGAGTAGGTTATAATCCAAGGGTCCTTGAACGACCATCACGTTCATTTGAACGATCTTCCCTTTCAATGTAACAGGCACATTGGGGAGGATCCCTAATGGTCGACTGGTTCCTTTATCAAAACCCGAGAGATTTCTTATCTCAGGCAAAAGCGTCGGGGAACCCAGTGCTTTCCAAGAAATAGAGGAAAGGATACTCACAGACGCCCCTTCATCAATGATAGTGCTAGCCATTATCATTCTGTATATTTGGACAATGATTCTGAATGGTATACCGGCTGGCAACCGGGGTCTGCCTAGTTGGTTCCAATCAAAGGATACAACCAGGTTGCTTGGTGGTGGGACCGAATATACGGCCGGATATGACCCTGACGATGTTCCTTCCTGTGATAAAAGAATGGGCGTATTGCCCTGATGCTCATCAGAGTCTGTGTTGATGAAAAGAATCTGGATGGTGTCATCCCGATTCTCTTCAGTGAGGGTGTCATTTGAAGATGAATCTTCAATGACGGTGTCATCTGAAGATGAAACTTCTGAAGGGAGAACCGGGTCAACTGTTGTTTCGACCTTTGGACTTTCGTCCGGTCTGGATTCAGTAGGTTCATTTTCAGTGACTGACGCTTCATCCGACCACTTGAGCGGGCCAGCTGTATTTTCAACCAACGAAGGACTTGGCACGAGTTTTTTGTATCTAGGAGGAAGTTTCAACGGTGAAACCGGACGATCTTCCAAAACTCTTTTCGCTTCGTCTAAGAAGGGACAACGGTGGATGGCGTGATCGCCTTCACACAGTCTGCGGGGAGATCTTACTCCCCCTCTTTGTCTTGAACCTTCACTTTCGCTGGTTGACGGTAAGCATTCAACATGGCTATCAGAGGTTGATGCTCCCGAATTGTACAAACGAGGGGACCAGTCCCTTAGTATCCGGGGAATACAGGGACAATCTCTATGGAAGTGGTCTCCTCTACATACGACACATGGCGATTTAGGCCCGGTCTGTGCTGTGTGTGGATTTTTGTTAGATGTCTTTTTCTTGCCCCCAGTCGCCTTAGGCTCCTTCTTCTTCTTCTCTCTCTTCTTCTTTTCCTTCTTCTCCATGGGAGCTTGGCTTTTGCCAGCTCTACTTGCGAAGATGAAGGATTGGAGGAAGAGTTATAGGAAGTAGAAGGCTGGTGGGCAGCTCTAGATTGATCTAACTGTTGACTCGACTGTTCAGGAACCATGGTGTTCTGAACTACATTGGTTGAGAATAGCCAAATTGGCAGGCCAATTGTCAGTCCTGGAAGCGACAATGTGGCCATGTGGGGTGCACCAACTTCTCCCCAAGAGGAGAAAGGACTAGGATTTCCATCATGGGGAATTCCTTGGTTGGGGCGTTCCATGTTCTCAACCTACAGATCAACGCAGGAATAGGAGGTGATTATGTTCCGTTTAAAATAAATTTTATAACAACGCTTTAGACACAACTTGCTTTTTCACTTTTTAAGAGTCGAGAAAAAGCTAAAGATGACTCTAGTCTCCTTCGATGTTTTAACGAGCCCGAAGTGACAAATGCTTGGTTGGACTTTTTCAGTTATAGAGTTTGAAAAAGGCCAAAAGAAACTGCTCTGGAGATCTAGGCAGAGGGTGTGCCAAACCTTTCGCAAAACCACAGAATACGTTTTACGGTACGGGTGGTCGATCTTCGTGAATGCTGTGTTCACTGCATTGCGATCAGTAGGGCGGTCGACACGGCTTCCTAAGGATAAAGGCTTTGTTCCTATAGGGGTCTCCTAATATATACGCGACGGTACGTGGGAGCACAAGTCCGTATTGATACTTATCGCTTCACCGTGGAGGAATCACCCAACCACTCAACGCTAAGATATCACATTTAACGACGCCGGAACACGTCTCTAGCTTAGACCTCTATGTGTTTGCGTTATGTTTCAAAGCGTTGTTATGTAAATTCAATTCATTTTAAGTTGATCTTGTTTAGCAGTTTGCCTTTATGGATCACCACGAGATGTATATACAACTTCCTAAATGCAGTCTAAGATGATAAGCAAGCTTTTCAATCTTTCAACTTTGAAAATCTTAACTACTAAGGGAAAAGAAAGACATCATCTTTTCACACAGATCATAGAGCACACACTAATGCACTTTTCCCTAAATCAACATGCAAGCTGTCAAAATGCACATGCACAATGCAGGTATTTCTTTTCTCTTTCTTAATGTTGATGTATTACAAAAAGAAAGCTGTTGTATAATTTTGAATTCAATTTCAAGTGAAAGCAAACAAGCTTGTCCAAAATCAAAAGACACCTTAAGATTTACTTGTTTCGACACTAGAAATATATAAATTCAAACCATATGACGAAAGCAAAAGCTCAATCAACTATGAACAGCAAACAAGCTAACTCTTAAGATCACTACGACACTTATCACAGTTCTGGATCTAAGAGGCCACAGCAAGACTAGTTCGCTTTTCGTTATGGGAAACTGTAAATGATGTAAGAAATACACAAAGAACAAACACAGTTTCTTTATACAACTGAGGCGGAATAGTGGCAAGGAAAGTTGGTTTCAGATAGGTATATTGACTGGTAACAGGCTGCAAAAACAAGGGTGAAAACAGGGCAAGAAACAGCAGGGAACCCCAGTAGCATAAGGCAAGACTCGTTCAGCGCAGGTAGTACACTGTCAGTTTGACATTCAGTGCAGGTAGCCCCTTCGGGAACTGCACTGAAATGCAGACTGCCTTCACAGTGCCTGCACTGAAGAACGAAACTTTCGTTTCTCTTGGTTTCCGGGTCACAGATTGCTCAAAAATTCACAGTTTTTGGCCAAATCAGAAGCTATCAATCAAGTACACACTAAAGGGTAATTAGGAGGATGAAAAGCTATCACTAAGAGCTGTTCAGAGTCCTTGTGGATCAGCTCTTCAAATCATAAACATGCCCAGAAACTGAGCTAGAGTAGCTGCCCTCTACTTTGCATTTGAAAGATCCAAATGCAGTTCGATTCGGTACTCCCTGTGTTTATGAAATGAATAGAAAAAACACAAACAACCAACAAGATATGATCCCCAGCAGAGTCGCCAGTTTGTTGTAGGGAAAAGTATCCAATACGGAATGACCCTATCCCACTCTAAGGGTGATAGTACCTCAGCAACAACCGAAGCAAAGCTATCTAAGATTTCTTCTTTATGAAAGTAAAATAGGGGAGAAAGGGATCCACTAACCGATGTCTTTCGCTAATGATTGATCCAATCTTCTCTCCTTGCTGCTTGCTCCCAGCTCCTTGCTCTTTCACTGGCCCAGCTACACAAAGATCCTGCAAAAAGGCAAGAGAGGGAAACTACAAGAAGCATACATTCATAATTGATTCAAGGATTAGAATAAATCAAATACACAAGTATAACAATACACCATTGAGACACATGCATATAGAAGAACCTCAAATGCTTTATTAATAGAAGAAGTAAAGTTCAGGAAGTGTTACAACCATAAGAGGCCCAATCCAGCAACACCTCCCAGCAGAAAGAAATCTCCTCTTCACCTCCTTCAAAGAAAACACCCAATAGCTCTAAACTCAAACCAACAGCACTTCCTTACATTCACAATATTCTAGCCTCCTTTAGACCTCATGAGAGAGCTCTATATATAGGAGTTTTGGAGAAAGGATGAGTCAGCTTGAGGCTGGCTTCAAGCTGACTAGTGTCCTCTCTCACTTCAGTTATACTTCAGTTCTTGAGTCCACTTGGAGATCCTTGCTTCCACTTGGAGTTTAAGAACCTCTTACTCATCACTAGGCGAATTCCCTGATCCAAGTGTCATTTTGGAAGCTTCCTGGGCATTGACACCTTGAGGAATAACTGTGCCACTTGTCCAATCTCGCTCAGCGCAGGTAGCCTTTGTTGGATTTGACATTCAACGCAGGTACAGAGAGGGGCAGTTGACATTCAGCGCAGATGCTCAGTGGAGCAGTTGACACGATCCAGAAATTGCTTGTTTTTTAGTGCTTTCAGGTGGAGAACTGATTTTCAGTGCTGTGGTTTGTTGACCTTGTTCTTCTAGGGGTAGGAACAACATGTTTAGGGTCTTTGGATCCCTTAGATTATGGACATTTCATGCTTCATGCTGCAAGGCACAAAAATGTCTATAACAGGCCTTGGTTAGGCGGTCCCTGAAGCTGTGCAGGCATTGCTTGGCCCCCATGGTAAGTGGTGGCACCCCAAGCAAGGGATAATGGTATCGAGACCTCAACAACAAGTTGAGTAGGCAAGGGTCTGGAAAGATAAAGGAACTGACCAGTAGAATTGTAGTAATAAAATGGACCTTTTGCGTCGAATCTTGGACAGCTTGCATATATTGATCATATGGCCCCCCTCCTAGAACAAGACTAGAAGTGGGTGGTGCACTTTGTGTAGGGTGAACAACTCTGGGTGTATGTGCCGGCTGGCCACTACTCAGTTGGACGTGAGGCGGACCAGCACCAGTAGTCACAGCTGAGGATGCTGTAACGGCACTAACAACCGGTGTTGAATGTGCTACAAAAACAGTTGGATTAGTTGGAACTGAAGTGACGGGTGTACTGTGAACTTGTGAAACAAAAGATCCCGTAGTGGGAGTGATGCGGAGGTCCCACATGGTACTTGAAGCGGGGATCCTAGCACTCACATTATCCCTCAACGACTTATAGCGTGAGGGTACCGGAGAAGTGGCTGGGATAGGAGTTTCGATACTCGACAAAACAGGTGTCTCACTCACTCTAGGAGATGTATCATCCATGTCAGAGGTAGACATTGGGGTCGAGACACCAGGAGGGGTAAAAGGAATATCGTCTTCAGGCTCCCAAATGGGGTTCCAATGAATTTCGTAATCCTCGTCGTCTGGAGCAAGAGAGTTAATCGGTTGGGTACTCGGGATAACAGGGAGAGTATCGCTCACAACCGGTACCTCAGGGGCAACAGAAGACGGAGACCCTTGATCACTTGGAACGGGAGACGGGATTGATGATTCAGCCAGGATGACAAACTTCAAAACAAGACCTAAGGAAATCTAACGAGAAAGGACCCTACTCAAACTAACGCACACAAGATCTAATCGGGTAATGTTAATCACGGTCGAATAAATTTTAAGACGCAAGGACACAACTTGACCTTTTCATTTTTAAAGAGTCGAGAAAAGGACAAAAATATGACTCTAGTCTCCTTCGAATGTTTAATGAGCCCGAAGTGACAAATGCTCAGATGAGCCTTTTCGTTTAAGGAGTCTGAAAAGGATCAAAAGTGACTACTCTGGAGAGCTAGGCAAAATGGTTTACCAAACAAATCCGTAAAACTGCATATACACCTTGGCAGTCATATGAAAACCAAGGACTTCCCATATGGCAGTCAATCTTCCCGAATGCTGTGTTTGGTGCGTTACGGCTTGTAAGGCGGCAGACACGGCTTCCTGTGGATAAAGGATGATAACCTAGTGGGGTCTCCCCATATACTCAACGGTACATGGGAGCTCAAATCCATGCTAGACCACTTGTTGCGTCACGGAAGGAGGAATCACCCAACCTTAAGTGAAACAAAAGTGACTAGGTTTAACGACGCCGGAGCACGTCTCTAGCATAGACCTCTAAACAGTGAGCGTTATGTTCCAACGCGTTTTTAAGTTCATTCAGTTCATTTTAAGGTTGATCTTGAATTAGGTTTCGGTTTTCAGGCCCTACCATATGAAATCTCTCAAAAATGCCTAAATGCAAACTATATGCCAAAATATGTCATTCCATTCGATGAATGCTAATTACAAGAGGTGTTGTGGAGGTAAATCCCCTCTGCGGTAAGAGGCGATCCCTACTAGCCCAGACCGGGTCTAGCAATAATCAAACAATGCTATCACGCAAGTTCCTAATTGCAAATTAAAGGTGGATGATGAGAACCTACTTGGATTCCAACGCTAATATTTGTAGAAGAGACGTCGCTCTCGTTCCTTTGCTTCGCTGGTCACGATCCCCACGATCTCCGTGATTGGACACCTGCACATGCAAAGAACAACACAAATACAAGCATAAAATCCAATAGATGGAATTATATATCAGTCAGAAAAGATATAACTCAACATCAATCATTACAAGGACAATGAGGGTGGAACCATAATGATAGTCATCTATTATTGATAAACAACAAAGAAGAATACAACCATAGTTCTGACGTCAAATCCTCCTTTGGCTGGGTGATCAGCTACACAAGTCTTGCAAAGCTTGTTGGGATGGGAAACAAGCCTCTCTCTCCTTGGTGACAAGAATCTCCTCACTTAGATTTGGCCTTATGGATGCAAAGAAGGCTCTTGCAATTTCAATCTCTTGAACTCCTGGAATTCTCCCTATCACCAGCACCAGCTTGCCCAAGGCATAGAGACAAGCTTTTATAGATAGAGGGGAAGGAGATAAGATCAATCACAATTTCCATGGGATTGGCTTTATCACTTAGAAGCTTCCATGAAAGGTGGAAAACCACTTCCCTTCTATGGAGATTCGAAGCCAAACCATCCTAACTCAACACGGATTCAGTTGGTGAATGGGTTAAGGAGAACCTTCGGAAGTTTGTTTGTTAAAAACTTTACCCAACTGGGTTGGCGCGAGTGCGACTCTGAGACAGAGCGCCAACTGGCGCGCCCTCTTTAGAGGATTTCCCCCATTGGCGTGGGAAGTACACTGCGGACCCGCGCTAATGCAAAAAGGGTTGTTTTTATGGGTATACTGCAGGAGATGTCTTCAGGGCATATGAAGCTCACACTTAGAGGAATATAATGCAAGTGGTTTCAGGTTATGTCACTTCTCACAAGTCCTGGAATGAGTCCTCCAATGTACGGGAGAGGGGAAACAGGGACGGTGATAAACGGTGACAAATTACTGTGTAACAAATGCCCCCTAAAGCATGAGGCCTGAGGGAGAGAAAGGGGTGAAATGCTTTACAAGAACATGTGTAACTGAAAACACCACCGCCGGAGAACCTGCGTAAAGAAGTACAACTGATATCTCAAGTACATGATATATGTGGTATGGGCGTAGCCATCCATAACAAAGTACACAATAATCTAGAGCCAAGGTATGGGCATAGCCATCCAGTGAGGATCGATAAATAGAATCAGGCATGGTCACAGCCATCCAGTGAATGAGTCATGTAATGATCATAATAAGCCACAAATCGCAGCTTGGATTCCAACAAACAAAATCCAGGGTCTTGCGCTCCATCTCGACCTGAACAGAGTACAAGTTCAGGCATGCGAATATGGGAGTTGAAGTCGAACATGCAAGAACATCGTTTGATTACCAGTCAATGATGAAAACTGTTAACAGATGCGAGAGGTACCACCAATAATGACAATGGTCCTCAAGGTACTATAGGTACAATCTACGGCGTGCGAATCAGTGAGCTGGCATCGAACACCCGTAGAATCATTCGATCAGAGGCCAATGATAAAAACCTCGCATCGAACACGAAGAACCTGCCATTAAGGCATGCAGGCTCCAAGGCACCGAAAGGGAGTCTCTAGATCAGCTTCCTGGATAATGAGCTGAAGTCGACAGGAAGTGACCTTGATCAAAGGTGGGCCATAGTGTTTCCCACATCATTGACACGAGACAAAGAAAGAATTTTGTGGTGAATCAGAATTATGTGAGGTATCAGAGGGAGGCTGTAATTCTGCAGAGGTCAACTTCTCTTGAACATATCGGCGGCACGACAGTGGACTTGGCAGTATTTGACATCAACGGATCAAAGGTCATGGTGACGAGGCAATGAGTAGATGAGAGGTCAAACAGGATAACCCAAACCCACGGAGGCAAGTGTAAAAACAAAATGAGATGTCCCCACCCAGACACGAATGTAGACAAGTGCCATGTTCAAGAGCGACATACTGCCGACACGACAATAATTGTGGTTCCATTTTCCCCACCATTGCTGGCGAGTACCCCAGTTATTTTTATGAACAAGCTTGACGGGGATAGCATATGCTTGTGGGCGTCATTTCGACGGAATCCGATGTCACTAGGTTTTAACGAGTCTGACAAAGGAAGAACTTGGCGTCTTTTCATGTTTAGAGAGTTTGAAAAGACAGTAGAAAAGTGAACACCAGGGGGGTCCTTTTTCGTAAAGTTGTGTCTCGCGAGCCCGAAAAAGTATAAAACAATGCTCGAAAGAACTGCCCGATCATTACGATCGAGGAGTACTTTTCATATGTAGTGACATCGACCTGAAAAAGTAAAAAAGTGATCGATATCACGTCGTTTCATAACTGTTAATGAACCTGAAATGACAAAGGTCCGACGATCTTTTCGTTTTTACACGGTCGGAAAAGGGTTTAAAGATGACCGCCTCTTATTTACGTTTAACGAGTCAAGAGGAAAAACTCGGCAATCTTTCCATCTTTAAACGGTCAGAAAAGAGCTGAAAGCAGACCTCCATTTTTATTCTATTTAACGAGTCAAAAAGGGAAAATACTCGGCAATCTTTTCATATTTTACGAGTCAGAAAAGAGCTTAAAGGTGACTCATCCTAGAGGAACGAGTGGTATAAAGGGAAGCAACTGGTTCCGGCAATGGTGG
The DNA here is from genome assembly GCA_031772625.1 of Pinus tabuliformis. Lineage (NCBI taxonomy): Eukaryota > Viridiplantae > Streptophyta > Pinopsida > Pinales > Pinaceae > Pinus > Pinus tabuliformis. The sequence continues at coordinate 1,251,710,215 of CM062809.1, forward strand.
AATTTCTCAAAACATGTAATGGTCAAGAGGTTGGCTAATAAAACCACTCATCGCTGCGGTTCCTCAGGAAAGGAAAAACAACCAAGTGAAAGCATATGATCGGCCAAAGAGATGGCGGCGATGGAATGAAAACAACCAAGGCTCATCTAGCAGAATTCAGCGAATAAAAATGGCAATCATGAGATGTAAATCGGGTATGGGTTCATTTTTACACAAGCTTGAACTGTGGAGAACTCTGCTTGGATTCGGTTTCATGTTTACACAAGCTTGAAACGAAAAACTATGCTTGTTATAAGTTCGCATGCCCCCGACATAATAACGCAAAATGAGGTACATGCCCCCCAAACTTCATTGCATTCAACAAAGTGGATGGAATGAAGGTTCACTCTCGAGATCTATGAAAGACTCGACTTGTATTTTACGAGATCTTAATCAAAGACTCGATTTGGAAAAGGAGGAGTTGTTTCATTTTTTGAATGAGGTTGACACAGTAAAAGAACTATCCTCATAACCCTTGTTTCATTTTTTTAACAAGCTTGACACAAGATCAGGAACTATGCTCGACCACCTGGTTTCATTTTTTAATGAGGTCGACACAAAATCAAAACTATCCTCGAGACACAAGCTTGAACCAGGAAGGACTCTGCTTGTTGGAAATGCGCATGCCCCCAGTGCAATGGCGCAGGATGAGGTCCTCATAACCCTTGTTTCATTTTTTTTAACGAGCTTGACACAAGATCAGGAACTATGCTCGACCACCTGGTTTCATTTTTTAACGAGGTCGACATAAGATCAAAACTATCCTCGGGACACAAGCTTGAACCAGGAAGGACTTTGCTTGTTGGAAATGCGCATGCCCCCAGTGCAATGGCGCAGGATGAGGTACATGCCCCCCAAGCTTCATTGCATTCAACAAAGTGGATGGAATGAAGCTTCACGAGATCTTAATTGAAAGACGCGATTGGAAAGGGGGAATTATTTCATTTTTTAACGAGCTTGACACAAGATCAAGAACTATGCTTGGGACTCTTTGTTTCATTTTTTAACGAGCTTGACACAAGACAAGGAACTGTGCTTCGACCAAACCTAGTTTCATCTTTTAAGGAGCTTGACACCGGAAAGGAACTATGCTCCACCAAACCTAGTTTCATTTTTTAAGGAGCTTGACACCAGAAAGGAACTATGCTCCACTGGAACTTCACCATAATGAATAGGAAGTTGAGGCTCCCAAGAGTGCCACTCCTGATGGAAGGCCAACATCTTGGAAATCAGGGCCCAATGCTTCCAGGACACTATGCACGACAGCGGCATCACTAGATCCAGGCATGGGATAGGTGGCCACGTAGTTGATCTGTGATGGGGCAGATGCAACTGGTGGATAAAAACTGGGAGGGGATGACAACTGCACAGGAGGCACCCGGGGACGGATGAACGATAATTGATCTATCGTCACTATTCTTCCATCGTGTGGAAAGCAAACCACCCAGAAAAGTGAAGAGACTAGGGCCCCCATGGCATAAACGCAGTCACGGCCAAGGAGAAGACTGAAGTCTAAAGCACCCTGGGTAACCGATATGTCTATATAGACGGTCTTGCCTCCCAAAGTAACAGGGAACTCTGGAAGGATCCCTAATGGTTGACTAGTTCCTCCGTCAAAAGCCGTCAGATTCGGCGCGGCTGGCACAAGCTGTGGGGAACCCAAGGCTTGCCAAGTAGTGGCAGGCATAAGACTAACAGATGCACCCTCATCCAAAACAGTGCTAGGTATCGCATTATTATAGGCATGTACCGTGACCTAGAAAGGCACATGGGATGGAAGGGGGGAGGTAGTCAAACGACTCCAGTCGAAGGAAACGACTGAACTACTTGGTGGGGAAATCATATGATTGATCCCCTGCTCTAAAGGAATTGAAGCAGGACTCTCGGGGGCAGCTGGGATAGGAGGGTCATTTCCAGACTTAGGAGAATCTAAGGAGACGAGAAGAACATGGGAGTGATGCTCTTCCGAAACAGAGTGATCGACGGGTGGTGAACTCGAATCGACACCCTTTCCGACCAATGGTTGGTCTGGGACAGGCTGGGCACAAATAGGTTCGGGAAGAGGAGGCTGGACAAGAGAAGAATATGAATCAATCTCTTTGTCAGCAGGGGAACAATCTGCGGCTACAGAGAGACGTTGATAACCAACGGGAAGTTGGGGTGAAGGAGCTGTAAGACTTTCCAAGACAACTGAGGCTTTATCCATGAGTGGACAAAGGTGAAGGGGATGATTGCCTTCACAAAGTCTACAGGGGATTCGAATCTTCCCTTTTCCTTTACCATTCCCGACTGATAAGGTAGCATCGCCGTGAGCTTCAGAGGACAATGAGGGGCGGGCCAGATCGTGAGACCATACTTCTAGTACCCTGGGAATGCCAGGACAATCGCGAAGAAGATGGTCTTCCTTGCATAATCGACAAGGAAACTTGACCTTCCGCGGAGGAGCGGAAGGGGGCCCGACTTCAGGTGTACTCGAGGGGGTAGCTGCACTTGTAACCTCTCCCTTAGGAGCCTTATTCTTCTTCGTCTTATTCTTCTTCTTCTTAGCCACCTGGTTACTCGAATCTAGACTTTCACCAGGTGAAGTAGAGGATGAGGACGTAGAAGTGGGCGTAGAAGGGGAGAGGTCCACCTTAGAATCAACATGATGTTGTTCAGGTGGAGGGACGAATTGACTAGACGGTGAGACGACAGGGACCAAAGAGGTTGAGAACAACCAAACCGGCAACCCAACAGTTAACCCTGGGAGGGACAACGTTGCCATATAAGGAGCATCAACATTTCCAAAAGGAGCGAAATGACCAGGGTTCCCGTCAGAGGGGGTCCCTGGGTCGGTGAACCCTGGAAAAGTCGCCATCGAGAACGAAAAGAAGCCTACACAAGCTAATGCAAACAAGATCTAACCGGGTAAATGTGAACGCGGCCGAATAAATTTTAAGACAAAGGAACTGAACTTGACCTTTTCATGTTTTAAGAGTCGAGAAAAGGACAAAAAGGTGACTCTAGTCGCCTTCGAATGTTTTGTGAGCCCGAAGTGACAAGCTGCTCAAGTGAGCCTTTTCTTTTAAGGAGTTCGAAAAGGATCAAAAGTGACTACTCTGGAGAAACTAGGCAAGGGTTTACCAAACAAATCCGTAAAACTACATATACACCTTGGCAATCATATGAAAACCAAGGACTTTCCGTACGACAGTCAATCTTCCTGAATTCTGTGTTCAGTGTGTTACGGCTTGTAAGGCAGCAGACACGGCTTCCTGTGGATCAAGGATGATAACCTAGTGGGGTCTCCCCATATACTCGACGGTATGTGGGAGCTCAAGTCCGTGCTAGACCACTTGTTGCGTCACGGAAGGAGGAATCACCTAACCTTAAGTGAAACAAAAGTGACTAGGTTTAACGACGCCGGAGCACGTCTCTAGCCTAGACCTTTAGATGTTTTCGTTAAGTTCCAATGAGTTATTAAGTTTATTTAGTTCATTTTACGGTTGATCTTTGATTAGGTTTCGATTTCCAGGTCCTACCGTATGTAATCTCTCACAATTCCCTAAATGCAAGCTATATGCCAAAAAGTATCATTTCGTTCGATGAACACTAACTACGAGAGAGTTGAGAACTTTTCAATCAAATAGAATGACCATAAACAATTAAGAACCACTCTAATGCAACTAATGGCAATAAAGGAAGCTTTTCTTTAAAGTCACTAATCAATGAAAAGCTCTAATTTCCATTAACTAATTCAACGCAAAAGAGGCTGTTCGTTTTCTTTTCAATGGCAAAGTGCACTAAACAAATTTTGAGAGATAATAACACCGAGTAAAAGAGACAAATTTCACTCAATGAGAACGCAATCAAGTCCCCAAAACACCAAGATAATCCTTCAAACCAAAAAGAAAGCACAAAGACCTCTATGAGCTATGTGATCTAAGCCCAAACGAAGCCAAGCGAAATCCAAGCGGAAAAGAAGCAAATCGCTTGAATAACAATAAAAAGCTTTGACAACCACTGAGCAAGTGCAGGAGAGTAACCAAAAAGTTGACTGGACCAACAGAAGACCAAAACTCCTAAGGAAGGCTCGATGCACAAAGCCACTAGATGCCCTAGGGCTAAAATGTAAAATCGGTGGAAAATGGCAAACAACGAAAGTATGCAAATGTAATCTATGCACACTTTTCATTCATATCCTGAAAATGAGAATTCTAATTATGCAAGAGTGATCTATGCAAAAGAATTCTCAAACTCACGATGATTCTAATGTAATCTAAGAACAAATCAAGTGCAAATCAAGAAAAACGGGTGTGAGTTCCAAAGATCATAAACTAAAAACACTGAGACAAACCTCCAAGTAATGATCAAAGCAAATCAAATTAATAATTTTTGAAAAAAAACTCAAAGCCAGTCAAACAAGACTCTGACACACTCAAGTGATTGAGAAAGGTGTAGCTAGACACAAAACCCAAGCTTGGAAGGTTGCAAACAAGCAAACTGGAAAAGTTCACAGGCCTGGCGCGACTGTCAGGCAGAAAACTAGTGCCAATTGAGGATTGGCGCGGGTTGTACACTGGCAAATGGCGCCAATTGGCGCGACTGTCATGCAAAAAAGAGCGCCAATCAATTTTTCTAGCTTAAAAATAAAAACAAGCAGTCCAAGGCTTGGTTGACAGTATCCAGACAGACCAGGCAGCAAGAGACAACAGAGCATCCAACCCAGAAAGCTATCTAAGCAATCAGACAAGAGAACCGAAGAGACAAGACAACTCCAAGTTGTTTAGTCCATAAACCAAACTGGAGATTGAATGAAGTGGCATTGATCTACTTCACTAATGCAAAGCAATAGCGTTTCGAAGGCTATCTGGCCGTACTTTAGGCTCCGTCTAAAGTTTACAAATCAAACAACAAGCTAACTCCCCAGCGGAGTCGCCAAATTGTTGTGGAGGTAAATCCCCTCTGCGGACAAAGGCGATCCCTACTAGCCCAGACCGGGTCTAGCAACAATCAAACAATGCTATCACGCAAGTTCCTAATTGCAAATTAAAGGTGGATGATGAGAACCTACTTGGATTCCAACGCTAATATTTGTAGAAGAGACGTTGCTCTCGTTCCTTTGCTTCGGCCGGTCACGATCCCCACGATCTCCATGATTGGACACCTGCACATGAAAAGAACAATACAAATACAAGCATAAAATCCAATAGATGCAATTATATATCAGTCAGAAAAGATATAACTCAACATCAATCATTACAAGGACAATGAGGGTGGAACCATAATGATAGTCATCTATTATTGATAAACAACAAAGAAGAATACAACCATAGTTCTGACGTCAAATCCTCCTTTGGCTGGGTGATCAGCTACACAAGTCTTGCAAAGCTTGTTGGGATGGGAAACAAGCCTCTCTCTCCTTGGTGACAAGAATCTCCTCACTTAGATTTGGCCTTATGGATGCAAAGAAGGCTCTTGCAACTTCAATCTCTTGAACTCCTAGAATTCTCCCTATCACTAGCACCAGCTTGCCCAAGGCATAGAGACAAGCTTTTATAGATAGAGGGGAAGGAGATAAGATCAATCACAATTTCCATTGGATTGGCTTTATCACTTAGAAGCTTCCATGAAAGGTGGCAAACCACTTCCCTTCTATGGAGATTCGAAGCCAAACCATCCTAACTCAACACGGATTCAGTTGGTGAATGGGTTAAGGAGAACCTTCGGAAGTTTGTTCGTTAAAAACTTTACCCAACTGGGTTGGCGCAAGTGCGACTCTGAGACAGAGCGCCAACTGGCGCGCCCTCTTTAGAGGATTTCCCCAATTGGCGCGGGAAGTACACAGCAGACCCGTGCTAATGCAAAAAGGGCTGTTTTTATGGGTATACTGCAGGAGATGTCTTCAGGGCATATGAAGCTCACACTTAGAGGAATATAATGCAAGTGGTTTTAGGTTATGTCATTTCTCACAAGTCCCGGAATGAGTCCTCCAATGTACAGGAGAGGGGAAACAGGGACGGTGATAAACGGTGACAAATTACTGTGTAAAAAGAGGGTTAGAGGGCTTTCACACAAACGAAATGATCACAAAACAACAAATAGCTTCCCTAATGCAGCTAATGGAAATTCACAAACTTTTCTTTGAGATCACTAATCATTAATCAAAACGAAAAGCTTCTAGTTCTCATTAACTAATACAAAGCAAAAGAGATTTTTCTTTTTGTTGATGGCAAAGTGCATTAAACAAACTTTTGAGAAATAGTAACAAACAAATGTGAAAAGAACCGGTTGACCCCAAACAACTGTGATCCGTGTCCGGGTAGTGAGAAGTAATCGAAACAATGTGAAGACTGGTTCAACAACAATCACTTAAACAACCAAGTAAAAGCAAGCAAAGAGGAAGGCTTGACCAAACCACAAGCAAGCAGCAAACGAACCTTTGCAAACGAGTAACCAAGCAAAGCTGATCCAACAAAATTGGAATGATAAAACTAGGTCACAAGACAAAAAGCAAGATTCGCTCAACAAGACTCACAAGAAAGTGCTTCAATCTTCAGACAATGAAAATCAAGTCATAAACCAAGTGAAAACAGCAGGGGATAGCAAGACCAACAGGCTCAGGAGGCAGAATTGAAGAAATTCAATCCTACAGGAATCAGCGCGGGTGGAACACAGCAACAGTGCGCTGATCAGAAACTACGCGTAGCAACAAAGCGATGTCAGCGCGGAAGTACACGCCTTACCCACTATGGTCTGAATTTCAGAACCGTCGCGACTGTTTGGTGTATTAACGCGATGATCAAGAGGTCACAAAAAGGGTTGCGCGATGGCAGCGTGACTGTTTAATTGTAAACTGCGATGAAGCTAAAAAACGGCCACAATCAAGCCAAAAACTCCCAAACCAAGGCAATCACTCTTTAAAAAATCAAGGCACTTCCCAGACCGAACCAGGAAACCCAAAAAACAGAGAACTAATCCCCAAACTTTGAAAAGAGAGCAAAAATCAAACTCAAGGAAAAAATGAAGAAAAAAGGACAAAAGCCAGCTCCAAGATGTTCAGTTCGTAAACCAAATCGGAGATTGACTGAAGTGGTGTTGATCTACTTCGCTAATGCAGAGCAATAGCATTTCGAAGGCTATCTGGCCGTGCTTCAGGCTCCGTCTAAAGTTTACAAATCAAACAACAAGGTAAAACTCCCCAGCGGAGTCGCCAAATTGTTGTGGAGGTAAATCCCCTCTGCGAACAAAGGGGATCCCTACTAGTCCAAATAGGGTCTAGCAACAATCAAACAACGCTAACACGCAGGTTCCTAATTGCAAATGAAAGACCAATGATGAAGGCCTACCTGGATTCCAACGCTAGTACTTGTAGAAGAGTTGATGCTCCCATTCCTTTGCCCCGGCTGGTCACAATCCTCACGATCCTCGTGCACAGACACCTGCACATGCAAAGAACAATACAAACACAAGCATAAAATCCAATAGATGCAACTATATATCAGTCAGAAAGGATATAACTCAAACACCATCATAAAGACAATAAGAGTGGAACCATAATGATAGTTGTCTATTATTGATAAACAAAGAAGAATACAACCATAGTTCTGACGTCAAATCCTTCTCAAGAGGGTCCAGCCAGCAAGTCCCTCAAGCATTCACCCTTGAAGGTAGATCTCCCAAGACAAAACTCTCTCTCACACAAGTTTACACAAGATCAAAATACTTCACAACCTTCCGTAAGCTGTCTAGCAATCCCACACTTGTCACACCAGCTACCTATCAAGCTCACACACTATCAGCAACACTCCAAACACTATGAATTCCAAACTAGCAGCTCATGGCAATGGTGGAGGCTTAAATAGGAGAAGGAGTCTCCATGAATGGTGGGAGGATGAGCTTATCTCCAAGGAAGGTGGCTCAAATGACGAAACAAACATGCCAGAGAAGGGAGGGCGACATTTACAAGGCCAACAACCAGGTCTGGAGTCATCTGGAAGGCCAGCTGTTAGAACAAACTCGCCCAGACTGGATCATCGCAGGTGCATAACTGCACTGGAGTGCTGACATCGCTGCTGAATAATGAAGAAAGTCATATCAGCGCGATCAGATATAAGTAACAGACGCGCTGTCTCATGAAATTCGACCAGCGCGGGAATCACGTGTACTTCCGCGCTGGCAGCGCATTAGGTCTGTTTTGGAGCGCTCATCAGCGCGTTTATTTTGACAATAGTCGCGATGATAGAGGAACTTTGGCAAAGTGGGTCATTTGGAAACATTAGAGAGCATGAGCATGATTAATTCGATCTCATGACACAGTAGGAGACTGACAGGAAGACAGTGACAAATTACTGTGTAACAGTCACAGATGACAATATAAAGAAAGCAATGTTGGTCAGCACCTTGCAGGATCGCACACTGACATGGTACATTAAGCATTCCAATGACAATCCAAATGCAGGGATCGTGGATATCCAAGTTGTGCTAAACAGGGAGTTTAGCAAGCCAAAATCAGAGACACAGTCGATTATCGGATTTAAGGAAATCATGATGCTTCCAGGCGAGACCCTCTAGGAGTTGGATCGGAGACTAAAGGGTATGATTCATGAAGCCAACATGACCTTGACAGATGGGCAACACTGCACATGGTTTGTAGCATCGCTAAAGCCGCATCTAAGGACTACGTTGTCATAGCAGAAGCTATCCACTCAAGTCGAGGCCTTGGAGATCGCAATGAGATTGCACGAGACCTTGATACAAGATCCTAACCTGGGAGTCCAACAGATCCACATGCAATTGAAAATTTTGTGCCTCGAAATGCAGAGTTTGAAACACGACAGGACAGCTCGCCCAGAATTGGGCAAGGAGGTATGGTGCATAAAGTGAAAAGGCTAGGGACATGACAAGGACCATTGTCCAGTCTTCGCAAACTACCTGGCGACAAGAGGGCCAATGCCATTGAGACCAGAGGCACAAGCAAGACCCAACATGGCACCTGCGTTATGGTGCGCGATTTGTTGGATAGGGGGGAAGCATGCTACATATGACTGCCATCTATTACGGAAGTATACGCAGACGTCCCAGCAGTTGTTCTGTAATTTTTGTAAGGTCAGTAGGCCATGATGAGTGTACCTGTAGAAGTTATGAACTAATGATGGATCGAAATCTTACCTATAGAGTTCAGACCGAAACACGAGCCCTTGATCGAAATGCAGGGATGGCGTGCACTGGATTTCAGGGGCACAGATGAGGTTGAGGTGGAATGGGGCCAGGAAGGGGTCACAAATAGTTGATTTGTTACAATTGCGGAGGGCCAAGGAATTATGCCCCTGATTGTACAAATCTGATGAGAGCATCATGTTTATATTGTACCCAGTTTGATCATGAGATAGAGAACTGTCCCATGATGATAGCAAGGTTGCGCGATAAAGGAACACTCCAACCTCCCCCGACTTAGAGCTTGAAAATGACGAGGTTTGAGTTGCGCGAGGAAGACCTGAATGTAAACATCGTGCTCCGAAGTGGTATCACGATAGGAGATGACAAAGGCAAGCAGCTCGAAGAGAGTGCCTGGGTTCGCAAGGCTCCAACAAAGGAACCAGAATTTGATTTGGAGCACGCTAAGGAGACATTCATGGAAGCTAAGAAGAGCTTCACGGAGGCCTCCACTTCAGGTAGTAAAGACAAACTGGAACCAGAGATGGACCCATCAATGCTCACTACTTTTCTAGAGACATGCATGAAGGTGCTATGCGATAGCAAGGCTATGAAGGGGCTACAAGAACTCATCACTAGATGTGCTGGGATCGTGCTACGAGAACTGCACGTATTTTGAAAGCTCGGGAAGCACACAACGTGAACAGGAAGAGAGATGAGATTGACCGCGTAGATCGGGGAATATGAAATGGATCAAGTGATTTTGGATCTACGATCAGACGTGAACATCCTGCCAAAGCAGACATGGGAGCCCATGGGTGGGCCCGCATTACAATGGTCTCCTATTCACTTGAGAATGGCGAACCAGCAAAAGATCCTATCGATGGGAAGATTGCAGGGAATAATAGTAGATATCGAAGGTGCGAGCACGCTTGTAGATTTCGAAGTGATAGAGATTGTTGTTGAAAACAATCCCTATCCCGTGCTACTAGGAATAGATTGGGCCTTTGACATGAATGAAGTGATAAATTTAAAGAAGCGTAAGATGATTTCTGAGAAAAAGTCACTGCGCGTAGTGGTACCTTTAGACCCTCTACAGGATTGCATTACACAGAGCCAGTGCACGACTACGATAGTGACGACGATCTAGACTGTATCTATAAGATAACCATGTGGGAGCATGACTGGGTGAATCCGATAGCAGATGGTAGGATTTTGTGGGAGCATGAAAGCTCCTGCACCTCAAATTCGGATGAGGAGATAGAACGATGGAAAAACCGGTTACACAAGATAAACATGCTCAACTGTAACATGATGATAAGGTCACTGCACTGCATGGCAACAAAGGTAAGAGATCTACCTATGTATGATGGGTTGATAGTGGTGGATGATTTCCTAAATAAATTTGAAAGAGAAGTGCCAGAACAGTAGTGTTTTGACACTCTGAAATGGGCACTACGTGAAATTCCCACAAGATGGTGGGGTACGCATCAAAGGAGTTTTCAAGATTGACACGAATGTAGAAGGATGATGCTCATGTGTTTGGAAAGCCTCTGATGCAGATGAAAGTCGGGGATGATGGATGAAACAACCTGTCGCTCCCACCTCTCCAGATGGGTATAGGCATATGGTACGCAACCTGCACGAACGCACATCTTCCTCATGATAGGAAACAATACCAACAAGTAGGAGTGGTAAAGACAAGGGCGTGAAAAACGAAGTATGACAAGACCTAGCGCGGCGAAGATTATCTGCGTGGAAGCCTTTGACAAAGTATGCGAAGTACTGAATGCAGTCCACCATGTGAGATGCACTGACTGGGACCTGCGTGTACCAATGGTTCTATGGGCTTATAGAACCATGTGCAAAACCCTAACCGCGCAGGCACTTCCGACGCTGACGTATGAAGTAGATGTTGTAATCCCTATGGAGCATGCAAAGCCTAGTCTATGCATAGCAACAGCCGTAGATATGACGGTTCGTGAAGCCTGAAAAGAAGGAATCACACAGTCACAAGAAACATAACACATGGGACTTGAGGAAGAAATCCAACAGGGAAACCTTAAACTCTACAATCTTGAAAAAGAGAGGATACGGTTAAGGAAGAAAAGCGCTTTGATGGATGCGGAGGTCAAGAAGCTAGAGGACGAGATAAAGGAAGAGTTTCTCACCGAAAAAACTAGGATGGTAAGGCAAGGTGCATACGATCATGCTGACAAGTTTGAGAACTATTGTTGTGAATTGGTTAGTCTGATGCCTTGGCTTGGACCGCATATTGCTAAGTGTAGTGACCAGGGTAGCGCATTGCAAATAGTGAAGTGCGTGATGCCGACCATAACAATAGAAGGTGGGGATTCTCCAAGAACCATGATGGAGGACAGGATGGAGCTCTACACGGGTGGTGTGGCCACCTAACTAGCCAAAGGAAGGACAATCTTAGCGCTCCAGGTAGTTGGAAGGGAGTGTGGGACTATAAACTATCCTACCCGAAAGCTGCGCGATGTTGGAGATGCGCACAGAAGCAGAGAGTCACAAGGTCCATGACCACACATGGGGGGCTGCGCCGTCACGCGGGTTGACCAGAAAGTGACTGTTGAAGTCAATATTCATGACGGGATGCTCGACTTGAGGCCAAATGGAGTAGGCGACAGGAATTTAAGACACAATTTATGGCCAAGATTTGGGAAAATCTGCCACCAAGAAAGCATTAATGAACTGGAATTATGGGGAACAGTCAAATTTGAATTCAAAAAGCACTATAAAACACAAAGGGCTACCCAACAAACAACACTTGGTCATTTGTGAATTGAGCAATTGAGAAGAGCCCTGAGTATTGAGATCCGAGCATTGATTGAGACCCTAAATCAATGCTACAATGATAGCAACTAAGGATGGTCTGGGAATAGAAGAGGTAGCTACCGGCAAGGATGCGTAGGCCCTAACTGTGGAGGATGTTCCATAAGGTGTCAGGATTGTGGTAGGGATCCTGAAATCACCGCGTACACCAAGACCCAAGAAGGATAAACAAGAAATGGCTCCTGTACACGTGTCCTCGCGGAACCCACTGTGCAACAAATTGTCGATGGAAGAGAAGGGGAAAGATGTCACGATAGAAACGGATGAGGAAGAAGAAGATTTGCAGGCCTTTATCATTGCAGAGGAAGAAGATGAAGGCATGGAGGTGGATACTCAGCCTAGGAACTCTGCAATAAAACTACCTACCTATGTCCCTCTGTGGAAAGGAAAGGCCAAAGTTCCCAAGGACCTAGACAAGACCAAGAGTTCGCTCCAGACCCTGCTCCTCCTAGATGGCATTTCATTTGAAGGCATGCACCTGGGCCGCATGCCGACCATGAAATTTGAAGATTGGGACCTCATTGACCGTGAGAAATTCCCCCACCTGGAGACTGGAAACCTCACGAAGCAGCACACCACGGGGGTGGTAACAACACTAGATCCGCGGAAATGGTTGCGCGGTGTGGAGAAGGTCGGGTTGTTAAACCTACTTTGGGTGTTGCATTTCCACCGCCCCTCAATAACCATTTTCATCATCAGATAACTACTCTCCCTGGTCCGTGATCAGTATTTATGGCTGGAGGAGCCCATCCCCATCATAGTAGACCTGATTCATCGCGTTTCCCAGCTTCCGTACAATGGAAAGGACCCCATGACCATATCGGAAGGAAAGGGCAGTGATTTGGCCCTCGCAGAGGCCATCAAGATGAAGTACAAGTTGGAAAATAAGAAGAGGGGTTACGCCATCTCCAACATCAAGGACAAAGCAGTATGCATGGAAACCCAGATTCTAGTAGGAAAAGTTATGCGAAAGTGTCGCGCAGACGAGGTACCTATGCCGGTGGTCACACTGGGTGAGCAGTGCGCAGAGGGGGTCCAGTTTAACTAGTTCGAAGTCCTCTACACAAAATTCTTAGAGAATTATTGTGGAGCCCAGGAACAGGGTAAAACCTTCCACTATGCATGGCTATTGCTGTCCATAGTGCTCGTAGCAGGGGAATTGCTGGAGGACAGTCAATTCCCCACAATTGGCAGAGATTTACCAGAGGCCGCAAAGTATGCTTTTCTTTGGGCCATGAAGGATGCGATAAGGATACACAACACCAATATCTTCTAGGTGCTCATGGATATGACCATCCGAATGTGGATCAACCGTAAGTCGCAGTTGTTGCCCACGATTTAGAATAGTTTGCAGAGTTTCGCAGAATTCAAGGCAGACATGCACAACATCTTTATCAGTGTTTGCAAGGATCTGACGAAGCAGGGGATGAAGCTACCTTTTGTAGCCACTGACGACGCCATTTTTACTATCTTGGAGGCATGGCATCTAGAATGGAATGCCCCCATCATTGCAGAACTCAAGAGGTCAACAGTGCAGAAGAAGAAAGACGATGCCAATCTATGCATCGCATAGTTGGTAGAGAAAAGGCAGAAGGAAACATTAGTAGCCAAGGTGCGGGTAGCATGGGAAGCGGCATAGCAAGCTGCTAAGCAGAAAAAGGCCACACAAGCAGTTTCAGTAGCATAGGAAGCAACCATGAAGGTGGGTGAGGGCCAAGCAATACCCTTGCAGGGGCAGGAGGTAGAGGAAGTAGAAATAGAAGAAGGAGGTGTGGACCTGTGATGCAGGAAAGTGTTCCCTCTACAGACAGAGGCAACCGCTCTAGCCCTAGAGTGGGTCTAGTCACAAACAAGGACAAATCAATAATAGATTTCCTTAAACAGTCATAGTTGGAGGCCTACCTCAACCGGTGGTCGATGGAGTTCTATTGCACCACTCCAGCTTCCACTTCCTTCTCCTAATGATTAATCAACCTGAAACAATGCAAAGGAAATACAAAAAAGCACATAACCGGAACAACAATGATCTATTTACTCACAAAGTTAAGAAGTCATGAGCTATCAAGTACATTACATACAAGACATAGGAAAATATCATTGATTGCATTAATAATGAAATAAGAGTAAGATTACAACCAAAGTCTTGACGTCACAAGCCTTCTCAGAGGGATCTAACCAGCATGTTCCTCAAGCATTCACTCTTTGAAGATGGATCTCCCAACATAAAAATCTCTCTCACTCACAAGTTTTACACAAGATTAAGGGCACTTCACAACCTTCCTCCAGCTATCAACAATCCCACACTTGTCACACTCACACCAGCTATTTAGCAAACTCACAAACACTAAGAGCACTGCTCCACTAGCCAACTATCAGCAACCATTCCAAAAATTAGCCACACATAGCAATGGTGAGAGTTTAAATGGGAGGAGTCTCCATGAAAGGTGGAAGAATGAGCTTATCTCAAAGGAAGGTAGCACAAATGACGGAACAACCACGCTAGAGAAAGGAGGGTGACACAAACTATGCCAACAACCAGGTCTGGAGTCATCTGGAAGGCCGACTGTTGGAAAAAATTCACCCAATCTGGATCATCGCGGGTCCATAACTGATCTTCTGCACTGACATCGCTATTGAATAACGTAGCTAGTCAGGTCATCACTAAAGATTACAAGAAACCTCGCACTGTCACATAAAATCAGACCATCGTGGGAATCAGGTGTACTTCCATGATGGCAGCGGTTCTGGACTGTTTAGGAGCGCCCTTTAGCGCGTTTATTTAGCCAACAGACGCGATGAGGTAGAAACCTTTGGAAAAGTGGGTCATTTGGCAACATTAGAGAGCATTTGTCTAATATGAGCATGTATGACTTGGACACATGACACAGTAGGAAGACTGGGATGAAGACAGTGACAAATTGATATGTAACAGATGCCCCCTAAAGCATGAAGCCCGAGAGAGAGGGAGGGGTGAAATGCTTTACGAAATTGACTGAGCTGGAACACCATCTGGAAGAACCTGCATGCAAGTACAACTGATATACCTGATAATGAAGTAAATGTAGTCTAGGTATGGGTGCAGCCATCCAAAAGACATACGAAATAGGTTTGTGGTATGGACGCAGCCATCCAGCTAATGAGACCATGACGATAATAAAGGTATGGTCACAGCTGTTACACAGTAATTTGTCACCGTCCCTATTACCCCTTCTCCTGCACATTGGAGGACTTATTCCGGGACCTGTGAGAAGTGACATAACCTGAAAACACTTGCATTGTATCCCCTTGAGTATGTACTTCATATGCCCTGAAGACACCTTCTGCAAAATACCCATAAAAATAGCTCTTTTTCCATTGGCGCGGTTCCACTGTGTATAACTCGTGCCAATGGGGGAAATCCTCCAAAGAGGGCGCGCCAGCTGGCGCTCTGTCTCATAGTCGCACTCGCGCCAGCCCAGTTGGGTAAAGTTTTTAACAAACAAACTTATGAAGGTTCTTCCTAACCTGTTCATGAACTGATTCCATCTTGAGTTAGTTCAGTTGGGCTTCGAATCTCCATAGAAGGGAAGTAGTTCTCCACCTCTCATGGAATCTTCTTAGTGATAAAGCCAATCCCATGAATCTTGTGGATGACCCTAACTCCTTCTCCTCTATCTATAAAAGCTTGTCCTTTTGCCTTTGACAAGTTAGTCTCCAAGTTCCAAATTCTAAGTCCCAAAGTCTGAGAATTGATAAGTTCATGCTACAAGAAGCCTTCTTCATTCCCATGAAGCTAAATCTAAAGTGAGGAGATTCTTGTCCAAGTAACCAAGGAGAGGCTTTTATAGATAGAGGAGAAGGAGTTGGTGACTCCACTGGGGAGTTGGCTTTTTGCCTTGTTGTTTGTTTTGTCTTGTTGTTTGATTTGTAAACTTTAGACAGTGCCCGAAGTACGGCCAGATAGCCTTCGAAACGCTATTGCTCCGCATTAGCAAAGTAGATCAATTCCACTTCAGTCCATCTCTGGTTTGGTTTATGAACTGAACGGCTTGGAACTTGCCTTGTTTCTTGGTTTCTCCTACTTGGTTAGCCTTCTGGGTTGAATCCCTGTGTTGCTTCTTGCTCTTTGGTGTACCTGGGTACTGTTGACTTAGCTTTGGCTCGTTTCTTTTTTATTATTCCATAGCAAACTTGGTTGGCGCTTTTTTATAGCATTACAGTCGCGCCAGTTGGCGCTAGTTGCACATTGACAACGCACGCCAATCCTTGAAAGGTGCTTGTTTCAGCCTGACAGTCGCGCCAGGCCTGGGAACTTTTGAAGTTTGCTTGTCTTTGAGCCCTCTGAGCTTGGTTTTTGTTCTGGGTACCTTTTTTTAGACCACTTGAGTGTGTTGGAGTGTGATTTGACTGGCTTTGATCGTTACCCTTTGGGTGTTTGCTTTTTTCCATCAATTTCACATTTCTAGCCCTAGGGCATCTAGTGGCTTTGTGTGTCGAGCCTTCCTCAGGTTTTTTGATCTTTTAGTGGTCCAGCCGACTCTTTGTTTGCTCCCTTGCACTTGTTTGGTGGTTGTAAATCATTTTATTGCATTATTTGGGTGACTTGCTTCATCTTCACTTCAATTCCGCTTCATCTTACTTTGAGCCTAGATTACACGGCTCATTGGTCTCTTTGGGATTTTTCTCGTTCTTTGGAGGTTTGCTTTGTGATTTAGGGAACTGAATGTGTTTGCATTGAGTGAAATTTGTGTTTTTACTCTTTTTTTATCATTTCTCAAAGTTTTTTAGTGCGTTTTGCCATCAACAAAAGAAAAAATCTTTTTTGCTTTGTATTAGTTAATGAGAATTAGAACTTTTCATTTTGATTAGTGATTAGTGATCTTAAAGAAAAGTTTGTTAATTTCCATTAGCTGCATTAGGGAAGTTATTTGTTGTTTTGTGATCATTTCGTTTGCGTGAAAGCTCTCAAACCCTCTCGTAACTAGCATTCATCGAATGAAATGACATATTTTGGCATATAATTTGCATTTAGGGAATTTTGAGAGATTACATACGGTAGGGCCTGAAAACTGAAACATAATCCAAGATCAACTTTAAAATGAACTGAATGAATCTAACAACGCATTGAAACATAACACACATTTAGAGGTCTAGGCTAGAGACGTGCTCCGGCGTCGTTAAACCTAGTCACTTTTGTTTCACTCAAGGTTGGGTGATTCCTCCTTCCGTGACGCAATAGTGGTCTAGTACGGATTTGAGCTCCCACGTACCGTCCAGTATATGGGGAGACCCCACTAGGTTATCATCCGTTATCCATAGGAAGCCATGTCTGCCGCCTTACAAGCTGTAACGCACTGAACACAACATTCGGGAAGATTGACTGTCGTATGGAAAGTCCTTGGTTTTCATACGATTGCCAAGGTGTATATGCATTTTTATGGATTGTCTGGTAAACCTTTTGCCTAGTTTCTCCAGAGTAGTCACTTTCGTTCCTTTTTAGACTCCCTAAAAGAAAAGGTCCATCTGAGCACTTGTCACTTCAGGCTCATTAAACATTCGAAGGTGACTAGAGTCATCTTTTTGTTCTTTTATCGACTCTTTAAAAATGGAAAGGTCAAGTTATGTCCTTGTGTCTTAAAATTTATTCAACTATGTTCACATCTACCCTGTTAGATCTTGTTTGCATTAGCTTGAGTAGGGTTCTTTCTCGTTTTCGATGGCAACCTTCCCCGAGTCTACCGGCCAAGGTTTTCCCCCGGATGGAAACCCTAGTCCATTTCCTTCTTTTGGAAATGTCGGTGCTCCGTATATGGCAACTTTGTCCTTGTCTGGGTTAACCATCGGGTTTCCTGTTTGGTTGTTCTCAACCTCTATGGCCTCTAACGTCTCAACTACTAGTCAATCAGTTCCTCCACCCGAACAACATCATGCTGATTCCAAGGTGGACCTCTCCCCGTCTTCCCCTGTTTCTACGTCCTCATCTTCTACTTCGCCTGGTGAAAGTATGGATTCAAGTAACCAGGTGGCTAAGAAGAAGAAGAAGAAGACGAAGAAGAAGAAGTCTCATAAGCGAGAGGCTAAAAGTGCAGCTACTGCTCCAAATCCATCCCAGGTCGAAACACCTTCCGCCCCCTCGCAGAAGGTTAAGTTTCCTTGTAAGTTGTGCAAGGGTGACCATCTTCTTCGTGATTGTCCTAGTATTCCCAGGATCATTGACATATGGTCTCGCGATCCAGCTTGTCTCTCATCGTCCTCTAAAGCTCATGGCGATGCCACCCTATCAACTCACAACATTCAGAAGAAAGGGAAGATTCGAATTCCCTGTAGACTATGTGAAGGCAATCATCCCCTTCACCTTTGTCCGCTCATGGATAAAGCTTCCGCTGTTTTGGAAAGTCTTACAGCTTCTTCACCCCAACTTCTTGTTGGTTATCAGAGGCTCTCTTCTGACCCCCTCCTTTTGGACAAAGAGATTGACTTAGATTCTTCTCTTGTCCGTCCTCCTCCTTCCAAACCTGGCTGTGCCAAGCCTGCTCCAGACCAACCATTGGTCAGAGAGAGTGTTGACTTGGGCTCACCACCTGTTGATTACTCTGTTCCAGAGGAGCATCATGATTCTACTACTCATGTTCTTCTCATCTCATCAGATTCTCCTAAGTCCAAGAACGACCCTCTTATCCTCATTGATCAAGAGAGTCCTTCTTCGGTTCCTGTAGAGTATGGGGGCAATCATACGATTCCCCCACCAAGTAGTTTGGTCGTTTCCTTCGACTGGAGTCATTTGATAGCATTCCGCCTTCCATCCCATGTGCCTTTCCAGATTACAGTACATGCCTATGATAAAGCAGTACTTGGAACTGTTCTGGATGAGGGTGCGTCAGTCAGTCTTATGCCGTCCACTACTTGGAAAGCTTTGGGTTCCCCACAGCTTGTGCCGGTCGCACAGAATCTGTTAGCGTTTGACGAAGGAACCAGTCAACCATTAGGGATCCTTCCAAAGTTCCCTATTACTTTGGGAGGCAAAACCGTCTATATAGACGTACTAGTTACCCAAGGTGCTTTAGATTTCAGTCTTCTCCATGGCCGTGACTATGTTTATGCCATGGGGGCCCTTGTCTCTTCACTTTTCCGTGTGGTTTGCTTTCCACACAATGGAAGAATCGTGACTATAGATCAATTATCGTTCTTTAGTCCCCCGGTGCCTCCTACGCAGTTGTCATCCCCTCCTAGTTTTTATCCACCGGTTGTGTCTGCCCCACCGCAGGTCAACTACGTGGCTACTTATCCGTGCCCGTATCTAGTGATGATGCCATTGTGCATGATGTCCTGGGGGCATTGGGCCCTGACTTCCAAGATGTTGTCCTTCCATCGGGAGTGACACTCTTGGAAGCAATGACTTCCTGTTCATTATGATGAAGTTCGTTCGGAGCATAGTTCTCTTTCCTACGTCAAGCTCCTTAAAAAATGAAACTAGGTCTGGTCGGAGCATGGTTCCCTTTCCTATGTCAAGCTCCTTAAAAAATGAAATTGGGTTTGGTCAAGCATAGTTCCTGATCTTGTGTCAAGCTCATTAAAAAATGAAACAAGGGTTATGAGGATAGTTCTTTTATTGTGTCAACCTCATTAAAAAATGAAACAACTCCCTTTCCAAATCGAGTCTTTTGATTAAGATTTCGTAAAATACCAGTCAAGTCTTTCCACGATCTTGAAAGTGAACCTTCATTCCATCCACTTTGTTGAATGCAATGAAGCTTGGGGGGCATGTACCTTGTTTTGCGTTATGCTGGGGGCATGCGAACTTATAACAAGCATAGTTTTTCGTTTCAAGCTTGTGTAAACATGAAACCGAATCCAAGTAGAGTTCTCCATGGTTCAAGCTTGTGTAAAAATGAACCCATACCCAATTCACATCTTGTGATTTCCGCCTATCCGCTAAATTCTGCTAGATGAGCCTTGGTTGTTTCATTCCATTGCCACCATCTCTTTGGCTAATCATATGCTTTCACTTGGTCGTTTTCCTTTCCTGAGGAACCGCATCAATGAGTGGTTTTATTAGCCAGCCTCTTGACCATTACATGTTTTGAGTAGTTCCACCATTTCCGGAACCAGTTGCTACCCTTTATACCACTTGTTCCTCTAGGATGAGTCACCTTTAAGCTCTTTTCTGACTCGTAAATATGAAAAGATTGCCGAGTATTTTCCCTTTTTGACTCTTTAAAGAGAATAAAAATGGAGGTCTGCTTTCAGCTCTTTTCCGACCGTTTAAAGATGAAAAGATTGCTGAGTTTTTCCTCTTGACTCGTTAAATGTAAATGAGAGGCGGTCGTCTTTAAACCCTTTTCCGACAGTGTAAAAACAAAAAGATCGCCGGACCCTTGTCGTTTCAGGTTCGTTAACGGTTACGAAGCGATGTGGTTTTGATCGCTTTTTCACTTTTTCAGGTCGAAATCACTACTCATGAAAAGTACTCCTCGATCGTAATGGTCGGGCGGTTCTTTCGAGCATTGTTTTATACTTTTTTGGGCTCGAGAGACACAACTTTACGAAAAAGGACACCCCTGGAGTTTCCTTTTCTGCTGTCTTTTCAAACTCTCTAAACATGAAAAGACGCCGAGTTTTCCTTTGTCAGACTCGTTAAAATTTAATGACATCGGATGCCGTCGAAATGACACCTTTCAAGCATATGCTATCCCCGTCAAGCTTGTCATCAAAAAATAACCGGGGTACTCGCCAGCAATGGTGGGGAAAATGGAACCACAATTATTGTCGTGTCGGCAGTATGTCGCTCTTGAACATGGCACTTGTCTGCATTCGTGTCTGGGTGGGGACATCTCATCTTGTTTTTACACTTGCCTCCGTGGGTTTGGGTTATCCTGTTTGACCTCTCATCTGCTCATTACCTCGTCACCATGACCCTTGATCATTTGATGTCAAATACTGCCAAGTCCACTGTCATGCCGCCAATATGTTCACGAGAAGTTTACCTCTGCAGAATACTCAACCTCCCTCTGATGCCTCACATAATCCTGATTCACAAAACATTTTTATCTTTCTCTCTCTCGTGTCAATGATGTGGGAAACACTATGGCCCACCTTCTATCAAGGTCACTTCCTGTCGACTTCAGCTCATTATCTAGGAAGTTGATCTAGAGACTCCCTTCTAGTGCCTTGGAGCCTGCATGCCTCAATGGCAGGTTCTTCGCGTTCGACATGAGGTTTTCATCATTGGCCTCCAATCGAATGATTCTATGGGTGTTCGACGCCGGCTCACTGATTCGCATGCCATAGATTGTACCTATAGTACCTTGAGGACCATTGTCCTTATTGGTGGTACCTCTCATGTCTGTTAACAGTTTTCATCATTGACTAGTCATCAGACGATGTTCTTGCATGTTTGACTTCGACTCTCATATTCTCATGCTTGAACCTGTACTTTGTTCGGGTCGAGATGGAGTGCAAGACCCTTGATTTTGCCTGTTGGGATCCAGGCTGCGATTTTGTGGATTATTATGATCATTACATGACTCATTCACTGGACGGCTACGACCATGCTTGAGTCTACTTATCGATCCTTACTGGATGGCCGCGCCCATACCTTGGATCTGGATTTTTATGTACTCTGCTATGGATGGCTACGCCCATACCACATACGTCATGTACTTGAGAGATCAGTTGTACTTCTTCATGCAGGTTCTTCAGTGGCAGTGTTTTTAGTTGGCCATGTTCTTGTAAAGCATTTCACCCCTCTCTCTCTCTCGGGCTTCATGCTTTAGGGGGCATCTGTTACACAGTAATTTGTCATCGTCCCTGTTACCCCTTCTCCCGCACATTGGAGGACTTATTCCGGGACCTGTGAGAAGTGACATAACCTGAAAACACTTGCATTGTATCCCCTTGAGTATGTACTTCATATGCCCTGAAGACACCTTCTGCAAAATACCCATAAAAATAGCCCTTTTTCCATTGGCACGGTTCCACTGTCTATAACTCGCGCCAATGGGGGAAATCCTCCAAAGAGGGCGCGCCAGCTGGCGCTCTATCTCAGAGTCGCACTCGCGCCAACCCAGTTGGATAAAGTTTTTAACAAACAAACTTACGAAGGTTCTTCCTAACCTGTTCATGAACTGATTCCATCTTGAGTTAGTTAAGTTGGGCTTCGAATCTCCATAGAAGGGAAGTAGTTATCCACCTCTCATGGAAGCTTCTTAGTGATAAAGCCAATCCCATGAATCTTATGGATGACCCTAACTCCTTCTCCTCTATCTATAAAAGCTTGTCCTTTTGCCTTTGACAAGTTAGTCTCCAAGTTCCAAATTCTAAGTCCCAAATTCTGAGAATTGCTAAGTTCATGCTACAAGAAGCCTTCTTCATTCCCATGAAGCTAAATCTAAAGTGAGGAGATTCTTGTCCAAGTAACCAAGGAGAGAGAGGCTTGTTCCCCATTCCCAACAAGCTTTGCAAGGCATGTGCTACTGATCACCCAGCCAAAGGAGGAATTGACGTTAGAACTATGGTTGTATTCTTCTTTGTTTATCAATAATAGACGACTATCATTATGGTTCCACTCTTATTGTCTTTTGTAATGATGATTGAGTTATATCCTTTATGACTGATATATAGTTGCATCTGTTGGATTTTATGCTTGTATTTGTGTCGTTCTTTTCATGTGCAGGTGTCCGCTCACGAGGATCGTGGGGATTGTGACCATCCGGAGACAAGTTAGTCTCCAAGTTTCAAATTCTAAGTCCCAAAGTCTGAGAATTGCTAAGTTCATGCTACAAGAAGCCTTCTTCATTCCCATGAAGCTAAATCTAAAGTGAGGAGATTCTTGTCCAAGTAACCAAGGAGAAGCTTTTATAGATAGAGGAGAAGGAGTTAGGGTCATCCACAAGATTCATGGGATTGGCTTTATCACTAAGAACCTTCCATGAGAGGTGGAGAAATACTTCCCTTCTATGGAGATTCGAAGCCCAACTGAACTAACTCAAGATGGAATCAGTTCATGAACAGGTTAGGAAGAACCTTCGTAAGTTTGTTTGTTAAAAACTTTACCCAACTGGGCTGGCGCGAGTGCGACTCTGAGACAGAGCACCAGCTGGCATGCCCTCTTTGGAGGATTTCCCCCATTGGCACGAGTTATACATAGTGGAATCGCACCAATGGAAAAAGGGATATTTTTATGGGTATTTTGCAGAAGGTGTCTTCAGGGCATATGAAGTACGTACTCAAGGGGATACAATGCAAGTGTTTTCAGGTTATGTCACTTCTCACAGGTCCCGGAATAAGTCCTCCAATGTGTGGGAGAAGTGGTAACAGGGATGGTGACAAATTACTATGTAACAACATCCATCCATGAAGACTCAGGTATGGTCACCGCTGTCCATCAATGAGTCATGTAATCATAAACCAATCCACGCAGCCCGAACATATGTAATCTGAGTTCGGGGTCTGAACCCATCTAAGCATAGTACAAATTCTAGCATGCGAATAGATGTGCTGAGGTCGAGCATGATAGAAAATCGCTTGATTACCGGTCAATGATGGAAACCATTAACAAGCACGAGAGAAACTACCAATGATGCCGATGGCTCTCAAGGTACTGTCTAGCACAATCCACGAAGTGTGAAGAAGGAGCTGAAGTCGAACACTCGTGGAATCACCCAATCGACGACCAATGATGAAATTTGACCGTCAGGTGCGAAGAACTTGCCATTGAGGCATGCAACCTCTAAGGTACCAAAGGGGATTTCTAGATCAATCTCTTGGATAATGAGATGATTTCAATAGGAGACAACCCGTCGCAGGGGGGCCATAATGTTTCCCCCATCAACGACACAAGATAAGGAACAAGTGGCAGATGGCGAAATAGAGTATCAGAGGAGAAGGCGAGGGTGTAAACTACAAAAGGATTATACTCTTGAACATGTCGGTGACACGACTCTGGAGGGTGGCAGCATTCAAGCACCAAGGGATCAGAGGCTTGATGGAGACGACATGAATCGAATGGAATGAGGCTAAATGACAACACAAACCTGTGGAAGGCCAAATGATGATGTGTGGATGTCCCAACCTGACAAGAAGCAGAAGTGTCGATGTTCAAGAGTAACTAACTGCCATAGACAATCAATGATAAACCTGTTGTTGGGTCCAACGTAGTAATATTTTAACGAGCCCTAGGAAGGAAAAGCTTGAGTCTCGTCATGGTGACGAGTCTAATATCGTCAGGGTTTAAGGAGTCCGACATAGGTGAAACTCGGAGTCTTTTTCATATTTAGAGAGTTTGAAAAAGACATGGAAAAGAAAACTCCAGGGGGTTCCTTTTTCGTAAATTTGTGTCTCTCGAGCTTGGAAAAGTATAAAATGATGCTCGAAAGAACCACCCGACCATTACGATTGAGGAGTACTTTTTGTAACTAGTGACTTCGACCTGAAAAAGTAGAAAAGCGGTCGGAATCACATCGTTTTAGAACCAATAAAAAGCTTGAAACGACAAAGGTCCAACAATCTTTTCGTGTTTACACGGTCGGAAAAGAGCTTAAAGTCGACTGCTTCTTATTTCTTTTAACAAGTCAAGAGGGAAAACTCGGCAATCTTTTCATTTTTCTAGTTGGAAAAGAGCTGAAAGTAGACCTCCATTTTTATTTTCTTTAACGAGTCAAAAAGGGAAAAATACTCAGCAATCTTTTCATCTTTTACGAGTCAGAAAAGAGCTTAAAGGAGACTCGTCCTAGAGGAACGAGTGGTATAAAGGGTAGCAACTGGTTCCGGCAATGGTGGAACTGTTCAAAACATGTAATGGTCAAGAGGCTGGCTAATAAAACCACTCATTGCTGCAGTTCCTCAGGAAAGGAAAAAAAACCAAGTGAAAGCATATAATTGGCCAAAGAGATGGTGGCAATGGAATGAAACAACCAAGGCTCATCTAGCAGAATTTAGCAGATAAAAATGGAAATCACGAGGTATAAATCGGCTATGGGTTCATTTTTACACAAGCTTGAACCATGGAGAACTTTGCTTGAATTTAGTTTCATGTATACACAAGCTTGAAACGAAAAACTATGCTTGTTATAAGTTCATATGCCCCCAACATAATGACACAAATCGAGGTACATGCCCCCCAAGCTTCATTGCATTCAATGAGGTGGATGGAATGAAGGTTCACATTCGAGATCTTGGAAAGACTCGACTTGGATTTTACGAGATCTTAATCAAAGACTCGATTTGGACAGGGAGTGGTTGTCTCATTTTTTAATGAGGTTGACACAATGAAAAAGAACTATCCTCATGACTCCTTGTTTCATTTTTTAACGAGGTTGACATAAGATCAAGAAACTATCCTCAGGCACCTTGTTTCATTTTTTAACAAGGTTGACACAAGAAAAGAACTATCCTCGGCACTCCTTGTTTCATTTTTTAATGAGGTTGAGACAGGAACAAACTATCCTCGTACTCCTGTTCATGGGCCATACGAGAACATGGCTCCCAAGAGGTCTTTGCGGGATGGAATAAACACACTCTAGGAGGAATACATGTCATGATGCACCAATGATAGATCGAGTTCCAATGCCCCTAATACATGATGTACGAGACCATCTGTATGATCATCAATAGAGGTGGAGACAGAACATGTAGCCACATAATTTGCCTGTGGCAAGGAAGGTACTGCTTGAGAGCAAGAACCGAGAGGGGATGACAGTTGTGCAGGAGGCACCGGGGGACTAAAGAACGATAATTGATCAATAGTCACCATTCTTCCATCGTGTGGAAAACAAACCACATGAAAAAGTGAAGAAATGAGGGCCCCCATGGCATAAACATAGTCACGGCCAAGGAGAAGACTAAAATCTAAAGCACCTTGGACAACCATGATGTTTGTATAGACGGTTTTGCCCCCCAAAGTAATAGGAAACTTTGGGAGGATCCCTAAAGGTTGACTGGTTCCTCTATCAAATGCCAACAGATTCTATGTGACTGGCACAAGTTGTGGGGAGCCCAAAGCTTGCCAAGTAGTGGAAGGCATATGACTGACAGATGCACCGTCATCCAAGACAGTGTCAGGTACTGCCTTATCATAGGCATGTACTATAATCTGGAAAAGCACATGGAACAGAAGGCGGAATGTTGTCAAATGACTCCAGTCGAAGGAAACGACTAAACTACTTGGTGGGGGAATCGTATGATTGACCCCCTACTCTACAGGAGCCGAAGAAGGACTCTTGTGATCAGCAGGGATAGGAGGGTCGTTCTCGGACTCAGGAGAATCTAACGAGAAGAGAAAAACATGAGCATGACACTCTTCCAAAACAGAGTGATCAACAGGTGGTGAACCTAAGTTGACACTCTCCCCGACCAATGGTTGGTCTGGAACAGGCTTAGCACAGCCAGGCTCGGAAGGAGGAGGGCAGACAAGAGAAGAATCTAAGTCAATCTCTTTGTCAATCGGGAGAGGGTCTGAAGAGAGCCTCTGATAACCAATGGGAAGTTGGGTGAAGAAGCTGTAAGACTTTCCAAAATGGCAGAAGATTTATCCATGAGCGGACAAAGGTGAAGGGGATGGTTTCCTTGACATAGCCTACAGGGGAATCAAATATTCCCTTTCTTCTTACCGTTTCCAGTTGATAGGGTAGCATCTCCATGAGCTTTAGAGGACGATGAGGGATGAGCTAGATTGTGAGACCATACTTCTAAGATCCTAGGAATGCTAGGACAATCACGAAGAAGATGGTCACCCTTGCACAATTTACAAGGAAACTTAACCTTCCATGGAGGAGCAGAAGGTGGTTCGACTTGAGATGTACTCAGAGCAGTAACTGCATAGGTGGCCTTGCATTTATCGGACTTCTTCTTCTTCTTCGTCTTCTTCTTCTTCTTCTTAGTCTCCTGGTTACTAGATGTGAAACTTTCACCAAGCGAAGGAGGAGAGGAGGAGGAAGAAATAGGAGAAGAAGGCATAGGCTCAACCTTGGAATCAACATGTCGTGGTTCGGATGAAGGAGACGGTGGAATAGGAGTCATGAAACTCGGGACTACCGAGGTTGAAAACAACCAAACGGGTAAACCGATGGTTAACCCAAGCAAGGACATTGTTGCCATATACAGAGCACCGGCATTTCCAAAAGGAGGAAATGGACTGGGATTCCCATCTAGGGAAAGACCTTGAATAGTAGACTCGGGGAATGTTGCCATCGGAAATGAGCCTAGGAAACAATCAAACTGTAAAGAAGAATTCTAACTGTTACCAGGAATGTTTCGTGGGCAGTAAATTTTATGACGCGGGAACAAAACTTGACCTTTTCATGTTTCAAGAGTCAAGAAAAGGACGAAAAGGTGACTCTATCTCTTTTGAGGTTTAATGAGCCTGAAAGAACAAGTGCTGAGATGGACCTTTTCTTTTAAGGAGTTTGAAAAGGAACGAAAGTAACTACTCTAGAGAAGTAGGCAAAAAGGTTTACCAGAAAAATCCGTAAAACTGCATATACACCTTGGCAGTCATATGAAAACCAAGGATTTTCCGTACGGCAGTCAATCTTCCCAAATTCTATGTTCGGTGTGTTACGACTTGTAAGGCAGCAGAGACGGCTTCCTATGGATAAAGGATGATAACCTAGTGGGGTCTCCCAACATATACTCGATGGTACATGGGAGCACAATTCCATACTAGACCACTATTGAGTCACAGAAGGAGGAATCACCCAACCTTGAGTGGAAACAAAAGTGACTAGGCTTAACGACGTCGGAGCACGTCTCTAGCCTATACCTCTAAATAGTGTGCATTATGTTCCAATGCGTTGTTAGATTTATTCAGTTCATTTTAGAGTTGATCTTGGATTATGTTTCAGTTTTCAGGCCTTACCGTATGTATACAACAAATCCTAGGATGCAGCTAGAATGAATGAAATATCCTTTTTCTTCAATGAACACCTACCTACGGGAGGGTAGAGAGATCATTCCCAAACCAAGACAAGTGAATGCAAACACTAAGAAACACAATGCATCGATACTACTAATGAAAGATTTAAAATTTGCTTTCCAATTTCTCAAACATGAAAATTCGTAATGCAAATGTACTTTCACTTTAGTATGCTAAATGAATGCAAACTTTGATTTTATTTTTGTAAACAAGCAAGTGTGAACTGATCAATCCAAACAATTGTGATCTATGCTTGGTAGTGAAGAAATCAAATCAACATAAAAAATTGGTTCAATAATCAACACTAAAAATCAACTAGAAACAAGCAGTGAAAAAGCCTCAAGCAAATCAATAAGAAAGTTGTGGATGAACCTTGAACAGACAAGTAACCCAAGCAAACGGTTTCTCGATGAAACTTCTAAAGGGCTAGGTCACATGGTCTAAAAAACACAAGACTCACTCAAATGAAATCAAAGAGATAGTACCCTAACCAAAAGCATTTAAAACAAGCTAATGAGAGACAGGAAACAACAGGGGATAAAAAAGATTGATGAATTCAGGAGGTAAAGTCATAAAAACAACTTTAAAGTGGCCAATCAGAAGTCTCATGCCCACAAGAGTTGAGCACGGTGGTTAACGCCATGATCGGTGGTCGATTGAGGCAATCTGCAACATTATTGGTGTTGCCCTTCTTATACTTGATATTCAAGTGGAACTGTTGCAGGTGTGTAGACCACTTCTGATGGCAATCATTCTGCAATTTCCCTTGGGTCTGTATGAACTGCAGGGGTCGGTGGTCTGTGTGGATGATCGTTTCCTTCCCCAAAATGTAATGCTTCCATTGTTGGCAGGCCTGCACAATGGAATACATCTCTTTATCATAAGTGGGGTACTTTCGGACTGTGTCTGAAAGTGTTTCACTGTGATATGCCACTGGATGTCCATGTTGAGTAAGGACTGCCCCAATAGCATAGTCAAAGGCATCTGTCTCGACCTCAAATGGTTGTTGTAAATCTAGTAACGCGAGCACTGGTGCCGTGCAGAGGCAATCCTTCAACTCTATGAATGCCTTCTGTTGAGATTCAGACCAAAAGAATCTTGCTTTCGCCCCTCCCTTGGTGACTTGACTCAAGGGCCAAGTAATATGAGAAAACCCCAACACGAACCTGCGGTAGAAGTTGGCAAGACCTAGAAAGCTGCGGAGCTCTGTTAGAGTGGTTGGAGATGGCCAATCCCGAATGACTTGGATCTTGGCTGGATCCACATGCACCCCTTGTTCATCAATGATGTATCCCAGATACTGAACCTGGGTCATGCCAACAGTGCATTTCTCCAAATTGGCACATAGCTTGTGTTGCCGCAGTGTTTGGAGAACCTGTCGGATGTGGTGGAGGTGCTCTTCCCAACTCTGGCTGAAGATCAGAATGTCATCCAAGTACACTACTACAAATGAGTTGGTGAATGGCCGCAAGATGTCATCCATTAGCCTCATGAAGGTTGCAGGAGCATTCGTCAATCCGAAAGGCATAACCAACCATTCGAAAAGGCCCTCCTTGGATTTGAAGGCAGTTTTTCACACATCAAAGGGTTCGATTGGTACCTGGTGATATCCTGACTTCAGATCGATCTTGCTGAAATATTTCACCCCCTTTAGTTGGTCCAGGAGGTCATCAATCCGTGGGATCAGGTACCTATTACAGACAGTGATCTTTTTCAGCGCCCGATAGTCAATACAGAGTCTCCATGTCCCATCCTTCTTCTGTACCAACACGATCGGGCTCCCACAAGGCGATAAACTCGGATGGATGTGACCTTTCTACAAGAGCTCCTGAATCTACCTCTTGATTTCATCGTTCTCCAGAACGGAGCACCGATAAATTGGTCCATTGGGTAGCGGCGCACCTAGGGTCAGATTGATGGAGTTCTTGACCTGACAATGTAGAGGAACCCCTGCGGGGGAGGTGAAGATGTCCTCGTACTCCTCCACGACCTTGTCCATCTGTAGTTGTCGTGGAGAGGGGCCCTGTCTGGAGGCCGTGGCCACCGTCTTCTTCTTTCCTTGAGGGCGTATCATCAGGAAAACAAATTTCTCGGTTTTGGAAATGAGCTTACTGCATTGTTTTGCAGTAATCAAAGAGATGGCGGTGGGTGGTGCTACCTCTGGTATCCTGTACAACTTATTTCCCAATGTAATAATAACAGCACGGGGCCTTGATTCATACACAGCATGTCGCTTCCACAAGTATGGTTGTCCTAATAATACATCACAAACTTCAAGAGGAGCAATGTCACATAATACCTCATTCGTGAAGGGCTTGATGTTGTATGGAAGGCGACACTGCTGGCTCATGCAAAGATCTCGTCCTTGGTGAAGCCACCCAATGGTGTACGGTTGTGGATGTGCTGTGGTCGGTAAGCCCAACCGCTTCATGACCTCTGCCGAAATGAGGTTCTTTTGGCTCCCGCTATCAACAATGAACTGTATCGGGGAGCCCTTTACCCACATCTGGGAGTGGAAGAGGCGCTCCTCCTCCTCTGGATCTTCCGGTTCATTTTTCTGGATCTTGGCGGTAGCAACAGTGGCATTGGGATCCGCATCAATGATCTACTTCCCTTTGTCATCCCCCTTATCGGGTTCTGACTCAGAGTCGGAACATGCATCTGATTCTAAAACCTTTAGCTCAACCGCCAGTGACTGCTTGGCCCGACACTCACTTGTGTTGTGAGTGGAGCTCTTATGGAACTCACACCATTTTCCCATGTCCTTTTTTGGCTTCGCGGCGCTGTTCTTTGCTTGTAGCTTTGGCGGGTTGTCTTGGGCTGCCCCGCCTTGGCTTTGTCCTTTGTTCTGTGGTTTAGGGGCACCTTTCCCCTGCTTTGGATTTGCAGATCCAAAGTCTCGCTTCTTTTGTTTAAACTTCTGCTCGACCTTGACGGCGTATCAGTATGCTGTGCTGAGCGAGGAGATGTTCAGGAATTGTATTTCTTCCTGGATGTACTTGTGCAGGCAGCCACGGTATTTGAGTATCAAATGCTGCTCCGAATCCTTGATACCCAACTTTGTGCGAAGGGTATGGAAAAGATTGGTGAACTCCGGCACGTCTTGGTCCCTTCCCTGCCGCAGCGTGGTCCACTTTATGTATTCATCCTCATAGCTTCTGACAGGGTAGTACTACTCCTTGATGGCATCCCGGAATGAATTCTAGGTGGGTGCGGCTGAAAATAGTGAGCCAGTACTTTCATCCTTCTGTTCGCAGTAGGTTTCCCACCAGTCCTTGATGTGGGGGGCTGCTTTGAGAAGAGCGAAAACAATCTTTTCCCGACTCGAAAATTCATGAACAGAAAAATAACCCTCTAGTAGATTTAACCATTTATCTACAGCATCTGCATCTATCTGACCCTCGAATATGGGGATTTCAAAATTAACTTGTACCTTAAAGGGCGTGGCGTTTCCAGAGTAGCTGCTGGAAGCCGATGCGTCGCTTCTGGGTAGCCGCTGAAGGATCTGGGCAAAGCTGTCCATCATCGCGTTCCATTGTCGCTCGAGGGCTTCTTCGAGCAAGATTTTGATAGGATCTCCTGCCCCCTCATCTTTCTTCTCATCCGCCATGGGAGGCCGTCGGGATTTGCGAGGCTGGTCTTGCAAAGGTTCGACCAGTTCAAGCCCTAACTCCTTATATCCCGACCTTGTTGGGGACATGCAAAGAAAAACAGAGAAAAAGCAAACCACTCTGATACCACTGATCTGGATTTAAATAGGAACACAACAAAATACAGAGATAACCATGTACACAAAGATGCAGCGGAAATAATGCTTCATTTCATTAATAGAAAATACTGAAATATGCTTACAAACAGGAATGGAAATAAACTAGCTAGGGCGATGGTAGCTTATCTCTGAGAA
This sequence comes from Pinus tabuliformis, assembly GCA_031772625.1. Classification (NCBI taxonomy): domain Eukaryota; kingdom Viridiplantae; phylum Streptophyta; class Pinopsida; order Pinales; family Pinaceae; genus Pinus; species Pinus tabuliformis. The sequence goes on from CM062809.1 coordinate 1,251,742,038, forward strand.
GAGATGTGATGGCTACATGCCTCTGAACTGTGTTACAATGAGGCTCGAAGGCCTATTTATTGTTGAGAAACAATGAAAACCCTTAACATTCCAAAACCTAACCCTAGAAGATGAAACGCCAAACTGTGGGCCCCGTTTGGGTAAATTGGTACACCAACTTCCCGGGGTCGTAACTTTGGCATACGATCTCTGTTTGACGCGTACAATAGCTCGTTAGAAAGATCTATTCGAGCACTACCACTTTGGGTCAGTGCATGGACCCATGTTGCCTCAGATTTTCCAAAAAACGTCATTTAGGGCCTCAAAACGGCTCCGAAAGTTCAAGACCCGAAAAACTACTAAAAATAGTAAGTTGTGCTACAATTAAGGAAACTGAAAATGCTGAGATAAATAATGGTGGGGGTCCAAGTGGACTTGGTAGGTGGCCACCAATATCCACCTAGATCAACGAGGCCTTAACTATCACAGCAGACATCAAAGGCAAGCTCGTGAACATACAGGGGATGCACACATTGATGCAGAGAAGAACCCTAGACACAGAGGTCTCGGAATAGCATATGCAGTAGATCTAGCAAGCAGCGGCTCAGTGCACTGCTGACCTCCACGCGGTTCGAGAACAGTTGGAGGGACTCCATGCCAAGATCACTGTACCGACAGAGTGACTCGAGGGCAAGTCACGATGTTTGTGTTGGGGGCCTGTTGGGCATGGAATCCCCCCAAGGCATGTTCTGGGGCTCAAAGCCCAAGTTTTGACCGAATTGTGTTGTAAAGCTCTACGAATTGCAGGCGCGGAAGTATGTTAGAGTCAAAGGGTTGTCCGCCCTAGTTTTTTAATGTAATGTCAGTCTACCCATGGTCCGCAGACCATGGGATTGCATAAATAGAGAGAGGCTCTAAGTGTAAAAGGGACAAAATAGTAGAGAAGCAAGAGTCTAAGTGAATAAGTGTAAAGTGTGTCTTTGGGTCGTAGAGTAGGAGAAGGCTCTGCAGCTGAGTGTGAAGAGGCCTAGTAGTCACAACTGAGTGCGTGAACCCCTACAGCTAAGTGTGCAGGGTGGAGTCGAGTCTGTAACCAAGAAATTAATAAAGAGAAGTTTTATCATAATTTTGTGTATCTATTTTTGGGTTAATGCATGTTTGATATGATTTGCACATATATTGTTTATTTACTACATGCACCTGTAGGAATGGTTTATATTGTTAAAGCACTCAAGTAGGCAAAGATAATTAACTGACATTGGAAGATCAGTAAAGTCTTGGGTAATAACGCAAAAGCGCAATGTTCAGCCCTTGAGTAGGGTTGCGCGAAGGCAGTATTTCAGGCTGTGAGGTACGAAAAGTGCGCGAAGCGACTTCCGTGCAGGGTTGAACTGTGGACCACTTGAACTCATGAGACATCTCAGGGTGTGGAAACCTGGTGTTATCACTCAGGTTGTCCCTTTTGACTCCCAAAGGGATACGGCCGAGGTAACCACAAACCAACTTTGGACTGCAGGCCCTTGCCTGCCTGCAGTCAGAGAGGGCTCTCTCTTTATGATTTAGCTTTGTTGAAAGAGGTGATTTTAGGCTAGATATGAGGCGCAGGGATTCGATTGAGTTTTGGCGGGAAAACTGATACTTTCAGGTAAAGAGGCTGAGTATAGTCTGAACATTCAAACCATTGGGCGTGGAGTCGAGGAGAGGAACTGCTATTGTTTTTCCTTAATAACAGGGAGGGGAAAATGGAGCGAGGTGACTGAGGCAGAAGCAACTTTCAGATTCAAAGGATGGCAAGAATGCTAAAGAAAGAGAGGCAGTTAAGAATCTCTCCAACAGATTAGCAAAGGGGGGTTACAAGACGCTACCTAGGAGCAGTTAAGAATTCCTAGATAATTGGCCAACACAGGCGAACTGGGGTAAACATGAGCTAGAAGGAATTCAATGTTCATAACCAATTCATTCAGAAGAAAACATCAAGAAACAGCAAGAATTGAGCATAGAGAGTAGTTAACTAATTCTAGGCTATTCTTTTTTCCTGCTATTTAGATAATGGCAAACACATAAACAGAGATGAGAGGCACTTATTGCTTCGAGCCGCAGCGCAGGAATTCCATCTCCAACTCTTCAACACATTCATCAACAACAGACAGTCGTTCTCCAAGCTTTAAGCAATCTTTGATTACAGAAAGATTCAGGTATACACAGCGAGTCTCTCGTGAAAAATACCAATTAACCCACACTTAAAACTATACAGAGTGTGGTATATATAGGGAAAAACTCTCTGCAGAGTTTCCTTTATTACATTTTGACCTAATTAGGTCATAAGAATGACTACTTGACCTAATCCTATTTGAAAATAAATGCAAAGAATGTCTCGGGCCGTGCTCAGGGCCGATGTGTCAAAACTGTATGAATGACGCTGTCCTCGGTGGCTTGCTACAGTATTTTCAGCAATGAATGGGTATGGGTCTCTGCTTCCTTGCTGTCCTGGTGCTTTAAATATTTTGACGGTGACTTGAAGGCAAGGATGGGCTGATGCTTATCGATTTGATTTTCTGGGGGCTATATCAATACTCAGGCGCCTCGAGCCCCTACAAAATCATGACTGATTCTTTCTGGCGTCCTTTCTTCCACTGATACTCTCTGACAAATCTGGGCTGCTGATCTGCTGTGCTGCGTGTCTAATCACCAGTAAATGGCCGTTGTTCGGCCTCCGTATCATCTGGAATTGTCTTCTGATCATTTTGGTATACTCTGTGAAGAAAACGGATCATTTCTGCGCCTTTTCGGGCTTCCTGGGGCTGCATGGGGCGAAGATTCCTTAAAGATTCCTCGAAGATTCTCCATTCTGGCCCAAAAAATCGCTCATCAAAAACTGCCTCAGAATTCGATTCCGGGGCTCCGAAGTGCGATTTTCGCGCCTCTGCGTCAAAAAGGGCTGATGATGTCAGCATGACGTCAGCATTGTACGGCGGGTGACGTCAGCAGGGCGACGTGGCAGGATGACGTTAGCATGACATCATCTCGTACGGTCGATGACGTGGCAGGTACGGTGGCGGGACACGTGGTAGTGACGTGGCAGGAGGCCACGCAGGCGGGTGACTGTACAGGGGGGTGACGTGGTGGTGACGTCACCTAGCAGGGCGGTAAGCGGTAAATGGCGCACCGCTTATGGTGGATGGTGGTTTTGGTGGAGGGGCTCCGCCACATCCCGGTGCATGACGCATGGCGGGAGTACGGCGGCAAAACCGCCGAACTCCCGGACGTTAAAGGTCGGGCGCGTCGGGGGAGAGGATGCCCGCCAGCCGTAGATCTGCGGGGCTGTGGATCGGACGGCTGGCGGCGAATGCGACGGGACAGGGTGTTAACGGGCGGGAATATTCGCGGGAATATTCCGAAATTAATGTGGGCGGCGGATGGGTTATAAACTTTAGAAAAATGGGTTTATGGGGTTAAATAAAGGCGCGGGCTAATGTTTATGTACAGGGACTTTGGGTTAGGGGCGGAGTGTGGTTTTTTGGGGGTTTGTGGGGCTAAGGGGTAGGTTGCTGGCCGACCAGATGTCAAACCAGTTCCTCAATGACTCGGATGGGCTAAAAACAGTCCCAGATGGACTGAGATTTCCCGGACTTAGTAGAAAATATGGCTATATTGCCAGGGAGGGGTATTTACATAGGGGATTTATATACATGATTTTAATAGGGGAAGGGAAAAACAAATAGGGAGCTATATAATAAGAGAGATGTTAGTGAACTCCAGCCTGAGTACCTCCAACTGAAAAAACTGCCTCAAAGCAAAAATGGATTGCTTTATCAAAACGGGAACACAGCAGTGGCCCTTTAGACCAGCCTGCTCTCATGGATACTATCTGGCCATCTGTAGCAAATATGGAGCATTGCAGCATGCATAGCACGACATATTTGGCATGTAAAACTGTCGATCATGAAAGATGATTAACCTGCTGCAGCAGGAGGCTAACAGTGGCTCCACTTGGGGATGGCTTTTCCTTGTGAAAAGTCAAGAACAGCAGGTCAGACTGCCTTGTATTCATTTGGTACTGTGTTCTGCAAATTTCTCTTGGCTGGCTGCCTTATTAATCATACCTACCTACCTACCCTAACCAGCACTTATTTTGCTGTTAGGTGAAGTAAAATAACCAATGCAGCCACTTAGGCAAAAATAACATGAGTGGGCTTTGCTGCTTATGCTTGCTAATGACACCAACTGAGAATTTACAATTTGTTATGGTTTTATCAATCTTTGAGAAGATCAGGAAGCTACTGATCTCCTTTGCGGTGTTTAAATACTGTACAAAACTATCCTGCAACCTATATATACAACTTTTTGGCTGAATTAAAGGACTGTACAAAGGTTCAGGATCACTACCATGCCTTGGAGTCGGGAGATCATTGTCAACTCGATACTGAGCCTTGCAGCCTGTTGATGGTGACGTGCACTGATCTCTTTCATTATTCTGCCTGCCAGTGGATAGGTCATTCGGTTCTTGTAGAGGTGCTTTTATTACAATCTGGCTCAAATAGGGCCAGACTGATCTGTGCGGGCTGCTGGTCTACATCTTCTTTGAATGGTTCAGATGGCTGAAAACAAAGAGGCAGGAGATCCATTTGGATGCTCTGGTCATATGCTTCTGCTTCTGGGTCTTCCTCAATCTGATATTCAATGGCTCTATTTTTGTTTCCTCCTTGACTGCATGATGATCTTCAACAGCATTTGAAAGCTGCTGCTCTGATGTGCAAGGGGGCTTTTCAACAATCTCTTCCAAAGGAAAAACACAAAAATTTGACATAAAATCGCTTTTAAAATACAATATACACAGCAAAATTTGGTGCAAGAGAAAGAACATGGTCTCTTGGACGATAGTCCAAGTCGAGAGCCTGATCTGCTTATTCAATTCCTTCAGGTTCATTTCTCCAGCGGAGTCTTTATTATGAGGATGAAGTGGAGTCGCCAGGTGGACGATGTAACCTTAAAGTGCCTGATCTCTGTCCACTGTCACAGATCAGAGCTGAACATGAAAAACGCTGAAGAAAAGGAACACTTTCTCCAGAAAACGAGGCGAACTGGTCAAAATTGAGGATTTGCACTAATAAACACATGATTCATCTCCCCAGTGGAGTCGCCATTATGTTATCACTCAGGTTGTCCCTTTTGACTCCCAAAGGGATACGACCGAGGTAACCACAAACCAACTTTGGACTGCAGGCCCTAGCCTGCCTGCAGTCAGAGAGGGCTCTCTCTTTATGATTTAGCTTTGTTGAAAGAGGTGATTTTAGGCTAGATATGATGCGCAGGGGTTCGATTGAGTTTTGGCGGGAAAACCGATACTTTCAGGTAAAGAGGCTGAGTATAGTCTGAACATTCAAACCATTGGGCGTGGAGTCGAGGAGAGGAACTGCTGTTGTTTTTCCTTAATAACAGGGAGGGGAAAATGGAGCGAGGTGACTGAGGCAAAAGCAACTTTCAGATTCAAAGGATGGCAAGAAAGCTAAAGAAAGAGAGGCAGTTAAGAATCTCTCCAACAGATTAGCAAAGGGGGGTTACAAGGCGCTACCTAGGAGCAGTTAAGAATTCCTAGATAATTGGCCAACACAGGCGAACTGGGGTAAACATGAGCCAGAAGGAATTCAATGTTCATAACCAATTCATTCAGAAGAAAACATCAAGAAACAACAAGAATTGAGCATAGAGAGTAGTTAACTAATTCTAGGCTATTCTTTTTTCCTGCTATTTAGATAATGGCAAACACATAAACAGAGATGAGAGGCACTTATTGCTTCGAGCCGCAGCGCAGGAATTCCATCTCCAACTCTTCAACACATTCGTCAACAACAGACAGTCGTTCTCCAAGCTTTAAGCAATCTTTGATTACAGAAAGATTCAGGTATACACAGCGAGTCTCTCGTGAAAAATACCAATTAACCCACACTTAAAACTATACAGAGTGTGGTATATATAGGGCAAAACTCTCTGCAGAGTTTTCTTTATTACATTTTGACCTAATTAGGTCATAAGAATGACTACTTGACCTAATCCTATCTGAAAATAAATGCAAAGAATGTCTCGGGCCGTGCTCAGGGCCGATGTGTCAAAACTGTATGAATGACGCTGTCCTCGGTGGCTTGCTGCAGTACTTTCAGCAATGAATGGGTATGGGTCTCTGCTTCCTTGCTGTCCTGGTGCTTTAAATATTTTGACGGTGATTTGAAGGCAAGGATGGGCTGATGCTTATCGATTTGATTTTCTGGGGGCTACATCAATACTCAGGCGCCTCGAGCCCCTACAAAATCATGACTGATTCTTTCTGGCGTCCTTTCTTCCACTGATACTCTCTGACAAATCTGGGCTGCTGATCTGCTGTGCTGCGTGTCTAATCACCAGTAAATGGCCGCTGTTCGGCCTTCGTATCATCTGGAATTGTCTTCTGATCATTTTGGTATACTTTGTGAAGAAACCGGATCATTTCTGCGCCTTTTCGGGCTTCCTGGGGCTGCATGGGGCGAAGATTCCTCGAAGATTCTCCATTCTGGCCCAAAAAATCCTGCGATGAGCGATTTGCGCTAGGCGCAAACTGCCTCAGAATTCAATTCCGGGGCTTCGAAGTGCGATTTTCGCGCCTCTGCGTCAAAAAGGGCTGATGACGTCAGCATTGTACGGCGGGTGACGTCAGCAGGGCGACGTGGCGGGATGACGTCAGCATGATGTCATCTCGTACGATCGATGATGTGGCAGGTACGGTGGCGGGACATGTGGCAGTGACGTGGCAGGAGGCCACGCAGGCGGGTGACTGTACAGGGGGGTGACGTGGTGGTGACGTCACCTGGCAGGGCGGTAAGCGGTAAATGGCGCACCGCTTATGGGGGATGGTGGTTTCGGTGGGAGGGGCTCCGCCATAGCCCGGCGCGTGACGCGTGGCGGGAGTATGGCGGCAAAACCGCCGAACTCCCGGACGTTAAAGGCCGGGCGCATCAGGGGAGAGGATGCCCGCCAGCCGTAGATCTGCAGGGCTGTGGATCGGACGGCTGGCGGCAAATGCGACGGGACAGGGTGTTAACGAGCGGAAATATTCACGGGAATATTCCGAAATTAATGTGGGCGGCGGATGGGTTATAAACTTTAGAAAAATGGGTTTATGGGGTTAAATAAAGGCGCGGGCTAATTTTTATGTACAGGGACTTTGGGTTAGGGGCAGAGTGTGGTTTTTTTGGGGGTTTGTGGGGCTAAGGGGTAGGTTGCTGGCCGACCAGATGTCAAACTAGTTCCTCAATGACTCGGATGGGCTAAAAACAGTCCCAGATGGACTGAGATTTCCCGGACTTAGTAGAAAATATGGCTATATTGCCAGGGAGGGGTATTTACATAGGGGATTTATATACATGATTTTAATAGGGGAAGGGAAAAACAAATAGGGAGCTATATAATAAGAGAGATGTTAGTGAACTCCAGCCTGAGTACCTCCAACTTAAAAAACTGCCTCAAAGCAAAAATGGATTGCTTTATCAAAACAGGAACACAACAGTGGCCCTTTAGACCAGCTTGCTCTCATGGATACTATCTGGCCATCTGTAGCAAATATGGAGCATTGCAGCATACATAGCACGACATATTTGGCATGTAAAACTGTCGATCATGAAAGATGATTAACCTGCTGCAGCAGGAGGCTAACACCTGGTTCTAGCACCCTCCCATACTACTTCGGGTGAGAGCTCAGCCCGTTCCTTGTGGACTGTTGTCGAAATAGCCAGTAGTACCGGGATTTGTTTAGCTAAATCAACTTTGAACCTGGGTCAAGCCCCAGTAAGCCAACAGGAAACCAAGATGATATAAGGATTGAAAAATACTTCTAGAGGAGTTAGACTTGAAATTCAAGAAACAAGGTCCATTCAGAGAGTTAGAGTTCTACCAGTGTGTCACCAAGTGTTGTAGCGACTACAACCACCCTCCAAAATTTTTCCTTAGCTTCATTTTGGAACCTCCCTACCAACCATGCTTAGCAGTATGTTTTGCATTGTCTAAGTAAATAGGCTTCAACTAAGTTTTAGTGGCCTATCAACCTGTGCATGTCAACTTGTTTATCTCCCACCACAGGCTGTCTTTCTAGAATTAGTCATTTTTCTGGCTGAGGTTCTCACTCAGAAAATTGTGCAATTCTGGAGGGGAACCAACCTTCCCTCCAAAAATTACGCAATCATATTGGGCTTGATCTGGATTTAAACAGGAACACAACAAATTACAAAGATAACCATTTACACAAAGATGTAGTGGAAATAATACTTCATTTCATTAATGGAAAATACTGAAATATGCTTACAACCAGAAATGGAAATAAACCAGCTAGGGCGATGGTAGCTTATCTCTAAGAAGAGATGTGGTGGCTACATGCCTCTGAACTGTTCTAAAACTGTCTTACAATGAGGCTTGAAGGCCTATTTATTATTGAGAAACAATGGAAAACCTTTCACATCCTGAAACCTAACCCTAGAAGATGAAACGCCAAATTGTGGGCCCCGTTTGGGTAAATTGGTACATCAATTTCCCGGGGTCGTAACTTTGGCATACGATCTCCGTTTGATGCGTATAATAGCTCATTAGAAAGATCTATCTGAGCACTACCACTTTGGGAGGCAACATGGGTCCATGGACCCATGTTGCCCCATATTTCCCAAAAAACATCGTTTAGGGCCTCAAAACGGCTCCGGAAGTTCATGACCCGAAAAACTGCTAAAAATAGTAAACTATGCTACAATTTAGGAAACTGAAAAATCTGAAAGAGATAGTTGTGGGGGTCCAAATGGGATAGGTGGGTGGCCACCAACATCCACCTGGATCATTCCTCCCCCCTTAGGAAGCAATGGTCCCCATTGCATTGAGTTCATCCCTGAGATGAAGAAGCTTCTGTTGATCTGGGTCTCTGGTGAGCTGTTCTACAATCTCTGATGTGTCCAGAAATGGTGGGAAGCATGGTCGACAATGGTCCACATTGAACACTCGGTGCAAGCAAAGGAATGGGGGAATGTTGTGCTTCAAAGCATTGTTGCCCGTAGCCTTGGTACTGGTGTAAGGGACCATGTCGGAGTTGCCTAAGTTTCTGATGGGTTCTAGTAAGGTGTTCTCTCTGCAGATTAACCAAACTTTGTCGCCCACCTAAAACTTGTGTGGTACCCCTATGGGTGAGGAGAAGTTGTTGCTGTGTCTTGTCATGAATGTATCCCTTTGGTGCTGCTGCTGCATGGAGGAACCCTTTGCGGGGGTCATGGATGTGATGACAATCTTCCCCTTACTTTGGGAGTGAACTAGACAGATGAATTTCCTGGTCTGGGAGATGAGCTTGCCGCCTTTCTTAGTAGTGATCAAAGAGGTGGCAGTAGGTGGGGCTACCTCTGGTATCCTGTATAATGAATTACTCAAAGAAATAATGACAGCACGAGGCCTTAACTCATACACAGCATGTCGCCTCCACAAGTATGGTTGGCCTAATAATACATCACAAACATCTAGAGGTGTAACATCACACAATACCTCATCTATGAATGGTTTGATGCTGTAGGGAAGGCGGCACTGCTGGCGAACTTTGAGATCTCGTCCTTCATGAAGTCACCCGATACTGTACGGCTGCGGGTGTGGTGTAGTCGGTAGGCCCAACCACTTCACGACCTCTGCTGAAACGAGGTTCTTTTGGCTGCCATTGTCAACAATGAATTGCAGTGGTGAACCCTTCACCCACATTTGTGAGTGGAAAAGACGCTCCCCTTCCTCTGGATCTTCAGGCTCATTTTTCTAGATCTTGGCAGTGGCAACAGTGGCACTGGGATCTGCATCAATGATCTGCTTCCCTTTGCCATTCCCCTTGTCGGGTTCTGGCTCAGGGTCAGAACATGCATCTGATTCGGAAGCCTTCAACTCGGCCACCAGTGACTGCTTGGTCCGGCACTCACTTGTGTTATGAGTGGGACTCTTGTGGAACTCACAGCACTTTCCTATGTCCTTCTTCGGCTTCATGGTGTTGTTCTTTTCTCGTGGCTTCGATGGGTTGTCTTGGGTCACCCCGCCTTGGCTTTCTCCTTTGGGCTTCGGATTTGCAGATCCAAAGTCTTGCTTCTTCTGTTTGAACTTTTGCTCAATTTTGACAGCGTATCGGTACGCCGTGCCAAGTGAGGAGATGTTCAGGAACTCCATCTCTTCCTGGATGTATCTGTGTAGGCAGCCACGGTATTTGAGTACCAGATGCAACTCAGAATCTTTGATACCTAACTGTGTGCGAAGGGTATGAAAAATGTTTGTGAACTCCGGCACATCTTGGTCTCGTCCCTGCCGCAGTGTGATCCATTTGATGTATTTGTCCTCATAGCTTTTGACAGGGTAGTACTGCTCCTTGATGGCATCCCGGAAGTCATTCCAAGTGGGTGCAGCTAAAAACAGTGAGCCTGTACTTTCATCCTTTTGCTCACAGTAGGTTTCCCACCAGTCCTTGACGTGGGGGGCTGCTTTGAGAAGAGTGAAAACAATCTTTTCCCGACTTGAAAATTCATGAAAAGAAAAATACCCATCTAGCAGATTTAACCATTTATCTACGACATCTGCATCTATTTGACCCTCGAAGATGGGGATTTCAAAGTTAACTTGTACCTTAAACAGTGTGGCGTTTCCAGAGTAGCTGTTGGAAGCCGATGCGTCGCCTCTGGGTATCCGCTGAAGGATCTGGGCAAAGCTGTCCATCATCGCATTCTGTTGTCGCTCGAGGGCTTCTTCGAGCAAGATTTTGATAGGATCTCCTGCTCCCTCATCTTTCTTCTCATCTGCCATGGGAGGCCGTCGGGATTTGCGAGGCTGGTCTTGTAAAGGTTTGACCAGTTCAAGCCCTAACTCCTTATATCCTGACCTCGTTGGGGACATGCAAAGAAAAACAAAGAAAATGAAAACTACTCTGATACCACTGATCCGAATTTAAATAGGAACGCAACAAATTACAGAGATAACCATATACACAAAGATGCAGCGGAAATAATACTTCATTTCATTAATGGAAAATACTGAAATATGCTTACAACCAGAAATGGAAATAAACCAGCTAGGGCAATGGTAGCTTATCTCTGAGAAGAGATGTGGTGGCTACATGCCTCTGAATTGTTCTAAAATTGTCTTACAATGAGGCTCGAAGGCCTATTTATTGTTGAGAAACAATGGAAAACCTTTCACATCCTAAAACCTAACCCTAGAAGATGAAACGCCAAATTGTGGGCCCCGTTCGGGTAAATTGGTACATCAATTTCCCGGGGTTGTAACTTTGGCATACGATCTTCGTTTGACGCGTACAATAGCTCGTTAGAAATATCTATCCGAGCACTATCACTTTGGGAGGCAACATCGGTCCATGGACCCATGTTGCCCCAGATTTCCCAAAAAACGTCGTTTAGGGCCTCAAAACTGCTCCGGAAGTTCACGACCTGAAAAACTGCTAAAAATAGTAAACTGTGCTACAATTTAGGAAACTAAAAAAGCTGAAAGAGACAGTTGTGGGGGTCCAAATGGGATAGGTGGGTGGCCACCAACATCCACCTGGATCAAGGCTACTTGTTGGGCTCCAAAAATGCACAATCCAGCGAGGCAACTTTCCCTCTAAAAATTGCACAATCCAACCAAACACTGGGCTTCAACTCAGAAATTGCGCAATTCCCACTAACATCTAGGGCTTCTGTCTAGAAATTGTGTAATGTAGAGGGGCAACCAGTCTTACTCAGCCCAGAAACTACGAAAATTGCATCCCTAGGCTTGAAAATTGTTGCATGTTCTTTTAGGTTGACTAGTTCTCCCCAGGACTAAGCAATCCTGATTTGCATACATGGGCTACTTTCCCTAGAAAAGAAAAAAGAAAAAAGCAAAAAGGCATCCCTAGATTTTAGGGATCTATTTTTAGCAGATGGAGGTTACATGCAAAGATCATTTTAGAAACTTCCCTCCAAGTGTCGCTTTTCCCTAGATTTGTGGCATGCGCGTAATAAGCCTCATCCTTACCAAACTTATTTATTCGATGCTGCAGACCTCATTCCTCACATCGATCTTGGAGCTTTGACATCCCACACTGCATCTAGGAGTCTTAGACACATTCAACTTATCCTGTTCTGGGTATCATAGGTGTTCGTGCATCTCTCAACAAGTACAAATTCAATGGCCTCTAAGACAACAGGGTCAAAGAACATTGTTGAAAGCGCAACTCGAGATGCTGTTGAACAAGTGTCTATGAGCTTGCCAATCTACGAAGACACCAATATGTTCATAGACAAGGATATCAAGATGAAATGGTAGGATATCAATGACACCTTCTCTGACACATTTGAGGAAAATTTGGAATACCGCAAGGTCTATGTCAACATTCACAAGTTTGGCTTGTATCGGATTGCATGCAGGTATCCCATGTTTCCATGCGCGGACATGATCCACTTGATTGTCTCACATATTGATCCCGAGACAGTTATGTTGAGTAGTGCCAGTGGAACATAGCTTTCTACCTTTAGGGTGAAGGACTTTCAAGAAATTTATCACTTGTGACAATTGGTGATCACAATGGAGAAACCCTTCAGCAAACCCAGCAGCAGTGCAAACTCAAGGGATATCCTGAAAAGTTGGGCGAAAGAGCTAGCCAAGTTCAGAACAACACCCATCTAGGTTTACAAGATGAAGATACTGTGAAAGGCATATCAGTACTTGGTCATACTTACATTCTACCTATATGGCCAAGAGAGCATAGAGACCTCCTTGCAGAATTCTGTGATCGCATTGGACCAACTCACCAATGAAGGAATACCTTGCAACTAGTCTGACATGTTGGCTCTCAGGTTGAAGGAACAGGTGACAAAACCCCAACATCCACCCAAGGGTCAGCAAGCAGAGATATACATGTCTTCTTACATTCTAGATGCAGTCTATTCCCATCAACAGTTCCTAGTCTTGCATTGGGCATGGACACCTTCAAAAACCTCTTTGAACACTTATTGCAGCTTTCGTGGAGTTATCACACAGTTGCCAAACCACTTTGTCACCTCGGTGTACAAAATGATATTTGAGTAGGATCCACATTGCATGTTGCAGGTAGTGATGGAGCCATTGATCAACATAGCAGATTGGTATGCCTCACCCCTTGGCACCTTCATACGAATGTAAAATGCAGAGAAGGATCTACATGTTTTATCAAATTTTTCCATGGACAAGCTCATCATGCAAGAGGTGTCATATCACATCTCAATAGGGTTTTCAGTGATACTGCACAGGAAGAAGAAGGCACCTTGGCTTGTTCTTTCTTTGCAAATTGTGTTGTATGAGATAAAAAATCTCAAGCATGCTAAGGCTGAGAAAAAGGAATTCAAAAGGTTCACCTTCGACACCAGAAGTTTTAATCCGTATGACTCGCATTTCTTGGTGAAGGACCACTGTGCGAGAGTGCAATTTCCTTGGATCCACGGGACGTGTCATTGGCCTGAGGAAGACCCATGGAGATATTGTTATCACTCCTCCAGGCTCGATGAACCAGTTGGCATAGCTATAGAGTGGTTAGCAAAGCATAGGGAAGCAACATCTCAAAGAGTAGCATCATTAACAACATCAAAGGATAGCAAACCTACATGTGACAAAGGCAAGAGGAAGGTTGTTGATAGTGCAGAGGCAGAACAAAGCCGCAAGTTCAAAGCAGATCCACTTGTGATGAAAGCAGCTTTGGAGATTGAGGGTAAGAGGCAATAAGAGGATCATGCAAAGGCTAAGAGAGAAACAAAGGATGGAGGAAACAAAAAAGGAGTTGTAGGAGTTGAAGCAACAACTTCAGGAAGAACAGGAGTCGCGCAGATGAGAAAAGGAAGCACAACAAAAATAGGTATAGTAGGAGGCACAACATGCACAGATTGATAGAACTACCCCCATATAGGTTATAGACTAATCTGAGTAGCTAACACATAGCAGACAGGGTGATCAGTCGCAGGAGTAGGACTTAGCTCAAGAGATTGAATAGATGCTAGACCAGATGGATATGGATATGGTTTAGCCAAAGTTAGATCATGATATTGACCTCATGCCTTGGAACTAAAAGGTCACCCCACCGACTTCACCAGATCTGAAAGCAGAGCAAGTCACAAGAGATCAAGGAGACACATAAATCCTTTAAGATAATCCAGAGGTGTTGGCTTAATGGGGCCTGACCTAGGTTCAGAAATGTTTAGCCAAACAAATCCTGACACTACTGGCCCTTTCGGCAATAGTCCACAGAGCGTGGATTGAAGTCTCACCCGAGGTAGAATGGGAGGGTGCTGGAACCAAGTTTCCGCACCCTAGGGATGTCTTGATGTGGTTTGGGTCGGTGCGAAGCGATCTTACACAAAGTGTTGCTTCCAAACAATTGTCTTCTCAAGGCAACTACCTTAGTCAAGCACGAATGCGATTTACCCTTTTATATGCTTAGTATTGTTATAAATATTTGGTTACTTACGAAATTACAACTCTTTCAGTTATTATTTAACATAAATAGACATGTGTGTAATCATAAATCAGGAACATATGCATAAACCAGAATCTAGAACAGATGCACGATATTCCAAAATCAACTTATCTTTATTAATGCCTTTATCTGATTACGCTCCACTTCCTGCCCTATGCACACAGCTGTAGGGGTCTGTGCACACAGCTGCGGACTCTACCAGGCCTCTGCGCACATAGCTGTGGAGCCTCTATCTCCTATTACAACCCTTGACTCAAACTTCCCAACTCCGAGCGACTATCCCAATTAACAACCCATGCACTATAGATCTCCTTACTTCCTCTCCAAAAAACTATCTTCTACACCTAGAGCCTTGCTTTATTTATACATTCTCATGGTCTGCAGACCATGGGTAGGCTGACTCATTTTCTATTATTTTACCTTATTTTCCGGTGCACCAACCTTTGACTTGACTTATTACAACTCACGCTCCGCACATTTCACAGATATTTTACAATACAATACCCAAAACTGTGGGCTTTAAGCCAAAAAACCGTTATGCGGGGGATCCGCTACCCAACAGGCCCCCAAAACAATCATCATGACTCGTCCCGAGTCACCTGGCTGGTGCAGTAATCTTTGCACGAAGTTCATCTAGCAATCTCTGCGCTTCACTAACGTCCGCAACACATTCCTCCACTATCTGCTGTATCAAATGCATGCTATATTCTGATGCATCGTTGTTAGCGGAATCTTCTTACCTTTTCGCATATGTTTCCTACATCTAGGTTAGCTTTCCCTCTATTGTGGTAGTGACCGTGAACACTTCCTCAAGCCAAGGCTGGATGTGTGTTTTAAGCCCTGCTGCTTTCTATCGCGTAGCGTCCACTCGTTCTTTTAGATCCTGGGCCTCCCTTATCTTGTCCAAGTGCTGGGTGAGGGCGACCATCTACGCAGTTCCCCAAACATCATCATAAGCCTACTGCAATTCCCATGTTTCTGTTTCTAGCTGCTTGATCAGAATTGGATCCATGAAAATTTCAAAGTTCTATGACTGTATCAAATCATGATAGACTTCAAAAACTTGTGAACAATGAGCTATCAGGAAGACCACTGGACAGTGGCAGTTTGTAGCCAGCAAGGAAGGACGAGGACCTCAGTCAAAGCGCGCTGACCGAGGCCCATGGAGACTACACAGGACGTGTTGTGGAGGTAAATCCCCTCTGCGGACAGAGGCGATCCCTACTAGCCCAGACCGGGTCTAGCAACAATCAAACAATGCTATCACGCAAGTTCCTAATTGCAAATTAAAGGTGGATGATGAGAACCTACTTGGATTCCAACGCTAATATTCGTAGAAGAGACGTCGCTCTTGTTCCTTTGCTTCGGCCAGTCACAATCCCCACGATCTCCGTGATTGGACACCTGCACGTGCAAAGAACAACACAAATACAAGCATAAAATCCAATAGATGCAATTATATATCAGTCAGAAAAGATATAACTCAACATCAATCATTACAAAGGACAATGAGAGTGGAACCATAATGATAGTCATCTATTATTGATAAATAACAAAGAAGAATACAACCATAGTTCTGACGTCAAATCCTCCTTTGGCTGGGTGATCAGCTACACAAGTCTTGCAAAGCTTGTTGGGATGGGAAACAAGCCTCTCTCTCCTTGGTGACAAGAATCTCCTCACTTAGATTTGGCCTTATGGATGCAAAGAAGGCTCTTGCAACTTCAATCTCTTGAACTCCTGGAATTCTCACTACCTTAGCACTATGCTGGAACCAACTTGCTCAAGGCATAGAGACAAGCTTTTATAGATAGAGAGGAAAGAGATAGGATCAACCACATTATTCATGGGATTGGATTTATCATTTAGAAACTTCCATGAAAGGTGGAAAACCAATTCCCTTCTATGGAGATTTGAAGCCAAACCATCCTAGCTCAACATAGGTTCAGTTGGTGAACGGGTTAAGGAGAACCTTCAGAAGCTTGTTTGTTAAAAACTTTACTCAATTCGGTTGGCGCGAGTGCGACTCTGAGACAGAGCGCCAATGGCGCGCCCTCTTTAGAGGATTTCCCCCATTGGTGCGGGCAGTACACTATGGACCCGCGCTAATGCAAAAAGAGCTGTTTTCATGGGTATTCTGCAGGAGATGTCTTCAGGGCATATGAAGCTCATACTTAGAGGAATATGATGCAAGTGGTTTCAGGTCATGTCACTTCTCACAGGTCCCGGAATGAGTCCTCCTGTGTGTGGGAGAGGGGAAACAGGGACAGTGACAAACGGTGACAAATTACTGTGTAACAGATGCCCCCTAAAGCATGAGGCCTGAGGGAGAGAGAGGGGTGAAATGCTTTACAAGAATATGCGTAACTGAAAACACTGCCGCCGGAGAACCTGCGTAAAGAAGTACAACTGATATCTCATGTACATGATATGTGGTATGGGCACAGCCATCCATAACAGAGTACATAATAATCTAGATCCAAGGTATGGGCGCAGCCATCCAGTGAGGATCGATAAATAGACTCAGGCATGGTCACAACCATCCAGTGAACGAGTCATGTAATGATCATAATAAGCCACAAATCGCAACCTGGATTCCAACTAACAAAATCCAGGGTCTTGCGCTCCATCTCGACCCGAACAGAGTACAAGTTTAGGCATGCGAATACATGAGTTGGAGTCGAACATGCATGAACATCGTCTGATTACCAGCCGATAGTGAAAACTGTTAACAGACGCGAGAGGTACCACCAATAATGACAATGGCCCTCAAGGTACTATAGGTACAATCTACGGCGTGCGAATGAGTGAGCTAGCATCGAACACCCGTAGAATCATTCGATCGGAGGCCGATGATGAAAACCTCTCGTCGAACACGAAGAACCTGTCATTGAGGCATGCAGGCTCCAAGACACCGGAAGGGAGTCTCTAGATCAGCTTCCTGGATAATGAGTTGAAGTCGACAGGAAGTGACCTTGATCAAAGGTGGGCCATAATGTTTCCCACATCATTGACACGAGACAGAGGAAGAATGTTGTGGTGAATCAGAATTATGTGCGGTATCAAAGGGAGGTTGTAATTCTGCAGAGGTCAACTTCTCTTGAACATATCGGCGGCACGACAGTGGACTTGGCAGTATTTGACATCAAATGAGCAGAGGTCATGGTGACAAGGCAATGAGCAGATGAGAGGTCAAATAGGATAACCCAAACCCATGGAGGCAAGTGAAAAGTGAGATGAGATGTCCCCACCCAGACACGAATGCAGGCAAGTGCCATGTTCAAGAGCGACATACTGCTGACACGATGATAATTATGGTTCCATTTTCCCCACCATTTCTGGCGAGTACCCCGATTATTTTTTGATGACAAGCTTGACGGGGATAGCATATGCTTGTAGGGCGTCATTACGATAGAATACGATGTCATTAAGTTTTAACGAGCCTGACAAAGGAAGAACTCAACGTCTTTTCCTGTTTAGAGAGTCTGAAAAGACAGCAGAAAAGTGAACTCCAGGGGGGTCCTTTTTCGTAAAGTTGTGTCTCGCGAGCCCGAAAAAGTATAAAACAATGCTCGAAAGAACCGCCCGATCATTACGATCGAGGAGTACTTTTCATATGTAGTGACATCGACCTGAAAAAGTAAAAAAGCGATCGATATCACGTCGTTTCGTAACCATTAACGAGCCTAAAACGACAAAGACCCGACAATCTTTTGTTTTTTACACGGTCGGAAAAGAGTTTAAAGACGACCGCCTCTTATTTCCATTTAACGAGTCAAGAGGGAACTCGGCAATCTTTTCATCTTTAAACGGTCAGAAAAGAGCTAAAAGCAGACCTCCATTTTTATTCTATTTAACGAGTCAAAAAGGGAAAAATACTCGGCAATCTTTTCATCTTTTACGAGTCAGAGAAGAGCTTAAAGGAGACTCGTCCTAGAGGAACGAGTGGTATAAAGGGTAGCAACTGGTTCCGGTAATGGTGGAACTGCTCAAAACATGTAATGGTCAAGAGGCTGGCTAATAAAACCACTCATCGTTGCGGCTACTCAGGAAAGGAAAAACCACCAAGTGAGAGCATATGATCGACCAAAGAGATGGTAGCAATATAATGAAACAACCAAGGCTCATTTAGCAAAATTTAGCGGATAAATACAGCAATCACAAGATGTAAAATGGGTATGGGTTCATTTTTACACAAGCTTGAACCATGGAGAACTTTGCTTGGATTCGGTTTCATGTTTACACAAGCTTGAAACGAAAAACTATGCTTGTTATCAGTTCGCATGCCCCCAGCATAATAACGCAAATCGAGGTACATGCCCCCCAAGCTTCATTGCATTCAACAAAGTGGATGGAATGAAGGTTCACTCTCAAGATCTATGAAAGACTCGACTTGTATTTTACGAGATCTTAATCAAAGACTCGATTTGGAAAGGAGGAGATGTTTCATTTTTTAATGAGGTTGACATAGGAAAAGAACTATCCTCATAACCCTTGTTTCATTTTTTAATGAGCTTGACACAAGATTAGGAACTATGCTCGGCCAGACCTAGTTTCATTTTTTAAGGAGCTTGACATAGGAAAACGAACTATGCTCTGCCCGAACTTCATCATAATGAATAGAAAGTCGGGGCTTCCAAGATTGCCACTCCCGGTGGAAGGGAAACATCTTGGAAGTCAGGGCCCAATGCCCCTAGGACACTATGCACGATGGCGGCATCACTGGATCCAGGCATGGGATAGGTGGCCACGTAGCTGATCTGTGATGGGGTAGATGCAACTGGTGGATGAAAACCAGGAGGGGATGACAACTGCGCAGGAGGCACCCGAGGACGGATGAACGATAATTGATCTATCGTCACTATTCTTCCATCGTGTGGAAAGAAAACCACGCGGAAAAGTGAAGAGACCAGGGCCCCCATGGCATAAACATAGTCACGGGCCAAGGAGAAGATTGAAGTCTAAAGCACCTTGGGTAACCGATACATCTATATAGACGGTCTTGCCTCCCAAAGTAACAGGGAACTGTGGAAGGATCCCTAATGGTTGACTAGTTCCTCTGTCAAAAGCCGTCAGATTCGGTGCGGCTGGCACAAGCTGTGGGGAACCCAAGGCTTGCCAAGTAGTGGCAGGCATAAGACTAACCGATGCTCCCTCATCCAACACAGTGCCAGGTAGCGCCTTATTATAGGCATGTACCGTGACCCAGAAAGGCACATGGGATGGAAGGGGGGAGGTAGTCAAACGACTCCAGTCGAAGGAAACGACTGAACTACTTGGTGGGGGAATCATATGATTGACCCCCTGCTCTAAAGGAACTGAAGCAGGACTCTCGGGAGCAGCTGGGATAGGAGAGTCATTTCCAGACTCAGGAGAATCTGAGGAGACGAGAAGAACATGGGAGTGATGCTCTTCCGAAACAGAGTGATCGACGGGTGGTGAACTCGAATCGACACTCTTTCCGACCAATGGTTGGTTTGGAACAGGCTGGGCACAGCCAAGTTCGGGGAGAGGAGGCTGGACAAGAGAAGAATATGAATCAATCTCTTTGTTAGTAGGGGAATGATCTGCGGCTACAGAGAGACGTTGATAACCAACGGGAAATTGGGGTGAAGGAGCTGTAAGACTTGCCAAGACAACGGAGGCTTTGTCCATGAGTGGACAAAGGTGAAGGGGATGATTGCCTTCACAAAGCCTACAGGGGATTTGAATCTTCCCTTTTCCCTTACCATTCCCAACTAATAAGGTAGCATCGCCGTGAGCTTCAGAGGACGATGAGGGGCGGGCCGGATCGCGGGACCATACTTCTAGTACCCTGGGAATGCCAGGACAATCGCGAAGAAGATGGTTCTCCTTGCATAATCGACAAGGAAACTTGATCTTCTGCGGAGGAGCGGAAGGTGGCCCGAATTCAGGTGTACTTGAGGGGGTAGCTGCACTTGTAACCTCTCCCTTAGGAGCCATCTTCTTCTTCGTCTTCTTCTTCTTCTTCTTAGCCACCTGGTTACTCGAATCTAGACTTTCACCAGGTGAAGTAGAAGATGAGGACATAGAAGTGGGCATAGAAGGGGAGAGATCCACCTTAGAATCAACATGATGTTGTTCAGGTGGAGGGGCGGATTGACTAGACGGTGAGACGGCAGGGACCAAAGAGGTTGAGAACAACCAAACCGACAACCCAACAGTTAACCCTGGGAGGGACAATGTTGCCATATAAGGAGCACCAACATTTCCAAAAGGAGCAAAATGACCAGGGTTCCTGTCAGAGGGGATCCCTGGGTTGGTGAACCCCTGAAAAGTTTCCATCGAGAACGAAAAGAAGCCTACTCAAGCTAACGCAAACAAGATCTAACCAGGTAATGTTAATCGTGGCCAAATAAATTTTAAGACGCAAGGACACAACTTGACCTTTTCATGTTTTAAGAGTCGAGAAAAGGACAAAAAGGTGACTCTAGTCGCCTTCGAATGTTTTGTGAGCCCGAAGTGACAAACTGCTCAAGCGAGCCTTTTCTTTTAAGGAGTCTTAAAAGGATCAAAAGTGACTACTCTGGAGAACTAGGCAAAAGGGTTTACCAAAAAAATCCGTAAAACTGCATATACACCTTGGCAGTCATATGAAAACCAAGGACTTCCCGTACGGCAGTCAATCTTCCCGAATGTTGTGTTTGGTGTGTTACGGCTTGTAAGGCGGCAGACACGGCTTCCTGTGGATAAAGGATGATAACCTAGTGGGGTCTCCCCTATATACGTGACGGTACATGGGAGCTCAAGTCCGTGCTAGACCACTATCGAGTCACAAAAGGAGGAATCACCCAACCGTAATGTGAAACAACAGTGACTAGGTTTAACGACGCCAGAGCACGTCTCTAGCCTAGACCTCTAATCAATGAGCGTTATGTTCCAATGCGTTTTTAAGTTCATTCAGTTCATTTTATGGTTGATCTTTGATTAGGTTTCGATTTCCAGGTCCTACCGTATGTAATCTCTCACAATTTCCTAAATGCAAGCTATATGCCAAAGAATATCATTTCGTTCGATGAATACTAACTACTAGAGAGTTGAGAATTTTTCAAACAAACAAAATGACCACAAACAATCAAGAACCACTCTAATGCAGCTAATGGCAATAAATGAAACTTTTTTTTTTGTTTTAAGTCACTAATCAATGAAAAGCTTCTAATTTCAATTAACTAATTTAATGCAAAAGAGATTGTTCATTTTCTTTTCAATGGCAAAGTGCACTAAACAAATTTTGAGAGATAATAACACCGAGTAAAAGAGACAAATTTCACTCAATGAGAACATGATCAAATCCCCAAAACACCAAGATAGTCCTTCAAACTAAGAAGAAAACACAAAGGCTTCTATGAGCTATGTGATCTAAGCTCAAACGAAGTGAAGCGAAAGAAGCAAATCACTTGAATAGCAATAAAGAGATTTGACAACTACTGAGAAAATGCAAAAGAGTAATGACAGAGTCGACTGGATGATCCAAGAACCCAAGACTCCTACGGAAGGCTCGATGCACAAATCCACTAGATGCCCTAGGGCTGAAATGTGAAATTGATGGAAAGAGGCAAACACCCGAAGGACGGAGGTCTAAAACCAGTCCAACAAGGATCAAACACACTCCATTAATTGAAAAAGACATGGCAAGATACAAATCCAAGCTCAGAGGGCTTGAAAACAAGCAAACTGGAAAAGTTGACAGGCCTAGTGTGACTGTCAGGCTGCAACTCGCGCTTTTAAGGTATTGGCGCGGGTTGTCTTTGAGCAACTTGCGCCAATTGGCGCGACTGTTAGGCTAAAAAGCGCGCTAATCAAGTTTGCTAAGTCAAAAACAAAAACAAGAAATCCAGGGCTTGAAAACAGTATCCAGGCAGACCAGGAAGCAAGAGACAGCAAGAAATCCAACCCAGAAAGCTATCTAAGCAATCAAAACAAGAGAAACCAAAGAGACAAGACAAACTCCAAGTTGTTTAGTCCGTAAACCAAACCGGAGATTGACTGAAGTGGTGTTGATCTACTTCGCTAATGCAAAGCAATAGTGTTTCGAAGGCTATCTGGCCATACTTCAGGCTCCGTCTAAAGTTTACAAATCAAACAACAAGTTAACTCCCCAGCGGAGTCGCCAAATTGTTGTGGAGGTAAATCCCCTCTGCGGACAGAGGCGATCCCTACTAGCCCAGACCCGGTCTAGCAACAATCAAACAATGCTATCACGCAAGTTCCTAATTGCAAATTAAAGGTGGATGATGAGAACCTACTTGGATTCCAACGCTAATATTCGTAGAAGAGACGTCGCTCTCGTTCCTTTGCTTCGGCCGGTCACGATCCCCATGATCTCTGTGATTGGACACTTGCACATGCAAAGAACAACACAAATACAAGCATAAA
This sequence comes from Pinus tabuliformis, assembly GCA_031772625.1. Classification (NCBI taxonomy): domain Eukaryota; kingdom Viridiplantae; phylum Streptophyta; class Pinopsida; order Pinales; family Pinaceae; genus Pinus; species Pinus tabuliformis. The sequence goes on from CM062809.1 coordinate 1,251,764,914, forward strand.
ATCCAATAGATGCAATTATATATCAGTCAGAAAAGATATAACTCAACATCAATCATTACAAAGGACAATGAGAGTGGAACCATAATGATAGTCATCTATTACTGATAAATAACAAAGAAGAATACAACCATAGTTCTGACGTCAAATCCTCCTTTGGCTGGGTGATCAGCTACACAAGTCTTGCAAAGCTTGTTGGGATGGGAAACAAGCCTCTCTCTCCTTGGTGACAAGAATCTCCTCACTTAGATTTGGCCTTATGGATGCAAAGAAGGCTCTTGCAACTTCAATCTCTTGAACTCCTGGAATTCTCACTACCTTAGCACTATGCTGGAACCAGCTTGCTCAAGGCATAGAGACAAGCTTTTATAGATAGAGAGGAAAGAGATAGGATCAACCACATTATTCATGGGATTGGCTTTATCATTTAGAAACTTCCATGAAAGGTGGCAAACCACTTCCCTTCTATGGAGATTTGAAGCCAAACCATCCTAGCTCAACATAGGTTTAGTTGGTGAATGGGTTAAGGAGAACCTTCAGAAGCTTGTTTGTTAAAAACTTTACTCAATTCGGTTGGCGCGAGTGCGACTCTGAGACAGAGCACCAATGGCGTGCCCTCTTTAGAGGATTTCCCCCATTGGCGCGGGCAGTACACTATGGACCCGCGCTAATGTAAAAAGAGTTGTTTTCATGGGTATTCTATAGGAGATGTCTTCAGGGCATATGAAGCTCATACTTAGAGGAATATGATGCAAGTGGTTTCAGGTCATATCACTTCTCACAGGTCCCGGAATGAGTCCTCCAGTGTGCGGGAGAGGGGAAACAGGGACGGTGACAAACGGTGACAAATTACTGTGTAACAGGACGTAAACTAGCAGTTAAGAAGTCTGGATCAGAAAACAGAGGCCGTTTCTGATGTGATTAGTGTTGCTAGGAAAAACCCCTCAAAATGGAAAGGCCCCGAGCACTAGGTCACAAGGGAAGCTGAAAAGAAAAGCACTAAAACCAAAGGCGGGTCCTACACTCCAAAACCAGCGGAATATCGGAGGCGTTTTGGGCGATAAGGGGAATTTTCAGGAGACCCAGCGATTCCATACAGTAAGTGACACGTGTCTAGTGGAGGAGAGAGAAAACGCCTCTCATCACGGCCTAACGTCTGAGCAAGTCGACCGTGCGATAAGAGAGAACACCGTAGGATCTGGGGGCTCCAAATCTAATGGCGGAGATTGCACCCGATGAATGACTGGATCTAGAGGGAGAAATAAGTTGCGGCATATAAAAGTCTAAAGTTCGCTTTGATCACTGAGTTGGTGGATGAATCATTACACAGAGTAATTGAAATACTGAACCGTTTGAGGAAGAGCTGGCGCTATTTGTGAGAGGACAAGTGGCCACTACCCTGTGAGACATTACACAGTGGCAATGACGCAAAGGTAGGGAACTCCAAGCGAACAGCAGTAGGTGATCCAAAGAGGCGGAAGAGGAAGCGAACAGTCATGAGACAAATTAGCTTTAAGCCATGAACAAATGAACAGACAAAGAGAGAGAGGATAGAGGAGAAAGGAAGAAGGAGACAGCGAGACAGAAGCAAGACGCAGAGAGCCGAGCTGACCTGCAGAGCTAAGGTATCATCGAGTAGACAGAAGGCTTGAGAGGTTCAAGCAATCCCTGTGAGGATATCTGTCGAGAACTAAGTACCAAATTGGACTCATCCTATTAAATACGAAAGAGGTCGAGACTTGGTAAGGAAGAGTCTGTGCACTCTAGTGGCTTGGGGAATCCAAGAATCACCCTACTAAGCATCATCTATTTCAGGAGACTCAAATTGAGCTCCTCATTGTAAAAACTCTGCTTTAAAGACACAATAAAAGAAAGCGACCACTAAAACCTGGACCGGAGATGTAGCCCAGGAGGATTGGGTGAACTCCTTATTAATTTGTTGTGTTCTGTTTTGCTTGCTGTGTTTCTCTTACTGTTTTCCATTTTCCAGTGTTTCTATATTTTGCAATCTGATCGATCTATTGCCTAAGATAACATAGGTGCACACCAGTACATGAGTCTGTAATACCTCCATTCATTAATTAATTAACTAAGATCACTCACGAGTGATTTTTAGATCAAGTGGTATCAAAGCTTTAGGCTGTTAAGGTTAGACAAGCTTGTGTTGGATTTAGCTATTGAATGCTAACTAGATCAAAGCTCAAATTAGGAGAAGGAGAGTTGGTCGAAACTAATCTTGAAATTGGGAGAGTCTGTCCTCAGAAGATAATGTTAGAGGAAGGCTCTATGGGGCCAGACCCTCAATTCATAGATAGTTTCCTAGCCATAAAGTCCATGGTAGAGGAAATGTATAGGGACTTTAGGAAACACACAGATGAAGATTCATCAAGCTCCAAACAAGACAAAGGAGAAGATAAGTCTCACTTCCATGACCACTCAAAAGGCAATGGGAATGAAGAAAGCTTTCTCACACCTCCTAATAGCCTTGAACATAAAAAGAAGGAATCTTTGATTAAACTAGATGTTAAATTTGATTTACCTATATATGATGTAGAGTTGAATGCAGAAAAGCTGGACAATTGGATTAGACAAATTGATGTTTATTGTAGAGTGTAGAGTATCAACTCAGACAAGAGCAAGATTCAGCTGGAAAGCCTGTGCCTTGGAGGCACTGCCTTAGTTTGGTGGGAAGGCAGGACCCAAGCTAACATTAAGAGACATGGTAAGACCATCTCTGTCTAGAGTGAATTTGTTTCTGCAATAAAAAAACAGTTCTATCCATTGGCCTACATGCAGCAAGCCATGATGAGCTGGCAAACTCTTCGACAATTGAAAGGGAAAAGTGTACAAGGATACACTCAAGAATTCAGAAAGAGAGTATTGATTCTAGGAATCTCATTAGACTAAACTGAGACTCTATTGAAGTACATTGGTGGTCTACACAGCTACATGAGGCACACTATCCTCATGTTTAATCCTACTAGTATAGATGAGGTAACTATACAAGCTACTCATCTAGAATCTAGACGAAAGAATGGAAGTCCAGAAGTTGGGGGATCATCTCAACCCACTGCAAGCAAGAATAAGGAGAAAATAAAGCAGAAATGGAAAGCAAGGAAGGCTAACACTTCACAGAAAATCAAGTCCTCATGCACTCACTGTAAGAAGGATGGGCATGATGATGAGCACTGTTGGATTCTGCATCCGGTGTTGAGACCTAAGAAGTTTGAGGGCAAGAAGAAGAAGACTGCTGTAGCTATTCAGAAAGATTTGGGGTCAGACTCAGGAGATGAAACAACTATTGCAGCCATAAGTATAAAAGGTAAGAATTCTGAAGCATCTACTAGTAATTCTACACAATCTACTATTGATGAAGAAAATGAGAGAAAAAGACATGAGCTTTTCCATATTCGAGTTATTTCCAAACATCAAAATATTGATACTTTGTTTGATAGTGGCTCACAAGTAAATTTATTTTTTGAAGCAATTGTAAAGAACTTGGGATTAGTGACTACACCTCACAAGAAACCATACCCATTAGGATGGTTAAATGATAAAGCACAACTACAAGTGACTAGACAATGCAAACTCAAGTTTTCTTTTGGGTCAGCATTTGTAGATGAGGTTGAGTTAGACATAATTCCTTTGGATATATGTGGAATTGTTTTAGGAAGTCCTTACTTGTATGACAAAAAAACTATTTTCTATAGAGCTGAGAACAAGTATCTACTTGTTAAAGATGGAATCAAATACTTTGTAAGAGCTCATAAGCTCAAGAATAATTATACTCTCATAAACTCAGGGCAGATGAAACGAATGATAAATTCATGCAAACAATTCTTACTGATGGTTGTAAAGGAAAAGAAACCTGATAAAACCAATGTATTTGAGGGCTGTGATGCTAAACAACAAGCTGATTTAGAAAAAGTTGTTTCAGAGTATGATATCTTGTTTCAACAACCTAAAGGTTTGCCACCCAAAAAGGAAATAGTGCATGATATTATTTTGCAGCAAGATGCTCCATCGCCTAACATTGGAATGTACAGGTTGTCCACTTTAGAGAATGCTGAAATCAAGAAGCAGGTGCAGGAGTTGCTCAAGAAGGGGTTCATCAAACCTAGCACATCACCATGTGAGTCACCAATTGTTTTGGTGAGAAAGAAAGATGGCTCGTGGAGAATGTGCATTGATTACCGAGCACTGAACAAGATAACAATAAAAAATCGTTATCCCCTTCCTCGCATAGATGATCTTTTAGATCAATTGAAAGAGGCTGTTTATTTTTCCAAGTTAGACTTGCATAGTGGATATCATCAGGTCAGAGTTGTAGAACAAGATGCATGGAAGACTACATTCAAAACAAAGCAGGGATTGTATGAGTGGCTGGTTATGCCTTTTGGCTTGACTAATGCTCCTGCTACTTTCATGAGATTAATGAATGATGTACTCAGACCTTTTCTTGATGATTTTGTTATTGTGTATCTGGATGACATTCTGATCTTTAGCAAAACATGGGAAGAACATTTAAAGCCTGTTAAGCAGACACTGGATGTTTTGAAAAGAGAAAAAATTTATGTTAAACTCTCAAAATGTGAATTTGGCAAAACATCTTTGAATTATTTGGGACATATAGTAGGGGGTGGTGAATTGAAGATAGATCCCTCTAAAGTGGCAGTCATTGTGAACTTGTCTAAACCTAAATCTGCTACAGAAGTTATAATCTTCTTAGGAGCAGCACAATATTGGAGAAAGCTCATTTCTAACTTTTCCTCAATTGCAGCTCCCTTACATGCTTTAACAAGATTGAACAAGGTGTTTTAGTGGGGAGGCAAACAGCAGAAAGCCTTCGACACCTTGAAAGAAAAGATTAGTACAGCACCTGTACTAGCACTGCCTGGTCTTCAAAGACCATTTGAGATCCAAACAGATGCCAGTGACTATGCCATGGGAGCAGTGTTGACACAGCACGTAAACCCATATGTTATCATTCTGAGACATTTAATTCTGTAGTAGTTAACTATCCTACATATGATAAAGAATTGTATGCATTAGTACAGAGTGTGAAAAAGTGGAAACATTACTTAATGGGCAAAGATACAGTTATACAGACTGTTGGAGAGGTAAATCCCCTCTACGGATAGAGGCGATCCCTATTAGCCCAGCAAGGGTCTAACAACAATCAAACAATGTTGCTATGCATGTTCCTAATTACAATTAAACAAGAGGTAAAGAGCACCTACTTGGATTCCAGCGCTGTTGTTTGACGAAGAGATGTTGTCTTCGCTCCTTCGCTTTGGCTGGTCACAATCCTCCGCGATCCCCGCGAATAGATACCTGCACACACGAAGAGGGAACAAACACAAGCGTAAAATCTGATAAAAGCAATTATACATCAGTCAGAAAGGATGTAATTCACATTTAACCATTGCATGTACAAATGAGAATGGAACAATAATAGCAGTCATCTATTATTAATCAAACAGAGAAGAGTACAACCAAATGTTCTGACGTCGGTAACCTTCTCAGGAGGGGCCAGTCAGCAAGCGTCTCAAGCATTCACCTTTGGAAATGATTCTCCCAAGACAAGAAACTCTCTCTCACACAAGCAACACAAAGCAACCTTCCCTAAGCTATCAATCACTTCCACACCTAGCACACCAAATACCTATAGTAGAAGCAATCTGAGCATTATAAGCCCTATACAATCCAAGCTATTCCAAACTAGCTGCTCATGGTAATGGTGGAAGTTTATATAGGAGAAGGAGCCTCCTAAAAGGGTGGAAGGATGAGCTTATCCTTGAGGGAAGTGGTTGCAAAGAGTCGAACAGACATGCCATAGAAGGGAGTCGATACTCACAAAGCCAACAACCAAACCTGGAGTGATCTGGAAGGCTGGCTGTTGGAACAAATTCGCCCAAACAGGATCAGCGCGGATTATAAGGCAACTGACGCACTGACGTCGCGCCTCAATAACTGGGAAAGTCATGTCAGCGCGACCCAATACAAAGGAGAGGTGCGCTGGCTCATAAAATGCGACCAGCGCGGAAAAGTGATGTGCTTCCGCGCTGGCAGCGCACTGAATACACTGAGAGCCGCCAGTCAGCGCGAGTATTTTAGAAACAGACGCGCTGATGAGGAAAACTTTGGAAAAGTGGGTTTTGGGCCAGTTCAGAAGGCATGAACTTGATTATTGTGAATTCTTGACACAGTAGGGTGACTGACAGGAAGACAGTGACAAATTACTGTGTAACAGATGCCCCCTAAAGCATGAAGACCGAGAGAGTGGGAGGGGTGAAATGCTTTACAACACTTTGCCGAACTGGAACATCACCAGGAAGGACTGAATATCTCTAATAATCAAGTACATGCAGTCTAGGCATGGGCGCAGCCATCCAAAAGACATGCGAAAGGGTCTGTGGAATGGACGCAGCCATCCAGCTAGAGAGACCAAAATAATGATAAGGCATGGTCGCAGCCATCCATGAAGACTCAGGTATGGGCGCAGCCATCCATCAATGAGTCATGTAATGATCATCCACAAAATCGCAACCTGGACCATAATAGACAAGGATCCAGGGTCTTGCGCTCCGTCCCGATCCAAACAAAGTACAAGTTCAAGCATGTGAATACATGAGTTGAAGTCAAACACGCATGAACATCGTCTGATTACCAGTCAATGATGAGAACTGTTAACAGACGCGAGAGGTACCACCAATAATGACAATGGCCCTCAAGGTACTATAGGTACAATCCGCGGCATGTGAATCAATGAGCTAGTGTCGAACACCCACAGAATCATTCGATCGGAGGCCAATGATGTAAACCTCACGTCGAACACGAAGAACCTGCCATTAGGGCATGCAGGCTCTAAGGCACCTGAAGGGAGTCTCTAAGTCACCTTCCTGGATAATGAGCTGAAGTCGACAGGAAGTGACCTTGATCGAAGGTGGGCCATAATGATTCCCACATCATCGACACGAGACAGAGGACAAAATGATTTGTGTGAGACAGTAGATGAGGTTGTACTATTGCAGAGGTCAACTTCTCTTGAACATATCGGCGGCACCATAACGGATTTGGCAGTATTTGACATCGAATGAGTAGAAGGTATGGTGATGATGGGAATGAACAGATGAGAGGTCAAAATAGGATAACCCAAACCCACGGAGGCCAGTGAAAAACAAGACGAGATGGGCCCACCCAGACACGAAGCAGAAGAGTGCCATGTTCAAGAGCGACATACTGCCGACGCAACTATGATTACGGTTCCATTTTCCCCACCATTTCTGGCAGGTACCCCGGTTAATTTTGGATGACAAGCTTGACGGGGATAGCATATGCTTGAAGAGTGTCATTTCGACAATGCCCGATGTCATCAAGTGTTTAACGAGCCTGACAAAGGAAAAAATCGGCGTCTTTTCTTGTTTAGAGAGTCTGAAAAGACAGCGGAAAAGGAGACTCCAAGGGGGTCCTTTTTCGTACAGTTGTGTCTCTCGAGCCCAAAAAAGTATAAAACAATGCCCGAAAGAACCGCCCGACCATTACGATCGAGGAGTACTTTTCGTAAATAGTGTTTTTGACCCGAAAAAGTAAAAAAGCGGTCGAAGACACGTCGTTTTAGAGCCGATAACGAGTGTGAAACGACAAACACCCGACAATCTTTTTGAGTTTAAACAGTCGAATAAAGAGCTTTAAAGGCGACCGCCTCTCATTTTTTTAACGAGTCGAGAGGGGGACTCGGCAATCTTTTCATCTTTAAACGGTCAGAAAAGAGCTGAAAGCAGACCTCCATTTTTATGCTCTTTAACGAGTCAAAAAGGGAAAAATACTCGGCAATCTTTTCACATTTTAAGAGTCAGAAAAGAGCTTAAAGAAGACTCGTCCTAGAGGAACGAGTGGTATAAAGGGTAGCAACTAGTTCCGGTAATGGTGGAACTGTTCAAAACATGTAATGGTTAAGAGGCTGGCTAATAAAACCACTCATCGTTGCGGTTCCTCAGGAAAGGATAAACAACCAGGTGAGAGCATATGATCAGCCAAAGAGATGGTAGCAATGGAATGAAACAACCAAGGCTCATCTAGCAGAATTCAGCGGATAAAAATGGCAATCACGAGATGTAAATCGGGTATGGGTTCATTTTTACACAAGCTTGAACCGTGGAGAACTTTGCTTGGATTCGGTTTCATGTTTACACAAGCTTGAAACGAAAAACTATGCTTGTTATAAGCTCACATGCCCCCAGCATAATGACACAAATCAAGGTACATGCCCCCCAAGCTTCATTGCATTCAACAAAGTGGATGGAATGAAGGTTTACTTTCGAGATCTTGGAAAGACTCGACTGGGATTTTACGAGATCTTAATCAAAGACTCGATCTGAAAAGGGAGTTGTTTCATTGTTCAATGAGGTTGACGCAGTAAAAGAACTATCCTCATAACCCTTGTTTCATGTTTTAACGAGCTTGACACAAGATCAGGAACTATGCTCGACCACAAGCCGTTTCATTATTTTAACGAGGTTGATACATTAGCAGAGCTATCCTCGAGACTCCTTGTTTCATTTTTTAGCGAGCTTGACATAGGAAGATGAACTATGCTCCGACCAGACCTAATTGCATTTTTTAGGGAGCTTGACATAGGAAGATGAACTATGCTCCGTCCAGACCCAATTTCATTTTTTAGGGAGCTTGACATAGGAAAGTGAACTATGCTCCGTCCAGACCCAATTTCATTTTTTAGGGAGCTTGACATAGGAAAGTGAACTATGCTCCGTCCAGACCCAATTTCATTTTTTAGGGAGCTTGACATAGGAAAGTGAACTATGCTCCGACCAGACCCAATTTCATTTTTTAGGGAGCTTGACATAGGAAAGTGAACTATGCTCCGCCCGAACTTCATCATAATGAACAGGAAGTCGGGGCTTCCAAGAGTGGCGCTCCTGGTGGGAGGTCAATATCTCGGAAGTCAGGACCCAATGCCCCCAGGACACTATGCACGACGGCGACATTGGTGGATATAGGCACGGAGGAGGTGGCCACGTAGTTGATCTGGGGTGAGACAGATGCAACTGGTGGATGAAAACCAGGAGGGAAGGACAATGGTGCCGGAGGGGCTTGTGGACGAACGAACGATAATTGATCTATCGTCACTATTCTTCCATCGTGTGGAAAGCAAACCACATGGAAAAGTGAAGAAACAAGGGCTCCCATGGCATACACATAGTCACGACCAAGGAGAAGACTGAAGTCCAAAGAACTTTGGGTAACCGAGACGTCTATATAAACGGTCTTGCCTCCCAAAGTAATAGGAAACTGTGGAAGGATCCCTAATGGTTGACTCGTTCCTCCGTCAAAAGCGGTGAGATTCGGTGCGATAGGTACAAGCGATGGGGAACCCAAAGCCTGCCAAGTAGTAACGGGCATAAGACTAACCGATGCGCCTTCATCCAACACAGTGCCAGGAAGCGCCATATGGGAGGTATAGGCGGTGACCCAGAAAGGCACATGGGATGGAAGGGGAGAGGTAGTCAAACGACTCCAATCGAAGGAAATGACCGAACTACTTGGTGGGGGAACCATATGGTTGCCCCCCTGCTCGGAAAGAACCGACTCTGAATCCTGGGGAGAGGTTGGGGTGGGAACACCATTATCAGGCTCCGGAGGATTTGCCGAGACGAGAAGAACATGAGAATTTTGCTCTTCCGAAATAGAGTGCTCGAGAGGGGGGGAACTCGAATCAACACTCTTTCCGACCAACGGCGGGTCTGGAACAGGCTGGGGACAGCCAGGTTCGGGAAGAGGGGCCTGGACAAAAGGGGAATCTGAAGCGATCTCTTTGTCAACAGGGGCTCGATCTACAGCTGTAGAAAGACGTTGATAACCAGCAGGAAATGGATTCGGAGGAGCAGCAAGACTTTCCAACACAGCAGAGGCTTTATCCATGAGTGGACAAAGGTGAAGGGGATGTTTGCCTTCACAAAGTCGACAGGGGATCTGAAGCTTCGCTTTCTCCTTACCATTCCCAACTGATGAGGTAGCATCGCCATGATCATCAGTGGACGATGAAGGGCGGGCCGGATTGTGAGACCAAACTTCTAATACCCTGGGAATGCCAGGACAATCACGAAGTAGATGGTCCTCCCTGCGTAATCGACAAGGAAACTTAACCTTCCGCGGAGGAGCAGAAGGTGACCCGACTTCAAGTGTACTGGAGTGGATAGCTGGACTTGAGAGGGGGACTGTGTGTGTAGGCTCTCCCTTAGGGGACTTCTTCTTCTTGGTTCTCCTCTTTTTCTTCTTAGCCACCTGGTTACTCACATCGAGAATTTCACCAGGCGAAGTATAAGAGGACGACGTAGAAGTAGGCGTCGAAGGGGAGAGATCCACCTTAGGATCAACATGATGTTGTTCAGGTGGAGGGACTGATGGACTAACAGCCGATACGGTAGGGACCAAAGAGGTTGAAAACAACCACACAGGCAACCCGACAGTTAACCCTGGTAGGGACAACGTCGCCATATACGGAGCACCAACATTCCCAAGAGGAGGGAATTGTCCTGGATTCCCATCAGAGGGGGTACCTGGATTAGTGAATCCCGGAAAAGTTGCCATAGCAAACGAAAACGAAACCTACTCAAGCTAACGCACACAAGATCTAATCAGGTGATGTTATCGAGGCCGAATTAATTTTAAGACACAAGAACCAAACTTGACCTTTTCATGTTTCAGGAGTCGAGAAAAGGACGAAAAGATGACTCCAGTCTCCTTCAAATGTTTAATGAGCACGAAGTGACAAGACGCTCACAGGCACCTTTTCATTTAGGGAGTCTGAAAAGGATCAAAAGTGACTGCTCTGGAGACTCTAGGTATAAGGTTTACCAAGCAAGCCGTAAAACTGCTTATACACCTCAGCAATCGTATGAGAGCCAAGGACTTTCCGTACTGCAGTCAATCTTCCCGAATGCTGTGTTCGGTGCGTTATGGTTCACAAGGAAGCAGACTCGGCTTCCTATGGATAAAGGATAAAAGCCTAGTGGGGTCTCCCTATATACGCGACGGTACGTGGGAGGACAGTCCGTGTTAGACCACTATCGAGTCACAGAAGGAGGAATCACCCAACCATAATGTGAAACAACAGTGACTATGTTTAAAGACGCTGGAACACGTCTCTAACCTAGACCTCTAGATGTTTGCGTTTAGTTCCAATGCGTTTTTAGGTTTATTCGGTTGATTTTATAGTTGATCTTGAAATTAAGTTTCGATTTCAGGCCCTATCGTATGTTCTCTCACAATTACCTAGATGCAAACTACATGCCAAAGAATACCATTTTGTTCGATGAATTCTAGCTATGAGAAGGTTCGATCAAACAAAATGAATACAAGCAAACCAACAACCTAATGCAGCTAAAAGCAAGGAAAGGAAACTTTTTCTTTTGAAAATGCAAATCAATGAAATGTTCTTTTCCTTTTCAATTTTCAAAAGCAAAGCTACTAGTTTGATTTTCTTTCAATGGCACAAAGCATCTAAGTGAATTTGGAGGAACCGGAACACCAAGCAAATCACTTAATGAAAGCACGCAAAGTTCCCAAAACACCCAATCAAAGATTTTCAAATCAAAAGGAAAACTAAGTTCTGCACGAGCTATGTGATCTAAGCTCGGCAAGACAAGCAAGGATTGCAAGCAAAGAGGAAGCGAAAAACACTCGGAAACACAACCCAAAACACTTCAATAATCACTGAACAAGTGGATAAACAAATCTGAAGTTGGCTGGTCAAACAAGCAAACAAGATCCCTAAGGAAGGCTTGACACACACACGGCCACTAGATGCCCTAGGGCTAGAGTGCGAAATCAATGGAGAAAAGCAAACACCCGAAGGATGAGAGTTACAACCAGTCAATTAGAGACTCAACACAATTCAGCAACTGTGAAAGTGATAGCGAAAACACAAACCAAGCAGCGAAAGCAAAGAGGAAGGTATCAAAAAATGAGCAAAACGAAACCCTGTGGAACAAGACTTCGCAAGCAAGCAGCTCAGAGTTCAGATAGTGAAAAACAAGTCACAAAACAAGTGGAGAGAAGAGGGGAAAGCTAAAGAAAAAGGTTCAGGAGGCTGATCTGGACAAAATCAAGTTTTACAGGATCAGCGCGGGTGACCTTCAGCAACTCGGCGCTGACAGGAGATGTCCCGTAGCAACTTTGCGACGTCAGCGCGGAAATACACGGATAAAGAGTGCTGTCTCAGGAAAACGAGGTCAGCGCGACTATTAATCACACAGGCGCGATGACAGGGAGGACAAAGAAGCAGGTGTGCGACGTCAGCGCGGAAGAACACTGATAAAGCGCGCTGTCTCTAAAAACGAGGTCAGCGCGACTACTGATGGTACAGGCGCGATGACAAGGACAACACAGAAGAAGGGACGCGACGTCAGTGCGTCTGTTTTGAATTAAAGCGCGTTGAGGGTAAAAACAAGTGAAGCCAAAGCAAAAACTTCCCAAACCAAAGGTAAAGACCTTTTAACAGTTAAAACACTTCCCAGATGCACCCAGAAAGTTTATAAGCAAAGAAACAATCCCAAAATCTCGAAAAGAGAGAACAATCAAATCCAAGCACAAAGAGTGGGCACAAGAGACAAAAAAGGTTGATCCCCAGCGGAGTCGCCAAATTGCTGGAGAGGTAAATCCCCTCTACGGATAGAGGCGATCCCTACTAGCCCAGCAAGGGTCTAGCAACAATCAAACAATGCTGCTATGCATGTTCCTAATTACAATTAAACAAGAGGTAAAGAGCACCTACTTGGATTCCAGCGCTGTTGTTTGACGAAGAGATGCTGTCTTCGCTCCTTCGCTTTGGCTGGTCACAATCCTCCGCGATCCCCACGAATAGATACCTGCACACACGAAGAGGGAACAAACACAAGCGTAAAATCTGATAAAAGCAATTATACATCAGTCAGAAAGGATGTAATTCACATTTAACCATTGCATGTACAAATGAGAATGGAACAATAATAGCAGTCATCTATTATTAATCAAACAGAGAAGAGTACAACCAAATGTTCTGACGTCGGTAACCTTCTCAGGAGGGGCCAGTCAGCAAGCGTCTCAAGCATTCACCTTTGGAAATGATTCTCCCAAGACAAGAAACTCTCTCTCACACAAGCAACACAAAGCAACCTTCCCTAAGCTATCAATCACTTCCACACCTAGCACACCAAATACCTATAGTAGCAGCAATCTGAGCATTATAAGCCCTATACAATCCAAGCTATTCCAAACTAGCTGCTCATGGTAATGGTGGAAGTTTATATAGGAGAAGGAGCGTCCTAAAAGGGTGGAAGGATGAGCTTATCCTTGAGGGAAGTGGTTGCAAAGAGTCGAACAGACATGCCATAGAAGGGAGTCAATACTCACAAAGCCAACAACCAAACCTGGAGTGATCTGGAAGGCTGGCTGTTGGAACAAATTCGCCCAAATAGGATCAGCACGGATTATAAGGCAACTGACGCGCTGACGTCGCGCCTCAATAACTGGGAAAGTCATGTCAGCGCGACCCAATACAAAGGAGAGGTGCGCTGGCTCATAAAATGCGACCAGCGCGGAAAAGTGATGTGCTTCCGCGCTGGCAGCGCACTGAATACACTGAGAGCCGCCAGTCAGCGCGGGTATTTTAGAAACAGACGCGCTGATGAGGAAAACTTTGGAAAAGTGGGTTTTGGGCCAGTTCAGAAGGCATGAACTTGATTATTGTGAATTCTTGACACAGTAGGGTGACTGACAGGAAGACAGTGACAAATTACTGTGTAACACAGACTAATCATCAACCACTTCAATATCTACACTCCCAAACTAAGTTGTAGCAATCAATACACTATAGATGGATGGGTTTTCTACAACAATTTCATTTGGTCATCAGATATAAAAAGGGCATACACAATAAATTTGTAGATATGTTATCTAGACCCATTATAAACACATCTACTATACTTAAGCATAATTTTGTGTTACATGAGAGCTACATTGAACAATATGCTCAAGATATAGATTTCAAATATGTATATGCAACTTTAAGTCAAGGCAAATGAATAGAAGAATTGGATTATCATATAAAGGACCGACTCCTATATCGTTGTGGGAAGCTATGCATTCCACAAACTGAAAGAGTAAAGATAATCCGAGAAGCACACACTTCTCTAATATTAGGTCACTTTGGGGTAAATAAAACAGTTGCACAACTGCAAATATTTTGTTATTGGCCAAAAATGAATGAGACAATTTCTAGATATGTAAGAGGGTGTGCCATGTGTGCTAAAAGCAAGCCCAGCAATAGAAAACTAGGCTTGTACACTCCATTACCAGTTTCTTCTTACCCTTGGGAAAGCGTTTCCATGGATTTTGTTGGAGGACTGCCTAAATCTAGGAAAGGTCATGATTATCTGTATGTTATTGTGGATATGTTCAGAAAAATGTGTATTTTGATACCTTGTAATAAACAGATTACAACTGAACAAACTACAAAATTGTTCTTTCAACATGTATGGGTTCATTTTGGATTACCCACTTCCATTGTATCTAATAGAGACACCCGATTTGTTGGGAAGTTTTCGTCAAGCCTGTGGGAACTAATGGACACCAAATTGAAGAAAAGCATAGCTTCTCATCCAAAAACTGATGGCCAGACAGAAGTAGTCAATAGGACAGTGATCTAGTTGCTCAGAGGATATTGTAGCAAACATCTTAAGCTTTGGGATTAACATTTGTGTTATGTGCAGCATGCTTACAACAGAGCAAAACATTCTTCTACACAGAGATCTCCTTTTGATGCCTATTTTGGTTTCACACCAAGGTCTCCTTTGGATTTTGTCTTTGGTAAAGACACCACAGTTGAGGGACACAGTGATGTGGATAGGGCAACTAAGTTCATTGAACAAATCCAAGAGATCCACCAAGCAGTACAAGAACAACTGGAGAAGAGCCAGGCCAAATACAAGGCAAAGCATGACAAGCATCGAATGGAGCATATTTTCCAAGTTGGTGACCAAGTCTAGCTGTATATCAACAAGGGCAGGATGCAAGGTGAAGGTAAAAAGCTAAAACCTATCAGGTATGGACCTTTCAAGATACTTGAGGAAATTGGTGAGAATGCTTTTCACCTTAATCTACCAGCTTACACGCACATCTACTTAGTCATAAATGTAGATTGCTTGAGACTATTTGAACCTTCACTAATTGAGGATCCCAAGGAGTAGAGTTAATTGCCTTCTATTGATGACCTATTACCTGAATATCTTAATGAATTGCAGGAAGACACAGTTCTGGACAGGAAGGTGAGAATGACGTGCAGGGGAGATGTTGAGTACCTCAGAGTTGGGCTCAAGGGTTCAAAGCCGAGAAGTGAAAAATGGATAGAGATTGGACAAGTGAGACAATTGTACCCTCACTTAGTCAATGCTTGAAAACCAACTTTTGGTGGTCCAAAATCTTTTTCAGGGAGAAGGCTGTGATCTGAATTGGATCCATGAAAATTTCAAAGTTCTATGACTGTATCAAATCATGACAGACTTCAAAAACTTGTGAACAATGAGCTATCAGAAAGACCTCTGGACAGTGGCAGTTTGTAGCTAGTAAGGAACGATGAGGACCTCGGTCAAAGCGCGCTGACCGAGGCCCATGGAGACCACGCAGGATGCAAACTAGCAGTTAAGAATTCCGGATCAGGAAACAGAGGTCATTTCTGATGCGTGATTAGCGCTAATCGCCTAAGCGCTAATCACGCATCGCTAGGAAAAACCCTTCGAAATGGAAAGGCCTCGAGCGCTTGGTTGCAAGGGAAGTTGAAAAATGTGGGAAAAGCGCTAAAACCAAAGGCGGGTCCCACGCTCCAAAATCAACGGAATATCGGAGGTGTTTTGGGCGGTAAGTAGAATTGTCAGGAGACCTAGCAATTCCATACAGCGAGTGACGTGTGTCCGGCGGAGGAGAGAGAAAATCACCTCTCATCGTGGGCTAATGTCCAAGCAAGTCAACTGCTCGATAAGAGTGAACACCATAGGATCTAGGGGCTCTAGATCTAACGGTGGAGATTGCACCCGACGAATGACCAGATCTGGAGGGAGAAATAAGATGCGGCATATAAAATTCTTAAGTCCACTTTGACCGCTGAGTTGGTGGATGAATCATTATGCAGAGTAACCGAAATATCGAACCATTTGAGGAAGAGCTGGCACCATTCGTGAGAGGACAAGTGGCCACTTCCCTGTGAGACATTACACAGTGGCGATGACGCAAAGGAAAGGAACTCCAAGTGAACAGCAGTAGGGGAGGAAGCAAATAGTCATGAGACAAATTGGCTTTAAGCCACGAACAAATGAATAGAAAAAGAGAGAGAGGACAGAGGAGAAAGGAAGAAGGAGACAGCGAGACAGAAGCAAGACGCAGAGAGCTGAGCTAACTTGCAGAGCTAAGGAAGCATCGAGTAGATAGAAGGCTTGAGAGGCTCAAGAAATCCCTATGAGGATATCTATCGGAACTGAGTACCAAATTGGACTCATCCCATTAAAGACCAGAGAGGTCGAGACTTGGTAAGGAAGAGTCTGTGCACTCTAGTGGCTTGGGGAATCCAAGAACCACCCTACTAAGCATCATTTGTTTCAGGAGACTCAAATTGAGCTCCTCATTGTAAAAACTCTGCTTTAAAGACACAATAAAAGAAGGAAACCATTGAAAGCTAGACCGGAGACGTAGCCCAGGAGGATTGGGTGAACTCCTTATTAATTTGTTGTGTTATGTTTTGCTTGCTGTGTTTCTCTTACTGTTTTCCATTTTCCAATGTCTGTGTATTTTACAATCTGATTGATCCGTTGCCTAAGATAACATAGACGCACACCAGCACATGAGTCTGTAATACCTTCATTCATTAATTAATTAACTGAGATCACTCACGAGTGATTTTCAGATCACTGCCGTAGTGTTGGGTGTTCCTGGAGTGAGGTGAGCGTTAAGAGGGACTGGTCCAACAAGCCAGTGTAGTCATGTACATCTTGCTCTATCTATTTCAACCCCGATTGAATGGATTGGTGGCACTGCTCTCTGACTTCTAGGGTTATAGAAGACTGCACCTCCATTCATAGCTCTGCTATCTACAAGTTCAGCTCCAACTGCACCTTCGTAGCCTCCTCATGGGTCCTGCAAGCTCCAGCTGCCAGTTGGTGAATCGTTTCTACTGTGGGGAGTTCTACTAGTACGACGAATTCTGCAAAACACTACAGGCTTATTCCACTGCCTGTTCTACTCCCTATTTTTAGGCAACCATGCTATCGCACTACACGCTGAGCTGTTCTAGCTTTGCATTTTGCTCACTCAAGATTTGGAGAGCGCGACCCTCCCTGGCACGAATCTCAGTAGTTTCTCCTTCCTGCAACTGGTGGAGGGCTTCTCTGGGAAGGGCGTCCAAATTGAACCCCGAGCCCCTTATGTCACCTTTGGCTGCTGCTAATACAGCTCCTTTTGGTAACACTAAAGTATGTGTGGTACTTGTGCACAACATCTGTTCAGTCTCAGATATACCTTCCGTAAGGTTCAATGTCATCATTCATGGGGGTCGCACTTGTAATGCCTGCAACTGCGCTCTGAGTGCCCCCAACTCAGTCGCTTTCTCCGTCATCAACTCTGTCAGGGCATTCTTATCGATAAATGTTCCTTCTATAGACTCTGTTGCCTTTGTCCTACTTCGCGTGGACAGATGTTCCTGGACGTGCGGCCTCTTGAGTTGAATCACATCTACTGTAATGGTTGTGCATTCCTATGTCTCCAACTCCCCTTGTATATTCTACTCCATGGTATTTCTTGGACTTCCTTAGCTTCTTCAGCTGCCACCGTTGTGGTTTGTGTCATTTTCTTTATCGTGGTTTCCTCATTCGTCGTTTGCGGCATGGCCGCTTCCTGTTCTTGATGCTTTTTTTTTGCTAGCTTCACGAGGCACAACTTGGTCTCCTTCTTCTTCTGTTGCGCTACAATTTTTTCCAATTCTGCCAAGTCCAGGGCATGCCACTCCAGAGACCATGATGCCATTACTTCGAAGATTACATCATCTGTGGCAATAAACATCAACTTTTCCCATGCTTGGGCTGGATCCTTGCGCGCCCAGATATATAAGTTATGCATATCTGCCGTGAATTCCACCACACTCTGTAAAGTGTTATATACCTTTGGGGACCATTTGTTGGCTTAATGGGGCCTGACCCAGGTTCATAAATGTTTAGCCAAACAAATCCCAACAAATCCGGCCCTTTCGGCAATAGTCTGCACAGCGCGGACTGAAGTCTCACCTGAGGTAGTATGGGAGGGTGTTGGAACCAGGTTTCCGCACCCTAGGGATGTCTTGATGTGGTCTCGGTTAGCGCAGAGAAATCTTACATGAAGTGTTGCTTCCGTGTAATTGTCTTATTGGGTCAACTACCTTAGTCAAGCGCGAATGTGATTTACCCTTTTCTGTGCTTAGTATTGTTATAGATCTTTGGTTACTTATGAAAGTACAACTCTTTCAGTTATTATTTAACATAAACAGAAATGCGCGTAATCATAAATCAAGAACAGATGCATAAACCATAATCTAGAATAGATGCACGATATTCCAAAATCAACTTATCTTTATTAATGCCTTTGTCCGGTTACAATCCACTTTCTCCCCTGCACACACAGCTGCAGGAGTCCGTGCACACAGCGGCGGACTCTACGAGGCCTCTACGCACATAGCTGCGAAGCCTCTATCTCCTATTACAACCCTTGACTCAAACTTACCGACTCCGAGTGACTATGACAATTAACAACCCATGCACTATAGATCTTTGTACTTCCTCTCCAAAAAGCTATCTTCTACACCTAGAGCCTTGCCTTATTTATACATTCTCATGGTCTACAGACCATGGGTAGGCTGACTCATTTTCTGTTATTTTACCTTATTTTCAGGTGAACTACCCTTTGACTTGACTTATTACAAATCACGCTCCACGCATTTCATGGAGCTTTTACAATACCATACCCAAAACTGTGGGCTTTAAGCCTAAAAACTGTTACGCGGGGGATCTGCTGCCCAACAGGAGTTAGAGATGCACAACATATCTTTAGACGAGTCACAACACAGAGTTGTGTAGTCACGCAGAGTACCCACTCTGGATGTTCACATATCTCCTGCATAGTTTGAAGAATGAGTGATCATATTCAATGTGCGCAAGCATCCATTAGAACTGGCTGATGTTACCAGAGCATATGTCGAAGCCACCATCTCGAGTGTTTGATTCTTGATTGTAGAGAATGGGAACATGGCTAAGGAGTTACAAGTGGCCAAGGAGGGAGACAAACAGGTTACATCATCTTCCAAAGGTGAGTTGAAGTGAGTGACACTTGATGAAGTACTGTCCCTTGATATAGTCATGCAGATGTTGTATTCCATATTTTTCACCATGCATAAGTCAGTTGTCCATCTCAATGGTTGATACCAGTGTTGTGCTAGGAGAGCACGCATCTTGTCAAGTCTGCATACTATTGTCAATCACATGCAAAGATGGACATTGAGGTATAAAGGAGCCCCATTTCACTTGCCAAATATTATGAAGCCAAAGGCGGTAGAGTTGAAGGAACGCATCTAGATTCAGATCCAGAACTATGAAGAAATCCCGCAGCTCATCAACAGTTTGCAGGTTTCACATGCATATGTGTTCAGAAGCATGGATGTCATTGCGTGCATGCACGTGATCCCATCTATTGGCACACTCACCGAGGTGAAATCAAAGAACCAAGTTCGACTGGAGCTGGACATGTACTTTGATGAGTTGATGTGTGCAGCCACCAACCCAGACTTGGAGATCAACATAGACACTATGCATCAGTATGTTGCTGGTCTGGCTGCACTCAAGACTATGATGCACATGTTATCAGACAAGTTGGAAAGAGGTGCCAAATCAGTGTACCCAGATGCAACAGAATCAAGAGTGTTCTTTCTACACGATGTCACCATTGAGCACGTGGACACCATAACTGAATACCAAGCTTGGCATCAGTTCGCCACCATCGATCATTGTGAGGATGTTGAAGAGTTGGTATTCCCATAGCTGTCCGATTCTTAGTAATGTCTTTCATGGCTTGCTCAAGCCTAATTTGTCTCACATGGGTGCATGTACAAATTGTAATGTAACATCTTGTAAAAGTGGAAGACCAAGAGTGGAGTGTAACAGTCGTGTAGTAGTGGAAGAGTCATGATGGTAGGTGAAGAGTCACAAAGGGGAATGTCAAGGGTCACCCCACCCTTTTCTATTTATAGAACCTCATAACTCATTGTATGGGCTTTTGGGAGCCAAGATTCCTATAGGTGTATCTTAGAGAAAGCTTGGAGTGTATTGTAACAAGCCTTGGATTCTCCATAATGTAGAGCTAGTATATCTCTTTGGAGGAGTAGGTAGCAGTGACTGTAATGTTCTGTTGTTGAGAGTAGTGGTTGGTCATAGTTGTATGTATGATTAGATCTTTCACTTTCTTAATATAACAGAGCCAACATATTTCATGCATATGTTGTTACTATATTTCAACTATCTTGGTTACTCTAATGATATATGTAGTTGTTGTTTACGCATGTATGTATGGATTTTTCTATATATGTTTATACGAATCTTATCAAGATGTGTTGTTGGTTTAACCATCACTTTGGATCATTGACTAACTTTCTTTCCAATTTGTGATGCATCTCTACTTGTGTGTTCCCTTTCAAGCTGCATGTTGTCATAGGTTTCTAAGGGGTGCACTCATTTCCCCATTCCGTGTGTTAGAGCCATTCTTGCACCTTCCTTGACTTGCTGCATATGTCACACCCTTGCTACCAACAAGGACATCTTACTCACCTCTGTGCGCAACCGCGGTCAAGGTGATACTGTACTACCCCACTGCTGGGACTCCTACACCAAATGGTCTGAGATATAGTTGGTACTTCTTACTGGGGAGATACCTTGACATATTGGTGTTTCCAACACCGTCAACACTCCTATAGGCAAAGCTTCTAATTTCATCGCTATTTCTAGAGCTTCAGCTTGAGTTTCTGTCTTCTGTTGCATCAAAGGCAATCTGATATGTGGCAGCAACACAACTATGAACCATTCCTTATGTTGCTGCAGAGCTATGTTGAAGCTCACCTAATTCAATAATACTTTGAATCTCTGGTCAAATTCCAAAAAAGACTCAGTAGGCCTTTGTTTGATCTCCTTTAACTTTGTGATACACTGTGATTCAGAGTTCGACTTCATAAACTCTTTTACTAGCATTGTTTTAATATCTACGAATGATCTGATTTGATTGCTCGAATACTTCATGTACCATGTCAATGATAGATCTTGGAATGTCATGACAAGTTGTGCCTTCTTTATATTTTCATCATGGACCTGCTTCGTTGTCCACACTGCTTTGCATAAAAACTAGAATTGTTCTGGATCCTTCAATCCAGTTCCTTTAAAAATAAGTAGCTTAATATCATCAACCATATGTGTTCTCGAAAGGGGAGGGGAAGGGGGAGGGGGATGGGCGTGTCGGGCATGGCCCAACTTGGTCCAATTTTTGGGTAAAATACCCCACAGAAGAAGGCACGAAATGTGCGATGCTAGCGAAGATATATTGATTGCGCGGTATTTTAGGGCTTTGGGGATGGGACAAAGCCCTTATTTTGTAATGAGTATTGGGTAATAGTACTTGTTTTTTGGATCCATGGTATGTGGACCATGGTTTTTATAAATATCAAATGTATTTAAGGATGTTAAATACCTTAGTGAATAGGTAGTGTGGTAGTAGAACATAATAGAAGAGAGCATTCGACTATTGTATCTTTCTATCTTCTATATTTTGGAGAAGGCTCCACAGCTCAGTGCATGGAGACTTTGAAGAGTTTGTAGCTAAGTGAAAAAACCACCTACAATTGGGTGTGCAGGTCAGAGAATTTCATATAATTGAAGGTCCTTTTAATAAAGAAGAAAGTTTTGGCGAAGTGTTGCATCTCTTTATGTGTTTATTGTTTATTTTTATGTATCTATTTATGCATGATTTTGACTAAATTATACAGAGAACTGCAAGATATACTATTATTTGTTAGAGTTTATGGGTTTAATGTGAATCTGTTAAATTAATCATCTACACAAAGTTATTATGCATGCGAAGTTATAAGATCAATATAAAGTAGAAGTAAATACATGGCGCCACTGGGCGAATATCCCTTTAGTTGTGGAAGCCTATTTTTGTAGCCTCCCATAATTGCTTCAGGTGAGACTATGATCTTCTTGTAGGTCATTGTGAAAAGGGCCAGTAGTTGATGGATTTTTTGGTGCATAGCTCACTCTGAACCTGGTTCAAGCCCCCCTCAAACCAAAAAATGGTTCCATTGTCGAGACCAGGATCTGCTTAAAGGGATATGGTTTTGCATTCATCGAAGAAGGAACTCTAGGAGTGGATTGAACAGAAAGAAATGGAATTTGCAGAAAAAGAAAATAGAAACCTGTGTTTATCAACTGAAGCTTGGGTTTAGAGATATATCTTCAAATATCAATATGAGATTGATCTGGAATTTATCCAGGACAAAGAATTAAAGGTATTACAGACTCAAGTGCATGGATGTGACTATGTTACTTTATGCAACGGATCGATAAGATTGCGAAATACATAGACACTGAAGTAGTTAGAGAAAACATAACAGGCAAAAATGTAACAAAACAAGTATAATAAGGAGTTCACCCAATGCTCCTGGGCTACGTCTCCTGGTCCAGCCTTCAGTGGTGGCCTCTCTATTATGTTTTCAAAGAAGATTTTTTACAACAGTGAGCTCAATTTGAGTCTCACTCAACAAATATAAATCAGTAGGACTGGACTTGGATCCCCCAAGTCTCTGGAGTACACAGACTCTCCTTACTGAAACTCGACCTCTATTGGTCATAGTAGTATGAGCCCAATCTGAGACTCATACATGACAGGCATGTACAAAGGAGTTCGCTTGAACCTCTCAAATCTTCCTTGGAGTACATAGACTCTCTGACTCTCTCTGGCTCTGTCTGGCTCGATGCTACCTTTAGGTCAGCTCGACTTCTTCCCTCTATTCTCTACTCTTAGCTTTCTATGTCTAACTTACTTGTTTCTTTCTTTGTCATTTTGTGGCTTCAAAGCCAATCTGCTTTCTGATTGTTCATTTTCACTTCCTGACTTTCTGGTTTCCCTGCCTTTGTCTATTTGAATTCCTTTGTTTTGCGTCATCATCACTGTCTAATGTATCATAGGGAGGTGGCTACCTGTTTCATAACGAACTGAGTGTCAATTCTCTTGTACGTCTTCCAAACGACCGTTTTTACCATTAGCTCCAAGAATTCCCACGAACATGATCCTTTGCCAACTCATCGTCCATGCCAGACTTCAAATCTTATTTAAATCTGTCTATTCACCCTGTTGAATCTGGTCATCCATAGGATCGCATTTCCACCGTCGATCTGGGGCCTCTCGATCCTACGGTCTCCGTCCATATCGGGCGGGTAAGTAGCATGACGTTTACCCATCCAATGTGAGCGGTTTTCTCTCTCTTCCTCTAGACATGTGGCACCCAGTGTGTGGCATTAGGCGGGACTCAGTTAAAACCGCTTACCGCTTCAAAGCCCTTCCGATATCCTACCAGTTCTTGTGTGGGTCTTGCCTCTGACAGAATCGGCGCGATATCCGTATGGTTTTATGACTTTTCAAGTCCAGGTCACTCGGGGCTTTTTCTTCTCTGAGGGGTTTGCCTAGCAATATGCGATTAGTGACATTAGCGACTTGTCGCTAATCGCATATTAGAAACCTCCCTGTTTCTTAAACAGACTTCCCGTTTTGTTGTTTCGTGGCAGTGCGCGTTATCATGGGCCAACGGTCTGCATGCTTGATCGAGGTTCCTCGTTGCTCGACGCTGCTCACAAATTACAACTGTTGAATTTAGGCTTCTGTGATCCATATCAATTTAGAGAAAAATCTTCAGCGAAAATCACATAGAGATAATTTTTGTCGACGCGTTTCGAACCAACCAGTGTGGTTCATCGTCAGGACAAGTTGAATGAGCAGATCTTGCTATGCATTATAAATAGATCGGGTAGAATATCCAGGTAACGTCTAGATTTGACCAAGGAAATCTAGCCGTTACCTGGATATTCTGCCCGATCTATTTATAATGCGTAGCAAGATCTGCTCATTCAACTTGTCCTGACGATGAACCACACTGGTTGGTTCGAAACGCGTCGACAAAAATTATCTCTATGTGATTTTCGCTGAAGATTTTTCTCTAAATTACAACTGTTCGAGGATATTTTTGATAAGATTGACCTTTGTTAGACTTTGAAACTTTGGCATGAATTTTATAGAGTTATGAAAACTTAGAGAGTTCTTTAGGATCTAAGTCGGATCATGGCCTTCCCACTGAAAAATCTTTTGGACCACCAAAAGTTGGTTTTTAAGCATCAATCAAGTGAGGTTATAAATTCCTCGCTTGCTCAATCTCTATCCATTTTGCATTGCTTGGTTTTGAACCTTTGAGTCCAATCTTGAGGTACTCAACATCCCCTCTACGCGTGGTTCTCACCTTCCTGTCTAGAACTGTATGTTCCTGCAATTCATTGAGATATTCAGGCAACAGATCATCAATAGAAGGCAATTGAATCTGCTCTTCGGGATCTTGAATCAATGAAGGTTCAAATAGTCTCAAGTTGTCTGCATTAACAACTGAGTAAATGTGCATGTAAGCTGGTAAATCAAGGCGAAAAGTATTCTCACCAATCTTCTCAAGTATCCTGAAGGGTCCATACCTTATTGGCTTCAACTTCTTACCTTCACCTTGCATTCTATCTTTGCTGATATACAGCTAGAATTGATCACCAACTTGGAAACTATGCTCAATCCAATGCTTATCATGCCTTACCTTGTACTTGGCTTGGCTCTTTTCCAGCTGTTCCTGTACTGCCTCGTGAATCTCTTGGATTTGTTCAATGAACTTGGTTGCCTTGTCCACATCACTGTGTCCATCAACCGCGACGTCTTTACCAAAGACAAAATCCAAGGGAGACCTTGGTGTGAAACCAAAACAGGTCTCAAAAGGAGATCTTTGTGTAGAAGAATGTTTAGCTCAGTTGTAAGCATGCTGCACATAGCATAAGTGTTCATCCCAAAGCTTGGGATGCTTGCTGCAATAACCTCTGAGCAACTGGATCACTATCCTCTTGACCACTTCTGTTTGGCCATCTATTTGTGGATGAAATTTTGTGCTCTTCTTCAGTCTGGTGTCCATCAATTCCCATAGACTTGACCAAAATTTCCCAACAAATCGGGTATCTCGATCAAATATAATGGAAGTGGGTAATCCAAAATGAACCCATACATGCTGAAAGAACAAATTTTCTGTTTGTTCAGCTCTAATCTGTTTGTTACAAGGTATTAAAATACACATTTTGTTGAATCTATCCACAATAACATATAAATAGTCATGAACCTTTCTATATTTAGGCAGTCCCCCAACAAATTCCATGGAAATACTCTCCCAGGGGTGAGAAGGAACTGGTAATGGAGTGTACAAGCCTAGTTTTCTATTGTTGGGCTTTCTTTTAGCATGCATAGTACACCCTCTGACATATCTAGAAGCTGTCTCATGCATTTTTGGCCAATAACAAAATCTTTGCAGCTGTGCAACTGTTTTACTTACACCAAAGTGACCTGATATTAGAGAAGTGTGTGCTTCTCAAATTATCTTTACTCTTTCTGTTTGAAGAATGCATAACGTTCCCAAATGATACAAGAGTTGGTACTTAACATGATAATCCATTTCTTCTACTTGTTTTCCATGTCTTAAAGTTGCATATACATCTTTAAAATCTAAATCTTGAGCATATTGTTCAATGTAGCTTTCATGCAATACTAAATTATGCTTAAGTATAGTGGATCCATTTATGATTGGTCTGGACAACATATCTGCAACTTTATTGTGTATGCCCTTTTTATATCTAATGATAAGATGAAACTGTTGTAGAAAACCCATCCACCTATAGTGTCTTGATTGCTGCAACTTAGTTTTTGAGTGTAAATATTGAAGTGGTTGATGATCAGTATGTATAACTGTCTCTTTGCCCGTTAGGTAATGTTTCCACTTTTTCACACTCTGTACTAAGGCATACAATTCCTTATCATATGTGGGATAATTAACTACTGTAGGATTAAATGTCTCAGAATGATAACATATGGGTTTACCGTGCTGCATCAACACTGCTCCCATGGCATAGTCACTGGCATCGGTTTCAATCTCAAAAGGTCTTTGAAGATCGGGCAGTGCTAAGTAATGGTTCTGTACTAATCCTTTCTTTTAAGGTATTGAAGGCTTTCTGTTGTTTTCCTCCCAACTGAAACACCTTGTTCAATCCTGTCAAAGCATGTAAGGAAGCTGCAATCAAGGAAAAGTTAGAAATAAACTTTCTCCAATATTGTGCTGCTCCTAAGAAGCTTCTAACTTCTATAGCAGATTTGGGTTTAGGCCAGTTTACAGTGACTGCAACCTTAGAGGGATCTATCTTCAATTCACCACCCCCTACAATATGACCCAAATAATTCAAAGATGTTTTTCCAAATTCACATTTTTAGAGCTTAACATAAATATTTTCTCTTTTCAAAACATCTAGAGTCTGCTTTACATGCTGCAAGTGTTCTTCCCATGTTTTACTAAATATAATAATGTAATCCAAATATACAATGACAAAATCATCAATAAAAGGCATGATTACATCATTCATTACTCTCATGAAAGTAGCAGGAGCATTAGTTAAGCCAAAAGGCATAACCAACCACTCATTCAATCCCTACTTTGTTTTGAAACCAGTCTTCCATGCATCTTGCTCTGCAACTCTGACCTGATGGTAGCCACTATGCAAGTCCAACTTGGAAAAGTAAACAACTTCTTTCAACTAATCTAATAGATCATCTATGCGAGGAAGGGGATAATTATTTTTGATCGTTATCTTATTAAGTGCTCGGTAATCAATGCACATTCTCCATGAGCCATCTTTCCTTCTCACCAAGACAATTGGAGACCCACAAGGTGATGTGCTAGGTCTTATGAACCCTTTCTCGAGTAGCTCTTGTACCTGCTTCTTGATTTCTGCATTCTCTAAAGTGGACAACCTGTACATTCTGAAGTTAGGTAATGGAGCATCTTGCTGCAAATTAATATCATGTACTATTTCCTTTTTGGGTGGCAGACCTTTAGGTTCTTGAAATAGTATATCATATTTTGAAACAACTTTTTCTAAATCAGCTTCCTATTTAGCATTATAGCCCTCAAATACATTGGTTTTATCAGGTTTCTTTTCCTTTACAACCATCAGTAAAAATTGTTTGCATGAATTTACAATTCTTTTAATATGCCCCGAGTTTATGAGAGTATAATTATTCTTGAGTTTATGAGCTCTTACAATATATTCGAATCCATCTTTAACGAGTTGATACTTGTTTTCAGCTCTATAGAAAATGGCTTTTCTATCATACAAGTAAGGACTTCCTAAAACAATTCCACATATATCCAAGGGAACAATATCTAACTCAACCTCATCTACAAATGTTGACCCAAAAGAAAACCTAAGTTTACATTGTCTAGTCACTTGTAGCTTTGCTTTATCACATAACCAACCTAATGGATATGGCTTTTTGTGAGGTGTGGTTAGTAATCCCAACTTCTTTACAATTGCTTCAGAAATTAAATTTACTTGTGAGCCACTATCAAACAAAGTATCAATCTTTTGATGCTTGGAAACAACTCGAATACGAAAAAGATCATGTCTTTTCCTCTCATTTTCTTCATTGTCAGTAGATTATGCAGAATTACTAGTAGATGCTTCAGAATTTTTACCTTTTATACTTGTGGCTATGATTGTTGTTTCATCTCCTAAGTTTGACCCCAAATCCTTTTGAATAGTTGTAGCAGTCTTCTTCTTTTGCCATCGTACTTCTTGGGTTTCAGCTCCGAATGCAGAATCCAGTAGTGTTCATCATCATTCCCATCCTTCTTATAGTGAGTGCATGAACATTTGGTCTTTTGTACAGTATTTTTCTTCATCTCTTTCCATTTCTGTTTTCTCTTCTCCTTATTCTTGCTTGCAGTGGGTTTTGATGATCCCCCAACTTCTGGGTACACATTTTTACCTCTAGCCTCTAGATGTGTAGCTTGAATAGATACCTCATCTATGCTAGTGGGATTAAAAATGAGAATAGTGTGCCTTAAGTAGCTACGTAGACCACCTATATACTTCAGCAGAGTTTCAGGTGAGTCTAAAGAAATTCCTAGAATCAAATCTCTTTTCCTAAATTCTTGGGTGTAACTTTGTACACTTTTCCCTTTTAAATGTCGAAGCGTTTTCCAACTCATCATGGCTTGCTGCATATAAGCTAGTGGATAGAACTATTTTTTAATTGCAGAAACAAATTCACTCCAGACAGAAAGAATTTTACCATGCTTCTTCATGTCAACTTGTGTCCTGCCTTCCCACCATACCAAGGCAATGCCTCCAAGGCATAGGCCGGCCAGCTGAATCTTACTACTGTCTGAATCAATGCTCTGCACCCTGCAATACACATCAATCTATCTAATCCAATTATACAACTTCTCTGCATTCAACTCACCATCATATATTGGTAAATCAAATTTAGCATCTAATTTAATCAAATATGTCTTCTTTTTATTTTTGGGGCTATCAGGAGGTGTGGAAGCTTTTCTTATTTCCCTTTGCCTTTAGAATGGTCATGGAGGAGAGATTCTTTTGCTCCTTTATCTCATTTGGAGTTTGATGAATCTTCCTCTCTACCTTTCCTAAATTCTCTATACATTTCCTCTACCATGGCTCTCATGGTCATGAAACTATCCATGAACTGAGGGTCTGATTACAAGGGACTTTCTTTGACCATTTTCCTCTTAGGATGGACTCTTCCAATTTTAGGGTTAGCTTCAACCAACTCTCCTTCTCCTAATTTAATCTTTGATCTAGTTAGCATTCAACAACAAAAAAATCCAGCACAAGCTTGTCTAACCTTAGCAACCTACAGCGCTGATACCACTTGATATGGAATTTATCCAAGACAAAGAATTAAAGGTATTACAGACTCAAGTGCATGGATGTGCCTATGTTACTTTATGCATCGGATCAAAAAGATTGTGAAGTACATATACACTGAAGCAGTTAGAGAAAACATAACATGCAAACATGTAACACAACAAGTTTAATATGGAGTTCACCCGATGCTCCTGGGCTACGTCTCCTGGTCCAAACTTCAGTGGTGGCCTCTCTATTATGTTTTCAAAGTAGAGTTTTTACAATAGCGAGCTCAATTTGAGTCTCACTCAACAGATATAAATCAGTAGGACTGGACTTGTATCCCCCAAGTCTCTGGAGTACACAGACTCTCCTTACTGAAACTCGACCTCTATTGGTCACAATAGTATGATCCCAATCTGAGACTCATACATGATAGGCATGTACAGAGGAGTTCGCTTGAACCCCTCAAACCTTCTCTGGAGTACATAGACTCTCTGACTCTCTCTGGCTCTGTCTGGCTCGATGCTGCCTTCAGGTCAGCTCAACTTCTTCCCTCTGTTCTCTGCTCTTAGCTTTCTACGTCTAACATACTTGTTTCTTTCTTTGTCAGTCCGTGGCTTTAAGACTTTGAAACTTTGGCATGAATGTTACAGAGTTATGAAAACTTAGAGAGTTCTTTAGGATCCAATTCAGATCAGAAATTTTCTTTGTTTCTTTCCACATTGAATTGTGTGAGTAGATATCTGAGTTAGCTGAGTGTAAGACCTGTTTCAAAGGCGATGAACCTAAGGAGTGGAATCTATATTTGATACAATGGCTCAATAGAAACGATAACAGTATCTCAAGGGCTGTTGATTTCTGGATCGATAGCATTTTGGGAGGATTTATAACTAAGTTCGTGATCGACGAGATTGTGTCCTATAGAAAAGCTGAGTGAAGGTTCTTCAAAGGACCATGAGGTAAGTTCTTAAATTCTCTGAAGCTCTGGATTAAGATGTTATTGTGTGAAAAGGGGATTTTGCAGATGCAATCAAATTAAGGTTTGGGTAAAGAAGAAGTAAGTTAGAACCAGGAGCTACGCGAAGTGTGAAGCGATATAGAACAGAGCCAAATAACTATATTGAGACTTATTATAGCCCTCTTTTAGGATCTGAGAGCAAAGAAGAAAGAAGTAAGCCTACAACCGTGCGACATTCCCGTCCCCATCCTGAAGGTGGTTCAAAGTCAGGAGCTGAGAAGAATCAGGGTGTCTTTGGGATCCCCCATCCATCTAGCCCCCTCACACCCCACACCCCTCCCCATAATTCCCCTTCACCCAGCCCCCCAAGAAGAACATGGCTGATGACATTAAGTTGCCTATTTTTAGAGGATTGTGATCATAGGACCCTAACCAGTTTTGGTTCGTAGCTGATATAGTATGGATAGCGAGACAAATTAATAATGATGATGTAAAGAAGGTGCATCTCGTCATGTCATTGCTGGGGCGAGACTTGACATGGTATATGAAATACTCCATGTGTAATATGAATGCTACGTTTAATGATATTAAGTTAACGTTGGTAGCAGAGTTCAAGAAGCCAAAATCAGAGTCACAAAGCATCATAGAGATAAAATAAATCCAACAGGCAATGACTAAATTTGTCTGGGAGTTGGATCAATGATTCAAGGTGTTGATGGACCAAGTGAGCTTTGATATACCCCCACAACAACATAAAGAATGGTTCATATCTGCATTACTACCACATACTAGGTTACCCTTGACACAACAGAAAATCACAACTCAAGTTGAAGCATTGGAGATTGTGATGAAGCTCTAAGCTTCATTGATTGGGGATACTCATGTAGGAGTGCAACATATACAGAGTCAACTAGCCAATTTTACCTTGGGATTACAGCACCTCAAGAAACATAAAGAGACCAGATCAGAAGTATGGTGTACAAAATGCAAAGAAGAGAGTCATTATAAGGATCAATGCCCCGTTTGTAGAGATTATATTGCGAGTGGAGTGCCTAATCCAGTAAATCTAGGTCTATGGTGCAATATTTGTAGATTGGGAGATAAAAATCACTCTGAGGAGTGATACATGTTACAAAATTATGTACATACCCCAAAAAACTATTTTGTAACTTCTATAGATTAGTAGGCCATGATGAGAAAAATTACCGAAGCTATGACTTAATGATGGAGTGCATTTCTAATAGTTATAGACTGCAAGCTAAAAGACATACACACAAGGAGCAAGGTCAACACACTAGTTGAGGAGGATTTCAAGGATGAGGAGGAGGAGGAGGAGGAGGAGGAGGTGGGCGAAGACGTGGCCAGATTATCTGTTACAACTATGGATAGGTCGGACACTTTGCAAGAGACTGTCAAAACACGATGACAACCTGCAGTTACTGTAACTCTTTTGATCATGTGATAGGAGAATGCCTCGTCCTTATTGCAAATATGTAGGAGAAAAGAAACTAGCAGCCTGTAGAAAATATCCAAATGATGATAGCTAAGCCAAGAGAAGATTAACCATGCATCATATTGTAACAAGAACCGTAGCTGCGACTGGAAATAATAAAACCAATGGGAAAAAAGAAGTTGAACCTACATGGGTAAGAAGAACTATTGAAAAAACTCTAGCATTTGATATCCTTAAGGAAAATCAAGTGTTCATGGAGGTGAGGCGAAGCTTTGTGGATGATGGAGCCTAAACCTCTACCACGGAACCAACTCAGAAGGATAACTAAAAGATAGTACTGGTTGTGACACAAGATGTGGATCCAAATATTTTGAAGTCTTTTCTATAGAAGTGCATGAAGTTATTAAGAAATCAAAAGGCCATAGAGGGATTGTAAGAATCGGTAGATTCTTGTGCTCCTAAATCGGTACCGTAGAGTGAGATGCGTGCAATGAATAATCTGCATAGACACAAGAAGTAGACTAGAAAGGAAATGAGGCTTACAACATAGATTGGGGAATATGACATGGATTGGGTTATCTTAGATCTAGGATTTGATGCCAATGTCCTTTCAAAACAAACTTGGGAATTAATGGGTAAGCCAAAGTTGCAATGGTCAACTATCCAACTGAAGATGGTGAATCAATAGAAGATCGTCCCTCTAGGAAGATTGTTAGGAATCACAATAGACATTGATGGAGTGTGCACTACCAGTGACTTCAAAGTGATTGAGATAGTGGATGATAGTAATCCCTACCCCGCATTGCTTGGATTGGATTGGGCATTTGATAACATGGTTGTAATTAGTTCGAAGAAAATGAAAATGATATTTGAAAACAATAATATGAGGGTTATTGTTCCATTGGATCCATCATAAGGGGTGAGGCATATATAGAGTATGTCAAAGAAGAATATAGCACAGATGACGCTAATAATATCTATCAGATCATAGTGAAGGAAGAAGGGTGGATCAATTCCACTGCAGATGAAAAACAGACATGGGAGCAAGATAGTTCCTGCACTTCAGATTCATAAGAGGAACTAGAAAATTGGTAGAATAGGTTGTGTTAGGCCTCGAAAATGTAACCCATTTTCACCTTAATGTCCATCATTTTACCCTCATTCTGTAACTCTCTAACTACATAACCCTACATTAAGTAACCATTTTCATGATCATATGGGTTAAGCATTTTATATTTTTCAAAGTCATTTATTTTAAGTATTTTAAGTGAATTGTGATTAAATATTATAAAATTAACATATTTTCATATATACATGAAAGTGGTATACGTTTTTTGATATTTTACGACTATTTGGAGCTTCTAGAAGGGTCCTACTTGGCCTCCTAACTACAAATTCGAATTTCAAGTTCCAACTCATGAAGATTTGTGCAGTAATTATAGAAGATGAGGATCATTATCTATGCATATTTAAAGGAGAAGAGTCATGGATGAGAGGATTTTGAGAGGATATGTAACTCACATTTTTAGGAGATTGATTGTAACCACATGAGATAAATGTGGATTTAGGAGAGATTTGAGGGATCTGCATTTATTGATTAATCATCCTCAGTTTTTGTATGAATAGGGTGCATCCTTTAAAGGAACCCATCTATCTATCTATGTATTCTATTCTTCCAATCAATGCAATAGTTCAATCCAAGATTATCCAGCATATTGTTACTTTGAAGATGTGATGGTAGTTTGGTGTGGTTTTTGAGGAATGGAGGGCCCCCATCAACCATAGTTTGCACACATTTATACATTGGTAACATAGTATAGTTTTGTTATTTCATTTCTTTTCATGCAAGTGTGTTTTTACTTTCAGCAAGTGTGTTTCCATTTCATGCAAGTGTTTTTTTTCTTTCAACAAGTGTGTTTCCATTTCATGCAAGTGTGCTTTTACTTTCAGTAGGTGTGATTTACTTTAAATCAAGTGTGATTTCCTTTATGTAAATGTGATTTCAATTTATTTATGTATGATTTCAATTTGGCTTGGTTTTGATTGATTTAATTTGTTTTTTAATTTGTTTTAGATTTCATTAGATTAATCTAATCTAAAAGATAACCACCTAGTACATATAGTACAGGTATACCTCATGTTGGGAGTGGGATTCCCCAAGGGTAGTTTTGGGGCTAAAAGCCCATGTTTTAGTCAATTTTTTTGTAATATTATTGTAAATACTCTGCATTTTGTGATCGTAGAGCATGAAGGTATTATGTGTCACAAAGGGTAGTCCGCCCTTATTTTTGTAAAGTAAGGTCGGCTATAAGAGATCTACCCATGGTCCGTGGACCATGGGATTGTATAAAAAGAGCTAAGCTCTAAGTAGTTAGAAGCATCAGACAAGGAAGAGAGTCATAGCTTTAGAGCGAGAAGTCTAAGTCTTGGGTTGTAGTGTAGGTAGAGGCTCTGTAGTTGAGTGCGCTGAGGCCTAGGGTAGAAGTCCATAGCTGAGTGTGCGAACCCCTACAGCTGTGTGCGCAAGGTGAACAAAGTCTGTAATACTTGGAAGATATTAATTAAAGGAGTTATTCTACAATTTCTGTGTGTTTTTTCTGTTAATGGGTTTGGATATGTTGTGTATGAATTTCCTTTATTATGCTTATATGATGCACGAATGAATGCAATTACATTGAATAATTGAACACAATCATGAATATTTGCTTACGTGGTGATAACTTTAAGTATTTGACAAGATAAGCAAATCACTTAGGATAATTGAGGAATCTGCACAGCATGCTGCTATAGCAGCACAAAAGTACTTGAGCTATAGGTTAGAGCTACGTGAAGGTCGATCGTTTACTTTCGCGAATGTATTGAAAGCTAGAACACAGGGTTTGTCTTACAAGACCTACAGCGAGATCACCTCCGCGAAGGCAGGGATAGAAGAGATCAAACGACATCACAACCATCTCAAGAGTGCGAAAACTTGGTTCCAACATCCCCCCATACTTCTTCGGGTGAGACTTTAGTCTGCGCTCCATGGGTTGATTTCGAAAGCGCCAGTAGTGTAGGGATTTGTTTGGCTAAGTAACCTTGAACCTAGGTCAGGCCCCCTCAAGCCAGCAAATGGTTCCTTTGCTGGGACCAAAATCTGCATAAGAGATGTGTGATGTCGTATCACTGGAATCCAACTAAGAAGGAGATTGGAGACTAGTTGGATAGAAAGATCCATGAATTCACGGCACAGGAGAACAAAAACCCATGACTATCAAAATAATAGTGATTGGACCGATCCCTGTCTATAGGGATCCACGAAATATTTTTTTGCTCTTTCCCTATTGAGCTATACGAGTGGATCGCGAAACTAGTAGATAGCCAAGGAAGGTGGAAACTTGATGGTCCTATTGTGTGGACCCCAGAGCTAGTGCGAAGGTTGGAAGCATCAGAGGATAAGATCATCCACATTGTCGATCATTGGCTTGATTGCGTCATAGGAGGATTTGTGACTGAATTTGTGGTCGACACCTCAGTTAGCTATAGTGAGGTGGAGCGACGCTTTTTCAAAGGACCGCGAGGTAAGTACGTAAAATCTTTGAATACTTGGATTAAAATGTTGTTGTGTGAAAAAGTTGTTGTGTGAAAAATGGGTTATGCAGCTAGCTTGATGTTTGAGACTACGTGAAGCGGAAAAACTTACAGGAACAAAGGAAAACACGGCCTGGAGTATAGACCCTTGATTTCACCTCCGCGATGAGACAAAGAAGGGATAGCGAAGTTCTTGTCGCGAAGTTCTATTCAGTTAATAACATAAGGATTCCCATGAATACCACCTTCGCCCACACCACCTTCGAATTCACCACCATCGCCTCCAACTTCGCCCGTACCACCTCCACCTCCATCGCAGTTTAGTATGGTAAACACAGTGAAGTTGCCTTTGTGCGAAGGCTTGGGAAATGAGTACCCGGACCAATTCTGGTTCATTGTGAGGGCTGTATGGGAAGCTCAGGGTGTTACATATGATTATATAAAGAAGGCGACACTGGTTAGTGCTCTGCAAGATCGCGCTAACCTCATATATTAAGTACTCTAATGACAACCCGAATGTTGGAGTAGTGGACATCCAAGCAGCACTAAATAGGGAATTTAGTAGGCCTAAATCTGAGGCATAGTTGATTGTGGGATTCAAAGAGATCACGATGCAACCAAGCGAGACGCCTTGGGAACTAGATCAGAGACTAAAATTTACAATCCGCGAAGCAGATATGAATTTAACAGATGGACAACATCGCGAGTGGTTTGTGGCTTCGCTACTAGCACACTTAAGGAGTGCACTGTCATGAGAAAAGATAAAAGCTCAGGCAGAGGGCTTGGAGATTGCCATGAGACTACATGAGACTCTGATGCAAGATCCTAATCTAGGAGTTCAGTAGATCCATGTGTAGCTAAAGAGCATGTGCCTTGAGATGCAAAGTCTAAAGTAGGACAGGACGGTTCGGCCAGAAGTATATGAGGAGGTATGGTGCTTGAAATGCAAGAGTCAGGGTCATGACAAAGACCATTTCCTGGTCTTTGAAAATTAGCTTGTAGGAGGAGGACCAATGCCTTTAAGGCCAAAAGCTGAAGCAGGACCTAGTGCAAGGCCTACCTTATGGTGTGTTATCTGTTAGGTAGCTAGAAAACATGCCACAGATAATTGTCACTTGCTATAGTAGTATGTGTAAGCACCCCAACAGTTGTTCTGCAACTTTTGTAGGTCGGTAGGACATGATGAGTGTACTTGCAGGAGCTATGAATTGATGATGGATAGAACTCTCGCCTACAGGGTTCAAGCCGAAATGCGGCCCCTTGACCAGAATGCAGGGATGGTCCGGACAGGATTTCAGGGGCGCGGATGAGGCCGAGGTGGAGGAGGACCTTGTACAGGTCAAGGACAGTTGATTCGCTATAATTGTGGAGGACCAAGACACTATGCCCGCGATTGCACTAATCCAACGCATCCATCCTGCAAGTATTGCACACTGTTTGATCATGAAATGGAAGATTGTCCTACGCTGATAGCTAGGATACGTGACAAATGGGTGCTACCACCTCCACTGACTCAAAACCTACAGATGATGAGATATGAGCCACATGAGGAAGATCCAACGTAAATATAGTACTCAGAAGTGGAATTGTGATGGGAGATGACAAAGGGAAATAGCTAGAAGATAGTACATGGGTTTGTGAAGCCTGAGTGAAAGAGGCTGAGTTAGATTTTCAGTGTGCTCGTGAAACCTTCATGGAAGCTAAGAAGAGCTTCACTGAGGCCTCCACCTCAGGAAGCAAGGATAAGCCTGAGCCCGAGGTGGACCCCTCTATGATCACAAATTTCTTGGAAACCTATATGAAGTTACTACACGATAGTAAGGTTGTGAAAGGAATGCAAGAACTCATCGATAGATTTGTTGGAACCGCGCCAGGTGAGCCACGCATAGTATGAAAGATTGGCAAGAATAAAACAAGGGCGAGAAGGGAGATGAGACTGGCTGCACAAATAGGAGAGTATGTAATGGATCAGATCATTTTGGACTTGGAGTCAGATGCGAATGTCCTACCAAAATAGACTTGGGAGTGAATGGGGAGACCTGCATTGCAATGGTCTCCGATTCAGCTAATGATGGCAAATAAACAGAAAATCATCCCCATGGGGCGACTGTAGGGGATGACGTGGATATTGAGGGAGCAAGCACATTGGCTGATTTTGAAGTAATAGAGATAGTGGATGACAAAAATCCCTACCCTACACTCCTGGGAGTTGACTGGGCTATTGATATGAACGGGGTAATCAATCTGAAGAAGCAAAAGATGATCTTTGAGAAGAAATTGTTGCAGGTAATAATACCCCTCGATCCTACTGAAGGATCATGCTAAACAGAGCCTGTCCATGATTATGAGAGTGATGACGACCTAGACTGTATCTATAAGATAATAGTGTGAGACCAAGATTGGGTGAATCCCACTGTGGATGGGTGGATCACGTGGGATCATGGGGAATTCTTGCACTTCGGACTTCGACGGAGAAATAGAATGCTGGCAGAATCGGTTACATGAAGTAACTACGTTGAATTGCAAAATGATGACTCGGTCGCTGCACTGTGTGTCATCAGAGGTAAGAAATTTTCCTACTTATGATGGTCTAAATTAGGTAGATATCTTTTTGGATGCATTTGAAAGTGAGGTACCAGAAAAGCAAATTCCAGGCCTTAGACTGGGCACTGCGCGCTATGCCCGCAAGATGGTGGGGTACGCACAAGGGAAGCTTTGATGATTGGCGTGAATGTAGGAAGATGATGAAAACATGATTTGGGAAGCCTAAGATGCGACTAACAGACAAGTATGATGAGAAGAATGATCCACGCGTGCATTTGGCCAAATGGACGCATGCTTATGGAGAAAAGCCCCAACCTGAGTGGGTGCATCTATTCTATCATACCTTGGATGTTATCCCAATGAATTGGTATATAGAAATAGAGCTCTTCCATGGGACAGGAAAATGGAATATCCTGCACAAAGGATTCATGACGACATTCAGTTTTGAGGACGGGTTTGATAGTATTGATGGTGTGCTGCAAGAGGTGAAAGCAGTTATCTTTAGGATACCGCAAGATCCTTTAGACCTAATTCAGCTTGAATGGGCTACTCAGCTGAGACACGGGCTCGAATGTTATAATGTAATTACTGAAGATGAGGATGAGGATCCATGGAAGATTAACATTCCAAAAACAGAAGGCCACTGTGAGGTTCAAGGATCATAGATTGAGAACCCTGATATGACCATACCGGTGAAAACAAAACAAGTGAACATTGGTACGGAGGGAGAGCCCAAATTCACGAAGATTGGAGACTACTGGGATGACGCGACAGTGGATAAGGTCACTGAATTGCTCTGCAAATACTAGGACTTATTCCCTAACAATTTTACGAATCTAAAAGGAATAATCAGAGACCTAGGAGTGATGAAGATCATGTTAAAGCTTGACGTGAAGCCAGTTAAGTAGAGGCCTTACTACCTCAATCCAAAATACAAGGAGAAGGTCTGCTTAGAGCTAGACAAAATGCTAGCGGTAGGCATCATTGAGCCTATGGAAGAATCTGATTGGGTAATCCCAATGGTGGTGCAAGAGAAAAAGCAGAAGGATGAGATAAGGATATGCATGGATCTCAGATAACTGAATGACGCTTGTGTGCATGATCCTGTCCCGACTCCATTCACGGATGAAGTGTTGGACAATGTAGGTGGCCAGGAAGCATATTCTTTTACTGATGGGTTCTCTGGGTACCACCAAATCAAAATTGCACTGGAGGATAGGAGCAAGACAACCTTGGCGACTGAGTGGGGTTGTTTTCAATACATTGTAATTCCATTTGGATTGCAGAATGCGCCTGCAATCGTTCCACGCGTGGTTGTTGCAGCATTCAAGGAATTTATTCATAAGTTCCTACAGGTATATTTTGATGATTGAACTGTATTTGGGTTGGTTAAGTGCCATGTAGCGAGCTTGCACTTGATGCTGGATACCTGTCGAAGATACCAGATCATGCTCAATCTCAAGAAGTGTCTGTTATGTGTTCCTTTTGGGAACCTATTGGGGCATGTGGTTTACAGACAAGGACTGATGGTAGACCCCACAAAGATCGCGGTGATACTAAACATGGAAGCATCGAGGAGTGTGAAACACATGCGTGCTACTCTAGGACATACTGGATATTACAGAAAGTTTATCAAAAGCTATGCCCAGATCACTGTGTCGATGGAAAAATTGTTGAAGAAGGATGTCACGTTTTGCTGGAATGATGACTGTAAGAAAAGCTTGGATATATTGAAAGAAAATATGGTTACTGTGCCGATTCTAGTCTTCCTGGACTAGAAGAAATAGTTTCATGTACATGTCACCATGTCATGTATAGCACTGGGGGAAGTACTAACACAGGATGGCGGAGAAGGCTTGGACCATCCTATCACGTTCGCAAGCTGCAGATTGTCCAAAGTAGAGAAGAACTATTCTACCATTGAACGCGAGGGGCTAGATATGGTGTATGCGCTCTAGAAGTACCGGCGCTACATGCTAGGAGGCCATTTTAAGATGTATATAGATCACTCCACGCTGAAGTACCTGGTCAAGAAGCCTGTGTTGGGGGGGGCGAATCTATAGATGGCTCTTATTGTTCCAAGAGTACGATTTTGAAGTTTTTGTAAAGCTTGGACGATTGAATGCGGGACCAGACCATCTATTGTGCATCAAAACAGGGGAGGAACCTATTGACTTTAAAGAAGGATTGCCTAACACACAACTATTTGTAGTGCATGTTATGGATGGACATTTAGAGGATATAATACACTTCCTAACAATAAGAACTGCATTGGAAGGATACTCTCTCCAGCAAAAGAAGGAATTAGTGGTGCGCACGAAAGATTTCTCTATCATTGCTGGGCATCTATACAAGATGGGGACTGATGAGATATTGTGACAATAAGTACCTGAGTTCAAACGAAGCAGCATCCTCCCGGATGCCCATGGGGGTGCCGCGGGAGGACACTATGCAGGGAGAGCAACTACGCAGAAGATTCTACACGCAGGGTTGTGGTGGCCAACCCTTCATCAGGATTCAAAAGAATATTGCAAGGCATGTGATGTATGTCAAAGAAAAGGAAAGCCATTGTGGAGGGATGAAATTCCTTTGAATCCACAACTGACATTGCAACCCTTTGAGAAGTGGGCAATAGATTTTGTATGACCCATTTAGCCACAAGGGAATATAGGAGCAAGGTGCATTATCACTACGATGGAGTATTTGACTCATTGGGAAAAAGTGTAGCCAGTGAAGGATTGCACGGGTGCGACGGCTGCAAAGTTCTTATTTGAGCATGTACTAACGTGATTTGGATGTCCAAGGATCTTAACGAGTGATCATGGTATGCACTTCCTAAATGAGACGATCAGCGCACTAACAAAGGAATTTAAGGTATATCACTAGAAGAGCACACCTTATCACCCGCAGACTAACGAGACAGTGGAGGTGTTCAACAAAGTGCTTGAAAATGCACTAACCAAGGTTTGCAATTCTCAGCGAAGTGATTGGGACCTAGCATACTAGCAGTATTTTGGGCTTATTGAACGACATGTAAGAAGTTGATGGGGAAAACCCCTTTTAGGCTGGTCTATAGTGTGGAAGCCGTAATGCCTATGGAATACATCATGCCTAGTCTGCACATAGTGGCGCTCACAGGTATGATGGATCGTGCAACCCTGGAAGGGAGTCTCGCGTAGCTCGATGAGCTCGAAGAAGAAATATTTTTGGCTGGATTTCACCAGCAGGTCCAAAAGCAGTGTGAAAAGGCATGGCATGATCGACACATCAAGCTACGCACATTTAAGGTAAATGATATGGTTTTGTTGTATGATAGTAAGTTTGATAAATTCCCCAAAAAATTCAGGATGCACTGGTTAGGGCCCTATGTTATTAAGGAGATTACTGATAGAGGAGCGGTACAGCTGGTCAAGTTAAATGGAGAACCCTTCCCAAAAAAGGTGAATGGAAGTCACTTGAAGCCATACACCAGTGGTCTGGACATGTGACTAAATGAAAGTAGCACAGTCTTAGCACTCCAAGCAGCTGAAAGGAGGTGCGGGACTATAAACTACACTACCCAAGTTGATGAGCTACGCGATTGGAAGATGGTGTGAAGCAAGGACATGTCACTGGGTCCGCAACAACACGGAGGGAGCTGCGCTACCTAGGGAGAAATCACGCAGGTCGGTTGGAAAGTGACCGTTAAAGTCATTTTTCATGAAAATATGGTAGAAGTGAGGCCAAATGGATCGGGCAGTCAGCATTTAAGATGAAATTTATGGCTTAGATCCTTGAAAATCTGCCTCCAATCTGACATTAATGAACTGATTTCGGGGGGAATGGTCGGATTTGAATTAAAATTGCCCTATAAATTACAAGTGGCTATCCAGAAAGAAACACTTGGCATTTTTAGTATTTAGCTGTTGAGCTCTCATATGCTTATGGACCTACTTTTTTTTGCAGCTCTCAAATAGACCCATGCATTTGCAAACTTGCCGAGACATTGCACGTACTGATAGAGAGTGTTATGTCATCATCCCAGAAGTTATCAATACACAACAAGTGGTAGAACAATTGGCACAAGAGATGGAGAAATAGGTTGAAGAAGTTGCCCCAGAAGTAGTTGAAATACTGGCAGAGGTCCCTAAATCCTCGAGAATGTTGAGACCGAAGCCAACCCCAACCAAGGAGACCATGAAAGATAAGAAGAGCGAGCAGCCTGCCATCCCGGTGCACGTGTCATCGAGACGAAACCCCACCAAGCCCACTTCTCAGGAGAAAGGCAAGACTATAAACTTAGAGCCAGAAGAGGAGGATATCGAAGACATCCCCATGGACGATGAGGAAGTGGGAGTAGAAATAGAGGAGGTTGAAGCCCAGGGTGTGAACCCTATTACATGGTTTCCGGAGTATGTCCCTCCATGCAAGCCTAAGTCCAAGGTCCCCAAGAACATTGATGAAAGTAAGACACCCCTGCAAACCCCATTGCTACCAGATGAGATCACTTTTGACAGTCCGCGTTTGGCACGGGTGTCGATTTTGAAGCTTGAAGATTGGGACTTGGCGGACCATGAGAAGTTCCCACACCTAGTGACTAAACAACTGATGCACCATGTCATAGACACAAAAACGGGGATGACTGCATTGGAGCCATGGAAGTAGCTCAGAAGAGTAGAGAAGGCAGGATTAGTCAACCTGCTCTAAGTGTCGCACTATAACTGCACCCCTGTGATGGATTTAGTCATCAAGCAGCTGTTTGTGCTTGGTGCATGATGGGTGTCTATACCTGGAGGAGCCAATCCCCATCACTGATATGTTGATTCATTGCATCACACGCCTGCCGTATATAGGCAAAAATCCAATGATGAGTTTAGGTGGTAAAGTGTGCTAGTGCTCACAGAATTGATGAAAGAGAAGTTTAAATTGGTGAATAAGTCATGCGGGTATGTAATCTCTAGCATTTGTGACCCCACTGTGAAGGTGGCAACGCAGATCCTTATAGGGAAGGTGATGCAGAAGTGCCACACCGATGAGGTGTTGGCACCTGTCATCGTGCTCGCATAGCAATGCGCGGAAGGAGTCTAGTTTCATTGGTCAGACTACCTTCGCGGCGAGTTCCTGGCCAACTGCTGCAAAGTGCAGGAGCAGAG
The DNA here is from genome assembly GCA_031772625.1 of Pinus tabuliformis. Taxonomy (NCBI): domain Eukaryota; kingdom Viridiplantae; phylum Streptophyta; class Pinopsida; order Pinales; family Pinaceae; genus Pinus; species Pinus tabuliformis. Next base: position 1,251,807,670 of record CM062809.1, read on the forward strand.
CAATACGTTCCACTATGCGTGGCTATTTCTCTCGATTGTGCTTGTAGCATGGGAGCTACCAGAAGAAATCCAATTCCCCTCTGTTGTGCTGGACCTCCCTGATGCAATGAAGTACGCTTCACTGTGGGCAACCAAGGACGTGGAGTGCATTTGTGACAGCAAAATCTTTTGGATCCTAATGGAAATGAATATCAGGATGGCTATCAATCACAAGCCGCAATTGTCGCCAATGGCATATGCTAACCTATAGAGCTATGTCGAATTCAACGCTAATTTCCATCAGATCTCAATCAGGGCGAGGAAGGACCCTATGCAGAAGTGGTACGATCTATCATACCTAGCCACAGATGATGCCATCGATGTTGTTATCACCCTAAAATCTTTGTCTCTAAGCTTTTGAGAGTTGCCTTGTTTCTAGTCATAGTCTTATAAGTTTTGAGTCATCTCATCACAATTAGTGTCATTCTCATTTACAAACCCTTCTTCTAGTCATGGTGTTAAAGGGTCTCTAGGTCATTTCATGCTTTAAGGGTTAGGTCATAAGGTTAGAAGTCTTTCAAGGTCATATTTCTTTTCCAAATAAAGTTTGACAGCCTCATTCCTTGTCCTAGAAGCCTCACCATGAGTTTAGAAGTCATATCTCACATCATTTTGGAGAAATTTTCAAACTAGCTACGAATCCACGTTTTCGTAGCACAGACAGTGTAAAAATCCTATTTTGCGCTACGAAATCAGTGTTTTCGTAGCACGCTACGAAACCCCTGAAGCAGCCTGTTTTAGCAGAAAAACTATTTTTACTAGTTAACTTCCAGAAGCTTTCCTGAGCAGCTGAAAACTCAATTTTTCAAACTGAAAGAGGATTTTCTTCCTAAAATTCTGAAATACAAACACCTCTTTCATTTTCTTCAAATCCATTCTGAGGTGGGAGGAATTTATGGTTAAACTTGCGCTATGAAACTGATGAAAGTCAAGCTTGGTCTTCTTGTTTTAGCAGTCTTTTTCAAGATCAGTTTCTGGTCACATGAAAAGGTATTTCGGAATTTGGAAAGAGGTTTATCTTCATAAAATATCCAGCTACAATAACCTATCTCACTTTCTTCATAAGTGTTTTCAGTTGGAAGATAATAAGCTTTAATTGAGACGCTAATTTCAGAAAATGGATTTTTCCTGTTTGACACGTGTTTTTCAAGGACAGATTTTGGACAGCTGGAGGAATGTTTTAAAAAAACAGGAGATGTTTTTGTTCTAGAAAACATGGGCTACAAAAACCTCCTTCAGTTTCGTAAAATGTGTCATGGGTGAGGAGATAAAGGCTCTGTCCCACGTGCCAATTTTCAAGGATCTAAACCTAAAAACAAGGAAACATGTTCCCTAATTTCTAGGGTTTGTCATCAGCAGTTGGGTGACCACGTGGGAGGCTTCATCAAATTTGACTTCATGAGGTTGCAGCTGTCAAAGAATGCTTTAAATGCTTAGATAAGGTTGTTGTAATCATAATAAGGAGTTACACTCCTAGTTGTATTAGGTCACTAGCACTCCTAGTTAACAGCTAGTTCTAATTAATGGTTTGTTTTATGGTTAGAATAGGTGTCACTGATGGAAAATTCGAATTCTCTTGATGAGGGATGATGGAATCCTAATTGTAAATGCTTTATATAGAGCAAGAGGTCGAATTAGAAAGGGATTGGAGACTTTTTGGCTCAGCTGCTGCTTTATGTGTAGACTGTGTATATTTTTAACCTAATGCAGATTTCTACTTAGACAACTCAAGATTCATGAAGAGTTCCTGTATGTTCTTGTTTTGATGGCATCTTCCAATACTTATATTGCAATGGTGTTTACTTATGATACTCAGAACTCATCAATGATGCTCTGACTTCCTTCATAGATAAACTAACTATGTTTCACTGTTTTATATTTTCATTTCTGCACTTGAACTCTATAATGCCTTGACTTCCATGCTAGGTAGAATGTTTTGGCTTCACTTCTCAGGATTCAAAGAGAGCTTTTAATGTCATATTGTCTCATGGCTTTCCTCTTTCACTTACTTGCAGTGGTATGAATACCTGTTACTTAGAACTCATCAATGATGCTCTAACTTCCTTCATATATTTATAAACTATGTTTCCTTGCATTGTATCCCTGTTTTGTTGATGCATAAAAACTATCTATGCTCTGACTTCATGTTAAGCTGATCTTGATGTGGTACTGAAACATACTTTGACTCCATAGCCCAATGGTAGCTAGCCTTCATCTTTCAACCTATAAACATATACAATTACAAACCATAGAGTTAGCCATCTATTCATATCTTTAATCTAAATCATTAACCCTTTGAGAGAGCCCTCTCAGGCTGAGGAGGCTAAGCCTTAGATAAAAGATTGGTTTGAAATAGTTACACCGAGATAGTCTGATCAGCAGCTTATCAGGGTCCTATTTTGGTGATAACAGATGCAGTGTTGGATAAATGGCCAATAGAGTGGTGCACCTCCATGGACTTGTCAGTGGGTGGAAGCAAGTTTGCCACACAAAATAAGAAGGATGAGGCCAAGCTGAAGATGGCACAACTGGTCAAGAAGAGGAAGAAGGAGGCCGCTGAGAAGGCCAAGGTAGAGCAGACATGAAAGGAGGCAGGAAAATAAACGGGAGGCACAGAGTGGGGATCTGACAAGGGTGCAGAGTCGCCTTCACCTGCAACTAAAGAAGAGGACACAGAGCAGCATGGCGCAGACCCTCAGGAGACGTCTGACCATATCAAGCACCTAAGAGAGTCGGAAAAGGTAGGGTCTAGAAGGAAGTCCAAGGCAACCAAGACCTTGCTAGACCCCATCACACTAATGGAGGGAAATTTATACGACATCAGTGACATAGTCAAAGATGTCACCACGGAGGCCTTGTAGCAATTTGAAAAGTAGCAGTAGATCATCCTAGGGGCCATCCAGACTGGATTACAGGAGTTGCAGGCCCACGCGTCACAAGTTGGTATGACATCTACTAGCTTGGCTATCAGCAAATCAAAGGCTGCCGATATGCTACGCACGAAGGCTTCCAGTGTGCTAGTGTTTCCGGATGGAACACTGACAACAGAAAATGAGGGTAACAGGCCCACTGTTAGTGCCTTGAAGGGAGTAGGCTTGAACCTGGTAGCGCTCCCACACGAAGCACTCCACTCCTTGCAAGATGGAGTAATTTCAAAGCTGAGGTCTCGCGAGCACCACACCCTCCAAGTGATCAGTGAGCAAAGAATAAACAATGAGCAGATGGCCTTACACAAGAATTTTGCAATCATTGCTGAGGTTGAGGTGACCAGCCAGAGACAGAAGATCGTATAGGTTGTGGAGGAGGCCTGCAGAATGGTCCCAGAATTGGCCATTCTGGAGGAGGAGCTAGTCAAGGTTCGCATCGGTAAATTGGCCACATGGGTACACGACACTCGGACGGAGATGGCACGGGTACAGTTGGAGCTGAACTTGCAGATTACAGAGCTCCTGTTGAGGGCTTAACCTTCAACACTACCATAGGTCAAGGAACAGCGCGTGGCTACTGTCATAGAAGTAGTTGCGATAGTGGAGAGTGTAGTAGCAAACTACACATAGTTGTTTGAATAGTCGTTTGAGGTCCTAACCGGCTTGCAAGAGGACCCAAACATCCAGAGGCTTGAGAGGAAAGCGTGCGAACTCCAACAGCTCTATGACGAAGTTAAGGGCACAGTGTGAACCATCGCACTGACACAGAGGTTAGCCAAGCTGTAGGAAGCCAAGCAACTGAAGGAACAAGTGGATGCAACGCTGCAAAAGGAATCAATGTTGAAGGCAAGACTCAAGCCCTGGCTGGAGGAAGCTTATGCAGTTATAGGAAACATATAAGGCAAGATTGTGACTCTACAAGTGATGCAACAATGGCTTCAGGCTGACAGCACAGGGGCAGTAACTGAGAAGATAGTCGAAGATGCGAAGCAGGCAATAGCTCAGTGCACAGCCGAAGTTGCAGTCATCAGGGTCAAGCTAGATGAGCTTTGCGCAAGGATCTTCGCTCCTGTTGAGTGACTCAAGAGTGAGTCGCGATGTTTGTGTTGGGGGCTTTTTGGGAGCGGGATCCCCCAAGGGAAGTTTTGGGGCTAAAAGCCCATGTTTTAATCAAGTTTTTTGTAATATTATTGTAAAGACCTCACATTTTGTGGTTGCGGAGTGCAAAGGTATTATGTGTCACAAAGGGTTGTCTGCCCTTAGTTTTGTAAAGTAAAGTCAGCTATATGAGATCTACCCATGGTCCGTGGACCATGAGATTGTATAAAAAGAGCTAAGCAAGTAGTTAGAAGCATCGGACAAGGAAGAGAGTCATAACTTTAGAGTGAGAAGTCTAATTCTTGGGTTGTAGTGTAGGTAGAGGCTCTGCAACTGAGTGCGAAAAGGCCTAGGGTAGAAGTCTACAGCTGAGTGCACGGACCCCTGCAGCTGTGTGCACAGGGTGAACAAAGTCTATAATACTTGGAAGATTTTAATAAAAGGAGTTATTTTGTAATTTCTATGTATTTGTTCTGTTGATGGGTTTGGACATGTTGTGTATGAATTTCCTTTATTATGCTTATATGATGCGCGAATGAATGTAATTACATTGAATAATTGAACACAATCATGAATATCTACTTACGCAGTGATAACTTTAAGTATCTGACAAGATAAAAAAATCACTTAGGATAATTGAGGAATCTGTACGGAACGCTATTATAGCAGCGTGAAAGTACCTGAGCTACAAGTTAGAGCTATGCAAAGGTCGATCGTGTACTTTCACAAAGGTAATGAAAGCCAGAACAGATGTTATTAAACCAACTCACAAAAAGATAGAAAAGATAGGTCAACACCTTAGAATTCAGCCTCTTCGAGGGGACAACCTCCTTTACATTACATAAATGAACAATTCTTTGATGATTCAAATGAAAAGACCTCCTTTCTATATATAGGAGTCTAAGCGGTCATACTATAATCAGAGCTGACATAACAATAATAATGTAAGGGCACAATAATAACAATAGTGGGCTTTTATGGGGAACAATAGTAAAAATATGGGGACTACATGGGTACAGCAATATAATAAGAGGGTTGTACTAATAACAATAAGGGGTTACACTAGTAGTATAGGGGCCCAGCATGCTCCTCTCCTTCAAAAAGTGTTGTCCTTAATGCTTGAGTAGTTCTTGATGCCTCTGTATAAAATTATTGTCCTCCCATGTGGAATCTTTAGTGGGTAAGTTCTTCCACTTGATGAGATACTCTGAAATTGATCGATTTCGTAGCTGTCGGGTTCTTGTTTCTGTGACTGCTACAGGTTCCAATATGATTTTTCTTTCCTCTTCAAGTTCTAGCAATATTGTTTGAATTGGGATCTTCTGCAAATTTTGAATGAGTGGCCATACTTCTTCGTCCTTCTTCCATTCATCCCTTGCTTCATTTATCCAATCTGGTTGGATAATAGAAATGGCACACAACAATGCTCCACATCTTCATCCTTTCTTGAGAGTGCATCTACCACCACATTTTGCTTCCCTTTTTTGTAGATGATTTCAAAGTCATAACCCAACATCTTTGTGACCCACTTTTGTTGCTCTTCAGAGGATAATCTTTGTTCTAAAAAGTATTTAAGGCTATCATGATCTGTTTTTACCTTGAAGTGTCTTCCCATTAGGTAGGGTCGCCATTTCTTAAGTGCATGTAGTATTGCCAACATTTCCTTCTCACAAATAGCTTTGTGTAAAAATTTCCTTTGATTGGATGACTTTTGTGCATTATCACATCCATTTAAAGCCAATATAGTTTCTACTGCATTTATGGAAACAATTCAAAAGCTACATGGAAACCCAAAGATTATTGTAAGTGACAGAGATCCCATTTTCACTGGAAAGTTTTGGACAGAATTATTTTCTTGTCTTGGTACTCAGTTAGCTCATAGCTCATCTTATCATCCTTTGATACCAAATGTTATGAAACCAGCTCACAAAAAGATAGAAAAGATAGGTCAACACCTTAGAATTCAGCCTCTTCGAGGGGGCAACCTCCTTTACATTACATAAATGAACAATTCTTCGATGATTCAAATGAAAAGACCTCCTTTATATATATAGGGGTCTAAGGGTTATACTATAATCAGAGCCAACATAACAATAATAATGTAAGGGCACAATAATAACAATAGTGGGCTTCCATGGGGCACAATAGTAACAATATGGGGACTACATGGGTACAACAATATAACAAGAGGGTTGTACTAATAACAATAAGGGGTTACACTAGTAGTATAGGGGCCCAACAACAGAGGGTTTTTCTTACAAGACCTAGAGCGAGATCACCTACACGAAGGCAGGGATAGAAGAGATCAAATGACATCACAACCATCTCAAGGGTGCAGAAACTTCGTTCCAACATCCCCCCATACTGCTTCAAGTGAGACTTCGGTCCGAAATCCATGGGATGATGTCAAAAGGGCCAGTAGTGTAGGGATTGTTTAGCTAAATAACGTTGAGCCTAGGTTAGGCCCCCTCAAGCCAACACCTCATCAGTTTACGAAACCCCGGGTTGACAAATTAAATGACAGGGATTTAACTAACCATTAAATCACCAAACAGGTTGCATGAAGTGTCTGCAAGGTGATTTGTAAGGATCACTAAAGTAGTGTGTTGCATGACAATTGAGGTACATGACTTACCTTTATATGATGATTTGGGTGATGTAAATTATTTCTTTAGATATTATGAAAGATGGGTACTAGAATGTCAGAGACTATTAGCTCTGTATTAAGAAATGAGGGCTACTCTTGCTAGATGGTGGGGTACTCATAAGAAAAATATAACAGATTAAAAAAATGTGGGAGGTTGATGTGGGTAATACTTGGACAAGTAGAAACAAAGCTCCAGGAAAGGGGGAATTTTCAAGGAAACAAAAGGTTATTCTACTAGAGGATTTGTAGGAGTTGATTTTATTTGGTTGTCACCTAATTTTGTAGGAACAACTTCCTTTGGAGGGGTCTTTTCTTGATCAAGACATGCCTCCTTTTCAAGAATTATATCCTCATATTCTTGGATGACAACTGGTGGTGATTTTTTTTGCAAAACACTGCTAGATCTAATTTGGACATCATTTAGACCTAGAGGAGCTATCATATAGGATAGAAAATTTTGGTCCTCAATGTTATAAATGGGTTGTTGAGGAGTTTCATTATTCTAATTTTGGAGTAGTTGAGAAGGTAGCTAATTATATTTTGAGAAAATGAAGTGGATGGCAAGGGAAGTGGTTGACTTGAAGATAATTGGGGTTGGAATTGTGGTTGAGTAGGCTGTGAGGGTTGAGGAGGATAGTACTAAGGTTGGTATTGAGGGAATGGTTATTGAAATTGAGGATACTGAGGATTCCTACCATAATAATTTTTCCAACCTTGTGACAAAGATGGATTTTGGGGTTAAGGTGGCCAAGTTTTCCAAGTCATAGGTGTATTCAAATTACTTTGTGGTTTTGCATATGATTGATATTGTGCATTGGGATCTTGTACCATACCTATTTGTTGAGGTGTTGACGGTCTTGGACTTGCCAAAATTCAAGGGATCTCCCAATATGTAGTCCCAACTAGACCTCACACCATCTGGAGTAGGAGTCACAACAATGGATGGTAGTGAAATGCTTTAACCATGGTAGCGCGTAGAGGTAAGTGTGATAAATTTGGGTGAGAGAAAGTATGTGTCCCTGCAAAGAGTCAAGTGCGATGCATGAAGGGGAAAAGGAATTGTTCCTCTTAGAATCCTGTAATAATACACAACTTGAAAGGAACACATGAGTGGAATGACATCACAAGATAAAATACAAAATAGTCCACAAATTAAAGTGATGAGTTAATCCAATAACACACATTCAACAATATTTGTACAATTGCATACAAAATAGTTCATAAGAAAATGTGTAAGTTAAACAATATACATTGCCAATGCAACTAGAATAGTCCAACAACATTAAAAACATATGCATGAAAGTGTGTTGGCTCTGATATTATTATTATAATTGAATGTTCCATGCATACATACACCATTGACGACCATTATCCCCAATAGTGGAACATTACAATCAAGCACACCTTCTCCTCAAAAGAAGTATACTTTCTCTATGCTATGGAAAATCTAGGGCTCTTCACAATACTCCGAAGCCTTTTCTAAGCCTAAGCCTAGCCAAAATCTTGGGTCCCAAAATTCCATGTCTATGAGTTATGAGGTTCTATTTATAACAAAGGGTGGGGGGGACCCTTGACATTCCCCTTTGTAACTCTTTGACTACCCTCATGACTCTTCAACTTCTTTACTAGTAAATCATTACATAAAATGATGACCTTTCACATTCCACTAATGACACTTGGAATTTCACTTACAATGTGTTTACAAATAATATCAAATTTTCTGCATGTACCCAAGTAAGACAAAATAGGCTGGAGACAACCTAACAAGACAAAACACTATGATTCCAAAGTTTGGGGAAAGACCAACTCAGCAACCTCCACTTGGTGCTCCTTGATCACATATTGATGCCAATCTTGGTACTGCATGATGTTGTCCCCAAATTTTTTGATGGTGTTTTTCTGAAAGTGAACTCTTGCCTCCATGGCATCCAGGTATATGGTCTTTGAACATGTATCCAATTCTAAAGAATTTAAAACATGGTGTTTACCTTGATAGGACCACTGATGTACTTCTTCATGTTATGTGCGTTCAACTCCAAGTCTTCTTAGGTGGCATCTCCTCTTAGTTGCTCCATGTACTCATCGATGTCTAGCCAAACTTACTTCTTGGGTTTATCATCAATGAGGGAACTGATTAGTGGGATCATGTGTTTTCTCACCATGACATCTAAACTACTATACAACCACAAATATGAGGCCTGTATGTTGTTGTTGAATGGGGGGAGCTACTTGTCATTCTGGATTAACATTCAAACCTTTTCTTTCTCCAAATCTACCTCTGGCTTCATCTTATTAACTAAGTCAAGAGGGGCCCCTCTGTACCACATTGTCCACTTTTGTACATGGGTGATGGTAGCCTGTATGTTCTTGAGAGTTTGAACAAACTCTTTGCTCCATTGTTGTAGGCCATGCACACAGGAAACTGCTTTATGCACGGTGAAAAGTCCACCATAGAGATTTTGCATGGTAACCTCAAGTGTTGATACTTCAACAAGTATCATTGTCATCATTCACCCCATTGTGAAAACTATGTTCTACGTTGATGCTAGAAGTTGTTATGCCTCTTACCTGGTAGTATGCAAGTTATTTGCAAGTTGTTCATTCTTGGTCATCAAGTACTTAACATTTGATCTTGTTTCTCCTCCATAGGCCAAGTTGGCTTCGACAAGGGCAATTGGATGCTTCGTGGTATCTGAGACTATCACCCTTTCCTTGATGAATGCAGGTGATGCGTGATCATCCAGAAAGTTCTTCCTCCGTGCTTGTACAATCTTCTTCTCCAACTAGTCAAATGATAGATTGTACACATCCATGACCAGATCATCATCAAGGAGAAAAATATCTCCTTGCTCGCTTGGGACAAGTTCTGACAATGGAGGTGGAAGAGACTGAGAGATGACCTATGGTGCTCTTGACATAAGGTTAGTGTCTTCATTATGTGGCTCTAGTTCCAACTCCATGTCTATCGCTTCAATCAGTTGTCTAATATACTAAGAAAGTTCCCAATCCTACATCTGTTCACCCTCTTCCTCAGCTACCAGCTATTCTGGCTCATCAACTTGTATCGACATTGTTTGCTTTGTCATTGTGCTTTGCCTTTGTTCCTCTTCCTACTTCTACTTCTCTTCTCTTTCTCTCCTCCTCAACTCCTATTCTTCCTTCATCTTGTTCTTTGTCTGTTGCAGCTTTAGTCTACTTCCTACAACCTCTGCTTTTCTCTCTTCCTTCTCTCTACTCTCTTCATCTATTTCTCCTTCTTTGCTTCCGCTGCCAAATATTCCTTCTCCAATATAGGATTTTCCTTCATCTTGTAGCTTTTCTCTCCCTTTGGGTCCTCAACAACCTTCCTCTTTCCATTGTCTTGCACTAGATTGCTTCATTGATTCTATTGTTGTTGAATCTGGAGCTTTTGTTGTCTGCAGATCAGCCTTCCAAGTTATTGTTATACTGACCGACTCATGGAGTTTTGAGGCACTATAACAATACCTCCAAGGGTCCTCCTCTCACTAATGAAATGCCCCGTGGATCCATGGAAAGTACACTCTTGCACAGTGGTCCTTTTCAATACTATGGGGATTATACGGATTAAAGTCTCTAGTGTAGAACTCGAACTTCACTATCTCCTTAGCCTCAACATATGCATCTTTCAATCTCTTAATCTTGTATAATATGATCTACAAAGGATGAGAATTCCATGGCTCTTTCTTCTTCTTATGTAGTCCTGCTAAGAAACCTTTAGAGAGGTGATATGGAACTTCTTACATGATCAGCTTGTCAGTGGAATACCTTGGTAGGACATGCAGAGGCTTCTCTCTACCAAACACTTTGATGAAGGTATCACCTGGTGAGTCATGCCAATCTGCAATGTTTACTATCACCTCCATTTCTTCTAAGGGCATGAAAGATGGATCCAGATCCAAGATAAGATTGTACAATGGAATGATACAATGGTCAATTAGCCTTGCCATCACTTCTCGATAGCTGCAGTTGGAAAGAAACTTGCAATAGATGTTGATGGTAGTTTCTTTTTGTTTCCATGTCCAACTCATGCCAGGGAACTACTAGTGAGCATATATTGCATCCAGTGATTATGAAAACATGTATGACCTTGTTTTCTCATTCTTGGGTAGATTCTGAGCATTAGTCACATGGATCTTCAACTGATGAGCCAACAAATCTAGCCAGTTGAATGGATTTTGATCACTCACCAACTGGTCTAGTAAGACCACCCACCCTTTAGGAAAGGTTTCAATGTTCTCTTGACCATATATTCTATAGGAAAAGATGATCAAGAACTCATAAGAATTCTTGAGGGATTTATTCTTGTAAACATGAGTGGGTATTTGTCTAAAATTTGACGGCTCTTTCACCCTGCGCTTGAAAGTATCTCTAGTGTTCACATGGCTATGGGTGGCATAAAAGAGTGAGTCCATGCGCTCAACCAACTTGGGTAAATCATACATCTACTGAAAGTTCTATGCCCTAAAGGTGGAAAGCTCTCTCCTACTAGCACTGCTCAATGTCTGTTGGGATGGGGTCCCCTAGATCAATTTTGGGGTTAAAAACCCAAGTTTTGATGTAATTTTTGTGAAAAAATGTAAAGTCTCCTTGATTTGTGGATGCGAAGCGTGTAGGTAATTAGGAGATAAAGGGGTTTTAGCCCCTTGTCTATGTAAAATTGGGTCAGTGTTGATATCCACCCTTGGTCTGCATACCATGGGATTGTATGTAAAAAGTTATAAATAGGTGTGTCTTAGAGAATCTAAGGCATGTCTATGTTATACAGTAAATTGACCCCGTCATCAACTCAGAGGGGAAAGACATGATAACTGAAGCAAAGACCAAGATCACATGCCTTGTTTCCACACTAACGCTAGCTATGCACTGACAACCTACTTTATAAAGCTTCTCTGCAAGCCTAAGGGTGCATTAGTGACCCAACTAACTCAAGTTGCTAGTTCGGGAAGAGCGTTAGTGAATCCTAGTGAAGTTCTAAGGGTCAAAGGAATGAATTGACTCATAAATATCTAGATATTTGTTCCTAAAATCCCTCAAGAAAATCAAAGAGGCAACCAGATTCGACCTATTTGGAGGATTTCTAATCCTAATGAAGGAGGCAAATGGGAAAGAGCTGAAAAGCATGGCAACTTCATTGCTTTTACCCTAGGGAACTCAAGGAGGAACGTGGAAACCCTAACTCAATTTCTACATAAGCAAAGCTAGGGCTATGGTGATAGAGGTCAGAGCATTTGAAAGGATAAAATACTTGACTATTGAGCATTGTCTCAAATCATAAGAAGTTGGTAAGAAGTGAGAGAGAGAGAGAGAAGCTGGAGCGGTAAGGGAAGGTTGATACAATAGATGGTTGTAATCACTCTTCCAACATTAATATAGAACTGCAGTTGTACTGTTTACTCCGTGGTGTTGGTATTGTCATTCATTTAGTTGTTTGTCCAATACCTTTTAGCTAGAGCTAGCTCAAGGGACTTCCACCTAGCTGCATTGTGCTTTCTAGCAAATCTACACGGAGGCTTAAGGTAATCTACTTCTTTTACTTTGATAGTTAGTTATTGTTTATGAACATGCATGTAACTTTGTGACGGTTGCAGATAATCTTACAGTTCGCCGAAGGTCCCAAAAAGACCTTTGAGGGTATCTTCATCCTCCATACACCGTGTATTTTATCCTATAGCAGAATTGGTGACTCCGCTAGGGACTATACATCTAGTTCCCAGTTTACCCACAGTTCTCAGTTTTCTCCTCCTTCTAAGACCTCCCTATACTTATGCATTCCATTTCTGACCCACCAAAAACCTTGTTGCATATTGCCTACATGTAGTCATCACTGAATCTGATCTGAGAATCTCTCTTTTTGACTGTTTTCCCACACTAACATAGCTTAGCGAACTACACAGTGCTTTATAAAGCACCGTGTCTACATACAGACAGCATTAGTGGACCTATTAACTCTTTGTGGTCACTGTTACAGAGCGTTAGTCTCCCAATAACCTGATTTCCAGCTGTGTCTGCAAACCAACAAGGGTAAGAAACCTGCTCATGGACTGAAAGAGGATTTGTTGCTGCATTTTATTAGCAAAATATGTGTCCTAAAAGTTTATTTTTGGGAAATAAGTTTTGTTTTTCTTTCCTAAAAGCATTTTTTTTATGAAAGAAAGATCCACATTTTTTATTCACTCTTTTGTTTAGTTGGTTAAAAGCTACTCTATTTTTGGTTTCAAGTATTTGTTAAGAAAACATTGGAAAGATTTCCATTGGTTATGCATATGTTATAGTGACTAAGATGCATGGAAAGAATACGAATATGTGAAAAACTCTCACCTGTAGAATACAACTTGTTTTTATTGAATTGAATATTTTTTAAAGCATTGTCTTGTGCATGATTTTTGAGTCAGTGTCTCATCTCATTTCATACGTCAACTCCCCTACCGAAGACAATAAAAAAGTACACATAAAATTTACCTAAAATAAATCAGTAACTCTTTATTGAGAAAAATAACATTAGTTTTGGCTAGGATCTTGGGATAGGTAGTGTGAGTAAACTACCCAAGATCGAAAACCAAACTAGTGTCATTAAAAGAGAGAAAATTCCTTCTGCACTCATAGTACTGGGACCACTCCAGTAAAAGTAGAGCTAAATATGAGACAACATCAAACTATAAGCGAAGGTAGCCCACCTTCTCTTACAACTCCTTTGGTTATTCTGTGTATTGGGGATCCCTTCAGGGATTTCAGAGCTGAGTCGGGGACTCAGGTATCCTTCCCAGATAGCATGCTATCTACTATTATGTCCCCCTTGGTGGTGCCTGTGATCTGAGGTATCCTTAGTGGCCAAGCTTTTAGGGACTTACACAAGGTGACTGGGGTGGGCTGCCCTAGTACCTAACACAAATGGATCTACTCTGTCTTTAGTTTTTGGGAGGGTGATCATCTTCATGAGAGTACTTGGCCCCTCAATCTGAGGTTTGGACGAAGCTCTAGAGTAACCATAACTATACATTTGGCTAGACCTTTCTGTTATTCATTGTGATACTGCGTTTCATCTCTGGTGATCGGTGCTTATCAGATAGGGTCATTTCCCTCTGTTCGCTTATTGATCAACTTAGTGTATTTTTTATATTTTTTTAGGTACCCGAGTGTTATCACTTGAGACTTTAACAAATATCACGATAAAATTTATTTATAAAAATTAACGGTCATCGTGGCTACATCTGGCCCTTGTCGTCACTCTAGATGATTGATAGGACTTCCTCCACTCATTGTGGAAGACCCGCTGAGCTCCAGTGAACCAGATTCCCCATCTTCAAGGGATCAGTCTCCCAAATCTCACACAGGATCTGTTTGGACAACCGACGATTCAAGTTTTCTGGAGGATTTCTTTACCGAAGGATTCCTTCCTCCCTTTAACCCTCCACTCATGAATCTGTTGGAACCAGTCTTGGCTCCCGTGGTACTTATACTTCCTGCTTCGATAGTTGGAACATTTCCATCTATCCCATCGACAACTAATGGGTCGTGGGACTTTAGGGACACTTTTGGTCCTCCACCACTTCCCCAGTCAACAGTGACCACAACACCGTCGATGGCGAAGCCCGCCATCCCATTTGTCATAGGTACAACCACTCACATGACACCCTCTACAAGTGGAACCCAGCCAATGCTAGTTTCCACCCCTTTAGTGTCAAACTGCATACCTTCGACAAGTGCCACATATAGCGCTCCCTATAACACTCAATATGGCACTATGGGCATGGTTCCTATCCACCAACAATATGGTCGGCTGCCATTATACAGTTCAAACCCTGATATTCAAATATCTGGGAGCATTCCCAATATGCACATGTCGGTAGGGAACATAACAGTCCCCCCTCCATTCTCAAGCATGCATGGTCATTCGCTAATTGACATGAGCATTCCTTATGTCAATCAAGGAAAAATGGTTAGTCCTGTGATGAGCAAGAATCCTCAAGGAGGTCCCAACCAATCCATGGGGGCACCCTACTCACAAATTCAAATGAGTCAAGGGGGCACCGCTTATCCTGGGGGCAATTCTATACCCCAGTATCAAAATCCCCATGGAAATCCACACTACAACACCATACCTCAAGGCAACTTGGGACTCAAACAATGGGAGGAGAAAAAGGCTCCTCAAGTCAGATGTCATCACCTTGGTCTGAGTCGGGGGCACCATACAATATGCCTTTCTTGGCAATGTTGGATATCCCTAACTTGTACAAACTTACAAATGACCCCATCTATCATAACTTACAATGGCCGCCAATCCTGCATAAAATACCAATAGACATCCCCAAGTTCGATGGGAAATAAGGGGAGGAACCGGCCAGTGATATCACCACCTACCATCATTGGAGTGTTTCTAACTCCATGGTGGATGATAGTGTTCGGTTACATATTTTTCCCCACACCCTCACTGGCAACACAGCTAAATGGTAGATTGAGTTACCACATGCGTCAGTAAATACCTTTGACACTTTAGCGATGGAATTCTTAAAGCACTTCCAGCTACCCATCATCTATGAGACTGGGACAGAACTCCTCACTTCATTACATTAGGATACCGCCACCCACATCTCCGATCATATACATGAATGGAGACGTAGGCAGAGGTTAGTCAAAGCTCCCCTCCCAGACTATCTCTTAGCGAACTAGTTCTACAAGTCCTTACTCCCGCAAATCACTAAAGATGTCGCTTTAGGTGGTGTGGTCACAGAAGACTAATCCATATGTCATGCCCAACACTTAGATCTGATATATTCACAGTCTGGCACTCTTTATGATGTAATCCCCAATTCCCCTCGCAACTCCAATGCGTCAACTACTACCAAATCGTTTGCTCTTCCTACCACTGTGATAAACTCTATGTAGTCTAAACAAAATCCTGGTGGTAAGAACAAGAAGAATAAGAAAAATACCGCTCCTTCTAAGGAGCAGTCAATACAGCAACAAAACCCAAAAAAGAAGGTCGTTGTGCTTCCTGACGAGGAAAAGGATAAACCCGCCCGATTCCCTTGCAAAATCTGTGTTGAATACCACATGACATATCTGTGCCCGCGTCTTCAGGAATGCACAGAATACATCACTAAAAAGGATACTGGCTAGACCCCCGCTGTCCTCAAAAATCCTTTTCCCACTTAGTAGCAGCAAAACCGTATTGCAAACCAACCCCAACCCCTATAAGGGGGCAACGGCGGTTCGCAACATCCTTCAGCTGGTGAAGGATCTTCTACTATTTACACCTTTGAAACAGTAGATCTACGAACAAGAGCCAAATCCTATGGAGCTCCTGTCGCTCATGCAAAGGAACCTTTCTCAATTCAAAACCCACCACCACCCAATGATTTGCATATCGAAAGCCCAGTTGCTGACCTTGTAATTTGCCCCCCCAAAGGGGCACTTCGATGCACAATGCACAATACGTCTGCACGTGCCGCCCAAAACTACAACATTGTAGAAAACTTGGCGCAAGCGCCGTCAGCTATGTCAATGCTCGAAGTATTACAAACATGCCCAGCACAAAGGAAAGCTTTACTTTTACCTATTGGTGGTATCGACTCACAGGATTCCATGCTTGTAGTTTTTGACATGGAAAAGTGTAAACCTCCCCTTTCCCACCAACTTGCATTTAAAGTGAAATTTTTTTCGAAAGGTAAAGGTATACATAGAACTATCATCGATGAAGGTGCTTCTACCTACGTCATGTTGGCTTCATGTTGGATATGCTTTGGGTTCTACAACCCTATCCCTACCATCGAATTCACTTAAAGCTTTCGTCGGCCACACTTTCATCCCAAAAGGTTACCTAGCTAGCTATCCCATCACCTTGAGTGGGAAAATGGTAATGGTAGATATTGAAGGTGCGGATCATAAACTCGACTATAATCTACTTTTGGGTTGCACTTGGACTTATGCCATGAAGGCCGTTGTGTCTTCCGTCTTCCATATCATCCTCTTTCCCTTGGATGGATAGGTAGTCACAGTGGACCAACTGTACTTTTGCACCCCAGATTACTCTCCATTACCTAGCAGCTCTGTACCCTTAGTGGGTGGTGTATCTGACTCTTACGTCAATATCGATACTGGTCTACTGAAGGCTTCTTCCCTGATGGGTTGTTTCCCTTTTCTGCCACCCAAGGTTTCACAGACGGTCAATATGCTTTAATCTATTCCTCATGAAAAGACCGATCCATGGATCCTACCAGCTCCTTCAGACATTGACACAAATGGGGAACAAATGGTGCTATCACCAGCTGAATTGGCCTACCAAGCCATTCAATCTGCATCCGAACCTCCGGTCACTTTGGTTACGGCCAACGGTACCACTGTCCCTCCCATAACAGCTCCTTCTTTTGATCCACTCAATCAAGTCCTATCTAAGGACAAAGCTATTAGAGAGATCATGAGTTTAGAAGAGCAACCTTGGGAGGACTCGCACCATCATGTTTCAATATCTACTTCAGACATGATGCCTCTTCAAATCCTATCACCTAACGCACACGAAATCGTTTCCTCGCCATATATGACTATCCAAACTTTGGACTCGGAAGGAAACAGGGGAAATATGTCAAAAACATTGCTTGTTGATATTTCTGTCATGACAGGCATCGTGGAAAACATATAGATTGGAGTCAATCACAATCCTCAGGAAATTGTGAGCTTCACCTACCCTTTTAAGCACTTCTGTGATGTTTTCCCTTGGTCTTATGAGGAAATGCATGGCACAGACCCTTCTATTGTCAAGCATGAGATCAAGGAAGATCAAGCATTCTTTTTATGGTATTTTTCTTGCTCGTTAATCCAAAAAATCCTTGAGTCTCCTTCTTCGGGCTCATTAAACTATCACGACGAAGAGCAAGCATTCTTTTTATGATATTTTTCTTGCTCGTTAATCTGAAAAACCTCGAGTCTCCTTCTTTGGGCTCATTAAACTACTACAACAAATATATGAGCGCTTTCCTTTATGGGATGTTTTCTCACTCTAAAAATTGAAAAATGACATGAGTTTGTCATAGTTGGGCTCGTAAAGCATATACAACGATGGTCTACAGCAACTCTTTTTTGCTCTTTTTCTAGCTCATTAAACTGAAAAAGACCATTAGAGCATTCTTTTTAGGCACTTTTTTCTCACTCATTAAACTGAAATCCCGAGTTTTGTCTTTACGCTCGTTAAACATTTATAAAGATGACTCGAGCTTTCTTTTAGGTACTTTTCTCGCTTGTTAAACTGAAAAATCTCGACTTTTTGTCACCGGGCTCATTAAAAATCTACGACAGCAACAAGAGCACTTTCTTTTTTGGGACCATTTCTCGCTCTTAAATCGAAAAATCCCCGAGTTTTTCCCCTCCTTCAGGCTCGTTAAATCTATGAAGGAGGAATGAGTAGTTCTTTTACCTCTTTTTCCTCACTCACTAAACTGAAAAAGATACCTTGAGTTTTCTTCATTTGACTTGTTAAAATTTGATGAAGGTATTGAGTTTGTCGTCGCATGACTCATTAAAAATTCACAACGAAAAATGAGTTTAGTCTGTCTCCTCGTACTCATAACAAAATGAAGTCGACATCCATTAAACATAGGTTTCTCTTTATCCGGATTCAATGTATTAACTCACGGAAAAGTAACTGATCCGGGTATACTATTAACCTTTTGTCGCACCCGGTTAACAAATATGACAAAGGGACCACCATGGAGTCGTTCTTTACGATCTTTTCAGACTCTCTAAATATGAAAAGACCACCGAGTTGTCTAGTATGGACTCATTAAATTACACAGACAAGATATAGAGTCGTTCTTTTTGTGGTCCTTTTTAGACTCTTAAAACATGAAAAGATCGACGAGTTTACCCGTCTAGACTCAATAAACTAATCAGATGAGGAAAGTGGACAATACAACTGCATTCAGTATTAGAAAGCGTGGTTTGGCAGCAGTCGTTCCCTTGAACATGGCACTCCCTCAAATAAACCTTCCTTGTGATGGCCTCTCAATATGAATCCTACCATCCTATGAGTTTTAGCCTATATACCCTGATGTTCTTGCATCTCTGTATCCTAACACTCTTTGGTGTTCATGAGTCTAGTGTTGCATGGTTAAAACTATTGTCATGCCTTCTATTGTTCAAACGTTAACCTTGTGTTTCCTCCATCAACCCATCAAGCATATCCTTTCATCATGACCTCTGTTGTCTAGACCCAGTGCTCAAAAGATTCCTCAAAAAGAAAAATCATTCTTGTCCCGTTTCGTGTCGATTGATGTAGGACACATTATTGCCTACCTTTCGACAGGTATCTTCCTATCGACTTCAACACTCAATCTAGGAAGACAACCCAGAAACACATTCAGTGCCTTGGTACTTGCAGACATTAGTGGCAGGTTTCCTTGTGTTTGATCAAGGGTTCTCATTATTGGCCCTTGGTTAAGTGATTCTACGGGTGTTCGACATCAAAAACATCTTTCACACTCGTTAGATTGTACTATGCATCTTGGGGACCATCACCATTATTGGTGGCCTTCCTCATGTCTGTTAATAGTCTCCATTATTAACTGGTAATTAGATGATTTCATGCATGTTCAAAATCAACGCATATATTCACATGTATTGATCTATGCTGTTCGGTGAAGCAGAAATCAAGACCTTAGGAAGAAGCTTGCATCATTCAGCCTTGTTTCCTCTCCCAAGTTGTGTATATTGTTTTTTGGATACAACTTATCAGGATGATTCTATTATGACACTAGATCCGCATTGTGCTTATCAGCGCCCAGCATCGTCATATCTCTTTGGAGAAAATCACTCTGACATAGCTACTGAGCATGGGAATACCTGACTTAGGACATGATTTTAGTAGTTATATATATATGTGTTGTATCAGGTTTCCCATACCACCCGAAGCTCCAATCCTCTCTCTCTTTTTGAAGGAAAATTACATTTAAGTAAAGTATTTCGGCCATCGTCACAACCTCTGATCTCATACTTTAGGGGGAATCTCTTATACAATAAATTGACCCCCTCATCAACTCAGAGGGGAAAGACATGATAACTGAAGCAAAGACCAAGATCACGTGCCTTGTTTCCACACTAACACTAGCTTTGCACTGACAATTTTCTTTATAAAGCTTCTTTATTGATCCGGATTTAAACAGGAATGAAACAAAATACAAAGATAACCATAAACACAGAGATCTAGTGGAAATAATACTTCATTTCATTAATGTAAAATACTGAAATACGCTTACAAACAAGGATGGAAATAAACCAGCTAGGGCGATGGTAGCTTATCTTCGAGAAGAGATGTGGTAGCTACATGCGTCTAAACTATCTTACAATGAGGCTCAAGGGCCTTTTTATTATTGAACAATAATAGCAAATCCTAAACAACCAAAATCCTAACCCGAGGAGATGTAACACCAAGAGTTTATGGGCCCCGTTGGGGTGAGTTGGGCAGCCAACTTCCCAGGGTCGTGACTTGGTCATGTTATCTCCATTTGACGCGCATGATAGCCCACTGGAAAGATATCTCCGAAGACTATGATGGAAAAGGCTATTTTAGATATAAAATAGCTGGCTATAGATTTCCCAAAAAACGTCGTTTAGGGCCTCAAAATGGTTCCGAAAGTTTAGGACCCGAAAAATTGCTAAAAATAGTAAACTGTGATATAATTAAGGAAACTGAAAAATTGGAAGAAGCAATGGTGGGGGTCCAAGTGGAATTGGTGGGTGGCCACCAATATCCACCTAGATCATTCCTCCCCCCTTACAAAGCAATGATCCCCATTGCATTGAGTTCCTCCATGAGATGAGGGAACTTCTGTTGAACTTGGTCCCTGGTGAGCCACTTGCCTTGGTGAAGGAGTTGGTCTGCTTTGACAACTTGATATAGTTGGATATTCTGCTGGCGAGTGTGCTTGATCTGTGAGTCCATGATTCGATCAGTTGTAGCTTGTTCCATGCAATTTGGATTTAACTCTATGGGTGTGAGGTGTTCTGTAATGTCAGATGTGTCTAGTAATGGTGGAAACTATGGCCGAAGGTGGTCCACATTGAACATTGGGTGCAGGCCAAGGAATGGGGGAATGCTGAGCTCAAATGCATTGTCTCCCACAGCCTTGGTAATGGTGTAAGGACCATATCGGAGTGGTCTGAGTTTCCGATAGGCTCTGGTAAGGCGTTCCTTTCGCAAATGCAACCAGACTTTGTCGCCCACCTGAAACTTGTGTGGCACCCGATGTTGATCATGTCACTGCTTGTACTTGGCATTTGATTTCTACAAAATGTCATGGACATGCTGGCGAATATGTTGGATGTTCTCAATGAAGTTGTTTTCCTTATCTATTTTGGATTGGACATGATCTGAATCTGCGTGAGTAGCTGCAAGTGGCATGGCCACATCAATGGGACATAGTGGCTGGAATCCCAAGCCCACCTAAAAAGGGTTGTGGCCAGTCGAGCTGTGGAGAGCCCGATTGTAGCTGTGCTGAACATAGGGGAGGCTCTCGTCCCATGTGCGTGGATGCTTTGAGTTGTACATGTGCAGAATGTGTACGATCATCCTGTTGACAACCTCTATCTGACCATCAGTTTGAGGATGGAAGGCTGTGGACTTAGTGAGTTTGGTGTCCAACATCGACCAAAGACTGGACCAAAATGTACTGAGGAACCTACTGTCCTGATCTGAGATGATAGACTGTGGGATCCCAAAGTGTACCCACACTCGTTCAAAGAAGAGTTTAGCAGTGGCTTCTGCTGTGATATTTTTCTTGCAGGCCGCCATAATGGCCATCTTCAAGAACCTGTCGACGACCACAAAAACACAGTCATTTCCATGCTTAGTGGAAGGAAGGCCTGACATGTAATCCATGGAGATGGATTCCCAAGGTCGACTAGGGGTAGGCAGCGGGGTATAGAGGCCTTGCTTCTTGATGGTCGGTTTGGAAATGGTGCAGGCAGTGCATGATCTGATGTACTTCCTGACATCCTATCGAAGATTTGGCCAATAGAAATAATTCTGCAGTACTGCCACTGTTTTTTTGACCCTGAAATGCCTAGTAGCCTGACTATAGTGTGCTTCCGAAATCATCTTGGCACGCTCGCTTGAAGGAACACAGAGGTGACCCAGGTGGCATAACAGGGCATCCTGGAGGTGAAAATCTCGAACATGCTGACCTCCAAGAGTGTCTGGTATGTGTGGCCAAATTCTAGGTCGCTTTTGTAGAAAAGTGGCCAATTATAAGTCTTGTGCCCACAAGAGTTGAGCACGATGGTTAACGCCATGATCGGTAGTTGACTGAGGCAATCTAAAACATTATTGGTGTTGCCCTTCTTATACTTGATATTAAAATGGAACCGTTGTAGTTATGTGGACCACTTCTGATGCCAATCATTCTACAATTTCCCTTGGGTCTGTATGAACTATAGGGGTTGGTGGTCTATGTGGATGAATGTTTCCTTCCCCAAAATGTAATGATTCCATTGTCGGCAGGCCTGCACAATGGAATACATCTCTTTGTCATAAGTGGGATACTTCCGAACTGTGTTTGAAAGTGTCTCACTGTGATATGCCACTGGATGCCCATGTTGAGTAAGGATTGCCCCAATAGCATAGTCAGAGGCATCTGTCTCGACCTTAAATGGTTGTTGCAAGTTTGGTAATGAAAGAACTGGTGTTGAGCAGAGGCGATCTTTCAACTCTTTGAATGCCTTCTGTTGAGATTCAGACCAAAAGAATTTTTCTTTCGCTCCTCCCTTGGTGACTTGACTCAAGGGCCAAGTGATATGAGAAAATCCCAACATGAACCTGCGGTAGAAGTTGGCAAGGCCTAGAAAGCTGCGAAGCTCTGTCAGAGTGGTTGGAGATGGCCAATCCCGAATGACTTGGATCTTAGCTGGATCCACATGCACCCCCTGTTCATCAATAATGGATCCCAGATACTGAACCTGGGTCATGCCAAAAGTGAATTTCTCCAAATTGGCACATAACTTGTGTTGTCGCAGTGTTTGGAGAACCTGTTGGTGGTGGAGGTGCTCTTCCCAACTCTAGCTGGAGATTAGGATGTCATCCAAGTATACCACTACAAATGAGTTGGTGAATGGCCACAAGATGTCATCCATTAACCTCATGAAGGTTGCAGGAGCATTCGTCAATCTGAAAGGCATAACTAACCATTCGAAAAGGCCCTCCTTGGCTTTGAAGGCAGTCTTCCACACATTGGAGGGTTCGATTGGTACCTGGTGATATCCTGACTTCAAATCGATCTTGCTGAAATATTTTTCCCCCTTCAGTTGGCCTAGGAGGTTATCAATCCATGGGATTGGGTACCTATTATGGACAATGATCTCGTTCAACGCCCGATAGTCAATACAGAGTCTCCAAGTCCCATCCTTCTTCTGTACCAACACGATCGGGCTCCCACAGGGCGATGAACTCAGACGGATGTGACCTTTTTACAGCAGCTCCTGAATCTGCCTCTTGATTTCATCGTTCTTCAGAATGGAGTGCCAATAGATTGCTCCATTAGGCAGCAGCACACTTGGGGTCATATCAATGGAGTGTTTGACCTGACAGTGTAGAGGAACCCTTGCAGAGGAGATGAAGATGTCTTCGTACTCCTCCATGACCTTGTCCATCTATAGTTGTTGTGCGGAGGGGCCCTGTCTGGAGGTCGTGGCCACCATCTTCTTCTTTCCTTGAGGGCGTATCATTAGGAAAACAAATTTTTTGGTTTTGGAAATGAGCTTACTGCATTGTTTTGCAGTAACTAAAGAGATGGTGGTAGGTGGTGCTACCTCTGGAATCCTGTACAACTTATTTCCCAAAGTAACAATAATAACACGGGGCCTTGATTCATACACAGCATGTCGCTTCCAAAAGTATGGTTGTCATAATAATACATCACAAACTTTAAGGGGAGCAATGTCACACAATACCTCATCCATGTGTTAGTGCCTAGATTTACCTCAGGCTGAAAAGGTAGGATCCAGGGCCAACATCAAACCACGCTTAGCCTGGTAGCTAGCCCTACTAGGTCAGGAGAGGGCTCTCTCTGGGTCAATCTTAGTAAATAATGATCTATGGGGCTTGAGATGACTGAAATATCTTTTGATTTTAGGCTAGGTATATGTGCAAGAAATTCGATTTGATAAAATAGTGTTTTGTTGGCTCAGAGGGAAAGGCACATTTTGGGGTGATGGGATTGAGGCTCAGTTCTGCAGAGATCTTGATGGGGCAAGGCAGGCAATCATTTTGGCACTTAAATTTTAGTGAGATGGAAGGAAAATACAGGTGAGGTGTTGAAGAGGGCAAGAGAAATCATGAATCCTCCCCAAACAGCTGAAAACATCAAACAACTAAAGCAAACTTCAAGTAGAGCATTACACTTTCAATGAATTCTACTTACACTCTTGTTTGTTTAGTTCAGAAGAAATAAGATAGATAATGCAATCATAGAAAAAAATTCACAATCACAAAGAGAAGCATTGTACCAAGACAAATTTCCACATGAATCCCAAAGAGTGTTGCAAATCCTGGTCTCAATTCCTTAGCCAAAATACTGAAAAATGAATGTACAATGAAGCTCAAGGCTTTCTCAAGAGTCCAACCATGCTAATGACTGAAAAACAACATAATATAGACAAACATAGCTCATCCTTGCCTCTAGGGGTCGAGCTCACAAGTTTAGGCGCTGATCCAACTGATTCTAAACTGAGAACTAGAAACTAGGCAAGATAATAGCATGCCTCTAAAAACAATGGAACTGATTCATTCAGTTTCAAACAACCTCTAAACTGATGAATCTACCTCTACAAGTGAAAATCCAACATATTTACATCACGATCCATCAATATTTATCAAATTAAATCATAAATTTTCCATTAGGAAAGTAAAAAAGTCAAACTAGGCAAAGCAGGCGAAAAACAGAGTAAAACTTGGTCAAACTGGCAATTTTTCCTCTATGTGTCGTGCTTGATTCTCTATGCGTAGCGCCTATTTGGACCCACTTTTGGAGGCCTTCCCGGTGTCCAAATGTGCTCCAGGTGTGCTTTATGGAAAGGCCCCCCTATCTAATTTCCAACCCATGTGGAATTTTTCAATTTGGCCTCCATTTACCACTCCAAACGTCCATGCTCCCAACACTGCTTCCTATGTGTCAAAATAGGGGCAGTGAGGTCATTTTTTGAGTGTTTTTTGACCTTTTGAGGGCTCAAAACCTGCCCAAATTTCTTGGCCATAGGTATAAAAGTGTAATGTTGCATGAAAAATCTAAAAATGTTGAGTTTTTGAGATTTTTAGGCCTCTAGCAAAAGCGAGCGCCACGTGGCGTGGCGCATAGGGCAGAAAAACCTGTTTTTTGTGCCAAAAATTTGCAAAAATGCAAAAAGAGTCTTCTCTATCAAGTGTTGTGATGGGCCAAGGAAGCCTTAGCCAATATCTGAAGTCCTTCATCCTCTTTTTTCCTCCTTGATGCTCTCTTCAACTTTGCTTTCAAATTCTTGATTCTCGCTTGGCACACCAAGTTCCAGGACAAGTAATGATATGACAAGTTTCTAAGCATATTTTTCTCATTTATTGCCTTCTCCAGCTTCCTCTCCAAGTAGATATTGACACTTTCGAGCCATGACTCCCTATCAGCATTGATCTCTTGCTCCAAGGAAGTGAACTCCACCCTCCTCCTTCAGGCAGCTTGACGTTTCTCCCAAATGTTTTGCCATCTTTATGAGGTCTCCTGAGTGCATGTGCCTCTGTAGGAGAGTCACTATGTGTCTCTTCATCACGGTCATATGAAGGATCAAATTCCATCTCTGCTAGTGAATGAACTGTCTTGGAGTTTCCTTGATGAGAAGAAAGTGATTTGTGATGTGTTTTGACTTTTGCCACCAAGGGAAAAGTAATATGAGGGACTATAGAGGGAGGGAAAAATGAGGGATTTTAGGATTGTTAGGATAGGAGAGGGTTTATTTAGGGAAACAGGGGATGATGAAATGATTTAGGAGTTTTGGGTATAGCACTAGGGTTTGGGAGTTTGTGTTTGGAACTTTGGGAAATGGGAATGGGGATAGGGGATTAGTGAATCTAGGGGTATGTGAGTTTAGGGAGTAGGGGAAATCAAGGGAAAATAGAGTAAGGGAGTAGTAAGTGGACTTGGTAGCCAAAAAATTCACTAATAACCCCAGGTAGCAATTTCCTTTGAAAATTTTGAAGAGGTAGGGTTTGATTTGTTTAAACAATCACCATACATCAACCACCATGAAACAACCATCAACCTGGGATGAAAAGCTATGAGAGAAGCTCAACCTACTTGTACAAATGATGATCCAAGCATATTGGGCAATTTTGGAGCAAATTTTTGAAGTTTTTGGGCTTTCTGGCTGTATGCACCATGCATCAAACCCAACATGCCGCGCCTTCTCTATGCACCACACCAGTGTAAATTTGCACGGGAAATTGCAACCCAATGCGCCGCGCCAGTTATGTGCGTCGCGCCACCTGCCCAATGCGTCGCGCTTTTTCCATGAGACTTTTGGAGGTCTTTCTGGCGTCCAAATTGGGTGAAAGATAGCTCGTTGGAAATTTATTTGAGTCTACTTTCCAACCCCACTATAATTTTTCAATTTGGAGTTCATTTGCCCTATCAAAAATCAAATCTCCCAGGGCTAGTCAAAATGTGCAAAATGAGGCTGCCTAAAGGCAGAGTGTTGTTGCAGTCAACGTTTGAATGGTTTTCTCAAATCCAAATTGAGCTCATGATAGTTCATTGGAAATATATTTTTGTCTAGTTATCCTTTGACTCATCAAGCAAGTCATTTTGCAAACCAAGCTAGGATAAAACTTGATTTTCCCAAGGTCACTTCGGAGGTGCATCAATTCTCCCGAGGAAACTGTATTTTTCACATTTCTTTAAAACCACGACACCTGTGTAAAAAGTGAAGGAGGTTTTTCTTCCTTGGCCTATTTGGGACAAACGCCTCTCTCATTTTTCCCGAATTCATCTTTTATTGCTCAGAAACATCATTGGAGTAAAACCTATTCCGATGTGTGGAACAGGGGATTTGTCGAAATGAAGCGAAATGAAGGGGATAAGGAGCTTCTAAATTCTTGAGAAAATTTTGGGAAGTATGGAGGGATGTTCGGAAGAAGAGGAAAGTGGAATCTCAAATATTAAGTGAGGGGAAGGGGTCCAAAAGGGCTAAATACAGGCCCAACCTAGAAAATTGTCAAGTTGTAGCAAGAAACTAGGGTTTGTGGAAAAATGAAGAATTCGGGGGATCTCAGTGATGAGAAGTGTTTAATAAGGTACATTAAGGATAGGGGAAGGTAAACGAACATCAGGATACAAGTTTTGCTGATGATTTGACCATCCAAGAGAAATTGCCTTCAAAACCCTAGGAGAGGGAAATGAACCTTACCTAGGCGCCACTGAAGCATGAACAAGGTGTAAAATGACCCAGTGGAACTTGTCATGATGATGAAAACCCTCTGAATGATGGTGCACTCATCTGAATGGCAACATCGACTGACATTTGGACAACTTTGAAAGGAGTGAAAGCAAACCCTAGGCCTAATACCTAGTGACTAAATTTTGCTTGAAGACTCACTGAAATGACAAAATTTGACCTTGACACCTTAAAATCACTTTGTAAGAGCATGTTTGATCACTGGAGGAAGGCTGCAAAGACTGACACTAACATTGGCTCCAATGGGGATGGTAGCTCCTTGGAGGTGCCAAGAACTACAGATCTTTGGAAGAGCAGACAAGTGCCTTCATCCATTGGGCAATGGAGTCAAAAACTCAAGCTGAAATGCATGACTGAAAACTGATGACTCGATGACACAAATTGACTCTCACTCAACTAAAAACTAACTCGATACTTAAACACAATTGACAAACTGGAAATGATTCTCAAAATAAAGCTTATTCATCAAAACCTACTCTAACAGTTTCATTCATCACCCGATCAAATGAAATGAAACAATCAATGCAACCAAGTAAGTATTCCTGCTGTTGTTTGAATTCTCCGCAAGTGCTCGCTTATGGACAACAAGAGAGAACTACTGAAAGGCAACTCGCATGAAAACTTAGAAACAGATCTGTTGAATACTATAGATTCTCTATCCGCCTCCAAAAACACTGCATAAGGATCTCGAAATTCATGCACATTGGGACTTAGCTCATCCAATGGATTACTTCTCTTTTCCTCATACCATGAATGCAAACTTTCATCTGAGCTTTGTGATGAGACTCCTGCTGAAAATGACAAAGAAACCGGCTGCCGGATCAAATTTATATCAACACACGTTTCAAGCTCACATGTAGTCAATGGAGAAGAACTTTGACTGCAGACATCATCCAACACATTAGCTATTGGATTGTGAAAAACTTGAAAATACTGCTGCAACCCATTTTCTATTGGTTCCGATGAGATTCCATGATTTCCTATAGGCTGCTCATTTGAAGATATACTATGCAATTTACCCTTCAAAAACTGAAATGATTCAAAACAAAATGGTACAGAATCATCTTGTATCATTTGATCATATGTGCCAGCTTCCAAGTCTTCATCTGCAACTTGACAATCAATGGCATTCGAGGGCTACAAATCTGGATATGAGCAGTCTTGAACAAGGATTTCATTGTCCTCAAGATGGTCCAAATCAAGACTTGTGGACAGTTGATTTCTGATTGCATGAATGTTGTCTCTGATGAACTGAAACGAAGCAAAACAAAAAGGCATATCCTTCACTTACTTCAAAATTTGATGCACTTTCCTCTTCACTGTCATAGTTGATATGCATTGGTTGATCACTGTATTCGAGCTGCTGAAAGTGAACTTCTTCCTCCCACAAAATAGCTGCTGATTTGTCTGCAAGATTAGCTTCTGTTTGGAGAACATAATCATCATCATACTGATCAAAATGAGGCAAATCATACAGGCATCATCAAGCATACATGTCATATCAACAGATCTCTCTTCTCCAAGATGATCTACAAAACAATCATTATCAGATCTATGACAACTCGAATAAGAAACAAAATGTTTTGGATCAGCAACTTGTTCTTCTTCAATCAGCGATCCATGGGCTTGAACATTCTACTCATTCCTTGTGGTGATCCTTTGCATCATCTCTTCCACTACACTTCCCAAAATGTCAAGCTTTACCTCTAAAGATGTCAATTCCTCCAGATCTGTGTTTTTCATCTCTTCTTCCTTCAAATTTGCCCTGCAAATTAGCAAATGAGTCTCTACATCTACTGCACTATTCTGCATCTCTTCAAGTGTTGCAAGGTTCCTTTCCCTCAGCTGAAACTCCATTTTCGGATCAAATGCACCCGGGTAGTGCAAGAGAGCGGATCTAGGAGGAGGTCTTATATTAATAGGCATTGAATAATAAACTTGGTTAAATCTGGTAGAGAATTATTGTACTGTCTCACCTGACAATCTTTTCAGCTGGTTATACTCTTCTATAATCAAGAAAGGGTTTTGTCTGATCACCTACCTGTCGAGGAAAACTTTGACGAACTGCTGGAAATTTGAGATGCTTGCATCAGGCAGGGTTTTGAACCAACTCTTGACTTTGCCTTGCAAAGAAAGAGCAAAAAGCCTAATACTAACATCTTCTTTATCAACTTCAAAGAGGTCAAGAAAGGACTCAAAATTCAATACATGTATCTCAGTAGTGATATTGTCGCGTTCACCATTAAATCTTGGTAGATATAAGTCATGCTTTTTAGGGAAAGCATGGAATATAAGAGGTAAAATTAGAGGCTCGTATCGATCTAGAATTTTACAAGGTGTAGAAGTATATACAGAAGCTGTAGAATTAGTCTTGGTCTCTTGGGGCTCATCAATTTCAAGATGGTCATCATAAGCTTCAAAAGAAAGGTCTTGATCAAGCTCAAAGACATGCAAATCTTTGGTATTTACAATCTTTAAAGGGAAGGAATCAAACGCAGGCCGAGGATCTTTTCCCAAATACAATATACTTTGCAAAGCATTCTTGACATTCTCGGGAAAAGAGAAGAAATAATTTAGAACAAAGAAAAAAATGTCTTGGATGAAATTCCAACTTGAATACCTGATCTTTCCATATTGTCCTTTCAAGTTTCTGCTGGTCAAGATCATCCTCCAGTGGAGTCTTTGGATCTGATCTCAAAACTAATTTAGAGTCACCAGGTGAATGATTTCAGCCTTGCCAGTGTTTGATTCTTGTCCACGATCAACAATCACATCTGAACTTGATACATGTTACTGGGGCAATTTGCAAGTCATATGTTCAGCTTATAAGACTAGACCGGAGATTGACTGAAGCAGTTTTTATGTACTTGCACTAATGCAAAGCAAAAGCGTTTCGAAGGCTACCTAGCTAACTTTAGGCTCCGTCTGTAGTCTACAAAGCTAAACAATGAAAATGAACTTTCTCCCTAGTATGGCCACCACTATGTTAGTGCCTAGATTTACCTCAAGCTGAAAAGGTAGGATCCAGGGCCAACATCAAACCACGCTCAGCCTGGTAGCTAGCCCTACCAGGTCAGGAGAGGGCTCTCTCTGGGTCAATCTCAGCAAATAATGATCTATGGGGCTTTAGATGACTGAAATATCTTCCGATTTTAGGCTAGGTATATGTGCAAGAAAGTTGATTTGATAAAATAGTGTTTTGTTGGCTCAGAGGAAAAGGCACATTTTGGGGTACGGGGATTGAGGCTCAGTTTTGTAGAGATCTCGATGGGGCAAGGTAGGCAATAA
This sequence comes from Pinus tabuliformis, assembly GCA_031772625.1. Taxonomy (NCBI): domain Eukaryota; kingdom Viridiplantae; phylum Streptophyta; class Pinopsida; order Pinales; family Pinaceae; genus Pinus; species Pinus tabuliformis. Next base: position 1,251,838,147 of record CM062809.1, read on the forward strand.
TTTTGGCACTTAAATTTTAGTGAGATGGAAGGAAAATATAGGTGAGGTGTTGAAGAGGGCAAGAGCAATCATGAATCCTCCCCAAACAGCTAAAAACATCAAACAACTAAAGAAAACTTCAAGTAGAGCATTGCACTTTCAATGAATTCTACTTAAACTCGTGTTTGTTTAGTTCAGAAGAAATAAGATAGATAATGAAATCACAGAAACAAATTCACAATCACAAAGAGAAGCACTGTACCAAGACAAATTGCCACATGAATCCCAAAGAGTGCTGCAAATCCTGGTCTCAATTCGTTAGCCAAAATACTGAAAATGAATGTACAATGAAGCTCAAGGCTTTCTCAAGAGTCCAACCATGCTAATGACTAAAAAACAACATAATATAGACAAACATAGCTCATCCTTGCCTCTAGGCTTTAAGCTCACAAGTTTAGGAGCTGATCCAACTGATTCTAAACTGAGAACTAGAAACTAGGCAAGATAACAACATGCCTCTAAAAACAAGGGAAATGATTCATTCAGTTTCAAACAACCTCTAAACTGATGAATATACCTCTACAAGTGAAAATCCAACATATTTACATCATGATCCATCAATTTTTATCAAATTACATCATAAATTTTCCATTAGGAAAGTAAAAAAGTCAAACTAGGCAAAGCTGGGCAAAAAACAGAGTAAAACTTGGTCAAATTGGCAATTTTTCCTCTATGCACCGCGCCTGATTCTCTATGCATAGCACCTGTTTGGACCCACTTTTGGAGGCATTCCCAGTGTCCGAATGAGCTCTTGGTGTGCTTGCTGGAAAGGACTGCGTGTCTAATTTCCAACCCAAGTGGAATTTTTCAATTTGGCCTCCATTTTCCCCTCAAAAAGTTCATTCTCCCAACACTGCTTCCTATGTGTCAAAATAGGGGTAGTGAGGTCATTTTTTGAGTGTTTTTTGACCTTTTGAGGGCTCAAAACCTACCCAAATTTCTTGGCCATAGGTAGAAAAGTGTAATTTTGCATGAAAAATCCAAAAATTCTGATTTTTTTAGAATTGGGGGCCTCTAGCAAAAGCGAGCACCACGTGGCGTGACGCATAGGGCAGAAAAACCTGTTTTTTGTGCCAAAAATTTACAAAAATGCAAAAATTGCTCCAAATTTCTTGAAATTTGGGCTGAGTCTTCTCTATCAAGTGCTGTGATGGGCCAAGGTAGCCTCAGCCAAGATTTGAAGTCCTTCATCCTCTTTTTTCCTCCTTGATGCTCTCTTCAACTTTGCTTTCAAATTCTTGATTCTCACTTGGCACACCAAGTTCCAGGACAAGTAATGATATGACAAGTTTCTAAGCATATTCTTCTCATTTATTGCCTTCTCGAGCTTCCTCTCCAAGTGGATATTGAATCTTTTGAGCCATGACTCCCTATCGGCATTGATATCTTGCTCCAAGGAAGTGAACTCCACCTTCCTCCTTCAGGAAGCTTGACGTTTCTCCCGAATGTTTTTCCATCTTTGTGAGGTCTCCTGAGTGCATGTACCTCTGTAGGAGAGTCACTATGTGTCTCTTCATCATGGTCATATGAAGGATCAGATGCCATCTCTGCTAGTGAATGAACTGTCTTGGAGCTACCTTGATGAGAAGAAGGTGATTTGTGATGTGTTTTGACTTTTGCCACCAAGGGAAAAGTGATATGAGGGACTGTAGAGGGAGGGAAAAATGAGGGATTTTAGGACTGTTAGGATAGGATAGGGTTTATTTATGGAAACAAGGGATTATGAAATGATTTAGGAGTTTTAGGTATATCACTAGGGTTTGGGAGTTTGTGTTTGGAACTTTGGGAAATGGGAATGGGGATAGGGGATTAGTGAATCTAGGGGTATGTGAGTTTAGGGAGTAGGGGAAATCAAGGGAAAATGGAGTAAGGGAGTGGTAAGTGGACTTGGTAGCCCAAACAGTCACTACTAACCCCAGGCATCAATTCCCTTTGAAAATTTTGAAGAGGTAGGGTTTGATTTGTTTAAACAATCACCATACATCAACCACCATGAAACAACCATCAACCTGGGATGAAAAGCTATGAGAGAAGCTCAACCTACTTGTACAAATGATGATCCAAGCATATTGGGCGATTTTGGAGCAAATTTTTGAAGTTTTTGGGCTTTCTAGCTGTATGCACTACACATCAAACCCAATGCACCATGCCTTCTCTATGCGCTACGCCAGTGTAAATTTGCACTGGAAATTGCAGCCCAATGCGTCGCGCCAGTTATGTGCGCCGCGCCACCTGCCCAATGCGTCGCGCTTTTTCCATGAGACTTTTGGAGGCCTTCTCGGTGTCAAAATTGGGTGTAGGATAGCTCGTTGGAAAGGTATTTGAGTCTAATTTCCAACTCAACTAGAATTCTTTAATTTGGAGTTCATTTGCCCTATCAAAAATCAAATCTCCCAAGACTACTCAAAATGTGAAAAATGAGGCTGCCTAAAGGTAGAGTGCTATTGCAGTCAACTTTTGAAGGATTTCCTCACCTCCACATTCAGCTCATGATAGCTCATTGGAAAGCTCTTTGTGTCTAGTTATCTTGTGACTCATCAAGCAAGTCATTTTGCCAACCAAGCTAGGAGAAAACTGGATTTTCCCAAGGTCACTTTAGAGGTGCATCAATTCTCCTGAGGCAACTGTATTTTTGACATTTCTTTAAAACCACGACACTTGTGTAAAAAGTGAAGGAGTTTTTTCTTCCTTAGCATATTTTGGACAAAAACCTCTCTCAGTTTTCTCGAATTCATCTTTTATTGCTTAGAATCATCGTTGGAGTAAAACCTATCCCGATGTGTGGAACAGGGGATTTGTCGAAATGAAGCGAAATGAAGGGGATAAGGAGCTTCTAAATTCTTGAGAAAATTTTGGGAAGTAGGGAGAGATGTTAGGAAGTAGGGGAAAGTGTAATTTCAAATATTGAGTGAGGAGAAGGGGTCCAAAGGGGCTAAACACATGCCCAACCTAGAAAATTGTCAAGTTGTAGCAAGAAACTAGGGTTTGTGGAAAAATGAGGAATTCGGGGGATCTCAGTGATGGGAAGTGTTTAATAAGGTACATTAAGGATAGGGGAAGGTGTACAAACATCAGGATACAAGTTTTTCTTATGATTTGACCATCCAAGAGAAATTGCCTTGAAAACCCTAGGAGAGGGAAATGAACCTTACCTGGACACAACTGAAGCATGAACAAGGTGTAAAATGACCCAGTGGAATTTGACATGATGATGACAACCCTCTGAATGATGGTGCACTTAGCTGAATGGCGACATGGACCAACATTTGGACAACTTTGAAAGGAGTGAAAGCAAACCCTAGGCCTAATACCTAGTGACTAAAGTTTGCTTGAAGATTCACTAAAATGACAAAATTTGACCTTGACACCTTAAAATCACTTTGTAAGAGCATGTTTGATCATTGGAGGAAGGCTGCAAAGACTGACACTAACACCGTGAAGGGCTTGATGTTGTATGGAAGGCGACACTATTGGCTCATGCAAATATCCAATCCTCGGTGAAGCCACCCGATGGTGTAAGGTTGTGGATGTGCTATGGTTGATAAGCCCAGCCACTTCATGACCTCTGCCAAAATGAGGTTCTTTTGGCTCCTGCTGTTTACAATGAACTGTAGTGGGGAGCCCTTTACCCACATCTGGGAGTGGAAGAGATGCTCCTCCTCCTCTGGATCTTCTAGTTCCTCCTTCTGGATCTTCGTGGTGGCAACGGTGGCGTTGGGCTCCGCATCTATAATCTGCTTCCCTTTGTCATTCCCCCTATCGAGTTCTAGCTCAGAGTCAGAACATGCATCTAATTCTGAAACCTTTAGCTTGGCCACCAATGACTGCTTGGCCCGACACTCACTTGTGTTGTGAGTGGAGCTCTTATGAACACCACTTTCCTGTGTCCTTTTTGAGCTTCGCGGCACTGTTCTTTACTTGCAGCTTTGGTGGGTTGCCTTAGGCTGCCCCGCCTTGGCTTTGTCCTTTGTTCTACGGTTTGGGGGCACCTTTTCCTTGTTTCAGATTCGCATATCCAAAGTCTTGCTTCTTCTGTTTAAACTTTTGCTCGACTTTGACGGCATATCGATATGCCGTGCCGAGCGAGGAGATGTTCAGGAATTCTATTTCTTCCTAGATGTACTTATGCAGGAAGCCACAATATTTGAGTACCAAATGCTACTCTGTATCCTTGATACCCAACTTTGTGCGAAGGGTATGGAAAATATTGATAAAGTCCAGCACGTCTTGGTCCCTTCCTTGCCATAGGGTGGTCCACTTTATGTATTGATCCTCATAGCTTCTGACAAGGTAGTACTACTCCTTGATGGAATCCCGGAATGAATTCCAAGTGGGTGCGACTGAAAATAGTGAGCCTATACTTTCATCCTTCTGCTCGCAATAGGTTTTCCACCAATCCTTGACATGGGGGGCTGCTTTGAGAAGAGCGAAAATAATCTTTTCCCGACTAGAAAAATCATGAACCGAAAAATAACCCTCTAGCACATTTAACCATTTATCGATGGCATCTGCATCTATCTGACCCTCGAATATGGGGATTTCAAAATTAACTTGTACCTTAAACGGTGTGGTGTTTCCAAAGTTACTGTTGGAAGCCGATGAATCGCCCCTTGGTAGCCGCTGAAGGATCTGGGAAAAGTTGTCCATCATCATGTTCCTTTGTTGCTCGAGGGCTTCTTTGAGCAATATTTTGATAGGATCTCTTTCCCAATCTTCTTTCTTTTCATCCACCATGGAAGGCCGTCGGGATTTGTGAGGCTGGTCTTACTAAGGTTCGACCAGTTCAAGCCCTAACTCCTTATATCCTGACCTCGTTGGGGACATGCAAAGAAAAATAGAGAAGAAAAGGCAGACCGCTCTGAAACCTCTGATCCAGATTTAAACAGGAACGCAACAAATTACAGAGATAACCGTAAACACAGAAATGCAGCGGAAATAATAATTCATTTCATTAATGTAAAATACTGAAATATGCTTACAAACAGGAATGGAAATAAACCAGCTAGGGCAATGGTAGCTTATCTCTGAGAAGAGATGTGGTGGCTACATGCCTTTGAACTGTCTTACAATGAGGCTCAAGGGCCTTTTTATTATTGAACAATAAGAGCAAACCCTAAACAACCAAAACCCTAACCCAAGGAGATGTAACACCAAGAGTTTATGGGCCCCGTTGGGGTGAGTTGGATAGCCAACTTCCCGGGGTCGTGACTTGGTCATATTATCTCCGTTTGACAAGCATGATAGCGTGTTGGAAAGATCTCTTTGAGGACTACAATGAAAAAGACAAATTTAGATGAAAAATTGTTGGCAATAAATTTCCCAAAAAATGTCGTTTAGGGCCTCAAAACGGCTCCAGAAGTTTAGGACCCGAAAAACTGCTAAACTGGAAACTGAAAAACTGAAAACTGAAAAACTGGAAACTGAAAAACTAGAAGAAGCAATGGTGGGGGTCCAAGTGGAATTGGCGGGTGGCCACCAATATCCACCTGGATCATCTGCAAGCCTAAGGGTGCGTTAGTGACCCAACTAACTCAAGTTGCTAGTTCGGGAATAGCGTTAGTGAATCCTAGTGAAGTTCTAAGGGTCAAAGGAACGAATTGACTCATAAATATCTAGATATTTGTTCCTAAAATCACTTAAGAAAAGCAAGGAAACATCCAGATTCAACCTATTTGGAGGATTTCTAATCCTAATGAAGGAGGAAAATGGGAAAGAGCTGAAAAGCATGGCAACTTCATTGCTTTTACCCTAGGGAACTCAAGGAGGAACTTGGCAACCCTAACTCAATTGCTACATAAGCAAAGCTAGGGCTATGGTGATAGAGGTCAGAGCATTTGAAAGGATAACATACTTGACTATTGAGCATTGTCTCAAATCATAAGAAGTTGGTAAGAAGGGAGAGAGAGAGAGAAGATGGAGGGGTAAGGGAAGGTTGATACAACAGATGGTTGTAATCACTCTTCCAACATTAATATATAACTGCAGTTGTACTATCTACTCCATGTTGTTGGTACTTTCATTCATTCAGTTGTTTTTCCAATACCTTTTAGCATGAGTAGCTTAGTTATGTGTAACTAGATGTTCTTTTATGTATTCATCTATTAGTTATTGGAGTTGTAAGCTGTGATTATGCTTGTCTCTTCTATGTGCAGGACTTGATCTGGAGCCGGATCAGGGGACTTCCACCTAGCTACATTGTGCTCTCCAGCAAATCCACACGGAGGCTTGAGGTAATCTACTTCTCCTACTTTGATAGTTAGTTATTGTTTATGAACATGCATGTAACTTTGTGACGGCTGAAAATAATCTTACAGTCTGCCGAAGGTCCCAAGAAGACCTTTGAGAGTATCTTCATTCTCCATACACCGTGCATTTTATCCTATAGCAGTCTATTTCTGAGAGTGGGGAAAAAGGGAAAGTAAGGAGCAAGTAGAAAGAAAAAGAAAGGCTTTGCGGCTGAGTGCACGAGGCCTAAAATAGAGTTTGCAGCTGAGTGTGCAGACCCCTACAATTGAGTGCGCAGGGTAGTTCTGAGTCTGTAATTCCATATTGAAGATCAATAAAGAAGTCTATTGAAGAATCCTTGTGTTTATCTATTTACTTCTGTTATTTATGTTTGTGATATATGTCATGATTGAATAATGTCATTATTTAATATTGATCTATTGATGCACGACTCTATGGGATAAGTCTTAATAAGTGTACGCAATGCATGTTAAGTACTTTCACGAATATTATAGTACATTTTTTTATGTTTATTAAATACTTAAGTAGATCTGCGTGAGTTCAGATATAGGGTTATTTTCTAATGTGCGTAAGTGGATGATTCAGCTATTAAGGGTCTGCAAACACCTATCGTAGACCTTCGCAAAAGTCTCGAGGCCATTTAATGGAAGTTATAGCACTGAGCCATAGGGGCTTATAGATCTGCGCGAAGGAAGATCTAGGTCAATAAAAGACATCACACTGATCTCGGGATGCAAAAACTTGGTTCCAGCATCCCCCCATACTTCTTTGGGTGAGACTTCAACCTCAGCTATACGGGTTGATGTTGAAAGGGCCAGTAGTGTAGGGTTTTGTTTGGCGCAATTAACTATGAACCTGGGTTAGGACCAACTAATCCAACAAATGGTTCTGTTGCTAGGACTGGGATCTACTTGAAGGAGATGTGTGATGTCGCATCACTGGAATCCAACCAAGAAGGAAATTGAGAAGTGGTTGGATAGAAAAAAGCATGAATTCACGGCATATGAGAATAGGAATCCGCGCCCATCAAAGGAGCATTGGTTGGATAGATATTTGTATACGGAGATACACTAAATTTTCTTCTACACCTTCCTAATTGAACTATACGAGTGGATAGTTAAGTTGGTAGACGACCAAGGAAGGTAGAAGCTTGACAGTCTGATAGTGTGGACTCCAGAGTTGGTACGGTGATTAGAAGCCTCCGAAGAAAAGATCGTGCGGGTTGTCGACCACTGGCTCAATTGGATTTTAGGAGGATTTATTACAGAGTTCGCGGTTGATACCTCAGTTAGCTACAGCAAAGCAGAGAGACACTTCTTCAAGGGACCATGAGGTAAGTATCTAAGATCTTTGAGTACTTGGATTAAGATGCTCTTGTGTGAGAAATGGGTTATGCCATTACCATGATGTTTGGAGCTACATGAAGTGGAAAACTCTTTAGAAATTGAGAAAAAGTAGGTCATGAATATAGCCCGTTGATTGGACCTCCTTCGAGCGTCGACGACAGAACAGTATAGGCCTCACCCTGGAGTGTTGTCTAGCTGATAAGATAGGGTTTTTCGTAGATACATCATCCATACACTCCACCACAACCTTCACCTACATAGCATACACCTTCGCCCACACCTCCGCCACCACCACCACCATTCAACATGTCAAACTCAATAAAGCTACCAATTTTCAAGGGTATAGGGAGCGAAGATACAGATCAGTTCTGGTTTGTTGCGAATGTTGTGTGGACAGTGCAGCAGATCAATGATGATAACGTAAAGAAGGCACAGTTATTTACTGCTCTACAAGATCGTGCATTGATGTGGTATATTAAGTATTGTGCTAATCATCCTGTGCCAACGCTAGCAGAGAGTAAGGATGCTTTGAAAAAAGAGTTTAGTAAGCCTAAGTCTGACTCATAGCTAGTGGTTGGATTTAAGCAAATCATGATGAGGGTTGATGAAACGCCTTGGGAGTTAGATCAAAGGTTGGAGTGTGTGATCCATGAAGCTAATATGTAGCTCACAGATGGTCAGCACCGCAAATGGTTCATAGCCTTGCTTCTACCACACCTAAGGATTTATTTTTCACAATAGAAGATAGGATCTCAGGCAGAAGCCCTGGAAATCTTCCTGAGATTGCATGCAACACCTATTCAGGATGCAACTTTGGGAGTCCAACAAATTCACTCATAGTTGTAGAACTTCTGGTTGGAATTGTAGAGCTTAAAGAAAGAGAAGGAGACTAAACCAGAGGTGCACGAGGAAGTTTGGTGCCTGAAATGTAAAATCCAGGGGCATGCTAAATACTGCTTTCTTGTCTTCACAAATTATATTACAGTAGGGGGACCACTTCCCCTGAGGCTTGAAGCTCCAGTAGGACCAAGTGCGGGGGTCATGCTATGGTGCACTATTTGTCAGGTGGCTAGAAAGAATGTAACTGATAATTGTCATTTGCTGTAAAATTTCATTCAGACACCACAATTGTTCTGCAGTTTCTGTAAATCGGTGGTCCACGATGAGCGCCACTGTCGCAACTATGAGTTGATTATGGAAAGAACGCCTACCTACCGAATGCAAGCAAAAACGCAGCCTCCAAAATAGGGCACCGGAGGGGCATGCAGAGGATATCAGGGATGATGATGAGGCCGAGGAGGAGGAGGACCTAGTAGAGGTCACGGTTGAGTTATTTTCTATAACTATGGGACACCAGGGCACTACATGCGGAAGTGTCAGAATCAGATACGCTCGACATGTCAATACTGTAGCCAGTTTGACCGCCCTATAGAAGAATGCTCTGTGTTGATAGCTAAGATGCAGAAGAAAAAGGCACAGCCTCAATAACCTACATAGAACTTACAAATGATGAGAGCTGAGCCCCGCGATGAAGATATAAATGTAAATATTGTGCTGAGAAGCGGGATTACAACTGAGGATGATAAGGGAAAATAGCCTAAAGAGGACAGATGGGTCCACAAGGCCCCAGAGAAGGAAGTTGGGTTCGATCTGGAGCGAGCGAAGGAAACATTTACGGAGGTCAAGAAAATATTTCCTAAGGCATCCACATCAGGGAGCCAGAACAGAGTACCAGAAACTAGCGTGACTATAGAGGTCGATCCCTCTATGCTTACCATGTTCTTGGAAACCTGCATGAAATTGTTGCGTGATAGTAAAGTTGTGAAGGGCCTATAAGAGTTAATAAACAAATGTTTTGGAAAAGAAAACGCTCCTGATGGCCACTGCATAGTAAGAAAAATTGGCAAACATAAGGCGAGAATAGGGCGCGAGATGAGGCTCACTGCACAGATAGGAGATTATGAGATAGACCAGGTCATTCTGGATCTAGGGTCTGACGCAAACATTTTTCCTAAATAGACATGGGAGAGAATGGGGAGACACGCACTATAGTGGTCTTCGATCCAGCTTAGAATGGAAAACTAGCAGAAGATCATCCGTATGGGATGACTACATGGAGTAACGATGGATATGGAAGGTGCGAGTGCACTAGATGATTTCGAAGTAATAGAGATCATTGATGGCAACAATCCATACCCCACACTTCTTGGAATTGACTGGGCCATTGATATGAATGGAGTCATCAACTTAAAGAAGAGGATGATGTCATTTGAAAGGAAATAACTTCAAGTTGTAGTACCATTGGACCCTGCAGAAGGGTCGCGCTATACTGAACCAGTCGCGACTATGAATAAAGTGATGATGACTTGGATCAGTTCTACAAGATAACAGCATGAGATAAAGACTGGATTAATCCAACAGCTGATGGACAGATTTCATGGGACCGGGAGAGTTCCTATACCTTTGATTTAAATGAACAACTGGAGCATTGGCAGAATAGGCTGCATGAAGTATCTACATTGCACTGCAACATGATGACTAAATCAATGCGCTGTGTGTCATCGGAGGTAAGAAATTTACCCAATTATGATGGTTTAACTGACGTAGATAAGTTTTTGGATGCCTTTGAATGAGAAGTCCCTGAGGATCATCGATTCGAAGAAATGGATTTGGTGTTGCGTGCTATGCCTGCATGATGGTGGGGTACACATAAGGACAACTTCGATGAATGGCAAGATTATGGAAGGATGATGAGGTTGTGATTTATTCGTCCTAAAATTCGACTGACTGAGAAATACGATGGGAGAAATGATCTGCATGATCATTAGCGAAGTGGACTAAATCTTATGGAATGGAGCCCTAGCTAGAGTTGGTGCACTTATTCTATCATGTTTTTGATACAGTTCCTATGAATTGGTATCTAAAAATGGAGCTACACCATGGCACCACGGAGTGGGATATATTAAGGGAAGGATTCTTAATGACCTTTTGTTTTGAAGATGAGTTAGAGAGCATTGATGAAGCTCTATAGGAGATTAAGGCATCGATCTTTTGAATCTTGTAGGAACCTTTGGAGTGGGTTCAACCAGATTGGAGCACCCAACTGTGCCATGCGCTGGAATGCTATAATGTCACCGCTGAGGGGGAGGATGAAGATGCAACAAATATTAATATTCTAGAGGCATAAGGCCATCATGAAGTCGAAGTTCTACAAATAGAAAACCTGGATATCACCACACCATTGAAAACCAATCAAGTGAACATTGGTACTGAAGTAGAGCCAAAATTTGCGAAGTTTGGGGATTACTAGGATGATGCCATAGTGCATAAAGTTGCTAAGTTACTCTATGAGTACCAGGATCTTTTTCCTACCAAGTTTTCAGACTTGAAGGGCATCATAGGCGACTTGGGTGTGATGAAAATCACTTTGAAACTGGACGTGAAGCCTATTAAGCAGAGGTTGTATCGCCTTAATCCCAAATACAAGGAAAAGGTTCGCTTGGAGTTGGATAAGATGCTAGAAGCAGGAATCATCGAACTTGTGGAAGAATCTGATTGGGTGAGCTCGATGGTGGTTCAAGAGAAGAAACAGAAGGGATAAATAAGGATTTATGTAGATCTAAGCAATCTCAATGATGCCTTCATCCATGATCCTTTTCTGACACCATTTACTGATGAGGTATTGGACAATGTTGAACGGCAGGAGGCCTACTCATTTACTGATGGGTTTTCGGGGTACCATCAGATCAAGATCGCACTAGAGGATAGGAGAAAAACAACCTTCGCGACGAAATGGGGTTGTTTTCAATACACTGTGATGTCGTTTGGGCTCAATAATGTGCCTATGATATTTTCTTGCGTGCTCATCGTTGTGTTTAAAAAGTTTATTCATAAGTTCTTGGAAGTGTACTTTGATGACTGGACAATCTTTGGGTTAGTGAAGCACCATGTAGCAAGCTTGCGCTTAATGTTGGATATGTGTCGCAGGTACCAGATCGTGTTGAATCTGAAGAAGTGTTTATTCTGCGTCCCCTTTGGGATCTTGCTAGGTCATGTGGTGTGAAAGAAATGGCTGATGGTGGACCCTACCAAGATCACAGTGATAGTGAATTTGGAGGCCCCAAGAAGTGTCAAACAGTTGCAGCAATGCTTAGACATACAGGATATTACAAGAAATTCATCAAATCTTATGCTCAGATTACTGCTCCCATGGAGAAATTGTTGAAGAAGGATGCTACAATTTTTTTGGATGAAGAATGTTAGCATAGTTTAGATGTTTTGAAGGAAAATATGGTCACTGTGCCGATCTGGTCTTCCCCGATTGGAAGAAGGAATTCCATGCACATGTCGATGCCTCTTGCATTACGTTGGGAGTTGTGCTAGTGCAGGACGGTGAAGGAGAGATGGACCACCCTATAGCCTTTGCGAGCAGGAAATTACCAAAAGCTGAGAAGAACTACTTAGCGACTAAGCATAAAGGATTGGCCATGGTGTGCGCACTTCAAAAAGTCAAGCACTATCTGTTGGGCAGATGTTTCAAAATGTACATAGATCATTCTTCCTTGAAATACCTAGTCAATAAGCCTTTGTTCAAGGGGAAGATATGATGATGGTTATTGTTATTCCAGGAGTATGACTTTGAGGTTATTGTGAAGCTAGGTAGGTTGAATGCAGGACCTAACCATATATCACAAATCGAAACAGGAGAAGAGCCTACTAATTTGGAGGAAGGGTTTTTTGATGTGTAGCTCTTCGTGGTGCATGTAGCGGATAACCACTTTGCAGATATTATTCACTTTTCAACTACAGGGACAAAACCAAAAGGGTATACAAGTCAACAAAATAAGGAACTAGTAGTGCGCACGACAGATTTATCCGTGATTGCGGGACATTTGTATAATATGGGTGCAGATGAGATATTACAATGATATGTGCTAGATTTTGAGTGGAATAGTATCCTCGTTGAAGTTCATGGAGGGGCTACAGGAAAACATTATGCACGAAAGGTGATGACATAGAAGATTTTGCGCACAGATTTAAGGTGGCCTACGCTGCACAAAGACTCTAAAGCGTATTGTATGGCATGCGATGCATGTCAATGAATGGGAAAATCATTGTAGAGGGATGAGCTACCACTAAACCCTCAAGTGTCTTTGCACCCATTTGAAAAATGGGTGATTGATTTCGTTGGGCCAATTAAGCCCTCAGGGAAAAAGACTGGTGTGCACTACATCATCACCACCACAAAATATTTAACCAAATGGGTAGATGCACAACTAGTTAAGGATTGCACAGGAGCCACAACAACAAATTTTTTATTTGAATATGTGTTAACTAGATTGGGCTGCCCAAAAGTGTTGATGAGTGATTGAGGTACGCACTTCCTAAATGAGACAATCAGTGCATTGACTAAGGTGTTCTAGGTCTATCATCAGAAGAGCACACCATATCATCCTCAAGCTAATGGAACAATGGAGGCCTTTAATAAGATTTTAGAGAACACACTAACAAAGATTTGTAACGCGCAATGGAATGAATGGGATGTGCATGTACCTGCAGTGCGATGGGATTAGAGGACTACTTGTAAAAATTTGACAGGGAAAGCACCTTTTTGACTTGTCTATGGTGTAGAAGCTATGATTCCTATGGAATATATCATGCCTACTCTACGTATAGTAGCTTTCATAAGTATGGCAAATTGCGAGGCCTTGGAAGAAAGGCTCGTGCAGCTGATCAAGCTTGAAGAGGACCATTTCTTGGTTGGATTCCATAAGCAGGTATAGAAGGAACGTGAAAAAGCATGGCATGATCGACACATCTAGTTGTGCACCTCCAAGGTAAATGGTATGGTATTGTTATATGATAGTAAGTTCACTAAGTTTCTAGGAAATTTTAGATGTGTTGGCTGGGCCCATATATTACCAAAGAAATTACAGATGGAGGCACAGTTCAGCTCGTGAAGCTGAATAGAGAACCTTTTCTGGGAAGGAAGAATGGAAGCCAATTGAATCCATATATAGGGGATCCTTCACAATGACTATATGGTGGCATGACAGTCTTAGTGCTCTAAGCAGTTGCAAGGGAGTGTGAGGACTACAAACTACACTGCTAGGGTTGGAGGACTACGCAACAAGGGGGCTACGTGAAAGATGATATAGATACAACCTATGAAGTTGTGCGAAGGACATTTTTCTATGAAGGGAGGTACCACATATCTCAGCAGGAAAGTGACCGTTGGTGTCATTGTTCATGATTTGATAGCTAGAAGATGCTGGGTTGTGTTATATTCTTTCGACGACTACACAGCAAGCGGGTGGAGCCCCCCTTTGCGTTGTGCCGATTGCACAATGAGGGGGTCACAAGGGAGTTTGATGGGGGTGGTTAGCCCCCTTCTACAGGGTCTAGGGCAGCACCCTAGTGAAAAAAATTTTGGACCCTATATTAGCTGGGCAAACCTACCTATGGTTTTGTGCATGGTTTTCACACATGGTTTTGGGCGCGATGGTTTTCGATCAATGGTATTGGATGCTTTAGCATGTATATATATGTATTGTAAAATTGATAGGAACATAATGAAAAATCAAGCTGGTAGTCCCAATTTTGGGATCCAGGGGAAAATCTCTATGTATATGTGTTTTATGTGTTATGCTCTTGCACTATTTATTCTCTGTTCTTAGAATTCGTATGTAGGTAATTTCTGTATGGGGTTAAAACCTACATTTGGTATCAGAATTGTTTTGGCTTCAAGGGGATGCCTTTGTTGCTGAGGGGTTTCGCTCAGGCCTGTGGTAGACCTTGTTCAGTGGGAGATATGTGGGATCGATTCTTGTGGTGAAAGAAGATGGCGAGAAGTGGAAAGATAGAGATCGAGAAATTTAATGGTCATAATTTTGAGTTGTGGAAACTCAAGATGGAGGATCTATTGGTCGATAAAGGTTAGTGGATCATGGTAGATCCAAGTACTAAACCAACGAGAGTGTCCAATGAATAAAGGAAGAAGTTAGATCGAAAGGAAAAGAGAACAATACGATTGTGTGTCTCAGATTGGGACTCTGTACAAGCTCCAAGGTAGCAATTTTGTTGATGGGTGCAAGAGTTCTGTGTTTCCTGAAAGTGGAGCAAAAAATCTAGTGGTCTCTGGAGAAAAAACCATGCTATGCATCAAAGGCTTGGACATATTAGAGAGAAGGGCCTCCGAATACTTCATGGTAAAGGTATGGTAGAAGGTATGACCAATAGCTCTTTGGATTTTGATTTCTGTGAAAATTGTGTATATGGGAAGAAAAATTGGGTGAGTTTCCCCTTTGGTAGTAAGAGGGTGAAACAGATATTAGAGCTTGTGCACAGTGATGTGTTTGGACCTATGAAGGTTCCATCACTGGGTAAGTCTGTGTACTATGTATCATTTATAGATGAATTTTCAAGGAATACATTGATATATTTCCTTAAGAACAAATCTGAAGTCTTTGACAGGTTTAAAGAATTTAAGGCTCTGGTGGAAAACAAGACAGAGAAGAAGATAAAGTTGCTAAGGACAGATGATGGTGGAGAGTATTGCAAGAACGAATTTGAAGAATTCTATAAGAAGTGTGGTATAGCAAGGCAGAAGACTACTCCATACACACTTGAGAAAAATGGAGTTGTGGAAAGAATGAAAAAGGTGTTGATGGAAAGGGAAAGAAGCATGCTCAATGGTGCCAGGTTAGGACAAGAATTCTAGGCAAAGGTGGTGGAGACTGCATGTTACCTGGTCAATAGATCACCTTCATCAATGTTGGAGGATAAGAATCCACAAGAGGTATGGACTCGTAAGAAACCCTCTCTTTCACATCTAAGGGTATTTGGATGTGATGCATATGTACATGTTCCAAAGGAGAAAAGAACAAAGTTAAATAGTAAATCTGAAAAGTGCATCTTTATTGGGTATAAGGATGGTTTAAAGGGTTATAAACTTTGGAACCCAGTAACAAGGAAGGTTGTGTACAGCTGAGATGTGGTTTTCAAAGAGGTGAAAGATGTTATTAAACTTGAATTAAAACCAAAGGAACCTGAGAAGATAGAGTTTGAGCTAAAGGAGGAAGAGTCAGACTCTACAATAGAAGAGGAATCAGAAGATGAACATCCACAAACTCTAGTTGTGAGAAGATCAGTTTGAGAAAGAAGATAGCCAGAAAGGTATAGTCCATCTGCTTTCTGTTCAAATTTTTCTTTATCTATTACTGATGATGATCCCAGAACTGTGAAGGAAGAAGTCGATTCAGAGGATGGAAAACTTTGGAAAGAGGCCAAGGTTGATGAAATGGCATCTTTGCACAAAAATGAGGCTTGGGATTTGGTGGAGTTACTGGCTAGAAGGAAACCCATTGCAGCAAATGGGTGTTCAAGAAGAAGACAAATGCAGAAGGAAAGGTGGAGAAATACAAAGCTCAGTTGGTAGCAAAAGGGTATTCCCAACTGCCGGGAATTGATTTTGGTGATATTTTTTCTCCTATTGCCAAGGTATATTCTATTAGATTACTTTTATCTGTTGCTGCTAATTTTGATTTTGAGGTAGAACAGATGGATGTGAGGACAACATTTCTTCATGGGGATATGGAAGAGGAGATCAACATGAAGAAACCTGAAGGCTTTGCGGTGAAGGGTAAGAAAGAACTGGCATGCAAGTTAAAAAAGTCTCTGTATGGGTTAAAATTGTCACCAAGGATGTGGTATCAGAAATTTGATACATTTATATGGGGACTTGGCTTCACAAGAAGCAAAGAAGATCACTATGTGTATTTTAAATTAATTAGTGACTGTGTTATTTATTTGGTATTGTATGTGGATGATATGTTGTTGGTTGGAAATGACAAAGAAATTATCCAGGATTTGAAGACCTAATTGTCCTCCAAATTCGACATGAAAGATCTTGCTGCTGCAAACTATATTTTGGGCATGGAAATTAAAAGAGATTGGGCAAAGAGGAAGCTTTGGTTAAACCAGAGGAAGTATGTCAAGACAATACTGTAGAGGTTTAATATGCAGGATAGTAAATCGTCGAAGGTTCCTATTCCTACAGGTGTAAAGTTATTTGTTGAACAATGTCCCAAGACACAGGAAGAGGAAGATGACATGTCCCATGTTCCATATGCAAGTGTAGTCAATAGCCTGATGTATGCGATGGTCTGTACTAGAACAGACATTACACATGCAGTGGGAGTATTGAGCAGGTTTATGTCAAAACCAAGGAAGGAGCATTGGACAATAGTTAAGCAGGTTTTCAGGTATTTACGTGGCACTAATGATTATGGTTTATGCTACCAAGGAAGACTAGGATTGGACATAGTTTTGGATATTCGTGGCTTTGTTGATGCAGGTTGGGTTGGAGATATGGATCAAAGAAGATCTACAAGTGGGTATGTGTTTAACCTATTTAGAGGTGCAATTAGTTGGATGAGTAAGAAACAATTTGTAGTGGCACAATCAACTATAGAGGCAGAATACATGGCAGGCACTCATGCAAGCAAGGAAGCAGTTTGGTTGCAGAGATTGTGTTCAAGTATGGGGTTATTACAGGGATCTATAAGGATAGACCGTGATAGCCAAAGTGAAATTTTCTTGGCAAAGAACCCTGCTTATCATTCAAAGACAAATCACATTGATGTTCAGTATCACTTTGTAAGGGATATGATAGAAAACAAAAAGGTGTTGCTGGTAAAGGTGGAAACTTTGAAGAGTACTGCAGATGCATTGACAAAATATGTGAGCTCTGAGAGGTTCTCTTGGTGTAGAGAAACAATGGGCGTTGCAGGGCTGGATAAATGAATAAGCTCTCTTGTGGCACCCTGTGGAAAGAAAACAACAAGTGGGAGAATGTTGGGTTGTATTATATTCTTTCTATGACTAGCTCCCCCATCGTTGTGCCAACTGCACAATGGGGGTAGGGGGGGTCAAAGCAGGTTTGAGGGGGGTAGTTAGCCCCCCTCTACGGGTTTCGGGTAGTGCCACTGGGAATTTTGTTTTGGACCCTATATTAGGTGGGTGAACCTACCTATGATTTTGTTCATGGTTTTTGCACATGGTTTTGGGCGTTATGGTTTCCGGTCCATGGTATTGGATGCTTCGACATGTATATATATGTATTGTAACATTGAAAGGAACATAATGAAAAATCAAGCTGGCAGTCCCAGTTTTGGGATCTAGGGGAAAATCTCTGTGTATATGTGTTTTATGTGTTATTCTCTCGCATTGTTTATTTTCTGTTCTTAGAATTCGTATGCAGGTAATTTCTTTATGGGGTTAAAACCTACAAAAGACGGTTAAGGGGAGTGGGCTGGTGGCATTTAAGGCCAACAGATTTGAAGATCTACCACCACAACAACATTAATGATAGAATTTTCGGGGGAACAATCAAATTTGAATTCAAAAACCCCTATAAACTACGCGTGCCATTCCAACAGAGAACACTTTTCACCCTTAGATTTTTTGTTGAGCTGTGTTGTCTACCACCTATGAATTGCTCATATTTTTAAGGATTTGGTCACGAGGCCTGAGTTTGCAAAGTTATTGGAGTTGAATCAAATATTCATCCTTGAAACCATGTTAGGACCAAGCCCTGCCGAGACTGTGAGTACTGGGGGAGATGCCGCGTCTGAAGGAGCTGCTCCAGAGGGAGTGAGTATGGAAGCTCTAACTCCTATGCCTACAACACTGAGGTTGCCTAGGCCAAAGTGTACCCCTATTAGAGAAACCTAGAAACTGAAGAAGGATAAATAGAAGAAGACGATGCCAGTACGTGAATCACCTAGAAAACACTCTGCATCTCAAAAACATAAGAAAGACAAGCAACCCAAGAAGGTTGTCGATGAGGCTGGTCACAGAAGGACTAGCCACCAAGTAGCTAGTAGAAGAGGTCAAGCAAGAAGCTACACAGAGCATTGTTGAGGTTGCAGTCTATAGGTTTTAACCCCGTACTGAAATTACCTGCATACGAATTCTAAAACACAAAAAATAAACAATGCGAGAGCATAACACATAAAACACATATACATAGATATTTTCCCCTGGATCCCAAAACTGGGACTACCAGCTTTATTTTTCATTATGTTCCTTTCAATTTTACAATACATATTTATACATGCTGAAGCATCCAATGCCATGGACCAAAAACCATCACGTCCAAAGCCATAGGTAGGTCTGCCCAACCTAACATAGGGTCCAAAACCAAAATTTTTCAAGGTGCTACCCTAGACCCCATAGAGTGGGGTTACCTACACCCCTCAAACCCCCTGTGACTCCCCCCGCTACGCAATCGGCACAATGAAGGGGGGGCGAGGTCCCCCTTCTAACCCCCCGGTTAACTACGTGGGCTAGTCGTGGAAAGAATATAACACAACCCAACACAGTCATGCAGGTGGAGCTGGGGGATCTTCACAGCAAGATTGCAGTTCCATCTAAGTGACTTGAGGGTGAGTCATGACCTTTGTTTTGGGGGCATGTTGGGATAGGGTCCCCTAGGTTAGTTTTGGGGTTAAAAACCCAAATTTTGATGTAATTTTTGTGAAAAGATGTAAAGTCTCCATGATTTGTGGATGCGGACCACATAGGTAATTAGGAGAAAAAGGGGTTTTAGCCCCTTGTCTATGTAAATTTGAGTCAGTCTTAAGATCCACCCTTGGTCCGTGGACCATGGGATTGTATGTAAAAATATATAAATAGGTGTGTCTTAGAGAGTTTAAGGCATATCTATGTTTGAGAATGGGGAAAGGGGCAAGTAAGGAGCAAGTAGATTAAAAATAAAGGCTTCACAGCTAAGTGCACATAGGCCTAAAATAGAGTCCGCAGCTGAGTGCATGGACCCCTACAGCTGAGTTAGCAGGGTAGTTCTGAGTTTGTAATTCCATATTGAAGATCAATAAAGAAGACTGTTGAAGAATCCCTGTGTTTATTTGTTTACTTATGTTATTTATGTTTGTGATATATGTCATGATTGAATAATATCTTTATGTAATATTGATCTATTGATGTGCGACTCTATGGGATAAGTCTTAATAACTGTACGCAATGCATGTTGAGTACTTTCACGAACATTATAATACATTTTGTTATGTTTATTAAATACTTAAGTAGATCTGCGCGAGTTCAGATCTAGGGTTATATTCTGATGTGCATAAGTGGATGATTCAGCTATTAAGGGTCCGCAAAGGCCTATCATAGACCTTTGCGAAGGTCTCGAGGCCGTTTAAAGGAAGTCGTAGTATCGAGCCCTAGGGGCTTATAGATCTGTGTGAAGGTAGATCTAGTTCAATAAAAGACACCACAATGATATCTGGATGCGGAAACTTGGTTCCGACATCCCCCCATACTACTTCGGGTGAGACTTCATCCTACTCTACGTGGGTTGATGCCGAAAGGGCCAGTAGTGTAGGTTTTGGTTTGGCGCAATTAAATCTAAACCTGGCTTAGGACCCACTAAGCTAACAATGTCATAGTTTGCTCATCTCTGTGTGACACAATCCAACTGATAATGTCCACACATGGGAAGGTGTGGTACCGACATGAAACCTTGTATAATCCTGACCGCTGGATACTAAGATAAACTTATTGGTCCTCTAAGTATACCTTGAAGTTATGTACAAGAGTATCTTTGATTTGTTGCCATGTCAGTGTTGAACCCTTATCAATGAACAAAAAAGTATCTGTATAAACTGGTAGATCAACTGATATCTGCTCAACATCTTCGCTAGTGCTTCTCTCAGCGGTTTCCTTTAACGTAAATCTCTTGGATGATATGCTAATTATAACTGCTAGAGAGATGTTGAACAAATGTTGTACTTGTGGGACAAAGAGGGCACTCATGGCAATAAAATTTTAGCTTAAAAACCAAAGAAACTTCAAGACAAGATCAAGAAACAAGTCAAGCTCATGGTGAAAGGATTACGCAATTATGGCTGACAGAGGTCATTGGAAGACTGTGGGAATTACGCATTGCGCAGTCCCAGTAATCAGTCAAGAAGCTTGATTACTGGAACTACGCAATGCACAGTTCAGTCTGGGCCAAGGCCGGGAGAGATTTCACATTACATAGTCTCAGTGGCCACGCTAGGGGGATGGCTCTCGGAAATATGCTTTGTGCAGTTGGATCCAGCCCAGGACAGGCTCTAGGAAATTCCAGAAGTTGAGGAAGAGACCTTGAGCTCCCATATTATGCAGCGCATGTAGTGAAGTGTGAGATCAGGGAAAGGGGACCTAGATTTTCCCAAGGGAAGTGTGAAAAACAAGAAGATCTGAAGGATGATGTGATACTGAGTGAAAATTTGACTAACTATTCATGCATGCATGTGAAACAAGTGCAAGAATAAATTAAACTGAAGGAAAATGAAGCATGTGAAGAGAGTCACCACAATGGTGACCGTTGGTGCAAAAATAGGAAAACACATGCGACATTCAGGGAAGGCAATCTAAAACTTGAAAAAACACTTCTACAAGATAAAACAAGTTAAAACACCAACATTCATTCAAAGAAACATGAAACAACACTCTCACAAATTAAATTGAAGGAAAATGAAGCATGTGAAGAGAGTCACCACAACGGCGACCGTTGGTGCAAAATAGGAAAACACATGCAACACTCAGGGAAGGCAATCTAAAACTTGAAAAAACACTTCTACAAGCTAAAACAAGTTAAAACACCAACATTCATTCAAAGAAACATGAAACAACACTCTCACAAGCTAAACAACAAAACACAAGAAAAAAAGCGGCAAAAGACTGGTAAAGGAAATCTCACCTGAAAAAGCGATGAAGATCGCACTAAAGGATCCTTTATCTCCTCGAGAATGCTAGAGCTCAAAGATTGAGTGTGAAAATGAGCTCTAGCAGCATCAATTAAATATATTTTATCAAGTTAGGGTTTATGACACGCATACCTAAAATCAAGAAAAAAGCGACACTTGGCGATAATTTCTAAAAATGACTCAAGTGCCTCCGTCAGTGACTAAAAATAGATCCCTATTTTTTGGGATGCTTTTCTATATTTTATTTTTTGTTTTCTCGGGAAAATATGCCATGCATTGCCCAAAAATACTGCATAGTTCTGGGAAGGACTAGGAAATTCTTAACTCATGCACTGAGCAATGCACAGTGGGTTCTACACAATTTTTTAGCTGAGTGGCTCTGGGTTGCCTCTCCTGTCTATGCAATTTCCTAGCTCAAGGTTGGCTGTCATCCAGTACTACGTATTTCCTAAGCTCAAGGCTCACTGGTAGTCAGGACTACCCAATTCCCAAGAGCAGGGCTAGTTGCCCTCAAGAATTGCACAGTTCTCTAAGGCAAGTCTGGAACTATCAAAGGACCAAGTCAAGAGATCAACTTGTGGGTTAGATAAAGAACTAAGTGAGAAATCACAAGCCAAGATGCAAATAATAAGGATCAGTTGAAGCACAAGTACCTGGATTAGTGCAGGATGAGTTGCTATGGTTTAGAAGCGAGGCTGCAAAATTGAATCATAGGAAACATTTTGGAGGATGATTGTAATCGCTATAACATTAACGACACATTGGTAGAACTCCAACTCTTTGTAAGGACCTTTTCTTGTGCAAAGTTAGTATAACTCTTCCGAAAGTATTTTTCACTCCTTCGATCATCATATCTCTTCACTTAGCTTGAGTTAAAGATGTAGTCATTACCATTCCCTTTATTGGAAGGGTACATACCAAACCAAGTCAAACTAATTTGTTTTGATTGGGGATGAGGGGTATATACATGCACAAGAAAAATAGACTGTCAGATTTTTAGTTTCATCTATGGTGTTTCTCTACTGCCAGCAGGTCTGAACAGTACCATGATAGAGTCACTTCAGGAACACAAGCATTGATCCATTGCCAGTGAGCCTAGATAGTACCCTGGTGGAGTTACATGCTTCACTTCGCCTTTCTCTTGTTTCGCTTTTTATTTCATTTTTTCATTTTTAAAGAATTGTGCATATGAACTTATTTATTTCATGAGGTGGAAGAGGGATCCCAACTTATTGAGATCATAAGAGGTTTTCCCTTCAAAGAAGGATATTTGTATATAACTCTAACATACTTGTTAAGGTTTTCCCCCTCTCCTTACTCTACTTGACTGAGTTGACAAGGGTTAACTGAAAATAGAAAACAGATTAGAGTAGGCAGTACTAGTTAAGAGTGCAAAAATCGTGATTTCACCATGACTCTCTCTAAAAGGAACGTATTTTCCATCAGGGTATCATCAAATATAATAATGAAATATTCTCATAAAATGAGGGAATAAATAGGTAACCAAGTGTTGATAGCTATACAAGTTCCCCTTGGATTTTACCCTGCTTGTCTGAGAAGTCAAACACAGTTTCATGCAAAAATTAACCTACAGGTGAAAAAACAAACAAGCAAAGGAAAGAAGCAAGAGAAAGAAAAA
Source organism: Pinus tabuliformis (assembly GCA_031772625.1). NCBI lineage: Eukaryota > Viridiplantae > Streptophyta > Pinopsida > Pinales > Pinaceae > Pinus > Pinus tabuliformis. The sequence continues at coordinate 1,251,861,192 of CM062809.1, forward strand.
TAGAGTTAGAAAATTAGGAAACAAACAATAAAATAAAATATTGCTCCTACTCCTAACCTAAGCAGAGCATAGGCCAACTCACATAAAGTGATACTTCTAATGCAGCCATCGATGCATTGGTTGGCCCATGTAGGCAAGAGCATGATCAACAAGAAAGATATGCAAGAAAACCAATAGACAAGAAATATAAAACAATGTAAACCAATATGTTCGAAGCTTGAATGCATCCACAAAAAAACAAAGACAAAAATAACATGAAAAGAATTTTGTGGACATATCATGGTGTCCTATTCGAAGACAAGCATGTACACACCTTCGAACTTGAAAAAAAAGAAAACATAAAGAAAGAAGAAAACTTCCATTTTGCAATAGTTCTTGCTATGTATGACTCCTCCAATGCATGAGAAATAGGATTGTGTGATTCCAATGGAGGATCCAAAAACTGTGAAATAGATTGATTTTTAGTGTAAACAACAGAGTGATGAGGAGCTTAAAAAGATTCAATAGATTTCTGATCTGAAGTGGAATTGACCTTAAGGCTATGAGAACCTGACATAACCATCAGCTTGGGCTGAAGTGCCTCAATAGCTTGAGGAGTTTCTAATTCAGCAGAAGATGGATCATCAAAGACCATTGCTTAGAAATATCAATAGTAGGAAACCCATAATCATGATCAGATGAATGAATGAAAAGATCACGACAACTAATATCATAAAGTTCATGATTATGGACAACGACATCTTCGTGATTTGATGAATTGTACAGAGTGGATGATGAAAAATGAGAAATTTCACCCTCTACATTTCCGGAAAGGTAAGATGAGACATTTGGAGGATCAAGGAAGATAGATTTTTCCTCTCCACAATCCAATGAAAAACTGGCATTCCACGTGTTCTGCAAATCATCGGAAATAGAAACATCAGGAAATGAATTTTCATAAAATAGAGTAGAAATGGCAGAATCGTTGAAGATGTTAGGATAAAGTAAATGAGGTGCAAACAAAAGGAGGTCATCCTTCACCGCATATTCTTGTTCAGAATCCCACACATACTCATCAAAAATGATATCATAGGTTGGTTGTTTAACACCAACTCCATCGAGAATTTGATCCTCATGAACATCACATATGAGATCTGAGACGAATGAACACAACACACCAAAATTTGGCGGATCAAAGGGACCAACAGTCAGAGGATGAGGAGATAAGACCACATGATAACCATTGGGGTTACAGTCCAAATCTACGCAAAAATTTGAGCATGTGGGGTTGGAGGAGATGGTGATAGATTAACAGGTGGATTCTCAGCTTCTCCCACCTCGACCTAGGTAGCTAGATTTTTTTGATGAGAAGGGGACGAAGGCTCACATCAGATAACAACCTTGTCCATCTCAGATTTAGAAGCTATAACACCGAGGTATGTTGGGAGAGGTTCAAAATATTCTAACTCATGTGTATTCTCAAAAACGTGAACAACATATTCAAATCTTTCCTCCAAAAGTTTCCAATCAACTTCATCTTCAGGAAATTCATAAAAGTAGTGAAGAAAAAAATCGTGAAAACCTTGAAGAGATTCGTCATGTGATTTTCACAATTTTAAATTTTATTGATAAGGCTTTATGGTCATAGAGAACGAAAGCATGACATAATTCTCTATACAAGTGATCAAAAGAGTGTATAGAGGTTGCAAGAAATGTGTGACACCATTTCTTTGCATGCCCTTTGAACATGAAAGTGAACAACCCATAGGAAATATCATCAGACAATACATCATGCTTGTCATAGAAGCCAGTAAAAGCAACTACATGCCTAAACAAGGTTGTTCCATCCTTGCCTTTGAACTTATATCTAGAAACGTCATCTACAATGCTCGCTGACACTTCAAAATCAACAGCATGATAAAAACATGTCAGGATTATGATTTGGACAGAAGTCATGAAATATGAGAAGAAATTCAAAATAGACTTCAAGGGCTTAGTTTTCCATCTGGCACTCCTAGCACAGTGCTAGACTTGCCAACATTCAATGGATCTCCCCGATATGAAGTCCCAACTAGACCACACACCATTTGGAGTATGAGTCCCAATAGTGGGTGGTAGTGTAATTCTTTGACTATGGTAGCACGTAGAGGTAAGTATGAAAACTTTGGGTGAGAGAAAGTGTGTGACCCTGTAGAGAGTCAAGTTTAATGCATGAAGTTTATAACGCATGAAGGGGAAAATAAAGTGTTCCCATTAGAATCCTATAATAGTATGTAGCTAGAAAGGAACACATGAGCGGAATGACATCACAAGATAAAATGTAGGATAGTCCACAAATTAAAGTGATGAGTTAATCCAACAACACGCATTCAACAAGATTCATACAATTGCATACAAAATAGTTCATAAGAAAATGCATAAGTTAAAAAACATACATTTCCAATGCAACCAGAATAGTCCAACTACATTAACAACATATGCATGAAAGCATGCTAGCTCTGATTTTTTATTATCAGTGAAAGTTACATCCATAAATAAAAAGTTGATGACCACTAGCCCCAATAGTGGAACATTATAGTCAAGAACAACTACTCCTCCAAATAAGTATACTCGTTCTTTGTTATGGAGAAGCCAAGGCTCTTCACAATACTCCCAAGCATTTTCTATGCCTAAGCCTAGCCAAAATCTTGGGTCCCAAAAATCCTGTCTTTGAGTTATGAGGTTCTATTTATAACAAAGGGTGGGGTGACCCTTGACATTCTCCTTTGTGACTCTTTGACTACCCTCATTACTCTTCAACTTCTTTACAAGCAACTCATTACATAACATGATGACCTTTCACATTCCACTAATGACACTTGGAATTTCACTTACAACATATTTACAAACAATATTACATTTTCCCCATGTACCTGTTAGCCTCGCTGGAAAAAGGCCCAAAAATGGATCCATATATGCTCTTAAAGTCTCCAAATCCGTTTAAAATCATGCCAATGGATCCAAAAATTCTCTTGAAATCTTCAAGATTTGCTCAAGATCATCCAAAGGTCAAAATAAGTGTAAGAGGAGAGCCCTTGGAAGGGCAGAAATACACTATCGGGAGGCAAAAACACTCCAAAACCATGAAAAAACCATGAAAAACAGTCAAAGCACAACAACCATTAGATCTGGCCGATCAACAGCCCAGATCTAAGTGGCTAATCACAATCAGTGCTGCAGAGAGGACGACTTAAGGATGGGCGCAAGACACCGCTGATCAGCGATCTCTGATGATTGGATCGGCGGGTTGCATTAGTGGGTCGCATCGGCGGAGGCATCGGTGATTTAAGTAAGGGCCCTGGGCATGAGCGATAAATGATTGTGATCAGATCTCATCGCTATATCACAGTGCAGCAGCACCAAGGGGTGGGGCCTATGCATAGGTATATGTGCGATGTGATAACCGGACCCGACGGTTATATACAGGATATTTGATAATCTTGTCTTTGAGGTTTCTGCGAGTTTCATCATTGTTTAGATTATCTTCCGAATCCATCACATAAGGATTCTTTTCCATCGACGTTTCAAACCAGCAATGATGGTTCATCTTCAGGATGTGAGAAAATATTGAAACACTGGTCTTATTTTTCTTATATATATAGAGATGCTTAGCCGACAGATATAATTAATTTAATTATTATTTTTTTTCTTTATTTATTTATTTATTTTTACTTTAGGTCTATGGTTATATTAATTATATTTGTTCTAATTTACTTATTAATTATAATTTTAGTTTTAATTGTTGTAATTATATTTATTTACTATATATATATATATATATATATATATATATATATATATATATATATATATAGATAGATAGATATATATAAGGCTCCCTATATATTGTTCTATGTTGAAGTGTTTGTTATTATTGATAGATGTTTAATTCCTATGTTTTTTTTTTTTTTTAGGTCAAAGTGTGTTATTAAATTAAAATGGATTAGATTTATTAAGTTTGTTCTGGGTTAATTAGTGGAGGATTCTTGTTAGGGGTAGATTTGGATGATAGGATTGGAACCTAGTTTTTGCCTATGGTCCATCCATCGTCTCTGTTGAGGTTATTAGGGTGTTTGCTAATTTCTATGGCTTCCCTGAATTTCCTTATGAAGTAGTGATCACTCCTGGCTAAGATCCGGGTGTCCTCAATACATATTTGGTGCTTAGTTTTATCAGAATGTTCAGCTAGGGCTGAGGATTTGGATCAATTTTCATCTCTTTAGAAATGTAAGGTCAGTCTTCTTTTTCATTAAGAGCCATCTGTTTTGTTCAAATCTGCGAACTTCTTTCATAATCTCCCTTCCGTATTGGGTGAGTATCTTGTCTTTGAGGTTTCTGCGAGTTTCATCATTGTTTAGATTATCTTCTAGATCCATCGCATAAGGATTATTTTCCATCGACGTTTTGAACTAGCAACGATGGTTCATCTTTAGGATGTGAGAAAATATTGAAAGACTGGTCTTATTTTTCTTATATAGAGAGAGATTCTTAGCCAATAGATGATGTGTGGATGAGAGTCTTTGTCCAAAGCCTAGATCGAGAGGCTAGAAAATGGTTCAGATAACTAACCCCAAGATCTATAGTAGATATTGAGGCTTTAGATGATGCATTTCTAAAGCATTGGGGGGATAAGAAGGATCTCCTCTACTACCACACTATGTTTGGGAACTTAAAGAGAGAAAATGGTGAGTTTCTATCTGATTTTAATAAGAGGTTTAACCGTATGTACAACAAGATACCAGCTGAAGTAAAACCCACTACTACCTCTATTAAACTCACCTATGCCAGTTCATTTCATTCTGACTTCTACCTAATGTTGAGAGAGAGGCGATGTGCTACTTTTTTTGACATGTAGGATGCAACCTTGGAAGTGAATCAAACATTATGGCTGTAGAGAAGCTCAAGGGAAATGTTGATAGAAGAAGATAGAGGGGTGAGTCCTCATCATCTTCAGATCCCAAGATAGATAAAATGACCAAAATGATAGATTCATTAGCTTCTGAAATCTCCAAATTAAAGGTTGAGTACCACCCTAGGAAAGGGAGAGTTCCTAATACCTTTGCTCCTAGAAATCCCAATCCAAATCCATTTAGAAGAACTAATGAGAAGTTGCAGATTTTGCAAAGAAGCAAAGATGCCAATGAAGACCAAAGGGTGAAGGCCCCTTTTCCAAATGCAGTCATGGAAGAAGAGCAGTTTTAAGAAGATTATGAGATCCATTTTCTGGAAGACAAAGGCAATGCTTCCTTTCTAACCCCAGCTTCCTATGAAAAGTCATTATTCAATGACCAGATCAGCCAAGAATGGGATGGTGAAGCTATTCTGCAAACTGAAGATCAGCACAGATATAATTTGAGGTCGAAGATGAATGCCAAGGAAACTCTTGTTCAAAGAGTTGTTGTCCCTGCAGTACAGCAAGCTAATAAGCAAAAGCAACCGGCAGTTGATCCCATCATCCTCAAAGCTCTAGCTCATGAGGTGAGAGGCCTTGACAAGTCTCCTTCTCCTTTCATTTTTCAATAAGAAATTCAGAAGCTAAGAATACCTATGCCTCTGATTGAACTAGTGAAGAATGAGTCCTTCAAAAGATCCATCCTCGAGGCCCTTGAGCCTAAAGCCATCCAAGCCTCCACTGACTATGTAAATCTGCAAGATGACAAGCCAACTATTATTCTTAGCCCAATGATTGAAAATTGTGAAGACAGCTCCCCATCATTCTATGTCTCTCTGACTATTCATGATAAAATATTTCATAACCTCCTTCTAGACACTGGAGCTAGCCATAACCTAATGCCCAAGGTTTTCATGGATGAGTTGGGTCTTGACATCACCAAGCCTTATCATGACCTGTTTGTTTTTTACTCTAGAAAAGTGAAATGCATAGGATTAATCAAGGACCTAGCCATCACTTTGTCTTAGTTTCCCATGAAGAGCATGATGATGGATACTGTGGTAGCAGATGTACACCCCAAGTTTGGCATGTTACTTTCCAGAGCTTGGATTAAGAGATTAGGTGGATCATTACAAAATGATCTGTCCTATGCTACTATCCCAGTCTTCAGAGGTGAGAGCAAGATATTATACAGAGAAGCTCAGTTGGCTTATATCATCAGCGATGAAAGGAATCCCACTAATCATCCCATCTATGCTGTTGACACTGATCTTGGAGCCTGTACTCTTCATATTGAAAAATCCTAGTTGGCCTCCACGTAGCTTAAAAAACCAGTTTGCCAGATTGTTGAGGAAGAAGGCCCATGGATTTGGGACATATTCTTTGATGGGACTTGCTCTAAGGAAGCTGCAAGGGTAGGTGTAGTCCATGTGTCCCCCACACGGGAATACATTCATTTATCTTTCAAATTAACCTTTCAGGTCACAAATAACATAGCAGAGTATGAAGCTTTGATTTTGGGCTTAAGCGCTACTAAAGAAATGGGCATCAAAGGCCTGAAAGTGTTGGGAGATGCAGACCTCATTATTCAGTAGGTCAATAAAAATTTCCAAGCAAAGCATCCAAGGATGAAAGCATACAAAGATGAGGTATGGAGGCTCAAAGATTCTTTTAATAATTTCAGCATTTCTTACATTCCGAGAATGAAGAACCAGTTTGCCGACTCCCTTGTTGTGTCTACTAGCACATTTATTCATCCTTTGCCTCCTAAATTGACATATGAAGTTCAGGTTTTATATAGACCGTCTCTGCCTGACAATGTCAAATACGAGAAAGTTTTTGAAGACAATGATGAAATTAACAAGTTTTTGCAAGTCGTTGAGGAATTTTCTGAAATGCACATCGACCAAGAAAATGAAACCATGGAAGAATGCGGCCAGTCCAAGCTAAAAAACGAGATTGGTTGAGGAGGCATTGTCCAGCTACCTAGTAGCCATATACCAAAAGGACTGGTGCCTCTAGAGAAGATGTTCGATCATAACGATGTGCCTTATAAGCCTGCCCAAAAAGAGAATGAGTTTGCTGTTTGTAAACATAATATAGGGAGCCCAGCCCATCCGACATACATCAATCTATCCACTCATTTGTCTTCTGCCCAGAATTCTGAGTATTGCACCCTCATGAAGAAATTTGCTGATATTTTTGCCTAGGAATACAGTGATCTTAAAACCTATGATACAAACATCATTCAGCATAAGATTCCACTGGAAAAGAACACCACCCCTTTTAAGAAAAAATTAAGACCTATCAGCCCTCTCTTATTTCCTTTGATTGAGAAAGAGATCAAGAAGCTATTGGATGCCAAAATCATAGTTCCCCTAAGGTATTCAAAGTGGATAGCTAACCTTGTGGTAGTAAGAACGAAAAATGGAGAAATTAGGCTTTGTGTTGACTTTAGAAATTTGAACAAGTGCTCTAAAAAAGATAACTACCCCCTGCCTAAGATGGAACACTTGCTGCAAAGAGTTTCAAGGGCCAGAGTCATGTCTTTCTTAGATGGATTTTCAGGTTACAATCAGGTTGCTGTACATCCATAAGACTAGGAAAAGACCACCTTTACTACTCCTTGGGGCACTTTCATGTATTCCAAGATGCCTTTCGGACTGATGAATGCTAGAGCTACTTTTCAGAGGGCTGTGGACATAGACTTTGTGGGACAGAAGGACAAGTTTGTCCTTATTTATCTTGATGACATAACAGTCTTCTCCAGTAGCCATAAAGACCATTTACAGCATTTGAAGAAGGTCTTTCTAAAGTGTATACAGTTTGGAATTTCAGTTAACCCAAAGAAGTCACAGTTTGCTCTAGAAGAAGGCAAGCTTCTGGGACATATTGTTTTTGCTAAAGGTGTGAAGATTGATCCAGCAAGAGTTCAAGCAATTTAGACATTGTCCATCCCAAGGTCAAAAAGGGACATTCAATCCTTCCTGGGTAAGATTAACTTTGTAAGGAGGTTCATTCCAAACTTTGCAGAGCTAGTAAAGCACATCACTTCCATGCTGAAGAAAGGATTAGAAATAAAATGGACAGATGCTTCAAGAAGCTCTTTTGAAGCCATCAAGCAAGATATCATGGAAGCTCCCATTCTAATAAGTCTAGATTACACTAAGGAGTTTTGTATCTTCTCTTTTGCCTCTTATGATACACTTGCAGCAGTTCTGTTGCAGAAAAATGATGAAGGCATAGAGCACCCCGTGGCCTTTTTCAGCAAAACTCTAAGGGATGCTGAACTAAGGTATGACCTTATTGAAAAATAAGCTTATGCTCTCATAAAATCTTTAAAGGCATTTAAAATTTATATTCTGCATTCCAAAGTGGTTGCATATGTACCATCAGCCTCAGTAAGAGATGTCTTAACTCAACCAGATATTGATGGAAAGAGAGTTAAATGGATTGCAAAATTCATAGAGTTTAACATAGAGGTGAAGCCCATAAAGGTTTTCAAGGGCCAGGGCTTGGCTAAACTTATGGCTGAAGAAAATTGTAGCTTGTTAGACATAAATTGCATAGGTCTAAATTTAGATGATGAGGAGACATAGGGAGCAGCAGAAGAGCAAAAGCATAATCAGTCTCTTGCTAAAAATCTAGCCACATGTGAATGGTATTCCAACATAGTTCTTTTTTTGTAGAAGCTAAAAGCCCCTCCAAGGCTTAGCTCAAGTCAAGCCCAAGCCATTAGACTCAGATCAGCCAAATACTGCATTAATAAAAATCTGCTTTATTGGAAAGACCCATCAGGAATCCTTTTGAGATGTCTAGATAAAGAACAATATGTGGAAGTCATACACCAGTTCCATTCTAGCATCTGTGGAGGGCATCATTATTGGAAAACCCTAGCCCACAAAATCCTGAGGGCTAGGTATTATTGGCCTACCCTATTATCTGATGTGTTTTCTTTTGTAAAATCTTGTGACAAGTGTCAGAGGTTTGCAGGAAGACAGTAGCTAAAATCTTTGCCCTTGAAGCTAGTACATGTTAATGGTCTATTTTGACAGTGGGGCTTGGACTTTATAGGTGAGATCAACCCACATTCTAGTGGCCAAAAAAAATGGATCTTAGTAGCCACTGATTATTTCACCAAGTGGATTGAGGCTATACCCACTAAGAATGTCAATCACCAAGTTGTCATAAAGTTCTTGAATGAGAATATTTTCACTAGATTTGGTTGCCCAACCAAACTAGTCATGGATAATGCAATAGCTTCCAAGGAAAAAGAATTCGTGGACATGACTAAATCCATGGGCATTCAAGTGGTGCATTCTACCTCATATTATCCTCAAGGCAATGGCCTGACAGGATCATCTAAGAAGAGTATGGTAAGGGTAATAAAAAAACTGTTAGAGGACAACAAAAAGAGCTGGGATTCCAAGCTGAAGTTTGCACTATGGGCTGACAGAGTTTCCATCAAAAATTCCATAGGGAATTCTCCATTTAAATTGGTTTATGGGGCTAATGTTGTTTTCCCTATCTAGCTGATTCTCCCTGTGGCTAAATTCTTGCAAGAAGAACTAGATGAAGAGAATGACATGGTAAGAAGAATGATTAACCTGGTTGAGCTACAGTAGATTAGAGAGCAGCTAGTTTAGAAGTCAAAGGCTCATCAGAAGACAATCAAAGAAACCTTTGACAGGAAGGCAAAAGTGGACAATTTCCAAGTTGGTGATTGGGTGCTTAAATGGGATGCATTTAAAGAAAAGAAAGGTAATCATGGCAATTTTGACTCCTTATGGACATGTTCATTTGTCATCGCTCAAATTCAATAGAAAAATACATTCATTCTACACAGTCTGGAAGGAGGAGACACTTTTGGTAGCCCAATAAATCTACAGTTCTTGAAACTTTATTTCGTTTAAGGCTTTAAAGCCTTGTTATTGTAAATATGTTTTTTCTATTTTTTATTTTCATTACAAAATAGACTCCATGCCCAATGGAACACTAGGAGGAAGATTTGATTTTGTTTGTACAGGAAAGGCATTGATCTATGATCCTTGAAACCTCACAGGGAGGATTTCATCCCCAGAAGGAGCCAGTGTTAGCCTCGGTGGCAAAAGGCCCAAAAATGGATCCATATATGCTCTTAAAGTCTCCAAATCCATTTAAAATCATGCCAATGGATCCAAAAATGCTCTTGAAATCTTCAAGATTTGCTCAAGATCATCCAAACATAAAAATAAGTGCAAGAGGAGAGCCCTTGGAAGGGTGGAAATACACTATCGAGAGCCAAAAACACTCCAAAACCATGAAAAAACCATAAAAAATAGTCAAAGCACAACAGTCGTTAGATTTGGCCGATCAACGGCCCAAATCTAAGCGGCTAATTGCAATCAGTGCTGCAGAGAGGATGACTTAAGGATGGGCACAAGACACTGTCGATCAGTGATCTCCAATGATCGGATCGACGGGTTGCATCGGTGGGTCACATCAGCGGAGGCATCGATGATTTAAGAAAGGGCCCTGGGCTTGAGTGATAAGCGATTGCGATCAGATCACATCACTATATCGTAGTGGGGTAGCACCAAGGGGTGGGGCCTATGCATAGGTATATGTGCGATGCGATAACCGGACCCGACGGTTATATACAAGATATTTGATAATATTTCAAGTCCGCGGGTAGGCCAGTTTCAATGCATTTTAAGGTATTTCGTTATATAATGAAATACAAAGGGGAATTGGGTAGCGTCGATAGCGATGAAGCCTAGACTCGAAAGGGTCTGGGAAGTGAAATATATTAAATTTGAGATCCATAGAAAGCCATTTTTAATGTATTTCGCATATTTTCATTATTTAACGAAATACAAGGGGAGACAAGGAGCGGCACTGATGTGATGAGGCCTGGACTTGAAAGGGTTCGAGAATGAAATATATAAATAATTCAGGTCCACCAAGGCCATTTTTTCATAGTTTCCAATGTTTTCGACATATTTTCAATATAAAGAGAAAATCACAAAACCAGTAGGATTTCGGGAGAGCCAAAGGTGATAAGTGGTTTAGGCCAAGCTTCGTCCAATGCCATACAGCATCTGCCACGTGTCCAGGATGAGGAGAGAGAAAACCACCCTCATCGGGTGATTAACTCCAGTACAAAAGAGCTACCTGAAATGGATCACAACCATTGGATCTAGAACTCCCAGATCAACGGTGGAGATGTGATATCACCCCAAAGGTGGACCCGATAGATATATATACCATTTTTGAGGACTTTTGAAGTCCGAAAAGGATTGAGAGGGGTGGGATTTCTCAATATTGATGTGTTTTCTATTTAAAACAGAAATAGTATGGCATCATTATTCTATGTTAACAGAAAGCATGCATTGCTAAACATTTGAAAGGGCCACCGCATGCGCAGCTCATCCCAAACCGACAAAGCAGTCGTGGAGAAACACAGTGCAACACAACACACGCAGCTTGCCCAAAACAAACAGAAGCATCAACAACCCAACGCAGATCATCAAAAAAAACATCATGGGGCATCTCTGGCATGAGAGAGCTCCCAGACATCGCATCAAACTACCTGAAGGTGGTTATTCCTCTGTCAGAAGGATAAAACCTTTGAGCCATGCTTGCTTATTCAGGGAATCAAACAATTAAGGGACAAAGAGGATAGATTAAGACTCCAAGCCTTCGAGAGCTCAAGAGCATTTTAAAAGGCCTATAAAAGGATGAAAACTAAATGTAGCAAGGGTTCAACTTCTAGAGATTGTTGCTACTCTGTTCCTTCAAGCTTCTCATCTTCATTCTAGCAATATAAGCTTCTTTTGCTATTATATGTTCAATGTCCATTTTCTCTAATGTTCTATGCTTGCACTTGAATAGGTTATTCATGTTTTTTGTTGTATCTAATGCCAGATAATTTTCATCTTATCTCTCCATTGATAAATTTGATTTGCATGTTTCATTTACTTTCTGTAGCTGGCCATTCATATGTGTTTATGTATGCATCTGCTGGTACAATCAGTATTCTCCATTTATCCATTGAATCTATAAACTATTGAGCATTAGTGGTCTAAAGCCTTGTATTGTTGAGGGTGTTCATGCATGTCTTGAGTGAGAATAGATTTGAAATGGTTATCTGACTTGATCCAAACCATCATCTATTCCAATAGTTTTGAGAACAATATTGAAGATTACATGTTACCAGGCATCTCCGAGTTGCAACCTAGGAGAGTTTCCTGGAGTGATAACAGTACCCATGTAAGACAAAATAGGCTAGAGACAGCCTAAAAATATAAAACACCATGACTCCTAAGTCTGGGGAAAGATCAACTTGGTAACCTCCACTTGGTGCTTCTCGATCACATATTGATGCCAAGCTTGGTACTGCATGATGGTGTCCCCAAATTGTTTGATGATGTCTTTCTGAAAGTGAACTCTTTCCTCCATGACATCCAGGTATATGGTCTTGGAACCTGTATCCAACTCATTTTGAAGCATGTGCATTATGGTGTTGACCTTAACAAGACCACCTATGTACTTCTGCATGTTATGTGCATTCAACTCCAAGTATTCCTTGGTGGTCTCTCATCTTAGTTGCTCTATGTACTCATTGATCTCTAGTTGGACTCAGTTCTTTGGTTTAGCATCAGTGAGGGAACTGATTGATGGGATCCTGTGTTTTATCACCATGACATACAAACTATTGTACAACCACACATATGAGGCTTGTATGATGTTGATGAATGGGGTGAGCTACTCGTAGTTTTGGATCAACATTTAGACCTTTTCTTTCTCTAACTTTGCCTATGGCTTCATCTTCTTAACTAAGTCAAGCAGGGCCCCTTTGTACCACATTTTCCACTCTTGTACATGGGTGATGGCAGCATGTATGTTCTTGAGAGTTTAAAAAAAAATTTGCTCTGCTACTGTAGGCCATGCACATGGAAAAATGCTTTATGCACAGTGAAAAATCAGTCATATAGCTTCCACATGGTACCCTCAAGTGTTGATACTTCACTAAGTATTATTGTCCTAATTTCCCCCAATTTGGAAACTACATTTTTTGTTGATGCTTGAAGTTGTTATGCCTCTTTCCTGGCAGTTTGTAAACCAGTTGTTCATTCTCATCCGCGAGGTACTTAAAATTTGAGCTTGTTTCTCCTACATAGGCAAAGTTGGCTTTGGCAAGGGATGTTGGATGATTCCTAGTGTCCGACACTATCACCCTTTCCTTGATGAATGTAGGTGATGTGTGATCATCCAAAAAGTGCTTCCTCCACATTTGTAAAATCTTCTTCTGCAACTCATCAAATGATATATTGTACACATCCATGACCGGATCATCATCAAGGAAAACAGTATCTCCTTGCTCACTTGAGGTTGGTTCTGACAATCGAGGTGGTGGATACTGTGATATGACCTTTCTTAATCTCAGCATAATGTTAGTGTCTTCATTATGTGGCTCCTATTCCAACTCCATGTATGTCACTTCAATCAGTTGTGCAATCTGCTGAGAAATCTCCCGATCCTTCATATGTTCACCATCTTCCTTAGCTACTGGTTATTTTGGCTCATCAACTTGTATTTGTGTTGTTTACTATTTCATCATGCCTTGCCTTTGTTCCTCTTCCTGTTTCTTCTTCTCTTCTCTTTCTCTCCGTCTCAACTCCTATTTTTCCTTCATCTTCTTCTTCATATCTTGTAGCTGTAGTTCTTCTTCCTGTAGCCTCTTATTTTCTCTATTCCTTCACTATGATCTCTTCATATGTTTCTCCCTCTTTGTTTCCACTGCGAAAGCTACATTCTCTAATATAGGATATGCTTTCATATTACATCTTTTCTCTCCCTTTGGGTCCTCAACAACCTTCCTCTTTCCCTTGTCTTTAACTGGATTGCTACGTATTGTGTTTTTGTTGTTGCTTCCAAAAATGTTTCTATACTGACCGACTCATGGATTTTGGCAGCATTGTAATAATAACTCCAAGGGTCATCCTCTAGCGAATTACATGCCTTGTGGATACATGGAAAGTACTCTCTCACACAATGGTCCCTACAAATACCATGGAGATCATACGAATTCAAGTCTCTAGTGATGAAATTGAATTTTAGTATCTCCTTAGCCTCAGAATATGCATCTTCAAACTCTTAATCTCTTATAGTCCGATCCGCAAAGGAAGAGCGGGCCATGGCACTTTCTTCTTCCTATGCACTCCTGCTGATAACCCTGTAGAGAGGTCATATGAAACTTCTTGAATGATCAACTTGTGAGTGGCATACCTTGGTAGGACATGCATAGGCTTCTCTTCGCCAAACACTCTAATGAAAGTGCCACCTGGTGAGACATACCAATCTGCAATGTTTACTATCACCTCCATTGCTTCGTAGGACATGCAAGGTGGATTCGGTTAGAGTCGGTCTGGTCATCCCTCCATCAAAGATCAAAACTCTTTTTGCATTTCATTTTTAGGTGTCCCATCTCTCTCGATCAGTTGCATTCCATTAGGAGAATGCCATAAATCTGTCGGAAGGGCTTTTGTCATTCATCCCCCTCATGCTTTGCACTGCTGGCTTAGGTTTGTTCATCAAAATCAATTCTTAAAAATCATTTGCAGTCCTGTTTCAGTTTCTAGGTCATAACAGTCATTTTAGTCATTAGGTCTAGGGTTAGTCAATTTGGTCTTCAACAAGGTCTAATAAAGCCAGCAGGCTAGAGGGAGGTTCTTAATAAGTTGTTATTTCAAAGATTTTTATCGTCATACAGATGGATTATGACTTTTCTTCAAAACTCTGTTTTGAAGACAAGTCGACATTTCGTTTTTTGTAATAATTTTCCAAAATTTTCAGTTCTTGAAATCTTCAGGCACAACCCTGGTCTCCTTTGCCAAATTCCATGTCAGCTATTCCTACAAAAAATTGCCAAGAATTTCATCATTTCAACCAAAAAATCAAGGAGGAAACAAAAAGACAGAGTTGTATTAATTGTGAAAAAGTGCCAATTTCAAAACATTACAAAAATGGGTTTTGAAGAACCAAAAATCAAATCAATGTCTTTATAAAGATTTTTCCATGAAGATCAATGTCATTTTACATGCCAAGGTCAAAGAGAAGCATTTCAAAGTGAATTGGGTGAGCAAGTGCGTGTTTTGGGGTGAAATTGCTTGCAACTAGCCGGCGTGGCGCACAGAACAGGTGGCGCGGTGCACTGGAAGCGTGCGGCGCACTGGGAGAAATTGCCCAGTGTTATTTTGAACGGGTGCGGCGCACTGGGTTCTTGGCGTGGTGCATATAGTCCACAGCCCGAATTTGCTTGAAATTTCTCCAAGTTGCTCATTCCTTGCGTGGATTTTCCAGGTAGAGCCTTCTTCTTGATGTTGCATCAAATTTTGTGATAAGTGATGGTGGTTTATGGGTGATAACGGTTGAAACAAAAATCCAAACCCTACATCTAAAGTGCCTTTAGAGGAAGTTTGCTGTGGGTTCTTAAATCTTTGATTTGTCACCAAGGACTCTCCTCCTTCCCCATTTCTCCCTTGTTTCATCATTTCCTACCCCCCCACTAAGCTCATCAATCCGACTTTTTCTTTCCTACATTCAAATCCTGAAACCCCAAAACCCTAGCCCTTATAAAAATCTCCTAACCCTATACATAAAACCCCCCTCCTTTCCCTAATAAAATTTATTCTAATATTCCCTAATCCCTTACTGTTTCCCCTTCCTAACATTCCCTTATTGCATTTTTCTCCTTGGTGGCAGAATCCAACTATATTGCATTACAACACAACAGTTTCATACATCATTAAAGAGCAGTCCAAGCACAATTCATATACAGCAGCATCTTTCCTTCAAGGTATTTTGTACAACAGTCATGGCATATGAGCATTCATCGGACTATGAAATGGGAACCCAAAGTGACTCACCCTTGGAAGAACAGGCACCCCAGAGGCCTCATAAAAGTGGTAGACATGTAAGAGAAGAACCAATCACCCTTACAGAATTGCAGGCCTGCCCTCTTGCCATGTTTTGTTTTAAGCATCAGTCATGCTATGAGTTTTGTCAAAAGGTGGCTAGTGTTCAATTTCATCATGAGTTGGCTCATCTTTTTGTGTTGCACTTACATGGAGATCAAGCTACCTTAGCCAGTGTCACCTTCATGCTTACACCAGAATCTGTCTCATTAGCAACCGGCATACCGAACATTGGAGAACCATGGCACAAGAAGCAGAAGATTGATCGGTAGCATTATGAGCCACACATTAAAACCAGTTTCTTGAGGCAGCTCAAGAGAGTGTTCCCATTCCGATATCTGAAAGATGAATATGCTCCACTAATAAAGTTGATCATGAAATATTTCAGATGTGAGGGACAGTTCTCTCGTCTCTATGCTTATCACATTAGGTTGCTCATGCATTTCACCAGTGTACGGATGATGAACATTCCATATTTCTTTTGCTGGAACATAGAGAGGATGACCACCTTTATGCAGCACAAAACCCCTCAGCAGCAACTTAATAGTGTCTATCATTTTTCTCTTATTAAGATTTTGGTGGTTCATCAGCTTGGAGTACAGGGCATCACTTGGGATGATTTCATCTCTCGTGACTTCTTCAAAGCTTCATGGGGATTATCAGAGGTTAAGCATGAAGGTGGACCTTCTCATCAGTATGAGTGCCATGAGACCGCTAGTGTGCCGGTATTCATCACATATCAGAGAGGCACCAGACATTTGTTTGCAGCGACAAAGCGAGTGTTATCTCCACCCGGGGTGGAAGGGGCCTTGCTTCCTCCATCAGCATTACAAGTATAGGATAAAGGAAAGAGGCCAATGTAGGATGAGGGGCTTTCATGTGAGCCTTCAGGTGAAAGAGAGACTGACTTCATTCTCATTCATGATGATGATACAGATACGGGCCCACAAAGTGCCAAGCTTAGGGAGATCATCCAGGAGCAGCAAACAGAGATCCAAGCCTTATCCCTTAACTTGGAGAGAGCTAAGTGGACCACGAAGTACTTGGAGTAGAGGAAAAAATAGTTTGAGGATCAGCAGCAATCATGGAGCTACAAAACATTTGCGAGAATTGCCAGGTTGCACAAAGGAGAAGAATTGAGCTCACGTCATTGGAGCAAGAGATTAATGAGGATCGGGAGGCCAATATCGAGAGAGTTAACATGCACTTAGAGAGGCTGTTGGACAAGGCTGACAAAGACCATGCATTGCTGAGACACATGGATTTTCACTACATGGCATGAAACAAGGTCTGCAAGGCCCGAATCGGGAATTTAAAGGCAAAATTGAGGAAGGCAATAAGGAAGCAAAAGAGGCAAAGGGAGCTCGATCGTCTTTAGATATTGGCCAAAGCCTCTTTAGCCCAGCATAACACTTAATGAAGAAGCTCTAGCCCAAATTTCAACAAATTTGGGGCATTTTTGATATTTTTGCAAAATTTTGTACAAAAAATAGGGTTTTTCTCCCTATGCACCGCGCCACGTGGCACGCCCTTATGATAGGAGGCTCCAAATGGAAAAAAATTTATATTTTTGGATTTTTCATGAAAAATCATGATTGCTGGTGCATGGCCAAGAATTTTGGGTAAGTTTTGAGTCCTCAGGAGGTCAAAAACACCCTAAAAATGACCTCTCTGCCCCTATTTTGACACACAGGAAGCATTCTTGGGAGATTGAGGTTTTGGAGGGGCAAATGGGCACCAAATTCAGAAATTCCACTTGGGTTGGAAAGTAGACAGGCAGGGATTTCCAAAAAGCACACTTGGAATCAATTTGGACTTCATAAAGTGCCTGAAAATCAGTCTCAATGTGGCGTGACGCATAGAGAAATTGGCGCGACGCACAGAGTTTTTTGCCCAATTTTTCACCTTCCAGCGCAGAAATTTGGCCAGTTTGACTAGTTTTTCTTTGTGATGTAATTTTTGATCTATCTTGATGTAATTGGATAAACATGATGTAATTTTGGCACTTATTTACTTGTTCTAGAGGATTCATTCACTAAAAAGTGAAAATTTAATTAATGAATCAGTTTCCTACCTTATAGAGGCAAGTTGTTTTGATTGCCTAGATTTTAGTGCTTTGTTTAGAATTGGTTGAAACAGATCCTAGAATGATGTGCTCGACCCTTGGAGGCAAGGGAATGAGTTGGGCTAGTCTATATCATGTAATTTCTAAGTCATTTTCAAGGTTGGACACTTGGGATTGCTTTGGCATATCATTGTACATTCTATCTCTGCATTTTTGGCTAGAGAAAGGTCAGGGTTTTGCAGCACTGTTTCGGATCCATGTGGCTTTATGTTTTGATTGTGTGCTTCTTTGTGTAATTGTAAGTTCATTAGTGTTATGTGTATCATTTTCCTGCTTCTTCTTCTGAATTTAAACAAATGAATGATTAAGGTAGAATCCATTAATTGCTATGCTCTGCCTTTGAATTTGTTTAAATTTCCATGTTTTCATCCGTTTAAGGAGAATTCTTGAGACTTTCTTGCACTCCTTAGCTCCTCACCAGTCTGACCTATCCATCTCACTCACTTTAAAGCATCAAAATGATTTCCTTCCTTGCCCCAATCAGAACTCTGCAGAAACTGTGCCTCATCCCCGAGCCCAATTTGCCTTTCCTTGTTTCCAACAAAAAATCCCCAAAAACTCAAAACAAACCCTTGTACTTCATACCTAGCCTAAAAATAGCTTTTATTTCAGTCATCTCGAGCCCCATCGCTTGTCTTTTTCTGAGATCAACACGGAGAGAGCCCTCTCCTGTCCTCGTAGGGTTAGCTACGAGGCTGAGAGTGGTTTGATGTGGACCTAGAACCTTGTCTTTTCAGCCTGAGGAAAATCTAGGCTCTAACAGATCCTACTCAAATATAAGACTATACAATGGGATGATAAAATGGTCAATTAGTCTTTCCATCACTCCTCGATATCTACTGTCAGAAAGAAAATTGCAATAGATGTTGACCATAGTTTCTTTTGGTGCCCATGTCTAGCTCATGCGATGGAACTGTTGCCGAGCCCAAATTACATCCAGTATGTATGAAGACATGGGAAACCTTTCTTTCTCATTTTTGGGGGGATTCCGAGTGTTAATCGCATGGATCTTCAACATACGAGCCAAGAAATATGACCAGTTGAATGGATTCCCATCACTCACCAATTGGTCTAGTAACACTACCCACCCTTCAAGAAAGGTTTTTGTGTTCTCTAGACCATATATTCTACAAGCAAAGATGATCAAGAACTGGTAAGTCTTCCTGAGGGACTTTGTCTTCTAAACATGAGTGGGTGTCTGTCTAAACTTTGACGGCTCTTTCACCCAGTGCTTGAAAATATCTCTAGTGTTCACATAGCTATGGGTGGCATAAAAGAGTGATTCCACACGCTTCACCGGCTCGGGAAAATGATACATCTGTTGAAAGTTCTTTGCCTTGAAGGTGGGAAAAACTCTGCCACTGACAGTGATCAATGTCATAGTCTATTCATCTATTTGTGAGACAATCCAACTGATGATGTCCACACATGGGAAGGTGGGGTACCTACATGCAACCTTGTATAAGCCTCACCATTGGATACTAAGATAAACTTGTTGGTCTTATAAGTCTTCCATGATGTTCTCTATAAGAGTATCTTTGATTTGTTTCAATGTCACTGTTGAACCCTTATCAATGAACAACTGAGTATCTGCATAAATTGGTAGATCAGTTGATATCTTCTCAACTAATTCCCTAGTACTTCTCTTAGAAGTTTTCTTTGATGTAACTCTCTTGGAAGCCATGTTAACTGTAACTACTAGAGAGATTCTCAACAATTTTTGTACCTATGGGAAAGAGAAGACACTGATGGCAAGCAAATTTCAGATTAAAAACCAAAGCAACTTCAAGACAAGATCAAGCAACAAGATGGGATCATGATGGAAGGATTGTGCAAGTTTGGCTAACAGAGATCTCTAGCTGACTATGGGAATTGGGCATTCCACAGTCCGAACAGGTAATCAAGAAGCTTGATGACTGGAACTATGCAATGCGCAGTTCAGTTTGCTCCAAGGCTAGGAGAGATTGTGCATTGCACAGTCTCAATGGCCTAGATGGGGGGTTGGCTCCTGGAAATTCATAGTGCACAGTTGGAACCAACCTAGGATAGGCTTTGTGCAATTCCAGAAGTTGAAGCAAAGGCCTTGAGCTCCCAAATTGTGCAGTGCATGTAGTGAAGTGTGAGATCCAGGAAAGGGGGCCCATGTTTTCCCATGGGGAGTGGGAAAAACAAGTAGATATGAAGGATGATGTGATTTTGAGTGTAGATCTCACTAAGTGTTAATGTGTGCATGTGAAATAAGTGCAGAAATCAATTAAAATAAAGGAAAACAAAGTATATGAAGAGAGTCTCTGCAACTGTGACCATTGGTGCAAAAATAGGAGAACACATGTGACACTTGGGGAAGTTTTGAAGCCTCAAAAATCACTGTCACAACATGGGGGAAAACCACCCAGTCTGGACCTTGAAAGCATCTCCTTTTCCATTTGGTATAGTGGCTCCGACTAAGGATAATGGGACCAGTTTCCAAGAAATGATTTGATAGTGATGGTGGGATGATATATGATGTAACAGAAAATGATTAAGCTAAGTGTAATCTAATATAACTTCTAAACACATGCATATATCCTAATTTAACATTATTTAACTATAAGTATACTCGAGAATCAAATACGATATGTGATCTACAATGATGTCTTACAGCAATTGGTAATAAAGATCATTCAACTGCAACATGAATCTAAATCGTTTAACAATAATCGTTTTGGATAAATAGTTAGACAAAACGATTAAGAAAAATATATCACATATAAAATAATTCATGTATTCAAAATGGAATCAAAGCTAACATCATACAGAAGTGCAATAATTCTAAAACTATAATTCATACTTTCATACATAAAACAATTGAAAGAATAAGTATTGCTTAATACATAAATAAAACATGATCATAGGATAAAAGTACCATATATGATAAGTCATGCTCATCTAGTTCAGCAATATTGACCCAATTTCAATCAATCCAACACATTCTAAGAGTACAAAAGTGCATTTCAGTAGAGCATGCTAGATATTTAAAAGAAAATAGATCTTGTTCCATTCATTTCATCAAAACCTCCTCAAAAGTACAGAAGTGTAATGTTTTGAAAAGTGTTTTTGATAAAATTTCTGGACCCCTCTCTAAATGCATGAGAGGGGTTTAAATACTAAACTATATGTCTTAAAATAGATTATTACAAAAATAGCTGAGGAGGTTTCAAACAACCTTCCTCAGAATATGCAAAAATAAAACTAAAAGAAAAATAAATTAATGACTAACTCCTTTGAACTTGATCTCTAAGGTTGCAAATATCAGTCATGGGCTTGAGCTGAGGCGGTTGGATGATCACATATTTTAACTACCCAAAAAATATGGCATCTATTAGCGCTGGCACCATCTTTTGTGTTGAGTTTGTTAAACATCTTAGAGTCATCCACTGGCTTGTGTGGTTTTACTAGAAACTACTAGTATGCTTCCCAATTTAGCCTGTTTAACTATTTGATTACCTCCTCCTTTTCCTACGTTGCCTATTTCCACTATTTCTCTAGCTCTTTAGCATTTAGAAGAAACCCTGGTACACACTCCTTGAAAATATTAGCACCATGAAGATTTTCCTTAATTGCTTCTATTATGTTGTTTGCTACTATCATTGCTATCGATGTTTCCCTTTCCGCCTATTTCAGCCGAGAATCCCAATCCATGAACATAATATCTTTATGAGACTCTTCCAGCTTTGGTAGGTCAACCTTTCTCCCATCCTTTGATTCTTGCTAGGTGATAAATTCAGAAAACCTTTTGTGGATTTCATCATACTCTAACCTCATATCAATGACTTCGTTTGTCAATTTATCAGTAATCTCGCAATAAGGATTTATTTGCGTGATTTTCTCACAAAATACTTCCTTTTGCTGCATTATTAAGGAATTGAGGTTGAGTGCTTCTTTGATGACTTCATTGATTTTTAGATTGTTTTTAAGTTTATCTATCATGGCTTGTATTTGCAAATCCTTTTTTGCTAAGATGGCTTGATGTTGTATTCTGATCTGTTCAAATTCATTTTAGAGCTGGGCTACTTGTAATTCTGCTTGCTAATTAGATTTTTCTTGGGCTAATTGTTGTTCTAGCAGCAAAATTCTCTATTCCTTTTCCTTGAGCAGCATTTGGAACCCTATCGCCTTATCAATAGTTGCTATGGTATAGGCTTCTGCGAATTGCGACATCTTTGTGAGATTCTCATATGGGTCGATAGGCGAGTCCTTGCATACGATGTCCATTGGTTCATTTTCTAGAGTTGCAATAGCCACAACGTCCAGTTTTCTTTTATTCCTTTGTATCTTGACTACAACTTTGTGGGTAGTGTTAGAGTTGGTCCTTATTACAGCCCTCCGTCAGAGATCTTTTCGTTTTTTGAATATCATTTTTAGGTGTCTCGCTTGTTCCACTCCGTTGCATTCCGCTAGGGGCATGCCATTTACTGACGAGGGGGTCTGGTTGTCTTGTGTTCCCTCATGCTTATCCCTGTAGGATTAGTAAAAAAATAAATTTTGTCAAAAATCACTGAAGTCCATAATCATGCATTCATTGTCATAAAAGTGTCTTAGAGTCTAGGGTTGTCGGTCCTTTGCATATACATAATAAAAGCCCGCAGGCCATGAGGATTGGTTTAAAAAACACTCTTATTTAAATAGTTTTTCATAAAGCATTTCAAAATATTTTTAGTCCAAAACAAAGTTTTGGACCTAAAAATTGTTAATGTAAATAATTGTATTTGTTTCATCACAAGAAAATCCAGATGCAAGCCTCTGATCTTCTCCAAAGTCAAAACGCCAGATCCCTGGCAAAATCAACAAAGATCATCAGTCCAAACCTCAGAAAAGCAAGAAAAATCAAAAAACAATGTTGTATTAAAGGACCAAAAGTGAAAAGTGCCAAACCTTACAAAGTGGGTTTTTGGTTCAATTTAATTCAAATGAGATATTTTGTTTGCTTATAAAAGGGCAAATCAAGTCTATTTGTTCACCAACAATCAAGGCAAGAGCATGTTCAAGCATTGGAAGGTGAAAGACCGAGTTTACAGACCCATGGACAGTCTTACAAGTGTGTGCTGCACATAGAAAGTGCACGCTGCGCATTGGGTGGTGCGCTGCGTGTTGGGCAACTGGAGCCAGTGTAAAATTACACAGGCGCTGTGCGTTGGGTGGTGCACTGCGCGTTGGGGTGGCACGCTGCGCGTGGAATCATAGTCACAGGAAAAGCACCCAAATCGTTTCTAATTGCCTCCAAATCTGCAAGTAGGTGTTCTATGATCGATTCAATCAATTTCATATCATTTATGGTGTGTTTGAAGAGAGGTGTGATATGTTGAATGTAAAAACCAAATGAAACCCTAGGCCTCACCAAAAATCTGCCTTAAGGGTGTTTATGGATGAGTGGTGAAGATTTTTCTGCCCTTCCTTGGTGAAACATAACTCCATGCCCTTGTGAAAGCTGTGAGCCAACAATACTTCATATTTTGGTCTACTTGTCAAACTGTTCTTAAAAAAACAGAATGTCCATTATGGCATAAGTCTTATGATGTTTCGGTTGGTTTTTGAGCATGTATTGAAATAATAATTTCACCACACCTACAACCTACTATCGCAGACAGCATACATTTTGCAGACATTGTGTTTTCAGAGCTATGTCAGACACAGGTTCATCTTATGAGCAGGGGTATGACAGTGATTCTACAACAGAGGGTAATGTGCCACGAAGGTCTCGCAAAGGTGGTAAGCCTCGCAGGAGAGAGCCTACTTCTTTGGATCAATTGCAGGCTTGCCCACTTGCAATGGATTGTTTTCGTCATCAGTCATGCTATCACTATTGTGAGCTAATTTCACAAATTCAGCATCATCGTGAATTAGCTCGCTTGTTCATTCTACATTTACATGATGGCCATGTAAATCTCGCCGGAGTGGATTTCATTTTGTCACCAGAGACTATTGCGGAGGCCACTGGGATACCAAAAGTTGGAGAGCAATGGAATAAACGTCAGCAGTTAGAGAAATCTTACTATCAACCATACATCAAACCTGGGTATATGAGGCACTTGAGCAACATTTTTCCTTTTCAATACCTGAATGATCAGTTCGCACCTTTGATGAAACTCATCATTCGGTATTTCAGTTGTGAGGGCAGATTCTCTCGTCTTTATGCGTACCATGTCCATTTGTTGATGCATTTTACGAGGGTACGTATAATGAACATTCCACACTTCATGTTTCACAACATAGAGAAGATGGTGCCTCTTGTACAAAGGAAGACCCCAGCACAGCAGCATAATAGTATTTATCATTACGTGTTGATCAAGATCATAGTGGTTCATCAGTTGGCACAGCAGGGCATCACTTGGGAGGATTTTATTTCTCGTGACCTTTTCACAGCGCCTCAGCCGGCTCCAGAGATAGTTCATGATGAGGCAAGGCCTTCACATCAGTTTGACATTCCTGAGATAGATCATGTCAGCGCTCCAGCATGTGTGACATATCAGCGAGGACACAGGGCCTTATTTGTAGCTACACGGCGAGTATTATCTCCACATACTGTGGAAGGGGTCTCGCCTTCTTCTTCAGTACAGGTACAGGTTCAGGACAGAGGAAAGGAGCCGATTCACGAGGAGGGCCATTCAGGTGGTCATGATATTGATGTTGCATTGGGTGATGTGGATACGAGCTCTCCTAGCTCGAAACAAAAGGCCGAGATTGATAGATTGAATGAGAAGTTGCTGAAGGCGGAATGTCAAATCAAATACTTGGAGCAGCGCAATAAATAGTTGGAGGATGAGCACACACTTATAGAGCTGCAACGAATCCATGAAGACCGTAGGTTGGCCCGTAAAAGATCGGGTGATTTGACACCTGTTGCGCGGCAATTTGTGCTTGAGAAGGTCAACCGACACTTGAAGGGGTTGCTAGCAAAGGCCAATAGAGACAAATACTTGCTTCGTCACATGAAGAATCATTACTGGGCCCACCATGCATGTTTGCAAAGCGAATATGAAGATCCTTAAGAGGCGATTGAGCAAGGCATTGAAGCGGCGGAAAAAGCCCGACCCACTCCAAATTTTGGCTAAGGCTTCATTGGTGGGGCAACATACATGATAGAGGGTCATTACTCCGAATTTGGGCAAATTCGAAGAAATTTTTGTCATTTTTGAAAATTTTGTCCTAAAAACAGGTTTTTTTGGTTCAACGCGCAGCGCGCTGCCCGTAAGATTGGGAGGTCCAAATCACAAACGGTTTGCATTTTTGGATTTGTCATAATGAAATATGCCTGCTCAGCTATTGCCGAAGCATTTCATCGAGATATGGACGGTCAAAAGGCTCAAAAACACCATAAAAACCACCTTGTTGCCACCTTTTGCCACAGTAGGAAGTACCTCTGGGAGAATGCAGTTTTTATGGGGCAAATGAGATCCAAATTGAAAAATTCTACTTGGGTTGGAAATTAGACATCCAGGGCTTTCCAACGAGCTATCTTGAGCTCAATTTGGATGCCAGGAAGTGCCTCAAAATCAGTCTGAAAGGTGCGCTGCGCGTTGAGATCAGGGCACTGCGCGTTGAGGTTTTTGGTCCAGTTTTCATCCTTCAGCTCAGGAAATCGGCCAGTTTTCACCAGTTTTTCTCCTTGATGTGATTTTTGACCCACCATGATGTAAATTGATTTATGTAAGGTAACATGGCACTTTTATCTCCTTCTAGATGGTTCATTCACAAAATTACCAAGAAATTAATGTAATGAAATCAATTTCCTTCTTTTTAGAGGTAGGTTGTTTTGGTCAACTAGATTCCTGCTCCATGTTTAGAATTGGTTGAAACAACTCCTAGAAGGAGGAGCTCGACCCTTAGAGGGTAGGGAATGAGGTTAGCTTGGTCTATATATGTAAATTTTCATTCAGTAGCATAGGTTGGACTCTTGGGAAGATTTTGGCACATCATTGTACATATTTTTCACATTTTGGCTAAGGAAAGATCAGAGATTTTGCAGCACCTGTTGGGATCCTTGTGGCTTTCAGTTCTTGATGGTGTTTTCTCTCAGTTTATTGTAAGTTTATTCATGTTTAATGTATGCCATTTCCTTCTTATGCTTCTGAAACTAAATGAATGAGTAAATGAGGTTGAATCCATTGTTAGTAGTGCTCATCCTTTAAGTTTGTTTAGTTTTACATGTTTTCGTCAGTTTGGAGAGGATCCATGTTCTCCTTTGCCCTCTTCAGCTCCTTGTCATTCTGATCCATCCATACACCTGATCAAAGACATCAAGACTATTGCCTATCTCGCCCCAACTCGATCTCTGCAAAAATCTGACCTCAATCCCCGCACCCAAAATTGGTTTTCCCGTTTCTCCAACAAAAACCCAAAAAATCTAAATCAAACCTTCCTATCTCTTTACTAGCCTAAAATCAGTATTCCTTATTGGTCATCTCAATCCCTTTTGCAAACCTTTTACCGAGATAGACCCGGAGAGAGCCCTCTCCTGTCCTCGTAGGGCTAGCTACGAGGCTGAGCGTGGTATGATGTTGCCTCGAGTTTTGCCTTCCTCAGCCTGAGGCAGATTCGAGCGCTAATAGGTAGGACTATAGAATACATCTAGCAGAGGTATTTCCTCAATTCGTAAAACAAATTCTGAAGTAGGAGTAGCAGGAATGATCTCAACGTCCTGAGTTCCTGTAGCTCCTTCCCCTGTTGTTTTTGGATTTGACTTATGATGGATTTGCTTAGGAGTTTGTATTTCAGATGTTTGCTCAGGGTTGTGTCTGTGTGGAGAATTTTATTGAACTACTCCCATTCTTGTTCGAGGTCAATGACTGGAGCTTTACCTGATTGAGTTGAAGTAGAAGCAACCTCTACTTGTTTCTTTGCTTTGGCATGCTCGGCCATCTCTTCTGTACTTTGAGTTGTCTTCTTTAGACTCTTTATTTGTGTTTTCTCCCCCATTTTGAGAATATCACTCTGAGTGCTCTGACTCATGTGTAGTGTTATCACTGTAAAAGTTTTTAAAATTTTGGACAACCCACATGGTTCCAAAGTTTTTGTGTTAGACATGGTCAAGTCATTTTTATGTTTTTAGAGTCTAAGTCATAGGGTTAGAGTCTCATTTCCATCATCAAATAAAGTTCAAAAACCTTGTTTTGCCCCTTATGGATCCCATATCATGTTTAAAGTTTCATGTGTCTGGTCATTTCAAAAATTTGAATGTGCTACGAAACTGTCTAGGTGTTTTCGTAGCGCAAAGTCCTGAAATTACACTACCTGCACTATGAAATCGGGGATTCGTAGTTAGGCATTTTTGTAGCGCAAAACCCTGAAATTACACTGGATGCGCTATGAAATCAGGGATTCATGAACAATCATGTCTAGTTGTCAAAACCACTAGAATTCATTAAAATTTCATCATCAGGTGTCAGTCCATGAACCTTACCTCTCACATGTAACCATTTATATCCATCATTAGATTCGTTAGGGGTCATTTGTTTGCAGTCATTTCAAATTTCAAAAAAAGGAAAGGGTTAGTTGATCCTGGTCATATCCGTGTTGATCTTGGTTATATTCATGCAAGAGACACTTGTTGTTGTTCTTAAGTTCGAAGTAAACAAGCCTAGGGTGAGCAGAGACTAGAATTCTTCCGCAGGCTTCAAGCGAGGTAGCTCTTCATCAAATTCAAGCGAGGAAGTTCCTAATTCAAGCGAGGCAGTTTCTTCCAGGTCTTCTATCTACAGGGTTTTCAAAGGAGAAATGTCGGAAGAAAGAAAGAATCACAGGTTAGGCCAATGTTTGAGAACTGAACTTGAAGGCTTAGATGCTCTCACAAAGGATAAAACAGTTGAAGAAGCCTTCAAAAAAGTAGGTTGTTGGAGGTTCTGTGAGAAACTACAGGGAGGACATAACCAAGTGACCAGGGAATTTGCTCTAAATTTCACAAGTTTAGATACAAATATTGGAGTGTTAGAATTGCCAATTTCTCCTAAAGTTATATCTTTAGTCTTAGAAATTCCAAGAGGTCAGGAAAAGTGGTTTAAGAATTTCAAGTTTGAAATGGCACCATGCAAGATATTCTTGAAGCCAGAGTTTGTAGACACAAATTTAACTAAAGCGGTGCCAAGGAGTTATGTCAAAGATCCATATGCCGACCTACTCTCATGCATACAAAGGTACTTCAACTGTGAAGGAAGATACCACAAGGTGTACTCTTATCATTTCAAACCCCTATTGCATTTCACTGGGATAATATCTCTAGATCCACCTTTCTTTCTGTTTCAGAGCTTAGGCAAGATGTCTGATAAAATATAGTTGAAGAAAGAGGCATGTGAAACATCATTGTTCCATCATGGCTTAGTTAAATTAATTGTCTTGCATGAACTTCAGAAGGTAGATAGAGAGTGGTCTTGATTTCTCTTTATGTCTGTTTTTAGAGGTGAAACAGTACTTAGCCCCAGGGCTAAGGAAATATCATCGCCAGTGATTAGTCACCATGTAGAAGAAAGGTCAAGCAAGTTTGTTAAACTGAAGGCCAAAAAGCAAGTTAAGGAGCCAGTGACTAGAACATCATTGGCTGTTCAAGATACTCCTCAGCATTCACAGAAGAAGAAAGTTCAAATTAAGGAAGCAGCACAAGAGCAGTCCATTGGTGAAACAATCCAGAGAAGGGTAACTAGAAGTCAAATAGCCAAAGAAAAGGGTAAAACAGTGGTCACTGATGAAAGCCCAGTCTCAAAGGGAAATTTGAATGATCTTCTTCAGGCTATTGACATTGAAGAGTCCCCTCTGGTCCAAGCATATTTCATTAAATTAGGTGAGGGCAAGTCAAAAAAGATGAAATCCTCTAAAAAGTTACAGTTTGATGATCAAGTTTTAGAATTTTTTTTTAAGCCCAGAAGGCTTGTGACTAGGCAATCCAAAAGGTTACAAGAGGCAGAGCCAGAGGTAAGTGAGACAGGGGAGATATCAGGATTCTGTGAAGAGCTCATAGTTCCAGTAGTGCAACCATCACTCATGCACGAAGATGACAGAAACAGAGCAGTTGATACTCAAGGAGAAGAAAATAACTATGAGGAAGTCAAGAAGAAATTGAAGCTTGCCAATTTGGAGATTGCCCAACTTAAGAAAAGAGAAAGGAAACATGCAATTGAAAAAGCCAATTTCAAAAGAATAAAGGTCATGTGGGAAGATGGAAAAGTTTCAAAACCAGAAGTAGTTAGCAGAGATGCTCAATACTTCACCTGGACTTTCCCTGCAATCAAGGAAGCAAGGTATATTAGATGGATCAATGATAGACAAAGAACTAATATCAGGGTGATGAAAAGACAAATTGAAGACCTGGAAATTCAGTTGAGCAAGTCTGGAGGTCAACCTCAGCACAAATAAGCAGGGCAGTAAGTGATGAAACCCTAATACAATTTTGGTTGAAACAAAGACATTACCTTTTGAAGTTGTTTCATGGATGGGTGATCTCAAGTATATGTGGCATATTTACATAATGAAACAGCTATGAAGAATCCTTAGAAGGAAATTTTTTGGGAAAAAACTGTGTAAATTAATTGACACAGTAGTTTCGTAGCGCGTTATGAAACTGCTGTAGGTGACATGCACAGCGGTTTCATAGCGCACTACAAAACTGCTGTAGGTGTAGTTTTGTTCTTTTTGGTCAATCTTCAAAGGAAATAAGGGGTTATTTTTGAAGAAGGATGCTACTGGAGAAGTGTAAGGAGATCATCTAAGAAGGTTTAAAGCCTAATTAAAGAAAAACTCAAAGAATGAAAGATATATGCAAGAACAAAGTTTTGTGCTACAAAAACGACAATTTATTTCATAGCACATCCAAATTTACTTTCTTCATGCAACTTCAAGGAGTTTAATTCTTGCACAAGTATAAGAGTAGGGTTCTATGGCTAAGTCAACATGTGTTATATGATTAAAGGGGCTAGTTTGGTCAGTAGGAGATTCGAGGAACACCATTGAAGACCAAGGCTACACTGTAGGGGACATTTTCCTAGTTTTCAGGACAGATGAAGGAGAAGTTATTGAAGGCCAGCAGGAGGGTTATGGACATCACCAAGGTTGAAGTTAAGGAGGAGCAACTGTCAAGTATCGAATTTAATTCCTAGTTTAAGTTGTTACTATCATAATAAGGAGTTGTACTCCCAATTGTATTAGGACTCTAAGACTGTTAGATAACTGCTAATTGTAATTAATAGTCTATTTTAGGTATGAATAGGTGTCAATATAGGAAATTCGAATTCCCCTCATGTTGGATCAAGGAATCCAAGATTGTAATGAAAACTCTATAAAGGTCAAGAGGTGGAATGCCTCATGGTTGAGAATTTTCAAAAGAAACAAGCATATTGTGTTATTGTAAGAGACTGCATGTTTTTATGTTAATACTGAGATTTTGGCTTCACTACTCAAGATTCAGAGAGAGTTTTAATGTTTGATTTTATCATGGCTTTCTTTATCTACCTACTTGCAGTGGTATGAACACATGTTACTTAAAATTCATTGATAATGCTCTAACTTCCTTCATGTGTTTATGAACTGTGTTCCTCACATTATGACTCTGTTTTGCGGATGTATTAAGACTCTTTATGCCCTAACTTCCATGTTAAGCTAGTCTTTCTGTTGTACTGAAACATGCTCAAACTCCATAGCCCAATGGATGTTTGTTGATTGACATTTCAACCATTTATACCTTTTTTTTTTTATTTTTCCATAGAGTTAGCCATCTAATCCTTAAATTAAAATCTTTAACCCAATGAGAGAGCCCTCTAAGGTTGAGGAGGCTAAGCCTCAACCAAAAGTTTGGTTTGAAATAGTTACTCAAAGTCTTCCTGATCAGCAGCCTATCAGGGTCTGGTTTTGTGATAACACATAGATCTCTCTTGGGTTTCTTCTTCAAAGTTTTCTTTGGAGTTTCCCTCCAAGCTTATGCTGGGAGTTGGCTCCCTTATTGATTCAATCTACAATAGGTCCAATGGGACCTTTAATAATCTCTTTATCTTGTACACATGAAAATCCTTAACATCTTTCGGAGTCAAAAGTAGTGATGCCATATGCAAAACTTGTGAAAATGTTTCTGCCTATAGGAAGAGGTCATCAAAGGCATCCTCTTCATGGGTGAATTGTTTTACTTTTACCATAGTAGTAAATTCCTTAACAGTGCCATTTGGGTTGTACTTCCTTCCCAGAACTATAGCTAATTTTAGAGACTTAATAATCCCTACTTCTTTTAATGCATGTCCATAATCGTGTAGTACAAAAGAACTACATTGTAATGGGAATGTAGGCCAAATGGCCTTCTTCTGCTCTTTCAGTCCTTTGCTTAATCTGCCTTCCCCTACTATATGGTAGGCTATTTCTCTCGCCATTGGTTTGTTGGGGCATAATATGGGAGGACATGCGGTGAAGCAATGCTACCAAAAACTCTGATGTAGGTGAATGTTTCTTCCCAAAACCATTTGGCTACTGGAAAGATATCTACTTCGACCTCTTTAGAAAACCTAGGGGTGGTCCTGTCTGTTACAGGGAAAAGTGTCTATGCAGAATTGCTAATCCCACTAAGGCGTGGTAGCTACCTTAGAAACAAACAAAGTAAAACTACTTTCATTTTCCTTTATGAAAGATAGATGAGAGAAGAATAAAGGAGACCAACCTCTTTCTTGCGCTTGGTTCCTTGCTCGATTCCTCTCTCTTCTGATAGTCCTTTGCTACTTGCTTCCTTGTATACCCAGCTTTACAGAGTACCTATAGAATCAAAGCAGCATAAAACTATACGAGAACATGGATCTATTATCATAAACAATCTAGGATCAGATGTAAATTGACCATAAAAATGCATAAAACATAAATCACACAAGAGTATGGAGGAAAACTTGAATAGCTTTATTGATAATCAAGAAAGAGCCAAGAGAGTTACAACCAATTGTTCTGACCTAGCATCATCCTCTCAACAAGTGAGCCCTTCTTCACCTCATGCAAATCTTAGATCACCCAACACTATGATGTTGCCTCAAGAAACCAACAACAATTCCTTACAAGATGCAAAATTCCATCCTTTCTCCTTTGGATCTCTGGGATGAGAGATCTATATATAGATATTTGCAGAGGTGTGAGTCAGCTCTGGGTTTTTGATTAGTGTCTTCTCTCTGATAGTTCTTGATTCCACTTGGAGATCTCATTGATCTCTTACTCATCCTTGGGCGATTCTAAGAGGCAAGTGTCACAGGAGAAGTTTCTGGAAGATTCCATGATCATCCACCTCGCAAACTGTCTCCGCCACTTGTCTTTTCTCGTCCATCGCACCCCATAGAAGGGATTTTTGAAATGCAATGCACTTCCCGTGTGTACAAGGTGAGATGCATCGCACCCTGGCCATGGAGCAAGTGAAATGATCCAGTTTTGACTAGTTCTGAGTAGTTTTTCATGGAGAACTTATGGGAGATGATGTAATCAGTTGACCTTGTTCTTTTAGGGGTTGGAACAACACCTTTAGGGACTTAGGAGCCCTTAGTTTATGGGCATTTATGATTGGGGTTGCAGTGCCCAAAAATGTCTATAACAGTTGCCCCCTAAAGCATGAGGTCGTTAATCTTTTGATGTCGGGTGAAATGCTTTATCATGAGGATCCGAAGTTTTTTCAAGCTGGAAGGCGACCTGTAATAAGATACAATACAATACATTATCTTCATAATATTTTCATGATCTAGTTGAGGCGGGCATTCCCATGCTCAGCTTTATAAATTCATTTTCCATGTACGTGAGACAGACAATCGTCTGAGTGTAGACTGATGATTCTGGAGGAGCCATCATCCCATAGATAGGATGATTATCTATGCAACAATGATGTACATTTGATGTCTTTATTTTCCTGAATATATATTGCAGCCCGGATGGATGAAACTAGATCTGGGGTCTTCAATCTCGTTCGATCTTCACTCAAAGTACAAGTCGATCCATGTGAGAGATGTTCTAGAGTCGAACATGGAAAGACATCGCCTGATTACCAGCTAATGATGTAAGCTATTAACAGGCGCGAGAGGAATCACCGATAATGATAATGATCCTCAAGGTACTGCAGTAAAATTCATGTGGTGTGAATAAGGGACTTGGCGTCGAACACCACGCAAAATCTTTCGGTCGAAGGCCATTGATGTAAACCTGTCGCCGGAAGTGAGAAACTTGCCATTGAGGCATGCAAGTTTCAAAGTATTGAAATGGGTGTTCCTAGATCGACTTCTTGGATAATGAGCTGATGTCGACAAGAAGTGATCCGTCATAGGAGGGCCTTAATGAATCCCACATCAATGACATGGAATGGAGCAAATGATTTTAATGGAGGTGAAAACGATCTGGTGATATAAGGTTCAGGGTGGCGCCATGAAAGAATGGAGCGTAAATGTATTGCAGCGGGTGAGACACAGGTGAATTCTCTGAGTGACTTCTCTTGAACATATCGGCGACACTGACATGATGGATTGGTAGCGTTAACCCCAAATATGGATGGTGTGATGTGACCGGTGAATGAAACAACCCAACCCGACTTGGATGCAGAGTGAAAATGTCATGTTCAAGAGTGACTTGCTACCAAAAAAGTTTCTTCAAGTTTTCTTCCCAATTTTTCCCCAGTCATTGCTGACCAGTACCTATTTATTTTTGTCAAGCTTGAGGAGGATAACATATGCTTGTTCTATAATTTTCCCTTCGGGCAAACCCATCGCTATGTTTTAACGAGCCTAGCCATAGTGAAACTCGTTCTTGTCTGCTATGGACAAGTTTGTCGCTATTAGGTTTTAACGAGTTTAACGACAAAGATAACTCGGTCCTTTTCAATTTTAGAGAGCCCGAAAATGGACGCAAAGGAAACTCCAAAAATCCTTTTTCTTCATCTAATCCCTTAAGTCCGAAAAATATAAAACAATACAAAAGGGATGAATTTTCGATACTTTTAACGAGCCGAACAAAACAAGCGCTCGATCTTTTTGTGTAATAATCCCTCAGGTCCAAAAAGATTAAAATCTAAAGGAGGGATAGCACTTCCGGTCCCTTTAACGAGCTGGAGAGGCCAATGGCTCGGCAATCTTTTCATATTTTACGAGTCAGTTGAAAAGAGCTTAAAGGAGACTCGTCTTTGAGGAACGAGTGATAAAATTGGGTAGCAGTTGATTCCAGGTAAGGTTTGGAATTTTCCAATCACGGCAGTGTTACAAGGATGGCTAATAGGATCACTCTTCACAGCTGTTCCTCAAAAGGGGTAAACAATCAAATGGAGGTGAATGATCAGCCAATACAGAGTGGAGGTGATGATGAGAACACGACCAAGGCTTTAAAGGCTGAAGTACTACATTCACGATGGTTATTTACTGAGAATTGGTTCATTTTTTATTGAGCTTAAATGCTAGGGGAAACATTTGCTCATTGCTTATGTTTATTTTTTAACGAGCATGAAGTCTGCGTTAAAACTGCTCGATTAATCTAGTCGTATAATAAGAATGTCTCATATATGAAAACGACAATTTTTAAAGTTTTGCCCCACATCCTTTCTTTATGCAAGTTAGGAAACGACCAATCCTACGAGTTTAAAGGGTTAGAGGACCTACAAATTTAAAAAATAAATGGTCGCTCTTCGCTTGCATGCCAAAAGGTTTGCATGCCCCCAGGTATAAAATAGAGTTTCAAGGTCACCTCTCAATCTACCGACGAAACATTTGTTTTATCAGGAAAGGTTTACCTCTTTCAGGTCACCAAAGATTGTTTTATCTGCAGCGCAAACAAAACACTTCTTCGGTGATGCCTACTGAAATAGACAAAGGCGAGTGGCGCAGACGCCTCCACCCACATAACTTTGACAAGGGAATCTTATTCCAGTCCAACCCCCTTTTCCAATCACGGACGGGAGTGTCAGACTAGTCATATATCTCTCGCAGAAACCTATCCTATACCTGAAGTTTTCCTGCCGAAGCAGACCAGGGTGCATGCCCCCTGGGTTTCAGTCATGTCCCCCGAATTACTTGCGCTCATCAGGTGGACGGACTGGAGATTGATGAGACATTCCTTGTGTGGAAAGACCATTCAAGGATGGTATATGACTATTTGCTATACGTGAACCGGGGAATGAAAGCTGGTCTACGAGCTTGACCACTCTTCTTTCGTGCGGAAAACACATTACTCTAAAGAGTGATGAGACAATGGCTCTCATGCAATAAATATAGTCTCATCCAAGGAGTAGATTATAATCCAGGGGTCCTTGGACAACCATTACATTCATGTGAACAGTTTTCCCTCTCAATGTTATGGGCACATTGGAAAGGATCCCTAACGGTCGATTGGTTCCTTTGTCAAAGACTTTTAGATTTCTCATCTCAGGCAAAAGCGATGGCGAACCAAGCGCTTTCCAAGCAGTCAAGGAAAGGATACTCACAGAAGCCCCTTCATCTATGATGGTACCGGCCATAACCATTCTATATACTTGAGCAATGATTCGGAATGGTACACTAGCTGGTAAATGGGGTCTGCCTAGCTGATTCCAGTCAAAGGAAACAACTAGGTTGCTTGGAGGTGGGACCGAATAGACGGCCGGGTACGACTCTGACGAACTTCCTTCCTACGGTAAAGGAATGGGTAAATTGCCCCCATGTTCATCGGAGTCTGTGTTTACGAAAAGAATTTGGACGGTGTCATCCTTGTTCTCTTCGGTGACTATATCATCTGAAGATGGAACCTCTGAAGGCAAGACCGGGTCAATCGCCGCCTCGACCTTTTGAATTTCATCTGGTATGGGTTCAGATGGTTTATCTTCAACGATAGACGCTTCGGCCGACCACCTGGGCGAGTTAGCCGGATTTTCAACTAGTGACGGACTCGGCAAGAGTTTCTTATATCTAGGAGGAAGTCGTAACGGTGAAATCGGAGGATCGTCCAAAACTCTTTTAGCCTCGTCTAAGAAGGGACAATGGTGGATGGCGTGATCACCTTCACACAGTTTACAAGGAAATTTGCACTTTCCTTTTTGTCCAGGGACTTCACTTTCACTAGTCGACGGTGTGCTTTCAACATGGTCATTAGAGGTTGACGACACCGGGTTTTGCAAACGAGGAGACCAGTCCCTTAAGATCCGAGGGATGCAGGGACAATCTCTATGATAGTGGTCTCCTTTGCAAATGACACATGGCGATTTAGGCCTGGTCGGTGCAGTGTGTGGATTTTCGCTAGATGATGCTTCGTTGCCCCTTTTCGCCTTTGGCTCCTTCTTCTTCTTCTCTTTTTTCTTCTTTTCCTTCTTCTTCTCAGGTACTTGATTTTTGGCTTTACCAGCCTCATCAAGCAAAGAGGAAGGAGGAGAGGAAGAATTGGACGAAGTAGAGGGTTGGGAGGTAACTCTGGAATTGTCTAGTTTCTGACTCGATTGTTTAGGAATTGTGGTGTTCTGAATGACGCAGGTTGAGAAAAGCCATACGGGCAAGCCGATTGTCAATCCTAGAAGTGACAATGTGGCCATATGGGGTGCACCAACATCTCCCCAAGAGGAGAAGGGACTAGGATTTCCTCCAAGGGGAACTCCTTGGTTGGTGGAATCCATTCTCTCAACCTAAGGCCAACGTAGGAAAGGTGATGATTATTCTGTTTAAAATAAATTTTAGATGCTTTGACACAACTTGTTTTTTCAATTTTAAAGAGTCGAGAAAAAAGAAAAGATGACTCTAGTCGCCTTCGATTTTTAATGAGCCTGAAGTGACAAGTGCTCAAATGGACCTTTTCCGTTAAGGAGTCTGAAAAGGAACGAAAGGGACTGCTCTGGAAATCTAGGCAGAGGGATTACCAAACCAATCGCAAAACTGCAGAATACTTTTTACGGTACGGCAGTCAATCTTCCCGAATGCTGTGTTCAGTGCATTGCAATCGATAGGGCGGCAGACACGGCTTCCTATGGATAAAGGATTAAGCCTATTGTGGTCTCCCAAAATATACTCGACGGTACGTGGGAGCACAAGTCCGTACTGGCACTTATCGTCTCAAAGTGGAGGAATCACCCAACCAACAGTCGAAACAATAGTTACCAGGCTTTATGACGCCGGAATAAGTCTCTAGCCTAGACTTCTAGATGTTGTGCGTTAGGTTCCAAAGCGTTGTTAGATTCATTAAATTTATTTTATAGTTGATCTTGCTTAAGAAATTTTCCTTTCAGGTTCACTGCGTGATGTAGATGTACAATTCCTAAAATGCAATCTAAGATGATAAACAATCTTTTTATCTTCTTTGTGCAATGAAAATCCTAGCTACTAAGGAAAGAGAGACAGTATTCTTTCAACAAAGAGCAAAGAGCACACACTATATGCACTGTCCTAAATCAAACCAATCAAATAGTCTAAATGCAAATGCACATGCATGTATTTGTTTTCAGCCTTCTTAATATGTGAATGATAAAAAAGAAAGCTAATGCGCAAATCTGAATTACTTTTCAAAGCGACAATTACTAACAAGTTTCTTTTCAAAATCAAAATGAAGACAATGACGACACTTTGCAATTTGGAAATGAAAACTTGCTTTCAACACTAGAAAAACTACTAATTCAGATCAAATACAATAGTAACAGGGTAATCGACTATCAAGAGCAATCAGACTCTCTTCTATGACTGAAAACGACATTTGCGACACTTTCAAATAAAGAAACGACAGTACAATTACGTTACTTTTTTGCAAAGGAGAACTGAAAATGACTCAACAAATATACAAAAACATTTACAGTTCTTTGCACAATGGAGGTGGAATAACTGCAAGGAAAGGGGTTTCAAACAGAGGTGTACTGACTACAGGCAACAAAATTCTTGAATAGATCTGAGAAGAGTGAACACAGAAACCAAAATTTAGGAACAATGCCTAGTCTGATCAGCGCACCTGTAACACAGTGAATTTGAAATGCAACGCACCTACTACACTCGGGAAGTGCGCTGAATTTGGGATTCACAGAACAAACAGTGCGCTGGACCAGGGACGAGACTTTGCTTGGGTTCCGGGTCACAATTTGCAGTTCAGTTCAGGGATTTTGGCCAAGCAAGTGGTAATTAGTAAATCAACAGCAGGGGTAGATCTAAGGAGGTTACTAGAGCCACCACAAGGGCAATTAGAGAGTTTGTAAATCAGTTGTTTAATTCATAAACAAAACCCGGAGATTGACTGAAGCGGCATTTATCTACTTTGCATTTGCATAGCAAATGCAGTTCGAAAGCTACCTAGCTCGACTTCAGGCTCCGTCTGTAAGTTTATAAAGTAAACAAATGTAGATAAACAAACAACCTAGTCGCTCCCCAGTGGAGTCGCCATTTTGTTACAGGGAAAAGTGTCTATGCAAAACTGCTAATCCCAGTAAGGCGTGGTAGCTACCTTAGAAACAAACAAAGTAAAACTACTTTTGTTTTCCTTTATGAAAGATAGATGAGAGAAGAATAAAGGAGACCAACCTCTATCTTGCGCTTGGTTCCTTGCTCGATTCCTCTCTCTTCTGATAGTCCTTTGCTCCTTGCTTCCTTGTATACACAGCTTTACAGAGCACCTGTAGAATCAAAGCAGCATAACACTATACGAGAACATGGATCTATTATCATAAACAATCTAGGATCAGATGTAAATTGACCATACAAATGCATAAAACATAAATCACACAAGAGTATGGAGGAAAACTTGAATAGCTTTATTGATAATCAAGAAAGAGCCAAGAGAGTTACAACCAGTTGTTCTGACCCAGCATCATCCTCTCACCAAGTCAGCCCTTCTTCACCTCATGCAAAGCTTAGATCACCCAACACTATGATGTTGCCTCAAGAAACCAACAACAATTCCTTACAAGATGCAAAATTCCAGCCTTTCTCCTCTGGATCTCTGGGATGAGAGATCTATATATAGATATTTGCAGAGGTGTGAGTCAGCTATGGGTTTTTTATTAGTGTCTTCTCTCTGATATTTCTTGATTCCACTTGGAGATCTCATTGATCTCTTACTCATCCTTGGGCGATTCTGAGAGGCAAGTGTCACAGGAGAAGTTTCTAGAAGATTCCATGATCATCCACCTCGCAAACTGTCTCCACCACTTGTCTTTTCTCATCCATCGCACCCCATAGAAGGGATTTTTGAAATGCAACGCACTTCCCGTGTGTACAAGGTGAGATGCATCGCACCCTGGCCATGGAGCAAGTGAAATGATCCAGTTTTGACCAGTTATGAGTAGTTTTTCATGGAGAACTTCTAGGAGATGATGTAATCAGTTGACCTTGTTCTTTTAGGGGTTGGAACAACACCTTTAGGGACTTAGGAGCCCTTAGTTTATGGACATTTATGATTAGGGTTGCAGTGCCCAAAAATTTCTATAACACTGTCATACACTTCTTTATTAATGGGTAGCATAACCCCTTGAAATTTTTTATAAAAATGGGGGTGTAATTGAGATTCCCACAAAATATTATGATATATATGGATGGGAAGTGGGTTCTATACAGTCCATTTCCATCCCATATTGGGAAATTGAGAACAAAAACATATTACATCCACAACAAAATCACTCATGAAGAAAGGGGGAAAAATCCTTAAAGAAGAACTTATTTTCACCTTTGCCAAATTGTCTAATAAAATTTGAGCCTGTGAAGTAGGAAAGTGTTCCCTCTGTGGACAGAGGCAACCCCTCTAGCCCTAGAGTGGGTCTAGTCACAGCAAAGACAAAACAACAATTGATTTCCTTAAATAGTCATCATTGGAGGCCTACCTCAAACCGGTGGTTGATGAAGTTCCGTTGCGCTACTCCAACTTCCGTTTCTTCTCCTCAATGAGCAATCAACCTGAAACACCACAAGAAAACAACAAAGCATGTAATCGAGAACAACAATGATCTATTTACTTATAAAGTCAAGAAATCATGAGCTATCAAGTAAATTACATACAATACAAAGGAAATCATCATTGATTGTATTAATAATAAATCAAGAGCGAAGCTTACAACCAAGTCTTGACGTTACAAGCCTTCTCGAAGGGTCCAGCCAGTATGTTTCTTCAAGCATTCACTCTCAAGGATGGGTCTCCCAAATAAACAATATCTCTCTCTCACTCACAAGCTTTAATACAAAGTTAAGGGCACTCCACAACCTCTTACAAACTATTAGCAATCCCACACTTTTCACACTCACACCAAAGCTATCTACCAAACTCAAAAGCACTAGCAATACTGTCCAACCAAAAGAACTAGCAGATTATAGCAATGGTGAGTGATTTTATAGGAGAAAGAGTCTCCATGAAATGAGGGAGAGGGAGCTCATCCTCAAGGAAGGTAGCACAAAAGATGGAACTACCATCCCAGAGGAGGAAGCGCGACCCAAACTGATCCAACAACCAGCTCTAGAGACATCCAGAAGGTCGATTGTTGGAACAAATTCGCCCAATCAGGATCATCTCTAGCTGTAAACTACGTCTCCGTGATGACATCACAAGGAGGCAATTCTTGTAGACCAATCGTCGCGATAAATAACTAATAGCCTCACATCGGGCCTTGAAATTCAACCGTCACGGGAAACAGGTGTACACCTGCGACGGTGTCGCGATGAGACTGTTTAGGACAGAGGACCGTCATGTATATTAAGGGATTACTCACGACGAGGTAGAAACTTAGGGAATGAGGGTCAAATTGTAGCATGAGAGAGCATTTGCTTAATATTCTTACGTCAGTTGGAAGATATGAATATGTTTATTTGACACATGACACAACAAAGGGACTGATATGAGAACAATGAAAAATTACTGTGTAACAGATGCCCCCTAAAGCATGAAGCCTAAGAGTGGGAGGGGAGAAATGCTTTACAAAACTATCTGAACTGGAATACCACCTTGAAGAACCTGCAGGCGCAAGTACAACTGATATCTCTGATAGTGAAATACATGTAGTCTGGGCATGGGCACAGCCATCCAAAAGACATATGACACTTGGTTTGTGGTATGGACACAGCCACCTAGTTGACAAGACCATGATAATGATGAAGGTATGGTCACAACCATCCATGAAGACTCAGGTATGGTCGTAGCCATCCATGAAAGAGTCATGTATGTAATCACGAACCAATCCACACAGTCCGAACATATGTAATCTTAGTTCGGGGTCTTGAAACTTAACCAATCATAGTACAAATTCTAGCATGTGAATAGATGTGCTGAGGTTGAGCATGATAGAAAATCTCTTGATTACCGGTCAATGATGAGAATCGTTAACAAGCACGAGAGAAACCACCAATAATGCCAATGGCTCTCAAGGTACTGTCCAGTACAATCCACTAAGTGTGAAAAATGAGCTGAAGTCGAACACTCATGGAATCACCCAATCGAAGACCAATGATGAAAGTCTATTGCCAGGCATGAAGAACTTGCCATTGAGGCATGTAAGCTCCAAGGTACCGAAAGGGATCTCTAGACCAATCTCCTGGATAATGAGTTGGCATCGACAGGAGACGATTCGTCACAGGAGGGCCATAATGTTTCCCCCATCAATGACACAAGATAAGGAACAAGTGCTAGATGGTGAAACCGAGTATCAAAGGAGGAGGTAAGGGTGTGAACTACAGAAGGATTATACTCTTGAACATATCGGTGACATGACTCCAGAATGTGGCAGCATTTTGGTACCAAGGGATTGGAGGTCTGATGGAGACAACATGGATCAGATGGAATGAGGTAAAATGGCAACCCAAAATCCTGGAAGGCCAAATGATGATGTGTGGATATCCCAACCTGACAAGAAGCAAAAGTGTCGATGCTCAAAAGTGACTAGCTGCCGTAGGTAACCAATGATGACTTCCAAATTTTCCCCCACCATTTTTGGAGAGTACCAGAATTATTTTTTAAAACAAGCTTGATGGGCATAGCATATGCTTGTAATATAAGTTTGACCTTTAGATGAATC
Organism: Pinus tabuliformis; assembly: GCA_031772625.1. NCBI lineage: Eukaryota > Viridiplantae > Streptophyta > Pinopsida > Pinales > Pinaceae > Pinus > Pinus tabuliformis. Next base: position 1,251,903,122 of record CM062809.1, read on the forward strand.
CAACCTAGTAGTAGTTTAATGAGCCCTAGGGAGGAGAATCTCGAACCTCACCATGGCAACAAGTCCAATGTCATCAGGGTTCAACGAGTCTGACATAGGGAAAACTCGGAGTCTTTTTCATGTTTAGAGAGTTTGAAAAAGACACAGAAAAGAAAACTCCAGGGGGGTCCTTTTTCATAAATTTGTGTCCCTCGAGCCCGAAAAAGTATAAAATAATACTCGAGAGAACCACTTGACCATTACGATCAAGGAGTACTTTTCGTAACTAGTGGCCTTGATCTGAAAAAGTAAAAAAGCGATCAAAGACAAGTCATTTCACAACCAATATCGAACATGAAATGACAAAAGTCCGGCGATCTTTTCGTGTTTAAATAGTCGAAAAAGAGCTAAAAGTAGACAACAATTTTTATTCTCTTTAACAAGTAAAAAAGGGAAAAATACTCGAAAATCTTTTTATCTTTTACGAGTCAGAAAAGAGCTTAAAGGTGACTCGTCCTAAAGGAATGAGTGGTATAAAGGGTAGCAACTGGTAGCAATTGGTTCCAGCAATGGTGGAACTGCTCAAAACATGTAATGGTCAAGAGGCTGGCTAATAAATCCACTCATCACTACGGCCCCTCAGGAAAGGAAAAACAACCAAGTGAAAGCATATGATCAGCCAAAGAGATGGTGGCGATGGAATGAAACAACCAAGGCTCATCTAGTAGAATTTAGCAGTTAAAAATGGAAATCACGAGATGTAAATCGGGTATGGGTTCATTTTTACACAAGCTTGAACCATGGAGAACTCTACTTGGATTCGGTTTCATGTTTACACAAGCTTGAAATGAAAAACTATTCTTGTTATAAGTTCGCATGCCCCCGGCATAATGACGCAAATTGAGGTACATGCCCCCCAAGCTTCATTGCATTCAACAAGGTGGATGGATTGAAGGTTCACTTTCGAGATCTTGGAAAGACTTGACTTGGATTTTATGAGATCTTAAGCAAAGACTTGATTTGGAAAGGGAGTGGTTTCATTTTTTAATGAGGTTGACACGGTAAAAGAATTATCCTCATAACCCTTGTTTCATTTTTTAACGAGGTTGACATAAGATCAAGACTTTCCTCAGGACTCCTTGTTTCATTTTTTAATGAGCTTGACACAAGACAAGGAACTGTGCTCCATGATCCTTGTTTCATTTCTTAACGAGGTCGACACAAGATCAAACTATCCTTGGGCCTCCTTGTTTCATTTTTTAACAAGGTCAACACAAGAAAAGAACTCTCCTCGGCACTCCTTATTTCATTTTTTAACGAGGTTGACAGAGGGACAAACTATCCTCGTACTCCTGTTCATGGGCCATATGAGAACATGGCTCCCAAGAGGTCTTCACGGGATGGAAGAAACACACTCTGGGAGGAATACATGTCATTAGGCACTAATGATAGATCGAGTTCCAATGCCCCCAGTACATGATGTACAAGACCATCTGCATGATCATTAGCAAAGGCAGAGACAGAATGGGTAGCCACATAATTGACTTGCGGCTGGGAAGGTACTGCTCGCAAGCAAGAACCAATAGGGGGTGACAGCTACACAGGAGGCACCGGGGAACTAAAGAACGATAACTAATCTATGGTCACCATTCTTCCGTCATGTGGAAAAAAAGCCACACAGAAAAGTGAAGAGACAAGGGCCCCCATGGCATAAATATAGTCACGGCCAAGGAGAAGACTGAACTCTAAAGCACCTTGGACAACCATAATGTCTATATAGACGGTTTTTCCTCCCAAAGTAACAGGAAACTTCAGAAGGATCCCTAAAGGTTGACTAGTTCCTCCGTCAAATGCCAATAGACTCTGAGTGACCACCACAAGCTGTGGGGAGCCCAATGCTTGCCAAGTAGTGAAAGGAATGAGGCTAACCAACGCACCTTCATCCAAGACAATGCCAGGTACTACCTTATCATAGGCATGTACTGTAATCTGGAAAGGCACATAGGATGGAAGGCGGAAAGTAGTCAAGTGACTCCAGTCAAAGGAAATGACCGAACTACTTGGTGGGAGTATCATATGATGGCCCCCATGCTCCACAGGAACCGAAGAATTGTTAGGATATTCCGACACATAGGAAATAGTTAAGTACAACTTGGTCTAGTATAGAGTTAGGTATAGAGTTAGGTAAAGTGTGTTTCTTTACCTTGTACATTTTGTAACTTACAATCCGACGGTCACGATATGTAGTGATCCGACGGTTCATTCTCTCTTCGGTATTACCGACACTTGATTCGTGGCTTAACACCCGATTGGTCCATGACTTCTATTTAAAGCGCATGGAGGGTCATTTGTAGGGTAATCCGTCTATGAGAGAAGCATATGTAAATTTTCATTCTTTTATTAATAAATTGCCTGAAGTGGCAGCGTTGGCTCAGGCCGTGGACTGTTTCCCTCTTTGAGGGTTTTAACCACGTCAAAATACTGGTGTATTGATCTGTGATCTGGTTGTGAGCGGTGTCCTTTGGTGTTCTGTCTGAGGAACTTACCCTGTAAATTCCTACATGGTATCAGAGCTATTTGAGGGCCGCGTCCGTTGGTGATCCAAATCTGAAGCCGATAGAACTGCATCCGACTGCCGTTTCCTAGATCTACTGTTTCTGACTGCTTTCGGGCCTAGACGACTGCTCTGTTGTGTTGGGAGCATCAGTTCCAGTGAGGAACCCCTTTCGTTTCATGCGAAAAGGTTTCCGGTAGCCCTAGCTGCGTCATTTTTAAGATCTGGAGGTATACAGTGTTTATTTGCAGTTTACAGTTATTTTCTCTCTGTTTATTTCGGTTTCAGTTTATTTAGTTTTTTATTACCGGATCTATACCTTTAATTTCTGTGTATGCTCTTTGCCCTACGACTCTGTGTGATCTAGGCAAATCAGAAACAGAAGGGAAGGATTTTTCTCATGCGTATGCTCTTTTCCGCTGCGCCTTAGTGTGATCTCGGAAAATCAGAAACATTGAGAAAAATATTTAGTTTCCGGGAAAAATATTTTGTTTTGTAGGGAAAAAGAGCCTTCTCAAATCAAGCATGCAACCCAAAGCATCAACCCCCCCCCCCCTCTCTCTCTCTCTCTCTGGAAAGTCAATACTAAGTTACCCTTGACAGCACCAACTACTTCCAATGGTTGTCCTACATTGAGGATTTACTTAGAAGTAAAGGTCTCTACAGAATAGCCTCAGGCCAAGAAAAGAAACCGAAGGATGAAGATAAGGCTGCTAAATGGGAAAATAGGCAAGATCAAGCACGTGGATTGATAGGGATGTCTATTTCTCCAGATCTTAGATTCCATATTGTAGAACTTGATACTCCTGATGGAGCAATGAAACAAATCAATAAAGTTTTTGGGATTAAAAATGAACTTAGAGCCCGTCAACTTGAAAATGAGTTGCTTACATTGGACCCTAATAATTTTTCTTGCATTGAAGATTTCTTGTCCAAGTTCAAGACGCTTAGATATCTCTTGGAAGGTGTTAAGGTTAAGAAAGAAGATAGTAACCTTATCTATTCCATTCTTACTAAGTTGGGACCAGCCTACTCTATGTTTGTTTCCACCTTCCATTCTACAAGAGAAGCCTTCATTTCTCAAGGAACAGACTACAAGTCCCCTTCCTTTGACTCTTTTTGTGATTCTTTAATAAGAGAACAAGAAAAACTCTTACACCTTGGTCTTCTTAATCTTGGAAACTCTTCCAAGAAAGCGTTAGCCGCCCAACAGCAACCAAATTCAAAGAATCCTAAGAAGTCATATCCTAAAAAGAATGGTCCTAAACCAAACAAGGGTCCTAAGCAATCTCAGCCTCAAACTGAAAAATCATTTCAAAAAAATGATAAGACAAATAAAAACAAATGGAAGAAGACTGATAGACATTGCAACTTTTGTAATCGAGATGGCCACTTAGAATCCAAATGCTTTAAGAAGATGGAAGCCTTGGAAACAGCGATGAAGAAACATCACATCCATTTGGAGCAATCTTCAACTTCAACTTCATCTTCAGGAATGGCACTTTCTACATGTGGTTGTCAAGCATCTCGGTCTGGCTATGCACTAAATGTATCTTCTTCTTCTCATTCTCATGAGTGGCTCATTGATTCTGGAGCTTCTTATCACATGGCCAAAAACAAAGCCATGTTTTCTTCTTTAAATGATTGTAACACCAAAAATATATATGTTGGTGATGATAGATCTCTTAGTGTTGTAGGGATTGGAACTGTTCATCTAGACAATGGTCAGTTTAATGAAGTATTATGTGTTCCGACCTTATCTTGCAACCTTCTATCTGTATATCAGATAACTCATTCAGGTGAAGGTAAAATCGTTGAATTTTCACCTCATGATGTTGTAATCAAGGACCTAAGAGATCCTAAACAGATTTTAGCTACTGGCATTGCTGATGATTCTACAAGGTTGTATAAGTTTCACAACTTTGGGTCATCAAATCTTCCCTCAGTATTTGTTGCTCATAACGATGAAGTGAGCAAACTTTGGCATGAGTGATTTGGTCACTTAAACTATCACTCCCTTCAGCATCTATGTAAAGAAAATATGGTGACAGGTCTTCCTATGGTATCTTGCAGAGATGGTGTTTGTTCCGGATGTGTACTCGAAAAACATCATCGGGACAGTTTTGAAAAACGTGCCACTTGGCACGCCTCAGCCCCTTTACAGCTTGGGCATCGTGATTTATGTGGTCCACTTCCAGTTGTTTCATTCTCTGGCTGCAAGTATTTCTTAACTTTCATTGATGATTTCTCCAGACGCACTTGGGTATACTTCTTAAAACTCAAGAGTGAAGTATTTAACACATTTTTGGCCTTCAAGTCCTTTGTTGAAAAACAATCTGGACATCAAATTCTTAAGCTAAGATCTGGTAATGGTGGATAATATGTTAAAAACACATTCATCAACTTTTGCACTGAGAATGGAATTCAAATGCAACATACTGTTCCATATACTCCACAACAAAATGGTGTAGCTGAAAGGAAGAATTGCACCTTAAAGGAAATGGCTAATTGTATGCTACAATCTAAAGGACTTGGTCTTAGTTTTTGGGAAGAAGCAATTAACTGTGCAAATTACATAATAAATCGCATTCCTACTAAGGCTTTAAAGAATATCACTCTAGAAGAAGCATGAAGCTCAATCAAACCAAATGTAAGTCACTTTCGTGTTTTTGGAAGTGAAGCGTGGGCCCATATTCCAGATGAAAAGCATAAAGCTTTAGAACCTAAGAGTGAAAAATGTACTTTTGTTGGATATTATGAAGATATCAAAGGCTATAGACTTATTCCATTTAAGTCCAAAAATGTTATCATTAGAAGAGATGTAAAATTTGATGAAAATATATTGGCCTGCGAGCCTAGTCCGGCGGATGTGCCACCTCTCCCTATCTCTTCTACTTTTGAAAACATTTCTTCTTCAGATGATGAAAGTGAGGATGAAAATCCTCCCCCACCATCTTAGGATCCTCCTTCAGCTCCTCAGCTTCCAAAATGGGTTCGTGCTACTCGAGATGCAGTAGGTGATCTTGCCGGTGATCCTACAGATCAGCGACGCACACGTTCTCAGTTTGACAGAGCCTCTACTTTACTGGCTCAAGCTCCAGTAAATTATGATCCTCACACCTTTGCAGAAGCTTCAGGCCATCCAGATTGGGAAGCAGCTATGAATGAAGAATATCATTCATTATTGGCAAATGATACATGGGATCTTGTTCCTCTACCAAAGGGACGAAAACTTGTTAGATGCAAATGGGTTTACAGAACCAAGTATGGACCAGATGGGAAAGTTGATAAACATAAAGCTCGTCTTGTTGCTAAAGGTTTTTCACAGGTTGAAGGCATTGACTACACTGAAACCTTCTCCCCTATTGCCAAAATGAACTATATCCGCCTTGTTCTTTCCCTTGCTGCCTCGTTCAAATGGGAAGTCCATCAGATGGATGTTAAATCTGCCTTCTTGCATGGGGACTTGCATGAAGAAATCTACATGGAACAACCCATTGTCTTCATAAAAACAAACTCCAGCCTTGTATGTCGGCTTAAGAAATCCCTTTATGGTCTCAAGCAAGCTCCTCAAGCTTGGTATGCCAAAATGGATAGCTTTCTTTTAGAATCTGGCTTTTCTAGGTGTCATTCTGACAATACTGTCTACACCAAGAAAGTGGGCAAGTCTCTTATCATTCTTGTTCTTTATGTTGATGATCTTATCCTTACTGGTAGTGATCCCAACCTTAAAAACCATGTGAAGTCTAGCCTTAAAAGGAAGTTTGAAATGACAGACTTAGGACACTTACATTATTTTCTCGGTCTTCAAGTCTTGCAATCCAAGGAAGGTATTTCCCTTTCCCAATCCAAGTATGCCTGTGATATTCTACGCCATTTTCACATGGAAGACTGTAAGCCAGCCCCTTCTCCCTTTCAGTCTGGAGTCAAAATTTTAGTCACTTGTACTTCTCCTGAAGTTGATGCTACCTTATACCGTCAACTTGTAGGAAAACTTTTGTATCTAACCCATACTCGTCCTGACCTTTCCTTTGTTGTTGGCCTTGTTGCTCAGTTTATTCAAAACCCACGTGAAAGTCATTGGAAAGCAGCTAAAAGAATACTTCGTTATGTTCGAGGTATAGTTCAGTTTGGGATTCATTACAGTGCCGAAGCATCTCCTCTATTGGTTGGTTTCACTGATTCCGATTGGGCTGGTGACCCTGATGATCGGAAGTCTACTGCAGGTTATGTGTTCACTCTTGGTTCAGGACTTATTACATGGGCTTGCAAGAAACAAGGTGCCATTTCTCTTTCTTCAGTAGAAGCATAATATCGTGGTGCCGTAGAAGCTAGTAACGAAGCCTTGTGGCTTCGTCAGATCCTGTCAGAGTTTGGCTTTCAGCATCAACATCCGACTACACTTTGGTGTGATAATCAAAGTGCCATTCAGCTATGCAAAGATCCAGTCCAACATCAGCGCAGCAAACACATTGAACTGCACATGCACTTCATCAGAAAGCTCCTTCATGACCATGTTCTTGAAGTGCAATATTGTTCAACAGATGATCAAGTTGTAGACATCTTTACAAAGGCTCTCACAGAGGCGAAGTTCACTAAACTTCGATTTATGGTTGGAGTTCAGGAAGTTGTCACTAAGGGGGGATAGGCTCTAGTGCCTCCTTCCTTCTCCTATTGTGTCATATTTGTAAATCCTTCAATCCTATCCCAAGTTGTTCTTAAGGGGGGATGTTAGGATATTCCGACACATAGGAAATAGTTAAGTACAACTTGGTCTAGTATAGAGTTAGGTAAAGTGTGTTTCTTTACCTTGTACATTTTGTAACTTACAATCTGACGGTCACGATATGTAGTGATCCGACGGTTCATTCTCTCCTCGGTATTACCGACACTTGATCCGTGGCTTAACACCTGATTGGTCCATGATTTCTATTTAAAGCGCATGGAGGGTCATTTGTAGGGTAATCCGTCTATGAGAGAAGCATATGTAAATTTTCATTCTTTTATTAATAAATTGCTTGAAGTGGCCGCGTTAGCTCAGGCCGTGGACTGTTTCCCTCTTTGAGGGTTTTAACCACGTCAAAATACTAGTGTATTGATCTGTGATCTAGTTGTGAGCGGTGTCCTTTGGTGTTCTGTCTGAGGAACTTACCCTGTAAATTCCTACAAGAATGACCCTATGAACTAGCTAGGATAGGAGGGTCATTCTCGGACTCAGGAGAATTTGACGAGATGAAAAGAACATGAGCAGTATAATCATGATTTTATTCAGGAACAGAGTGGACCACTGGTGGTGAATCCAAGTTGACACTCTCTTTGACCAATGGTTGGTCAGGAACAGGTTGAGAAAAGCTAGGCTCGGGAAGAGGAGGATGGACAAGAGAAGAATCTAAGTTAATCTCTTTGTCAACCAAGAGAGGGTCTGAAGAGAGCCTCTGATAACCAATGGGAAGTTGAAGTGAAGAAGCTGTAAGACTTTTCAAAAAGGCGGAAGCATTATCCATGAGTGGACAAAGGTGAAGGGGATGGTTGCCTTCACACAGTCTACAGGGGAATCGAATCTTCCCTTTCTTCTTACCACTGCCAATCGATAGGGTAGCATTGTTATGAGCTTCAGAGGACGATAAGGGATGAGCCAGATCGTGAGACCAAACTTCTAATATCCTTGAAATAGCAGGACAATCACGAAGAAGATGGTCATCCTTGCACAATTTAAAAGGAAACTTAACCTTCCGCGGAGGAGTAGAAGGACTCAGAGCAATAGTTGCACGGGTGGTCTTGCACTGATCGGACTTCTTCTTCTTCTTCTTCTTAGTCCCCTGGTTACTAGATGTGGAACTTTCACCAGGAAAAGTAGGAGATGAAGATGAAGGAACAGGAGAGGAAGGCGCAAGCTCAACCTTGGAATCATCATGTTGTGATTCAGACGAAGGAGACGGTGGAACAGGAGTCATGACACTCGGGACCACTGAGGTTGAAAACAACCAAACGAGCAAACTGATGGTTAACCCAGGCAAAGACAATGTTGCCATGTATGGAGCACCGACATTTCCAAAAGAAGGAAACGGACCAGGGTTCCCATCTGGGGGAAGACCTTGGCCGGTAGACTTGGGGAATGTTGCCATCAGGAACGAGCCTGAAAAACACTCATATTGTAACCAAGAACTTGAACTGTTACCAAGAATATTTCGTGGGTAGTAAATTTTATGACACAGGAACAAAACTTGACCTTTTCATGTTTCAAGAGTCGAGAAAAGGACGAAAAGGTGACTCTATCTCTTTCGAGGTTTAATGAGCCTGAAAGGACAAGTGCTCAGATGGACCTTTTCTTTTAAGGAGTCGAAAAGGAATGAAAGTGACTACTCTGGAGAACTAGGCAAAAGGTTAACCAGACAAACTGTAAAACTACATATACACCTTGGTGATCAAATGAAAGAGAAATGACCAAGGACTTTCCGTACGACAGTCAATCTTCCCGAATGCTGTGTTCGGTGCGTTATGGTTCGCAAGGTGGTAGACACAACTTCCTATGGATGTAGGATGATAATCTAGTGGGGTCTCCCAACATATACTCGATGGTACTGGGAGCGCAAGTCCGTAATAGGCAGCTATTGAGCCACAGAAGGAGGAAACACCCAACCTTAAGTGAAAGCAGTAGTGACTAGGTTTAACGACGTTGGAGCACGTCTCTAGCCTAGACCTCTAAATAATGTGCGTTATGTTCCAATGTGTTGTTAAGTTCATTCAGTTCATTTTAGAGTTGATCTTGAATTAGGTTTCAATTTCTAGGCCCTACCGTATGTATATCAAAAACCCTAGGATGCAACTAGAATGAGTAAAGCATCTTTCATTTCGATGAACGCCTACTTACAAGAAGGTAGAGAGATCATTCCCAAACCAAGACAAAACCAACACAAGCAAATGCAAGCACTAAGAAACACAATGCATAAACACATCAATCCTACAATGCGTCGATACTACTAATGATAGATTTAAAGTTTGCTTTCCAATTTCTCAAACATGAAAACTTGAAATGCAAATGCACTTTCACTTTCGTATACTAAATGAATGCAATCTTTTGATTTTGATATTTTTGAGTTTAAAGAGACAAACAAGCAAGTGTGAACTGATTGACCCAAACAATTGTAATCTATGTCTGGTAGTAAAAAAAATCGAATCAATATCAAAAATTGGTTCAATAATTGACACTAAGCATCAACCAATAAGAAACAAGCAATGAAAAAGCCTCAAGCAAATCAACAAGATGGTTGCGGATGAACCTTGGAAAAACAAGCAACCAGGCCAAATAATTCCAAAACTTGAAAGTGCTAGTTCACAAGGCCAAAAAAACACAAGATTCACTCAATGAAACCAAAGAGATGGTACCTCTAACTAAAAACAATTAAAACAAACTGATGGGCAAGAGAAAGACAGCAGGGGATGAACAAGACTGGAGGTTTCATGAGATAAAGTTGAAAAAACAACTGTACAGGAATCGTCGCAGGCATAAAACAAGCAACTAGTGATGACCAGTCAATAGCTACAGCAACAGAGCGACGTTGTCGCGAGAGTACACATCTCTTTCACGATGGGCCGATTTTAGGAATCGTCCCGACTGTATGACAGAATTCAGCAATGCACAGGATTATAAAATAGAGACAGGGTGATGTCGGCGCAACTGTTAATCTTTTTCCAGTGACGAACTTAAAAACAATAGAAAATGAATAAAAAGTCCCCAACACAAACATGGTGACTCGCCCTCGCATCACTCGGCTGGCGTGGAGATCTTGTCATGAAGACCTCCGAGCTCAACTTGGACAACTGCTACCACGATGGTGCATTGTGTTGCCGTCTGCTTCATATCCTTGACCAACTGCTCTGTCACTGGCCCTTTAGTGTCTGACTTAATCTTCTGCTGAGTCTCCTGCAGACTAGCGAACTTGCCTTCAATAGTGGTCATGATCAAGTAGGCCTCTTCCAACCAAGGCTTCAAGAGAGCCTTCAACACAACTTCCTTTTGATAAGTGGCATCTACCTGCTCTTTCAACGCCTCAGCCTCTTACAGCTTAGCTAACCTCTGTATGATGGTGGCAATGCGGGTTGTCGCTTTGACTTCATCGTAGCACTGCTGTAGCTCCCGTGCTTCTATTTCTAGCCGTTGTATAGTATGATCTTCTTGCAGGTAGGTGACTGTTACCTCTGCTATATAATGATGATTTTCTAAAGTCAGAAATGATCTTGGTCTGCTTGGTTCCGCTAAAAAGAAGCTCACAACGGTCATTTTCTCCTTCCCTTGCACCACTCATTCTCCCTTTATCAATCCTAAAAATGATTAATTCCTTTATCGGGTTCGGGTTTAATTGCTATCACAAATTGCATCCATGTGTGTATAAAGGCCGCGCCCCTCGGCTTCCGCCGATGTGATATTGCGATGCGATCTGATCGCAATCGCACCCATGTGTGTATCAAGGCTATGCCCCTTGGCTTCCACCGATGCGATATTGCGACACGTTCTGATCGCGATCGCACGTCGCCATACGTAAAGGCCCAAAATTACCAAAAACCCAATCCAACGACTCCCATCACACCCGATAAAGCGACTTGCCCGATCACTCCTCCGCCGTCTGATCAGCTCCACCAAGATCCAATGGCCCATGCTCATTCCGCTCTTGCTTCTCCCATATCCCTCGCCAATCCATCTCCAATGTCTATCCTCTAGATTCGATGACCAAAATTTCTCCCTCGTCTAGCTCGTCCATCCGCCAGGCGGTCCATGTCCCTTGACCATTCCGTGCACCTGAAGGATGAAAGTGATCGGCTCACTAGTACCAGTTGCAGTGGCTCCTCACAACCACATTTAACAGATAGCATGGCTGAGGAGGAAAAGGATAGAGCTTAAGTGTGTAACTGCATTTAACAGTTATGGAGCTTCATCCTATACAGCACTCCAACTTCCCGAGAGGATAGCAGAGGGGAAAAGATCAGATTCATCCACTACAGCAAGCAAGTGCACTCAGAAGCTCCATCAGGGAACTAAATGCTGTTGGTGGTAAAGTATGACCCCTCCATACTTAGAATGGCCGAGTGCCTCTATTTTGAAACTCTATATGTACCCAAAAAAAAGACATAATCAGGGTTGATGGTTGATGTTTCGATGTAAGGTTCAACTTCTGGAGACTGTAACTATTTTGATACTTGCAACATCTCGTCTTCATTTTCAGCTAATAGAAGCTTCTTTTGTTGTTGATTGCTCACTTTTCATTCTTCTTCTATTCTAAGTTGTGCTTGATATGTTGTATTTCTGAGCTCTTGATTTTTGACATTAGAGGAGCTGTCATCCTATCTTTTGTTAAGTCTTGTATGTATCAGTGGATAAGCTATTCAGGTTTCTTTTCACCTAATGCCAGAAAGCTATCATCTTGTCTATGCATTAGGGAATTAGATTTACAGACTTCTTTACTGGTTTCAGCTGGCCATCACATGGTCTTGTGCATTTGTTGGTGTGGTCAATATTCTCCACCTTCATCCAATCCTTAAACTGTGAGTAATTGGTGGTCTAAAGCCTTGTAGTCTGGGGGTGTTCACGCATGTCTAGAGTCAAGCAAAGTAGAAGTGGTTATCTGGCTTGAACAAGCATCATTCCTTCCATTCATCCATTTGCAACAATAAGTTGAATTTATATGTTCCTAAGCATCTCCGAGCTACAATCTAGGAGAGTTTCTTGGGGTGATAACATTAATTGGCGCCATTGCCGGGGAGAGGAGATTAAAGCTCAGCTTCCCTAGGAAAATGACACAGTTCCAGCTTTGATGATAGACAAATTTTGGACACATTTCTAGTTGTAATCATCTATCTGGTGACTCTATTGGAGGACCAACTTAGTGGCGACTCCATGTTACAGTTCTGGCTCAGTTTGTGAAGCATACCCAGAGAAATCCTTAGAAATCACCAGCTGAACCAATGCCTGACCCTGAGAAGATTGCTAAGCAAAGGAAAACATCACAGAAAGGAGCATCAGGATTAGGTAAGCCTAAGAAATCTTATTCATCTCTACGAGAGAAGATTATAGCTGAGAATATACAATTTGAAGATTTAGAGCCTAGCATTGTTAGTGAAGAAATACCTTCAGAGATTCATAAAGCTCCTTGTTCATCTAGTTACCCTTTGGATCTTAGTCCAAAGAAAGTCTCCCATATAGTCCATCACATTCCTTTATCCCTGTCATCCATTTCACTGATCCCTACCATTCAATCTGCCAGTATCCTTCCACCTACCCCAGTCATGGCAAGCCAGCAGGCACCCACAAAGATGGAAAGAATCATAGCTGCTAGATATGGACCCCTGGTCTTGCCTATTCCTTTGAATGCCATGCCTGTAGGAGAGTATCAGAAATACATGCCTAAGTTCACCGGCACAAAGGGAGTAACAACTAAAGAACACCTTGAGTCTTTCTATAGTTATGCTGATAACCTAGACATCAGTGAAGATGATGTGTGGATGAGAGTGTTTGTCTAGAGCCTTGATGGAGAGGCTAGAAAGTGGTTCAGAGAGTTGACCTCTAGGTCCATAGCAGACATTGAAGTCTTAGACGATGTATTCTTGAAGCATTGGGGAGATAAGAAAGACCTGCTCTATTACCATACAGTGTTTGGGAACCTCAAGAGGGAGAATGGGGAATCGTTTCCTGATTTTAATAAAAGATTTAACTGTATGTATAGTAAAATACCAGCTAAAGTAAAGCCTACCCCCACCTCTGACAAACTCACCTATGCCAATGCTTTTGACTCTGATTTCTACCTCCTTTTAAGAGAAAGAAGATGTGCCACTCTAGCTGAAATGCAAGATGCAGCTCTAGAGGTGGAATCGAATATCATTGCTGCATAAAAGCTCAAAAGTCATGCTGATAGAAGGAGGCAGAGAGGTGAGGCTTCTTCTTCCTCTGCTTCACCTTCAGAGCCTAAATTAGAGAAAATGAGTAAAATGATAGAGTCATTGACTGCTGAGATATCTAAGCTGAAAGTTGAGCAGAACTCTGGGAAGGCAAGGCTTCCAAACACATTTTCTCCAAGAAACCCAAATCCATTCAGAAGAGCAAATGAGCAACTATAAATCATTTAGAGGGGTAAAGAGGCCAATGAAGAACAACGAGTGAAGGCTCCCTTCCAGAACGTAGTCATGGAAAGGGATCAGTTTGAAGAAGAGGATGAAATTCATTGAATGGAAGATAAGGGCAGTTCTACTTTCTTGACATTGGCTGCCTATGAAGAATCATTACTCCAAGACCAAACCAGTCAAGAGTGGGACAGAAAAGCTGTTCTACAGACTAGTGAACATGAAAGATATAATCTAAGGTCAAAAGTGAACAATGTCAAGGAGAACCCTGCCCAAAGAGCTATTGTCCCAATAGAACAACAGAATATCAGACAAAAGAAGCCAGTAGCTGATTCAGTAATCCTCAAAGCACCAGGTCAAGAGGTAAGAGGTCCTGATAAGTCTCATTCCCCTTTCAACTTTGAATCAGAAGTCTAGAAGTTAAAAATATCTGTGCCTCTGATAGAACTTGTAAAGAGTGAAGTTTTTAGTAAACCTATCCTTGATGCCCTTGATCTAAAAGCCTCATCAGCCTCCACTGACTACATCAATTTGCAAGACGATAAGCCCGCAATTGTGCTTAGCCCAATGACTAAACCTGCTGATAATAGCTCCCCATCATTCTATGTCTCCTTGACCATTCATGACAAAACCCTCCATAACTGCCTACTAGACAGAGGAGCCAGCCACAATCTGATGCCTAAAGCTATCATGGAAGAGTTAGGCCTTGATATCACTAGACCATATCATGATTTATTCTCATTTGATTGGAGAAAGGTAAAATTCCTAGGATTAATTGAATACCTAGTTGTTACCCTAACTCAGCTACCCATGAAGAGCATGATGATGGATATTGTGGTAGAAGATGTCCCTCCAAGTTTGGCATGCTGTTGTCCAGAGGGTGGGTTAAGAGACTAGGTGGGACATTACAGAATGATTTATCTTATGCCACTGTCCCAGTCTTTGGAGGAGAAAGCAGGAGATTGTACAGAGAAGCACAACTGGCCTACATCATTAGTGATGAGAAGAATCCTTCTAATCATCCCATTTATGCTGTGGACACCGAGTTTGGAGCATGTATCCTCCAAATTGAAGAATCCCAGAAGGCCTCAATGCAGATCAAGAAACTAGTGAATCAGGCCGAGGGAGAGCAAGGAAGTCAGGTTTGGGAAATGTTCTTTGATGGAGCATGTTCCAGGGAAACTGCAGGAGCGGGGGTGGTGTTGATTTCTCCAAAACAAGAAAGCACACATCTATCTTTTAAGTTGGCTTTCCAAGTCACCAACAATATAGCAGAGTATGAGGCTTTGATATTGGGCGTTAATGCAGCTAAAGACAGAGGAATCAGAAACATAAAGGTGTTTGGAGATGCTGATCTTTTCATTCAACAATTGAACAAAATTTTTCAAGCAAAGCACCCGAGACTGAAAGCATATGGAGATGAGGTATGGAGACTCAAAGATTATTTTGATAATTTTTGTATCTCATATATCCCTAGAGATAGAAATCAGCTTGTTGATTCCCTTGCTGTGTCTACTAGCATGTTTATCCCTCCCATGCCTCCCAGACTAGTTTATGAA
This sequence comes from Pinus tabuliformis, assembly GCA_031772625.1. NCBI lineage: Eukaryota > Viridiplantae > Streptophyta > Pinopsida > Pinales > Pinaceae > Pinus > Pinus tabuliformis. Next base: position 1,251,918,326 of record CM062809.1, read on the forward strand.
GTTCAAATGAAATATAGACCATCTTTGCCTGATAATGTCCAGCATTGGGAAGTTTTCAAGGATGATGATGAGGTAAATAGGTTTCTTCAAGTCATTGATGAATTCTCCAAAATGAAAATTGACCAGGAGAATGAAGCCTTGGAAGAAAATCCCTGATCCCAGCTTAGAAACAAAATTGGCAAAAACAACATTGTCCAACTGCCCAACAAGCACATACCTAAAGGCCTAGTCCCTTTAGAAAAGTTGTTTGACCAGAATGACATGCCTTATAAGGCTGCCCAAAAAGAAGACCAATCTGAAATCCATAGGCATAAGGAGTCCAGATCGTCCAAGATATATAAATCTGTCCACCCATCTATCTGCTGCTCAAGGTTCCGAGTACTGCAATTTAATGAAACAATTTGCTGATGTTTTTGCCTGGGAATATAGTGACCTGAAAACATATGAAAAAAAGATCATCCAGCATAAAATTCCTTTAGAGAAAGTCACCATTCCTTTTAAGCAGAAGCTGAGACCCATAAATCCTTTGCTCCTTCCTCTGATTGAAAAGGAAATCAATAAGTTGTTGGCTGCCAAAATCATAGTCCCTCTCAGATATTCAAAATGGGTAGCCAACTTGGTGGTGGTGAGGAAGAAGAGTGGAGAAATCAGGCTCTCCGTTGATTTCAAAAACTTAAACAAATGCTCTAAAAAAGACAATTATCCTCTTCCCAAGATGGAGCATTTGCTACAGAAGGTCTTAGGAGCCAAAGTGATGTCTTTCTTAGATGGATTTTCAGGGTATAACCAGGTTGTTGTACATCCATATGACCAAGAGAAGACTGCATTCACCACTCCTTGGGGCACTTTTATGTATTCCAAGATGCCTTTTGGGTTGATGAATGCTGGAGCCACCTTTCAGAGAGCTATGGATATAACATTTGTGGGAGAAAAGGACAAATTTGTCCTTGTCTACCTTGATGATATAACAATGTACTCCAACAGCCATCAAGACCATTTGCAGCATTTAAAGCAAGTGTTCCTAAAGTGCAGAAAGTTTGGGATTTCTATCAATCCTAAAAAGTCACAGTTTGCTTTAGAAGAAGGCAAGTTGCTAGGACATTTTGTTTCTGTTGTAGGTGTTAGAATCGACCCAGAAAGAGTAAGGGCAATACAAACCTTGTCTATCCCGAGATCGAAGAAGGATATTCAGTCCTTTCTAGGCAAGATAAATTTTGTAAGGAGGTTTATCCAAAATTTTGCAGAACTTGTAAAACACATTACCTCCATGTTGAAAAAGGGGTCAGAAGTCAAATGGATTGATGTAGCAAGAAAATATTTTGAATCCATCAAAAGGGCTATTATGGAAGCTCCTACTTTAATCAGCCCAAATTACAGCAAGGAATTCCATATATTTTCATTTTCCTTCGATGACACCCTTGCAGCAGTTTTGATGCAAGCAGATGAGGAAGGCTCAGAGCATCCAGTGGCATATTTCAGCAAAACCTTAAGAGATGCTGAGCTGAGGTATGATATCATTGAGAAACAAGCATATGCTCTTGTAAAGCCTTTGAAAGCCTTCAGAATTTACATTTTGCATTCCAAGATAATTGCATATGTACCCTCTGCTTCAATAAAGGATGTTCTAACACAACCTAATGCTGATGGAAGAAGGGCTAAATGGATTGCAAAGCTTATTGAATTCAATATAGAATTGAAGCCCAAGAAAATGGTCAGAGGTCAGGGTCTTGCCAGATTAAGGCTGAAGAAAATTTCAAAACACTGGATATGAATTTGATAAGCATAAATTCAAGAGATAGTTAGGCAGCAGAAGAAATGGCTGAACCAGGGAAAAATCAGTCATTCATAGAAAAACTAGCTTCTTGTGATTGGTACTCTACAACAGTTCAATTCTTGCTGAAGCTAGAATTTTCCCCAGGCCTTAGTTCAAGCCAAGCCAGAACTATTAAGCTCAGGGCAGCTAAATATTGCATTCATGAAAATTTTCTCTACTGGAGGGACCCCTCTGGAGTTCTCTTGAAATGTTTGGACAAAGAACAATCCATGGAAGTGATGCAACAGTTTCATTCCAGCATATGTGGGGGACATCATTATTGGAAAACTACAGCCCATAAGATCCTCAGAGCTGGGTACTATTGGACCACCTTATTTTTTGATGTCTTTTCATTTGTTAAATCTTGTGACAGGTGCCAATGATTCAAAGGGAAGTAACACTTGAAGTCCCTGCCCTTAAAACCCATACATGCTAATGGCTCTTTTTAGCAGTGGGGCTTGAATTTCATTGGAGAAATCAATCCACATTCCAGTGGTTAGCACAGATGGATACTAGTAGCCACAGATTACTTCACTAAATGGATTGAGGCCATCCCTACCAGAAAGGATGATCATCAGGTGATCATAAAGTTCTGAACAGAGAACATCTTCACTAGGTTCAGTTGTCCACACAAATTAGTCGCAGATAATGCAGCAGCCTTCAGGGCAAAAGAATTGGTGGACATGTGTGACTCAATGGGAATTAAGCTAGTTCATTCCACCTCATACTACCCTCAAGGCAATGGTCTAGTAGAATCTTCCAACAAGAGCTTGATAAGGATAATTAAAAAGCTGTTGGAAGACAACAAAAAGAATTGGGATTCTAAGCTCAAGTATGCACTGTGGGCTGACAGAGTGACCACCAAGAAATCCACCAGGAATTCTCCATTCAAGCTGGTATATAGCACTGAGGTTGTATTCCCAATTCAGTTAACCCTCCCTGTGGCAAAGTTCTTTCAAGAAGAGTAGAGTGAGCAAGAGGACATGGCAAAAAGGATCACTGATTTAGCAGAGGTACATCAAATTAGAGAATAGTTTGTGGAGAAGTCTGTAGCACATCAAAAGAAGATCAAGGAAGCTTTTGATAGGAGGACAAAAACAGATAATTTTTAGGTTGGAGACTTGGTTCTTAAGTGGGATGCACTGAAAGAGAAGAAAGGCAACCATGGGAAGTTTGATGCTTTATGGATAGGGCCTTTTACCATTTCTCAGATCCAAGGGGACAATACTTTCATACTGAAAAGTATGGAAGGGGCGACAGTTTTTGAGGGCCTAGTTAATGGCCGATTTTTGAAAATTTATGTTAGTTAAGGCATTTGACCTTAAATTTGTAAATATGTCAGTTTGTTAGTTTTAGTATAGGCTTAATTAGACTCCATTCCCAATGGAACGCTAGGAAATGTTTGCTGATCTAGTTGTTGAAGGAAAGGCAATGGTTTGCAGTTCCTGAGACCTCACAGGGAGGATCTCATCCCCAGAAGGAGCTAGTGTTAGCTCTGCTATATAACAATGATTTTCTAAAGTCAGAAATGATCTTGGTCCGCTTGGTTCCGCTAAAAAGAAGCTCACAACGGTCATTTTCTCCTTCCCTTGCACCGCTCATTCTCCCTTCATCAGTCCTAAAAACGATTAATTCCTTTATCAGGTTTAGGTTTAATCGCTATGGAAAATCGCATCCATGTGTGTATAAAGGCCGTGCCCCTCAGCTTCCGCCCATGTGATATTGTGATGCGATCTGATCGCAATCGCATCCATGTGTGTATCAAGGCTGCGCCCCTCGGCTTCCACCGATGCGATATTGCGAAGCGATCTGATCGCAATCGCACGTCACCATACGTAAAGGCCCAAAATTACTAAAACCCCAATCCAATGACTCCTGTCACACCTAATAAAGCGACTTTCCTGATCACTCCTCTGCCATCCGATCAGCTCCGCTAAGATCCAACGGCCCACACTCATTCCGCTCCCGCTTCTTCCGATATCCCTCACCAAGCCATCTCCACCATCTATCCTCCCGAGCCGATGGCTGACCTTTCTCCCTCATCCATCTTGTCCATTCACCACACGGTTCACATCCCTTGACCGTTCCGTGCATCTGAAGGATGAAAGTGATCGGCTCACCAGGACTAGTTGTAGTGACTCCTCAACAACCACATTTAACAGACAGCATGGCCGAGGAGGAAAAGGACAGAGCTTGAGCATGTAACTACATTTAATAGTTATGGAGCTTCATCCTATACGGCACTCCAACTGCCCGAGAGGACAGCAGAGTGCAGGCAAAAGATTAGATTCATCCACTACAGCAAGCTAGTGCACTCAAAAGCTCCATCAGGCAACTAAATGCGGTTGGTGGTCAATTATGACCCCTCCATACTTAGAATGGCCGAGTGCTTCTATTTTGAAACTCTATATGTACCCAGAAAAAAGACGTAATCAGGGTTGATGGTTGATGTTTCGATGTAAGGTTCAACTTCTAGAGACTGTAACTATTTTGATACTTGCAGTGTCTCGTCTCCATTTTCAGCTAATACAAGCTTCTTTTGCTGTTGAATGCTCACTCTTCATTCTTCTTCTATTCTAAGTTGTGCCTAATATGTCGTATTTCTGAGCTCTTGATGTTTGACATTAGAGGAGCTATCATCCTATCTCTGTGTTAAAGTCTTGTATGTATCAGTGGATAAGCTATTCAGGTTCTTTTCACCTAATGCCAGAAAGCTGTCATCCTATCTGTGCATTAGGGAATTAGATTTGTAGACTTCTTTACTGGTTGCAGCCAGCCATCATATGGTCTTGTGCATCTGCTGGTGTGGTCAGTATTCTCCACCTTCATCCAATCCTTAAACTATGAGTAGTTGGTGGTCTAAAGCCTTGTAGTCTTGGGGTGTTCACGCATGTCTAGAGTCAAGCAAAGTAGAAGTGGTTATCTGGCTTGAACAAGCAACATTCCTTCCATTCATCCATTTGCAACAATAAGTTGAATTTATATGTTCCCTAGCATCTCCGAGCTACAACCTAGGAGAGTTTCTTGGGGTGATAACAGTGACTGCCTCGAGCCACTGTTTGAAGAGCATGGTACAGTCCTGTACTACGCTCTCTACTACTGCTACCACATCTTTCACAGCAGTCTTGCGCTTCTCTCTAATCTCTAGTGAATCAAAAGCTAGGACTTCAACTACAACTCTGCAATTTTGAGGTTCAGCTCCAACTAAACATTTGCCAATTTATTTCATGCATCGTACACTCTAGAAGTGAGCTTCTAAACCCTCACATCTATCGACTCAACCTCAGGAATGGCCAGTTCCAGGACAGTCCTACATGCCTTAGCCATGACTGTGGTAAAGTGTTGGTTCTTGTCTATAATGTCTTTGAAAAGGTTAAGGGAAGAGTCTCTCTACATGGTTAGCTAGGCGTTGTTGACCTTCTGTTCACTGATCACTTGTAACGCACGTTATTCACGGGCCTAAAGTTCCGCAATCACACGTCCTGCAAAAGGTGAAGTGCCTCATTAGGAAGCATGGCCAGGTTGAGTCCAACTCTTTTGAACGCACTAACAATGAGTCTGTGAGCTTTAGTCTCTGTTTTTAGTGCTCCATCTGACAACACTATGGCTTGGGTATCCCTTCTGTGTAGCATCCCTACAGCTTCTACGGTACCGAGTGCCAAGATCATTGATGCCGCACTGGTTTGTATCTATGATGCGTGGATCTGTAGCTCATGCAAACCCATTTATATAGCACCCAATGCCTTTTTTTTTGCTACTTGAACTATTGTAGCCATTCCACGGTGGAATTCCGCACCGTATCACTTATGTCATTTAGTTCCCCCTCTGTTAGGGTGGTCAAGTTGAGAGATGTCTTGCTAGCCTTGGAATTCTTCCATGGCCCTACATTCTCTGGATCTCTGGTGCACTTGGTGTGGAACGAAGTCGTCTCCAGGTCTGCTCCTCCCTACTCCGTCTGATCATCTTCTTCCTTGGTCTTCGAGGAAGGCGAAATTTGACTCTGGTCAGAGCCGTGCTCCTCTTTGCCTACCTGTCCACCTGACTACTACGTGTTAGCATGCTCTACCTTGGCCTTATCATTGGCCTCCTTTCTCCTCTTTGCAACTAGTTGTTCCATCTTCATCTTGGCTTCTTCCTTCTTCCACTATGCGGCGGTCTTGCTAGATCCCGCTATCGAGTCCATGGCATTGCGCTAATATGTCAGCCAGCAATCGAGGACTATTGCAATTGCATCATCTGTGGCCAAGTATGGCAGGTTGTGCCATTTCTACTCAGGGTCCTTCTACACCCGTATTGAGACATGGTGGAAGTCAAGCTTGAATTCAATGTATTCCTGCAACTTCTCAAAATTTGTAGGTGTCAGCTGTGGCTTGCGATTGATGGCCATATGGATGCTCATTTACATCAATATCTAGAAGATCTTACTGTCCTTTATCTGCTAAGGATCCTTCATCGCTCACAACGAAGCAAACTTCGCTGCCTCTAGTAGGTTCAGCGCAACTGAAGGAAACTAGCTATCTTCAGGTAGCCCCCACACAACCAGCACTATGGATAGCAATAGCCATGCATAGTGGAAAGTCTTACTATGATCTTGTGCCTCGCGGCAGTTCTTGAGGAACTCACCGCAAAGGTAGCGCACCCAGTTAAATTGAACTCCCCCATGCACTGGGCTACCAAAGCTATCACTGGTCTTGGCATTTCATCTATGCGACACTTCCACATAACCTTCCCTACCAAGATTTGCATCGCCACTTTGACCGCAGGGTCACAGATACTCAAAATGGAGTATCTGCGCGACTTCTTTACGATCTTGAATTTTTCCTTCATCGCCTCAGCAAGTGCATGCTCGCTGGACTTTCCGCCAAATTCCATGGATGGATATTCTCCTGTTTATGGTAGCTACGTGATCCTATGGATCATTATGTCTGTGATGCATATTGGCTCCTCCAGCCACATACACTCGTTGTGCACCAAGCACATCAGTTCCTTTATCACTACCATCGTGATAGGTGCACGGTTGTAATGTGGCACCAATAGCAGGTTTAGCAAGCCTGCCTTGTGATGAGCCCCAAATTTGGTAACATTTTGGGCTCATTTGGCCTAACTACCCTTGCTCAACCCTTCATTTTTCATAACTTATGCATCAGTTTTTTAGTATATTCATGTCATTTGTACGAATGAGGGTAGTCACTATTCCTAGGTGGCTAACACATGTTTATTTCAGGTTTTTTGACATTTAATGGAGCAAAACCACGCAGATGAGGGCTAGGAGACAGCCAAGATGGGATTGAGATTTTGTAAGAAGGTTGTCCACAGCATTGAATGGCCTTCCTTGTGATCTCCACCCCCGACTCCGAGCTCCAACAGCCACCACCACCGAGCTAGAAGGCAGCCAAACGGATTTTGAGGAAGCAGCAGATTACTCTTAGTTTGGTCAGCCAAACCCCACTAATTTAGGAGGCCAGCTTGGCCCTCGTAATGTATAAATGATGAGGCTGTAGCCTTCGAGGGGGACTTTTGAAACCTTGTTGCATATTCTGAACTACGAGCTGATAGCTCTGTTTTTCTTTTGTAAGCCATTTTTGGCATGTTATTTGACTTATGACTATTATCTTTTAATGAAAAGCAGGCAGATTTGAGTTCAGTTCTGAGTTCTTAAAGGAGCCATAGCTCTTGGGGTTGGGCCCAACCTGAGAGCAAAAGGCATCCTTCCTTTGTATTGTTACCTTTCTTTCAGCATTGTATTTCTTTTCCTTTACATGCATTTGGAAACGCAGTTTGCTGAGTTGAATTTCTTGATGTGGTTAAGTAGGTTAGTTTTATGAACAGAGTTGCTTCAGTAGTTTAGATTAGAGTAAGGAGATTAGAGTTAATAAGAGTTCCAAAAAGGGTTGACTGCGCACTCACTTTCACCTCTGTTTAGGGACTGAAATTGCAGACCGTGCCACCCACCAAAAACATTTTTTTACATGTTCATGCAATATTTGATGCAATGTTTTCATTTGTAGAAGTGTTCATGCATTTAGATCTTGTGGAATGAGTCTTTGCTTCAGCACCATGCATGATTTCCCTCAGAAATAACGTTGTTGTTCTTTGGTTTTTATTAAAACAGTTAGAATAAGTTGATGAAATTTCGGTTATGTGCAAGACATGGATGATTTGTTTCATTTACACTGTGCAGTACTACTCCCTCACTCCCTTATCCTTCTAAGCTGTGCCTAGGCCATCTACTCATCTCCCAGTTAGACCACTTGCCTCCTAACTCTTCTATCACCCACGTGATTCTACCTTTTTGGCCTTCCATTCCCTCTACCCTCCTCTAGACCAACCAGCTTTGCACACCCCCTCTTCATCTCATCTCTCTGTCCATAAGCCATCACGAGCTCCCCTCCTACCTCCCTATCCATCCATGGAGCCTCTTCCACTCATCCACCACCCAAAAATCTGATTGCAGAACATCCTGTAGGAATTATTGAACTTCCTGTAGAAATCTTGAACATCCTGTAGAACCCCTGCAGACTTCCTGTAGAAGCTCGTAAACACGGTTGCTTGGCATCTAAACTTTGTGAACTTCTCTGAAAGGATGTTAGGGATTCCTTAGACCCTCTCTGAGCCTTCCTGACCTTTTCCAAGCATTTCCCTCCTTGATCTATCCCTGCACAGTCAAGACCCAGTTAGAAGCACATGCATAATAATTCCAACAACTTGAGCAAAAATACAAAAATATGTTTTCTTTAGATCAAAGTAGTCTAGACACATGCATCTCACCTTCCTAGAAGTAATGGCATCTCTTTCAGTAGTTTGCATTCCCACCTTTGCATCAGTAGGACTAGCTGGTAGAATTAGGGTTTGCTAGGGTTTTTGATTCTGGTTGGCTTTCAGTTCCTTCCTACAGTAGGTTAATTTCCTTTGAGATAGCTTTCGTTCATCGGTTAAAAAGCTTCTTCTGAGAACTCATAGAAGTTGGCTTGAGCCCTAGCGGACTTGTGCCAGCTGACCAAGTGACAGCTGTGACAAGAGCTAGTACTTGTGCATACAGCACCGTCGCTTCCAAGTTTGTTACGAACTACCGGGTTGATAAAATTAGAGAAGGAAGCCCCAGGAGTTGTAGCATTATTAGTACAATACTGGAGCCCACCATCTTTTTGGCGCCGTTGCCGAGGAAGCGTCAGAGTATTAGTAATTGTTGCTTTTCTTCTATTTTCCTACTCTCGCCTTCTGCTAAGTAGTTGATTTCATTTCCATTCTGCAAAAGTAGCATAGACATTTCCTGCTTTCATAGATTAACATTTCAATTCCGCAATTTCATTTTTGCAAGCGTAGATTAGCATTTCAATTCTGCAAGCGTAGACTAGCATTTCCATTCCTGCAATTTCATTTGAGCAAAGTAGATTAGTTCTTTCCTGCTTTCATTTCAATTCTGCATTTTCATTTCAGCAAGATAGTTAGCTGTAGATCAATTTGTTTCAGCTTTTGCAGGTACCAGAAAAAAAACAAAAGTAATCAAAAGTCTTTCCATTTCATGCCTCGTAGGAATCGAGATAAAACAGGCAAATTCTTACCCAACACCCCCACCACATCACTGAGTCACCCTTCTCTCTTCTTTGGTGACAGTGATCCAGAAGAACCTATAGGTGAACCTCCTGAGATATACGAAGATCCTATAGTAGAAGAAGAGTTAGAGACCATTCCATCTGAAGCTATGGCTGACAATAGGGGAGAAGATGAGAGAATAGAAGGTGCCTTCCCCATCCGAGAGACCAATGGAGACATGAAAATGAAGAACATAAGCCCTTCTGCTTTACCTCACTTCCATGGACTGACTACTGAAGATCTTGATACCTTCCTATTTGAGTTTGCTGTCCTTTGTCGAACCTATGACTATACTGAAGATGAGCAGAAGCTGAAACTCTTCCCCTCAACCCTTAAGGATGCAGCATTACGCTGGTTCATGGGCTTACCTGGGAACAGTATCACCACTTGGGCTCAGATGCAGCAAGCTTTCAATACCAAATACCGGGACTACTGTAGGTCCAAGGAAACCAAGGGAGAAATCTTTCGGATGACCATGGGAAATGATGAGTCCTTAGAGGATTACGAGGAAAGGTTCCAACTTAGCTATAAACGGGCCAGATGCACACTTGACCCTGAATCCCTCAAGTTGGTTCTACTCCGAGGAGTCCCTGAAGACCTCTTAGATACCCTTCACATGTTAGCTAGAGGATATATTTACCAACTACCTTATGAGGACATAAAGACTGTGTTTAGAAACCACTCTAGGGCAGCCCGAAAACGAGGTAGAGGAAACCTCCTCTCAGCTGGTATTCCTTTCTCCAAACATGAGTTTGCAAATCAATTAGAGGATCTCAAGAGTGAGGTGAGACAGACCATTGCCATGCAACTTGATACATTCAGGATCCAGCAGAAGAAAGAAGAAGTTGAGAGGGCCTTGGCTATCTTCTGCCCTAGGTGTACAAGGAAACACCCTAAGAACGAATTCCCATTACATTCGGTTGAAGTATGTTTTGTTTGTGAGGAGGACCACCCCACAAACCAATGTCCAACCTTACCTGGGCTTAAAGCCATGTATCAAGGGACAGAAACCCCCACCGAACCTCTCTATTTCCTCAACCAAAGGAGGCCACAAGGACCTAGACCTTACCAGCAGGGGATGCAAGGGACACCCCAAGCTTATTACAGCCCCAACCAATCTACTCCTATGCCTTCCTGGGGTCCCCCTGCTCATCCTTCCTGGTCTATGCCTCCTCCATGGTCTTACCCACCTCAGTACCATACTCAAACCACTACTCATTCGTATCACTCACATGCCCAGCCACAGCCTCAGTGGAATGCACCTCAATCGGGGTGGAGGCCCCAGTACAACACTCCTCCTGCCATTTTGCCTCCACCACCAGTTCAACCACAACCATTACCTCCTGCTCCTCCAAGGCAACCTCAAATGCCTGCTCAACCGAACCCGAACCCAAACAACAGATAGGCCCAGCAGGTATATACTGGGGAAACATCATGCCCTACCTATGCTGTGGAGATCCAGGAGATCAATCTGCGATCTAGAAAGACTCTTCCGGATCGCCAACCTCCTCCCCCAGAGGACGAGGAAGATAAACAGGAAAGTGAACCAAAGGCTATTCTACCCTTTCCTGAGAGACTAACGGCCACCACACAACCCAACCCAGAGGAGGATGAGCTTCTGGGAGAGCTCAAACAGTTGTGTGTGAAAATACCACTTCTCCAAGCCATCAAAGATGTACCAATATACAACAAACTGGTTAAGGAAAAGTGTTTCAGACACCCAGGCAGGCGAAAGAGAGATGCTTCAACCATCAATGTCATAGGACAACTTTCTGACCTTATGTTGGGACAAGTCATCTGCCCAAAGTATCTAGATCCTGGAAGTCCTGTAGTAGATGTCCACATCAATGGCACCATCATACCTCACACCTTGATTGATCTGGGGGCTGCCATTAATGTGATGACCAGAGATACCATGTTCAAACTCAACCTTCAGGGTTCCTTGAGGAAGGCCTCGACAGTCCTACAACTAGCAGATCGCTCCACCGTGACTCCTGAAGGGATTGTGGAGGATGTCTTGGTCTCTGTTGACTCTTGGGAATACCTTGCAGATTTCTTGGTTCTGCAACCAAAGGCAAAGCTTACTGGATACCCTCTTATTTTGGGAAGGCCTTGGTTAGCCACTGCAGATGCTTACATAAGCTGCCGTGCAGGAAACATGACCATCAAAAATGGTCCTATGTCCAAGCAGCTAGTCCTATACCCTCCTTCCCAACCCTCATTAGAGCATGACTTACCACTTTGGTTGGAGGAAGGAGAAGAGGATGAGGTGTACTGAGCACCTTTGTGCACCCTAGACACCACTAGGGGAGATCCCCCAACCGAGGATGATTTGATTGAGACCTTGATCCAGAATCCACCTCCCAGTGCACTGTCCTTAGAGGAATTGGTGGAGGATGCCGAAGCCAGCACCTTAGTGGACCTTTGTGCGACCAACCCTGTCACTCCCAGAGTCAAAAATGTGGAGTTCGGCCCTGAGAGAACGTTAAAGATCAGCTCCTCCCTATCTCCTTCCCAGGAAAAGGATCTGTGTAGTCTGTTGGCCAGTCATCTAGATGCTTTTGCTTGGAGCTATAAGGAGATGAAAGGAGTCCATCCTTCGGTCTGTACCCATCACATCTACATCAAAGAGGATTGTAAACCGGTTAGGCAACCCCATAGGAGAATGAATCCAGCCCTTAAGGACATCGTCAAGGAAGAATTGCAAAAACTGTTGGATGCCGGATTCATTTACCCCATCTCGGATAGCGAATGGGTGTCCCCTCTGGTGTTGGTTCCCAAGAAAAATGGGAAGTGGAGAATCTGTGTGGACTACCGAGAACTGAACAAAGCTACCAAGAAAGACCATTTTCCTCTACCTTTCATAGATTAAGTGTTGGATGGACTGGCAGGAAAGAAGTTTTTCTCTTTCCTAGATGGGTTTAGCGGGTACAACCAAATCCAAATTAGCCCGGAAGACCAAGATAAGACCACCTTCACTTGTCCTTGGGGTACCTTTGCCTACCGAGTTCTTCCCTTTGGACTATGCAATGCTCCTGCTACCTTCCAGAGAGCCGTCTTGAGCATCTTTTCTGAGCTGGTCCATGATGCGGTGGAAATCTATATGGATGACTTCACTCCTTATGGATCCAACTTCCAGGAAGCATTGTCCAATATGGGAAAAGTCCTAACCAAATGCATTGAGATGAACCTGTCCCTTAGTCTTGAAAAATGTGAATTCTTGATGACTGAAGGGACCGTGCTAGGCCATACCATTTCTTGCCAAGGGTTACAGGTGGACCCTAACAAAATTGCTCTCATCAAGAAGGTTCCACCTCCTCAAAAGGTAAGAGATGTCCGAAGTTTCTTAGGATTAGCAGGGTATTATAGGAGATTCATTAAAGACTTCAGCAAGCTAGCCTCGCCATTGTTTGGCCTCTTGGCAAAAGATGTGGAGTTTAAATGGACTGACGATTGTCAGAGGGCTCTGAATGAATTAAAGGACAAGTTGGTGTCTGCCCCAATCTTGAGAGGTCCAAACTGGGCCCTACCTTTCCACATCCACACTGATGCCTCGAACAAAGCCATAGGGGCAGCCTTAGGACAAGTTGAACAAAAACTTCCATATGTCATTTACTTTGTTAGCAAAAACTTATCCAAAGCGGAACTAAACTACACTGTAACTGAGAAAGAATTCTTAGCCGTGGTCCATGCACTGAACAAGTTCCGACATTATATCACTGGCTATCAAACATTTGTACATACTGATCATGCTGCAATTAGATATTTAATGAATAAACCAGATGTGAATGCTCGTATTATTAGATGGTTACTTTTGTTGCAGCAGTTTGATTTGACTATCGTTGACAAACCAGGTAAAGAAAATGTTGTTGCTGACTTTTTGTCTAGATTGGATTTATCTGCAGATGAGGATGGAACAGTGGATGACCAGATGCCCGATGAACATCTGTTTTCTATTTCAATACTCTCTCCATGGTTTGCTGATATAGCAAACTACCTTGTTTCAGCACAGTTCCCTCCGCACCTATCCTCAAGAGAGAAGAGCAAAATCGTCAGAAAAAGTGCCTCGTTCACTTGGATCGGGGGCAACCTGTTCAAGCTTGGCCCTGATCAGATCTTAAGGTGTTGTGTAAGGGAGGAGGAAGTCTTTGATATCCTCCTCACCTGTCATGATGGGCCTTGTGGAGGACATTTTGCAGCAAAGAGGACTGCCTTCAAAATCCTGCAGGCCGGCTACTATTGGCCCACACTTCATCAGGATGTCAGAAGGTATATCAGCCAATGTGACCGATGCCAAAGGATGGGGAAACCGACTCAAAGGGATGAAATTCCTCTCCAACCTCAAGTGACTCTTGAGCCATTTGAGAAGTGGGGTATGGATTTTGTGGGTCCCATCAACCCTCCTTCGAGGCAAAGGTCTTACATCATTGTGTGCACCGACTACCTGACAAAGTGGGCAGAAACCAAGGCAATCAAAGTAGCGACAGAAGAAAAGGTGGTTGAGTTCTTAAGAGAAAACATCTTCTACAAATTTGGCTACCCAAGAGAGCTAGTCACTGATCAAGGAAGCCAGTTCACCTCCAACTTAATTGAAGACCTACTAGCTCATCACAAAATCAAGCATAGGACTTCCACCCCCTATCATCCTCAAGCAAATGGGCAGGTGGAAGTCACCAATAGAGCATTGGAAGGGATCTTGACTAAGGTGGTGAGGAGCAGCAGGAAAGATTGGGCAGATCGCCTGGTTGAGGCCACATGGGCTTACAACACCACTTGGAAGACCACAACCGGCTTCACACCTTATGAGCTGGTCTATGGGAAGAGAGCTTTGTTGTCAATTGAATTTGAATACAATACTTTGAGGATGGCAGCTTAGCTGGACCTAGATCTTAGCCATGCCCAACAAGAAAGGTTATTTCAGCTGAATGGATTGGACGAGCACCGAATGTAGGCCCTTCTTCACTCAGAAGTGGTTCAACTTCAGAGGAAGGTGTGGCATGACCAACACCTCAATGACAAGCAATTTCAGCCAGGAGATTGGGCGCTGTTGTATGATTCCAGGCATAAAGATTTCAAGGGGAAGCTGAGAAACAGATGGCTGGGACCATATGCAGTGGAAAAATGTCATGACAATGGATCTGTTCTTATTCAGACCATTGATGAGGAGGCCATCCCCATGCTTGTCAATGGGCATCGACTGAAGATCTACAGGAAACCTCTCTCAAGACAAGAGTTCATCAAAACTGTGGAGAAATCAGTGTTGGTCATAGAGAAGGGTTTTGCCTCTGTTTTGGGCATACCCTGAAAGATCTTAAAAAAAAAAAAAAAAAAGGGAAAAAATAAAGATCCTTGGGTGAAAACCTTTCTGAGGCTCCCAAGGCAGATGGTAGGGGTGAAAACCTCATTGAGGCGCCCCTGCTGTCTTTCAAAAAAAAAAAAAAGAGATTTGAAAAGGACCCTTGAGTGAAAACCTCTCTGAGGCGCTTAAGGCAGATGGCAAGGGTGAAAACCTCATTGAGGCACCCCTTCTATCTTTTAAAAAAAAAAAAAAAAAAAGGGAAAAAGAGAAAAACAATAAACAAAAAAACAGGGACAGCAAGTTCACAATGTGGCAATGCATGCAGGTTGCAGGTATTCTATGAAGGAGAGGAGGTCTCTCAACTCAAGGTCAAGGGTCCTTATCATGCTACCAGGTGACCTCACCAGCACCCCCTCCGAAAACACTCATCTTCTCCGAGGTATGGGCACGATTTCATCACAACTCAGTCTTCTACAGGAAGCTACAGACTTTCTACAGGAAGTTCTGTATTTCTACAGGAAACTTCCTGTAGAAGTTTTGGACAGCCCAGAACTAATTGTGTGGGGAGATCTAACGACCAAGGTTCGGCATGGAGGCATGCAAGCTACTATTTTCTCCATCACACACTACTGTCACCTCCTTCTACCACCCCAGTTGACATGCAATGAAAGTACCTGCACAATCAAAACAGATCATTGAATTATCAAGAGGAAGCGATTCTTAAATGAAAAAAAGATGCCGAGATGCCATGCAATACTCATCACAGCTATCCAAGGGCCCTGCGAGCGTGATCATGATGCCACTGTCTTCACCGTTCAGCATGCACCCGAGGAGGAAAAACTGCTACAGGACATCCTACAGGAATCTCGTAGCAGTTCAGCCAACTAGAGTGTACACCATTCAATCACCTGCAACATGCAATAATAAAGCGGGCACATGCAGCCGAGTCACAAGCTTCATCATCAGCAGCCTGCGAAGAGGAACCTCCGGGCCTGTGCAAATAGCAGCAGCAAGCAAATCTAGTCATCGTCGTCCTGAAGCCTGGAAAATCATGTCGCGGCCGCACAGGTAAGTGCCTCGCCCTTTCTTTCGTCGAATTACATGAATACTACTTTGAAATGTTTGCAAGTATGAAATGAACGGGTTGAGCAGTCGTATGGCCATTCAACTGGCCACGTCGACCAGTCAGATGGTCTAGTCGGATGTGTAGAATGGTGGTCGTGGCAAAAAGAACGGGTAGTGGACACGTGAGAACCGTCCAGTCGGGGAGAAGCGCGTTTTAACAGAAATGGCGGCGGCGGATCTGCGGAGAATGATGCAACAGTCAGGGAACTTGCAGTGGAATGAGTAGATGACGTCGTCCAACGGTCCGGCAGGGACAGCTCACCCCCGCGCCACGAATTCCGCCGGATTCAAATCTATCGGCTAGATTGCCACCCCACGCATTTATCATCAGCCGTTTAGAAGTCGAGTGAGCATCCGAATTCCTCTGAAGCGCGACACTCCAAGTCTTTGGCCTGTTCGAACGTCTGATAGCAGCACAGAAGGCGCAGAGCCACTGCAGTGCTCTCCAAAACCCGTGTGTTGCTTCTACAGGAAAGCTCCGCTACAGGAAGCTCACTGCCATGAAGAAAATTGGGCTCTTCACGTCAAAGGTGGCGAATTAAAAAGTTAATCCTGAACCTGTGCCTCCCATGCAATTGGTTTCGAGGGTGGCGGAGTCGACGTTCTACAGTCTGATCATAAAAATTGCAAGTGTTGTCTGTCGTTTGCATGAATTGTCGTCGAAGTGTATGTAAGGTTTCCTACAGGATATGATTTGTAATTAATCCCTGTTAAGGCTCATCTGGAGATAGTCTTCATGAATTGTATGCGTGGCAGAAGCGTAATTCTACGCTCTGTACCAAAAGGCTAGTTTTTTCGCACCCGCCACCTCCAGCTAACGTAGCAGTTTTTCATCATGCTGAGTGGATTCATCAGAAAGGAACCGATCGACTCAAAGAAACTAAGAGAGAACCCTGAGGTGGTAGAGCTGTTCACTCGCGCGCAATGGATGTCGTTCTGCGACAAATTGCAAGGATATGATGATGAGGTGGCAGAGGAGTTCTTGCGGGCTCTGAAGCCAAAATCAAAGACATTGGCCACCGTCAATTTCAGGGGTTTGAGTCTCAGACTCACCCCACAGTTCATCAGCTGAGTTACTAAGCTCCCAATGGGGGTACCATGGGACAAAGAAGAGAGGAAATTAGGCCAGAAGGCTAAGAAGGAATTCTTTCCACCAGAGGAGCAATTCTCAGAAGATAAGAACGGGGTTCGCAGAACTAGCTTACTACCACTTTGGAGCGAAGTCAGCCTCCAAATTATGAAATACATCACCTGCGAAGGTCGGTTTAGCATTGTGTATGGGTACCACTTTCGGCTACTCACAGAATTAAGGCATCAGATGGACCTACCTGCAGAGAACAAATTAAGTATTCCCTACTTTCTACTGCAGTCTATGACTGAATGTGCCACCAAGTTGAGAGAAGGCACACCAGACCAAGTAGCTCATCACGGGCTCATTAAGCTCCTCGTGGAGGATGCACTCCACACATACAAAGTCCCTCTCTCGTGGGAAGCCTTCCGAAATTTGACTAAGGATGGTGATATAAAAATGTTGACCGAAGAGCTTGGTTCCTCCAGCAGTGAGGAGAAGGAGTCAGTACCCGCAGAGAAGAAAGAAAAAGGCCAGAGACCCATGGCCAAAGCACCGAAGAAAGAGCAAAAGGAGAAACAAGAGAAAAAGGGTGCCAAAGAGAAGGATGACACACCCATGTTGACGGCCAGAGAGAAAAGATTACAAAGCAGGGTGGACAAGACTGAGCAGGTCCACGTCAGTAAAGGCACCTCGACAGCAGCCTCGACCAAGTCAAAAAGCAAAACCCACTCAGCAAAACAAACTAAAACGGTGCCACCTGTTTCTACAGGAAAACCAAAACCGGCTTCTACAGGAAGCCAGAAATCAGCTGAAAAAGGGCCTTCTACAGGAAGCCCTGAGAAAAGAAAACCCAAGGAAAAGAAAGCCGACATTCTTGCAAGGGAGGCAGCAGCCGTGCTGGCCGCCCTCAGTACACCTCCTAAGCCAAAGGAAAAGAGAAAGAGGGAGGCCCCTCTATATTTTAAAGCTAGGAGAAGTGTGAGAATAAAAACGGGCAAGCCACAGCCTCCATCCAGCAGCCCAATCACTATAGAGGATGCCCCTACTTCGCCCAGGGAGAGGTCCCCCTCAAAGATATCAGTCACCTATGAGAGGGGGAGCCCGAAAACAACTACTTGGAAAGAGAGGTTGGACCAGTTGGCCTCAAAAGCCCGGCTACAGGATGCTGAGGCTGCTCTACAGGAAACCTTAGCCCGACTTAAGGAGACAGAGAGGATGGAAGGAGAAGCACCCTCATCACCACCGAGGGAGGACGAAGTAGAGCCACCAAGAGAAGAAAAGAAAGAGCATATTCTGGAGCCTAGCCCTCAGCCAAGTCTGAGCTCCTATTATAACTTCTTAGAAGCTGGCAAAATTATACCACAGAAATTCACTGTGCCACTGTTCTTTGCATTGGAGGAAGAGAGAGTACGAACCCACACATGGATGAAAATAGCCAAATCAAAAGGTGTGGCGGACATAGGCCCCTTGGAGGAGAAACTCAAGGAGGCAAGAAAGGAATTAGCTATGGCTAAACATGTGGCAAATTTCCAGTGGGTGTTCCTACGGGAAGAAAACGAAAAACTTAGACTGCAGCTACAGGAGCTGAGGAGAGGAACAGGCACATCCTTAGGGGACATCACAGCAGAATAGCAAGGCAAAAAGGAACTGCAAATCAATCTTGGGGAGACAACCACGCATCTACAGGAAACAGAACTGCAAGCACAAATTGAGGTGCAAGCTCTCAAACAACAGCTGCAGCAGAAAGAGGCACAATTGGCCTGCATGGCCAGTTGGGCCATGGATGCTATACAATGCAGACAGCCAGCCAAATCCTATGGCCTGTACCTGAGAGACCAGTGGCTGCAATTTCAAATCAATACCTTGGCGCAAAGGGGTATCTCTCAGCTCCAAGACCCGCAGCAGTTCACTGAATTATGCAATACCAGTTCATCAGAGGATAAGGCCAAACTATCGGAGTTCTACCTCCATAATTTGGCCCTTCCTAATGTGACTTCATGGGATCCCAACACGGTCTTAGGGGATATGCAGTTAATGGCATTTGCCTCATGGTTGAACCATGAAGACAAAAGAGGAGCAGAAGCCAAAGCGGTCATGAACCGAGAGCTGAATGAGCCATTACTAATTAGAGCAGAACCAGGGGATCCAACTGCATTAATATCAGCACACCAACACTTATCCACCGACCCTCAAGCTTCATTGAAATATATGGATCAGCAAGCCTAGGCCATAACACATTTCAAGGATATGGAGAGACTGTTAGGGGACAACTGTGTTCAAGCTTGCACCCGCCGATGGAACACATTGGCCCACAGTCAAAAAATCAGAGAATATCATACTCCAACTCGAATGAGGGAAGCTCTAGTACGGGTGCCCCTCTATAAGAAATCTATGCAGAACCTCCAGGCCAGCTGGATTGGCCTCAAGCTAAGCCCACCTCTGCTGTTAGGATTGATGGAAGGTAGCACAGAGAAAGATGAGCATGAACAGTGGGAAGAGGTGGAAAGAAAGGCTGGGTTCCATGTCAGTAAGGAGGACACTACTGCAGAAGCTTGGGATGTGAGGGTGGTAGTAAAGGCAATGAAGGACGAGGAGCTGGATTAGTTGCTCAAGGATGAGAAATCATTTTAGCTGGGGGGTGATGATGAGCCCCAAATTTGGTAACATTTTGGGCTCATTTGGCCTAACTACCCTTGCTCAACCCTTCATTTTTCATAACTTATGCATCATTTTTTTAGCATATTCATGTCATTTGTACGAATGAGGGCAGTCACTATTCCTAGGTGGCTAACACATGTTTATTTCAGTTTTTTTAACATTTAATGGAGCAAAACCACGCAGATGAGGGCTAGGAGACAGCCAAGATGGGATTGAGATTTTGTAGGAAGGTTGTCCACAGCATTGAATGGCCTTCCTCGTGATCTCCACCTTGTCCATGCATTTCAGCTACTTCCTCATCTCCAACGCGGTCACTCAAGTATTTTTGTGGAAGACATGGTGCATAAGTTGGTCTATCTCTAAATGAGGGAAGCGCTCCGTGTTAGCTAAGTCCCATTCCTCCAACTTCAAAAGGGGGACACGCCCCAAGCGCGGTCCCTCAAAGACAATTTGGTCTAGCAGGAGGGGTATGTGTAGGGTGACCTTACTCTCATCAATATGTTTGGGCACCTTCCTCTTTCTCCTACGCGGAGGGATGTATTCAAGCAGCTTAGAAATGGGGTATGACCCCTCAATTTCAACGTCCTCTGTTTCCACTACAATATCCTCATCATCCATGGGGATTTCTTCGGCCTCTTCTTTCGGTTCTAGGTCAATCATTTTTGCCTTTTCTTGCGCGGTGGGTTTTCCCAATTGTGGGTGCCTCCTAGGTGATGCACGCACTGGTGGCTACATTTTCTACTTGTCCTTCTTCAATTTGGACCCTCCTGGGTCAGCGTAGGCCTTGGCTGGGGTGTCCTGGGGGATTTAGGCACTTTTGTTGGTACTTCCCCAGGTGCAACTTCTAGGGCAGGTCCCTCTGCTTCCATAGCTACCTCTAGAACAACTCCCTCATGTTGGGCATGGAATCCCCCCAAGGCATGTTTTGGGGCTCAAAGCCCAAGTTTTGACCAAATCTTTTTATAAAGCTCCGCGAATTGTAGGCGCGAGGCGCAAAAGTATGATAGAGTCATAGGGTTGTCCACCCTAGTTTTTTAATGTAATGTCGGCTGGATATACCTACCCATGGTCTGGGAACCATGGGATTGTATAAATAGAGCAAGGCTCTAAGTGTAAAAGAGAAGAAAAAGGTAGGAAAAATTATAAGTTATTAAGTCGCAAGTAAAGTGTATCTTTGGGTCGTAGAGTAGGAGAAGGCTCTGCAGCTCAGTACACAGAGGCCTAGTAGTCCGCAACTGAGTGCGCAGACCTCTGCAGTGGAGTGCGCAAGGTGAGTCGAGTCTGTAATCGAGGAAGGAATTAATAAAGAGAAGTTTTGTCATAATTCTATGTAACTATTCTTGGGTTAATGCATGTTTGATAGAATTTGCAAATATACTATTTATTTACTACACGCACCTGTATGAATAGTTTATGTTGCTAAGTATAACTTAAAGCACGCAAGTAGGCTAAGATAATCAACTAACATTGGAATACCAGTAAGGTCTTGGGTAATAACGTAGAGTGTGGCATTCAGCCCCTAGGTTACGGCTACGCGAAGGCAATATATTAGGTTGCGAGGTACGGGAAAGTGCGCGAAGCAACCTACGCGTAGGGTCAAATTACAGACCACTTGAACTTATCAGGCATCTCAAGGGTGTGGAAACCTAGTTCTAGCACCCTCCCATACTACTTCGAGTGAGACCTCAGTCTGCACTCCACGGACTGTTGCCAAAAGGGCCAGTAGTACCAAGATTTATTTGGCTAAATTAACTCTGAACATAGGTCAGGCCCCAATAAGCCCAAAAATGGTTCCATTGCTAGGATCAAGATCTACAAAGAGATGTCTAATTTTGTATCACTGGAATCTGATAAAGAAAGGAATTGAAGAGTGGTTGGATAGAAACATTTATGAGTTCGCGGTGCAGGAAAATAGGAATCAATGATTATCAAAGGAAGAGTGGTTAGATTTCTACTTATATACGGAAATCCATGAAATTTTCTTTGCATCCTTTCCCTCTGAGTTGTACGAGTGGATCGTGAAGCTAGCAGACAGTCAAGGAAGCTATAGGCTCAACAAACCTATTGTGTAGACTCCAGAGTTGGTGCGCAGACTAGAAGCATCAGATGATAAGATCAGTCGCGTTGTGGATCACTGGCGCGATCGAATTATAGGAGGATTTATCACCGAGTTCGTGGGAGATACTTCAGTCAGCTATAGCGAGGCAGAATGATGCTTCCTCAAAGGACCACGAGGTAAGTACGTTTAATATTTGAACACTTGGATTAAAATGCTACTATGTGAAAAGCGGGTTATGTGAATAAATTGATGTTTAGGGCTATGTGGAGTGGGAGGATCTACAAAAATGAAGGTAGTGCAAAACTAGAAACTAGGCCCTTGATTTCACCTCCGCGAGAAAGCAAGGAAGAGCTCATGAAGGTTTCACCAAGAAGTGTGATCAGTTTGATAAAGCAACAAATTCTGCACATACCACCCCCACCTAAACCACCACCAGTTTCACCATCTTCACCCCTGTCTTCAACCACACCACCTCTGCCACCACCACAGTTTAATATGGCAAGTGCGATAAAGTTTTAGGTGATCAAAGGAGTAAGGAATGAAGATCCGGACCAATTTTGGTTCATGGTAAGGGCTGTATGGGCAACGCAGGGAGTCATGGATGAAAATATAAAGAAAGAAATGTTGGTCAGTGCTCTCCAGGATCACACATTGACTTGGTACATTAAGCATTCCAATGACAATCTGAACACAAGGATCACAAATATCTAAGTTGTGCTAAAAAAGAAATTTAGCAGGCCAAAATCAGAGACACAGTCGGTCATTGGATTTAAGGAAATCACGATGCTTCTAGGCGAGACCCCCTGGGAGTTGGATCAAAGACTGAAGTGTACAATTTTTGAAGCCAATTTGACCTTAACAGATGGGCAACACTGCACATGGTTTGTAGCATCACTAACACCACATCTAAGGAATGCATTGTCACAGAAGAAGCTAACCACTCAGGGTGAGGCCTTGGAGATCGCGATGAGACTGCACGAGACCCCGATACAAGATCCTAACCTGGGAGTTCAATAGATCCACGTGCAGTTGAAAAAATTGTGACTTGAGAAGCAGAGTTTGAAACAAGAGAGGACGGCTCGCCCAGAAGTGCGCGAGGAGGTATGGTATGTAAAATGAAAAGGCCAGGGACATGACAAGGACCATTGTCTTGTCTTCACAAACTACCTGGCAGGAGGACCAATGCCATTGAGACCAAAGGCACAAGAAGGACTGAGCATGGTGCCTGCATTATGGTGTGCAATTTGTTAGATAGGAGGGAAGCATGCTACAGATAACTGCCATCTATTACAGAAGTATACACAGAATTCCCAGCATTTGTTCTGTAATTTCTGCAGGTTAGTAGGCCATGATGAGCATACCTATAGAAGTTATGAACTAATGATGGATCAGACTCCTACCTACAGAGTTCAGACTGAAACATGGGCCCTCGATCAAAATGCAAGTATGGTGCACACTGGATTTCAGGGGCGCGAACAAGGTCGAGGTGGAATGGGACCAGAAAGAGGTCACGGACAACTGATATGGTACAATTGTAGAGGACTGGGGCATTATGCCCGCAATTGTACAAATCCGATGTGACCATCATGCTTATATTATACCTGGTTTAATCATGAGATAGAGCACTATCCCATGCTGATAGCAAGCTTGCACGATAAAGGAGCACTCCAACCTCCCTGGACTCAGAACTTGCAAATGATGAGGTTTGAGACACACGAGGAAGACCCGAATGTAAATATCATGCTCTGAAGTGGTATCATGATAGGAGACGACAAAGGAAAGCAGCCAGAAGAGAGTGCCTGGGTTCACAATGCTCCAACAAAGGAACTAGAATTTGATTTAGAGCACGCTAAGGAGACATTCATGGAATCTAAGAAGAGCTTCGCGAATGCCTCCACTTCAAGAAGTAAAGACAAACTGGAACCAAAAATGGACCCATCAATGCTCACTACATTTTTGGAGACATGCATGAAGTTGCTGCACGACAGCAAAGCTATGAAGGGACTACAAGAACTCATCACTAGATGTGCTGGAACCACGCCAAGAGAACCGTGTGTAGTCTAGAAGCTTGGGAAACACAGAACACGAACAAGAAGAGAAATGAGATTGACCATGCAGATCGGGGAATATGAAATGGATCAAGTGATTTGGGATCTAGGATCAGACGTGAACGTCCTACCAAAGCAGACGTGGGAGCGCATGGACAGGCCTGCACTGCAATGGTCTCCTATTCAATTGTGAATGGAAAACCAGCAAAAGATCCTACCTATGGGAAGATTGCAGGGAATAACAGTAGATATCGAAGGTGCGAGTGTGCTTGCAGATTTTGAAGTGATAGAGATTGTTGATGACAACAATCCCTACACCGCACTATTGGGAATAGATTGGGCCACTGACATGAATGGAGTGATAAATCTAAAGAAGCATAAGATGATTTTTGAAAAAAATTCACTGCGTGTAGTGGTACCTTTAGACCTTGCGGAAGGATCGTGCTACACAGAGCCAATGCACGACTACAATAGTTACAATGATTTAGACTGCATCTACAGGATAACCGCATGGGAGAAAGACTAGGTAGACCCAACTGCGGATGGCAGGACCTCATGGGAGCGTGAAAGCTCCTGCACCTCAGATTCAGATGAGGAAATAGAACAAAGGCAGAACTGGTTACGCGAGGTAACCACGCTCAATTGTAACATGATGACAAGGTCGTTGTGCTGCGTGGAAACCAAGGTAAGAGATCTACCTATGTATGATGGGTTAAGCAAGGTGGATGATTTCTTGAACAAATTTGAAAGAGAAGTATCGGAACAACAGTGTTTCGACACTCTAAAATGGGTACTGCGCGCTACACCCACAAGATGGTGGAGTACGAATCAAAGAAGTTTTGAGGACTGGCACGAATGCAGAAGGATGATGTGCATGCAATTTGAGATGCCTTAGATGTGGCTAACAGACAAGTACGACAGACAGTATGATCCACGTGAACACCTCGTGAAATGGACCAAGGTCTATTTTGGAGAATTTAGTATCTACAGATAAATACTAATTCCCTAGATAAGTAGTTGTATCTAGAACAATAGTTTAAAGTGTTTTAGACTTTTCCTATAAGCAATAGTTAATATGAGAAGATAGAAGGCCTACCTGTAGTTCCACTTTCCTCTCGTCTCCCTTGTATCGATTCTGTCACTCCTTCCTGTACTTAATCCGCTTGAGAAGTACCCTGTAAACACAACAGAAGACAAAAACCAATCAAAGGATACGATCTATTGAATATAAGTGAAAGGAATCAGATACAATTCACACACATAAGCATTATAAAAAAATACAAACATATGGGAAAAAGGTTCAAAGACTTTATTAGATAGAAGAAGGAATTACAACCATTGGTGTCTGATTCAAAGCCATTCCTCCAGCTTGGATCCCATCCACATCACATCAAAAGCATGACAAACTTGTAGCATCACAATACTTGTTTCAAAACCAAATCTCGTAGCAGCATTATCTCCTTACAATTCAACATAATCTAGCCCCTGATCACTTAGATGAGTGGTGAATTTATAGGAATATGAATCAGGTTTTGTCATTAATGGTGGCATTGAATGGCCTTCCATACATAGAATTAGTTCCATGGAGGAAGGGATGAGAGGATAGGATTCAACTTAACTCATTCCTCATCCATTTTCGAGCTCATAGGAGTTGATAAGTGAGGGAAACTTCTAGATGACTCCAAAAGATAAGAATATTCCCCAAACCCTATGTGAATTTCACTCATTCTCACCCAGCAAAGTTGAAAGGAAGCCTAAGTTCTATTCAGAGTACCCTGGCAGTGGACTTAACTACTCTACAGCGCACCTTCATAAGGGATTACCTGCGCTGGTCCCTCTAGAGGCTATTTCTGGATGTCTTCAAGTCATGAAACTATCTAGGAAGGAGGCATTCAAAGGGGTGACTTGTTTAGGGCATGAAACAACTGAAATTAGGGTTTGATGATCCCTAAAACACTGATCTGGATGTTGGGATTTGATGTGCCCAAATGGATCTGTAACAGTTGCCCCCTAAAGCATGAAGTTGGAAAAATGCTAATGTCGAATGAAATGCTTTACGATGTGATGATGAGGTATCAAAGTGGAAGTTGACCTGCATCAATTACAATAAATATATCATGATATTTTATTTTTCATGAATTGCTAAGGGAAGGCATACCCATGCTCAGGTTATAAACTTTCATTACATGTACATAAATAGTCGTCTACAGATATAGACCCATGATCGGAATGACCATCAATGTAAAGCCATTGCACATATGATTTAGTACTCCTGAAATCGCAGCCCAGATGGATGAAACTAGATATAGGGTCTTCAATATCATTTAATCATTTTCTCAGGTATGAGTCTATCCATGTGAATATGTGATCTAAAGTCGAACATGGGAAGATACCATCTGATTACCAGCCAATGATGTAAGCTGTTAACCGATGCGAGAGAAATCACTGATAATGATAACGATCCGTAAGGTACTGCAGTACATTCTGCATGGTGCGAATGGATGATTTGATGTTGAACACCATACAAAGTCTTTCGGTTGAAGGCCATTGATGTATGTCTAATGCCGGAAGCGAGAAACCTACCATTGATGTATGCAAGCTTCAAGGTACTGAATGGGTGTTTCTAAGTCAACTTCTTGGATAATGTGTTGATGTCGACAAGAAGTGACTCATCACAGGAGGGCATTGATGTATCCCACATCAACGACACAAGACGAGTGTAGTGATTTTAGAGATGGAATTTGACTAACGACACAAGATTCAAGAATGGCGGTCATGAAAATGAAGGCTTATGGTATTGCAAAGGATGGATTTTCACTGAATGACTTCTCTTGAACATGTCAGAGACACTAAAGTGAATTGGTAGCATTGACCCAAAACAAAGTGATGGATGGTATGATATACCAATGGTATGATAACCATCGAGCTAATAACCCAACCCAAATAGTCACAGTGATGGAGTGAAAGTGTCATGTTCAAGAGCGACCTGCTACCATAAAGTGGTTTTCCCCTTTTCCCATTTCCCCAGTCATTGCTGACGAGTACCTCTTTATTTTTATCAAGCTTGAGGAGGATAACATATGCTTGTTGTATAATTTCACCCTTCAGGCGAATCCATCTCTATTTGATGTTTTAACAAGTCTAGCGAAGGTGAAACTCATTCTTGTATAGATGGACAAGTTTGTCGCTATTTTATGTTTTAACGAGTTTAACGACAAAGATAACTCGATCCCTTTCATGTTTAGAGAGTTTTAAAAGGGACAAAAATAAAACTCCACAACTTCTTTTTCGTAAATTAATCTTTCAAGCCCGAAAAGCATAAAATAATACAAGAGAGATATCATTTCCAATCCATTAACGAGTCGGAAAGGACAAGCGCTCAGTAATCTTTTCATATTTAGAGAGTCTGAAAAGAGCTTAAAGAGGACTCCATGAGGGTTCCTTTTTCGTTTTTAACAGAGCTCGAAAAAGAGATAAAAGTATGTTTTGTGGTCAAAGGTACAACTTACAATCGAGCACGTTGAATTCTATAAATGAGTTGCAAAACTTGCTCAAGGCATCACCAAATGAATTAAAAATATATGTTTCATAGGAAAAAATAGGTAAGTACTAATGTTTAATCGATTAATGAACATGAAATAAACATAAAACAAGTTTTTACCATGACATTTTCACCATTTGGAACTTACCATTCAGCTCTATGCTCTGATCTTATTTTTTACCTCAACTTTCACCAGCTGATTGTGAGAGATTCTACGGACCATTTCTTGATCCATCTAGACTAGGTAGGAACTAAACCTCTCTTCTTTCTTTTCAAGTCATTCTTTTGTCATTTCATGCAAGTTTTAGGGTTTTTTGGGGCCCCTGAGGTTTCATTTTCTTTTGCCCTAGGATCAGCGCAAGCTTTCACATCGAAAACTGTGTTGAATAGCACTCAAATAGAAGGTTGCATGCTCTGCAGCACATTGTCTCTATGTCTATGCTGCGCTGGGCACATTTCCCAAGTTTGTTTTAGTTGTTGCTCCAAAATTTGTCCTGTTTTTTGCATGGAAAGGATCCTAATTTAGCTTATGATTGTGTTTCAGGCCTTCATCGGATCAGAATGACGATTACATGGTGAGAAAGAGAGAATGAAGGAAAAGACATGATTTCCCTAAACAACCTGGGTACAGTTGAGGCCCTCAGAAATTGTGGGTTACTCAAATACTTTAAGTTGTCCGGAATGAGGCCAAAAATAGAACTACTGCAGTTCCTTGTTTGCACATGGGATCTGACCATTCAGACTTTTCACATTAGGGACAAGATGGTCCCTATTACCATGGAGGATATTTACTTTCTTACTAGACTATCGAGGTGAGGTGCCCCCATCTCACTTTCTAGATTTTCCTGTGGAGGTGAATCGGTAAGAGATTATATCAGACAATTTTATTGGCCAGGTACACAGCCTACCAAGGATGGGAAAATAAATATCAGGGATGTAGGTTATTTTCCTTTAAGAATGATCCTCTTCACGACCGCAAAATTGGCTGGTAGTGTGACACTCCATCTAGTGAACAGATCTTATATGCAATATGCACTGGAGTGTCTAAAACCAAAAGTTTTCAACTGGTGCGAGGCTGTGCTTTCTTTTCTGAAAGAACAATTGAGTAAGATAAAAAGCAGTAAGACATATAATATCTACTATGATTCGATCTTAATTTAGTTTTCCTTAGAAAGAATCCCATTGATGCAACTACTGGAAATAATACTGAGAGGGGGGGTCAATCAGTATTAGCAATTTAACAATATTTCATTTCCATAAACAGATTTATATATGCTACTTTTGTTAGTAAACCTGCTTGTATACGCAACTGTGTTTAGAGAAACCAGCGTATACCTTGCAAACTTATAATTTAGTTAGTTGATCTTTAATATATGTATCAGAACCATATAACCAGTAATCAGATGCAGTAAACAGAACAGGCAATCACACACATGAACACAAGATATAAGGTGGAAACCCAATGTGGGTGAAAACCACCTGCTGCAATCATCTCTATCTTTCTTTAATAAGAAACTTATTTTACAAATTTTTTTACTGGTGCAACCTTATACTAGTATGCAGGCTTCTACCTGTAGAAGGCTACCACCTTATCTTGTTCTCTAGCTTTTCCTGGAAGGTAGCTACAACCCCCTTAGCTCTTGTACTAGCTGATGTGTTTACTAGTACATAGGTGCTGACCTACAGAAGGCTACGACCTTTTCTTTTCTTCCAGGGACCACGTTTCATAAATTTTTAGATTGGATCCATCAAAAACATTAATCAAACATCAAATATATCTGCATCAACCAATCTCCTTTGCACCAACCAAAACTGAATCAAACAATCACTTTTCTGAATGCTGTAACCAGAACATAGTAATAGTAACTAGAACCCAATCTGAAACCCAGAACACTACAACAGTAAATAGAAGTAGCTAAAACATATTTTATGAGGTGTACGCTAGTTCAATGTGTCGAACCTGCGTGCATACAAACTTTTCTCAAGGCAGACCTACATATACGTAGTTTTGAAATGCCTAACCAGCGTGTATACGCACCTTTTCTATAATGAACCTGCGTACAGATCTGTAAAGGATGATTTAACCTTTACCACTATTCAGACATCAGTTATACCCAGATCATCAGATTTACAGATTACAACATGCACCAATCATTCAGATAAAAGATCAAAAACCACACAAAGATACTTGTCTTCAAGCCTTAAGATCTTGACCCATCAATAGAACTTATCCTTCTTCAAGCGTTCAAGTTCCTCCTTGATTCAGATCCATCTATGCATCATAACCCAATGACCAATGTTCTAGATATTTCTCTTCATTAGATATTCAATACTTGAGTGCCCTTGTCTAATGATCTCCTCCTCCTTTTATAGTCTTAGACCTTACTCAATACCATGGTCCAAAACCACTTAGAATCAATACCTTGGACCAAATACCTAGGGTCAACACTTCGGACAAGATGCCTTGGACCAATACCATGGGTCAAAATACCAAGGACCAAATACCATGGACCAAAACAAAGTTTTCCACCATGTACGCACTTTTCCTTGCATGAAAGTGCGTGTATACGCATACGTGCCTTTTGGTCTGTGAACGTGCGTGTATACGCGGTTTGGTCAAGGCGAACCTATGTATACCTCTTTTTCTTTCATTCTGTGATCTTGAACTGTGATCTATCATCTGAGTGAGTTGCCATCAAGGACAACACCTGTGTCATAGTGCCAAAATTATGTCATAATGCCAACAATCTTCCCCTTTGGACTTGATGGCAACCCCAAGTCACTCTCCCCCTTTGTCATCAAGGGCAAAGGGTTATGCTCCCCCTAAGTACATGGTGAATTCTATGAAATGCTAAAGCGTGTTGTTCATGCTCCCCCTGACTATAAGCAAGGTCTGCAAAAATATGTTCTACAAGAAGAACATGACTCTATACATCATAAATGACCTTCCTATCACTAAAGACTCATACATACATCCATCTCCCAACCAAGTGGGGATATACCAAGATTGACTCATCCACCCAACTAAGTGGGGATATACCAATAGTTTATACATGATAAAACAAGAACATTACATCATCCATCCCAGGCATAGCGGGGAAACAAACTAGGTCAATACATGACCTTGATAAGAAAAGTTATACATAACATAGAGAAAAAGTATCTAAAACAAGACTATGATAGTCATCAGCAACTATCATCAGCA
The DNA here is from genome assembly GCA_031772625.1 of Pinus tabuliformis. Lineage (NCBI taxonomy): Eukaryota > Viridiplantae > Streptophyta > Pinopsida > Pinales > Pinaceae > Pinus > Pinus tabuliformis. The sequence goes on from CM062809.1 coordinate 1,251,948,739, forward strand.
ACATCTTTCAATCACTATCTAGATAAGCAACCATGATCTCCCTCTCCACCTGTTCCACCTTGTTGGCATTATGATTCAGGTGTTGTACTTGATGGCAAACGCTTTCAGGTGGTAAATCAAGAAGGACGCAGGAAATTTTGTTCAGCAAGTGCGTCCCCGCAGGTATTCCATACAGAACCCGCGTCCAGGGACGCCGGCCAGCCGTTCAGAAGGTGCGTCCGCCCAGTGCACACATTTCAAGGTAGAGAAAAGCTCGTGGGGGGCTTCTTGTGTGGTATCTAGCCGACGGTTGCGTGTTTCTATGGTGTCGGCTCGTGGTATTGTTCCACGCTTTGGGGAGAAGCTTGCCTATATAAAGCCAAGGAGTTCATTTGGATTAAGCATCATCTTGGTTGATCATCTCTTGGTGTGATCTAGTCCATATCTTTAAGGGTAAATCTTCTAATGGACTACGATCTATATGGCGCATGATCAGATCTGTGGATCTGAGTGTTTGGGTTGGTTCTGAAGTCCTCTTATCTTCTATATCTAAAGGGACGCAGATTCAGTGAAGGGAAAGTGCGCCGGGACGCAGTACAGTAAAGGATCAGGTGCGTCTCTGAAGCGAAGGACGCGGCGCGACTGTGGTATTGGGTGCGTCTCTGAAGCGAAAGACGCGGCGCGATAGTGTTAATGTGTGCGTCGGTCGCAGACAAGCAAAAGGAACAGTGCGTCTGCACGCAGAACAACATAAGGTATACTGCGTCCAGTCGCAGGCCACAGAAAGAAAATATGCGTCCCTGTCTCAAGATGATCTGTTAACTGTATATTTCTGTTCATAAGGTGTTCTGGGTTGTTTCTGTAATTACTGATCTGATATCTGTAGTAGACTGTATCTGTTGTATACTTGTCGATCTTTTGAAAAGAAGTAGGGGGTTGTAGCTCCCTTCCAGGAGAAGTCTGGAAAACGAGAAAGAGTTGTAGCTCTTTGCAGGTTGCAGCCTGCGTGCTGGTAAAGGACTGCACCAGTACAAAATCATTGTAAAAAGAATTTCTTGAAAGAAGATAGAGACATTATTGCAGCAGGTGGTTTTTCTCCCGCATTGGGTTTCCACCTTACATCTTGTGTTCTTTGGTGTGACTGTCTATTTTCTTTATTCATGCTCATTGTTTTATGGTACTGATATACAAGAATATTTCAAAAGATCAAATAAGGGAGATTTGGTAAATTGCTAGATAATACTGATTCCCCCCCCCCTCAGTATTATTTCCAACAATTGGTATCAGAGCCGGTCCTTCAGAACAGCTTGATCGCTTGAAGGTAGATCGTTCATCATGAGCAACTACGAGAGAGAAGCATCAATCAGGCCACCCGTCTTCGATGGAACAAACTTCAATTATTGGAAGGTAAGAGTTACTGCATATCTTCAATCTCTTGGTACAGAAGTTTGGAACATTGTAGAATCAGGCTATGCCTTTCCTTCAGTTACTCCTACAGATCCAGCTGAGAAAAAGCAGTATGAAACAAATGCAAAAGCAGTCAGTACTCTATTAGGAAGTATATCTCAAACAGAGTTCATGAAGGTCATGCACTTCAAATCAGCAAAAGAGATATGGGACAAAATGATCACTAGCTATGAAGGAGATGAACAGGTAAAAGAAGCTAAACTTCAAACTCTCAGGATTCAATATGAGACTCTCAAGATGTATAATGATGAAAGTGTGGCTAATTATTTTCTTCGAGTAGATGAGATTGTTAATTGTATGAAAAATTTGGGTGAAGAAATAAAAGAGACTATAGTAGTTCAAAAGATTCTAAGATCTTTATCTCCCAAGTTTGAATCTAAAGTATCTGCAGTAGAAGAAAAGGAAAATCTCCGTGTTCTCACTATGTCTCAGCTGCATGGAATTCTAACTGCTTATGAAATGAGAAAGGGAGGTCCATCAGATAGAAGGGAAGCTGCTTTTAAAGCATCAGGCAAAGAAGATCACTATGAAGCATGTCATGTTCCAGAAGAAGAGGAAGAAGAATCAAACTTTGTCAGAAATCTTCAAAGGGGTTCTGGAAGGTTCAGAGGTAAGCTACCTTTCAAATGTTTTGCTTGTGGAAGAGTAGGTCATTATGCTGCAAAATGCTCTTATAAGGATAAAGGAAAGGAACCAGTTAGATGGAACAAGAAACAGGGTACAAATAAGAAAAGCTACTACACCCATGAAGATAGCGATGGCTTATCAAACAGTGATGAAGATGAACAAGGTAACAAATATAGATTGTTAATGGCATTTGAAGATGATAATTATGAGGATGCTATAGATGTGGATAACCTTTATGATGAAATTACTAGACTCAAGAGATGTATAGAAGAAAAGAACATGATTATTGATACTCTACAATTTCAGATTGATGAAAAGGAAAAACATCTTGAAAAATTAGAAGGTGAAATTGTTGGTCTTAGAAAAGAAATTGAGAAAACAAAAACTATTAATCTCAAGTTTGTCAAAGGATCTGAAACGTTGAATGAGATTATCAGTGTGCAGCGATCTCCTCTAAATAAGACAGGTCTGGGCTACAATGGAGAAACTTCTCAAGCTTCCACTTCAAAAAGTTATCTTGATGCCGCAAGAAGAAATGAGCAAGAACACAAGGAAGATCATCAGGTAAAGCAGGGACAAACTTCAAACTATCAGGGGCAATCCAGCTTAAGGGTGAACAAAAGTCACAACCAGCCACAGGTAAAACCTTCTCAATTTGGTTCAAGAATAGATGAAAATAGAAATTACAATCAGTCGGCTGGTAGATTCAATAATCGCAGAAACTTCTTCAATGGACAATGCTTTTCTTGCCATAACTTTGGTCACAAAGCAGCCCAATGTGTTGCGTATAAAACAATCATGACTAGGGAAGCTCAAAAACAAAGAAGCATGACAGGGAATACAAAAAGGACCTATAACAATTTTTCAGCTCTTGAAAAAGAAGTTGAATGCTCTATTTGCAATAATTTTGGACATGAAGATGTTGAATGCAGAAGCAGGTTTCCGGAAAGAAAGGTACAAGAACAAAAAAGGGAACAAACCTCAGGCACCAAAACATGGAAAATAAAGGAACCTCAAACAGAAAGATGTGGGATAGCATTCTATGCAGAAGGACAAGAAAATCTATGGTACATTGACAGTGGATGTTCAAAGCACATGACAGGTGATAAAGAAAAACTTGAATCTTATTCTAATTTAGAAAAGGGAAAGAAAGTCTCTTTTGGAAATGATACTCCTGCAACTATAAAAGGAAAAGGTATTGCTCCTTTAAAAGAAGATGTTAAGGCTGGAAATGTTTTGTTTGTTGATGGATTAAAACATAATCTTCTAAGTGTAAGCCAGATGTGTGATCAAAGAACCGAGGTTATATTCAGATCAAATGGATGTCTTGTTCGTGATCTTGATACAGGTAAAACAGTTCTCAAAGGAAAAAGAACTTCAAATAATCTATACATTTTTGATGAAGAACAACAACAATGCTATTTAAGCAAGGATGAAGAGCACTGGTTATGGCATCGAAGATTGGGACATCTAAGTTTCTCACAAATAAGGAAAGCTTGCAAATATCAGGCAGTTCGCGATCTTCCAGATATCAAAATTCCTGACAACACCATGTGCAGATCATGTCAGTTTGGAAAACAGACTAGAACTAACTTTCCAGAGAAAGAAGGATCAGCCAGTATGCCTCTGGAGCTAGTACATACAGATGTATGTGGACCATTCAGAAAAAGAACACCTAGAGGAGAGGAATACTTGATATTATTTATTGACGATTTCTCCAGGTTTGTTTGGTTGGGACTTATGAAGCACAAAGATGAAGCTTTCGAAAAATTCAAATCCTTCAAAGCCTTGGCTGAAAATGAATCAGGTCACAAAATTAAGTGCCTCAGATCCGACAGAGGTGGAGAATTTACTTCAAATGAATTTTTCGATTTCTGTGATGAACATGGAATAAGGAGAGAATTTTCTACAGCTAGAACTCCTCAGCAAAATGGAGTAGTGGAAAGAATGAACAGAACAGTCCAGCAAATGGCTCGTGCTATGCTTGATGAATCAGGAACTCCTGCAACCTTCTGGGGTGAAGCTGCACATGCGGCAGTTATTATTCTCAACAAGACAAATGTCCGAGTGAACAGCACTCAAACTCCTCATGAGCTCTGGAGTGGTAAAACTCCTTCGGTAAAGCACTTCAAAATCTTTGGGAGCAAATGCTATATCAAAAATACTGAGGAGCAGCTTGGCAAACTTGATCCTAGAGCAGATGAAGGAATTCTTCTTGGCTACTCTCCACATAGCAAAGCATACAAATGCTACAATAAAAGACTTGGCAGAATTGTTGAAAGCATTGATGTAGTGGTTGATGAGAAAGGATACATTCCTAGGCAAATACATCGTGAAGACATTGAAGAAGATGAAAGCTACCCTCAAAGACAGAATGATGAAGAAGAAGAACCGCAAGAACAATTTCAAGACGGACCTCACGAAGAAGCAGAAGAAAGAACAAGAATAGAAGAAAAGACTCCATCCAGATATGTTCAAAAGAACCATCCAGAATCTCAGATCATGGGACAAAAGGAAGCAGGTATACAAACTAGAAGAACAGTTGCAGAAGCTTCAAGTTATTTGGCATTACTCTCCTCTACTGAACCACAAAATGTGAAAGAAGCATGCAAAGATGAATGTTGGGTGAAAGCAATGGATGAAGAACTTGAGCAAATCGAAAAGAACAATACTTGGGAGCTGGTTCCTAGACCAAAGGATAAGAATGTTATCGGAACAAAATGGGTTTTCAAAAATAAATTGAATGAAAATGGAGAAGTAATTAGAAACAAAGCCAGACTTGTTTGTAAAGGGTATGCACAGCAAGAAGGAATAGACTTTGAAGAAACTTTTGCTCCTGTTGCAAGACTTGAGGCCATCCGAATGTTTCTTGCTCTCTCAAGTTGTCAGAACTTCAAAGTATTTCAAATGGATGTGAAATCAGCTTTTCTGAACGGAGACTTGGATGAAGAAGTGTACATTGAACAGCCAGATGGTTTCATCCTTGGAAACGATCCAAATCTTGTATGCCGATTAAAAAAGGCTCTCTATGGTCTCAAACAAGCTCCAAGGGCTTGGTACTACCGGTTGGACAAATATCTTCATCAACAAGGTTTTTCAAAAGGTTCAGCAGATAGCAATCTTTATATAAAAGTTGAAAATGACAAATTACTAATACTTGTTGTGTATGTAGATGACATTATTTTTGGCAGTAATGAAGAAGCTATGAGTCAAAGCTTTGCCTCAGTCATGCAGAAAGAATTTGAGATGTCCTTGCTAGGAGAACTGACATACTTTCTTGGTTTGCAAATCCAACAAAAGAAAGGAGGAATCCTTTTATCTCAAACCAAGTATCTCAAGCAGATTTTGAAGAAATATGGCATGGAAGATGCAAAACCAGTATGTACACCCATGGTTACAGGATGTAGTCTCAGTGCAAATGACGAATCTGCAGCAGTTCATCAACCAACCTACAGATCTATGATTGGAAGTCTACTATATTTGACAGGTACCCGACCAGACATCATGCATGCAGTTGGAATAGTTGGAAGGTTTCAGGCAAATCCAAAGGAGACTCATCTTCAAGCAGTAAAGAGAATCTTCAAATATCTTCAAGGGACTCAAAATTATGGCCTATGGTATCCTAGAGATACAGATCTCACTCTTCATGCTTATACAGATGCAGATTGGGCCGGAAGCGTGGATGACAGGAAAAGCACAAGTGGTGGTGCATTCTTTATGGGTTCTAGACTGGTATCTTGGTTCAGCAAGAAACAGAGTTCAGTTGCCTTGTCTACAGCTGAAGCGGAATATGTTGCGGCTGCATCTTGTTGCACCCAACTTCTTTGGATGATGCAGACTTTGCAGGATTATCAAATCACTTGTACACCTCCTATTCCTATCTTATGTGACAATACAAGTGCAATCAGCATCTCAAAGAATCCGGTTATGCATTCAAAAACCAAGCACATACCAATCAAGTACCATTTTCTCCGGGAACAAGTACTTGAACAGAAGGTCAAGTTGGAGTATGTTCCTTCTAAGGAACAAGTTGCTGATATTTTCACCAAACCGTTGCCCAGGGACACTTTTGAATACCTCAGGCAAAAGCTGGGGGTTGTTGATGCATCATCTCACTGTTGACCATCTTCCTATTGATGGTATAGGCTCAGGGGGAGCACATAATGCATTGTTGGCATTATGGAGAAGGAGATCTTGGAAATAGCTGCAATATGTCTCTGTCTCCTTCATGATGGATTTCTGGTTACAATTCTGGAGAAGCATGAGCATAGGGGGAGCATACCCTTTGCTCTTGATGTCAAAGGGGGAGAATGATGAAGCTGAAGATTATGTGGTTGCCATCAAGTCCAAAGGGGGAGTTTGTTGGCATTATGATTCAGGTGTTGTACTTGATGGCAAACGCTTTCAGGTGGTAAATCAAGAAGGACGCAGGAAATTTTGTTCAGCAAGTGCGTCCCCGCAGGTATTCCATACAGAACCCGCGTCCAGGGACGCCGGCCAGCCGTTCAGAAGGTGCGTCCGCCCAGTGCACACATTTCAAGGTAGAGAAAAGCTCGTGGGGGGCTTCTTGTGTGGTATCTAGCCGACGGTTGCGTGTTTCTATGGTGTCGGCTCGTGGTATTGTTCCACGCTTTGGGGAGAAGCTTGCCTATATAAAGCCAAGGAGTTCATTTGGATTAAGCATCATCTTGGTTGATCATCTCTTGGTGTGATCTAGTCCATATCTTTAAGGGTAAATCTTCTAATGGACTACGATCTATATGGCGCATGATCAGATCTGTGGATCTGAGTGTTTGGGTTGGTTCTGAAGTCCTCTTATCTTCTATATCTAAAGGGACGCAGATTCAGTGAAGGGAAAGTGCGCCGGGACGCAGTACAGTAAAGGATCAGGTGCGTCTCTGAAGCGAAGTACGCGGCGCGACTGTGGTATTGGGTGCGTCTCTGAAGCGAAAGACGCGGCGCGATAGTGTTAATGTGTGCGTCGGTCGCAGACAAGCAAAAGGAACAGTGCGTCTGCACGCAGAACAACATAAGGTATACTGCGTCCAGTCGCAGGCCACAGAAAGAAAATATGCGTCCCTGTCTCAAGATGATCTGTTAACTGTATATTTCTGTTCATAAGGTGTTCTGGGTTGTTTCTGTAATTACTGATCTGATATCTGTAGTAGACTGTATCTGTTGTATACTTGTCGATCTTTTGAAAAGAAGTAGGGGGTTGTAGCTCCCTTCCAGGAGAAGTCTGGAAAACGAGAAAGAGTTGTAGCTCTTTGCAGGTTGCAGCCTACGTGCTGGTAAAGGACTGCACCAGTACAAAATCATTGTAAAAAGAATTTCTTGAAAGAAGATAGAGACATTATTGCAGCAGGTGGTTTTTCTCCCGCATTGGGTTTCCACCTTACATCTTGTGTTCTTTGGTGTGACTGTCTATTTTCTTTATTCATGCTCATTGTTTTATGGTACTGATATACAAGAATATTTCAAAAGATCAAATAAGGGAGATTTGGTAAATTGCTAGATAATACTGATTCCCCCCCCCCTCAGTATTATTTCCAACACACCTGAATAAAAAAAAGCTGTGAAATTGTACCAAGATATTCTAAGGTAATGCCAATAATGATAATGCACTATTAGAAGTATATGCTCCCCCTAAACCTGTGCCAGATGATCACTGTTAGACCCGTATCAGACTCTTTTCATCCTGAGTTTGGCCCATTGATATTCTTCAAACCAACATATACGCGGTTGTATCCACAGAAACTGGCGTATGTACACGGATACGCTTCATGAAACTCGCGTACAACCACTGTTCTCTGAAATAGATAAGTGTCAACAACAAGATGATGCATCAACTACTCCCAGCTTCTATCTGAGGTATTCAAATGTCTCTCTAGGTAGTGGTTTGGTGAATATATCAGCAACCTGTTCCTTGGAGGGAACATACTCCAATTTGACCTTTTGTTCAAGCACTTGTTCCCGGAGAAAATGATATTTGATAGGTATGTGCTTGGTCTTGGAATGCATGACTGGATTCTTTGAAATACTGATTGCACTTGTATTATCACATAGAATGGAGATGGGTGGAGTATGTTGAGTGATAAAAAGGTGTCTTTCAACCCCTATTTACCCTACATTAATTATCAATCCAGGCACAATTTTTTATCTCAAGAGTGTACTTAGTCTGAGGTGGTCACTTGTTCAAGAGTAATGTTTGCAGTATAGTGCTTACAAAAGTAAATGAATGCTGGAAACAAAATCTAATTGTAATGGAAAGAAACTTAAATGCTCTGTAACTAAATCATTCACTCAAGAAACTACAACAATCATCAGTCAAGGATGCAGTAATGATAACTCTTTCCCCTGTAAACTGATGTAAATGAAAATCAATCATAGGCAAGATCTCCAATCTGAGAACTTAGACAGCGGTAGTCAGTGTCCTTTACAGCTGTTGATCTTTCAATCCACAGTAAAGCAATTAACTAGAAATGGCAATTCAATTAGCAGAAAAGGAATAGCAACTAAATCTATTGAAAAGGTCGAACAACAAAGCTTGATCTACAGAAATGAATCAAGTAGCAATCTTAACCGAAAGGAATTGAACAACAATCTTTAACTAATAAAGGAATTGAACAACAATCTTTAACTAAGAAAGGAATTGAACAGTAATCTAAGAAAGGAACAACAAACCTAATTAAGTGTAATCACATAGCAAATATAGAGTAATTGAATCAATAATCTTATTCTAGCATAATGGACATTAACCACAGTTATAAAGGAACAACAATTGCAGTTATAATTGAACGACAGTTAAATGAACATCAATCACAATTGTAATTGAACCATAGCTAAATGAACAGCAATTGTAACTGTAAATGAACAGCCATATCAATCTGTAAATGAACAGCAGAATCCGAGTTAGATAGTGCAATATTATTTCAGAATGAATGGCATAACATTTTCGATTGTAAATAACAATCTTGCTATCCAATTACGATTTCGATATAACAGAGCAATTCAGTGAAATGTTTAGAAACAAAATATTACTGAGTAAAGCGAATTAAAGAAATGCAAAGGAAATCAAACCACACAAGACTGTAATCGCAAAATAATGATACAAGAAGCAAGTGGATCCACTAGGGTCGGGCCCTTAGCCACTAGGGAAGCACTGTTGTGGTTACTTCAGGATCAAATAATGGAACAACAACTGAGTTATATACTAATCATAAATGGAAAATTTATAGCTATCGCTCTTTAAAGAGAGTCGGTGATCAAAGTTAAGATTACCATAATAAGTTCTACAAATTGACAATAATATCCGCCCCCTGGGCTACCATCGCTGTCCCTTTTTATGATGGCTAGGAGGAAGTATCAAGAGTACCGATAAGCCTTGAAACAGCGATCCCTTAGGATCAAAGTATCCTGAGGGATTCACTATATCTTTGATCTCCAGTTATCATTTTGTCTTCTTGTGCTGATGCTGCATTTCCTCTTCCTTTTCCTAGGTCATGCGCTCTGATCTTGATCTCCTCGTTTGGATGCGACTTCTTGTCAAAGGGACAGTGGTTGCTTCTGCTTTGTCTTTTTCTCTTGAATAGTGATTTTCCATTTTCTTCACTTTTTGTATAGAAAGAGACAATAATTAGTCATTTTGCATCAATCACAGATCTCCTTAATTCTATCATAATTCTTTAACATATTACCATCTTAGAATGTAACAAAGTTATACTTCAAAGGAAAAGATAAAGAAATAAATGGTAAATACATACCTTTTCCAATGCTCAACACACCCCCTGCTTACCCTTTTTCGTGCCCTCATGAAAACATTGTAATTTACATGCAAGGAAGTTAGGGAATATGTTGGAGAAGGATTTTCATGCAGTGGTCTAAAACCATGATGTGTAGCTAAAACTTCAAAAATATGTCCTATCTGGCCTTCAGGCAATTCATATAGGGTCTTATACCCTACTGCAGGATACTAGATAATTGGACTTCGAAACCTACAACCTAGCCAATATGGGCCTTCTCTCAGGATGAGGTTACTATAGGTAACCAGGCGATCAACAACTAACTTAAAATTTTCGTAATTGAATGGCTCTCTGTCCTGAACATTCCAATTGGAAGTCTTCCATCAGAGTTTAGCTGCTACTATGGTAAGGTCTTTGATGGATAGGAAGTATTCTACCCCTTGCTGGACAACTGCTGTGTGAATGGGTCCCAATGTCTGGATCACACCCTTCTTTCTCATTAAGCTTCTATGCTTATCCCACAGTTGTAATGGGTTTCTTGGTTCACCCCTTACCCACATATCTAACCCGTTCTCCTGTCTTTGAAAGATATTATGGGCTTTAAGCCACTTTATCTAGTTGACAGCAAAAGAGATGAATTCCTGAAGCTGGATATCACCCACAAAAGGACTAGGGTTCTCCTCCGTTTCACCGTCCAACACAAAATTATGCAAATAAAACTCACATAGCAATCATTGGACTTTCACCCCATAATGCTTACAGCAGTTTATAAAATCATCAATAGTTTTTAACTCTATAGGCACCCCTACCTTGACAACCTTAATTTTTAATTGTAAATACCTTTCCATAAAAAAAAAGCATAATTTTTGGCAGGTGCCCTACATGCTAGAACATCAACATATAGAGAGCAGAGAGTACCATTTGACTCATGACTATGTCTAGTCTATTGGTTACCTTTTTAACTTTTTCCTCTGCCCTCCGCCATCTATCGAAGGCCTCGCTCTCCGATGCATTGATGTTCTTTACTTACTGCTGTAACTTTTGATATTTCTCTTGAGGAACAGTTTCTTCTGTGAGCTTTTCTATCGTCTGTTCGGCCTGTGCCAGATCCTCTTGCAGTCTCACTATCCTAGGATCATTGTCCATCAAAACATTTTTGGGCTGGAGATCTACCTAGATCTCCTTATTGTGACATCTGGTTCCTATAGTCTGTGTTTCCTTCTCATGAATTGTCCAGTCGATTGTGATGCTAGAGGACAATGCCTCTGTCTGGACGTCCTTATTACAAACTGGTGTGTTTTCTGTTTGGGCCTCTGCATTTGTAACAACCGCATGTTGTTCCTTGCGGTCCTGAATGATAATGGGTTTGGTTTGAGTCCTTTTGGTCTTCATTTTATGGGGTTTCGTCTGGGTGGCTGCATCCTTTGTTCCAGGGGTTCTTTTTGAGATTCTCCCCATTTTTAGGACCCTTATTTGTTGTCTGAGCTGTTTTACTACATTTAGTAGTCTTTGCTGTTCCTTTTGCAGCCTTTTGATTTCATTTGTTTTCTTCGAAGGAACAACTGTTTCTTTTCTTGGGCCTGGGCTTTGTTCTTCAGGGATTGTACCCTCGCCCTGGCTTATTTCCATGTTTTCTACTTGGAACACTTCTTCAGTGTTCTCGTCCTCCTGATTAGGTTTCTCAGGGGAGGAAACCCTGGGTTGATCTGCTATTTCCTGGGTGGCTTTTGCTTCTACTTCTTCTTTGTCATTCATTTCTTCAGATGCACTCTTGCTGTGAGCAGAGTGTTCCTGTGATTGCCCTTCTTCTTGCTCATCATTCATTTCCTCGAATGCACTCTTACTATGAGCAGAGTGTTCCTGTGACTGTCTTGCCTCAATATCGAGGTTGAGTGGGCTGTGGGGCTGGATGTACTCACCCATGTTGGCCAAAATTTGGGCCAATTCATCTTCTTGCAGAGGTTTTTGTAATGGGCTTTCGCTGGGTGGCTTTGCGTCCTCCCCTTCTTCCTCGCCAGAGTGCTCAGTTTCCTCTTCCGGTTCCTCTTCTTCATTTTCTTCTAATTCTTCTTCTTTATTTTCCCCTCCTTCAAGTTATGGGGGTTACTCATCCTATAAATCATATATCTCTAATGGTTGGCTACTATTTTCTTGGGGACTTCCCAACATTCCCCTACTTCTCCCCAATCTGACAGACTGTCTTCATTTCTGCGGTCTAATTGAAGTGCTAGCAGTTCTTTTTTCGTTTTGGGGCTGGTAAGGCCAATCCCCCATCTATTGAGAATACCAATTCTTCCCAACTAATATGCTGTTGAGCGAGACTATAACTGACTATTAGCCGAATTAAGCCATGATGACTTACTACCGTTTCTACATGATGATATTTTCTTATGCTCCGAGCAACATCATAAAGTAAAAAATTTAAGTATGCGGGCAAATTTACAACACATTTTTGTTTTAATACAACTAATAGTTTGAGATGGCGTGGTCTTACCACATCTTTTCTGCCATCGCATGTGATGTAGCTTTGCACAATCCTGGCTAATTCTGCCCATGGTTCTCCTAGGGTTGCAGGCAGGACTCCTTTTCCTTTGATAGTAAGGCTCTGTCCTTCGTCCTGGAAGATGGTTATAGCGTCTTGAAGTCTCACTTTTTTCTGGGTCCATACTGGTCCAACAACTAGCAGTCCCAATACTTCAGCAATTATCGCATCTGTTACTGTTATTTGCCTCCCCATCACCATGGAACGATCTTCCTGCAAATTATGCAAAAATTCAATGGCCACCGTCTCATTAGACTGTTGTAGTCAGTTAAGGTAGGCAATCCATCCTGCTCTCACTAAAATTTCGCGTGCAGTGTCGGAGATTATTAACACCTGTAGTTCACTGCATATTGATCTGCCTCCCATTTTGTTCAATCTTAGCACACTATTAATTTTTTACAGAGAAAAAACACAGAAATGACGATGGAACAGCAAGTTGTTCAAGCTTTAGCACACTGTTAATTTTTACAGAGAAAAAACACAGAAATGACAATGGAACAACAAGCTATGCATATTGGAAAATATCAATACCATTAAACTTGCTATTCCCAAGTTTTGATGGAGTCATAGTACCTCCAAATAAGGAGTTGAAACATATGCTAGTGTATTATGGAGGTCACCTACGCCCCCTTGAAATGTGATAGGCCGTCCTCGGCCAGCAAATAAAGGAGCAGCATGTTGGACTGCAGTCGTATAATAAAATAAAGGAATGGCATGTATATCCATGACATGATTACAAAAATTAGTGGATTACTGAAATCGAGGCTTATGATGGAAATCACGAATAGATATGGAAATGCGATGAAATGATGTGAAAAAAAGAGGAGAGGACAACTGACATAAGTAAAAGTTCTTATGCGGTCATTATCCACTTTAACCATTATGATTTATTTATAAACGATTTTTCATGTGTAAGAGGTTCGAAAAGGTCATATAACATAATCTCATTTGAAATCAAGATAGAGATATAAGAAAAAGGGTTTATAATGACTATTGGTGTTTGAAAAGTATGACTTCAATACTATTAGCAGAGCTTTGTTGCCCACAGGTGTCCATAACCTTGACAAAGTTGCTTGTTTCATCCTTGGAACCATAATCCTTCATGTATGCTTAGGAAAGTGCTATGTGATGTCAAACTGGAGGCCATTGTGTTGGCTTGGTAACTAGATGGATCATAATACCATTCACCAGGAAGGAGTGAAAGGTGGGCAGGCCGGCTCGTGATGAGACCTCTTGTTTCAAGGACTAATTTTTTTTTTTTTTTTTTGATATGCCTCTTGGATCATCTCCTTGGTGTGGTGGCCATAGTGGGAATGCCACTTCACTTGTTTCCTTATGATCATGGTAGGCTGGCTCTTGATGAGACCCCCTATCCTTCATCTGACAAATCATGTTCATAATCATATAGATATATATTTCTCTTTTTTTTTCTTTTATATAGCACTTTCCTATTTATATAGAAAGGATGGCTTAACACTCCTTAAGAGTAGGGATGGTGGAAGAAGTTTGGACATCTCAATAGAGGAAAATATGCCCTTATTCTTATTCAATAATAATGATCAAAGAGAATTATGAAGATTTAAGAAAGAACCAACATGATAAAAATAATCAATCAAATTGGTTTTACTGAAAATAAAGACAGCAAAGTGATATAAATAGTTGTGTCCTTTCCTCTTTTTTATTATCGATTTAAAGCAATTTCTCTAAAGATAATGATTTTTCTTTGGTTTGCTGATTTCAGTACCCTCTAGTTTTTGTGTTCTTGCATGAATGTATATATGTGCCTTAAATGAACCATCATTCACAAAAATCCTCTAAATGATGAAACACACACACACGAAAAACAAAAAAATGCACTCAAAAAATGTTGTTCCTTAGATGGAACAGCTGCTGTTCCTTAAGAGGTGTTACACAACAATTTGTCACCGTTTGTCACCGTCCCTATTACCCCTCACCCGCACACTGGAGGACTCATTCCGGGACCTGTGAGAAGTGACATGACCTAAAACCACTTGCATCATATTCCTCTAAGCATGAGCTTTATTTGCCCTGAAGACATCTCCTCCAAAATCCTCATGAAAACAACTCTTTTTGCATTAGCGCGGGTTCACAGTTCACTGCCCGTGCCAATGAGGGAAATCCTCTATAAAGGGCGCGCCATTGGCACTCTGTCCTAGAGTCGCACTCACGCCAACCAAATTGAGTAAAGTTTTCAACGACCAAACTCCCGAAGGTTCTCTTCAACCCATTCACCAACTGAATCTATGTTGAGCTAGGATGGTTTGGCTTCGAATCTCCATAGAAGGGAAAGTTGTTTGCCACCTTTCATGGAAGTTTCCAAGTGATAAAACCAATCCCATGAATAATGTGGTTGATCCTATCTCTTTCCCTTTCTATCTATAAAAGCTTGCCTCTATGCCTTGAGCAAGCTAGTTACAATAGTTGGAGTTACAATAGTTACAGTCATAATACTCATAGTTCCAGGAATTCAAGAGTTTGAAGCTGAAAGAGCCTTCTTTGCACCCATAAGGCCAAATCTAAGTAAGGAGATTCTTGTCACCCAAAGAGAGAGAGGCTTGTTCCTCATCCCAACAAGCTTTGCAAGACTTGTGTAGCTGATTACCCAGCCAAAGGAGGATTTGACGTCAGAACAATGGTTGTATTCTTCTTTGTTATTCATTAATAATAGATGACTATCATTATGGTTCCACTCTCATTGTCTTATGTTTGATGTTGAGTTATATCTTTTCTGACTGGTATATAATTACATCTACTAGATTTTACGCTTGTTTTCGTGTTGTTCTTTGCGTGTGCAGGTATCCTATCACGGAGATCATGCGGATCGTGACCAGCCAAGGCAAAGGAACGAAGGCGACATCTCTTCGACGAACACTAGCGTTGGAATCCAAGTAGGTTCTCACCATCTACTTTGTATTTGCAGTTAGGAACTTGCGTGGTTGCGTGGTAGCATTGTGTGATTGTTGCTAGACCCGGTCTGGGCTAGTAGGGATCGTCTCTGTCCACAGAGAGGATTTACCTCCACAACAATTTGGCGACTCCGCTGGGGACATCTTGTTGTTTGATTTGTAAACTTTAGACGGAGCCTGAAGCATGGCCAAGTAGCCTTCGAAACGCTATTGCTTTGCATTAGCGAAGTAGATCAACGCCACTTCAGTCAATCTCCGGTTTGGTTTACGGACTAAACAGCTTGGAGTTTGTCTTGTCTCTTTGGTTTTTCTTGTTTTGATTGCTTAGATAGCTTTCTGGGTCGAATTTCTTGCTGTTTCTTGCTTCCTGGTTTGCCTAGATACTGTTCTCAAGCCCTGGGTCACTTGCTTTTGTTTTGATTTAAGTTAACTTGATTAGCGCGCTTTTTAGCCTAACAGTCGCGCTATTGGCGCAAGTTGCTCAAAGACAACCCGCGCCAATCCTATAAAGGCGCGAGTTGCAGCCTGACAGTCACGCCAGGCCTGTCAACTTTTCAAGTTCGCTTGTCCTTAAGCCCTCTGAGCTTGGATTTGTGTCTGGCTGTGTCTTTTTCAATTACTGGAGTGTGTTTGATCCTGATTTGACTGGTTTTAGACCTTCATCATTCGGGTGTTTGCTTTTTTCTATCGGTTTCACATTTTAGCCCTAGGGCATCTAGTGGCTTTGTGCGTCGAGCCTCCCGGAGGTGTTTTGTGTTCTTTGATCATCCGGTCAACATTGTGGTTATTCCTTTGCATTCGCTCAGTAGTTGTCAAAGTTTTTTCTTGTTATTCAAGTGATTTGTTTCTTTATCGCTTGGGTTTCACTTGGCTTCGTTTGAGTTTGGATCACATAGCTCATAAGAGGTCTTTGTATTTTCTTTTTGGTTTGAAGGACTGTTTTGGTGTTTTTGGGATCCGTTTGTGTTCTCATTGAGTGAAATTGGTCTTTTGCTCGGTGTTACTGTCTCTCAAAATTCATTTTCTGCACTTTCCCATTGAAAGGAAAATGAATAATCTTTGTTGCGTTACATTAGTTAATTGAAAGTAGAAGCTTTTCATTGATTAAGTGATTTAAAACAAAACAAAAGTTTCGTTTATTCATCATTAGCTGCATGAAAGGGATTCGTGCTTGTTTGTGGTCATTTTGTTTGAAAAATCCTTAACTCTCTTGTAGTTAGCATTCATCGAACGAAATGATATTCTCTGGCATATAGTTTGCACTTAGGAAATTGTGAGAGATTACATACAGTAGGACCTGAAACAGAAACTTAATCAAAGATCAACCATAAAATGAACTGAATGGACTTAAAAATGCATTGGAATGTAACGCTCACTGATTAGAGGTCTAGGCTAGAGACGTGCTTCGGCGTCGTTAAACCTAGTCACTGTTGTTTCACACTACGGTTGGGTGATTCCTCCTTTTGTGACTCAATAGTGGTCTAGCACGGATTTGAGCTCCCACGTACCGTCGCGTATATAGGGGAGACCCCACTAGGTTATCATCCTTTATCCACAGGAAGCCGTGTCTACCGCCTTACAAGTTGTAACGCACCGAACACAGCATTTGGGAAGATTGACTGCCGTACGGGAAGTCCTTGGTTTTCATATGACTGCCAAGGTGTATATGCAGTTTTACGGATTTGTTTGGTAAACCCTTTTGCCTAGTTCTCCAGAGTAGTCACTTTCGATCCTTTTCAGACTCCTTAAACGAAAAGGCTCACTTGAGCAGTTTGTCACTTCGGGCTCACAAAACATTCGAAGGCGACTAGAGTCACCTTTTTGTCCTTTTCTCGACTCTTAAAACATGAAAAGGTCAAGTTGTGTCCTTGCATCTTAAACTTCATTTGGCCACGATAAACATTACCTGGTTAGATCTTATTTCCGTTAGCTTGAGTAGGCTTCTTTTCGTTCTCCATGGCAACTTTTCCGGGGTTCACTAACCTAGGGATCCCCTCTGATGGGAACCCTGGTCATTTCGCTCCTTTTGGAAATGTTGGTGCTCCTTATATGGCAACGTTGTCCCTCCCAGGGTTAACTGTTGGGTTGTCGGTTTGGTTGTTCTCAACCTCTTTGGTCCCTGCTGTCTTACCATCTAGTCAATCAACCCCTCCACCTGAACAACATCATGTTGATTCTAAGGTGGACCTCTCCCCTTCGACGCCTACTTCTACGTCCTCATCTTCTACTTCGCCTGGTGAAAGTCTAGATTCAAGTAACCAGGTGGCTAAGAAGAAGAAGAAGAAGACGAAGAAGAAGAAGGCTCCTAAAGGAGAGGTTACAAGTGCAGCTACTCCCTCGAGTACACCTGAGGTCGGGCCCCCTTCCGCTCCTCCGCGGAAGGTCAAGTTTCCTTGTCAATTATGCAAGGAGGACCATCTTCTTCGCGATTGCCCTGGCATTCCTAGGATCTTAGAAGTATGGTCTCATGATCCGGCCCACCCCTCATCGTCCTCTGAAACTCACGGCGATGCTACCTTATTGGTTGGAAATGGTAAGGAAAAAGGGAAGATTCGAATCCCCTGTAGACTTTGTGAAGGAAATCATCCCCTTCACCTTTGTCCTCTCATGGATAAAGCCTCCGTTGTCTTGGAAAGTCTCACAACTCCTTCACCCCAACTACCCGTTGGCTATCAACGTCTCTCTGCAGCTGCAGATTGTCCCCCTGTTGACAAAGAGATTGCTTCAAATTATTCTCTTGTCCAGGCCTCTCTTCCCGAACCCGGCTGTCCCCAGCCTGTTCCAGACCAACCATTGGTCGGAAAGAGTGTCGATTCGAGTCCGCCGCTCGCTCACTCTGTTTCAGAAGAGAATCACGCCCATGTTCTTCTCGTCTCTTCAGATTTTCCTGAGTCCCGAAATGACTCTCCTAACCCAGCTTCTCTCGAAGGTTCTCCTTCAGTTCCTTTAGCACATGGGGGCAATCATACGATTCCCCCACCAAGTAGTCTGGTCGCTTCCTTTGATTGGAATCGCCTGATCGCCGGTCGCCTTCCATCCCATATGCCTTTCCAGATCACAGTACATGCCTGTGCTAAGGCAGTACCTGGCACTGTTTTGGATGAAGGGGCATCTGTCAGTCTTATGTCGTACACTACTTAGCAAGCTTTAGGTTCCCCGCAGCTTGGGCCAGTCACTCAGAATCTGTTGGCCTTTGACGGAGGAGCCTGTCCATCTCTAGGATTTCTCCCGAAGTTCCCTATTACTTTGGGAGGAAAAACCGTCTATATAGACATCTTGCTTACCCAAGGTGTTTTAGACTTTAGTCTTCTCCTTGGTCGCGACTATGTTTATGCCATGGGGGCCCTCATTTCTTCTCTTTTCCGTGTGGTTTGCTTTCCGCACGATGGAAGAATTGTGACTATCGATCAAATGTCATTCGTTAGTCCCCCGATGCCTCCTGCGCCGTTGTCGCCCCCTCCTAGTTTTCATCCACCAGTTGCATCTACCCCACCACAGATCAACTACGTGGCCACCTATCCCATGCCTGGATCCAGTGATGCCGCCATCGTGCATAGTGTCCTGGGGGCATTGGGCCCTGACTTCCAAGATGTTTCCCTTCCACCGGGAGTGGCAATCTTGGAAGCCTCAACTTTTTATTCATTATGATGAAGTTCTGGTTGGAGCATAGTTCGCTTTCCTATGTCAAGCTCCTTAAAAAATGAAACTGGGTCCATTCGGAGCATAGTTCGCTTTCCTATGTCAAGTTCCTTAAAAAATGAAATTGGGTCTGGTCGAGCATAGTTCCTGATCTTGTGTCAATCTCATTAAAAAATGAAACAAGGGTTATGAGGATAGTTCTTTTACTGTGTCAACCTCAATAAAAAATGAAACAACCCCTTTTCCCAATCGAGTCTTTGATTAAGATCTCGTAAAATCCAAGTCGAGTCTCTCCAAGATCTCGAAAGTGAACCTTCATTCCATCCACCTCGTTGAATGCAATGAAGCTTGGGGGGCATGTACCTCGTTTTGCGTCATTATGCTGGGGCATGCGAACTTATAACAAGCATAGTTTTTCATTTCAAGCTTGTGTAAACATGAAACAGAATCCAAGCAAAGTTCTCCATGGTTCAAGCTTGTGTAAAACTGAACCCATACCCGATTTACATCTCGTGATTGCCTTTTATCCGCTAAATTCTGCTAGATGAGCCTTGGTTGTTTTCATTCCATCGCCGCCATCTCTTTGGCCGATCATATGCTTTCACTTGGTTGTTTTTCCTTTCCTGAGGAACCGCAACGATGAGTGGTTTTATTAGCCAGCCTCTTGACCATTACATGTTTTGAGCAGTTCCACCATTGCCGGAACCAGTTGCTACCTCTTATACCACTCGTTCCTCTAGGATGAGTCTCCTTTAAGCTCTTTTCTGACTCGTAAAAGATGAAAAGATTGCCGAGTATTTTCCCTTTTTGACTCGTTAAAGAGAATAAAAATGGATGTCTACTTTTAGCTCTTTTCTGACCGTTTAAAAATGAAAAGATCGCCGAGTTATCCCTCTTGACTCGTTAAACGTAAATAAGAGGCGGTCTTCTTTAAATCCTTTTCTGACCGTGTAAAAACGAAAAGATCGTCGGACCCTTATCGTTTCCGGTTCGTGAACAGTTACGAAATGACGTGATGTCGATCGCTTTTTTACTTTTTTAGTTCGATGTCACTATATATGAAAAGTACTCCTCGATCGTAATGATCGGGCGGTTCTTTCGAGCATTGTTTGATACTTTTTCGGGCTCGGGAGACACAACTTTACGAAAAAGGACCCCCCTGGAGTTTTTATTTTTGCTGTCTTTTCAGACTCTCTAAATAGGAAAAGACGCCGAGTTTTTCCTTTGTCAGACTCGTTAAAGCTTAATGACATCGGATTCCGTCGTAATGACACTCACAAGCATATGCTATCCCCGTCAAGCTTGCTAAAAATAACTGGGGTACTCACCAGAAATGGTGGGGGAAATGGATCCATAATTGTCGTCGTATCGACAGTATGTCGCTCTTGAACATGGCACTCGTCTGCATTCGTGTCGGGGTGGGGACATCTCATCTTGTTTTACACTAGCCTCCATGGGTTTGGGTTATCCTATTCGGCCTCTCATCTGCTCATTGCTTTGTCACCATGACCTTTGCTCATTTGATGTCAAATACTGCCAAATCCACTGTCGTGCCGCCGATATGTTCAAGAGAAGTTGACCTCTGCAGCAATACCACCTCCTCTGATACCTCACATAATTTTGCATCACCACAACGTCTTTCCTCTGTCTCATGTCAATGATGTGGGAAACACTATGGCCCACCTTTGATCAAGATCACTTCCTGTCGACTTTGGCTCATTATCCAGGAAGCTGATCTAGAGACTCCCTTTGGTGCCTTGGAGCCTGCATGCCTCAATGGCAGGTTCTTCGTGTTCGATGAGAGGTTTTCATCATTGGCCTCCGATCGAATGATTCTACGGGTGTTCGACGTCAGCTCATTCATTCACACGCCATAGATTGTACCTATAGTACCTTGAGGGCCATTGTCATTATTGGTGGTACCTCTCGTGTCTGTTAACAGTTTTCATTATTGACTGGTAATCAGACGATGTTCATGCATGTTCGACTTCAACTCATACATTCGCATGCTTGAACTTGTACTCTGTACGGGTCGAGATGGAGCGCAAGACCCTGGATTTTGTCTATTGAGATCCAGGCTGCGATTTGTGGATTATTATGATTATTACATGACTCATTTACTGGATGGCTGCGACCATGCCTGAGTCTATTTATCGATCCTCTCCGGATGGCTGCGCCCATACCTTGGATCTAGATTATTATGTACTCTATTATGGATGGCTGCGCCCATACCACACATATATCATGTACTTGAGATATCAGTTGTACTTCTTTATGCAGGTTCTCAGGAGGCCGTGTTTTCAGTCATGCATGTTCTTGTAAAGCATTTCACCCCTCTCTCTCTCAGGCCTCATGCTTTAGGGGGCATCTGTTACACAGCAATTTGTCACCGTTTGTCACCGTCCCTGTTACCCCTCACCCGCACACTGGAGGACTCATTCCGGGACCTGTGAGAAGTGACATGACCTGAAACCACTTGCATCATATTCCTCTAAGCATGAGCTTTATTTGCCCTGAAGACATCTCCTCCAAAATCCTCATGAAAACAGCTCTTTTTGCATTAGCGCGGGTTCACAGTTCACTGCCCGCGCCAATGAGGGAAATCCTCTATAAAGGGCACGCCATTGGCACTCTGTCCCAGAGTCGCACTCGCGCCAACCGAATTGAGTAAAGTTTTCAACGACCAAACTCCCGAAGGTTCTCTTCAACCCATGCACCAACTGAATCTATGTTGAGCTAGGATGGTTTGGCTTCGAATCTCCATAGAAGGGAAAGTGGTTTGCCACCTTTCATGGAAGTTTCCAAGTGATAAAACCAATCCCATGAATAATGTGGTTGATCCTATCTCTTTCCCTTTCTATCTATAAAAGCTTGCCTCTATGCCTTGAGCATGCTAGTTACAATAGTTGGAGTTACAATAGTTACAGTCATAATACTCATAGTTCCAGGAATTCAAGATTTTGAAGCTGCAAGAGCCTTCTTTGCACCCATAAGGCCAAATCTAAGTAAGGAGATTCTTGTCACCCAAAGAGAGAGAGGCTTGTTCCTCATCCCAACAAGCTTTGCAAGACTTGTGTAGCTGATTACCCAGCCAAAGGAGGATTTGACGTCAGAACAATGGTTGTATTCTTCTTTGTTATTCATTAATAATAGATGACTATCATTATGGTTCCACTCTCATTGTCTTATGTTTGATGTTGAGTTATATCTTTTCTGACTGGTATATAATTGCATCTACTAGATTTTACGCTTGTTTTCGTGTTGTTCTTTGCGTGTGCAGGTATCCTATCACGGAGATTGTGCGGATCGTGACCGGCCAAGGCAAAGGAACGAAGGCGACATCTCTTCGACGAACACTAGCGTTGGAATCCAAGTAGGTTCTCACCACCTACTTTGTATTTGCAGTTAGGAACTTGCGTGGTAGCATTGTGTGATTGTTGCTAGACTCGGTCTGGGCTAGTAGGGATCATCTCTGTCCGCAGAGAGGATTACCTCCACAACAAGAGGGATAGCAAAAGAACATCTGCATGCAAAAACCATTGTTCCTTTAAGAGGAACAACAAGCAAAAGAAAAAAATTCACTTGAAATTACTGTTCCTTAAGAGGAATAGCAGCTGTTCCTTAGACGGAATAGCAAATAAAGCAAGCACGAAATAAAATATTGCTCCTTTGGCGGAATAGCCTAAGATCATCTGAAATCGAAACTGGTGTTCCTTCAGAAAAAATGGCAGAAAGGAAAAAATACGAAGGAGGGCTATTCCTTTAAAAGGAAAGGAAAAAAAATCTGGCGGAAATGCCATTCCTTCGGAAAGGAATAGAAAAAATGAGGAAATGTTGTTCCTTTGGAAGGAATAGCAAAATGTAAAAGTGTTGTTCCTTCGAAAAGGAACAGCAAAAAATGAAAGTGTTGTTCCTTTGGAAAGGAACAACAAAAATGCGAAAATGTTGTTCCTTCGGAAAAGAACAACAAAAATGCGAAAATGTTATTCCTTCGGACAGGAAGAGCAAAAAAGCAAAAGTGCTATTCCTTCATAAAGGAACAGCAAAAATGCAAAAATGATGTTCCTTCAGAAAGGAACAGCAAAAAATGAAAGTGATGTTCCTTCGGAAAGGAACAGCAAAAATGTGAAAGTGTTGTTCCTTCGGAAAGGAACAGCAAAAATGCGGAAATGTTGTTCCTTCGGAAAGGAACAGCAAAAATGCGAAAGTGTTGTTCCTTCAGAAAGGAACAACAAAAATGTGGAAATGTTGTTCCTTTGGAAAGGAACAGCAAAATGCGAAAGTGTTGTTCCGTTGGAAAGGAATAGAAAGAATGCGGAAATGTTGTTCCTTTAGAAAGGAACAGGAAAATGCGAAAGTGTTGTTCCTTCAGAAAGGAACAACAAAATGCGAAAGTGTTGTTCCTTCGGAAAGGAATAGAAAAAATGCAGAAATTTTTTTCCTTCAGAAAGGAACAGCAAAAAGGCAGAAATGCTGTTCCTCCAGAAAGGAACAGCAAAATGCAAAAGTGATATTCCTTTGGAAAGGAACAACAAAAACGCGAAAATGTTGTTCCTTCGGAAATGAACAGCAAAATTCAAAAGTGTTGTTCCTTCAGAAAGGAATAGAAAAAAAGGCAGAAATGTTGTTCCTTCGGAAACGAATAGCAAAATGCAAAAGTGTTGTTCCTTCAGAAAGGAATAGCAAAAAGGCGGAAATGTTGTTCCTTCGGAAAGGAACAACAAAATGCAAAAAATTGCAGAAATGCAAAAATCTGTACAGAAAGTAGTTTATACAAGCAGAAAAGAAAAACTTATGTACAAAATTTAAGAACAAAGAAATTGTTTAGTGAACCAATTCCGAGGAAGGATTATTTTCCTCAGCAAGAATCTGCATATCAGAATCTTCCCGGAGCTACTGGTAAAAGGATTCCTAAGTAAGTGGTTTATGTTACAGTCACACTCGGTGACCATTTGCTTTAAAGGTATGCCTAGATCCGTCAATAGTAGTCAAAGTAATGGTGCCATTGTCATGCACTTTCTGTATTTCATACGGTCCAAGCCATTGAGTCTGAAGTTTTCCCAGAAAATCCTGAAACCTGGAGTCATATAGGAGTGCCCAATCTCCTTCGTGGAAGATTTTCTTTTTTATTAGAGTGTCATGCCATTTTTCTCTCTGTTGTTGAATTAATGCAGTGTGTTGAAGAGCCGAGAGCCTAATTTCATCTAGCTCGTTAATTTGCTGTAATCTGTTAGTCTGGGCCTCATTCAAATTCAGACCAATCTCCTGTGTTGTTCTTAATGTTTGTATTTCGAACTCTATTGGAAAGATGGGTTCCTTTCCAAATACTAGCTGATATGGTGAATAACCGGTGGTGTTTCTCCATGTTGTTCGATATGCCCACAAGGCTTCAGGCAATCTTGAAGCCCAATCACACTTGTGTGATGCAACAGTTTTTGTCAATATTGCCTCTATCACCTTATTCGTGCTATGTACTTGGCCATTTGCCTGTGGGTGATATGGAGTGAATTTTGTGCTGAATGTGATAATTTCTTAATGTTGCAGCGATTTTATTACCTACAAACTGTGGTCCTTCGTCTATGATTATGTCCCTCGGGAGGCCATATCGCACAAATATTTGGAATAGGAAATGAATCACAGAGTCCTCTATAGCTCTTGGAAGTGCCTCTGCTTCAACCCATTTGGTAACATACTCTATTGCTACTAGAATATATGTTTTCTGATTTGATGATGGGTTGATCAGACCAACAAAATCGAGCGCCCAACGCTCAAATGGTTCGATTACTAACTGTGGGTTTAAATGCATTTTGTCAGACTGTCTAGGGCGTCCTGCTCTTTGGCAACTGTCATAGGCTTGAACAAATTTCTTAGCATCTTTAAAGATTGTGGGCCAGTAATAACCTATTTGAAAAACCTTGTGACCAATCCTTTGATCTGCGAAATGTCCACCACATGGTCTGTCATGACAGGCTTTCAGAATGTCAAATATTTCGTCTTCACGGACGCATCTTTTGATGTGCATATCTGCCCCTGTACGAAATAGGTAGCTCCCAATCTAGGAAAATCGGGTATTACGTTGCACAATCTGTTTCCGTTCATTGGGGGTTAAATGCTTTGGTAATTTTCCTACTGCTAAATAATTTGCAACATCAGCATACCATAGTGTCTTGACAGTAATAACAAACAAATGTTCATCTGGGAATTGATCTTCGACTGCTGCTACATCCGTTGGCTTTGGCATTAGTGAGAGAAAATTAGCTACATGATTCTCTTTCCCCGATCGATCTTTTATTGTGATGTCAAATTCCTACAATAAAATCAACCATCTTGTTACTCTACCGTTTGTAACAGGTTTATTTGCGAAGTATTTTATGGTAGAGTGATCTGTATATAAAATAATAGGATATCCAATGATATAATGCCTAAATTTATTTACAGCATGTATTACAGCTAAAAACGCTTTTTCAGTTACGGTATAGTTTAGCTCAGCAGGAGACAAATTCTTGCTGATATAATAAATTGTATATGGTTTTTTGTCTTCTTCCTGCCCAAGTACTGCTCCAATAGCTGTGTTTGAAGCATCCGATGAAATTTGAAATGGCAGGTTCCAATTTGGGCCTCTGAGCACTGGGGCTGTTGACACAAGCTTTTTCAGATCCTCAAAAGCATGGTCGCATTTATCTGTCCAAAAAAAATCAACATTCCCTGTCAGTGCGTATAGAGGTGCAGCTATTTGAGAAAAATGCTCTATAAATCTCCTATAATAACCAGAAAATCCTAGAAAACTGCATTGTCTGTGTGGTAGGAGTAGGTATTAACAAAATTATTTGAATTTTAGCCGGATCTACCTATATTCCAGCTGCAGAGATATAATGACCTAAGATGAGCCCTTCGGTCATCATCATATATCACTTTTCATGGCTCAAGCAGAGCCTGGTGGCAATACATCATTGCAGCACCTTTTCCAATGTGTCTAGTGTTGGCTCAAAATCATCTCCATATGGTGTGAAATCATCCATGTATACTTCGAGCCCTTCATTTATTAAATCTGAAAAGATGTTGAGGATGGCCCTCTAAAATGTGGCAGGGTCATTGCATAGGCCAAAGGGTAGGACTCTGTAAGCAAATGTTCCCCAAGGACAGGTAAAAGTAGTTTTGTCCTGGTCTTCAGGGACAATCTGAATCTAATTTTATCCACTAAAGCCATCCAAGAAAGAAAAGAATTTCTTTCCTGCTAATGTGTCTAATACCTGATCAATGAATGGAAGGGGAAAGTGGTATTTCTGGGTTGCTTTATTTAATTCTATGTAGTCTACACAAATCCTCCATTCTCCATTCTTCTTTGACACCACTACCAGTGCAGAGACCCAGTTGCTATCGGAGATTGGATAAATAAAGTTCACATCCAAAAGTTTTTGTAATTTAGCTTTCACAATATCTTTCAGGTGAGGCTTGAGTCTCCATTGGGGTTGAAGAATGGGTCTAACATCCTTTTCTGTATAAATGTGGTGTGTACACAGTTGGGGATCAATTCCCTTCATGTCTGGATAATCCCATGCAAAAGCTTCCTTATATTTTCTCAATAGTTGGACCAGTTTTTCTTCTTGTTCAAGAGTCAAGTTATTGTTAATGTTCAAGGTTTTTCCTGGCTCAATCTTTATAGCTTTTCTGTTTGAAATAGAGGTAGTGGGTATTGATTGATCATGAGTGTCTTTGAGGGGATCTTCTTCTAGTTCATTGTCAAATGCTACCTCTATCATGTGACATTGTACATGGGATCTAGATTTGGATTGGTTAATGAAGTTGTTAATAACATCATCCTCTGTTTGATATTTAAAATCGAGGGAATCTTCTATGGTTAATGGGGACCTAATTTTTTCTGTGAGGTATGATACAAGTTGTTTGTTAGTTTTCATTATTGTCAAACTTGGCTGGGCTGGAGGGTATAAAGCTAGATTCTTGATATTACTCCCTCTAGTTATAGTCATACTGCCTTGTCAACAGCCAATGTAAGCATCAGCAGTCGCAAGCCAAGGTCTACCTAAGATTAAAGGGTGTCCATCGAGTCGGTTTTTGGGGTTGATTATCAGAAAGTCAGTAGGGTATTCCCAGGAATCTACGGATACCATTACATCGTGTACTGTACCTTTTGGATTAACTATGGATCGGTCAGCTAGTTCCAATAAGGTGGAGGTTGGTTCCACTGATGTAATGCCCAGTTTTTGACAAGTGGTGGTTGTTAAAATATTAATTGCAACCCCTAAATCAACTAGGGCATTTGAAAAGGTTTTTTCATTGATTTGCACCATCACTATAGGATTCCTTGGGTCTTCATATTTGACAGGTGCTTCTCTTCATGATAACAGATCAGATAGGGTGCCAACTACTTGGACGGTTGGGTTAGTTGTTATTCTCCTCTTTAGCTTCCTTATACATAACTCTTTGATGGTTTTTGCATATATTGGGATATCTTGGATAGCTTGGAGGAGTGGGATTTTTATACACAAATTTCTTATTTCTCCTGGAATATCAAAGTTAGAATGTTCTATAGGGCGTGGTATGATTAATCGTCCTGGGAATGGGGAAGAAGATGTGGTTGCTTAGTCGTGAGTTTGTTGTCTAACCACATCCTCTTCTTGTAGTGGTTGTTCTGCGGGTAACTGATTTTCAACTTGAAAATTTTTATCTCCCTTAGTGTCTATAATGCACCCAGATCTTAATTGAAGGTCGTTGCACTCCCTTAGATCGGTTTCTAGTTTTGGTGTTTCAATTATTTGAACAGATTGAACCGGTCTATTATTTGCGTTCAGGTTGGGTTGGGCTCGGAGTTGTGGTCTTAAGTTGGACTGGGGATTTTGTTGTAGTGTATATGGCACTGGTAGTATGGGTTGAGGGAGTGGGATGGTTCTAGCTGGCTGATTCATCAGTCTTTGCCAGTTTGACTACCAGGCTTGACTCTGCGAAGTGGGAGGGGACCATTGTGTTGGATATGCATCGTTTTTCTAATATGGTGGAGAGTGTTATGCTCCTTTACCAATAGGTGTCATATTTCATGATTGACTTGATGAGCTATGAATATGTTAATACCTTTCCTTGCTACAAAGGTGTTCCATATTGTCAAAAAATCAAAAAAATTTAAAAAATGTAAAGAGGGTATACCCTAAAAGAAAAATCAAAGGGTAAAAAGAATAAAATGGTCAAAAAAGTGAAGAAAAAATGAACCCCACCAAAAGAAATACCAAGGAAAGTGTGCAAGTCTAAATGCCACTACTTTTTACTCTTATGTAATAAACAAGTGTGTGCAGCTTGTCAAATTATGCCACAATTGATGAATAGTCAAACAGCTTAAGCTTGGCTAGTTCATATTTGAATTTCATGTTTTAGAAGTAGAGAATAAAATCTGACCAAACTGTTTAATCTTGGTAGATAAGTAGATAGGTAGAGTGAATAAAAGGAGCTCAACAATTTAATCTGAGCCCTTGGATGTAATAAGGTTAGATTTAGATAGACTTCCATATGTAAAAGAAAAAGTGTGATAAGGGTTTGCCAGTCCAAGTGCACCCTAATAAAGAAGAAAAAATGTCAGGCTAAAGTAGGTAGCGTAGGTAGATGGTGTTGCAGAACTACTTGTGATGGATAATGTCTCTGAAATGTGTTAATTTTCACTTTTATCACAAGTGCAAGGTAGACATTATACTTAATGCAGTTCAAGCAAGACAATGTCAAATGACTAACTTCCATTCACATTTTTCCCTAAATATTTCACTAATTCCCCTTAAAGTATTAAGGTCTTTGAAAATTAAAGGGGCTCAGAGCATTTCTCTGAGTTTTGGAGGGACCGGACCCTCAACCCAATGATTTAAGAGCCTAAGTACTTAGAATCATCCATAAACCATTCATTGGATTTCATAAACCCATTTCCTAAGTAAAAATCCTACTTTACTTAGGAAAATACATAATATTACCTAAAAAACCCCTTTTTCCACTTTAAAGCCTAAGTTAAATATACTCTTTAAATGTTTTACTTAGCGCTTATTCTCATTTTGATGTCATATTAACCTTTAACACATATTATATAAATCCTGCCCTATTTTACCCTTTCCCGTAATATGTAAATATATATAAAAAGACCCAAATTACTATATATTCCGCCCTAGTTAATTATAACCATAGACACTTTTAAAAAGGGATTAATAGATTTATCCAAAATTTATTAATAGCCTAATCCCCCTGCTCCGCAAGTTGGAATTAATTAACCCTTAAGGTAAATTAAGAACCACCCCCAACCAATTAAAACGCCCCCGATACAATTAAAATATGTTTATTATGCTGGGCCCGCTAGAGTAAACCCTCCGCCATATTACCATTCCCATCTGTTGTCCGATCACTTACCCATCATCTGACGGTTGACATCGATATCGCGCCCCCCCTGGTGACCGCGCTTTAACGTGCGATCACTAGGCAGTTTTCCGCCCGTACCTCCGCCACGCGTTGTGCAGTCCATATGATTGCTCACCCTTGGTCCAAAACCGCTTAACTCCAAAAGCGGTGTGAGCACATACCATTTACCACCATCCACAAATGACAAAACGTCCCATCTCCGCTTGCGTCATCTGCTCAATAAATCCAAAAAAAACCCGCCAACCTCAGTTTTGTTAAATAAAACAAACAAGATTCATTTTCACTGTTCTATGCTGTGACCAGTGCTCCCATGCAAAACAACATCCAAGTCAACTGTTCCAGCTTCCCAACTGCCACCTGATCAGAAAATCTACAGCGACACACTCCGTAGCCTGTCATCCAACCTGCCATTATACTGTTTACTTCCTTGATACAGGTATTTATCCAGTCTACCCTGAAACCCTGTAATTTTAGTTTTCTACTGAAAATTCTACAAGAAAGGGCCAAATTCAGTTCTAGGACAGTCTGTGGTTGCCATAAAAAGTTCCCAAACCTGTTGTTTGGTCTATTTTCTCACAAAAAGTCTAAATTCCATTTTGAATCCACAAGAACCAAAGATGGAAACCCCTATAGCCCTGAATGTCGCACCCATGAATGCTCCTCACAAAGACTTAGATTATCTACCTCTGGCCGATAAGGATTTTCAGATAAAAGACCTATCTGGTGATAAAAACCATCTTCAGGCCTTCTGTCAAGCCAGAGATAGTTATCTGAATAAGTCTAACATTTTTGGACTGTGGGAATCTAATCTTCCCATGTATTTCCTCCCCTTAGTCCATGTTTTCCCAGACATAATTCATCAATGTTGTGCTAATTATGATCCCAACCATAGAGCTATTATGTCCCCAAGCCAGACAGTCCTTTTTCCCATAACTGCTCAATCCATCAATGAAATGTTGCAGTTCCACTCCAATCAGCCCCTCACTCCTATTTCCATGGCATATTTACTTGAAAAAGCATCTTAGTTATCCAAATCAGAAGTGACTCGTATTTCTCAAACCTTCATGTTGCCAAAGCACCAGCCCAAAGGTCCACCTCCTTATTTGCAGACTTTCTACACTGAAACTGGAAGACTCATTGTTGATATGATATCCCTGATTATGGGATTTAATGCTTGTGAATATGTTGATGATATCACCCTAGTGTTACTATCAATCTTTACTCCAGGACAGCCCCTGCTGTCAGATATGACTATGCCTCCTATATTGCCAATGGAATCCATGATCAATTCCTGAATTTGGAAAGGGAAGGAGTTTTCAAATACACCTTTTTCATATACCATCTTATGTTATATTATCAATCAGATAACTTTTCTTTCCCTATCAAAAAGCTTGACACCAAAGGAAATCCAAGGTCTGTTGTCTTTTGGAGTCCAATCTTTCATAATACCAGAGAGTCCCCTTACACTTATAGTGAGTTCATTGACTTATTTGTACATCCAGCGACCACTCTGTTGACAGGAGTTTGCCCTCCTAGGATCAATGGTGACATGAAGAAAATTCTCCAGCTCTCTAAGCAGTACAAGATAGGTCACTGGTACCTATATAAAAATCACACAGAAATCAGATGTATGGGTGTGAACTTTGCCCTTTTAAGTTACTCAAGTATGTTCCCATGAGATTATTTGCATTGGAATATTTCAGGTAGATCATAAATGCAGATTTAGTCCATTTTTGTGGTGCCAAGAAAAAAGCTCAGCTAAGAATTAAGAACTAGCTAGGCCCTTTTGTCATCAACACTAGGGATGCATGGAAAGAAGCTGAAATTTTTTTAGAAGATCACCTTAGATTACAAAAGAGTTTTAGGTGGGTGCCATATGACCCCAGCAGTTTTATATGTGATAGAAGGATGAAGAACAGGTTATCCCCATATATTCACCATAGGATCCCAGAAATTGAGTAGTTTACAAATTTAGATTAATGGATAGAGGGGACCCTAGTAGAAGATGTTAGAGAGTAGGTCAATATAGAAAATGCTATGAGAGATCTTGAGAAAAAACTTGACCTAGATTCTTTTGGGCGGGTACCATTCAAGTTACCTCAAAAATCAGTAATTAGTGCATCCACTACTGGAACCTCTCAACAGCCTCCATAGGAAGTCAACATACCAGCCACAGGAACATCCAAAGGAAAAGAAGTAGAGACCACAGAATAGCCTACAATGGCAGATCAACCTGGAATTTCCAAAGAACAGGGTCAAGTACCAACTCCTCCATCTCAAACCAAAGTAGCAGAAAGTCCAATTTTGCAAACTCCTCTAAATGAGGAGAGAAATAAAAAGAGGGACAGGGAAACCACTACACCACCAGTGGACCTACAGGACAGGCTGGGACAAAGAGGCAAACACTGAATCCTCTTTGAAAAGAGGAAATTATTGAAGAAACTACAGATAGTCAAAGAGTAGAAAAGGTAGTTAGCTAGCAAACTTCCCCATTGGGAGGAACATCCACTAGCTCATAGAGGCAGGAGCTAGAAAGACAACACAGTGCAGAAGTATCATCCACCAGGCCACAAAGTAAATAGGCCTTAGATATCAAGAAGACATTCACAGAAATAAAAGCCAAAAATGATCTAGTAAGACTTCAAATTTACAATCAGTATTTGAAAATGGCCCCCACAAACCAGTAAAGATTGATGTCAACCTATGACATTCAAGAGGGCAAGATGATAATGAGCTACTTCAAGCCAAAGGTTCAGCAACCTCAAACAGCAGCAGATTATATCAGGACAAATCTGGAAGTCTTGGCTAAGGATATTAATCCTTTGGATCAGATTGAACTTCACAAGCAAACTGGAGAAAGGTTTATTCAACATTAACGAGTAAAGCATTGATGGCTCACAGGCTACAAAATTCTTTGGATAAGACCACTGCCTAGCTGAACTTAGAAAAAGCCTCCTCCCTGGCCAAGGATAACAGAATAAAATCATCAAAAGAAATCATCATTGGATTGGGACATGATCCCAAAGATGTAAAAGGTGTAGAAGCACTAATCAAGAAGAAAGAAGAAGACATTGTTGCCTTGAGCAAGTAGCTAAAGCTGCCTCCTTCAAGGAATCCACAAACTACTGAGGTTATAAAGCAGAAATCTAAAGAAGAGATGATGGATCTCCTCTTGAAACTAAATGAAGGATTGAATGACATAGAGCAGGCATTAGAAAAAGCACTGAAGGACATGCAGGGAGAGTCGACCTCTCAGCCTCCTGATGTAATCCCCATAGTCTCAACAGTAGTCCCTTCTATACTTGGAACAACATTAGCTCAAAACATCCCAGCAGCCACAGCAAAAGGTCATAGGTACAACAAAAACAGTTATAGGACAGGGTAGTAGTGCTAAGTTGAGCACTGAAGAGTTGATAAAAACAATGGAAGAAATGAGATTACAAGTTTCAGAATTAAAACAGGTAAAAGAGAAATTGGCTAAGGTAGAAATAAATTATGATATCTCCAAAATAAATGTTGTGGAAAAAACAAGGGAGATCAAAGCATTAGAAAATAAAGTGAAAACATTAGAAAAGGATCTCACTTTTGACAAGCCTCTGGCAGAGATCAAGAAAATTCTGTGGACCAACATCACTCAATCTATAAATGATGTTTGGCCATCCATCCAGGTGATCTATGAACAGATTGATCTAGTGAAAGCAGCACAGGGAGAAATTCAAAAGACAAAAACTCTGTTAGGACAAATGCCTGATCAAGCCAACCGGCTCATACATCTTTTGAATAACAGAAATAAGGAACAACTGGAAGAACTTGGCATCTTAGACAGGACAGACACTATTTTGGAAATCAAAAGGGTGCTAACCAAGAAAACTGTGATGCAGAATTTGGAGAGAAGATGTCAAGATAGCAGGTGGAAATTAATTATTTTATGGAGAAGTTCACTATTTTGTAGAATAAAGGGCTACCAAGCCCTTTGGTGATTAATGACAGATTAATGAAGCATATAGATTATGTAACAAATTGAATAAGTATGCTGGCAATCAAGCTAGTTCATCAACAAGTGCATCAAGAATAAAAGCACTCCCCACAGGTCGAGTTCTCTATGACAGCTTAGAGAACTTATTCTATGTTGAGCATGAGATTAAACACTTGTTCCCAATCCAGCCTACCTTTTTCAAATATACAGAAACTGATGAAACCCTGAGGAAACTTCAGAAACACAGACTGCCAAAGCAAAAATGGTGGGAAGACATGTTGGAAATTTTGTAAATTTATCCCTGGTAAAATGTAAATTTTGGGCTATTTACTGTGGTAAGATGAATAAAGGTGAGCAGAGATGAACAAAGGTCAAACAGGTCGAAGTGTATCAGAACAGGTAAAGAGTATCAGTCAAAACAGGGCAGCCAACACAGAGTTACTAAAGAAGACAACAACAAGCCAAATCATAGGGCCTGCCTCCAG
Organism: Pinus tabuliformis; assembly: GCA_031772625.1. Lineage (NCBI taxonomy): Eukaryota > Viridiplantae > Streptophyta > Pinopsida > Pinales > Pinaceae > Pinus > Pinus tabuliformis. The sequence goes on from CM062809.1 coordinate 1,251,982,524, forward strand.
CACACTCAGCAAGAAAAGGAACAGCACAACATCAGTTTACCTTTCTCCTATCTTTGAGACTAGTTGTCTCTATTTTCTTGTAAAATATGATTAATCACCCTAGAATCTATCTCACTCTATTATGAGATATTTTTTGTAAATTTTTTTGTATAAATACCCCCTCAATTGGAGTATTGAGTGTGGATTCTTAGACATTGCTGTAATATTGATTATTTTGGAATAAAGTGCTGATTGGAACAACTTTTGTATGGCTTGCTGGATAAAGAATTGAAGCAAAGGACTTTTCACAGATTTCTTGAAGCAAACACCGGATCAATAAGTCCTCTATACCTTATGTTTTAAAGTTTTCCTTGTTTATTATATCATCTATGTTTCACATCTGAATGGTAAACAAAAAAAATTAATTCAGAATATGCTTGATTGCACTCTGTTTTCAATCGTTATTATTCTCCATGTTTTGTTCTGAATTAGTATAAACAGTGAAATCTTAATTTCTCCTATTTTCTAGTTCTTTCATTTTGATTATTTATTAAAGAATACTTAACTGCTCTTTAGTAGTAATCATTCAAGTTCCCTCTTTAAATATGTTGAAGGATTCTTAACTGCCCTTCACCCATTTTAAGCCCATTCCATCTACTCCAAGTTGTTATTTGTTCCTTCTTTGACTATCTTGACCTATGAAACCATCTTTTGTTAAGAAACCAAGTCCAGTAAAGCCATATTCTTTGACTCCATTAGCCCAATGGACTAAGCTACTCAGTTTTACCCCTTTGCTATTGAATCTTACCACCGAAACTCAAACAAAACTCCCAAACTTCACAACTAGCCTAATATCTTTCAAAACCAAGCCAAATCATAAAGAGAGAGCCCTCTCTGAGTACAGATTGGCTAGATTCTGTACTTAAAAGTAGGTTTGTGGTTACCTCGGACCCCTTTCCTCTTCTAACAACTTCAAGGAAAATCTGAGTGATAACATAGTAGTGGCGACTCCACTGGGGACCTGAATAATTTGTTTGTTACTACTATTTACTTTATAAGGTACAGACGGAGCCTGAAGTTAGCTAGGTAGCCTTTGAACTACTCTTGCTTTGCAATTGCATAAGTAAATGAATGCTGCTTCAGTCTATCTTCGGTCTAGTTTATGGATTGAACATCTGGTTTCAAACACTTGATCAATTCCTCTTATTAAATAAATCTTTAAGAAAGTTCAAATCCCATACCTAAAGCCTCTTAAAGAAACTGTAAGAAGTTGTATTGCCCAACCCATTTAGAGAAAAAACCAAAACATACCTAGAAACCTAGCTTTAGAGAGGACTCATTACACCATAGCTAATCCTGATCCAAATCCACCAACTGTGTTTGAGAACCCCAATCGTATCCCTAGGATTCTTAGGAGACAAGAAAGCCAAGAGATTTCTACTAGTTCTTGGCCTTTATACAGATCAAGATCCTGTCCAGTGAAGTGGATCTACCTTGAGGACGAACCCTTTGATGAGTATTTTGAGACCTCTTTATTTGTAACTTTTTCTGAATTTGGGTTAGCCCACACAGTTCATGATCCATTATTTATCGAAGATTTACAACTTGAGATTGTCACTTCACATCTTGACAGACATTTGCAGAATTCCATTCAATCTGAACTTACCCTTGTAGGAACACCCAACCTTTCTGTAATCACTTCAGCCTCTCCAAGTTCATCAACAGCACCTTAGACATCCCAACCCCAAACCACCCCTTCCACCCCTCCATCCACCACTCAAAGACCAACCCCAGCTGTTGTTTCTATCCAACCTACTGCAATGGCAAATAGGTATACCCCCCTCAATTTACCTGCCAATCCAGGGGCTATGCCCCAAGACTATCAAAGTAAAATCACTCCTTTCGATGGCTTTGGTACTTACACTGCACAAAAACATACCAAAAAGATGACAGACTACTTTGAGATATATGAAATTGATACAGATGATGTCAGAATGAGAATATTTGTTCAAAGTCTGACTGGAGATGTTAGAACATGGTTTAGAGCCCTCCCTGCAAACAGTATCAATGACCTACAAGCTCTTTATACAACATTCTTGAATAGATGGGAAAAGAAGAAAGATCCTCTCCAGATCTTATCAGAATATGAAAACTTGAAGAGAGGAACACAAGAGATTGTACAAGATTACTGTACTAGGTTCAATAATGTTTACAATGCTATCCCTCAAAACCTTAGACCTCCTCCAGATTTGGCATTGATCAAATTCCCTGATGGATTTGATTCTGATATGGCATACCAACTTAGGGAAAGAGCTCCTCGAACCTTAGAAGAGATGCAAAGTATAGCTGTCAGTGTTGAAGCTAACCTGATATCCAAACGAGCTAAAGCTAGAGCTGAAAGGAGGATACCTTTGAAAGAAGAACCTTTAGCCTTTGAACATAAATTAGATGCTATTATTAAAGGAATGGATAGGCTTGGAGATAGAGTAGAAAAAATTGAGAGAAAATCCCCCTGAGATGGCCAACCAAGCAATACTGGGAGAAATCAAATTTCAGGGAGAACCAAAATCAAAACACTGGAAAGACTGGCCCTGATCAAAACCTTAGGCCCCCATTCTAAGAAAATTATGCTGAAGCCTCAACTTCTGATGAACCAATAGAAGATACCCAAATCAATTTGATGGGACTCAAAAATGAACAACAAGTTTTCTTGACCTAAGAGGATCAAGAAGCTCACATTCTTAAACAATTCCAAACTCAGTCAGGTGAATCATTTGAATTTAGAGAGGGATATGATACAACCATTTATGAAGTCCACAAACAATATAATCTAAGGAGCAGAAGAATAGATGTCCCTGAAACCAATAAACAGAAAGCCACAAAACAACCTAACAAAGGTAAGACCAATACCACCCCTGTACATATTCTTTCCAGAACAGACCCTAACCCTGCTAATCCAATTATTGAAGATGTATCCGATAATCAACCCAATAATAGACAACTTTCCACTTCTATTCCCTCCAAAGGAAACATGGAAGAACCTCCAGAAGTTGATTTGGAAACAACTTCAACTCATAACCCCACTCCTGAAAAGGAGAAAAACATAGAAAATATAGAGGATAAAGAGAATCCAACTGTCCGAAATACAAGAACTCAGACTGAAAAACCTTTTAATCTGGAAGCTGAAGTAGGCAAATTAAAAATAGTTGTTCCACTTTCTGAATTAGCTAAACATGATGTCTACAGAAGCCAAATCAACAAGTCACTCAAAATATCGGTTAATGAAGATTCAGTAAATGTTTTTGATGACTAGCCTAAATTGATTTTTGGCCCTGAAGTGAATGGTAAAACAGTAGATGGAGGAATCCCTCCTTTCTATGTAAGTTTGAACATACATGATAAAATACTTCATAATGCCATGTTTGATTCTGGTGCCTCTCTTAACTTAATGCCTAAATCTGTAATGAAGAAATTGGACCTAGACATCACCAGGCCGTATAAAGATCTCTTTTCTTTTGATTTAAGTTAGCTCAGATGTTTAGGTTTAATCAAAGACTTGTGTGTATCACTAGTTAAATATCCTGCCAAAACAATCTTAATGGACATAGTAGTAGCTGATATTCCACCAAAGTATGGCATGTTATTGTCCAGGTCTTGGGGTGCAAAGCTTCAAGGATCTCTACAACTGGACATGTCTTATGCTACTATTTCAGTATTCGGTCAACCCAAGAAACTATATAGAGAAACCTTAATGAAATACATTGTAAGTAGTCAGGAGAAACCCCAAAATTTCCCTATCTACTCAGTACACTCTGATATGGATTCTTTCATTCTTTACAATGCTGAAAGTGATTCCTAAAATGAATTGGAAGTTTTAGCAGCAGAACCAAAAGAAATTACAAATGAAAAATCTAGTGTTCAAATACAAGAAATTTTTGAGAACAATGAAACATCAGATATCCAAGAGAAAAAAGAAGAAAGTAAAAAACCAGATCTCTCTATTAAACAAATTCCAGAGACTCCTGACACCAATTATGAACATGAAATTCTCTGGTACTTAGAATTTGATGGTTTAGTTAACAAATTATGAGTAGGAGCAGGAGTTTGGGTGCACAATCTTGAAAACGACCATGCTGAAGGCCATGCCTACAGATTAAACTTTAGATGCACCAATAATATGGCAAAATATGAAGCTCTGTTGCTAAGTCTTAAATTGATTAAAAGATTAGGAGCAATCAAGGTGTCTACCTTAGGAGATTCTAAGTTAATAGTTCAACAAATTAAAGGAAAGTATTCAACAAATGATCCCAAGCTGAACTATTACAGAGATACAGTGATAGAGATTCTCAATACATTTCTAGAAACTAAGCTTGCCAAAATCCCAAGAAAACATAACTTGCAAGCTCATAGTCTGGCAATGTTTGCCAGCACCTGCAAATTACCATTCGAACCTAATCATCAGTTCACAGCTAAGATTAGACATAGGCCAGGTATACCTGACAATTTGAAGAACTGGGAAGTGTTTGATAGTGATAAGCAGATTAACAATTTCTTGACCTTAGAGGAAGAATTTTGTAACACTAACATAGATGTAGATACAGTTAATGAGTTTGATCAAACAAATAAGATAGAAATAGACATTTCAGCAGAAAGTGCAACTCAAATGCTCCATCCAACAAAATTTACCAAAAAAGAAATGCAGGATCTTCAATAAATGGATATTAATGAAATTATTGAAGGAGAATATGAAGTAATAAATTTAAAAGACAATCATTTGCCTCAGGGATTAACTCCTTTGGAAGATCTCTTTGATTTCAATGATATTCCAAAGAAACCTAAGATGGAACCCTTGAAAGCAGATATTGAGGACTATAATTTAGGAACTGAGGATGATCCTAAAATGGTAAAGTTATCTAAATCTTTTCCCCCTGACCAAAAACTAAAATATGTTGAACTAATGAGAGAATTCCATGATGTCTTCGCCTGGAGTTATGAAGACCTGAAATCTTATGACACCTCCATAATTCAGCATACAATACCTCTGAAGGAAAACCAGAAACCATTCAAGCAAAAGCTTAGAAGAATTAACCCTGTACTGCTGCCCTTAATTGAAAAAGAAATCAAACGAATGTATGAAGCAGGGATAATTGCTCCTATCAAGTTTTCAGAGTGGGTGTCTAATTTAGTACCTACTAGGAAGAAAACTAGAGAAATCAGATTATGTGTTGATTTAAGGAATGTTAATAAGGTTTCTCTGAAGGATAATTACCCTTTACCCAAGATGGATCACATTTTACAGAGGGTGGTAGGTGCTTCTAGGATTTCACTCTTGGATGGGTTCTCAGGCTATAACCAGATTCTGGTTCATCCTGATGACCAGGAAAAGACTACTTTTACAACACCATGGGGTACATTCAAATATGTTAAAATGCCATTTGGACTTAAAAATGTAGGAGCGACATTCCAAAGAGCAATGGACATAGCATTTGCAAAAGAAATTCATGATTTTCTGGTTATATATCTAGATGACTTGACTGTTTTTTCTAAATCAGATCAACAACATTTGGATCATCTGAGACAAGTATTCTTGAAATGTAGAAAATATGGTATTTCTTTAAATCCTAAGAAGTCCTTATTTGGTCTAGAGGAAGGCAAAATTTTAGGCCATATTATCTCCAAAGAGGGCATCAGAATTGATCCTGCCAGAATAGAAGCTATTCTGCAAATACCCCACCCTAGAAATTTCAAATAACTTCAAGCTTTCCTAGGTGTTGTGGCCAGCAACAACCCCCCTTCTTATTTGGTGTTATTACTAATAACAAATAAGTGGGGACCCTTAGTCAAAAATTAAAAAAAATCAACTAGTGCTTATATTTCCTTTTTCAATAAAACTTACCATCTTAAACTTAGGAGAAAACCCTTAAAAAATAAAAAAATCCTAAGTTTTATGATAAAGTAGCATTATTCCTTGGGAAATATCGCATCGCAAAAGGATCATGAATACCCCCTTGCAAGCCGAATTCTAAAATTGTGAAATCGCGATACAGGACTACGGACATATATCACATCGCATGCGTCAAACACCACTTACATTGAAAAACTTTAAACTACCGATATGCGACAGCGGATATCACAAATCACAGGAAACAGATTAATGAAAATCATCATATGCCACGCTCCCGCAATATCGCGATATTGCGATATTGCGATAGAGAAATTCTGCGATATTGCGATAAAAGCGGCAATGCGATAGCACGATTATGCGATAATGCGATATTGTAAGTTTTCGATATAGCAAGCAAGAGATGTCGTGATTCTGCGATGTTGCAATCTGTGATATTGCTAAGAAAATCGCAAAATCGCTTCATCACAGATCTTGTCGGATCTATTAGCCTCCTATACCAATAGGTGTTCATTTCTCATGATTGACAGTGGAAGTGCCAAAAATGGTCATCTTCCGTGGTACTAAGGTTCCATTTTTGTGAAAGAAGCAGACAGTTAAAAAATGTAAAGAGGGTATGCCTTAAAAGAATAATCAAAAGGCAAGAAAATGAACTAGTCAAAAGAAAAAATAAATGAAATGAACCCCAAATAAAGACCATGAAAGTGGCTAAGCCAAAATGCCACTGCTACCTTGATGGGTGGTCCAACAGCTCAAGCTGGGCCTCACCATGTTTTAAATTGCATGTTGTAGACTAGAGAGGAAGTACCTGCTCAAACAGTTCAAGCTTGACAGATGACTAGGTGGATAGAGAAAGGAAGGAGCCCAACTGCTTAATGTGGGCCCTTGGAAGTCATAAGGGTAGACTTAGATAGGAGGACAGCAAAAATAAAAGAGAATTATCAGGGTTTGCAAGGCTAAGTGCACCCATCCAAAGGAAGAAAGAATGTTAGGCATATTAGGCAGGGTAGGCAGTTGAAGGTTGCAGAAAACAAGATCTGAGCATATGACATGGGAAAAATCACATCTGATCTCACAAATAGAAGAAAGGCAAGAGAAATGGCCTATTTGGCAAACTACCAAACTATCACTAACTTCCCTCATCCCCTTCAGAAGTTTCTTACTAACATCCCCTTGAGCACTGTAGGATCTGCCTAAACAGTCCTCCTTACATTTCTCATTTGTAAATTTCATGTCAAGTTGTGACTTCTCTCTCTGAAAAGAAGCCACATTTACTGTGTAAAATCATTCTTCACTCCCATCTACTTCTAAATCTAAGTTTACTCATTAAACTTAGCTCTCTATTCCTCTCTCACATCCCCAATCCATATTAATTTCTAATTTTACTATATAAATCCCTAAGTGCTACCCACCCCCCTACTATTATAGCATTCTATGCAAAAAACCCAGAAAATATATAAATACCCCCCCCCTTTTTAGCATTATAGCTAACTAGTACTTTTGTGGGAGACATTAGTCCATCAGGGACTCTAGTCAACCCCTACTGTGGAATTACTCTAACCCCTGGTTAGATTAATAGCCTACACTAAACCCTCACCTACCATTTTCCCGAAAAAACCTATGAAACCCCCCCCCCCGCGCTCAAACCTAATGTTTAAATGTTGTTCGACCCCGACACATTAACCCTTGTGCGTTTGAAACCCATTAAAACCCCCATAACCAAAGTTTTGAACCCGCCATTTTAAAATATTATTTTATTGTCTGGTGGGTCCCCACCTAAACTTGCACGCTGGGTTGGGGCACCCGCCAGCCGCCGATCTTCTGCTGCCCCCAATCCAAAGGTGGGTGGTCAATCTCAGTCCTGGACCTGCCGTGGTTTAGCGTCCGGGGAGCGGGTGATTTTGCTCCCGTACGCTGGATGCGTGGTGGCCACCGGGGTTGTTCGGAGCCCCTCTCCCCATTACCACTTTTCCCCTATAGCGGTGCGGGGAAACTGGAAACCGCCCTCCCATAATCCGCTTCCCCTGTCGCGTCACTCCCGCGTCATGATTACGTCATACCCAAAGCCCCCGCCACCGCGCCACGTCGCCCTCCACACCATCTTGCCGCCCCCACGTCCCTCCACCGTGTCCCGCCATGCTGGCTTCCAACTCAGCACCCACATCATCATCCGTACCCGGGCCCTGCTAATGACGTCATGCTGATGTCATCGGCGGAAAAGCGCCAAAACCCATATGTGCCGAATTTGTCGTTATAAATGCGTAATTGAACCGTTTTTGTCATTTTCGCTGGAAAAGAGAGGGAGCCGTTTTACTCGTTCACTCCAAAAATTGCCTCCACACTGCGAATTCAAAGTTTGGGACGCCGCCACTCACCAATTCAGCTGCATTATTCATCCATTGCTCAACCCAGCAGCTCTCGGCGCTAATTATCCAGGTATTTGCCGAAATTTACCTGTTTACCAGTGTTCTTGCCATTTCTCTGCAAAGTTCTCCACTGATTACCTGGTAAATCCTAAATTAAATACTGTCATTCAGTAAATGCTGGCCCAAAATAATCCACATTGTCCCCTTGTCCAAAATTCACTGTTGAACGATCATTTTCGGCCTTAATTTGCAATTTACCCTCCAACTGCCCGGCATTGTTCCCTTTTGCCGAGCATATAATTGAAGAACTGCATTTCACCACCTTATAGTCCTGCCCCCCTCTGCAATTCATCCTCACTGTTCATAATCCTTGTGAATTTACCACAGCAAAGCAGAGGCAAGTATGTTTAATCTACTCACTCCTCTTTGAAGATATATCTGGCATCACCTGCATTCAGTCTGCCACCTGACTTCTAAAAAAGATTTACAAGCTATTGCATTCACATTGTTACACTCAGAAACTGCATTCCAAAGACAACACCTAAAGGCTATACAATGGCTGCACCCACAGCTCTCAGTGTTGCTCCCATGAATCCACCTACCAAAGAGCTTGAGGCCATGCCTCTTGCTGACAGAGATTACCTCATCCAAGACCTTGTGGGTGACAGGAACCATTTGCAGACCTTCCGGGAATTGAGGGACAACTATTTGAGCAACAATGACACATATGGGATATGGGAATCCAATCTGCCCCACTATTTTCTCCCATCTGTTAACATTTTTCCAGAAATCATCCGCTTATGTGCTGAGAATTATGATCCAAATCACAGAGCTGTCAAGTCTCCATCTGGGAGCATACTCTTCCACATCAATGCTGACTCCATCAACCAGATGCTCAACTTCAAGCAAACTCAGCTGCTGTTTCCCTTCTCCATGAACTATCTACTGGATACAGGTGCCAAGCTTTCCACTACTGACATTGAGAAGATCACCAAGACATTTATGAGAGCTGACCGCCAGCCCACAGGGCCACCTCCTTTCTTGCATGTCCATTTTACTGATGTAGGCCAACTTCTGGTTGACATGATTTCCTATGTGTTGGGCTATAAGACCAGTGAGCACGTTGATGAGACAGTGCTGGTGTTATTAGCTGCTTACAGCCCAGGCCAACCTCCTGCTTACAAATATAACTTTGCTAAATTCATAGCCAACAAGATACATGACCAACTCTTCAAAGTGGACAGGGAGGGTATATTCAAATATTCATCATATATCTACCACTTGTTCATGTATTATCAATCCGAGGCCTTTCAATGCCCTATCAAGAAGCTGGATTCTAGGGGAGAAAGAAGGTCTGTCATCTTCTGGTCATCAGTTTTCCACCAAGTCCAAGATTCACCATATTCATACTGTGAATTTATTGACCAATTTGTCTACCCGGTCTCTTGCCTATTGATGAGATCCCCTCCTCCCAGATTGTCATTTGAAATCCAGAAAACTCTGCAACTGTCCAAAAATTATAAAATAGGTGATTGGTACCTATACCAAAATCATACAGTCATCAGAATTTATGGCTGCGAGCTCTGTCCATATATGCTCCCAAGATATGTACCAATGAGACTGTTCGCCTTGGAGTACTATAGGCAGCTGATTAACTCTGACCTCACCCACTTTCATAGTGCCAAGAAGAAAGCCCACCTCAAGTTCAAACACCACCTGGGCCCCTTTATCATGAACAAAAAAGAGGGATGGCAAGAGGCTGAGCAAATCCTCAAAGATAAATACAAGCTATCAAGAAGCTTTTGGTGGGTCCCTTATGACCCTGAAGGCTTCATCAGTGCTAGAAGAGTCAAGTACAGGCTGCTAGGCTATGAGCACTATAAAATTCCACAATATGAGCAGTATGCCAATCAGCAAGAATGGTTGCAAGACACATTAGTTGAGGAACTAACTCAAGAAGAAATAATGCAAAGAAATGTCAAGGATTTGGAAAAAACTCTTGACTTAGATTCTGTGCAGCAGGTAATTTTCAAGCAGCCGCATCCAATTGGAGAAGGAACCTCAACTACTACAACTGCACCAGCCACCCAGGCGCCATCTACAGCAGCATCAGGCATAGATAAGGGCAAGGGAATAATGGGTGCTGAAGAAGAGATAGTAAAAGAAAAGCCTGCCTCCTCAATTGGGCAGCAACAAGAGCAAACCCCTCCACCACAAACAGAACCACCAACAGTGCCTGCATTGCAGACCCCTGCACATGAGGAAAGGGGCAAGAAACGGGACAGAGAAGAGTCCACACCTGCTAGTGGATCCTCCCAGCTACCTGAAGCCAAGAGGCAAAAGGTTGACTCCCCGGTCATAGAAGAAATCAGCGAGGAGATCCTTGAGAGCCCAAGGAAAGAAAAAGGAGACAGTCAGCAAACAGCTACAAGCTCTTTTCAACAAGAGCAAGGATTACAGCTTGGCATGGAGGTGTCCTCCTCCACTCAGCAGAGCAAGAAGCCTTCAAGCACCAAGGCTTCCTTCAAAGAGATAAAGGCACAAAATGAGCTGTTGAGAGTGGAGGTATACAAGCAATTCCTCAAAGCAACACCAACTAAACAAGAGAGGTTGATGTCAGTGTATGATATACAAGAGGAAAAGATAATCCTCAGCCACTTCAAACCCACAGTACCGCAGCCTCAATCAACTGCAGATTTTGTAAAAACAAAGCTGGAAGTCATGGAAAAGGACATTCACCCCATGGACCAGATAGAGCTGCACAAGCAAACGGGGGAAATGGTCTATGCCACCTTGGTAGACAGGGCCACAATGGCCCATGAATTGAAAGAATCGCTGAAGAACACCAACATTCAGCTAGATTTCGAGAGAATGTCCTCCACGGCCAAGGACAACAGGATTAAAACACTGGAGGACATCATTGTGGACCTAGGACATGATCCTAAGGATCCAAAGGGTGTGAGGGCCCTCATGAAAAAGAAAGAAGATGATATTGCTGCTTTGAAGAAAAGACTAAAACTGCTTCCCACTGAGCACCCTCAAACAACAGAATTGCAAAAGGAAAAGGAGTCTGAAGATCAACTCGATCTAATAATGCAGCTGAATCAAAGAGTTATTGATCTGGAGAAGGAGCTAGAAGGGGCACTGCAAGACAAACAGGGAGAATCAACCTCCCAACCTCCTCAAACTACCTCAACCACTGCCACCACTACAGAGGCAGCAGTAACCCCTGCAACAACGGGAGCAGCAGCAGCAACAACAACAGCTCCTGAGTCTAGCTTAAACATGGATGAATTGACAAAGGCTATCAAAGAGCTAGAGCTTCAGGCGACTGAGATCAAGCAAGCCAAGGAAAAATTGGCAGAACTGGAGGCTAAATATGACAAATCAAAGATGACTGTAGCAGAGCAGACTAGAGAAATTAAGGCCCTCAAAGACAAAATAAAGGCCTTAGAGAAAGAGCTCAAACTTGAAAATACTCTGGCAGAAATAAAGAGGATTTTGTGGGCCCGGATTGACCACTCCCTTACTAGACAATGGAAGTCAATCAAAACAGTGCATGAACAAATGGAATTGATTGGCCAAGCACAAATTGAGAGCCAGAAAGCCAGAACAGTACTAGGGAACAGGCTTGAACAGGCCAACAGAATGATAAATTTTCTCAACAATCAGACTAAGGAGGAACTGGCAGCCCTGAACATCATTAACAGAACATATGTTGTCCTTACAGCTAAAAAAGTGCTCACTCTCAGAAATTTTGTACAAACTGTAGAAAGAAAATGTCATGAAATGCAGGCTGAGGTGGATGAATACAAGCTCAAAATGGGAGCACTGCAAGAAAAGGGATTGCCCAGCCTACTAACCAGCACAGGAAGACTGCTCTCCCATGAGCAATATGCTACCAGGATGACAAATTTTATTGAAAATCAGATCACTGCATCTGCCAGTACTTCTGAAGAAACAGGGCCTCCAACAGGGCAGGGTCTCTACGACAAGCTTGAAAATCTATTTTTTATTGAACATGAGATCAATCACTTATTTGAGGTTCCACCAAATTTCTATAGGTATACAGAGGCAGATGAAACCTTGGTAAAAATTCGAAGACACCAACTGCCCAAAGAGGATTGGTGGCAGGCAATGCTGCAAATTTTGCCTCAGTAATCTCAGTTGGTCAATCCTAGTCAGCTTCAACTCAGCCAAAGGCAAAAAATAGAATCTGGACAGCATACAAGGCAGCCGAAAAGGGTGACTCAGCATGAAGACAGCGACAGCAAGCCAAAACATAGGAAATGCGCAAATTTTGGGAAGCACGGCTTTAGCCGACTCCATCGGTCATAAAGTCAACATTCTCTGACCATTTTGGACAGCTAATACACTAAGCAGTTACTACAGCATTTATTTTCTCAGCTGCAATCCTCCAGGAGTTGGCACAATATTAATGAGCCATTAACTCACCAGCTAGATATTTTCTGATGTAAATTTTGTATATATACCTCCCCTGGCAACGTATTTGGGGTTGGTGATTTTCACTCTAAGGAAAATATATTGTATACTTTCAGATGATCTAATCAAAAAGGCTGGAAAAGCTCAGTGTTTCTTGAATGCTTGATGTCTCAATGATGCTCTGCGTGCTGTTGCAGAATTCCAGTGCTGTCTAATGGAACAATAAGTTTTCTTAATCTATATTTTATCTTCTTATGTTTGTTTGAATCATATGCATGTTTCACCAATCTAACAATAGAGAAAAGGAATAGTACAGGATATGTTTGTTTACACCCTGTATTCAATCTCTGTTGTTGAAAATGTTTTCTTCAGAATTAATCATGAACATGAATTCTTAATTGCTCATGTTTGTATCAATTCTATAAATATGAATGTTATGCAGGAATTCTTCAGTGCTCCTAAGTAATATTCCCACTGTTCTCCATATCAGCTTACTGAAAGATCCTTAGTTGCCTTTCACGCCCTGATTCCATCACATCCAATTACAGATTTAAAGAATTGTTTCCTTAGGCACTTATCTGGCTCTGTAGCATCACTGTTGTATCAACGCAGACAGGTCAAGCAATTAAACATCACTGACTCCATGCCCAATGGCCTAGATCATCCTGCAAACATATATCTCTTCTGACTGAAATCATCATCCAGCAAAATTCAAAACAAAACCTTGAGCATCATAACTAGCCTAAAATATTATACAAACAAAGTTAAATCACAAAGAGAGAGCCCTCTCTGGTTACAGGTAGGCTAGAACCTGTGACCCAAAGATTGGTTAGTGGTTACCTCGGCCGTATTCCCTTGGGAGTCAAAGGGAACAACCTGAGAGTTAACAGGATCATTGTTCAAAAAGGTAGTTTCCATAAACCGAGACCTAGTTATGCACTTTAATGCCAATTAATGAGTTAGTTGCCAGTAAATAATGGAATAGGGTTTTGTGCTTATCAAAAAATCATTTAACGTAAGGTGGTGTATTTTATATGTCTTCGGCATTTAAATCTTTCCCGTCACCTTTCCTTATCATTATTCTCACTTCAGTTGTAAATTACAGGAACGAAGAACAGAGAACGATACAAAGCAGTATGTAGGATACTATGGGAAAGAAAGGAAAAGCCCCGAGCTCTGAAGAGAAGGAAATGGCGCCCTTGTATACAGACACCACCTGCAACTAAGATGCTGGTATTGCTACCTGGGAAGGCATGTACAATCTACTTGAGGAAGAGAATCCCAGAGTAATGGAGGTTGAGGCTACTGCAGGCTCACATAGTTCCTCCAAAGCATCCCTTATAGAGCTAGCTTGTTCTTTCTTACACCGAATAGTGGCGAGGCCCAAAATTCTTCCATACACAGACATGGTTAAATGGATACTGGACATCGTGGATATCAGAAACAGATAGTTTAAGACTCAGGGTCAAGAGCTTACGGAATGTTTATTTTTACAAATTTTGAGCTTTATATCCGCTGAAAGAGAAAACACAAAAGGCGAAAAAACACACCAAGGAAGCCCAGATCAAGAAATGGAGGCAGTTTCCGATGCGCGATTAGTGCTGCTGAGAAAAACTTCTTGAAAAGGAAAGCTTCTAATTGCTCAGTCACCTGCAAGCCCAAGAATTTGCAAGAAAGCAATGATAGAGGTAAAAAGTAAAAATTGAATCCTAGACCACTGGTATTTGTTAGAAATATCTTCAAAATGGTATAAACATAGGCACAGCAATTACAGACAGACTAGAGGCAAAAGGCTCAAGAAAAGGCAGAATCAATCCAAAGGTTAACCAAGTTGAATTGGGATTCTTACTGGATGTACTTGGTAAAACCACACAGCCAGTGGATGACTCTCAAGTGTATCATCAATTCTGCTCAGAAGATGGTGCCAGCTCTCACCGATTTTGTTTTCTCAGCACAGCTGAAATCGGAAGTCGGCCAGTCAACTCTTCTCAAACAGATGCTGAACGTGTGCAATTTCAAGGATCAGATACGCAGTTAGTTAGTGATTTTAATTTTTTAGTTTTATTTTTGCCCAAAGTGAGGACGGTCATTTAAACCGCATCCTACATTTTTGTAATAAGTTATTTTTAGGTTTAGTTAAGTAGTATTTAAACCCTTCTCATGCATTTAGAGAAGGGTCTTGAAATTTGTCAAAAACTTATCCCCAAAACATGCACTTCTGTACCCTCTGAGGAGGTTTTAATGAATGAATGGAACAAGATTTATTGATATCTGTATTTGATATCTGCTACTGATGTTGCACTTCTATACTCTTAGTGGACGTTGGATTAAGAAGAGATAAATCATTATCACTTGAAGCTCATGAGTAGGACTAGTTATAAATGGTACTTCTATCTCTTAACTATTTCTGCCTTTGTGTTAAAAGTGATATTCAAGTTTAGTTGTTTATATATTAATGTGTGAATTCTTGAGTTATCATTTGGCACTTTTGTATGGTGATAGCTATTTATTTATGCTTAATGTATGAATAGCTTATTATGCGATATGTTTTTCACAACTGTTTCATCTAACTTTTTATACGAAGTGGTTCATCTTTATTGAAATCTTTTCTCACAGTAGTTGAATGATCTTTATTACCAATTGTTATTTGAAATCATTTTAGATAGCATAACATAAGGATTACACCCCGGGTTAGTGTAGAATTAGATGTTTCTGTTTATTAGAATGAAATTTGCATGTTATTAGATTAGAGTTAGAATTAGAGCATCTCACTTAGGAACTCTTAGAAGGGAAATATCGATTCTTCACACACACACACATAAATTGGGAAACTGGACCCATATCCCCAGTCGAACCCACTACACCAAATGGAAAAGGAGCTGCTAACCAAGGTCCGGACAGGGTGGGTATCCCCCTTGTTGTAGACCCAATTTTCGGGGCTTCAACCTATCTAGCGCTAGAAGGAGGGCCACGAACTGTGAATGGCAAGTAAATCCAAATCTAAATACCATTCTGAGAGTAAATCACCCTCACCGTCTCCCCCGACCTCTCCATTGCATTTAGAATCTGTAAATCCAGAGCCAAAAGTCGATGGAGTAACAGCCGTTGCTACAAACCCTGACATTTCAGAAAAATCTACTATTGAACCTCCTAAAGTTGAATCTTTGATTCACAAACTTCAACGATTTTCTATATCTCCTCAGAAATCTGATAAATCTCAAGGAAGCGTGACTTCGCAATATAACCCTGCTCATCCTCTTACCATATTAAAGAGTGAAAAGTTTGGTGTTCCGCCAACCGAGTTACCTCTACCTACAAGAAAGAGAGCAAGGAAATCTCCTAAAGGGTCTGATAGCGAGACTCTTTCATCATCCTCATCCATCTCAACCTCTTCACCGCGAAGTCAACCATCCACCCCTCCACTTCAAATCATTGTCCATCAGTCCATCGGCACTACCACATCTTCTTCTCGATCATCTGGAATCATAATATCCTCATCTTCTCAACCGCAAGGATCATCTTCTGCAATTTCCTCTATTAGCAGTTCAGTAATGGCTCAATCTCCATGGAATAACCCAGGGGCAGTCTTAATGCCTGCACCCTTGAGTCAGCTACTAGCCCATCCTGAAAAATGGCTGCCTAAGTTTAACCCTGAGGCAGGCATGCTAGTAAAAGAACATATAAATAACTTTGTGCTATCCATAATTCTTAATGGAGTTACCAATGAAGACGCTGTTGTTCGACTTTTTCCTTATACTCTGCAAGGAACAGCCGGATCATGGTATTTCTCATTACCGTCTAGATCTATTACTAGTTGGGATATTTTCCAAGAACAATTCTTGATTAAATTTGGTGATGATAGGTCTACGGTGACACTGATCAACGACCTGTCTAACCTTAAGGCCGAGTCAAAAGAACCTATCAAAGATTTCAATTTATGTTTCAATAAAATCTTAAATAAAATCCATGCTGCTTCCCAGCCTAGTGAAGAAGTGCGAAGTGAATGGTACATTACTGCTTTACCATTAAACATAGCAATCTTTGTTGATAGGGCTAACAAAACAACTTTAATTGAAAATATGAAAGAAGCAATAGCAGTAGAGAAACGTATTATAGCCCTAGAAAAGAAAAACGCTATAGAAGAACGAAAATCCAAAAAGGTTACTTTCAAGGAAGACCCCAAGAGAAAACAATTAAAAGATCCATTCGATTTAGAAGGATTGCAAAAAGTTTTGAAGACCATGTCTAACGAGATGGTCGACATTAAGAAACAAGTGGCAGAAACTTCTTCTAAAAGGCCATACATACCTTTTAAAAGAAACCCTATGACCGATTCCAAACCCCCTAACGCTATTACGAGGCATGTGGGATTTCATCCTCCCAGACGAAAAGGATCAAGAGGCATCCTCGGTTATTACTCACAGCAAAAATCAAGTTGATCCTCCTCAACCTACATCTAAGCCAAAGAGCGCAAGCTCAATGACTAAGCATAAAGTCGTAGCCAAGAAAACGTCACCTAAAGCGACTCAAACCAACCCAGTCCAAACAGACCCATCAACTCCATCTAAAACGTTGATAGTTTCGAATGAAATGGAGTATAATATCATAGAAGACATGAAGAAGACTAGGGCCAATATTACTTTTTTCGAATTGAGCAAGTTAAAACACCAGCAAAAGGTACTTTTGAAAGAATTGCATGCTGTACCAGTTGCACCTTTACCAACCACTATAATCTCTCAAGCTTCCCATGACATGGGAAGACCTCCAACTAATATGATGAATAAAGTTGATCCAAACGATATCACCTTAATTGGAGGAAGATCGAGATCTCATACTCCCCCATTTCTTCTTACTTATGAAATTTTCAATAAAAATGTGCATAATTGCTTAGTGGATTCTGGAGCTTCATCAAATATTTTACCAAGATCAATATGTGCAAAATTGAACGTTCAACCACAAAAATCCATTGTACGCATAGTTCAATTAGATCGATCGCAAGTCGAAGTGATTGGCGAATTAAATCAGGTCACCATAAGGCTGTCATCCAACCCAAAGGTATGTCAAGTAATCAATATTTTAGTTGCTAATATTCCAAAATTTTATGGCTTAATTCTTAGCAGAGATTGGTCAGAAAAACTTCATGGATACTTTGCAACTGACTGGTCGCACATGTGGCTCCCTTACAATGGTAAACCAAATCAGATAAAAGTGGAGTGGGAAAGACATCAGAAATACATAGTAACAGAACTCGAGGGAGAAAATGAACCAGTAGCATATAATTCTAACATCATTGGCAACTACTCAGTAGATTCTTTACTAGGAAATTTTAATGCTCATACTTCACCTTACTTAGAACATTATGTTTTATCTCAAGTAGAAAATTTCTCTCAAACAGATAGTTCTAGATGTATCAATTTTATAGATAGTCCTGTAAATAAATATTTATTTTGGAAATTATTTTTTGATGGTTCTAAGTCTAACGAAGGAGCAAGAGCATGATGCATGTTAATAAGTCCAGAGGGAGATAAGACTATGCTAACTTGCAGACTCGAATTTGATTGCACGAACAACACAACAGAATATGAGGCTTTAGTCCAAGGGTTGTATAAAGCAATCGGATTAGACGTCAAATATCTTCAAGTTTTCGGAGATTCTGAAATTGTAATCAGACAGGCACGTAATAGTATACATTGTTTATCAGGTCATTTAAAACATTACCAATCTTTAGTCCAAGATCTGACTAAACACTTTATAGCATTTAATATTTCATCAATTCCTAGACTCCAGAATGCTAGTGCAGACCTCTTAGCCAACGTAGCTTCCAAACTCATTCCTTCAGAAGATTTTAGCCCTGATCAATTTTCAATTGAATTAGTTTTTAGACCATCTATTCCTGATAACATTACCAATTGGAGGATTTTCAACGACAATCCTGATATTGTGAGTTTCCTCACATCTGAAGGATCCTACACTAATCAAATAATTGACGAAGACCAACATGACCGACAATTGCAACAAGATAGCACTAACAATGCTATACCAAAGTCAGTAGTCAAGTTAGAAGATCTTTATGATTTGAAAGATCGGTTTAAAATATCTACCAATTCAAAACTCCAAAGCTCAACTTTGAATTATGAATTAGTAAATCTAGGAACTGATACCAAACTACAGAATATCAATCTAGGCCTTGGTTTAGCTCCTGAAGAAAAACTAGCATATATTCATCTCTTGAGACAATACAAAAGTGTCTTTGCTTGGAATTATGATGAACTCAAAATGTACGACACATCCATCATTGTTACACAAAAATATCGTCACCATGATTATTTGCTATCAGTATGAGTCTATCATCACTTGTACTGTCCTCCTAAGCAAGTCTCAGACCTTAGCTCTTCAAGTCAAGATTTGAAAATGGGAGAAAGACATTGTAAATCAACAAAGCTCTGGTTCCGCACTTTCTCTCACTGTTGCCTGCGGTCTCGCACCCCCTGTTCACAAAAACTGCGGACCTGCCCGCTTTGTCCCTAAAGGACTGGGTGCAGACCCCTGTGAAAGTCAAAAAGGCGCAAGTTTATTCTAAAAAACTCACTTTGGGTTAATTCTATATGATTCTAGAAGGAATTTTGACGTGGATTGGTCGCTCTTAGATGGTTCATGCATCCCAAAAGAGACGGAGCTAATCCCTTGATGAGAGGAGCTATCCCTTTGAAGGAGAGATTTATTCCTTTGAAGGAGGACCTAGTAACTTCCCTCCATTGCACTATAAATTAAGGCATTGGGTTGGTTGCTAGGGAGGTTAGAAGCTGAACATTTTTGAGGGTAAATGCTGGTGGAATTGAGACTTCCTAGTTAAGCTTGAGAGGAGAGATCACATACCTTTTTGGCTTCATTGGGAAGAGAGTGAAACTTGTCAAAGTAGAGGAGACTTCTTGTTGGACCCTGGGAGGAGCTTG
The DNA here is from genome assembly GCA_031772625.1 of Pinus tabuliformis. Lineage (NCBI taxonomy): Eukaryota > Viridiplantae > Streptophyta > Pinopsida > Pinales > Pinaceae > Pinus > Pinus tabuliformis. Next base: position 1,252,002,167 of record CM062809.1, read on the forward strand.
TATAGCATCAAGGCACAAGTTGTAAAGTTCTTCTTTGATTTGAATTAATACAATCAGATTCATTTTTCTCAAAAAATTGTCTTATGTCATTTGTTTCATGAATTCCTTGATCATCATGTTAAGTATGCTTTATGATATTGGCTTTTCAGGTGATATTTAATTTGTTTGCTTGTTTGTGTTTGCAGAGCCGCAACAAGGGAGCTCATTTGGATCAAAGGAGCGAGGCTTCCACAAACTTGCATTGGACCCAAGGTAGGCCTAAACACTTGTTTGCCTTTGCTTATAAATGCATATTTAGAGAAAGATAGTTTTTGATTGGCTTGCTTGTCACTAGATATCGTTAGATTCTAGGAAGGTCTATCTTGTCCGCAAGATCAACTCATTCCGTGTGACAAAATGGTGACTCCACTGGGGACTTGATTTTTTTTCCTTGTTTTTACTTTGACCTGAGAAAGTGTGTTTTTGTTTCTGTTTTTGGCTTGTTGTGTGTGGAATTGGGTAGATTTAGTAGATCTAGGATTTTTTTTTTTTTTCTTAACTTTGGGAGAGGATCGCACCCTCGGCTTGGGACACAGTGCGGACCTACCCGCACTTTTTCTTTTAGCACAGAGCGGTACCGCACCTGTGTTAACTGTGGGCCTGCGGACCCTATCAAAATTTTGGAAAACCTAAGATTTTCTCTGTTAGTCAGCTTAGTTTTTGTTTAGATGTTATTATCCCTTGCCCAGACCTACATATAACTTGTCAGAATCTTTTCTTAGGTTAATTCCATTGGTGTTAGGGTTTTAGGTGAAATTCCTAGAAGTTTTGATTGTTGGGTTTGGTTTTCATTTTGGTCTTGTAGTAGCTCTGAGCTTAGAAGTTGTAGAAACCTCAGATCACCTTGGTTTTTACTAGGCTTCTTATGAGTCTGACCATTTGCAAAATCTACATTTTTTGAGGAATCCACCTCGTGTTTTCTCTTTATGAAACTTCGAAAAAGCTTGTGTTAAAAGTTTGGATTTCATTTTTAGGAAAGAAAACAAAAATTGGTTGTTTTTTGACTGATTTGTGATTCTGGACAAATTAGTCCTTAGTTTGCTTGTAGCTAAGTAAAACATCCTTGAAAAAGACATATTGTAAGCTTTGACTTCAAATAGGTTGTTATAGTTTATAGATCTCAAGATTAGTCATTTCCATAGTTTTGAGTGTTTTATAAAAAAATAAAAATCTCTTTTGGAAAAAGTTTGTTTTTGTAGTGTTTGAGTTTTTTGAAAGAAAAGGGAAATTTTTGTGAAAATAACTAGTTGTCTCGTTTTGAGTGCATTGGAAAAGACAAAATCTCTTCTTTTAATTTGTTTGTTAAGAAAGATTTGTGTTTACAAGTATTTGCATTCTCAAACTCTTTCCTAGCTAGAAGTTCATTGAAGGGAAAAGATTGCTTAATCATCTTAAGTGCATTTTTTAGTGATTTCGAGTCAAGTCTTCACACCACGAGTTTCATCTCCGCACCTCTTGACTTAAACAAAAACCAATAAAAATAACGCTTAAAGTAAAATCTATCTAGTAATATTTTTATTTCTAGGGCTCTGATACACCAATATGGCTTAGGCTAGTGTCTTGGAGTAGGGAGTAATTAACTCTCCAAGACAGTAAAACAAACAAGTAGCTATATCTTGCAGTAGGAGAGAAATCCAATTGTTGCATTTATGCTCTGGGAAATCTCCTCTTAAAGGAGAAGCACGAGATTGTGTCCGAACCAGTGTGGGAATCAATCCTTCCTCATTGGGAACGACGCCAGATATTCACATATTAAAAATGGTAAACCTCGGATTAACCATTGTCGAGGAGCCTGGGGTCACTTGTTGGTAAACCTTGGATTATGTCAAGGAGCCTTCAAGGGGATTGAGCTTGTTACTTTGCCCTTGCATGCGTATCGGATCGTAGACTGTTCCCCCAGGTATATTTGTTTCCATTGGTAACCTTAGTGACCATATTCTATAGGATTCTTCCTAAGGTGACAGTGGTGGGAAGATCCCACTATACCTAGAGCAGACATCGGCTAGACTCACTTGGATTTTCTGGGGGGTTCTCTTCACTTGAGATGGTTTAGTGGAGAAACTTGTGCCAGTCTATTCATTAAGCAGGTTGCTGGGGTAACTGTTCAAACCGCCATTTCTATATTGAACTCTGCGACGTTGGGCTTCATCACCAACTAGTGTTTTCAGTACGGAAAGTTACTGTTTGTGTGTGTTTTGATCTCCTAGATTCTTTAGGCATGTGATTCAAATTTGTTTGGTTCTTTAGAGGCTTTGGGTGGTTTTCATTGAGATTTTACTTTGTTTGTGTGTGAAGTAGTTAAAATTTTTTAACCGTGGCTGAATTATCGAGGAATTCCCATAGACTTCGGGGCCAACCTCCTGAGTTTTCACCGAGCCAGCCTGAAGGGTTAAGAGCCCTCGTAACTCCTAGAGACAGTAGAGTTGGGTCACCTGAAGAAGGAGAGTCTTCTTTGGTGGTACATCTTGATTTTCAAGCTTTAGTAGCAGATTATAATCCACAATTAGTGTCTGTTCCGAAATTACTGGTAGCTTTTCATCTACTAGTGATATAGGTGAGGAACCTGAAATATCTGAACCTGAAAGTGAATTAGCTGCTACCCCAACATCGGGGTTTACCTCTCCAACTTCTAGTGGTCCTGGTTCACCCAGGGTAGAAAAAATAATTACCCAAAATCTCCCTTCTGGACTTATAGCTATCGAAGAACTTGCTACTCCGGAAGAAGTAGGCATCCCTATCCCCGAAAATCAACCTGTTATTGAACTTAGGGAGCGTGAATCAATTTTTTACAGTCCACCTAGGAGCAGTGCTTGGTATCTTTCATTGACTAATTTTTTGGAAAACCCAGGGTTAAGTTTTTCACCACCTCGTATTCCTTATCACCCAACACCTAGAGTTTACTATCCTCCGTTAAATATGTCAAGACAGTCGTCCATGTTTACTCAATCGCCAGAATCCTTTTTATACGACGGTCCTTTTGTTCCCTCTGGGTATCAGTCACTTTCTGGTACTTTTGTGGCAACATCTCCTCAACCCATTGAACAAGGGTTATTAACTGGAAACAATGGTACTAAGCCGTTGAGTGTAGAAAATATTCTCATGATGTCAGGTACTATTCCTAATCCTCAACCTCAAGGTGGCCAGTTACCGCCTAGGGGGCAGCCTCAAAATCCTCAATTATCGCCTAGGGGGCAACCTCAAGGTACCCAATTTGCACCTAGGGGGCAACCTCAAGGACAGTACATACCTACGGGACAGTACATTCCTCAAGGTCAACCCCAAACTCAATATGTACCTCAAGGTCAACCCCAGTATCAATATGTACCTCAAGGTCAACCCCAGTATCAGTACGTGCCTCAAGGGTATCAACCCCAAGGTCAGTACTCGAACCAAGGTTTCCAACCACCTTCCGGTCAATCATATGTTCAAGGAACGAGAAATGTACCTTTGAATTATCAACCCTACCCTCAACCCAATTATGGTCCTCAATATTCTCAACCTGTTATGGGTCCGTACCCCGAAATGAATTTAGTGTGGGATCCATCGCAAACTCAACAGGTCTTGCAACCGAATGTACAGTTGTCATCTCAAACTGGACAACCCTTAGTTTCTGGTTCACCCCAGCAACCTGTCCAGTCTACTATTCAAACTTCTGTACCTTCGGTAGTTTCTCAGCCTGGGCCTAGTACGCCTCGTACTCCGCCTCAAACGACTACTGCAACATCTGTTCAATATACCCCACCTACTTCTAGAGTATCGACAGCTCCAGTTTCTATTGTTCCTGTATCTACTCCTCAGACATCTTTACCTCAGTCTGGATCCACAATTCAAACTTTGGTTCAGATGCCTGTAGGACAACCTGGTTCAAGTACGGTTGTCACAAGTCAACCACAATTTACTTATCAACCATACCAGGGACAGTACCAATTCGGTCCTGCTATGCAGCAACCAGTCTATCAGTATCAACCGTACCCTGGGTATACATATCAACAACCTCAACAACCCCAGTACGGTCCGGTTAATCCTGGTTTTCCGGGAGGATACAATATCCCAAATGCAATTCCTATTCCTAGTTATCCTGGATATCGTCCTCCTGGGGCTAGCCTCATGACCCAGAGTTTTAGGGACCCTAATCATCAGTTACCGTTTATCGCAACTTTGGACTTGCCTGACTTGTCGCGCCTAACGAACAATCCCATTAACTATCTTCCGTTTTGGCCACCAATGCCGAATAAGTTGCCTAGTGATATTCCTAAGTTTGAAGGCAAATCAGGAGAGGACCCGTCGAACCATGTGATGACTTATCACCTCTGGTGTGCGTCTAACTCCATTTCAGATGATTCAATCCGTCTAAGGCTTTTCCAGTGCACTCTAATTGGTCTTGCAGCCAAGTGGTACATTGAGTTACCGCGAGCCACTTTTTATAACTTTAGTCAGTTAGCTACCTTGTTTTTAACTCATTTTCAGTTGCCAGTTAGATATGACAATGGCATGGAATTACTAACTTCATTAAAGTAGTCGACGTCCACTTACATTTTAGATCACATTCATGAATGGAGACGTCGACAGCGTTTAGTGAAGGTTTTTATTCCGGATCAGATCTTAGCTAAATGGTTTGTAAAATATTTATTGCCAAAGATCACTGAGGATGTAGCTAAGGCCGGAGTTGTTACTTAGGAGCAAGTAATTACTCAAGAACAGTACCTTGACTTGGTTTATACTCAGTCAGGTACGTTACACGAGAAAATCCCCGATCTTCCTAAGAAAAATCAAATCGTTGCGGCTCCATCAGGGTCTCATGCCGCTAATGGTATGATTGGTACGGTTAACACCAAAAGTAAGAAGAATTCTTCCAAGAATTCTTCTCCTATCATAACCTTGCCAGATTCCCCGACAGGAGATTCTTCCGCGGAGATTTCCGCCGATATTCACGTTGTAGAGTCATCTACAGCCAAATCAAAATCCGGTGGTAAGAAGAAAGGGAAGAAGAAAAATAAAACAGATAAAAATTCAAAAGAGAAACTAGAAAAAGCGGAATCAAATGATGAGAAACACAAACCTCGTTATCCTTGTCTCATTTGTGACGAAGAGCATTTTACAAGAGATTGCCCTCATCGTGCAGAGGTTGCAAAAATTGTCAAAGGTTCCCAAACGCCTGCTGTTTTGAAGGATCCTTTTCCAAGTCAAGACAGTAAGATGATAGGTTCTTCCTCGAATGCCAATGAAGAACCCATACTGATGATGTCCCATGTTAGGATTGCAACTCGATTGCATGATTATGGTAGTAAAAGTCCTGTTGATGGTAAAGAAGCAGAATCTTCTCATTCTAACCCATCAACCTCAGCTCCCGGTTCCGATCCACTACAGATCGAGAAACCTAATCCAGACTTAGTAATCAAACCGCCCACTAAGGGTATACTTTGAAAGTCAGCTTTCAATCCACATGCGAGAGCGGCTCAGAACTATAACATTGTTGAGGATTTAGCTATTTCACCTTCAGCAATGCCGGCTTTGGAAGTGCTGCAATCATGTCCAGCACAGCGTAAATCACTTTTGTTGGCTATAGGAGCTGTTGACGTTCAAGACTCGAACCTAATAATTTTCGATCTAGAAAATAGTACACCGTGCTTACCTCATCAAATGGCTTTCCAGATCCCAGTGATAGTAAAAAACAGACCTATTCATAGGACTGTGATTGATGAGGGAGCCTCAACGTGTATTATGTCGATACAGTGTTGGAGATCGCTTGGTTCTCCTTCACTAAATCAATCCCCGACGACTCTAAAGGCCTTTGATGGCCGTGGGTTTCATCCTTTTGGCATTCTACAGGATTTACCTATAGGGGTTGAAGGAAAAACTGTTAATATAGATGTGGAGGTGGTTGATGCCCCTCTAGAATACAACCTTCTCTTGGGTTGTAATTGGTCTTACGCTATGACAGCTATCATTTCATCGATCTTTCGGGTTATAAAGTTTCCTCATAATGGAAATATCGTAACAATAGACCAGCTGGCTTACTTTTCGTCCGACCCAGCCTCTTCTGAAAGCATTCAACATGTCGGTAAAATGACTATCCCATATAAGGATGTTGGAGTAGGATTAGTTAAAGATGCCGGTTTGCTGGGAACTTTTCCTTTTCCTCCGATCAATGCATCGTCTTCTTTTGAAACCATTCATATGATTTTGTCAGACACCATTGTTTATGATGATCCTTGGATCTTACCTTCTGAATCTGAGATAGACTCGTTTGGTGATGTTATGCCTTTGAGTCCATATGAAATTGCGTATGAGGCCGTGCAATCGTTTACCGACCCATCTTCAACCAAAATTGACTTAATGAACGTGGTCCATGAGGAATCACTTTTCACATCAAATTTGGATTCAACAACGTTTTTCGAACTTGTTCACTCTAATGAGAAAATTCGTGAAATCCTATGTGTAGATGATTTACCATGGGAAGATATCCATCACAGATCTTCGTTCTTACCCGAGAATGATCGTTTTGAAAATGATTTTTCATCAATTTTTACAACTGAATATGTCAAGGAAACTCAGAATCCAATGAAAAATCTTGATTCAGAGTTAAATTTGGGAAACATCTCTGGAACTATTCCTATTGACATTTCGGTTAAGCCTGGAATTGTTGAAAACATTCATATAGGTGCCTCGTGTACAGAAGATGAAATTCAAATATATAAGGCCCTATTTCAAGAATTCTGTGACGTGTTTGCCTGGTCATATGAGAAAATGCCAGGAATTGACCCTGCAATTGTTGTTCATGAAATCAAGACTTACCCGGATGCTAAACCCGTTCGGCAACGTTTGCGTCAGATTCACCCAAGAAAAGCTGCTGCTATTAAAGCAGAAGTTGAAAAATTACTCAAAGCAGGTTTCATTTATCCGATTCTGTTAACGGATTGGGTATCGAATATTGTTCCTGTTAACAAAAAGCAAGGGACAATAAGAATATGTATCGATTATAGGGACATTAATCGAGCCTATCCAAAGGACAATTACCAAACTCCCTATATCGATCAAATCATTGATGATTGTTCCGGCAGCGAAATATTCTCCTTCATGGATGGTTTTTTCGGATACAATCAAATCAATATTCTACCTGTCGATCAACCAAAAACAACGTTCATTTGTCCATGGGGGACATTTGCTTATTGTAAATTACCTTTTGGGTTCAAGAATGCTGGGGCAAATTTTCAAAGGGCCATGTCTTATGCGTTTCATGACATCAAGCACATTGTGCAACCCTATCTCGATGATTAGCCTGCTCATTCATTACATCGAGCTGATCATCTCATCAATTTACGAGCAATCTTCATGAGGTGTAGGCATTATCGGATTAGGTTGAATCCACACAAGTGTGTTTTTTGTATAGAAATGGGTCGATTGTTGGGGTTTGTTGTTTTGAAAGTCGGCATTCGTGTCGATCCGTCGAAGGTTGAAGCTATTGTCAAATTGCCTCCTCCTTCAAGTCTTCGCCAACTCCAAAGTTTGCAAGGGAAAGCAAAATTTTTACGACGATTCATTCCTAACTACGCCGAGGTTACAAAGGGTTTTACCCGGTTGTTGAAATAGAATACTCCATTCTATTGGGATGAGATAGCTCAGAAATCTTTTGATGCACTAAAACACGTGTTGACCCATGCACCGTTATTGCATCCTCCCAACTACAACCAGGACTACTTCTTGTATCTCGCCGCCTCTCATTCCACCATTGGAATGGTCTTAGTTCAGGAAGATGAATTTGGTACTGAACATGTGATATATTACCTTAGTTGAACTTTAAATCCAACTGAGCTAAAATACTCACATGTGGAGAAATGGCATTGGCAGCTATTCAAGCTGTCCAACGTTTTCGTCACTACATTTTACTACGTAAAACTACAGTAATTGTTTATTGCAACCCTATGATCTACATTTTGACCAAGCAATTGCTAGGGGGCAAGTACTCCAAATGGATTGTGATCCTGCAGGAGTTCGACATGGAATTTGAAAAATCTAAGTCTAAGAAATTTTTAGTTTTTGTGGAGTTAATGTGTGACTTCCCGCGTGCTGACACGGAAACTGTGGCGGAGGAGCCCATTGCTGACGAATCCTTGTTTCTAATCAGCACTTTAGATCCATGGTATGGGGATATCATCGTTTATCTCCAAACCCAATCCTTTCGGCCAGAAATTTCAAGGTCAGAACGTCGAAAAATACGATTCCAGTCCCAACAATTCAGAATTATTGGAGATACTCTTTATCGCCGTGGGGCGGACTCTGTTTTTTGACGTTGTTTAACTCACGAGGAAGCTGAAAGGGTTCTAAATGACTGTCACTCTAGAGCGTGTGGCGGTCATATGTCTGGGTATGCCACAGCCCAAAAGATATTGTGCGCTGGCTACTTTTGGCCGTCTTTCTTTAAAGATTGTATTAACGCGGTCCGAAAATGCCACAACTGTCAAATTTTTGATCGAAAGATGCGCACTCCACCTACTCCTCTCCACCCTATAATTGCCGTTGGTCCTTTTGCCAAATGGGATATCGATTTTATTACATGTAACCCTCACTCGGCTGGGGGGCATGCGTATATCATCCTTGCGGTAGATTATTTTACCAAGTGGGCCGAGGCGATGCCTACATTTGAGGCAGACGGCAAAACAGCTGCAATTTTCATGTTCAATCATATAATTGCTAGGTTTAGTGTTCCACAAGAGATTATCACTGATCATGGGCGTCATTTTCGAAACGTTATGATAACCGAACTTACAGGCCAGCTTGGCTTGCATCAGGATAGTTCAACTCCTTATTATCCACAAGCTAATGGTCTGGTTGAATCCATCAACAAAGTTTTAGTCATCATGATTCGACGAATCATTGGGATTCATCGGTTGAATTGGCATAACATGCTATTTTCAGCGCTTTGGGCGTATCGAACCTCAGTAAAGACGTCAATAGGGTTCACTCCTTTCCAACTAGTTTATAGTCTAGAAGCTGTGTTACCCATTGAATGTGAAATCCCGTCATTGAAAATGGCCATCAAGTTACTTCCAGCCACTTCTGAAGAGGAAAAATGTTTGTTATACTTGGCTCAATTAGATGAGAATCGACGTGATGCTGCATTGGCGATCAAAACTCACGCAAAACGTATTAAAACTCAGTATGATCGAAATGTGACCCCTCGAAATTTTTCGGAAGGAGATCTAGTCTTATTGTACGATCAAGCTAATGATAAATTAGGCACTGGAAAATTCATTCCTATGTGGCATGGTCCCTATGTTGTCAAGCGAAAGCTAGCAAAAGGGGCCTACGAATTGGTAAACTTTGACGGGGACTCTTTAGGTAAACCCAGAAATGGTCTTTACCTGAAGAGGTATTATGCTTAAAGAATGGATATGGAGATTTTTAGTTAGGATAGTTTTCTTTCTAGCTGGTGTGTTTTAGTTTAAAAAATGTGCTTAGCTTAAAGAGTGTTTTTCGTTATTATTCCTGCTTATCTTGGTTTTACTCTTGATATTGCAGATGTCTATGCCTCTCCAAACATACATTGGTTTCGCTGATGGTGCTTGTCGTAATACACGGAACATTTCTTCCGCAGCTTGGGTTATCTATTCGCCCTCTGATGAGTTGGCATCTATGCATGGGGTAAGCCTCGGTCAAACAACGAACAACATTGCCGAGTATAGTGCAGTGATTGAGTTATTATCTGAATCTATTTCATTTGGGATTCGGAGTTTGATAGTGAGGTTAGATTCTGAACTCGTTGTATTACAGCTTAATAGAGTGTATGCCATTAGAAATCCAGTGTTATTGAGATTATTTTTGAGAGTGCGTCTCTTGGAACGTGAATTTGATTATATTGAATATCAGCATATTACAAGATCTTTAAATACATTAGCAGATGCAATTGCTTCTCGAATGTTAAGTAGACATTTGCAATAATCATACATGTAAATTTAAAAGCATTCCATAACATGATTTACAAGATAAGCTGGTAATAGTGATATATATAGGAGTGTGTCAAAATATACATCGTCCTCGATCATAGGTTGAAAAACACCTTATGATCGGCAAAAATGATAAGTACAAAAAGCAAAAATGTCATATGTGTCTACAATAGGCAATCATCCTATCACTGGTGATGATCTAGATAAGAAACCACTGTACGAGTCACCTTACAAAGGAACCTCCTAAAAGGTCCTGGGACCCCAATCACATAGCGCTGTAGTCGATGAGGAATGTCATCTATGCTGGTCTCTGGAATGTCCCCTGTCAAGCGCTCTAGATGACTCTCCAACTCGGCCAAGGTCTCTGCTGATTCTTCCTGTGGGGCTGGCGCCGCTGCAGCTGGTTGTTTCCTCTCGTAAGGCTGGAGAGCGGCTAGTCGTTGTGGACCCACATCTGCATTGAAACTTTTACTATCAGTTTTGGGACGACATAAAAACAAAAAAAATTAAAATAGGAAAATGTTGAAAATGATTTTACCTGAGTCATCCCATTGCTTTCTTGGTGGAAGAGCCATGTCTAGGTCACCGCGAAAATCTACCCCAGCGTAAGGGAAGTCCTGAATAGCAAAAACCTGGTTTTCCAACCAATGGAAATACTCAGGTTTGAATCGAATGACCTCTGTCCCCTCGTCAAGATGACAGGCCATAGCTGCGACCCATCGCATCAGTTTGGGCTCTCGAGGAAGCCCAGCTCCAACAGTAAGGTACTGCGGGACCAACATTGGGACCCTCTCCAGACCAAAGCTCACAACCAAAGCCCCATAACCAAAGGTCTTCAGTTGTCCATTCTTGGCTCTGGTCAGTTGGCCTTTTACATTAGCCAACACAGCATTGCACCAGTTGAAGATGGTGCCTTGAAAGCAGTCAACTGCCATCTGCATCTGGGATCCGGTGCCAATATGTAGTGCGGAACTCCCGCAAAGTCTGGTAACAGTAAACACAATCACCATGAGTTCAGGACGGGATATGGTTTTAATGTCTATCCCTTTGTCTCTAGCCTGGCTGTTGCAGAACTCTAGCCGGAGGCTATCGACAGACTGACCACTTGGCCTAGTCCCGAATAGAGTCAAGTATTCGCCTCTCTTAGGCAAACCAGTCAAAAAGTATATATCTGCCGGCTCAATTTCGAGCTGGTGGCCACCAATGAAGAAGCACTGGTCCTGTATGCTCCACCTGTCTACCAGCCACTGCAAGAAGTCCACTTGGGCCCTCATGCTAGGTATGGCCCAGAATTTGTACAAGCCGCATGCCTTCAATGCATTGATCGAAGGTTGGTGATTTAACGCGGCCAGATCTACGTCCTCATGCTCTCATTCTCGCCAATCAAGCATGATGTACACTCTACATCCAACAAAAAGGAAAATTAGAATGCAAGAAATTAAATTGTTTGGGTCAATTTTGAGAATTTTTGGGTTAAAAATCCTCGCTGCAGGGACCGCACCCTCTCTATTAGAGACAGTGTGTGGGTCTGCACCTTGCCTTCATGGAAGGTGCGGACCCCTGACTTTTTCCACATTGAGAAAAAGTCGGGGTCCGCGGGCTGCCAGTGTTATGCCTGCGGGCCCCCGCGCACGGGTTTCTAGCCTAAAAACCCTCTAAAAAATGAAATAAAACCCTAAAACACAAATTGAAATGGTTGAAATTGAAGAGTAGGATGATGTGGATTACCTGGAGGAGACGACGTTCGATTCCGACAGATGGATTTTCCGCAATCTTCACGGGAAGTTTCTCAACAAAAGCACTATTTTCTCACCCAAATCTTCAACGGTAAAAATGAATTGACGAAAGCTCTTTTTATAAGTTTTTTGAATAAATGAATTGTAAATTTGTTTATGTTTCACTTTAGAAAGGTAATTTTTATAGCATTTTTATCCATCTCAAACAGGTATGAGTAATGTTTGCAATTTTTGTTCAAGATAACGGATTGTTCAGGCGAAATCGATCATTTTCGACGAAAAAACATTTAGAGTCACCTTTAAGCTCTTTTCTAACTCCTAAAACATGAAAAGATCACCGAGTTTTTCTTTTTAAACTTGTTAAAACGGAACTAAAAAGACGGTCCACTTACAGCTCTTTTCTGATCGTAAAAACATGAAAAGATTGCCGGATTTTTGTCATCTCAAATTCGATATTGGTTATAAAACAACGTGTTGTTGATCACTTTTTTACTTTTTCGGATTAGGGGCACTAATTACGAAAAGTAATCCTTGGTCGTAAAGATCAAGCAGTTCTCTCAAGTATTATTTTATACTATTTCGAGCTTGGGAGACACAAATTTATGAAAAAGGTCAACCTTGGAGTCTTCTTAAGTTTTTTCAGACTCTCTAAAATTGAAAAACGACGAGTTTCTCCTATACTAGACTCGTTAAAATTCCACAGTAAAGGACCTGTTCAATTACAAATAGGAACAAACCACTCCTTCTTAGGGTTCGAATTTAAACTAAGTTGGACTCATCCGAAGGATGAGCTTATAATCAAGCAAATGTTATCCTCCTCAAGCTTGTCAAAAATAAAGAGGTACTTGCCAGAAATGGTGGGGGAAAAGAGAGAAAAATGAGCCTGTTTGTCATACTTTGTAACCACTCTTGAACATGACACTTTTATTCACCTGGGTTGGGAAATCCTTTGCCTAACAGTTGATCAAACCACATTGAAAGTCTTCAGCTGGTTTCTGGGTATTAACTTTGGGTCAATTGTCACCAAACCATCTGTTGTGTCATTATGTGTTCAAGAGGTCAGTGCCAATAAGCCATTCATCTACAAAATATCTATCATCCATCTTGACCATCCCTGAGTCAGTCCTTGCAACTAAATTTCTTCAACTTTATCTATGATTTCGTGTTGTGGTCTTGCCTGCGACGGATCGCTTTCTATCGACTTCAGCTCATTATCTAGAAAGATGATCTAGAAATTGTCAGTACCTTGGGATCTGCATGCCTCAATGGTAGGTTTCTCGCCTTTGACGACAGGTTGCATCATTGACCTTCAATCAAAGGATTCCGTGACATGTTCGACATCAACACATCTATTCACATCTCATGGATTGTACTGGGTACTTTGAGAGCCATTGACATCACTGGTGGTTTCTCTCACACTTGTTAACAGTTTAAATCATTGACTGGTAATCAAGTGGTTTCTACCATGTTCGAATTCAACACATTCATTCACATGGATAGAATCGTACTGTTTCGGGAAGTAGAAATGAAGACCCTGGATCTAGTTTCCGCAATCCAGGCTGCGAGGAATTTTGTATTCATTATATGGTAGACTATTCATAAACAGATGGCTACGTCCATACTGTGTCTACATGAGTCTATACTTGTGATGTATTACAAGATCATTCCTATATCAGAGCAGTAGTTAGTTTTCTAAGTCAGTTTTGATCTGAGAATGGGAATGCCTACCTCAGCGATGATATGATCTCATATATATATTTTGCATTGAATGTCTTTTACAGGTTCCGACCGGGCTCTCCACAAGATGATCCTCGAAATGATAATGTACTTCACTCTTCCTAAATGACAAATGAAATCCTCATCTACTATAGACTTCGCACTTTAGGGGGCAATCTATTAAACAAAAATATCGTCACCATGATTATTTGCAGTCAGTATGAGTCTATCATCACTTGTACTGTCCTCCTAAGCAAGTCTCAGACCTCAGCTCTTCAAGTCAAGCTTTGAAAATGGGAGAAAGACATTGTAAATCAACAAAGCTCTGGTTTCGCACTTTCTCTCACTGTTGCCTGTGGTCCCGCACCCCCTGTTCACAAAAACTGCGAACCTGCCCTCTCTGTCCCTAAAGGAGTGGGTGCGGACCCCTGTGAAAGTCCAAAAGGCACAAGTTTATTCTAAAAAACTCACTTTAGGTTAATTCTAGATTATTCTAGAAGGAATTTTGACGTGGATTGGTCGCTCTTAGATGGTTCATGCATCCCAAAAGAGAAGGAGCTAATCCCTTGATGAGAGGAGCTATCCCTTTGAAGGAGGGCTTTATCCCTTTGAAGGAGGACCTAGTAACTTCCCTCCATTGCACTATAAATTAACGCATTGGGCTGGTTGTTAGGGAGGTTAGAAGCTGAACATTTTTTAGGGTAAATGCTAGTGGAATTGAGACTTCCTAGTTAATCTTGAGAGGAGAGATCACATACCTTTTTGGCTTCATTGGGAAGAGAGTGAAACTTGTCAAAGTAGAGGAGACTTCTTGTTGGACCCTGGGAGGAGCTTGTACAGCATCAAGGCACAGGCTATAAAGTTCTTCTTTGATTTGAATTAATACAATCAGATTCATTTTTCTCAACAAATTGTCTTATGTCATTTGTTTCATGAATTCCTTGATCATCATGTTAAGTATGATTTATGATATTGGATTTTCAGGTGCTATTTAATTTGTTTGCTTGTTTGTGTTTGCAGATTCGCAACAAGGGAGCTCATTTGGATCAAAGGAGCGAGGCTTCCACAAACTTGCATTGGACCCAATGTAGGCCTAAACACTTGTTTGCCTTTGCTTATAAATGCAAATTTAGAGAAAGATAGTTTTTGATTGGCTTGCTTGTCACTAGATATCGTTAGATTCTAGGAAGGTCTATCTTGTCCGCAAGATCGACTCATTCCATGTGACAATCATCCAACATACTATTCCAATGATAGACAATGAAAAACCTGTCCAAGAAAAGTTGAGAAAGATCCATCCCAATTTAGAAAACCAGATCAAATCTAAACTCAATAAGTTATTGAAAGCCAAAATAATTTTTCCCGTTCGACATTCCAAATGGGTTTCCAATATGGTCCCTGTTAGAAAGAAAAACCGAGACATTAGAATCTGTATTGACTTTCGAAATCTTAACAAAGCCTATCAAAAGGACAATTTTCCTTTACCTCCCATGGAACAAATATTGTAGGCTGTTGCGGGCTCAAAATTGATGTCCTTCTTGGATGGATTCTCAAGATACAATCAAGTGTTGGTACATCCCGATGATCAATTAAAAACCACGTTCAGAACAAAATGGGGCACATACACATATCAAAAGATGCCATTTGGTCTGATTAATGCTGGTGCCACATTTCAGATAGCTATGGACATCGCATTCAAAGGGTTAGTTAATAAATCAGTGGTAGTCTATTTGGATGATATAACTGTATATTCCAAGAAACGAAATAATCATCTTAGAGATTTAAAACAAATCTTCCAAAGTTGTCAAAAGTATGGGATTTCACTTAACCCGAAAAAATCATTTTTCGCATTAAGTGAAGGAAAACTTCTTGGATTCATAGTGTCAAAATCTGGAATTCACATTGATCCTGACAGAATCAAGGAGATTTCCGCAGTACCCCTACCTCACAACAAGAAAGCCATGCAATCTTTTCTTGGCCAGATAAATTTTGTAAATAGATTTGTTCCAGATTTTTCAAGAATTGTGTCTCCTTTACAAGTAATGATTAAAAAGAACTCAAACTTTAAATGGGGCCAAGATGAACATGAGGCATTCAATCTGATCAAACAAAAAATCATTAATGCTCCATCTTTAGCAACTCCAAATTTTTCCGATCCTTTTATTTTATATACATTTGCCTCTGATAGATCATATGCTGCGATACTCACTCAAGTAAATCAAGAAAAGGCAGAAACTCCAATTGCTTTTTTCAGTTCCAATTTACAAGGGGCTGAGTTGAATTATTCAGATGTGTAGAAACAAGCTTATGCTGTTTTCAAAGCAACTAAATATTTCAGACCATTTCTACTCAAAACACATACAAAAATCATAGTACCGTTTCCAATGGTAAGAAATCTTCTAGTACAGAAAGATGTGGGTGAGAAAAGAGCCAATTGGGTTACTACCTTACAGGAATATGACGTAGAAATCAAACCAGCAAATATTGTAAAAGGTCAAGGCTTTTGTAAAATGCTGGCAGGAGCATCACTGATGTCCGAAATTCCATCTGCAGAGATACAAATGTATGAGGTAAGCCTAAACGATGTTGAGTCATTATACACTGATATCATTTATTATCTAAAGAATGGATACGTTCCTTAAAACCTCGATCATACCAAGAAAAGAGCCCTAAGGTTGAAAGCCAAACAATATCAGCTCGTGAATGATGTTCTTTTTAGAATAAATTATAATTCTATTCTCCTTAGATGTTGTATATCTGATCCAAAGATATTATGATAATAGACTAAACCCAAGAAATAACAAGATCAAATATAGATAAATGCTTCTTTATTATCAAACCCTTAAGGTAGGGCAACACCATACATTCACTCCTTAAGGAAGGAGAACACTCCACAAGCCATATGCATGTTCATACAAGAATACTTCTCTTCATACTCCTCCATGTGGAGTCTCTAGCCTCTATATAGGCCTCATACATACAATACCATGCATCATTACCATGGTTTCCTCATACCATCAACTAATACCATGGGCCCATTACATTATTATTAACTACTTGTGGTCCCTTACATGACATGGGTTAACCACCTTATTTATTACTATGGCCCATCCCATTATTACATTATTACCTTGGGTACCTCCCTTGGTACCCCATATTATCCCCCCTAGGTATATAACATTCCACCCCCCTACGCATGTTTCGTCCCCAAAACATGGGAAGAACATAAATAATAAGATCTACTCAAAAGAGTAGTCCACTGGTACCATGCACGTGCATCTAGCCAGCCAAAAGAAAGGTGAACCCTCGATCTTGCTGGTGCCTCGCTCGCTTGAGATGGAAGTTGAACGTGGCAGCTCTTCTGTGTGTAGTAGGTGGATCGTCGCTCCTCACTATCCGTCATACGAGGGTTGTTGTCCTTGTGGCTAATTGGTTTCCATCTTGTTGGTTGTTGTCTTGCGGGGTGATGTGGGTGATGATATGTTGAAGTTTTAACCCACGGTGTCTTTTTCTTTAATTCACCCTGCTGTGGTGCCTGTTGTGGTGTCTTCTTTTCCAATATGACTTCTTTCACTGAACCCTCATCAGATGTGTCAGCACATGATATCTTTTCTGCTTCCGCCTCTGTTTGTGTTTGATTGTCGATCATCACTGGCTCATCATCAGATGTGTAAGTGTCATTCCCTGGAACATCTTCTGCTTCAGCCCCCTTGGACTCTACCTGTTTATTAATGGAAATATCCTGTAATGTAATTTTCTTCTTTTTATACCAGAGCTTCAGGAATTTCTTCTGTACATTAATATTGATAGTACCCACTGATTCCATCCAAGGGTATCCCAAAACAACATCCATGTTATCCTTATCTGAAGCATAAAAATCCCCATGCAACACATACTTATCCATAGAAAGCTTCAAATCCTTATAAATTTGAATAGCCTCATCATCAACCTGTGTATTTTCAATTTGTTTTGCTGGAACTTGCAATTTTTTTGCCAAATTAACATTGATGAAATTATGCTTGCAACTAGGATTTATAGAAACAATGATCTTCTCTTTCTGAATCAATCCATGAACCTGCAATAAGGAGACACCTGTAGCAAATAAGCCCTTATGTGTCACATTCTCCATTTTTCTAGCACGAGACCATTTGTCTAAAAAGACTTTTTCAAATTCTGCATCTGAGAGTTTGGTCAACTGTTTGGCATCAAGTGAGAAATACCATTTGTAAGCCTCATCTTTGAAACCAAACCACACTGAATCCCTCCAATATTTTGCCAATGCTGACTTTTTTTGTTTTATGTATTCTTCAATAGTAAGACCATTATCTTTCCCTGTAAAATATAGCATCTCCATGAAGAGGGTTTGAGAAAAATTCCTCACTTGGCGAAAATTTAAAATGGCCACAGTTTAGTCAATATTGCTCAGAATCTTTATTATGACCTATTTTCAGAAATGGAATGACCATTCTGCATCTGCCCGTGTGATAGAAATCCTTATCCAGGCACTAGAATTCCAGATCTGCGCTGCAACTCTCCCGCCATCACCAAAATTTCTACAAAAAAAGAGATGATTTTAAATCAGCGATATCTCCCTCATCCGGACTCCGATTCGACTGATTTTTTTTTTGAAATTGGGTAATTTTTTTCAAACAATTCAGATCTACAAGTAGATTTTGTAGATCGTGCACCAGGACGTCTAAATATGCGCCACAAACTCGCTGCCCTGAAAATTGTCTGCAACCCCACTGATTTTTAAATCAGCGATATCTCCTTCATCCGGACTCTGATTCAACCGATTTCTTTTTTGAAATCGGCTATTTTTTCGCAAAGAATACAGATCTATAATTAGATTTTGTAGATCTTGCACCAAAATGCACAGATCTGATCTGCAAATGCGCTACCCAAAATCCCTACAAAAATAAAAATAAAAAATAAAAAATTTCTCCACAGTTGTGCCCAAGAAAGTGCTCTGATACCACTTGTTGTAGATCTGATCCAAAAGATATATGAGAATAGAAATAACCCAAGAATAACAAGATCAAAATAGATAGAAATTCTTCTTTATTATCAAAACCCTTATGGTAGGGCTTTGATACCAATTGTTGTAGATCTAACCGAGAAATATTATAGATAATGCAAACAACCTATAAACAATAAGAGAGAAATAGATAGAAATGCTTCTTTATTGTCAAACCCTTAAGGTAGGGCAACACCATATATTTACTCCTTAAGGAAGGAGAACACTCCACAAGCCATATGCCTGTTCATACAATAATCCTTCACTTCCTATCTCTCCATGTGGAGTCTCTAGCCTCTATATAGGCCTCATACATATAATACCATGCATCATTACCATGGTTCCCTCATACCATCAACTAATACCATGGGCCCATTACATTATTATTAACTACTTGTGGTCCCTTACATGACATGGGTTAACCACCTTATTTATTACTATGGCCCATCCCATTATTACATTATTACCTTGGGTACCTCCCTTGGTACCCCATATTATCCCCCATAGGTATAAAAAAAATTTCTCCACAGTTGTGCCCAAGAAAGTGCTCTGATACCAATTGTTGTAGATCTGATCCAAAAGATATATGAGAATAGAAATAACCCAAGAATAACAAGATCAAAATAGATAGAAATTATTCTTTATTATCAAAACCCTTATGGTAGGGCTTTGATACCAATTGTTGTAGATCTAACCTAGAAATATTATAGATAATGCAAACAACCCATAAACAATAAGAGAGAAATAGATAGAATTGCTTCTTTATTGTCAAACCCTTAAGGTAGGGCAACACCATACATTTATTCCTTAAGGAAGGAGAACACTCCACAAGCCATATGCCTGTTCATACAATAATCCTTCACTTCCTATCTCTCCATGTGGAGTCTCTAGCCTCTATATAGGCCTCATACATACAATACCATGCATCATTACCATGGTTCCCTCATACCATCAACTAATACCATGGGCCCATTACATTATTATTAACTACTTGTGGTCCCTTACATGACATGGGTTAACCACCTTATTTTTACTATGGCCCATCCCATTATTACATTATTACCTTGGGTACCTCCCTTGGTACCCCATATTATCCCCCCTAGGTATATAACATTCCACCCCCCTAAGCATGTTTCGTCCCCGAAACATGGGAAGAACACAAATAATAAGATCTACTCAAAAGAGTAGTCCATTGATACCATGCACGTGCATCTAGCCATCCAAGAGAAAGGTGAACCCTCGATCTCGTTTGTGCCTCGCTCGCTTGAGATGGAAGTTGACCGTGGCAGTTCTTCTGTGTTGATGTGTAGTAGGTGGATCATCTCTCCTTTCTATCCATCATGTGACTACTTGGTTTCCATCTTGATGGTTGTCTTGCGGGGTGATGTGGGTGATGATATGTTGAAGTTTTAACCCACGATGGCTTTTGCTTGACTTCACCCTGCTATGGTGCTTGTTGTGGTGTCTTCTTTTTCAATATGACTTCAACCACTGAGCCCTCCTCTGATGTATCATCACCTGTAACCTTTTTTTCTGCAGCCTCTGTTTGTGTTTGATTGTCGATCATCAAAGGCTCATCATCTGATATGTCAGTCCCTTGAACATCTTCTGCTTCAGCCTCCATGTGCTCCACCTGTTTATGGATGGAAATATCCTGTAATGTAATTTTCTTCTTTTTATACCATAGCTTCAGGAATTTCTTCTGCACATTAATATTGATAGTACCCATGGATTCCATCCAAGGATATCCCAAAACAACATCCATATTATCCATCTCTGAAGCATAAAAATCACCATGCAATACATATTTATCCATAGAAATCTTCAAATCCTTGTACACTTGAACATCCTCATTATCAACCTGTGTATGTTCAATTTGTTTTGCTGGGACTTGTAATTTTTTTGCCAAATTAACACTGATAAAATTATGTTTACAACTAGGATTGATAGAAACAATGATCTTCTCCTTTTGAATGAATCCATGAACCTGCAATAAGGAGACACCCGTAGCAATTAACCCTTTATGTGTCTTATTCTCCTTTTTTCTAGCCCGAGACCATTTGTCCAGAAAGACTTTTTCATATTCTGCATCTGAAAGTTTGGTCATCTGCTGGTGGTCAAGTGATAACCACCAATTTTTAGCCTCAACTCTCATATTACATATTATTGGAATCCTCCAATATTTCCCATGTGTAGACCTGTATCTTTGTATGTATTCTTCAATAGTAGGACCATTATCTTTTCCTGTAAATAATAGAAGCTTGCTAGAAGCCATGAATGGTTTGGAAAAAGAAAAAAAAATTCACTTGGCAAAAATTTGAAAATGTCACAGTTTCGTCAATATTGCTCAGAATCTCTATTATAACCTGTTTATGGAAATGAAACAACCATTCTGCATCTGCCCATGTGATAGAAATCCTGATTCAGACACTGGAATTTCAGATCTGCACTGCTACTCTC
This sequence comes from Pinus tabuliformis, assembly GCA_031772625.1. Taxonomy (NCBI): domain Eukaryota; kingdom Viridiplantae; phylum Streptophyta; class Pinopsida; order Pinales; family Pinaceae; genus Pinus; species Pinus tabuliformis. The sequence goes on from CM062809.1 coordinate 1,252,023,079, forward strand.
CCGCCGTCACCCAAAATTTCTGAAAAAAACGCTAATTTTAAATCAGCGATATCTCCCTCATCCGGACTCCGATTCGACTGATTTTTTTTTTGAAGTTGGGTATTTTTTCCCAAAGAATCCAAATCTACAATTAGATATTGCATATCGTGCACCAAGGCTTCTAGATCTGCACCGCAAACTCACTACCCTGAAACTTGTCTGCAACCCCACTGATTTTTAAATCAGCGATATCTCCTTCATCCGGACTCCGATTCAACCGATTTTTTTTTGAAATCAGCTATTTTTGCACAAGGAATACAGATCTGCAATTAGATTCTGCAGATCTTGTACCAAAACGTACAGATCTGATCTGCAAATTCGCCACCCAAAAAATCCCTGCAAAAATGAAAAAAAAAAAATTTCCACGGTTTGCCCAAGAAAGTGCTCTGATACCAATTGTTGTAGATATGATCTAAAGATATTATGATAATAGACTAAACCCAAGAAATAACAAGATCAAATATAGATAAATGCTTCTTTATTATCAAACCCTTAAGGTAGGGCAACACCATACATTCACTCCTTAAGGAAGGAGAACACTCCACAAGCCATATGCCTGTTCATACAAGAATACTTCTCTTCATATCCCTCCATGTGGAGTCTCTAGCCTCTATATAGGCCTCATACATACAATACCATGCATCATTACCATGGTTTCCTCATACCATCAACTAATACCATGGGCCCATTACATTATTATTAACTACTTGTGGTCCCTTACATGACATGGGTTAACCACCTTATTTATTACTATGGCCCATCCCATTATTACATTATTACCTTGGGTACCTCCCTTGGTACCCCATATTATCCCCCCTAGGTATATAACATTAGATGTTTTGAGAAATCTGAAGCTGAAAAAGTCTTGCAGGAACTCCACGATGGGCCAGCAGGCAGACACTACGCTGGAGATGCAACTGTTCATAAAATCTTACGTGCAAGCTATTACTGGCCCACATTGTTCACAGACTCACATAACTACATGAGGAAATGTCAAGTCTGTCAAACTGCTACTAGGAGACAAAAGAAACCATCCTTGCCACTGCAACCAGTTAACATTGAGCAACCTTTCAATTAGTGGGGATTGGACATAATAGGTGAGATCGTTCCTCACTCTTCTAAGCAGCATAGATATATCCTTACAGCAACAGATTACTTTACTAAATGGGTAGAAGCAGTTCCACTCAAGATGGCTAATGCTGAAAATATCATCGAGTTCATAGATTAGTTCATAATCACTAGGTTTGGGTTGCCTTCTGCTTTAATGTTTGATAATGCATCATATTTTTCTGGTAATGCAATGACCGAATTTGCACTCAAAAGAGGTTTCAAACTCAAATACTCTGCCAATTATTACCCACAAGGGAATGGGTTAGCTGAATCTACAAATAAGAATTTAATCAGAATCATTAAGCGAACCATTGACCAAAATCATAAAATTTTTATTTTTGTGGAAAAACCTGTGAACAGTTTTGAAACCAAAGTTTCGGACTAGCTTAGTGAGTCCATTATCAGGGCAATGAGATTTGTATTTGAGAGAGAGAGTGTGAAATTACAGAGCTTATTAATAGTTATTGAAAAAGATTTTAGATGTCTTCTTTTGTAGTCGGCTTACAAATGATTAATTAATTAATTAATAATTATTTTATTTCTTTATTTAAATAAGTATTTATTTTATTTATTATTTATTATTATTATTTATTTATTTAGTTTTATTTTATTTTATTATTGTATATATATATATATATATAATTTATTATTATTATTATTATTATTATTTATTTATTTATTATTATTATTATTATTATTTTATTTTTTATTTCTTTTTTATTTTTATTTTTATTTTTTATTTTTTTTGAAATTTATATTACCTGTTTACTATCCTAATTATATGTTAATTGTTTTACTAGAATGTATATAATTTTAAAGATTAGTTTTGAATTTTTATGTTAACTAATTTATTATGTGATCTTGTTAAATTTTATTTAAAGGATTAGATAGGGAGCTAGCTATGATAGGTTATATTTATCTATTTAATTAATTAAATAATTTTGTTTATTTATTAATATTAATATTTATTTATTTATTTATTTTTATTTTTATTTTATTTTTTATTTTTTTTAATGAATGTGTGTAAATATTTGTTTATTGCTTTTTTATTTTATTTAATAGGGGTTTCCAGGTGTTACTTAACTTTAGACCGTCGTCTCTATTCATGTTATTGGAGGATTTTTCGATTTCAATTGCTTCCTTTACCCTTCTTTTTAAATAATGGTCTTCCTTGTGAATTAATTTTGCTTGTTCAATGCAAATATAGTGTGAGAAAGAACATGCATGCTCAGCTAGCCCTGATTTTTCTGACCTATTTCTTGAAATATCATTAATATGTTCTTTTAGCCTAATGCCAAAGGATCTCCCTGTTTCACCTATATATATTTTGCCACATGAGCAAGGAACTGAGTATACTCCTTTGTGATTTTTTGGGTCTATTGGGTCCTTGGCAGAATCTAGCATATTTTTGATGGTGTTAGGGGGTGTGAAGGCAACCATAATGTTATGCTTGGTGAGAATTCTGGCGATTTTGTCTATGGTTCCTTTAATATAGGGTAAGGAGATTCTAGGGTTTTCCAAAGTTTTTCTTTTTTGGGTATTGGTTGTGTATTCTTTAATTATTTTTTGGATAATGTTTTTCTGATAGCCATTGTTGATAAAGACCTTGAAGAGATGGTTAAGTTCTTCTTCTAAATGTTCAGGGTCAGAGATTCTTGAAGCTTTGGTAGCTAGGGTTTTGATGACACCGACTTTTTGCTTCGGATGGTGGTGGGAATTTGAGTGAAGATATTTGTCAGTGTGAGTTTGTTTTCTGAAGACCTGGTGGCTTAGTTTTCCATTTTTCTTGGTAAGGAGGACATCTAGGAAGGGGAGTTGGTTGTCTTTTTCAATCTCAATAGTGAATTTAATGTGTTCTGAGAGGCTGTTTAAGTGGGATAAGAATTCATTAAGTTTATCTAAACCATGTCTCCATTTAGCGAAAATATCATCTACATATCTTTTCCATTCATCAGGGGTAAAGGGGAAAGATTTAAGGGCCATTTGTTCAAAATGTTCCATGTATAAATTGGCAATCAGTGGAGATAAAGGAGAACCCATGGCAACTCCATGAGTTTTCTCATAGATTTTACCTTTGAAACTGAAGTATGAAGATTTAAGGCAAATGCCTACTAGTTCTACAGTTTCTTGGTCTGTAATATTCTTCAAAACTTATATGGCTTTATCTACTTGGATCATAGTGTAGAGAGACACTACGTCAAAGCTAACTAGGAGATCATTGTCACTAATTTCTAGGTTTTTAATCCATTCTATGAATGAAGCGGAATCTTTGATATAAGAGGGAGTGTTACCTGATAAAGGTCTAAGCTTGTTTGCAAGGTATTTTGCTAACCAGTAAGTGGGTGATCCTATGGTGTTCACAATGGGTCTCAGAGGAATTCCAGATTTATGGATTTTGGGTACACCATAAATTCTAGGGATGATGGCGCTATTGGGTATTAACCTATTCTTAATAGTAGAATCAAGAGAGGAGTTTTTGATTTTGTTACTAACTAGGCAGATAATTTTGTTGCTAGGGTCCTTGCTAAGAATTCTATAGCAGCCACTTTTGTTAAGTTGCTCTTCCATCTTATTATCATAATCTGTCATATCCATAATAACAGTGGCATTTCCTTTGTCTACTTTTAAAATTAGGATGTCTTTGTTCTTCTTGATGTTTTTTAAGGCTATGGATCCTTCTTTGGAGATGTTGCTGGGAGGAGGTTTGGCATTTCTGAGAATTCTGGCAGCGTCCTATATTATTGGCATAAGTCTTTGATATACGCTTTATGGGCAGATAGAATAGCGTAGGAAGCCTCAATCGGCACTTCTCCCTTTAATTTAGTTTATGGGAAAGAAGTGGTTCTTCCAACTCATTTGGCAATTCCCTCTTTAGCCTTGGTTCAATATATTGATGAAGCACCAACTTCTTCCTTACAACTAAGGCAACAGGAAATAATCAAGTTAGAAGAACAACGAGAACAGGCCAAGATAACTCACGCTCATCATCAAGCCTTAGTAAAAGCCTCTTTTGATTCAAATATGATATCCGGAAAGGATTTTCAGATGGAAGATCTAGTTTTAAAATGGGACAAGGCTCATGAGGAAAAAGGGAAACATACAAAATTTCAACGAATGTGGCTTGGCCCTTTTCAAATCATAGAACTCATAAGTCCGTCTACATTTATGTTACAGGATTTAACAGGAAAAAGAGATTCTTTACCTGTTAACGGTCAGATTCTCAAAAAATATTTTCCATAGGATATCATTCTTCTATTTTGTAGAATAGTTGTTTTAGTTTCATAATAAAACTGGTTGTAAATGGTTACATTCGGGATTCATGAAAAAGACATAAATTCTCTTTTAGATTTTGTTTTTCACTTGTATAAATAGAATTCTTTTTAGAAAATTGATCATTATTATTGAAAGATACAATTAAAAGTTCTAGGCCTAGAAATGATATTAGTTTCAACTGTATAAATTTTGATAAAAAACGACTTTTAGTAAAGAAATTGTTTTGCATCAGTCCAATGAAAGGTATCAATAATAAAATGAAGATTCTCTGTAGAAAAGCTCTTTCCAAAAAACTCTATTATTGTCGTCCAGAGCCATCTTAAGGAAACAATGACTTCCGCCCCACCTAGGAAGCTACAACATTCAGGGAATGATCCAATGATACACTTTAACTTAAAGAATAAGAGGTCTCACCACGAGCCGACTTATCATGATCATAGATATTATAGCTTGCTGACTTTGCCAACACTGCATACCACAACAGGGCAATGACTCAAGATTGTTGCAATCAAAAGACAAGGGGTCTCATCACAAGCCAGCTTGTTCAACAAAGTTATAAATCAGTGAATGACTGTGTCATAAATTGGCTACCAAACCAAGATATAGTTCTTTAAGGATAAAAAAGAAAATGAAAGCGATAAGTGTGGATATGGATTTCTATTTGAAAATTGTAAATTTCTATAAGTAGGATACAAGATCATTGCTGGGTAACAGGTAACCTTGTCGAGGCTATAAACGCTTGCTGGCAGCAGAGGCTCTACCTACGACAAATGAGCATATTCAAAATTGATTTACAGAGAAGGCTTTGTTTTTATCTTTATAAACTAAGTAATAACTGATGTAGATACAAGGACTAGCTTGAGGGAGTAAATAATCAAAGTTGAAAATAGAAGAAACAAAATATCATTAATATCTAAAAGCATAATGCACTTTGTCTTTCTATAATAAAGTTAAATCTCCTGGAAAATTTTCTGTTTTGGAAGTTTAGAAAATTCAAAAGAAAAATAGAGATAACTGGTTCTTCCAAGTGAATCGCCAATTGTTGTGGCCAGCAACAACCCCCCTTCTTATTTGGTGTTATTACTAATAACAAATAAGTGGGGACCCTTAGTCAAAAAATTTAAAAAATCAACTAGTGCTTATATTTCCTTTTTCAATAAAACTTACCATCTTAAACTTAGGAGAAAACCCTTAAAAAATAAAAAAAGCCTAAGTTTTATGATAAAGTAGCATTATTCCTTGGGAAATATCACATTGCAAAAGGGTCATGAATACCCCCTTGCAAGCCGAATTCTAAAATTGTGAAAGCGCGATACGGGACTACGGACATATATCACATCGCATGCGTCAAACACCGCTTACATTGAAAAACTTTAAACTGCCGATATGCGACGGCGCATATCACAAATCGCAGGAAACAAATTAACAAAAATTGTCATATGCCACGCTCCCACGATAACACGATATTGCGATTTTGCAATAAAAGCAACAATGCGATAGCACAATTATGCGATAATGCGATATTGTAAGTTTGCGATATAGCAAGCAAGCGATGTCGTGATTCTGCGATGTTGTGATCTGCGATATTGCAAAGAAAATCGCAAAATCGCTTCATCACAGATCTTGCGGCCTTGTTGTTCAAAAAGGTAGTTTCCATAAATCGAGACCTGGTTATGCACTTTAATTCCAATTAATGAGTTAGTTTCCAGTAATTAATGGAATAGGGTTTTGTGCTTATCAAAAAATCACTTCATGTAAGGTGGTGTATTTTATATGTCTTCGGCATTTAAAGCTTTCCCGTCACCTTTCCTTATCATTATTCTCACTTCCCCTGTAAATTACAGGAACGAAGAATAGAGAACGATACAAAGCAATACGCAGGATACTATGGGAAAGAAAGGTAAAGCCCTGAGCTCTGAAGAGAAGGAAATGGTGCCCTTGTATACAGACACCGCCTGCAACCAAGATGCTGGTATTGCTACCTGGGAAGGCATGTACAATCTACTTGAGGAAGAGAATCCTAGAGTAATGGAGGTTGAGGCTACTGCAAGCTCACATAGTTCCTTCGAAGCATCCCTTACAAAGCTAGCTTGTTCGTTCTTACACCGAATAGCGGCGAGGCCCAAAATTCTTCCATACATAGACATGGTTAAATGGATACTGGATAGCGTGGATATCAGAAATAGACAATTTAAGACTCAGGGTCAAGAGCTTACGGAATCATTATTTTTACAAATTTTGAGCTTTATATCCATTGAAAGAGAAAACGCAAAAGGTGAAAGAACACACCAAGGAAGCTCGAATCAAGAAACGGAGGCAGTTTCCGATGCGCGATTAGCACCGCATCACTAAGCAAAACTTCTTGAAAAGGAAAGCTTCTAATTTCTCAGTCACCTACAAGCCCAAGAATTTGCAAGAAAGCAACAATAGAGGTAAAAAGTAAAACTTGAATCCTAGACCACTGGTATTTGTTAGAAATATCTTCAAAATGGTATAAACATAGGCACAACAATTACAGACAGACTGGAGGCAGAAGGCTCAAGAAAAGGCAGAATCAATCCAAAGGTTAACCAAGTTGAATTGGGATTCTTACTGGATGTACTTGGTAAAACCACACAGCCAGTGGATGACTCTCAAGTGTATCATCAATTCTGCCGAGAAGATGGTGCCAGCTCTCACCGATTCTGTTTTCTCAGCACAGCTGAAATCGGAAGTTGGCCAGCCGACTCTTCTCAAACAGATGCTGAACGCGTGCGATTTCAAGGATCAGATACACAGTTAGTTAGTAATTTTAATTTTTTAGTTTTAATTTAGTTTTATTTTTTCCCAAAGTGAGGATGGTCATTTAAACCGCATCCTACATTTTTGTAATAAGTTATTTTTAGGTTTAGTTAAGTAGTATTTAAACCCTTCTCATGCATTTAGAGAAGGGTCCTGAAATTTGTCAAAAACTTATCCCCAGAACATGCACTTCTGTACCCTCTGAGGAGGTTTTGATGAATGAATGGAACAGGATTTATTGATATCTATATTTGATATCTGCTACTGATGTTGCACTTCTGTACTCTTAGTGGATGTTGGATTAAGAAGAGATAAATCATTATCACTTGAAGCTCATGAGTAGGACTAGTTATAAATGGTACTTCTATCTCTTAACTATTTCTGCCTTTGTGTTAAAAGTGATATTCAAGTTTAGTTGTTTATATATTAATGTGTGAATGCTTGAGTTATCATTTGGCACTTTTGTACGGTGATAGCTATTTATTTATGCTTAATGTATGAATAGCTTATTATGTGATATGTTTTTCACAACTGTTTCGTCTAACTTTTTATACGAAGTGTTTCATCTTTATTGAACTCTTTTCTCATAGTAGTTGAATGATCTTTATTACCAATTGTTATTTGAAATCATTTTAGATCGCATAATAGAAGGATTACACCCCGGGTTAGTGTAGAATTAGATATTTCTATTTACTAGAGTAAAATTTGCATGTTATTAGATTAGAGTTAGAATTAGAGCATCTCACTTAGGAAATCTTAGAAGGAAAATATCAATTCTTCACACACACACACATAAATTGGGAAACTGGTCCCATATCCCCAGTTAGACCCACTACACCAAACGGAAAATGAGCTGCTAACCAAGGTCCGGACCGGGTGGGTATCCTCCTTGTTGTAGACCCGATTTTTGGGGCTTCAACACTAGGAAAGATCAATTTTTTGAGAAGATTCATATCTAATTTAGCTGAATTAATTAGATTGCTTAATAATATGTTGAAAAAGGATTCTAGTATTAGATGGATAGTTGAAGCCAAGCAAGCCTTTGAAGAAATTAAAATGGCTTTAACCAGAACACCGGTCCTTACAAGTCCAAAGTTTGATAGAGACTTCATGATATTTTCTTTTGCATCAGAACACACCATAGCTGCTATTTTACTACAAAAGGATAATCAAGGATGTGAAAAACCCATAGCCTTTTTTAGTAAAGCACTCAGGGATGCACCACTAAAATACAAAATCATGGAAAAACAAGCTTTTGCACTGGTAAAAGCTATTAAAGACTTTAGATTCTACATATTATATTCCCATGTAATAGCCTATGTACCAAATGCTGTTGTCAAAGACATCTTAACTCAGGATGGAATTGAGAGCAAACGAGGTAAATGGATTGCTGCTATATTGGAGTATGATATTGAAATAAAATCTACAAAGCTTATAAAAGGACAGGGATTGGCCAAACTCATGATTGAAACAAATTGTCATGCCCTAGATATTAATGAACAGGATATGGCGACTCCACAAATCAGCCAGGCCTTCTTAGATTCACCTTGGTATGCTGATATAACTTATGTATTATTAAACCTGCAGGCTCCTCCAGGGTTATCCAAAACAAAGCAAAGGTTTTTAAAGATGAAAGCTTCAAAGTTCTGTATTATAGATAATGCTCGTTTTTGGAAAAATCATGAAGGTATTCTATAGAATTGTTTATTAAAAGAAGAAGCTGACAAGGTTCTCAAAGAATTTCATGCAAGAGACTGTGGTGGACACCTTTACTGGAAGGCAACTGCAAACAAGATCCTGAGCGCTGGATTTTACTAGCCAACCTTGTTCACTGATGTAAAGAAATTTGTCACTGCCTGCCATAAATGTCAAATTTTTGAAGGCAAAAGAAAACTATTACCTTTACCCCTGAGACCAATTTCCACTGAAAAACCCTTCCAACAATGGGGCCTAGACTTCATTGGAGAAATCCATCCTCCTTCTTCTGGCCAACATAAATGGATTCTCACTGCCACAGATTATTTCACCAAATGGATAGAAGCCATTCCTTCTAGACAAGCCAATGACACGGTGATTATAGGATTCTTAGAAACCAACATATTGTCTAGATTTGGCTATCCCGAGAAGATCATAACTGATAATGTTGCTACCTTCAAATCCAAGAAAATGATAAGTTTTTGTAATAAGTACCATATCACTTTAGGCCATTCCACAGCCTATTACCCTAAAGGTAACGGTCTAGCTGAGTCTTCCAATAAAATCCTAATTAATATTATTAAGAAATTTTTGGAAGAAAACAAGAAAAATTGGCACAAGAAACTTACTAATGCATCGTGGGCAGACAGACTTACCACCAAGAAATCTATTGGAACTAGTCCTTATGAATTAGTCTATGGCATGGAGACTGTATTTCCTTCATCTTTAGGAGTTCCTGTAATGAAATTACTTCAAGAAGCTCAAGTGGAACCTAATGATATTCAAAGGAGAATAAATTAGACCATCCATCTGCAACAAACCAGAGAGGAAGTATATCAGAGATCCCAAGTGGTACAAGAGAAACTTAAGAAAATATTTGATAAAAAAACCAAGGCAGAAGACTTATACATTGGAGACAAAGTTTTAAGATGGGATTCCAGGAGAGAGGATAAGGGAAAACATGGGAAGTTTTACTTCCTATGGAAAGGACCTTTTGTTATCCATGCTTTACAAGGGAACAATACTTACTATCTCAAAAACTTGGATGACACAGAAACAGAAGAAGGGCCAGTTAATGGTCGGATGCTGAAGCAGTACTATGCTCTTACTTTTTAATGTATTTTGATTTTAACATGTAAATACTATATCCTTGGTAATGTCACAGTTTGGATTGGATAGTAACTTGCTGGAGTTGAAGCCCGGAGAGAAGGCCCTAAGCTTCAGAAGGATTACTGTCATACATACAATAAAGCAACCAGTAGAAGGAGATTTCAGAGCACAGTCAAAGTCATTTAGAAGGCCATTTGACCTGCTGTTCTTGACTTTCCACCAAGAAAAGCCATCCCCAAGTGGAGCCAGTGTTATGCTCCTATACCAATAGGTGTCATATTTCATAATTTACTTGATGAGCTATGAATATGTTAATACCTTTCCTTATTGCAAAGATGTTCCATATTGTCAAAAAATCAAAAAATTTTAAAAAATGTAAAGAGGGTATACTCTAAAAGAAAAATCAAAGGGTAAAAAGAATAAAATGGTCAAAAAAGTGAAGAAAAAATGAACCCCACCAAAAGAAAGACCAAGGAAAGTGTGCAAGTCTAAATGCCACTACTTTTTACTCTTATGTAATAAACAAGTGTGTGCAGCTTGTCAAATTATGCCACAATTGATGAATAGTCAAACAGATTAAGCTTGGCTAGTTCATATTTGAATTTCATGTTTTAGAAGTAGAGAATAAAATCTGACCAGACTGTTTAATTTTGGTAGATAAGTAGATAGGTAGAGTGAATAAAAGGAGCTCAACAGTTTAATCTGAGCCCTTAGATGTAATAAGGTTAGATTTAGATAGACTTCCATATGTAAAAGCAAAAGTGTGATAAGGGTTTGCCAGTCCAAGCGCACCCTAATAAAGAAGAAAAATGTCAGGCTAAAGTAGGTAGGGTAAGTAGATGGTGTTGCAGAACTACTTGTGATGGATAATGTCTCTGAAATGTGTTAATTTTCACTTTTATCACAAGTGCAAGGCAGACATTATACTTAATGTAGTTCAAGCAAGACAATGTCAAATGACTAGCTTCCATTCACATTTTTCCCTAAATATTTCACTAATTCCCCCTAAACTATTAAGGTCTTTGAAAATTAAAGGGGCGTAGAGCATTTCTCTAACTTTTGGAGGGACCGGACCCTCGTCCCAATGATTTAAGAGCCTAAGTACTTAGAATCATCCATAAACCATTCATTGGATTTCATAAACCCATTTCCTAAGTAAAAATCCTACTTTACTTAGGAAAATACATAATATTACCTAAAAACTCCTTTTTCCACTTTAAAGCCTAAGTTAAATATACTCTTTAAATGTTTTACTTAGTGCTTATTCTCATTTTGATGTCATATTAACCTTTAACACATATTATATAAATCCCGCCTTATTTTACCCTTTCCCGTAATATGTAAATATATATATAAAGACCCAAATTACTATATATCCTGCTCTGGTTAATTATAACCATAGACACTTTTAAAAAGGGATTAATAGATTTATCCGAAATTTATTAATAGCCTAATCCCCCCGCTCCGCAAGTTGGAATTAATTAACCCTTAAGGTTAATTAAGAACCACCCCCAACCAATTATAATGCCCCCGATACAATTAAAATATGTTTATTATGCCGGGCCCGCTACAGTAAACCCTCCGCCATATTACCGTTCCCATCAGCCGTCCGATCACTTCCCCATAATCCGATGATTGACATCGATATCGCGCTCCCCCTGGTGATCGCGCTTTAACGTGCTATCACCAGGTGGTTTTCCGCTCATACCTCCACCACGCGTCGTGCAGTGCATATGATCGCTCGCCCTCGGTCCAAACCCACTTAACTCCAAAAGCGGTGTGAGCACATACCATTTACCACCCTCCACAAACGATAAAACGTCCCATCTCCGCTTGTGTCATCCACTCGATAAATCCAAAAAAAAACCCGCCAACCTTAGTTTTGTTAAATAAAACAAACAAGAGTCATTTTCACTGTTCTACGTTGCGACCAGTGCTCCCATGCAAAACAACGTCCAAGTCAACTGTTCCAGCTTCTCAACCGCCACCTAATCAGAAAATCTACAGTGATGCACTCCGCAGTCTATCATCTAACCTGCCATTGTATTGTTTACTTCCTCGATACAGGTATTTATCTAGTCTACCCTGAAACCCTGTAATTTCGGTTTTCTACTGACAATTCTACAAGAAAGGGCCAAATTCAGTTCTAGGACAGTCTGTGGTTGCCATAAAAAGTTCCCAAACCTGTTGTTTGGCCTATTTTCTTACAAAAGGTCTAAATTCCATTTTGAATCCATAAGAACCAAACATGGAAACCCCTATAGCCCTGAATGTCGCACCCATGAACACTCGTCACAAAAACTTAGATTATCTACCTCTGGCCGATAATGATTTCAGATAAAAGACCTATCTAGTGATAAAGACCATCTTTAGGCCTTTTGCCGAGCCAGAGATAGTTATCTGAATAAGTCTGACATTTTTGGACTGTGGGAATCTAATCTTCCCATGTATTTCCTCCCCTCAGTCCATGTTTTCCCAGACATAATTCATCAATGTTGTGCTAATTATGATCCCAACCATAGAGTTGTTATGTCCCCAAGCCAGATAGTCCTTTTTCCCATAACTGCTCAATCCATCAATGAAATGTTGCAGTTCCACTCCAATCATCCCCTCACTCCTATTTCCATGGCATATTTACTTGAAAAAGCATCTTAGTTATCCAAATCAAAAGTGATTCGTATTGCTCAAACCTGTTAGAAAATTATATATTACGGAGCAATGGAACACATAAAATATTGCAGAAATATAAACATAGAAAACGCACAAAACAAGAGAGACACAGATATACGTGGTTCACCCAGTTTGGGCTACGTCCACCCCGAACAGCTAGTCCTTCCTTTCTATTATCCAGCAAAATGAAGAGACACAACCTACAGCAAATCCGTTGTAATATCCTTTGTTTTCTCTCACAGTCTCACCTCTCTGTTTCTCACTCACAGAATACACATCTATATCTCAGCCTCCAATACAATACCCTCATACAAAGAGAGGGGTTGCCTTCTAGGGCAAAAAACCCTAAACTAAACATAAGTTCTACCGTCATATCATCTTCCTAATGAACGGCCCAGATTGACTAGAAATTACTATACTTTTACAAGGCAATTTTACATTTGTTTTTAGCTTCGGGGGACCACTGGCCCCCGGACCCCCCATCCGGGGGGGATTGGCCCCCTCAGACCCCCACGGGGGGACAAGTCCCCCCCACACCCCCCCGCGTGGAGGGGTGTACAAACTTCCTGGGGTGTACATCTGGCTGAAACAAAGACCTCTGAACAATCATGCTCCACACACAACAATCTCCCACTTGGAGAATGATTGTAGAAACTCCACCGCTGCTTCATTTGCTGGAAAATGACTCCTCTTTGGACCTGGCTATTTCTCATCTTCATCGTCATCCTTGAAGACCAATTGAAACTGAGCATATTCTCAGTTTCTCCCTGGTTACAACTTTTGTTAGCATATTTGCAGGATTCTGGCTAGTGTGTATCTTTTCCAGCTTCAACTCTCCATCTTCCAACACTGATCGTATGAAATGGTACTTGAGCTGTATGTGTTTAGTCCTAGAATGAAATGATGAGTTCTTCGCAAGATGAATGGCACTTTGGCTATCACTGTATAACGTGCCCATATCATGCTCCTTACCCAATTCACCCATAAACCTTTGTAACCAAATCATTTCTTTACTAGCCTCTGTAGCAGCAACATACTCTGCTTCTATTGTTGAAAGTGCAACAACACTTTGGATTTTTGAAATCCAACTGACAGTTGTTCCACCAACAGTAAATACATATCCTATAGTGCTCCTCCTGTTATCCCTGTCACCTGCCATATCTGCATCAACATATCCCTGTAGAGAAATGTTTGCACCACCAAAGCATAATGCTTGATTTGTGGTACCTTTCAAATATCTGAGAATCCATTTCACTGCCATCCAATGTTCCTTTCCTGGATTGTTCATGTACCTACTTACAACTCCCACTGCATGTGCAATATCAAGCCTTGTGCAGACCATTGCATACATTAAGCTTCCAACTGCTGATGCATATGGAACTTTAGACATATAATCCATGTCTTCTTGGGTCTTTGGGCACATTTCCTTACTAAGTTTGAAATGGATAGCAAAAGGTGTACTAACTGGTTTTGCATTGTGCATGTTAAATCTTTTCGACACCTTTTGTATGTACTCATTCTGAGACAATGTTAATTTACGATTTTTCCTGTCTCTAGTTATTCTCATACCAAGGATTTGTTTTGCAGCTCCCAAATCCTTCATTGCAAATGAATTTGCCAATTTTCTTTTGAGCACATTTATTTCCTGCATGTTAGATCCTGCAACAAGCATGTCATCCACATACAATAACAATATAATATAGCTGCCATCATTTTGCTTTTTCAAATAAACACAATGATCAGAGTGACATCTAGTATAACCTTGTTCAGACATAAACTTGTCGAATTTTAGATACCACTGCCTTGGAGCCTGTTTTAAGCCATACAAGCTCTTCTTCAACCTGCACACTAGTTTCTCCTTCCCTTTCACCTCATATCCTTGTGGTTGCTGCATATATATCTCTTCCTCCAAATCCCCATGGAGAAAGGATGTCTTTACATCTAACTGCTCAAGATGCAAATCTTCAGCTGCTACAAGACTTAAAATAGTTCTGATTGAAGTCATTTTAACAACAGGAGAAAATATTTCATCAAAATCAATACCTTTCTTCTGTGCAAACCCCTTCACCACAAGTCTAGCTTTGTACCTCTGTTTTCCTCCATCTTCTTCCTTCAGCCTGTAAACCCATTTATTCTTCAATGTAGTTTTTCCTGCAGGCAACCTGACTAAATCCCAAGTCTGGTTATGCATTAAGGAGTCCATCTCTTCTTCCATGGCTACCTCCCACTTTTTCCTGCTTTCAACCTGCATTGCTTCTTCATAACATTCAGGTTCACCAGAATCAGTCAACAATAAATAATATAATGAAGGAGAGTATCGTTCAGGGGGTCTACTTATCCTGGTAGATCTTCTAACACCACTTTCAGGTGTTTGGGGTGCCTGTTGCTGTTGTGGTGGTTGCTGTTGTTGATTATTATTATTTTCAGGCACCTTTACCTTTTCAGTGATTTCATCAAGAACTGCATATTCCTTGTTTTCTTTTTCCTATTTCTTTTCCTGCAACTGATTCTTATACAAGACCTTTTCATTGAATATTACATCTCTGCTCCTAATTATTTTGTGATTTTCGTAATCATATAAGCAATAACCAAAATCATTAACACCATATCCAATAAAGGTACATTTCTTTGACTTTGCCTCAAGCTTTGTTCTATTTTCTTTATCAATATGGACAAAGGCCTCACAACCAAAAGGCTTTAAAAAAGAGTAGTTCACCTTTTTACCTGTCGATGCTTCCTCCGGAACACCACCATCCAAGGAACTTGAAGGCCCTCTGTTTATTAGATAAACAGCAGTATCTACAGCATCTACCCAAAACTGTAAATGCAATCCTACATGCAATCTTATGCACTTTGCATGCTCCATGATTGTTCTGTTCATCCTTTCTGACACACCATTTTCTTGTGGTGTTCTTGGAACTATCTTCTCTCTGCGAATTCCATGTTCTGAACAGTACCTATCAAACTCTTTGCTGCAATATTCACCTCCATTGTCTGATCTAAGACACTTCAATTTCTTTCCTGTCTCAATCTCAACCAAAGCTTTCCATTTCTTGAAAGTATCAAATACATCAGATTTATTCTTAATACAATAAATCCAAGTTTTTCTAGTTGCATCATCAATAAAAGTAACATAATAATGAGAGCCACTGAGAGATGATACCTGAGCAGGTCCCCATACATCTGTATGCACAAGCTCTAATTTTTCGCTCTTCTTTTCTTTCCCAACTCTGAGAAATCTGACTCTCTTCTGTTTTCCATAAATGCAATTCTCACAGAAATCCAAATCAACATTCTTCAAACCCAGCAACAAATTCCTTGAGTGAAGAATCTTCATCCCCTTTTCACTCATGTGTCCGAGCCTATGATGCCATAATGTTGATCTGCTCCTTTGGAAGTTAAAGCATTAACAGAGTTAGAAATACCATTGCATAAATACAATGTACCAACCTTTTCGCCTTTTGATATTACCAGGGCTCCTTTGGTGACCTTCCAAGCTTTATTTGTGAAAGTTGTCACACAACCTTCACCACCTAACTGACCTGTTGAAATCAAATTTTTCTTTAGATCTGGAACATGCCTTACCTCCTTTAATAGCCATTGGTTTCCATTCTGCTGTTTTACAAGAACCTTACCCATTCCAACGATTTTACAAGGTTTATCATCACCCAGACGAACTTGTCCAAAATCTCCTTGAACATAGTCATGAAAGTATTTTTTATCAGGTGTGGCATGGAATGAAGCCCCTGAATCTACCACCCAGGAATCAGTAATATTTTCGAAAGAAAGAATCAAAGCATCTTGTAACACCTCACCTGTCACATTTGCTTCATGATTGTTTTCTTGTTGTGCATCTCCTTCTTTTCCCTTTCGAGATCTACAGTCTTTCTTTAGGTGTCCTTTCTTTCCACATTTCCAGCACACTATCCCCGATCTGGACTTGGATCTGCCTTTCCTTGATTTATGGCGATATCCTGAGCTCTTTCCTCTTTCCATTTTTCTTCCTCTAGACTCTGCACTCAAAGCATTTCCTGATGTCTCACCGGAGCTTTTCCGTCGCATTTCCTCGCTAAGGATAGCACCGACAACATCATCAAACTTTAAAGTACTAGATCCAGAAACGGAGTTACTAATGGCCATTACCAAACCATTCCAACTTTCATCAAAGTTTACCCCTACAGAACTTAACTAACTTGTAACTGTATTAAAATCATTTAAATGGTTTGCAACAGATCCACCTTTCGACATATTCATATTGAATAACTGTTTCATAAAAAATACCTTGTTTGAGGCGGAGGGTTTTTCCTATAGTTTCGACAACGTCTGCATCAAACCCTCTGTCGTGGTTTCCTTCAAAATGTTGAAGGCGACTGACGCAGAAAGGCACAACCGTATTGTTCCGAGTGCCTTTCTATCGAGAAGGTTCCATTCTTCATCTTTCATACCCGTCGGCATCTTTGTTTTTCCGCCCAATGGTAGGTATAGATCTTTCTGATACAGATAATCTTCCATCTGCATCTTCCATAGCGAGAAGTTTTGGCCGTTAAATTTCTCGACCCTAAACTTACCATCTTCCGCCATTGCTCCCACTTGAACCCGAAACCCTTCTTTCCTACGCGTTTATCAGCCAAATAGACCTTCGGCTCTGATACCAGTTGTTAGAAAATTATATATTACAGAGCAATGGAACACATAAAATATTGCAAAAATATAAACACAGAAAACGCACAAAACAAGAGAGACACAGATATATGTGGTTCACCCAGTTTGGGCTACGTCCACCTCGAACAACCAGTCCTTCCTTTCTATTATCCAACAAAATGAAGAGACACAACCTACAGCAAATCCGCTGTAATATCCTCTGTTTTCTCTCACAGTCTCACCTCTCTGTTTCTCGCTCACAGAATACACATCTATATCTCAGCCTCCAATACAATACCCTCATACAAAGAGAGGGGTTGCCTTCTATGGCAAAAAACCCTAAATTAAACATAAGTTCTACCGTCAGATCATCTGCCTAATGAACGGCCCAGATTGACTAGAAATTACTATACTTTTACAAGGAAATTTTACATTTGTTTTTAGCTTCGGGGGCGCTGCCCCCAAGCCCCCGCCGGGGGACCGCTGGCCCCCGGACCCCCTGCACCCCCCCGCGTGGAGGGGTGTACAAACTTCCTGGGGTATACATCCGGCTGAAACAAAGACCTCTGAACAATCATGCTCCACACACAACAAAACCTTCATGTTGCCAAAGCACCAGCCCAAAGGTCCACCTCCTTATCTGCAGACTTTCTTCACTGAAACTAGAAGACTCATTGTTGATATGATATCCTTGATTATGGGATTTAACTCTAGTGAATATGTTGATGATATCACCCTAGTGTTACTATCAATCTTTACTCCAGGACAGCCCCCTGCTGTCAGATATGACTATGCCTCCTATATTGCCAACAGAATCCATGATCAATTCTTGAATTTGGAAAGGGAAGGAGTTTTCAAATACACCTCTTTCATATACCATCTTATGTTATATTATCAATCAGATAACTTTCCTTTCCCTATCAAAAAACTTGACACCAAAGGAAATCCAAGGTCTGTTATCTTTTGGAGTCCAATCTTTCATAATACCAGAGAGTCCCCTTACACTTATAGTGAGTTCATTGACTTATTTGTACATCCAGCAACCACTCTGTTGACAGGAGTTTCCCCTCCTAGGATCAATGGTGACATGAAGAAAATTCTCCAGCTCTCTAAGCAATACAAGATAGGTGACTGGTACCTATATAAAAATCACACAGAAATCAGGATGTATGGGTGTGAACTTTGCCCTTTTAAGTTACCCAAGTATGTTCCCATGAGATTATTTGCATTGGAATATTTCAGGCAGATCATAAATGCAGATTTAGTCCATTTTTGTGGTGCCAAGAAGAAATCTCAGCTAAGAATTAAGAACCAGCTAGGCCCTTTTGTCATCAACACTAGGGATGCATGGAAAGAAGCTGAAAATTTTTTAGAAGATCACCTTAGATTACAAAAGAGTTTTAGGTGGGTGCCATATGACCCCAGTAGTTTTATATGTGACAGAAGGATGAAGAATAGGTTATCCCCATATATTCACCATAACATTCCAGAAATGAGCAGTTTACAAATTTGGATGAATGGATAGAGGGGACCCTAGTAGAAGATGTTAGTGAGCAGGTCAATATAGAAAATGCTATGAGAGATCTTGAGAAAACCCTTGACCTGGATTCTTTTGGGCAGGTACCATTCAAGTTACCTCAAAAATAAGCAATTAGTGCATCCACTATTGGAACCTCTCAACAGTCTCTACAGGAAGTCAACATACCATCCACAGGAACATCCAAAGGGAAAGAAGTAGAGACAACAAAACAGCCTACAATGGCAGATCAGCTTGGAATTTCCAAAGAACAGGGTCAAGTACCAACTCCTCTAGCTCAAACCAAAGTAGCAGAAAGTCCAATTTTGCAAACTCCTCTAAATGAGGAAAGAAATAAAAAGAGGGACAGGGAAACCACTACCCCCACCAGTGGACCTACAGGACAGCCTGAGACAAAGAGACAAAGACTGAATCCTCTTTTAGAAGAGGAAATTATTGAAGAAACTACAGATAGTCAAAGAGTAGAAAAGGTAGTTAGCCAACAAACTTCCCCGTTGTGTTATAGACATTTTTGGGCACTGCAACCCCAAGCATAAATTTCCATAAACTAAGGGCTCCTAAGTCTGTAAAGGTGTTGTTCCAACCCCTAAAAGAACAAGGTCAACTGATTACAGTTTCTCCCAAAAGTTCTCCATGAAAAACCACTCAGAACTGGTCAAAGCTGAACCATTTCACCTGCTCCATAGGCAAAGTGCATTGCATCCCACCTAAATACACACAGTAGGTGTGTTGCATGTCAAAAAGCCCTTCTATGGGGTGCGATGGGCGAGAAGGGACAAATGGCAGGGTCAATCCGCGAGGTGGAGAAGCATGGAATCTTCCAGAAACTTCTCCTGTGACACATGCCTCTCTGAATTCGACCAGGGATGAGTAAGAGATCATCAATCTCCAAGTGGAATCAAGAACTATTAGAGGGGAGACACTAATCAAATCTAAAAAGCTGACTCACCTCCCTTGCAGACATCTATATATGGATCCCTCATCCCAGAGATCCAGAGGCTGGAATTTTGTATCTTGTAAGGAAGTGCTGCTGGTTTATTGGTGCAATAACATTGTGTTGGGTGATCTAAGCTTTTCATGAGGTGAAGAAGGGCTTCTTGCTGAGAGGATGATGCTAGGTCAGAACAATTGGTTGTAATTCTCTTGGCTCCTTCTTGATTATCAATAAAGCTATTCAAGTTTTCCTCCATACTCTTGTATGATTTATGTTTTATGCATTTGTATGCTTAATATACATCTGATCCTATATTGCTTATGATAATAGATCTGTGTTCTCGTATAGTGTTATGCTGCTTTGATTCTACAGGTACTCTGTGAAGCTGGGTATACAGGGAAGCAAGTAGCAAAGGACTATCAGAAGAGAGAGGAATCGAGCAAGGAACCAAGCGCAAGACAGAGGTTTGTCACCTTTATTCTTCTCTCATCTATCTTTCATAAAGGAAAACGAAAGTAGTTTTAAGTTTGTTTGTTTCTAAGGTAGCTACCAGCCTTAGTGAGATTAGCAGCTCTGCATAGACACTATTCCCGGTAACAAAATGGCGACTCCGCTGGGGGACTGAGTAGATTGTTTGTTCATCTACATTTGTTTACTTTATAAACTTATAGACGGAGCCTGAAGTCAAGCCAACTAGCCTTCGAACTTCATTTGCTATGCAAGTGCAAAGTAGATCAACGCTGCTTTAGTCAATCTCCGAGTTTTGTTTATGAATTAAACAATTGATTTACAAGCTCTCTAACTGCCCTTGGGGTGGCTCTAGTAACCTTCTTAGATCTACCCCTGTGATTGATTTACTGATTACCGCTTGCTCGGCCAAAATCCCTGAATTGAACTGCAAACTGTGACCCGGAACCCAATTAAAGTCTCGTCCCTGGTCCAGCGCACTGTCTATTCTGTGAACCTCAAATTCAGCGGACTTCCCGAGTGTAGTAGGTGCATTGCATTTCAGTTTCATTGTGTTATAGGTGCGCTGATCAGACAAGGCCTTGTTCCTAAATTTTGGTTTCTGTGTTCACTCTTTTCAGATCTATTCAGGAGTTTTGCTGCCTGTAGTCAATACATCTCTGTTTTAAACCCCTTTCCTTGCTGATATTCCGCCTCCATTGTGCAAAGAACTGTAAGTTTTTTTATGTATTTTTTGAGTCATTTTCAGTTCTCCTTTACAAAGAAGTAGCGTAGTTGTACTATCATTTCTTGATTTGAGAGTGTCGTAAGTTTCGTTTTCAGTCATAGAAGAGAATCTGATTGTTCTTGATATTCGATTACCCTGTTACTCTTGTATTTGATCTGAATTAGTAGTTTTTCTAGTGTCGAAAGCAAGTTTTCAATTCCAAATTGCAAAGTGTTGTCATTGTCCTCATTTTGTTTTGAAAAGAAACTTGTTAGTAATTGTCACTTTGAAAAATAATTCAGATTTGTGCATTAGCTTTCTTTTTATCATTTATACATTAAGAAGGCTGAAAAAAATACATGCATGTGCATTTGCATTTAGACTATTTGTTGGTTTGATTTAGGACAATGCATATAGTGTGTGCTCTTTGCTCTTTGTTGAAAGAACGCCATCTCTCTTTCCTTAGTAGCTAGGATTTTCATTGCACAAAGAAGATAAAACAATTGTTTGTCATCTTAGATTGAATTTTAGGAATTGTACATCTACATCACACGGTGAACCTGAAAGGCAAATTTCTTAAGCAAGATCAACTATAAAATAAATTTAATGAATCTAACAATGCTTTGGAACCTAACGCACAACATCTAGAAGTCTAGGCTAGAGACGTATTCCGACGTCGTAAAGCCTGGTAACTGTTGTTTTCACTGTTGGTTGGGTGATTCCTCCACTTTGAGATGATAAGTGCCAGTATGGACTTGTGCTCCCACGTACCGTCGAGTATATTTTGGGAGACCACAATAGGCTTAATCCTTTATCCATAGGAAGCCGTGTCTGTCAGCCTATCGATCGCAATGCACTGAACACAACATTCGGGAAGATTGACCGCTGTACCATAAAAAGTATTTTGCAGTTTTGTGATTGGTTTGGTAATCCCTCTGTCTAGATTTCCAGAGCAGTCCCTTTCATTCCTTTTCAGACTCCTTAACGGAAAAGGTCCATCTGAGCACTTGTCACTTCAGGCTCATTAAAAATCGAAGGCGACTAGAGTCATCTTTTCTTTTTTCTCGACTCTTTAAAATTGAAAAAACAAGTTGTGTCAAAGCGTCTAAAATTTATTTTAAATGGAATAGTTATCACCTTTCCTACGTTGGTCTTAGGTTGAAGAAAAATGGAGTCCACCAACCAAGGAGTTCCCCTTGGAGGAAATCCTAGTCCCTTCTCCTCTTGGGGAGATGTTGGTGCGCCCCATATGGCCACATTGTTGCTTCCAGGATTGACAATTGGCTTGCCCGTATGGCTCTTC
The DNA here is from genome assembly GCA_031772625.1 of Pinus tabuliformis. Taxonomy (NCBI): domain Eukaryota; kingdom Viridiplantae; phylum Streptophyta; class Pinopsida; order Pinales; family Pinaceae; genus Pinus; species Pinus tabuliformis. The sequence goes on from CM062809.1 coordinate 1,252,045,346, forward strand.
TCAACCTCCGTTGTTCAGAACACCACAATTCCTGAGCAATCAAGTCAGCAACTAAATGATTCCAGAGTTACCCCCCAACCCTCTACTTCGTCCAATTCTTCCTCTCCTCCTTCCTCTTCGCTTGATGAAGCTGGTAAAGCCAAAAATCAAGTACCTGAGAAGAAGAAGGAAAAGAAGAAGAAAGAGAAGAAGAAGAAGGAGCCAAAGGCGAAAAGGGGCAACCAAGCGTCGTCTAGTGAAAATCCACACACTGCACTGACCAAGCCTAAATCGCCATGTGTCATTTGCAAAGGAGACCACTATCATAGAGATTGTCCTTGCATCCCTCGGATCTTAAGGGACTGGTCTCCTCATTTGCACAACCTAGTGTCGTCAACCTCTGATAATCATGTTGAAAATACACTGTTAACTAGTGAAAGTGAAGCCCTTGGACAAAAAGGAAAATGCAAATTTCCTTGTAAACTGTGTGAAGGCGATCACGCCGTCCACCGTTGTCCCTTCTTAGACGAGGTTAAAAGAGTTTTTGACGACCATCTGGTTTCACCATTACGGCTCCCTTCTGGATATAAGAAACTCTTTCCAAGTCTGTCACTAGTTGAAAATCCGGCTGACACGCCCTTGTGGTCGGCCAAAGTATCTATCACTGAAGAAAAACCATCTAAATCCATACCAGATGAAAGTGAAAAGGTTGAGGCGGCAGTTGACCTGGTCTTTCCTTCAGAGGTTCCATCTTCAGATGATAAATCACCGAAGAGAACAAGGATGACACCATCCAAATTCTTTTCGTAAGCACAGACTCTGAAGAACATGGGGGCAGTCTACTCATTCCTTTACCGCAGGAAGGAAGTTCGTCAGAGTCGTACCCGGCCGTCTATTCGGTCCCACCTCCAAGCAACCTAATTGTTTCCTTTGACTGGAATCTACTAGGCAGAACCCGTTTTCCGGCTAGTGTACCATTCCGAATCATTGCTCAAATATATAGAATGGTTATGGCCGGTACAATCATATATGAAGGGGCTTCTGTGAGTATCATTTCCTCAACTGCTTGGAAAGTGCTTGGTTCGCCATCGCTTTTGCCTGAAATGAGAAATCTAACAGGCTTTGACAAAGGAACCAGTCGACCGTTAGGGATCCTTCCCAATGTGCCCATAACATTGAGAGGAAAAACCGTTCACATGAATGTAATGGTAGTCCAAGGACCCCTGGATTATAATCTACTCCTTGGACAAGACTATATTTATTGCATGGAGGCCATTGTCTCCTCACTCTTTAGAGTAATGTGTTTTCCGCACGAAGGAAGAGTGGTCAGGCTCGTAGACCAGCTTTCATTCCCTGGTTCACGCATAGCAAATAGTCATATACCATCCCTGAATGGTCTTTTCATGCAAGAAATGTGTCATCAATCCCCAGTCCATCCACCTGATGAGTGCGAGTGATTCGGGGGACATGACTGAAACCCAAGGGGCATGCACCCTGGTCTGCTTTGGCAGGAAAACTTCAAGTATAGGGTAGGTTTCCGCGAAGGATATCTGACTAGTCTAACACTCCCGTCTGTCTAGGAAAAGGGGATTAGACTAGAATAAGATTCCCTCGTCAAAGTTATGTGAGTGGAGGCGTCTGTGCCATTCACCTTTGTCTATTTCGGTAGACATCGCCGAAGAAGTGTTTTGTTTGTGGTATAGATAAAACAATATTTGGTAACCTGAAAGAGGTAGGCCTTTCCTGATAAAACAAATGTTTTGTTTGCAAATTGAGGGGTAACCTCGAAACTCTATTTTTCTATACCTGGGGGCATGCAACCCTCTTGTAAGCAAGTGAAAAGTGACCAGCGTAACGCTAACCTCATACATTCGCTAACTGTAACCGCTTAAGTTAGGTGAGTGGTCGAATCGATCATTCGTTTCGCAGGGGGCCTTTTGTTCCAAAAGGCGTCGGCGAAGTAAAGAAGAGAGTTTCCTACCTAAATTTAGTGGTTAGCTAACCCCATAAACATTAGTTGGTCGCTCCTAGCTTGCATGCAAGAGGCTCTAGAGCAAAGCTTTGTAAGGTGCAAGCTCCATAAAAATGGCATCTTAGATGAGACATCCTTATTATACGACTGGATCGAGCAGTTTTAACGCGGACTTCATGCTCATTAAAAATAAACATAAGCAATGAGAAAATGTTTCCCCCAGCATTTAAGCTCATTAAAAAATGAACCAATTTCCGGTAAATAACCATTGTGAATGTAGTACTTCAGCCTTTGAAGCCTTGGTCGTGTTCTCATCATCACCTCCACTCTGTATTGGCCGATCATTCACCTCCACTTGATTGTTTACCCCTTTTGAGGAACAGCTGCGAAGAGTGATCCTATTAGCCATCCTTGTAACACTGCCGTGATTGGAAAATTCCAAACCTTACCTGGAATAAGCTGCTACCCAAATTTATCACTCGTTCCTCAAAGATGAGTCTCCTTTAAGCTCTTTTCAACTGACTCGTAAAATATGAAAAGATTGCCGAGCCATTGGCCTTTCCAGCTCGTTAAAGTGACCGGAAGTGTTATCCCTCCTTTAAATTTTAATCTTTTTGGACCTGAGGGATTATTACACAAAACGATCGAGCGCTTGTTTTGTTCGGCTCGTTAAAAGTACCGAAAATTCATCCCTTCTGTATTGTTTTATACTTTTTCTGACTTAAGGGATTAGATGACGAAAAAGGATTTTTGGAGTTTCCTTTACGTCCCTTTTCAGACTCTCTAAAATTGAGAAGGACCTAGTTATCTTTGTCGTTAAACTCGTTAAAACCTAATAGCGACAAACTTGTCCATAACAGACAAGAACGAGTTTCACTATCGCTAGGCTCGTTAAAACATAGCGATGGGTTTTCCCGAAGGGAAAATTATAGAACAAGCATATGTTATCCTCCTCAAGCTTGACAAAAATAAAGAGGTACTGGTCAGCAATGACTGGGGAAAAATTGGGAAGAAAATTTGAAGAAACTTTGTTGGTAGTAAGTCGCTCTTGAACATGACACTTTCATTCCGCATCCAAGTCGGGTTGGGTTGTTCCATTCACTGGTCACATCACCATGGTTCCATCACACCATCCACATTTGGGGTTAATGCTACCAATCCATCATGTTAGTGTCGCCGATATGTTCAAGAGAAGTCACTCAGAGAATTCACCTGTGTCTCACCCACTGCAATACATTTACGCTCCATTCTTTCATGACTGCCACCCAGAACCTTATATCACCAGATTGTTTTCACCTCCATTAAAATCATTTGCTCCATTCCGTTTCATTGATGTGGGATTCATTAAGGCCCTCCTATGATGGATCGCTTCTTGTCGACATCAGCTCATTATCCAAGAAGTCGATCTAGGAACAACCCTTTTAGTACTTTGAAGCTTGCATGCCTCAATGGCAAGTTTCTCACTTCCGGCGACAGGTTTACATCAATGGCCTTCGACCGAAAGATTTTGCATGGTGTTCAACGCCAAGTCCCTTATTCACACCACGTGAATTTTACTGCAGTACCTTGAGGATCATTATCATTATCGGTGATTCCTCTCGTGCCTGTTAATAGCTTACATCATTGGCTGGTAATCAGGCGATGTCTTTCCATGTTCGACTCCAGAACATCTCTCACATGGATCGACTTGTACTTTGAGTGAAGATCGAACGAGATTGAAGACCCCAGATCTAGTTTCATCCATCCGGGCTGCGATATATATTCAGGAAAATAAAGACATCAAATGTACATCATTGCTGCACAGATAATCATCCAATCTAAGGGATGATGGCTCTACCAGAATCATCAGTCTACACTCAGACGATTGTCTGTCCTATGTACATGAAAATGAATTTATAAAGCTGAGCATGGGAATGCCCGCCTCAGCTAGATCATGAAAATATTATGAATATAATTTGTTGTATTGTATCTTATTACAGGTCTCCTTCCAGCTTGAAAGAACTTCGGATCCTCATGATAAAGCATTTCACCCGACCTCAAAAAGATTAACGACCTCATGCTTTAGGGGGCAACTGTTATAGACATTTTTGGGCACTGCAACCCCAAGCATAAATGTCCATAAACTAAGGGCTCCTAAGTCCCTAAAGGTGTTGTTCCAACCCCTAAAAGAACAAGGTCAACTGATTACAGCTTCTCCCAGAAGTTCTCCATGAAAAACCACTTAGAACTGGTCAAAACTGAACCATTTCACCTGCTCCATAGGCAAAGTGCGTTGCATCCCACCTAAATACACACAGTAGGTGCGTTGCATGTCAAAAAGCCCTTCTATGGTGTGCGATGGGTGAGAAGGGACAAATGGCAAGGTCAATCCGCGAGGTGGAGAAGCATGGAATCTTCCAGAAACTTCTCCTGTGACACATGCCTCTCTGAATTCGACCAGGGATGAGTAAGATATCATCAATATCCAAGTGGAATCAAGAACTATTAGAGGGCAGACACTAATCAAATCTCAAAAGTTGACTCACCTCCCTTGCAGACATCTATATATGGATCCCTCATCCCAGAGATCCAGAGGCTGGAATTTTGTATCTTGTAAGGAAGTGCTGCTAGTTTATTGGTGCAATATCATTGTGTTGGGTGATCTAAGCTTTTCATGAGGTGAAGAAGGGCTTCTTGCTGAGAGGATGATGCTAGGTCAGAACAATTGGTTGTAATTCTCTTGGCTCTTTCTTGATTATCAATAAAGCTATTCAATTTTTCCTCCATACTCTTGTATGATTTATGTTTTATGCATTTGTATGCTTAATATACATCTAATCCTATATTGCTTATGATAATAGATCTGTGTTCTCGTATAGTGTTATGCTGCTTTGATTCTACAGGTACTCTGTGAAGCTGGGTATACAGGGAAGCAAGTAGCAAAGGACTATCAGAAGAGAGAGGAATCGAGCAAGGAACCAAGCGCAAGACAGAGGCTGGTCTCCTTTATTCTTCTCTCATCTATCTTTCATAAAGGAAAACGAAAGTAGTTTTAAGTTTGTTTGTTTCTAAGGTAGCTACCAGCCTTAGTGGGATTAGCAACTCTGCATAGACACTATTCCTGGTAACACATTGGGAGGAACATCCACAAGCTCACAAAGGCAGGAGCTAGAAAGACAACACAGTGCAGAAGTATCATCAACCAGGCCACAAAGTAAAGAGGCCTTAGATATCAAAAAGACCTTCACAGAAATAAAAGCCAAAAATGATCCAATAAGACTTCAAATTTACAATCAGTATTTCAAAATGGCTCCCACAAACCAGCAAAGATTGATGTCAGCCTATGACATGCAAGAGGGTAAATGATAATGAGCTACTTCGCCAAAGGTTCAGCAACCTCAAACAACAGCAGATTATATTAGGACAAATCTGGAAGTCTTGGCTAAGGATATTAATCCTTTGGATCAGATTAAACTTCACAAGCAAACTAGAGAAATGGTCTATTCAACCTTAACCAGTAAAGAATTGATGGCTCACAGGCTACAAAATTATTTGGATAATACGATTGCCCAGCTGAACTTAGAAAAAGCCTCTTCCCTGGCCAAGGATAACAGAATAAAATCATTAGAAGAAATTATCATTGGATTGGGACATGATCCCAAAGATGTAAAAGGTGTAGAAGCGCTAATGAAGAATAAAGAAGAATTGTTGCCTTGAGGAAGCATCTAAAGCTTCCTCCTTCAAGGCATCCACAAACTACTGAGGTTATAAAGTAGAAATCTGAAGAAGAGATGATGGATCTCCTCTTGAAACTCAATGAAAGATTGAATGACATAGAGCATGCATTAGAAAAAGCACTGAAGGACAGGCAGGGAGAGTCGACCTCTTAGCCTCCTGATGTAATCCCCATAGTCTTAACAGTAGTCCCTTCTACACTTGGAACAGCATTAGCTCCAAACATCCCAGCAGCCACAGCAGAGGTGGTCACAGGTACAGCGATAGTAGGAACATGACAGGGTAGCAGTGCTAATTTGAGCACTAAAGAGTTGATAAAAGCAATGGAAGAAATGAGACTACAAGTTTCAGAATTAAAACAGGTGAAAGAGCAGTTGGCTAAGGTAGAAAGAAATTATGATATCTCCAAAATAAATGTTGTGGAAAAAACAAGGGAGATCAAAGCATTAGAAAATAAAGTGAAAACATTAGAAAAGGATCTCACTTTTGACAAGCCTCTGGCAGAGATCAAGAAAATTATGTGGACCAACATCACTCAATCTATAAATGATGTTTGGCGATCCATCCAGGTGATCTATGAATAGATTGATCTAGTGAAAGAAGCATAGGGAGAAATTCAAAAGACAAAAGCTCTATTAGGACAAATGCTTGATCAAGCCAACCAACTCATACATCTTTTGAATAACAAAAATAAGGAACAACTGGAAGAACTTGGCATCTCAGACAGGACAAACACTATTTTGGAAATCAAAAGGGTGCTAACCAAGAAAACTTTGATGCAGAATTTGGAGAGAAGATGTCAAGATATGCAGGTGGAAATTAATTCTTTTATGGAGAAGTTCACTATTTTGTAGAATAAAGGGCTACCAAGTCCTTTGGTGATTAATGACAGATTAATGAAGCATATAGATTATGTAAACAAATTGAATAAGTATGTTGGCAATCAAGCTAGTTCATCAACAAGTGCATCAGGAATAAAAGCACTCCCCACAGGCCAAGTTCTCTATGATAGCTTAGAGAACTTATTCTATGTTGAGCATGAGATTAAACACTTGTTACCAATCCAGCCTACCTTTTTCAGATATACAGAAACTGATGAAACCCTGAGGAAACTTCAGAAACACAGACTGCCAGAGCAAAAATGGTGGGAAGACATGTTGGAAATTTTGTAAATTTATCCCTGGTAAAATGTAAATTTTGGGCTATTTACTGTGGTAAGATGAATAAAGGTGAGCAGAGATGAACAAAGGTAAAACAAGTCGAAGTGTATCATAATAGGTAAAGAGTATCAGTCAAAACAGGGCAGCCAACACAGAGTTACTAAAGAAGATAGCAGCAAGCCAAATCATAGGGCCTACCTCCAACACACTCATCAAGAAAAGGAACAACACAACATCAGTTTACCTTTCTCCTATCTTCGAGACTAGTTGTCTCTATTTTCTTGTAAAATATGATTAATCACCCTAGAATCTATCTCACTTTGTTATGAGATATTTTTTTTAATTTTTTTTATATAAATACCCCCTCAATTAGAGTATTGAGTGTGGATTCTTAGACATTGCTATAATATTGATTATTTTGGAATAAAGTGCTGACTGGACCAACTTTTGTATGGCTTGCTGGATAAAGAATTGAAGCAAAGGACTTTTCACAGATTTCTTGAAGCAAACACCGGATCAATAAGTCCTCTATACCTTATGTTTTAAAGTTTTCCTTGTTTATTATATCATCTATGTTTCACATCTGAATGGTAAACGAAAAAGAATAATTCAGAATATGCTTGATTGCACTCTGTTTTCAATCGTTATTATTCTCCATGTTTTCTTCTGAATTAGTATAAACAGTGAAATCTTAATTGCTCTTTTTTTCTAATTCTTTCATTTTGATTATTTATTAAAGAATACTTAACTGCTTTTTAGTAGTAATCATTCAAGTTCCCTCTTTAAATACGCTGAAGGATTCTTAACTGCCCTTCACCCATTTTTAAGCCCATTCCATCTACTCCAAGTTGTTATTTGTTCCCTGTTTAACCATCTTGCCCTGTGAAATCATCTTTTGTTAAGAAACCAAGTCTAATAAAGCCATCTTCTTTGACTCCATTAGCCCAATGGACTAAGCTACTCAGCTTTACCCCTTTGCTATTGAATCTCACCACCCAAACTCAAACAAAACTCCCAAACTTCACAACTAACCTAATATCTTTCAAAACCAAGCCCAATCATAAAGAGAGAGCCCTCTCTAAGTATAGATTGGCTAGATTCTGTACTTAAAAGTAGGTTTGTGGTTACCTCAGACCCCTTTCCTCTTCCAACAACTTCAAGGAAAATCTAAGTGATAACAGAGAGTAGGGAACATTTTTCCAATTAGTTTGGCTTATCTGATTTGGCCATGGTGATGAAGGAAATGGTTGTTGTGACCAGTTTGGAAAGGGAGGCTGATTTTGCCACATTGTATTATATTGCTAAGCATGATATTGTGGAGATCGGAAAGAAGACAATGGATTGGAGGGCATACCTAGTTATCGTGGCTGCCATTGATGGCGCTGATTGAGTAGGTACACTGGTTCTGATTCTTCTTCCGCTTCTTTGTACACTACTTTCAAACTCGGAAGTGAGGGGAAGTTCTCTATGGAGTGATATTTTGTACAAATAGTGTAGACTTGAATTGCATCCAGTGGGCACTCTTTATGGCTGTGTTTCTTTCTGCATCTAGGGTAGAATATTGCTAGATTTTTCTCTACTTCTGCTTGTTTATGTTTCGCTTACATAATATCGAGCTACGTTGTTAGAGTCCCCAATATATTAGTTTTGAAATTCTCCAGTAAATTCTTGATTTCTATGTGAGTTACTCCTCCACCAGAGATCTTGTTGTCCCTTGTGAGCATGTCACATTTCGCTAGTTTTAGCCTTGTACTGCCTCGTGAACTCCTAATGCACAAATCAATAATGTCAGCAAAATTTTCTATATAAATGTCACATTTTCCCATAATATTTAGTGTTTCAACCCATTGCTCCTTCATCCCTTTAATTAATGTCATTTTTAATAAATTGTCAGGTAAGGGTAATGATGCATAAGGAGATCTCTGAAGATTATACTAAAAACGTTCAACATATTCTTCTAGTGTCTCATTAGGTCTGGCTACCATCTGAAATATTTCATCCTTTAATTCTCTAGACCTACAATAATCCTTATATTTCTTTAGAAAAGCTCCTTTCATCTTATCCCAATCGTTTATAACACCTCCACCTAACCCCATAAACCATCATAAAGCTTCTCCTTTTAATGTGGAGGGAAATAATTTTAGCTTTTGGGGATTGATGGTATAGTCATACCCCTGGCATAGTACATCAAATTCAAATAAAAATGCATCTATATCTTCCGATGTTAGGCCATGGAATGTAGGAATATGTTTGTTACACTAAAAAATGTCACCTTGACTACTTACAGTTAGTATGGCTCAAATCAACAGTCATGCTACCCTCTTAGGCAAGTCTCATGCCTCTGTTATCCATCTCAAACTCAAAGAAGAGAGAAAGTCTTGTAAAAACTATGTTTATCTCTGGGGTCGCAGGTTCTCTCTAGCCTTACCTGCGGGGACGCTGACCATGTTCACAAAATCTGCGTCCATGGACGCTCTGTATGTTAAGGGACAGGTGCGTCCCTCTGTAAAAGGCAAAATGCGCGAGTTTTATCTTGAAAAAGTTACTTGTGGTTACTTCTAGAACATTCTAGAGGTCGGTTTGATGAAATGGATGCGCCTCCAGTTGGTTCATGTATCTCTATTAAGGGGGAACTTATCCCATCAATAAGGGAGCTATCCCACCCATAGAGGGGGATGATCCCATTGATAGTGGACCTGAATAACCTCTTTACAGCACTATAAATAAAGGCATTGAGCCAGAAGGAGAGGAGGTTGGAGCTATACATTTTCTTTGGGTAAATGCTGCAGGATTTAGGTCTTCCATTAGAGCCTTTGTGAGGAGAGATTGTCTTCACTTGATTCTACTTGGGAGAGGGTGAGCTTTGTCAAAGTAGAGGAAAACCCTTGATGGACCCTGGGAGGAACTTGCACAACACCAAGGCCAGGTTGTAAGAGTTTCTTTGTTTCGTTATTAATACAAACTGGTTTATTTTTCTCAATAGCTTGTGTTAATGAGTTATTTCATGTGTTCCTTGGTCTGCATGTTGAATATATGTTTTATTATATGAAATGCAAGTGCTTGGTAATTGTTTGATTGTTTGTGGTTGCAGGAATTGACTTGAAGGAGGAGCTCATCCGGATCGTCAAGAACGGACTTCAACAACAGCGTTTTGGAATAAGGTAAGCCTAAACACTTGTAGTTTTCATGTTGTAAAAGGTGTATTTAGAGAAAGATCACTCCATTTTGTCTTGTTTGTCATTAGAATGTCTTAGACTTCTAGGAAGGTCAGTCGTGTCCGCACCCTTGACAGATTCCGTGTGACAAATTGGCGACTCCACTGGGGAATCCATTAATGAGAGAGTCTTTTCCTTTATATGAACTTTGCTTTGAGAAAATCATTTTTATTTTCTGGTTTTTGACTGTGAGAATTAGTATTTGGGTGGCTTAGCTTTAGATTTAGTTAGATTTGGTTTTTCTTCATTTTTCCAGAAGGACGCAGTCTCTGAGTACTGCACAGTGCGTCTTTGGACGCGCTGTTGCCGTCTGCACAGAGCGGGGCCGCACCTGTGACAACGGGTTGCCTGCGTCTTCCTGTAAAACTTAAGAAAATTCCATTTTTGCTTTAAATTGCTTTTAGATTTTGTTTTTCCTTAGTGTTTTCTGCCCAGATCCTTTAGTACCCTGTCAAGAATTTTCACCTGAACTTGTTTTGTGAGCTTTGAGTGTTTTAGTGGTTTTCAACGAAGTTTCGACCTAGGGTTTGATTTTTGGAAAGGCTTTGTAGTGACTTTGATAGTAGAAAGTTGTCCAGCCTTAGATCTCTCTGGTTAGTCAACCTTCTTAGAAGTCGGGCCTGTCGTAAAGTCTCCTTTTGTGAGCAACTTGCCATTTGAGTTGTTTTGGGTCAAATTTCGAATTACTTGTTTATAAAGTATTGATTTCCATTTTACAAAAAGAACAAAAAGATTAGAGTTTTGTTTTGGCTAGTTTTTGATTCTGCAATAAGCTAGTCCTTGATTTGATTGTGATCAAGTAAAACACCTTAGAAATAATCATTGTTAGTTTTGGCCTCGTTAAGATTGCTTAGAGTAAATTTGCCTTTAGTTTGCTTATGAGTGCATTTTCATAGATTTTAAGAGTTGTTAAGATTGATTTTTGGTTATATTAGATTTACTTGCTTTATTAAAAGAAAAATACAAAAACATCTTCTTAAAAAGTCTTGTTTCAAGTAGCTTTTTGTTTTCAAAAGAAGAAAAGAGTTTTTTCGTGCATGTAAAGAGAAGTTATGTTTTTATGCTTGGAAAAGAAAAACGAATTGTTTCTTTGATTGTCTTCAATTAAGAAGTTGCTTTTATAAAGATTGCATTCTCTCAACTTTTTAGTTAAGCAATTCATCGAAAAAGTAAAGTAGTGGATAAATCATTCTAGGTGCATTTTGTAGTGGTTTCGAGTCGAGTCAACACACCACTGGTTTCACTTCCATCACCTTTTGACTTAAGAAACAACCTTAAAAGTAACGCTTAAATTAAAATCAATCTAGTAATCTTTATTTTTCTAGGGCTCTGAAGCACCAACATAGCTTAGGCTAGGGTCTTGGAGTAGGTGAGTACTTAACTCTCCAAGACTACAAAACCAAACAGATAGTCTATCTTGAGTAGAACAAATCCAATTGTTTCAGTTACATTCTGGGAAAGCTCCTCTTAAAGGAGAAGCACGAGCTCGTGTCCGAACCAGTGAGGGGATCATTCCTCCCTCGTTGGGAACGACGCCAGGCAGTACGTATTACAAACGGTAAACCTCGGATTAACCATTGTCGAGGAGCCAGGGGTCACTTATCGGTAAACCTTGGATTGTTGTCAAGGAGCCGGTAAGGGGATTGGAGCTTGCTACTCTGCCCTTGCGTGCTGTCGGAGTTTAGACTGTTCCCCCAGGTGTAATTGTTGTGATTGGTAACCTTAGTGGCCATAATATCTAGGATTCTACCCAAGGTGACGGTGGAGGGAAGGTCCCACTGTACCTGGAGCAGACGTCGGTTATACTCACTTGGATTTTCTGGGGGGTTCGCTTCACTTCGAGACGGTTAAAGTGGAGGAACTTGGTCCAGTCTATTCATTAAGCAGGTTGCCGGGGTAACTGTTCCACCCACTATTTCTGTACTGAATCCTGCGAGGTTGGGCCTAATCACCAACTAGCGTTTTTGGTCCGGAAGACTACTGTTTGTGTGTGGTTTGACGCTCTAGATTATTTAGGCGTGTGCTTCAAATTTGTTTGCTTCTTTAGAAGACTTTAGGTGGTTTGATTTGAAATTTTTTACTTTGTTTTCGTGTGTTGTAGTTAAAAATCTTTAATTGTGGCGGAATTACCGAGAAGGTCCCGTCGAATTGCGGGCCAGTCTCCTGAAGTTGTTTCTGTGGCCGAATTGTTGAGAAGATCCCGTAGACTTAGGGGATCCCCTCCTCGAGACGACCCAGGTAATTTAGAAGGGTTAAAGGTCCTTGTAACTCCTCCTAGTGGCAGTAGAGTAGGATCACCTGAAGAAGGAGAATTTTCCTTGGTAGTCCATCCAGATTACCAAAGTTTAGAAACAGGTTACAATCCCGAAGCTGTTACAGTTTCCGAGCTTGCTGGTAGTTTTTCATCTGCCAGTGAAACAGGCGAAGAACCTGAAATTTCAGAACCTGTTACTCCAACTCCTAGTGTTCCTGATTCACCAAGAATAGAAAGAATTATCACCGAAAATCTTCCTGTTGGATTAATTGCTATAGAAGAACTTGTTCCAGAGGAAGAAATAGGCGTTTCTGATTCTGAAGATCTAATTACCCTTGATCTAAGGGAGCGTGAATCCATCTTTTACAGTCCTCCTAGAAGTGAATCTTGGTACCTTGCATTAACCAATTTTTTAGACAACTCAGTAGGTTTTTCTACACCTCGTACTCCGGTTCCACCTAGAGGAATTCATTCTCCTGTAAATATGTCTGGTCAGTCATCTGTGTTTTCACAAAGTCCTGAATCATTTTTACATGGCGGTCCTTCTGTTCCTACTGGGTATCAATCACTTTCTGGTACCTTTGCGGGAGCATCTCCTCAACCTGTTGATCATGGGTTATTAGTTGGAAACAGTGGTAATGTACCATTGAGTATAGGTGAAGTTTATATGATGTCAGGTTCAACTCCCATTAACCAACCTCAAGGTGGCCAATTACCGCCTGGGGGGCAACCTTCGTTAATGCCTGGGGGGCAACCTCAAGGTACTTCATTCGTGACTGGGGGGCAACCTCAAGGGTATCAACCCCAAGGGTATCAACCCCAGCCTCAATATGTACCCCAAAGTCAACCTCAGTATCAGTATCAACCTCAAGGATGGCAACCTCAAGGATGGCAACCCCAAGGGTATCAACCCCAAGGGTATCAACCTCAAGGATACCAACCTCAAGGTCAAGGTCAACCCCAGTATTCGTATTTACCTCAAGGTTATCAACCTACGGGTCAATACCCTGGTCAAGGTTATCAACCACCTCAAGGGCAATCATATGGGACTGCACCTTACAGTTATCAACCCTATCCTCAATACGGCTATGGATCTCAGTATCCTCAACCTGTTACGAGTCAATACCCTGGAATGTTAACATGGGATCCGTCACAGGGTCAACAGATGTCGCAACCAAGTATACAGTCGGTACCTCAAGCAGGACAACCTGCAGTTCCTGGTCCACCCCAGCAACCGCAACCTGTCCAGTCAAGTGTTCAGACCCCTGTAACTTCTGTAGTTACTCAGCCGCCAATTGCACCTGGTACTCCACCTCACACGGCTGTAGCAACTACCGCTTCATCTACCATGCTTACTTCTGGAGTATCGGCAGCTCCGGTTTCTACTGTCCCTGTAACCACTCCTCAGACATCTGTACCGTTGTCTGGACCCACGGTTCAAACCACAGTCCAGATGCCTGCAGGCCAACCTGGTACAAGTACGGTTGTTACTACTCAACCTCAATTTGTTCAACCTCCGTACCAGGGACAGTATCAACCTGGGCAAGCTGCCCAACAACCGGTTTACCAGTATCAACCGTATCCTGGGTACACTTATCAACCACCTCAACAACCCCAGTACGGTCCGGTTAATCCTGGTTTTCCAGGAGGATATAATATCCCAAATGCGACTCCTGTTCCTAGTTATCCTGGATATCCTCCTCCTGGGGCTGGTATTGTGACTCAGAGTTTTAGAGATCCTAACCGGCAGTTACCGTTTATTGCGACTTTAGATTTACCCGACTTGACGCGCCTAACGAACGATCCAATTCAATATCTTCCGTTCTGGCCGCCAATGCCAAATAAGTTGCCCAGCGATATACCCAAGTTCGAAGGTAAGTCTGGAGAGGATCCGTCTAATCACGTGATGACTTACCACCTCTGGTGTGCATCAAATTCCATCTCAGATGATTCCATCCGCTTACGTCTTTTCCAGCGTACACTCATTGGTCTCGCAGCCAAGTGGTACATTGAGTTACCACGGGCCTCTTTTTACAACTTTAGCCAGTTAGCTACCTCGTTCTTAACTCATTTTCAGTTACCAGTCAGATACGATAATGGTACAGAATTATTAACTTCGCTAAAACAATCGACATCCACGTACATTTCTGATCACATCCATGAGTGGAGACGTCGAAGAAGATTAGTGAAAGTTTTTATCCCGGACCAAATCTTAGCTGAATGGTTTGTCAAATCATTATTACCAAGAATTACTGAAGATGTAGCTAAGGCCGGAGTAGTTACTGAGGAGCAAGTCATTGCTCAGGCACAATACCTTGACTTAGTTTACACTCAGTCGGGTACGTTACATGAGAAAATTCCGGATCTTCCAAAGTCAAACCAAATCGCTGCTGCTCCTTCGGGATCTCATGCCGCTGATGGTATGATTGGTATCGTGACTACGAAGAGTAAGAAGAAGTCTTCCAAGACCTCCAATACTCCAATTATCACTTTGCCTGATTCTCCGACAGGAGAGTCTTCTCCTCCTGAACTTACCGCCGACATTCACGCTGTAGAGTCATCTACGGCCAAATCAAAAAACGGTGGAAAGAAGAAAGGAAAGAAGAAGGCTAAAGCAGACAAGGCTCCAAAGGAGAAAACGGAAAAGTCGGAAACCAATGACGAAAAGCGCAAACCTCGCTATCCTTGTCTTATTTGTGAAGAAGATCATTTTACGAGAGACTGCCCTCATCGGGCCGAGGTAGTGAAAATAGTCAAAGGTTCTCCCACTCCTGCTGTGTTAAAAAATCCATTTCCAGAGCAGGAGAATAAATGATAGGTTCTTCTTCGAATGCCAGTGAAGAACCCATTTTGATGATGTCTCATGTCAGGATTGCGACTCGATCGCAAGATTATGGTAGTAAGGCTCCTGTTGATGGTAAGGAAGCAGAATCTTCTCACTCTAACCCATCAACCTCAGCTCCTGGTTCCGATCCACTACAGATCGAAAAACCTAACCCAGACTTAGTGATTAAGCCGCCCGCCAAGGGTGTACTTCGAAGGTCTGCTTTCAATCCACATGCGAGAGCAGCCCAGAATTACAACATTGTTGAAGACTTAGCTGTTTCACCTTCAGCAATGTCGGCACTCGAAGTGCTGCAATCATGTCCAGCGCAACGAAAATTGCTTTTGTCGGCTATTGGAGCTGTCGATGTTCAGGACCCGAACCTAATGATCTTTGATCTAGAAAGTAGTACACCGCGTCTCCCCCATCAAATGGCTTTCCAAATTCCAGTGATAGTCAAAAACAGGCCTATTCATCGGACTGTGATTGATGAGGGAGCTTCTACGTGTATTATGTCGATTCAATGTTGGAGATCGCTTGGTTCTCCTTCGTTGAACCAATCCCCCACCATCCTTAAGGCCTTTGATGGCCGTGGGTTCCGTCCGTTTGGTATTCTACAAGAATTGCCTATAGGGGTCGAAGGTAAAACCGTTAGTCTGGATGTGGAAGTGGTTGATGCCCCTCTAGACTACAACCTTCTTTTGGGTCGAAGTTGGTCATATGCTATGACAGCGGTCGTTTCATCGGTCTTCAGAGTCATTAAGTTTCCACATAACGGTAAGATCGTGACTATTGATCAGCTGACATACTTTTCATCCGACCCAACCTCTTTAGAAACTATCCAGCATGTTGGTAAAACGACAATCCCTTATAGGGACATTGGTGTAGGTTTAGTTAAGGATTCCGGTTTACTGGGAACTTTTCCTCTCCCTCCACTCAATGCAGACCCTTCGTTTGCAACAATTCATATGATCACGTCAGAAAACATTATTTATGATGATCCTTGGTATGTTCCCTCTGACTCTGAGCTAGACTCACTCGGTGATGTTATGCCGTTGAGTCCGTATGAGATTGCTTATGAAGCTCTTATGTCTTTTACCGACTTTCATTCAACCGACCAAATGAATGTGGTCAGTGAAGAGTCACTTTTCACCTCACCCTTAGAACGGATAACGTTTCCCGAAGAAGTGTCATCTGACGAACAACTTCGCGAAATCCTAAGTGTAGATGATCTACCATGGGAAGATCTCCATCACAGATCTTCGTTTTTACCTAAGGATGATGCATTTGAAAATGATTTTTCATCTATCTTTACCGCTGAATATGTCAAAGACGCTCAGGATCCAACGAAACATTCTGATTCAGAGCTGAATTTAGGGAATATTTCTCGTACTATTCCCATTGATATTTCAGTGAAGCCCGGAATCGAGGAGAACATTCATATAGGTGCCGCATGTACTGAAGAAGAAATCCAAACTTACAAGGCCCTATTCCAAGAATTCCGCGACGTGTTTGCCTGGTCTTACGAGGAAATGCCGGGAATTGATCCTGCCATTGTTGTTCATGAAATCAAAACCTACCCGGATGCTAAACCCATTCGGCAACGGTTGCGTCAGATTCACCCTCGAAAAGCGGCTGCGATTAAAGCAGAAGTCGAAAAGCTGTTGAAAGCAGGTTTCATTTATCCGATCCCGTTAACGGATTGGGTATCGAATATTGTTCCCGTCAATAAAAAACAAGGAACAATAAGAATCTGTATCGACTATAGGGATATCAATCGAGCTTGTCCAAAAGACAACTATCCTACGCCTTATATCGATCAAATAATTGATGATTGTGCCGGAAGTGAGATGTTTTCCTTCATGGATGGTTTCTCAGGCTATAATCAAATCAATATTCTACCTGCCGATCAACCAAAAACGGCATTCATTTGTCCATGGGGGACATTTGCTTATTGCAAATTACCTTTTGGACTTAAGAATGCCGGGGCCACTTTTCAACGGGCGATGTCTTATGCATTTCATGACATCAAGCACATTGTGCAACCCTATCTCGATGATTTGCCTGCTCATTCTTTACAACGAGCTGATCACCTTGTCCACCTACGAGCAATCTTTATGAGGTGTAGGCATTATCGAATTCGGTTGAATCCCCACAAGTGTGTTTTCTGTATAGAAACAGGTCGATTGCTGGGATTTGTTGTTTCAAAAGCCGGCATTCGCGTCGATCCCTCGAAAGTCGAGGCTATCATCAAATTGCCTCCTCCTTCGAGTTTGCGCCAACTCCAAAGTTTGCAAGGGAAAGCGAACTTTTTACGCCGATTCATCCCAAACTACGCCGAGGTCACTAAAGGTTTTACACGGTTGTTGAAACAGAACGCACAATTCTTTTGGGACGAGATTGCCCAACAATCTTTTGATGCACTAAAACACGCGTTGACCCATGCACCGTTATTGCATCCTCCCAACTACAACCAGGACTACTTCTTATACCTCGCAGCTTCGCATTCCACCATTGGAATGGTGTTAGTTCAAGAAGATGAATTCAAAGCAGAGCATGTGATATATTATCTTAGTAGAACCTTAAATCCCACTGAGTTAAAATATTCGCATGTGGAGAAATTGGCCCTGGCAGCCGTTCAAGCTGTCCAGCGTTTTCGTCACTACATTCTTCTCCGCAAGACTACAGTTATTTCGGATTGCAACCCTATGATTTATATTTTGACAAAACAACTGCTAGGGGGCAAGTACTCTAAATGGATTGTTATCCTGCAAGAGTTCGACTTGGAGTTCGAGAAGTCCAAGTCTAAGAAATCTTTAGTTTTTGCGGAATTGATGTGTGATTTCCCGAGTGCTGACACAGAGACTGTGGCAGAGGAGTCCATTGTGGACGAATCTTTGTTTCTTATTAGCACTTTAGATCCGTGGTATGGGGATATAATCATCTATCTCCAAACCCAAACCTTTCGGCCTGAAGCTTCCAAGGAAGACCGTCGAAAAATTCGGTTTCGATCCCAGCAATACAGAATTATTGGAGATACACTTTATCGCCGGGGGGCAGACTTAGTTTTTCGACGTTGTTTAACTCACGAAGAGGCTGAGAGAGTTTTGAATGATTGTCACTCTGGAGCATGTGGCGGTCATATGTCTGGGTATGCCACAGCTCAGAAGGTGTTGCGCGCTGGCTATTTCTGGCCGTCTATGTTTAAAGATTGTATCCTTGCTGTCAGAACATGCCACAACTGTCAAGTGTTTGATCGAAAGATGCGCGCTCCACCTGCTCCTCTCCACCCTATAATTGCCGCTGGTCCATTCGCCAAATGGGGCATTGACTTTATTACTTGTAACCCTCACTCGGCTGGGGGGCATGCGTATATCATCCTCGCGGTTGATTATTTTACAAAATGGGCCGAGGCGATGCCTACATTCGACGCAAGCGGCAAGACAGCTGCAGTTTTCGTATTCAATCATATCATAACTAGGTTTGGTGTCCCACAAGCAATCATTACTGACCATGGGAGCCATTTTCGAAACGTCATGATGACTGAGCTTACAAGCCAGCTTGGTTTGCGCCACGATAGCTCTACTCCTTATTATCCGCAAGCCAACGGTTTGGTTGAGTCAATCAACAAAGTTCTAGTCATCATGATTCGACGGATCATTGGTATCCATCGAACGAATTGGCATAACATGTTATTTTCGGCGCTATGGGCATATCGAACTTCAGTGAAAAATTCAACAGGTTTCACCCCTTTCCAGCTAGTTTATGGCTTAGAAGCTGTGTTACCTATTGAATGCGAAATCCCATCACTTCAAATGGCTGTCGAATTACTTCCAGCTACTTCCGAAGAGGAGAAACGGTTATTATACTTGGCTAAATTAGATGAGACTCGACGTGACGCTACTTTAGCTATCGAGACTCACGCGAAACGAATGAAAGCTCAGTACGATAAAAATGTAACCCCTCGAAGTTTTTCGGAAGGAGACCTAGTACTATTATATGATCAAGCTAACGATAAGCTAGGTGCCGGAAAATTCGTTCCCATGTGGCATGGGCCCTACATTGTAAAGCGAAAGTTAGCAAAAGGGGCTTATGAGTTAGTTGATTTTGATGGGGACTCTTTGGGTAAACCCAGAAATGGACTTTACCTAAAGAGGTATTATGCTTAAAATGATGGGTATGGAGAAATTTTTAGATAGGTTAGATTTTCTTTCTAGCTAGCAAGTGTGTTAGTTTAGTCAGTGTGCTTAGCTTAGTAAGTGTGGTTTTTCGTCATTATTCTGGCTTATCTTGGTTTTACTCTTGATATTGTAGATGTCGACGCCTCTCCAAACATACATTGGATTTGCTGATGGTGCTTGTCGTAATACACGGAATATCTCTTCCGCAGCTTGGGTTATCTATTCGCCCTCTGACGAGTTAGTTTCTATGCATGGGGTAAGCCTCGGTCAAACAACGAATAACATTGCAGAATACAGTGCAGTGGTTGAATTATTATCCGAATCTATTTCATTTGGAATTCGACGTTTGATAGTGAGGTTAGATTCTGAACTTGTTGTATTACAGCTTAATAGAGTTTATGCCATTAGAAATCCTGTGTTATTAAGGTTGTTTTTGAGAGTGCGTCTCTTGGAACGTGAATTTGATTACATTGAATATCAACATATTCCAAGGTCTTTGAATACATTAGCAGATGCAATTGCTTCTCGAATGTTGGACAGACATTTACGATAATCATGCAAGTAAATTTAAAAACATTTCATCACATATGTTAAACAAGATAAGCCGGTAATAGTGATATATATAGATAGAAGTGTGTCAAAAAATATATACATCGTCTTCGATCATAGGTTTAAAACACCTTATGATCGGCAAAATGATAGTACAAAAGTCAAAAATGTCACATGTGACTACAAAAGTGACTAGTCAATCACTGGTGGTGCTCTCTGTACGACACCACTGCGCGGGCTACCTTACGCAAAAATCTCCTAAACGGTCCAGGAACCGCGACTACGAAGCGCTGAAGCCTGATAGGAATGTCGTCCATAGTAGTCTCAGGTATATCTGCCGTGAGACGCTCTAGATCATGCTCCAACTCAGCTAGTACTTCTGCTGTCGCATCCTGTGGGGCCGGTACCGGTGCAGCTGGATGTAGTCTATCATAAGGCCGGAGGTTGGCTGGACGCTGTGGACCAACATCTGCATTTTGAAAAAGTTTACTATTAGTTTTGAGACGATATATATAAAAAATACAAAAAATACATAACTAGAAAACTTGTGAAAATAAAAGTACCTCTGTCATCCCATTGTTCTCCCTGTGGAAGAACCATGTCCGGATCACCTCTGAAATCCATTCCGGCATACGGAAAGTCCTGTATCACAAAAAGCTGGCCCTCTAACCAGTCAAAATAACTATCTGAGAATCGAACTACTGTCGCGCCCTCGTCAGGATGCCGGGCCATCACCGCAACCCATCGTATCAGCTTTGGCTGCTGAGGACCCAAGATATCAACAGTGAGTTGTTGAGGGATCAACATTGGAATTCTCTCCAAGGCAAAGCTCACGACTATAGGCCCATATCCAAAAGTCTTTAGTCGTCCGTTCTTTGCCTTGGTCAGTTGGCTCTTCATATGAGCCGACACAGCTTCACACCAGTTGAAAATGGTGCCTTGGTAACAGTCAATTGCCATCCGCATTTGGGATCCGGAAGCAATGTGTAAAGCGGCCGCGCCGCAAATTCTGGTAACCGTGAACGCTATGACTTTGAGTTCCGGTAGAGTGATGTGTTTTATCTCTATGCCTTTTGAATGGTGAGCCCCAGGTGTGCACCAATTCTCGCGGAGACTATCAAGGGATTGGCCACCCGGCCTAGTCCCCGCAAGACTGAGTTGCTCACCTCTGTTTGGCAAGCCAGTGAGAAAGTATACATCCGAGGGCTCTATCTCGAGCTGGTGCCCTCCTATGTAAAAGCATTGTTCTTGTACGTTCCATCGCTCAACCAGCCATTCCAAGAATCTTACCTGGCCCCTCATGCCCGGTATGGTCCAATATTTGTATAATCCGCATGCTCTTAGGGCATCCAGGGAAGGTTGATGATTTATTGCAGCTTCATCTTCCTCTACATGCTCTCTTTCTCTCCAGTCTAACATGATTAATGCCCTGCATATCAAAAATAGCAATTAGAAATTAATTTGGGAATTTTTGGTGGTTTTTTGAGAGAGTTGGGGTTTTGAAATGCGCGTTTCTCGGAGGACGCACCCCGGCTTTGTAGCACAGGGCGCCCGGACGCAGCTGGCCTGAAGGCGGGCTGCGTCTTCCGACCATTTTCCCGTATGAGAAAAAGTCGGGGGACGCAGGTCACCCGAAGGGCACCTGCGTCCGCCGAGAGGCGCATTCCAAAACCAAAACCCTCCCAAAAAATGAAACTAAAACCTAAAAATTGATTCTAAACGGATAGAAATGCAGAGTAGGATGTGTAAAATACCTGGATGAGACGGCGTTCAATTCCAACGGTCAGATTTTCCGCAGCGACCACGGGAAGTTTCTTGTCAAAAGCTCCTTTTTCAACCTCAACAGTGAAACGGTAAAAATGACATGGTAAAAAGGTCTTTTTATAGGTTTTTTGGATGAATTAGTTCATTTTTTACCATGAAAAAATGTTTTTGAATGTATTTTTGCCTATTTTAAACAGGTATGAGTAATGTGTCGCTTTTGTGCAGGACAAAGGGATTTCGAGGGAAATTGTAATTTTTCACAAACAAAATTTCAGAGTCATCTTTTAAGCCCTTTTCTGACTCCTAAAACATGAAAAGATCGCCGAGTGTTTCTTTTTCACTCGTTAAAACGGAATTAAAAGACGGTCCCCTTTTAGCTCTTTTCTGACCGCAAAATCAGGAAAAGATTGCCGGGTTTTTGTCGTTTCGAACTCGATAAGGAAATAAAACGACGTGTCCTTGATCGCTTTTTACTTTTCAGGTTAACGACACTATTATGAAAGTACTCCTTGGTCGCAAGATCAAGCGGTTCCCCCAGGTATTATTTTATACTTTTTCGGGCTTGAGGGACACAAATATACGAAAAAGTTCAACGTGGAGTCTCCTTTAGTTTTTTCAGACTCTCTAAAATTGAAAAACGCTGAGTTTCTCCTATACTGGGCTCGTTAAACTTTTACAGTAGAGGACCTGTTCAATTACAAACAGGAATGAACCACTCCTTCCTAGGGTTCGAATTTAAACTAGGTTGGACTCGTCCGAAGGATGAGCTTATAATCAAGCATATGTTATCCTCCTCAAGCTTGTTAAAAATAAAGAGGTACTTGCCAGAAATGGTGGGGGAAAAGAGAGAAGAATGAACCTGTTTGTCACCTTTAGTCTCAGAAGAAACTTTGTTACCACTCTTGAACACGACACTTTTCATTCACCTGGGTTGGGAAATCTTTTACCTCACAGTTGACCAAATCACTTTGAAAGTCTTTAACCGGGTTCCAGGGGTTAACTTTGAGTTATACGTCACCAAGCCATCTGTTGTGTCGTTATGTGTTCAAGAGGTCTGCAAGAAAAAACTTTCATCTGCAAAATACTTGTCATCCATTTGACCATCCCTGAGTCAGTCCTTACAGCAACATTTCTTCAACTTGAACAATGATTTCGTGTTGCGGGCTTGCCTGCAACGGGTCGCTTTCTATCGACATCGACACATTATCTAGAAAGATGACTTAGGAATCGACAGTACCTTGAAGTCTGCATGCATCAATGGCAGGTTTCTCGCCTTTGACGTCAGTTTACATCATTGACTTTCGATCAGAGGATTCCGTGAAGTGTTCGACATCAAAACATCTATTCACATTTCACGGGTTGTGCTTGGTACTTTGAGAACCATTGACATTACTGGTGGTTTCTCTCACGCTTGTTAACAGTTTACATCATTGACTGGTAATCAAGTGGTTTCTACCATGTTCGACATCGAATCATTTAATCACATGGCTAGAATCGTACCAATTCGGGAAGTAGAAGTGAAGACCCTGGATCTAGTTTCTACCATCCAGGCTGCAAGGAGTTTTGTATTCATTATCTATGTAGACTAATCATAAACAGATGGCTGCGTCCATACTGTATCTATAAAAGTCTATAAAAATGATGTACTGCAAGATCATTCCTGTATCAGAATAGTTAGTCCATTAGTTAAAGTTTTGAATCTGAGTATGGGAATGCCTACCTCAGTGATGATATAATCTTATCCATGTATTTTGTGTTGAAAATTGCAGGTTCCAACCAGGCCATCCACAAGGCAATCCTTGAAATGATAAAGCGCTTCACCCTTCCTAGAATTACAAAACCCTATTCTATTCCAGGCTTCGCACTTTAGGGGGCAATCTGTTACACTAAAAAATGTCACCTTGACTACTTACAGTTAGTATGGCTCAAATCAACAGTCATGCTACCCTCTTAGGCAAGTCTCATGCCTCTGTTATCCATCTCAAACTCAAAGAAGAGAGAAAGTCTTGTAAAAACTATGTTTATCTCTGGGGTCGCAGGTTCTCTCTAGCCTTACCTGCGGGGACGCTGACCATGTTCACAAAATCTGCGTCCATGGACGCTCTGTATGTTAAGGGACAGGTGCGTCCCTCTGTAAAAGGCAAAATGCGCGAGTTTTATCTTGAAAAAGTTACTTGTGGTTACTTCTAGAACATTCTAGAGGTCGGTTTGATGAAATGGATGCGCCTCCAGTTGGTTCATGTATCTCTATTAAGGGGGAACTTATCCCATCAATAAGGGAGCTATCCCACCCATAGAGGGGGATGATCCCATTGATAGTGGACCTGAATAACCTCTTTACGGCACTATAAATAAAGGCATTGAGCCAGAAGGAGAGGAGGTTGGAGCTATACATTTTCTTTGGGTAAATGCTGCAGGATTTAGGTCTTCCATTAGAGCCTTTGTGAGGAGAGATTGTCTTCACTTGATTCTACTTGGGAGAGGGTGAGCTTTGTCAAAGTAGAGGAAAAACCTTGATGGACCCTGGGAGGAACTTGCACAACGCCAAGGCCAGGTTGTAAGAGTTTCTTTGTTTCGTTATTAATACAAACTGGTTTATTTTTCTCAATAGCTTGTGTTAATGAGTTATTTCATGTGTTCCTTGGTCTGCATGTTGAATATATGTTTTATTATATGAAATCCAAGTGCTTGGTAATTGTTTGATTGTTTGTGGTTGCAGGAATTGACTTGAAGGAGGAGCTCATCCGGATCGTCAAGAACGGACTTCAACAACAGCGTTTTGGAATAAGGTAAGCCTAAACACTTGTAGTTTTCATGTTGTAAAAGGTGTATTTAGAGAAAGATCACTCCATTTTGTCTTGTTTGTCATTAGAATGTCTTAGACTTCTAGGAAGGTCAGTCGTGTCCGCACCCTTGACAGATTTCGTGTGACAATGTTGAAGAGGAATGGCCTTCATAGGTGCATTAACTATAGTATCTACAATGGGATATTGTAGTGTGGAGGTTTGAGGTGTTAGCTGGTTTTGGGCCATTTGGTCGAATATGTGCCAATGACCTTCTGGGATTTCTATGGGTGTATTCTTAGGCTGGTTAGAAGGAGCAGGAATGGCCTTAACAACACTTCCTTTGTCTGGGATGATGAGAGTTCCTTGCTGAACTAATGTCTGGGGGGATCTTAGCTCTTCAGGTTGTTCAGCCTTATTCTGAATGATTTTGATAGCAATTCCCTTATCTGGGCTTCTCAGTGGTTGAACTATTCCAAGAGGAGATCTTGGTTCTTCGGTTTCCCCTGTTTCTCCTCCTCCTTCGTAGAGATTACTAAGGTTCCCTTATTATAATGATTTTGGGCTAGAATTCTCAATGTCTTGAAAATCTTGCTCCTCTGTTTTGTTGTGCACCTCAGCAAAGGCTACAGATGGTGATTTTTTGGCTCGAAGGGAACTAGTAGGTTGTCTAGAAGCAGCTTTCTAGGGCCTACTGAAGGCTGAGATTCTACTTTTTTAAGGGTATCGTCTATAAAGGTCAATCGACCAAGGGTCACCGGTCCCTTAGATTTATCAGGTTTGGGTAGTGGTTTTGGATTCTTTTCAGGCTTTTTCTACTTAGTCATGCACACAAATCAAATACTTATTTCTACCCAAAATAATCAACAAATCTGTAGGAGAGCAGGCGGGGGAGCAGGGCTATTACATGCTCCGTATGCAGGTTCTTACCTTCCGTTTTTAAAACCCAACTCTCTCCTAGCAAGTACTTACACTAATATCTTTTCAAAAGAAACAAATGGCTACACTCTCCCTGGTAATGGCACCAAAATGTTGGGTGATAAAAAGGTGTCTTTCAACCCCTATTTACCCTACATTAATTACCAATCCAGGCACGATATTTTATCTCAAGAGTGTACTTAGTCTGAGGTGGTCACTTGTTCAAGAGTAATGTTTGCAGTATAGTGCTTACAAAAGTAAATGAATGCTAGAAACAAAATCTAATTGTAATGGCGAGAAACTTAAATTCTCTGTAACGAAATCCTTCACTCAAGAAACTACAACAATCATCAGTCAAGGATGCAGTAATGATAAATCTTTCCATTGTAAACTGATGTAAATGAAAATCAATCATAAGCAAGATCTCCAATCTAAGAACTTAGACAACAGTAGTCAATGTCCTTTACAGTTTTTGATCTTTCAATCCACACTAAAGCAAATAACTGGAAATGGCAATTCAATTAGTAGAAAAGGAACAACAACTAAATCTATTGAAAAGGTCGAACAACAAAGCTTGATCTACATAAATGAATTAAGCAACAATCTTAACCGAAAGGAATTGAACAACAATCTTTAACTAATAAAGGAATTGAACAACAATCTTTAACTAAGAAAGGAATTGAACAACAATCTAAGAAAGGAACAACAAACCTAATTAAGTGTAATCACACAGCGAATATAGAGTAATTGAATCAGTAATCTTATTCTAGCATAATGGACATTAACCATAGTTATAAAGGAACGACAATTGCAGTTATAATTGAACAATGGTTAAATGAACAACAATCACAATTGTAAGTGAACCATAGCTAAATGAATAGCAATCGCAACTGTAAATGAACAACAATATCAATCTGTAAATGAACAGCAGAATCCGAGTTAGACAGTGCAATATTATTTCAGAATGAACAACATAACATTTTCGATTGTAAATAACAATCTTGCTATCCAATTACGATTTCGATATAACAGAGCAATTTAATGAAATGTTTAGAAACAAAATATTACTGAGTAAAGCAAATTAAAGAAATTCAAAGGAAATCAAACCACACAAGACTGTAATCACAAAATAATGATACAAGAAGCAAATGGATCCACTAGGGTCGGGCCCTTAGCCACCAGGGAAGCACTATTGCGGTTACTCTAGGATCAGATAATGGAATAGCAACTGAGTTATATATTAATCATAAATGGCAGAGTTACAGCTATCGCTCTTTAAAGAGAGTCGATGATCAAAGTTAAGATTACAACAATAAGTTCTACAAATTGACAATAATATCCGCCCCCTGGGCTACCAGCGCTGTCCCTTTTTATAATGGCCAGGCGGAAGTATCAAGAGTACCGATAAGCCTTGAAACAGCAAACCCCAAGGATCAAAGGATCCTAAGGGATTCACTATATCTTTGATCTTCAATTATCGTTTTGTCTTCTTGCGTTGATGCCGCATTTCCTCTTCCTTTTCCTGGGTCATGCACTCCAATCTTGATCTCCTCATCTAAATACGGCTTTCTGTCAAAGGGACAGCAGTTGCTTCTACCTTGTCTTTTCCTCTTGAATAGTTATTTTCCATTTTCTTCACTTTCTATATAGAAAAAGACAATAATTAGTTATTTTGCATCAATCACAAATCTCCTTAATTCTATCATAATTCTTTAACATATTACGATCTTAGAATGTAACGGAGTTATGATTCAAAGGAAAAGATAAAGAAATAAATGGTAAATACATACCTTTTCCAACGCTCAACAGAGTACATGTGATCTGAATGTCTTGCAATGTTTGCATCATCTAAAGGAGTTGCATGCAACAAGATGCAACAACCACATATTCTGCTTCAGCTGTAGATAATGCAATTGAACTTTGTTTCCTGCTGAACCAAGACACTAATCTGGAACCCATATAGAATGCACCACCACTAGTGCTTTTTCTATCATCCATGCTTCTTGCCCAATCTGCATCTGTGTATGCATGAAGTGTAAGATCTGTGTCCCTAGGATACCATAAGCCAAAATTTTGAGTTCCTTGAAGATATTTGAAGATCCTTTTGACTGCCTGCAAGTGTGATTCCTTTGGATTTGCTTGGAATCTTCCAACTATTCCCACTGCATGCATGATGTCTGGTTGGGTACCTGTTAGATAGAGCAGACTACCAATCATGGATCTATAGGTTGGTTGATGTACTACTGCTGATTCATCATTTGCACTGAGGCTGCATCCTGTTACCATAGGGGTACATATTGGTTTAGAATCTTCCATGCCATATTTCTTCAAGATCTGCTTGAGGTACTTGGTTTGTGATTAAAAAATACCATCTTTATTTTGTTGAACTTGTAAGCCAAGAAAATATGTGAGCTCACCAAGCAAGGACATTTCAAATTCTTTCTGTATTACCAAGGCAAAGTTTTGACTCATGGCTTCTTCATTGCTACCAAAAATGATATCATCAACATACACAAGAAGTATTAGCAATTTATCATTGTCAATTTTTATATATAGATTTCTATCAACTGATGCTTTTGAAAAACCTTGTTGATGAAGGTATTTTTCAAGACGATAATACCAGGCCCTTGGACCTTGTTTTAGACCATAGAGAGCCTTTCTAAGTCTGCATTCAAGTTTTGGATCATTTCCAAGGATGAATCCGTTGGTTGCTCAATATACACTTCTTCTTCTAGGTCTCCATTAAGGAAGGTAGATTTCACATCCATTTGATATACTTTGAACTTCTGAAAACTAGAAAGAGCAAGGAACATTATTATGGCTTCAAGTCTAGCAATAGGTGAAAAATTTTCTTCAAATTCTATACCTTCTTGTTGAGCATACCCTTTATAAACAAGTCTGGCCTTGTTTCTAATAACTTCTCCATTTTCATTCAGCTTGTTTTTGAATATCCATTTGGTTCCTATGACATTCTTATCATTAGGTCTAGGAACCAATTCCCAAGTATTATTCTTTTCAATCTACTCAAGTTCTTCATTCATGGCCTTGACCCAACATTCATCTTTGCATGCTTCATTTACATTTTGCGGTTCAATGGAGGAAAGCAATGCTAGATAGCTTTAAGATTCTGTAATAGTTCTTCTTGTCTGCACTCCTGCCTCTTTCTACCCCAAAATTTGAGTCTCTGGATGATTCTTCTGAACATACCTAGATGGAGTCTTTTCTTCTACCCTTATCTGTTCTTCTGGTGCCTCATTGGTTTCTTCTTCAGAATTTGTCTGATAGTCCTCATCTTCTTCATAATCTTCGGTTTTTACCTGCTTTGGATTTTTATTTGCTTCATCAACCACCACATCAATACTTTCAATAATTTTCCCAAGTATTTTATTATAACACTTGTATCCTTTACTTCAGGAACAGTAACCAACGAGAATGCCTTCATCTACTCTAGGTTCAAACTTGCCAAGTTTTTCATCAGTCCTTTTGATGTAACATTTGCTTCCAAAAACTTTGAAGTATTTTACAGTAGGAGTCTTACCATACCAAAGTTCATGTGGAGTTTGAGTGTTGTTTACCCAGACGTTTGTTTTGTTGAGAATAGTGATGACAGCAAATGCAGCTTCTCCCCAAAAGGTTGCAGGAGTTCCAGACTCATCTAGCATAGCACGAGCCATTTGTTGAACAGTTTTGTTCATTCTTTCTACCACTCCATTTTGCTGAGGAGTTCTTGCTGTAGAAAATTCCCTTCTTATTCCATGTTTTTCACAGAAGTCTAAGAATTCATCTGAGGTAAATTCCCCTCGTCGATCAGACCTAAGGCATTTGATTTTGCGATCTGATTCATTTTCAACCAAGGCTTTGAAGGATTTGAACTTTGCGAAAGCTTCATCTTTATGCTTTAGAAGTCCTATCCAACACATTTTGGAAAAGTCATCAATGAAAAATATAAAGTATTCTTCTCCACGAGGTGAATTTTTCCTAGATGGACCACATGAATCTGTGTGAACAAGTTCAAGAGGCTTACTAGCTGATCCTTCCTTCTCAGGGAAATTTGCTATGGTTTTCTTACCAAATTGACATGGTTTGCATATTTTGTTTTTTGGAATGTTGATATCTGGAAGATCACAAATAGCCTTGTATCTGCATGCTTTTCTTATTTGAGGGAAGCTTAGATGCCCCAATCTTCTATGCCATAGCCAGTGTTCATCATTTTTGCTTAGGTAGCACTGTTGTTGTCCCCCCTTGAGTATGTATAGGTTGTTTGGAGTTCTTACACCTTTGATCACTGTTTCTCCTGTATCAAGCTCACGAACAACACATCCATTTGATCGAAATACTACCTCATTTCCTTGATCACACATTTGACTGACACTCAATAGATTATGCTTTAGACCATCTACATACATAACATTCCTAGCTTTAACCTTTTCTTTTAAGAGAACAGAGCCTTTACCTTTTATGACTATAGGAGTGTCATTATCAAATGAGACCTTCTTTTCCTTTTCTAAGGCATTATATGCCTGAAGTTTTTCTTTATCACCTGTCATGTGTTTCGAGCATCCACTGTCGATATACCACTAATTTTCTTGTCCTTATGCATATAAGGCTATTCCACATCTTTCTATTTGTGGTTCTTTCTTTCTCCTTGTTTTGGGACCCAATGAAGCTTGCTCCTTTTGAGATGTTTGTTGAAATTTACTCCTGCATTCAGAATCTTCATGACCGAAGTTTTTACAGATAGAGCATTCTATTTCATTTTGAAGAGCAGAAAAGTTATTGTAGGTCCTTTTCATGATCCCAGTCACATTCCTTTGATTTCGTGCTTCTCTAGTCATGACGATCTTGTAAGCAACACATTGAACAGCGTTGTGTCCAAAGTTATGACATGATAAACATTGGCCATTAAAGAAATTCCTGTGATTATCAAATCTACTAACCTGATGATTGTAGTTTCCATTGACATTCATTCTTGAAGAAAATTGACACTGATTTACCTATGGTTGGTTATAGCTTCTGTTCATCCTTGAAGTAGATTGAACCCGATTAACCTGATGATCTGATTTATGCCTTTGCTGACGATTGTCAACCTGTTCACTTCTCCTTGCTGCATCAAGATAACTTTTGGAGGTTGATGGCTTTTGTGCTTCTTTTGTATATCCAAAACCTGTATTTATCAGATGAAAATGCTGCACTTTGATAATTTCATCTAAATTTTTTGATCCTTTAGCAAATCTAAGATTGAGAGATTTTGTTTTCTCAATATCTTTTCTTAGACCCACAATTTCACACTCTAACTTTTCATTGTGTTTTCCCCTTTCAACAAGTTGGAATGTCAGAGTATCTATAATCATACTCCTTTCTTCTAAACAGATTTTAAGTTTACAAATTTCTTCATATAGACCATCTTCATCTAAAGCATCCAAGAAATCATCATCTTCAAAAGCCATCAAAAGTCTATAATCATTACCATGTTCATCTTCATCACTATTTGATAAACCATCGCTATCTTCATGTGTATAGTAGCTCTTCTTACTTACACTCTGTTTTCTATTCCATTTTGCCGGTTCCTTACCTTTATCTAGCTTATCTTTATGAGGAAATTTGGTTGCATAATGACTGACTCTTCCACAAGAAAAGCATTTGAAAGGTAGTTTACCTTTGAATCTTCCAGAACCCCATTGAAGGTTCTTGAAAAAGTTTGCTTCTTCCTCTCCTTCTGAAATGTGTCCCGATTCATTGAGCTCTTCTCTTCCCGAAGCCTTGAATGTGGCTTCTCTCATATCTGATGGACCCCCTTTTCTCATTTCGAAAGCAGTTAGGATTCCGTCCAGTTGTGTCATAGTAATACTCTAAAGATTTTGCTTTTATTCTATGGCAGAAACTTTTGATTCAAACTTAGAAGACAGGGATCTCAAAACCTTTTCAACTACAGTAACTTCTTTTATCTCTTCACCCAAGTTTTTCATGCGATTAATAATCTCATCTATATGTAAGAAGTAATTAGCTATACTTTCATCATCGTGCATTTTGAGAGTTTCATATTGAATTATGAGAGATTGTAGTTTTGCACGTTTTACCTTATCGTCTCCTTCATAGCTTAGAACGATCTTGTCCCATATTTCTTTGGCAGTTTTGAGCTGCATAACCTTGACAAATTCTGATTGTGACAAACTCCCCAATAGTGTGTTGACAGCCTTGGCATTTGTTTCATACTGCTTTTTACCTACAGTATCTGTAGGAAATGCTGATGGAAATGTGTATCCTCCTTCCACAATTTCCCAAACATTTGTTCCAAGAGATTGAAGATAGGTTGTGGTTCTTACTTTCTAATAGACGAAGTTTCTCCCATTGAAGATTGGTGGTCTAATGGATCCCTCTCTTTCGTAGGTACTCATGATTATAGATCTTCCTTCAAGCAATCAAGCTTCTTCTGAAGGACCTGCTCTAATACCAATTGTTGAAAACAATACTAAGAGGGGGGGTGAATCAGTATTAGCAATTTAACAATATTTCATTTCCATAAATAGATATATATACGCTACTTCTGTTAGTGAAACCTGTGTGTATACGCAACTGTGTTTAGAGCAACCAGCGTATACCTTAATCTATGTATCAGAACCATATAACTAGTAATCAAATGCAGTAAACAGAACAGGCAATCACACACATGAACACAAGATATAAGGTGGAAACCCAATGTGGGTGAAGACCACCTGCTGCAATCATCTCTATCTTTCTTTAATAAGAAACATCTTTTACAAATTTTGTACTAGTGCAGCCTTATACCAGTACGCAGGCTTCTACTTGCAGAAGGCTACAACCTTCTCTCGTTCTCCAGCTTTTCCTGGAAGGGAGCTACAACCCCCTTAGCTCTTGTACTAGCTGATGTGTTTACTAGTACATAGGTGCTGACCTACAGAAGGCTGCAACCTTCTCTTTTCTTCCAGGGATCACATTTCATAAATTTTCAGACTGGATCCATCAAAAACATCAATCAAACACCAAATATATTTGCATCAACCAATCTCCTTTGCACCAACCAAAACTAAATCAAACAATCACTTTTCTGAATGCTATAACCAGAACACAGTAATAGTAACCAGAACCCAATCAAGAACCCAGAACACTGCAATAGTAAACAGTAGTAGCTAAAACATATTTTATGAGGTGTACGCTACTTCAATGTGTTGAACCTGCCTGCATACACACTTTTCTCAAGGCAGACCTGCGTATACGCAGTTTTGAAATGCCTAACCAACGTGTATATGCGCCTTTTCTATACTGAACCTGCATATAGATCTGTAAAATATGATTTAACCTTTACCACTATTTAGACATCAGTTATACCCAGATCATCAGATTTACAGATTACGACATGTGCCAATTATTTAGATAAAAGATCAAAAACCACACAAAGATACTTCTCTTCAAGCCTTAAGATCTTGACCCATCAATAGAACTTATCCTTCTTCAAGCGCTCAGGTTCCTCCTTGATTCAAATCTAGCTATGCATCATAACCCAATGACCAGTATTCTACATCTTTCTCTTCATTAGATATTCAATACTTGAGTGCCCTTGCCTAATGATCTCCTCCTCCTTTTATAGTCTTATGCCTTACTCAATACCATGGTCCAAAACCACTTAGAATCAATACCTTGGACCAAATACCTGGGGTCAACACTTCAGACAAGATACCTTGGACCAATACCATGGGTCAAAATACCAAGGACCAAATACCACGAACCAAAACAAATTTTTCCACCATGTATGCACTTTTCCTTGCGTGAAAGTGCGTGTATACACATACGCACCTTTTGGTATGTGAACCCGCATGTATACGCGGTTTGGTCAAGGGGAACCTGCGTATACCTCTTTTTATTTCATTCTGTGATCCTGAACTGTGATCTATCATCTGAGTGAGTTGCCATCAAGGACAACACCTGTGTCATAGCGCCAAAACTATGTCATAATGCCAACAGCAATCACAACATGTTTCATTGGGTGTTGCTGGTCCTAGAGATCCAGATATGCAGAGGTGGGTTGAACTGATGGCTCGACATGCGGGTCAGTCAACAATCATTTTATCCCCTGCATTTTTAAGCTAGATTGAGTGACAACATCTTGTTATCGAGAAGCATCCATACTCAAGAATGGATTTCTATGGAGATCCAAATTTGATTCTACCAGTTGGAGCACAATGGGGTGGTATAGGTAAGTTGTTTGACCAAAGTGTTTTTGATTTTTTCAAGTTTCTACATGTGTTTTGTGTTTTTTTAATGTTTCCAAGACTAAACTAAAATTACTCTTATGCATGCAAATGTGGGTACCATTTGACCTGTGGGACACCAACATATTGCAGGATCACATAGAGGGATTAACCCTTTGTATTCTGGATATCTAGATCGAGGAGTTACCTATGAGGCTGCAACGCCACACTATTGGTCTTCCTAACCATTGAGATAGGCTTTTGCACATGATAGCACAGGTTGTGACCTGTTACCATTAGCACCACTAGATCTACTTAGGATGTTTTGTATGCATTTTTGAGTTTTTGGGTCAGATGACCAAATGTGACTTGGGCACAAATTTTGTAAAAACTTTTAAAACACCTATCTATTTTACTTTCAGAGTTTTCTATGGTTATATGCAATCCTATTCAATTGATGATGTGAATTGAAAATACTACCTTTACATGTGTCACAAATGTCTATTTAACACATAATTCACTAGAGAATGAATTAATGTGTTAAGATTTCTGGAAATATGTTGATATTGAATGTGTTCAAAACGTCTTTCCAAAATATGAACTCTAAGGAACATATGAATTTTTTTTGGATTTTGGACAGTATAAATGTTTGTTAGTTGTAGTACAACAAGTTGCGAGTCCAACCTAATGATGATTCGGAGAATGCCAAGTGAAATGGCATTAGAGAGTAGTTAAATCAACATGCTATACTCAGCGATATTGTTTGTCGACCGACCAATACAAATCCCTTGGAAAATCACTAACTTGCCACTTGGAGTTGTTAGGATTTCAAGAAAATCTCCTAGGCTGTAGCTCGGAGATGCCTGGTAACATATAAATTCAACTATTGTTGCATGTTTAATGGAAGGAATGATGGTTTGTTCAAGCCAAATAACCACTTCTACTTTGTTTCACTCCAAACATGCATGAACACCCTCAGACTACAAGGCTTTAGACCACCAAATGCTCACAGTTTAGATATTAGGTGAAGATGGAGAATACTAACCACACCAGCAGATGCACAAGACCATGTGATGGCCGGCTGCAACTAGTAAAGAACTTTGTAAATCTATTCTACTAATGCACAGATAGGATGAAGCTCTCTTGCATTAGATAGAAAGAAACCTGAGTAACCTATTGAATGATGCATTCAACCATTTAGCACAGAGATAAGATGACAGTTATCTAGTGCTAAACTTCAAAAGATCAGGAACACAGCATATCAGGCACAAGCTTAGAACAGAGGAAAATGGAAAGTGAGCAGTTAACAGCAAAAGAAGATTGTATTAGCTGAAAATGAAGACGAGACACTGCAAGACAAAATATCTACAGTCTCTAGAAGTTGAACCTTACATCAAATGCCAACCTTGATTACATCTGGTTTCTGAGTATGTATAGGTTCACATTACAAGGGCACTTGGCCTTTTAGGTATGGGGTATTCATAATTGACCACTAACCACATTTAACCACCTGATGGAGTCTCTGAACATGCTTGCTTGCTTCAGTGAGTGAATTTGATTTGTTCAGGTGTTGTGTTTTCCTCTTAGGTAGTTGGAGTGCTCGTACCAGTGGGGTTCCATAACTGATAAAATCAATTACAGGGTCATGCTTTTTCTTTTCTCCCCTAGCCATGCTGTCTGTTAAAGATGGTTATTGTAGGCTGACCATGACTGGTACTGACAAGCTGGTCATCTCCTTCTTCGGGCAAGCGGAATGGTCAAGGACGTGGAATGCATGGGCGAGTGGACGGTTTGGACGAGCAGGAAAGATGGTTGTCAGATCGAGGAGATGGACAGTGGAGATGGCTCAGCAAAGGCTATCGGTCGAGGTGAGAGCGGGGTGAATTTGGGCCGTTAGATCTTCGGCAGACAGATTGGACGGTAATTGAGCTACAGAGCTGCACGGTCATTTAATAGGCAGGAGCGGTTTTGCCGGCGGTAAAGGTATTCATCGCATTGTTTTTGGGCACTAAGCGGTAAAAGGACGGGGTCACGTGATTCCATTCAGTGATCGACATGTAGCGGCGAATGAGAGAGAAAAACCACTCTCATTGCGTGCTAACGTTCGATCATATTTTCGACGCGATAAAAGTGAATGCCGTCAAATCTTGGCGGAGATGATCTGATGGTGGGGAGTGAGAGAGTGGGTCACTTTATCGGATGCGACGGGAGCCGTTGGATTCAGCGAGGATGATCAATGGCGGAGATGAAATGCGATGAGTTATGACAGCGTGAAGTTATATGGTTGAGGTTTTATGGTAGGTTTGGGCTCGGTGCTTGGGGCTAAGGCCAAAGGGGGTTAATCTGTTGGGTTTAGAAGAAGAATAGAGGAATGGAAATGGAGGAGGGTAAGCGGGGTAGAAGGAAAGAAGGGAAGAATGACCAAAAGTGAAACTTCTTTGAGCACAACCAGGTAGACCAGATCCCTTCTAGGCATTAGAAAATCAACGCTGCATAGTAGAGCTAACACGGGCTCCTTCTGGGGATGAAATCCTCCCTGTGAGGTTTCAAGAACCGTAGACCACTGCCTTCATACAAAACAAGATCATCAATACTTCCTAATGCTCCATTGGGCATGGAGTCTAATTAAGTCTATACTAGAACTTATAAAAATAACCTATTTACAATGTTGAGGCTTAAAGGCCTTAAACAACATAAATCTTCAAAAACCGCCCACTGATTGAGTCATCAAAAACTGTCTCTCCTTCCATACTTTACAGTATGAAAGTGTCGTTCCCCTGGATCTGAGCAATGATAAAAGGTCCAGTCCACAGAGCATCGAACTTCCCATGATTGCCTTTCTTTTCCTTCAGTGCATCCCATTTAAGCACCAAGTCTCTAACTTAAAAATTGTCCCTCTTTGCCTTTCTATCAAAAGCTTCCTTGATTCTCTTTTGATGTGCTGCAGAATTTTCAATCAGTTGATCTGTGATCTTATGTACTTCAGCCAAGTCACTAATCCTCTTTGCCATGTCATTTTCCTCATTTTGTTCTTCCTGCAAGAATTTTTCCACGGGGAGGGTTAACTAGATTGGAAATACTACCTCAATGTTGTATACCAGCTTGAATGGAGAGTTCCCTGTAGATTTCTTGGTGGTCACCCTGTCAGCCCACAATGCAAACTTCAACTTGGAATCCCAGTTCCTTTTGTTGTCTTCCAGCAAATTTTTGATTATCCTTATCAAGCTCTTGTTGGATGATTCTACTAGACCATTACCTTAAGGATAATATGAGGTGGAATGAACCATCTTAATGCCCATTGAGTCACACATGTCCACCAACTCATTTGCCCAGAAGGCTGCTTCATTGTCTGTAACCAATTTGTGTGGACAGCCAAACCTGGTGAAGATGTTTTTTGTCAAGAACTTCATGACCACATGATGATCAGATTTCCTAGTAGGGATGGCCTTAATCCATTTAGTGAAGTAATCAGTGGATACTAAGATCCATCTATGTTGGCCACTGGAATGTGGATTAACTTCCCCTATGAAATCCAAACTCCACTGCTGGAAAGGACCACTAGCGTGTATTGGCTTCAAGGGAAATGATTTCAACTGTTGTTTTCCTTCAAACCTCTGGCACCTGTCACAACATTTTACAAATGAAAAAACATCAGAAAACAAGGTGGGTCAATAATACCTAGCTCTGAAAATCTTGTGGGATGTGGTTTTCCAATAATGATTGTGATGTAGGAAAGTGTTCCCTCTGCGGACAGAGGCAACCCCTCTAGCCCTAGAGTGGGTCTAGTCACAAACAAGGACAAATCAACAATAATTTTCCTTAAATAGTTCAAGTTGGAGGCCTACCTCAACCGGTGGTCGATGGAGTTCCGTTGCACTGCTCCAACTTCCATTTTCTTCTCCCAATGAGTGATCAACCTGAAACAAAGCAAAGGAAGTACAACAAAGCATGTAACTAGATACAACAATGATCTATTTACCCATAAAGTCAAGAAATCATGAGCTATCTAATACATTGCATACAAGACATAGGAAAACATCATTGATTGCATTAAATATGAAATAGAGTAAGCTTACAACCCAGGTCTTGACGTCACAAGCCTTCTCAAGAGGGTCCAGCCAACATGTTCCTCAAGCATTCACTCTTAGAGATGGATCTCCCAAATTACAAGTCTCTCTCAAACACAAGTCTCACACAAGATCAAAGGCACTTCACAACCTTCCTCAAGCTCTTAAACAATCCCACACTTGTCACACTCACACCAGCTACCTAACAAGCTCACAATACTATCAGCAACACTCCAAAGACTAAGAATTTCCAAAACTAGCAGCTCATAGCAATGGTGAGAGCTTAAATAGGAGAAGGAGTCTCCATGAATGGTGGGAGGATGATCTTATCTCTAAGGAGGGTAGCATAAATGATGGAACAACCACGCCAGAGAAAGGAGGACAACATAAACAAGGCCAACAACCAGGTCTGGAGTCATCTGGAAGGCCAACTGTTGGAACAAACTCGCCCAAACTAGATCATCGCGGGCACATAACTGGTCTGCTGCGCTGACATCGCTATTTCATAACGAAGTTAGTCATGTCATCGCGGGAAAATACAAACAATAGTTGTGCTGTCAATTGAAATTCGACCATCGCGGAAATCACATGTACTTCCGCGATGGCAGCGCTTCTAGTATGTTTTGGAGCACCCATCAGCGCGTTTATTTGGCAAACAGATGCGATGAGGCAGAAACTTTGGCAAAGTGGGTCATTTGACAACATCAGAGAGCATGAGCATGAATGATTTTGGACTCATGACACAGTAGGAAGACTGGAGTGAAGACAGTGACAAATTATTGTGTAACAGATGCCCCCTAAAGTATGAAGCCAGAGAGAGAGGGAGGGGTGAAATGCTTTACAAAACTGACTGAATTGGAACACCATCTGGAAGAACCTGCACGCAAGTACAACTGATATCTCTAATAATGAGGTACATGTAGTCTAGGCATGGGCGCAACTATCCAAAAGACATACGAAATAGGTCTGTGGTATGGACGCAGCCATCCAACTAATGAGACCACGATGATGATAAAGGTATGGTCGCAGCCATTCATGAGGACTCAGGCATGGTCGCAGCCATCCATCAATGAGTCATGTAATCATAAAACCAATCCACGTAGCCCGAACATATGTGATCTGAGTTCAGGGTCTTGAACCCATCCGATCATAGTACAAATCCTAACATGCGAATAGATGTGTTGAGGTCGAGCATGACAGAACATTGCTTGATTACCGATCGATGATGAAAACCGTTAACAAGCACGAGAGAAACCACCAATAATGCCAATGGCTCTCAAGGTACTGTCTAACACAATCCACAAAGTGTGAAAAAGGAGCTGAAGTTGAATACTCGTGGAATTACCCAATCGACAACCAATGATGAAAGTTGATTGTCAGGTGTGAAGAACTTGCCATTGATGCATGCAAGCTCTAAGGTACCGAAGGGATCTCTAGGTCAATCTCCTGGATAATGAGCTGATGTCGACAGGAGACGACCCGTCGCAGGAGGGCCATAATGTTTCCCCCATCAACGACACGAGATAAGGAACAAGAGGCAGATGGTGAAACAGAGTACCAGAGGAAAAGGCAAGGGTGTAAACTGCAGAAGGATTATACTCTTGAATATGTCGGCGCCACGACTCCGAAGGGGGGGTTGGCAGCATTCAGGCATTAATGGATCAGAGGCTCGAAGGAGATGACATGAATCGAATGGAATGAGGCTAGAATGACAACCCAAACCCACGGAAGGCCAAATGACGATGTATGGATGTCCCAACCCGACAAGAAGCAAAAGTGTCGATGTTCAAGAGTGACTAGCTGCCATAGACAATCCATGATAAACCTGTTGTTAAGTCCAACCTAGTAATATTTTAACGAGCCCTAGGAAGGAGAAGCTTGAGTCTCGTCATGGTGACGAGTCCAATGTCGTCGGGTTTTAACGAGTCCGACATAGGTAAAACTCAAAGTCTTTTTCATGTTTAGACAGTTTGAAAAAGATGGAAAAGAAAACTCTAGGGGGGTCCTTTTTCATAGAGTTTTGTCTCTCAAGCCCGAAAAAGTATAAAACGATACTCAAAAGAACCGCCCGATCATTACGATTGAGGAGTACTTTTTGTAAGTAGTGACTTCGACGCGAAAACGTAGAAAAGCGGATGGAAGCATGTCATTTCATAACCAGTAACGAGCCTGAAACGAAAAAAACCCGACAATCTTTCTGTGTTTAAACAGTCGAAAAAAGAGCTTAAAGGCGACTGCCTCTTGTTCCATTTAACGAGTTAAGAGGGGAAACTTGGCAATCTTTTCATATTTAAACAGTCGGAAAAGAGCTGAAAGTAGACCTCCATTTTTATTTTCTTTAACGAGTCAAAAAGGGAAAAAATACTCGGCAATATTTTCGTCTTTTACGAGTCAGAAAAGAGATTAAAGGAGACTCGTCCTCGAGGAACGAGTGGTATAAAGGGTAGCAACTGGTTCTGGCAATGGTGGAACTACTCAAAACATGTAATGGTCAAGAGGCTGGCTAATAAAACCACTCATTGATGCGGTTCCTCAGGAAAGGGAAAACAACCAAGTGAAAGCATATGATCAGCCAAAGAGATGGTGGCAATGGAATGAAACAACCAAGGCTCATCTAGCATAATTTAGTAGATAAAAATGGCAATCACGAGATGTAAATCGGGTATAGGTTCATTTTTACACAAGCTTGAACCATGGAGAACTCTGCTTGGATTTGGTTTCATGTTTACACAAGCTTGAAACGAAAAACTATGCCTGTTATAAGTTCACACGCCCCCAGCATAATGACGCAAATTGAGGTACATGCCCCCCAAGCTTCATTGCATTCGACAAGGTGGATGGAATGAAGGTTCACATTCGAGATCGTGGAAAGACTCGACTTGGATTTTACGAGATCTTAATCAAAGACTCGATTTGGAAAGGGAGTTGTTTCATTTTTTAATGAGGCTGACACGGTAAAAGAACCATCCTCATAACCCTTGTTTCATTTTTTAACGAGCTTGACATAAGATCAAGAACTATGCTCATAACCCTTGTTTCATTTTTAAGCGAGCTTGACACAAGATTAGGAACTATGCTCGTAACCCTTGTTTCATTTGTTAACGAGCTTGACACAAGATTAGGAACTATGCTCGTGACCTTGTTCATGGGCCATCCAAGAATGTGGCTCCCAAGAGGTCTTCACGGGATGGAAGAAACGCACTCTGGGAGGAGCCCATGTCTGGATGGACCAATGATAGATCAGGCTGTAATGCCCCCAGTACATCTTGTACTAGACCAGCTGAATAGTCATCAGCAGAGGCAGAAATGGAACGGGTAGCCACATAATTAACCTATGGCAAGGAAGGTAGTGCTGGCGAGCAAGAACCAATAAGGGGTGATGGCTACGCAGGAGGCACTGGGGGACGCATGAACGATAATTGATCGATGGTCACCATTCTTCCATCGTGTGGAAAATAAGCCACATGGAAAAGTGAAGAGACGAGGGCCCCCATGGCATAAACATAGTCACGGCCAAGGAGAAGACTGAAATTCGCACCTTGGACAACCATGACGTATATATAGATGGTTTTTCCCCCCAAAGTAACAGGCAACTTTGGGAGGATTCCCACGGGTTGACAGGGTTCTCCGTCGAATGCCAACAGATTCTGTGTGACCGGCACAAGCTGTGGGGAACCCAAAGCTTGCCAAGTAGTGGAAGGCATAAGACTGACAGACGCACCCTCATCCAGGACAATGCCAAGTACTGCCTTATCGTAGGCATGTACTGTAATCTCGAAAGGCACATAGGATGGAAGGCAGAAAGTAGTCAAGTGACTCCAATCGAAAGTGACGGCCAAACTACTTGGTGGGGGAATCGTATGATTGCCCCCATGCCCCCCAGGGACCAGAGGAGGACTCCCCAGATCAGCTGGGATAGGAGAGTCGTTTCCGGACTCTAGAAAATCTGGTGAGATGAGAAGAACATGAGCATGATGCTCTTCCGAGACAGAGTGATCAACAGGTGGTGAACCTAAGTCGACACTCTTTTTGACCAATGGTTGGTCTGGAATAGGTTGAGCACAGCCAGGCTCAGAAGAAGGAGGATGGACAAGAGAAGAATCTAAGTAAACTCTTTGTCAATGGAGGGAGGGTTTGAAGAAAGCCGCTGATAACAACGAGAAGTTGGGGTGAAGAAGCTGTAAGACTTTCCAAAACGGTGGAAGCTTTATCCATGAGCAGACAAAGGTGAAGGGGATGGTTGCCTTCACATAGCCTACAAGGGAATCAGACCTTCCCTTTCTTCTTACCATTGCTAGTTGATAGGGTGGCATCGTCATGAGCTTCAGAGGACGATGAGGGACGAACCGAATCATGAGACCATACTTCTAGGATCCATGGAATGTCAAGACAATCACGAAGAAGATGGTCACCCTTGCATAATTTACAAGGAAACTTAACCTTCTGCGGAGTAGCAGAAGGTGGTTCGACCTGGGATGGACTCGGAGCAGTAACTGCATAGGTGGCCTTGGATTTATCGGACTTCTTCTTCTTCTTCATCTTCTTCTTCTTCTTCTTAGGCTCCTGGTTACT
Source organism: Pinus tabuliformis (assembly GCA_031772625.1). NCBI lineage: Eukaryota > Viridiplantae > Streptophyta > Pinopsida > Pinales > Pinaceae > Pinus > Pinus tabuliformis. Next base: position 1,252,087,505 of record CM062809.1, read on the forward strand.
TAATGTGAAACTTTCACTAGGCGAAGGAGGAGAGGAGGAGGAGGAAGCAGGGGAAGAAGGCGTAGGCTCAACCTTGGAATCAACATGTCTTGGTTTGGACGAAGGAGACGGTGGAACAGGAGTCATGACACTCGGGACCACCGAGGTTGAAAACAACCATACGGGCAAACCGATGGTTATCCCAGGCAACGACAATGTTTCCATATACAGAGCACAGGCATTTCCAAATGAAGGGAACGGACCAGGATTTCCATCTAGGGGAAAACCTTGGCCGGTAGACTCGGGGAACGTTGCCATTGAGAATGAAAAAGAACCCTACTCAAGCTAACGTAAACAAGATCTAACCGGGTAAATGTAAATCGTGGCCGAATAAATTTTAAGACACAGGAACAAAACTTGACCTTTTCATTTTTAAAGAGTCGAGAAAAGGACAAAAGATGACTCTAGTCGCCTTCGAATATTTAATGAGCCTGAAGTGACAAGTGCTCAGATGGACCTTTTCTTTTAGGGAGTCTGAAAAGGAACGAAAGTGACTACTCTGGAGAACTAGGCAAAAGGTTTACCAGACAAATCCGTAAAACTGCATATACACCTTGGCAGTCATATGAAAACCAAGGACTTTCCGTACGGCAGTCAATCTTCCCGAATGTTGTGTTCGGTGCATTACGGCTTGTAAGGCGGCAGACATGGCTTCCTATGGATAAAGGATGATAACCTAGTGGGGTCTCCCCATATACTCGACGGTACGTGGGAGCACAAATCCGTACTAGACCACTATTGAGTCACAGAAGGAGGAATCACCCAACCTTGAGTGGAAACAAAAGTGACTAGGTTTAATGATGCCAGAGCACGTCTCTAGCCTAGACCTCTAAATGTGTGCATTATGTTCCAATGCGTTGTTAGATTTATTCAGTTCATTTTAAAGTTGATCTTGGATTATGTTTCAATTTTCAGGCCTTACCATATGTATATATCAAAGCCTAGGATACAGCTAAAATGAATGAAGTATCCTTTTTCTTCGATGAACACCTACCTATGGGAGGGTAGAGAGAACATTCCCAAACCAAGAAAACCAAGGCAACAAACAGTCACTCAATGCAAGCAGACATCAATTCTTAAAATGCATGGATACTACTAATGGGAGATCTAATCATTCGCTTTTCAATATGCAACTTGAAATGAAAATTTACTTTCACTTTCGCATGCTAAATGAAATGTAAATTTTTTGATTTTGATGCCTTTAATCTAAAGAAACCAATAAACAACAAACAAAAGTGGAAAAACGGTTGATCAAAACAATTGTAATCTGTGTCCGGGTAGTGAAGAGAAATTGAAACAATGCCAAGATTGGTCCAATAACATCACTAAACAATCAACCAAAAGTAAGCAAAGGGGAAGGCTCAATCAAACCAACCGCAAGCAACAAACGAATCTTTGCAAACAAGCAACCAAGCAAAACTGATCCAAAGGACTTGAAACAATAAAACTAGGTCACAAAGCGAAAAGGGAAGATTCGTCCAATAAAGCTCACAAGAGAGTGCCTCAACCTCTAGACAGTGAAAAACGAATCATCAACCAAGTGAGAACAACAGGGAATAGCAAGACTGGCGGATTCAAGAGGAAGAATTGAAAAAATTCAATTCTACAGCAATCAGCGTGGGCAATACACAGCAACAAAGCGCTGATAAAGAACGACACGTAGCAACAAAGCGATGTCAGCGCGGAAGTACACACCTTTTCCGCGATGGCCCGATTTACAGAATCGTCACGACTGTTAGGTGTAATAACACGATGGACAAGAAATTACAAAAAGGGTGACGCGATGACAGCGCGACTGTTAAATTAAAAAGCGTGATGATGTTCAAAAATAGCCACAGGCAGGCCAAAACTCCCAAACCAAAATAGTCAATCTTTAAACAAAAAAGTGCATTTCCCAGCTCAGGCCAGGAAACTCAGAAAGCAGACAACTAATCCCCAAAAACTTGAAAAGAGACCAAAACAAAAACTCAAGGCAAGAGTGAACAAGAAAAGAACAAAGGCCAGCTCCCCAGCAGAGTCGCCAATTTGTGATGTAGGAAAGTGTTCCCTCTACGGACAGAGGCAACCCCTCTAGCCCTAGAGTGGGTCTATTCACAAACAAGGACAAATCAACAACAATTTTCCTTAAATAGTTCAAGTTGGAGGCCTACCTCAACCCATGGTCGATGGAGTTTCGTTGTGCTGCTCCAGCTTCTCTTTTCTTCTCCCAATGAGTGATCAACCTGAAACAAAGCAAAGGAAGTACAACAAAGCACGTAACCGGATACAACAATGATCTATTTACCCATAAAGTCAAGAAATCATGAGCTATCTAATACATTGCATACAAGACATAGGAAAACATCATTGATTGCATTAAATATGAAATAGAGTAAGCTTACAACCCAGGTCTTGACGTCACAAGTCTTCTCAGGAGGGTCCAGCCAGCATGTTCCTTAAGCATTCACTCTTAGAGATGGATCTCCCAAATTACAAGTCTCTCTCACACACAAGTCTCACACAAGATCAAAGGCACTTCACAACCTTCCTCAAGCTCTTAAACAATCCCACACTTGTCACACTCACACCAGCTATCTAACAAGCTCACAATACTATCAGCAACACTCCAAAGACTAAGAATTCCCAAAACTAGCAGCTCATAGCAATGGTGAGAGCTTAAATAGGAGAAGGAGTCTCCATGAATGGTGGGAGGATGAGCTTATCTCCAAGGAGGGTAGCACAAATGATGAAACAACCACACCAGAGAAAGGAGGGAGACATAAACAAGTCAACAACCAGGTCTGGAGTCATCTGGAAGGCCAACTGTTGGAACAAACTCGCCCAAATTGGATCATCGCAGGCACATAACTAGTCTGCCACACTGACATCGCTATTTCATAATGGAGTTAGTCATGTCATCGCGGGAAAATACAAACAACAGTTGCACTGTCAATTGAAATTCGACCATCGTGGAAATCATGTGTATTTCCGTGATGGCAGTGCTTCTGGTCTGTTTTGGAGCACCCATCAGTGCGTTTATTTGGCAAACTGACACGATGAGGCAGAAACTTTGGCAAAGTGGGTCATTTGGCAACATCAGAGAGCATGAGCATGGATGATTTTGGACTCATGACACAATAGGAAGACTGGAGTGAAGACAGTGACAAATTATTGTGTAACAATGATGTCCTCCACAAATGCTAGAATGGAACTGATGCATGACCTCCATAGATTGTTCTTTGTCCATACACCTTAAAAGGATTCCAGATGGATCACTCCAATATAGCAAGTCTTCATGAATGCAATACTTGGCTGCTCTGAGTTTGATAGTCCTAGCTTGGCTTGAACTTAGGCCTGGAGGAACTTCTAGCTTCAACAAAAATTGAGCTATTGCAGAATGTCACTCACAAGAAGCTAGATTCTCAGCCAACGACCGATCATGTTCTACTGTTGCTACTTCTCCCTCTGTTTGTCTATCATCTGAGCGTGTGTTTATCCAATTCATGTCTAGCATCTTGCAATTTTCTTCAACCATCAGCTTGGCAAGGACCTGACCTCTTACAAGCTTGGTGGGCTTCAATTCTATGTTGAATTCAATCCGCTTTGCAATCCATTTAGCCCTTCTTCCATCAGCATCCAGTTTTGTTAGGACATCCTTTACTGAAGCAGAGGGCACATATGCAGTCACCTTGGAGTGCAGAATGTAGATTCGGAAATATTTTAAAGATTTGATAAGAACATAAGCCTATTTTTCTATAATATCATACCTCAGTTCAGCATCCCTTAAGGTTTTGCTGAAAAATGCCACTGGATGTTCTGAACCCTTGTCATATTTCTGCAATAAGACTGCTACAAGGGTGTCACCTGAAGCAAAGGAGAAGATATGGAACTCTTTGTTATAGTTTGGGCTGATCAAAGTAGGAGCTTCCATAATAGCCCTTTTGATGGCTTCAAAATATCTTCTTGCTGCATCAGTCCATTTGATCTCTTATCCCTTTTTTAACATGGAGGTGATGTGCTTTACCAGTTCTGCAAAATTAGGAATGAATCTCCTTACAAAAATTATTTTTCCCAGGAAGGATTGGATGTCCCTTTTGATCTTGGGACAAACAAGGTCTGTATTTCTTTCACTCTTTCTGGGTCAATTTTGACACCTGTAGCAGAAACAACGTGTCCAAGAAGCTTGCCCTCTTCTAAAGCAAACTATGACTTTTTAGGATTGACTGATATCCCAAACCTTCTACACTTCAGAAACACTTTCTTTAAATGCTGCAAATGATCTTGATGACTGTTGGAGTATACTATTATATCATCTAGTTAGACAAGGTCAAACTTATCCTTCTCTCATACAAATGTTATATCCATAGCTCTCTGAAAGGTGGCTCCAGTGTTCATCAGTCCAAAGGGCATCTTAGAATACATGAATGTGCCCAAAGGAGTGGTGAATGCAGTCTTTTCTTGGTCATATGAATGCACAACAACCTGGTTATACCATGAAAATCTATCCAGGAAAGACATCACTTTGGCTCCTGAGACTTTCTGCAGCAAATGCTCCATCTTGGGTAGGGGATAGTTTTCTTTCTTGGAGCATTTGTTCAGGTTCCTGAAATCACCACACAACCTGATTTCTCCACTTTTCTTCCTCACTACTACCAAGTTGGCTATCCACTTTGAATATCTCAGAGGAACTATGATTTTGGTAGCCAACAATTTCTTGATTTCTTTTTCAATCAAAGGGAGGAGCAAAGGATATATGGGTCTCAGCTTCTATTTGAAAGGAATGGTGTCTTTCTCCAATGGGATCTTATGCTAGATGATCTTTTTGTCATAAGTTTTGAGGTCACTATATTCCTAGGCAAAGACATCAGCAAATTGCTTCATTAAGGTGCAGTATTCAGAACTTTGGGCAGCAGACAAATGGGTGGACAGATTTATATATTTTGGATGATCTGGACTCCCTATGTTATGCCTATGGATTGCAGACTGGTCTTCTTTTTGGGAAATCTTATGAGGCACATCATTATGGTCAGAGAGCTTCTCTAAAGGAACTAGGCCTTTAGGTATATGATTACTAGGCAACTGTACAATGCTATCTTGGCCAATTCTGTTCTTCAGCTGGGGCTGTGGACATTCCTCCAAGGTTTCATTCTCTTGATCAATTTTCATTTCAAAGAATTCATCAATGACTTGCAGAAACCTATTTACTTCATCATCATCCTCAAATAATTTCCAGTGCTAGACATTATCAAGCAAGGATGGTCTATATTTTATCTGGACTTCATAGACTAGCCTAAGCGGTATGGGAGGAATGAAAATACTAGCAGACACAGCAAGGGAATCAGCAAGTTAATTTTTGACTCTAGGGATATATGAGATATAAAAACTATCAAAAGATTCTTTGAGTCTCCAAACCTCATCTTTGTATGCTTTCAGCCTTGGGTGCCTTGCTTGGAATGTTTTGTTCACTTGCTGAATGATAAGATCAACATCTCCAAACACCTTTATGTCTTTGATTCCCATGTCTTTGGCAGCGTTTAAGCCCAATATCAAAGCCTCATACTCTGCTGTATTGTTGGTGACCTGAAAGGTTAGCTTGAAAGACAAATGGGTGCTTTCTTGTTTTGGAGACACCAACACCACTCTTGCTCCTGCAATTTCCCTTGAACATGCTCCATCAAAGAACATATCCCAAGCTTGTGTCCCTTCCTCTTTCGTGGCCTGGCATACTGGTTTCTTGAGCTGCGCTGAGGCCCTCTGGGATTCTTCAATTTAGAGAATACATGCTCCAAAATCAGTGTCCACAGCGTAAATGGGATGATTAGTAGGATTCTTCTCATCACTGATGATATAGGCTAGTTAGGCTTCCCTGTACAGTCTTCTTCTCTCCCCTCCAAAAATTGGGACAATGGCATAAGATAAATCATTTTGTAATGTCCCACCCAACCTCTTAATCCACCCTCTAGACAGTAGCATGCAAAAATTAGGGGGAACATCTGCTACCGCAATATCCATCATCATGCTCTTTGTGGGCAACTGAGTTAGGGTGATAGCTAAATCTTTGATTAACCCCAGACATTTCACCTTTCTTGAATCAACAGAGAATAAATCATGGTAGGGTCTGGTGATGTCAAGGCTTAACTCTTCCATGACAGTTTTGGGCATTAGATTGTGACTGGCACCTATGTCCAGTAGGCAGTTGTGGAGGATTTTGTCATGGATGGTCAAGGATACATAAAATGATGGGTAATTATTATCAGCAGGTTCAGTCATTGGGCTAAGCACAACTGCAGGTTTATCATCTTGTAAATTCACATAGTCATGGGATGTTTGTGTGGTCTTCAACTCAAGGGCATCAAGGATGGGCTTCCTAAAGACCTCACTCTTTACAAGTTCTATTAGAGGTACAGATATTTTCAACCTCTTGACTTCTGATTCAAAACTGAAAGGGAAAGAAGACTTGTTAGGGCCTCTTACCTCTTGAGCTGGTGCTTTGAGGATAATTGGATCAGTTGTTGGCCTTTTCTGTTTGCCAATCTGCTGCTCTGTGGGGACAACAGTTCTTTGGGCAGGGTTCTCTTTTACATTGCTTGTTCTTGACCTCAGATGATATCTTTGCTGGTCTTCAGTCTATAAAACAACTTCTGTGTTCGACTCTTGACTGGTCTAGTCCTGGAGTAATGATTCTTCGTAGGCAGCCAATGTCAAAAAGTTAGCACTGCCCTTGTCTTCCATGTAGTGAATCTCATCCTCTTCATCTAGTTGTTCCTCCTCCATGACTACATTCTGGAAAGGAGCCTTCACCCTTTGTTCTTCATTGGACTCTTTTCCCCTATGAATGATCTGCAATTTCTCATTTTCTCTTCTGAATGGATTAGGGTTTCTAGGAGCAAATGAATTAGGAAGCCTTGCTTTCCCAACACTCTGCTCAACCTTCAGTTTGGATATTTCCACAACTAATGACTCTATAATTTTAGTCATTTTATCCAATTTGGGTTCTGAAGATGTAGCAGAGGAAGAAGAAGCCTCACCTCTCTACCTCCTTCTATCAGCATGACCTTTGAGTTTTTCTGCAGCCATGATATTGGATTCCACCTCTAAGGCTGCATCTTGAATTTCAACTAGACTGGAACATCTTCTTTCTCTTAATTGCAGGCATAAATTAGAATCAAAAGCATTGGCATAGGTGAGTTTGGCAGAGGTGGGGGTAGGCTTTACTTCAGCTGGTATCTTTCTATACATATGGTTGAATATTTTATTAAAATCAGACAATGACTCCCCATTTTCCCTTTTTAGGTTGCCAAACTCAGTATGGTAATATAGCAGGTCTTTTTTGTCCCCCCAATGCTTTAAAAACACATCATCTAAGGCCTCAATGTCTACTATAAACGTAGGGGTCAGCTCTCTGAACCACTTTCTTGCCTCTCCATCAAGGCTTTGGACAAAAACTCTCATCCACACATCATCTTCACTGATATCTAGGTTATCAGCATAGCTATAAAAAGACTCAAGGTTCTCTTCAGTTGTTACTCCCTCTGTACCAGTGAACTTAGGTATGTATTTATGGTATTCTCCTACAGGCATGGCATTCAAAGGAACAGGCAAGACCAGGGGTCCATACCTAGTAGCTATGATTCTTTCCATTTTGGTAGGTGCTTGTGGGCCTGCCATGACTGGGGTTGATGGAAGGGTACTGGTAGTTTGGAAGGTAGGGAGCTGAGAAATGAATGGCAGGGTTGAAGGAAACTGATGGACTATAGGGGAGGATTTCTTTGGACTGATATCCAAAGGGGAACTTATTGAACAAGGAGCTTTATGAATCTCTGAGGGTATTTCTTCACTGATAACACTAGGCTCTATATTTTCAACATGAACATGCTCAGTTACAAGCCTCTCTTGCAAAGATACATAATATTTCTTTGGCTTACCTGATCCTGATGCTCCTTTCTATGATGTTTTTCTTTGCTTGACAATCTTCTCAGGGTTAGGCACTGGGTCAACTGATGACTTTTGAGGATTTCTTCGAGTATGCCTCACAAACTGAGCCAGAACTGTGATGTGGAGTCGCCAAAGGTTGGTCCTCCAGTAGAGTCGCCAGATAGATGATTACAACCAAAAATGTGTCTAGAATTTGTCTATCATCAAAGCTGGATCTATGTCATTCTCCCACAGAAGCTGCGACTCAATTTCCTCTCCCTGGCAACGGCGCCAATTATGTTAGGATTCCAAGAAACTCTCCTAGGTTGTAGCCCAGAGATGCCTGGTAACATATAAATTCAACTATTGTTGCATGTTTAATGGAAGGAATGATGGTTTGTTCAAGCCAGATAACCACTTCTACTTTGTTTCACTCCAGACATGTGTGAACACCCTCAGACTACAAGGCTTTAGAACACAAAATTCTCATAGTTTAGATATTAGATGAACATGGAGAATACTAACCACACTAGTAGATGCACAAGACCATGTGATGGCCGGCTACAACTAGTAAAGAAACTTGTAAATCTATTCTACTAAAGCACTGACAGGATGACAACTCTCTTTCATTAGATAGAAAGAAACCTGAGTAACCTATTCAATGATGCATTCAACCATTTAACACAGAGATAAGATGACAATTATCTAGTGCTAAAATTCAAAAGATCAGGAACACAACATATCAGGCACAAGCTTAGAACATAGGAAAATGGAAAGTGAGCAGTTAACAGCAAAAGAAGCTTGCATTAGCTGAAAGTGAAGACGAGACGCCGCAAGTGACAAAATATCTACAGTCTCCAGAAGTTGAACCTTACATCAAATGCCAACCTTGATTACATCTGGTTTCTGAGTATTTATAGGTTCACGTTACAAGGGCACTTGGCCTTTTAGGTATGGGGGATTCATAATTGACCACCAACCACATTTAACCACCTGATGGAGTCTCTGAACATGCTTGCTTGCTTCAGTGAGTGAATCTGATTTTTTTAGGTGCTGTACTGTCCTCTTAGGCAGTTGGAGTGCTTGTACTAGTGGGGTTCCATAATTGATAAATTCAGTTACAGGGTCGTGCTTGTCCTTTTCTCCCCTGGTGTTATCAGGAAAACTAGTGTCTATGCAGAGCTGCTAGTCCCACTAAGGCTGGTAGCTACCTTAGAAACAAACAAACTAAAAACTACTTTCGTTTTCCTTTATGAGAAATAGATAAGAGGGGAATAAGGAGACCAACCTCTGTCTTGCACTTGGTTCCTTGCTCGATTCCTCTCCCTTCTGATAGGTCTTTTCCACTCGCTTCCTCGTCTACCCAGCTTCAAAGAGCACCTATAGAATCAAAGTAGCATAACACTATCCAAGAACATAGATCTATTATCATAAACAATATAGGACCAGATATATATTGACCACACAAATGCATATAACATCAATCATACAAGAATGTGGAAGAAAACTTGAATAGCTTTATTGATAATCAAGAAAGAGCAAAGAGGATTACAACCAATTGTTTTGACCCAGCATCATCCTCTCAGTAAGAAAGCCCTTCTTCACCTCATGAAAAGCTTATATCACCCAACACTATGATATTGCACCAAGAAACCAATAGCACTTCCTTACAAGATACAAAATTCCAACCTCTGGATCTCTGGGATGAGGGATCCATATATAGATGTTTGCAAGGGGAATGAGTCAGATTTTGAGATTTGATTAGTGTCCTCTCTCTGATAGTTCTTGATTCCACTTGGAGATTGATGATCTCTTACACATCCCTAGGCAAATGCAGAGAGGCAAGTGTCACAGGAGAAGTTTCTGGAAGATTCCATGATCCTCCACCTTGCAGATTGACCTTGCCATTTGTCCACTCTCACCCATCGCACCCCATAGAAGGGATTTTCAACATGCATCACACCTACTGTGTGTATTCAGGTGGGATGCAATGCACTTTGACCATGGAGCAGGTGAAATGGTCCAGTTTTGACCAGTTCTGAGTAGTTTTTCATGGAGAACTTCTGGGAGATGCTGTAATCAGTTGACCTTGTTCATTTAGGGGTTGGAACAACACTCTTAGGGACTTAGGAACCCTTAGTTTATGGACATTTTTGATTGGGGTTGCAGTGCCCAAAAATGTCTATAACAGTTTCCCCCTAAAGCATGAGGTTGTTAATCTTTTGATGTCGGGTGAAATGCTTTATCATGAGGATCCAAAGTTTTTTCAAGCTGGAAGGCGACCTGTAATAAGATACAATAAAATACATTATCTTCATAATACTTTCATGATCTAGCTGAGGCAGGCATTCCCATGCTCAGCTTTATAAATTCATTTTCATGTACATGAGACAGACAATCATCTGAGTGTAGACTGATGATTCTGGTAGAGCCATCATCCCTTAGATTGGATGATTATCTGTGCAGCAATGATGTACATTTGATGTTTTTATTTTCCTGAATATATATCACAACTCGGATGGATGAAACTAGATCTGGGGTCTTCAATCTCGTTCGATCGTCACTCAAAGTACAATTCGATCCATGTGAGAGATGTTCTAGAGTCGAACATGGAAAGACATCGCCTGATTACCAGCTAGTGATGTAAGTTGTTAACAAGCACAAGAGGAATCACTGATAATGATGATGACCCTCAAGGTACTACAGTACAATTCACGTGGTGTGAATAAGGGACTTGGCATCGAACACCACGCAAAATCTTTCGGTCGAAGGCCATTGATGTAAACTTGTCACCGGAAGTGAGAAACTTGCCATTAAGGCATGCAAGCTTCAAAGTACTGAAAGGGTTGTTCCTAGATCGACTTCTTGGATAATGAGCTGATGTCAAAAAGAAGCGATCCGTCATAAGAGGGCCTTAGTGAATCCCACATCAATGACACGGAACGGAGAAAATGATTTTAATGGAGGTGAAAACGATCTGGTGATATAAGGTTCAGGGTGGCGATCATGAAAGGATGGAGCGTGAATGTATTGCAGTGGGTGAGACACAGGTGAATTCTCTGAGCGACTTCTCTTGAACATATCAGCGACAATGACATGATGGATCGGTAGCATTAACCCCAAATATGGATGGTGTGACGGAACCATGGTGATGTGACCAGTGAATGGAACAACCCAACCCGACTCGGATGCGGAGTGAAAGTGTCATGTTCAAGAGCGACTTGATACCAACAAAATTTCTTCAAGTTTTCTTCCCAATTTTTCCCTAGTCATTGTTGACCAGTACCTCTTTGTTTTTGTCAAGCTTGAGGAGGATAACATATGCTTGTTCTATAATTTTCCCTTCGAGAAAACCCATCGCTATGTTTTAACGAGCCTAGCAATAGTGAAACTCGTTCTTGTCTGTTATAGACAAGTTTGTCACTATTCAGTTTTAACGAGTTTAACGACAAAGATAACTCTATCCTTTTCAATTTTAGAGAGTCTGAAAAGGGATGTAAAGGAAACTCCAAAAATCCTTTTTCGTCATCTAATCCCTTAAGTCCGAAAAAGTATAAAACAATACAAAAGGGATGAATTTTCGGTACTTTTAACAAGCCGAACAAAACAAGCGCTCGATATTTTTGTGTAATAATCCCTCAAGTCCAAAAAAGATTAAAATCTAAAGGAGGGATAGCACTTCCGGTCACTTTAATGAGCTGGAGAGGCCAATGGCTCGGCAATATTTTCATATTTTACGAGTCAGTTGAAAAGAGCTTAAAGGAGACTCGTCTTTTGAGGAACGAGTGATAGATTCGGGTAGCAGTTGATTCCAGGTAAGGTTTGGAATTTTCCAATCACGGCAGTGTCACAAGGATGGCTAACAGGATCACTCTTCGTAGTTGTTCCTCAAAAGGGTAAACAATCAAATGGGGGTGAATGATCGGCCAATATAGAGTGGAGGTGATGATGAGAACACGACCAAGGCTTCAAAGGCTGATGATAATACATTCACGATGGTTATTTACCGGAAAATGGTTCATTTTTTAATGAGCTTAAACTCTGGGGGAACATTTGCTCATTGCTTATGTTTATTTTTTAACGAGCTTGAATTCCATGTTAAAACTGCTCGATCCAGTCATATAATAAGGATGTCTCATCTAAGATGCCATTTTTATGGAGCTTGCACCCTACAAAGCTTTGCTCCGCATCCTTTCTTTATGAAAGTTAGGAAACGATCAATCCTATGAGTTTAAAGGGTTAGAGGACCTACAAATTTAAAAAAATAAATGGTCGCTCTTCGCTTGCATGCCAGAAGGTTTGCATGCCCCCAGGTATAGTGAAAAATTTCTAGGTTACCAATGATTGTTCTATCTGTGCTACAGACAAAACACTTCCTCGGCGATGTCTACCGAAATAGACAAAGGTGAGTGGTGCAGACGCCTCCACTCACATAACTTTGACGAGGGAATCTTATTCCAGCCTAATCCCATTTTCCTAAACGGACAGGTGTGTCAGACTAGTTATATATCCTCCGCGGAAACCTACCTGTTACACAATAATTTGTCACTGTCCCTGTTACCCCTTTTCCCGCACATTGGAGGACTTATTTCGGGACCTGTGAGAAGTGACATAACCTGAAAACACTTGCATTGTATCCCCTTGAGTATGTACTTCATATGCCCTGAAGACACCTTTTGCAAATACCCATAAAAATAGCCCTTTTTCCATTAGCGCGGTTCCACTGTGTATCACTCGCGCCAATGAGGGAAATCCTCCAAAGAGGGCGCGCCAGCTGGCGCTCTGTCTCAGAGTCGCACTCGCGCCAGCCCAGTTGGGTAAAGTTTTTAACAAAAAAACTTACGAAGGTTCTTCCTAACCTATTCATGAACTGATTCCATCTTGAGTTAGTTCAGTTGGGCTTCGAATCTCCATAGAAGGGAAGTAGTTCTCCACCTCTCATGGAAGCTTCTTAGTGATAAAGCCAATCCCATGAATCTTGTGGATGACCCTAACTCCTTCTCCTCTATCTATAAAAGCTTGTCCTTTTGCCTTTGACAAGTTAGTCTCCAAGTTCCAAATTCTAAGTCTCAAAGTCTGAGAATTGCCAAGCTCATGCTACAAGGAGCCTTATTCATTCCCATGAGGCTAAATCTTAAGTGAGGAGATTCTTATCCAAGTAACCAAGGAGAGAGAGGCTTGTTCCCCATTCCCAACAAGCTTTGCAAGGCATGTGTTGCTGATCACCCAGCCAAAGGAGGATTTGACGTCAGAACTATGGTTGTATTCTTCTTTGTTTATCAATAATAGACGACTATCATTATGGTTCCACTCTTATTGTCTTTTGTAATGATGATTGAGTTATATCATTTCTGACTGATATATAGTTGCATCTATTGGATTTTATGCTTGTATTTGTGTCGTTCTTTGCATGTGTAGGTGTCCGTTCACGAGGATCATGGGGATTGTGACCGACCGGAGCAAAGGAACGGGAGCGACGACTCTTCTACAAATATTAGCGTTGGAATCCAGGTAGGCCCTCATCATCGGTCTTTGATTTGCAATTAGGAACCTGCGTGTTAGCATTGTTTGATTGTTGCTAGACCCCATTTGGGCTAGTAGGGATCCCCTCTGTCCGTAGAGGGGATTTACCTCCACAAAACTACCCTATACCCAAGGTTTTCCTGCCGAAACAGACCAGGGTGCATGCCCCTTGGGTTTCAGTCATATCCTCTGAATCACTCGCGCTCATCAGGAGGATGGACTGGGGATTGATGAGACATTCCTTGCGTGAAAAGACCATTCAGGGTTGGTATATGACTATTTGCTATGTGTGAACCGAGGAATGAGCTGGTCTACGAGCTTGACCACTCTTCCTTCGTGCGGAAAACACATTACTCTAAAGAGTGAGGAGACAATGGCTCCCATGGAATAAATATAGTCTCGTCCAAGGAGCTGTTTATAATCCAGGGGTCCTTGGACTACCATTACATTCATGTGAATGGTTTTCCCTCTCAATGTTATCGGCACATTGGGAAGGATCCCTAACGGTCAATTGGTTCCTTTGTCAAAGCCTGTTAGATTTCTCATCTGAGGCAAAAGCGATGGCGAACCAAGCGCTTTCCAAGAAATTGAGGAAAGGATACTCAAAGAAACCCCTTCATCTATGATGGTACCGGCCATGACCATTCTATATATTTGAGCAATGATTCGAAATGGTACACTAGCCGGTAAACGGGGTCTTCCTAGTAGATTCCAGTCAACGGAAACAACCAGGTTGCTTGGAGGTGGGACCGAATAGACGACCGGATATGACTTTGATGAACTTCCTTCCTGTAGTAAAGGAACGGGTAGACTGCCCCCATGTTCATCGGAGTCTGTGATTACGACGAGAATTTGAACAGTGTCATTCTTGTTCTCTTTGGTGACTATATCATCTGAAGATTGATCCTCTGAAGGCAAGACCGGGTCAACTGCTGCCTCGACCTTTTGACTTTCGTCTGGTGTGGATTCAGATGGTTTATCTTCAATGATAAATGCTTCGGCCGACCACAAGGGTGTGTCAGTTGGATTTTCAACTAGTGATGGACTCGGCAAGAGTTTCTTATATCCAGGAGGAAGTTGTAACGGTGAAACTGGACGGTCATCCAAAACTCTTTTAGCTTCGTCTAAGAAGGGACAATGGTGGACGGCGTGATCACCTTCACACAATTTACAAGGAAATTTATATTTTCCTTTTTGTCCAGGGGCTTCACTTTCACTAGTTGACAGTGTACTTCCAACATGATCATCAGAGGTTGATGACATCAAATTTTGCAAACGAGGAGACCAGTCCCTTAAGATCCGAGGGATGCAAGGACAATCTCGATGATAGTGGTCTCCTTTGCAAATGACACATGGCGATTTAGGCCTAGATGGTGCAGTGTGTGGATTTTCACTAGACGATGCCTGGTCGCCCCTTTTCACCTTTGGCTCCTTCTTCTTCTTCTTTTCCTTCTTCTTCTCGGTTACTTGATTTTTGGCTTTACCAGCTTCATCAAGCGAAGAGGAAGGAGGAGAGGAAGAATTGGATGAAGTAGAGGGTTGGGGGGTGACTCTGGTATCGTTTAGTTGCTGACTTGATTGTTCAGGAATCACGGTGTTCTGAACGACAGAAGTTGAGAAGAGCCATACGGGCAAGCCGATTGTCAATCCTGGAAGAGACAATGTGGCCATATGGGGTGCACCAACATCTCCCCAAGAGGAGAAGGGACTAGGATTTCCTCGAAGGGGAACTCCTTGGTTGGTGGACTCCATTTTTCTCAACCTAAGACCAACATAGCAAAGGTGATGTTTATTCCAATTAAAATAAATTTAGACGCTTTTACACAGCTTGTTTTTTCAATTTTTAAGGGTCGAGAAAAAACAAAAGATGACTCTAGTCACCTTTGATTTTTAATGAGCTTGAAGTGACAAGTGCTCAGATGGACCTTTTCCTTTAAGGAGTCTAGAAAGGAACGAAAGAGACTGCTCTGGAAATCTAGACAGAGGGATTAGCAAACCAATCACAAAACTGCAGAATACGTTTTACGGTACAGCAGTCAATCTTCCCGAATGTTGTGTTCAGTGCATTGCGATCGATAGGGTGGCAGACACGGCTTCCTATGGATAAAGGATATAGCCTATTGTTGTCTCCCAAAATATACTCAACGGTACGTGGGAGCACAAGTCCATACTGGCACTTGTCATCTCAAAGTGGAGGAATCACCCAACCAACAGCGAAAACAACAGTTACCAGGTTTTACGACGTCAGAATACGTCTCTAGCCTAGACTTCTAGATGTTGTGCGTTAGGTTCCAAATCGTTTTTAGATTCATTAAATTTATTTTATAGTTGATCTTTCTTAAGAAATTTTCCTTTCAGGTTCACCACGTGATGTAGATGTACAATTCCTAAAATGAAATCTAAGATGATAAACAGTCATTTAATCTTCTTTTTGCAATGAAAATCCTAGCTACTAAGGAAAGAGAGATGGCGTTCTTTCAACAAAGAGCAGAGAGCACACACTATATGCACTTGTCCTAAATCAAACCAATAAACAGTCTAAATGCAAATGCACATGCCTGTATTTTTTTCAGCCTTCTTAATGTGTGAATGATAAAAACAAAGCTAAGCACAAATCTGAATTATTTTTCAAAGCGACAATTACTAACGAGCTTCTTTTCAAAACAAAATGAGGACAATGACGACACTTTGCTATTCGGAATTGAAAACTTTCTTTCGACACTTGAAAAACTAATAATTCAAATCAAATACAAGAGTAACAGTGTAATCGACTATCAAGAACAATCAGATTCTCTTCTATGACTGAAAACGACACTTGCGACACTTTCAAATCAAGAAATGATAGTACAATTACGCTACTTCTTTGTAAAGGAAAACTGAAAATGACTCAAAATACATAAAAACATTTACAGTTATTTGCACAATGGAGGCGGAATAATGGCAAGGAAGGGGGTTTCAACAGAGGTGTACTAACTACAGGCAGCAAAACTCCTGAATAGAGCTGAAAAGTATGAACACAGAAGCCAAAATCTAAGAGCAGAAGAGGTCTGATCAATGCACCTGTAGCACAGGGAAACTAAAATGCAACGCACCTACTACACTCGGGAAGTGCGATGCATTCAGGTTTCAAAGAAGACACAGTGCGATGGACCAGGGATGAGACTTTAGCTGGGTTCCGGGTCACAGTTTGCAGCTCAGTTCAGGGATTTAGGCCGAGCAAGTGGTAATCAGTAAATCAATCACAGGAGTAGATCTAAGGAGGTTACTAGAGCCACCACAAGGGCAATTAGAGAGCTTGTAAATCAATCATTTAATTCATAAACAAAACCCGGAGATAGACTGAAGCAGCATTGATCTACTTTGCACTTGCATAGCAAATGGAGTTCGAAGGCTAGCTGGCTTGACTTCAGGCTCCATCTGTAAGTTTATAAAGTAAACAAATGTAGATAAACAAACAATCTATTCACTCCCCAGCAGAGTCGCCATTTTGTTATCGGGAAAACTAGTGTCTATGCAGAGCTGCTAGTCCCACTAAGGCTGGTAGCTACCTTAGAAACAAACAAACTAAAAACTACTTTCATTTTCCTTTATGAGAAATAGATAAGAGGGGAATAAGGAGACCAACCTCTGTCTTGCACTTGGTTCCTTGCTCGATTCCTCTCCCTTCTGATAGGTCTTCGCCACTCGCTTCCTCGTCTACCCAGCTTCAAAGAGCACCTGTAGAATCAAAGCAGCATAACACTATCCAAGAACATAGATCTATTATCATAGACAATATAGGACTAGATATATATTGACCACACAAATGCATATAACATCAATCATACAAGAATGTGGAGGAAAACTTGAATAGCTTTATTGATAATCAAGAAAGAGCAAAGAGGATTACAACCAATTGTTCTGACCTAGCATCATCCTCTCAGCAAGAAAGCCCTTCTTCACCTCATGAAAATCTTAGATCACCCAACACTATGATATTGCACCAAGAAACCAATAGCACTTCCTTACAAGATACAAAATTCCAGCCTCTAGATCTCTTGTTTGAGGGATCCATATATAGATGTTTGCAAGGGGAATGAGTCAGCTTTTGAGATTTGATTAATGTCCTCTCTCTGATAGTTCTTGATTCCACTTGGAGATTGATGATCTCTTACTCATCCCTGGATGAATGCAGAGAGGCAAGTGTCATAGGAGAAGTTTTTGGAAGATTCCATGATCCTCCACCTTGCGGATTGACCCTGCCATTTGTCCACTCTCGCCCATTGCACCCCATAGAAGGGCTTTTCAACATGCATCGCACCTACTATGTGTATTCAGGTGGGATGCAATGCACTTTGACCATGGAGCAAGTGAAATGGTCTAGTTTTGACCAATTCTGAGTAGTTTTTCATGGAGAACTTCTGGGAGATGCTGTAATCAGTTGACCTTGTTCATTTAGGGGTTGGAACAACACTTTTAGGGACTTAGGAACCCTTGGTTTATGGACATTTGTGATTGGGGTTGCAGTGCCCAAAAATGTCTATAACACCTGGCCATGCTGTCTGTTAAAGATGGTTGTTGGAGGCTGACTGTGACTGGTACTGGTAAGCTGGTCATCTCTTTCTTTGGGCAAGCGAAATGGTCAAGGATGTGGAATGCATGGGTGAGTGGATGGTTTGGAAGAGCAGGAAAAATGGTCATCGGATAGAGGAGATGGACAGCAGAGATGGCTCGGCGATGGCTATCGGCCGAGGTGAGAGCAGGGTGAATTTGGGCTGTTAGATCTTCAACAGATAGATCGGATGGTAATCGGGCTATGGAGCTACATGGTCATTTAACGGGCAGGAGTGGTTTTGCTGGGCGGTAAAGGTATTCATCACACCACTTTTGGGTGCTAAGCAGTAAAGGATGGGGTCACATGATTCCATTCAGTGATCGACACATAGTGGTGAATGAGAGAGAAAAACCGCTCTCATCGCACGCTAACATTCGATCATATTGCCAGCACGATAAAAGTGAATCTGAGATGATCTGATGGTGGGGAGTGAGAGAGCGGGTCACTTTATCATATGTGATGGGAGTCATTGGAATCAGCGGGGAAGATCAACAACGAAGATGAAATTCGATGAGTTATGACAGCGAGAAGTTATATGGTTGAGGTTTTAAGGGGAGTTTGGGCTCGACGCTTGGGGCTAAGGCCAAAGGGGGTTAATCTATCAGGTTTAGAAGAAGAATAGAGGAATGGAAATGGAGGAGGGTAAGCAGGGTAGAAGGAAAGAAGGGAAGAATGACCAAAAGTGAAACTTCTTTGAGCACAACCAGGTAGACCAGATCCCTTCTGGGCATTAGAAAATCAACGCTGCATAGTAGAGCTAACAGGAGCAAAAATAGCCCATGCTGTAGAAGACAAATTCTGTGTACTATGACTAGCACCATCGGTGTAACCAACAAAAGGTTCCAAAGACTCCAACATCTACAACAAATGCAAAGCAGATTACTAACCAGATAAAAATCTCTAAAAGAAACACACGCACACATGCAATGAAAGCATATATATAATGAGTTTTACTACACTTAATCAAGCATAGTAATGTTTGAGGTACAGCCTGTTTCGGGGCCATGACAATGGAATCCCATTATAATCTAGTAACTCATAGGCACCTTTTTCCAAAAAATGCTTGACAACATAAGGGCCCATCCACATTGGTTTAAGTTTTCCTGCTCCAAGTTTATCAGCTTCCTGATCGTAAAGCAAGACCAGGTCCCCTTCTGAGAAGATACAAGGCTTGACATTTCTATCATATTGTGCCTTAATACATTTCTTATGCACTTCATTAGCCAATGTGGCATCATGACGGGTTTCATTCAGATGGATTAATTCCAAGAAACACGCTTCTTCTTCAGAAGTGTCGGGTGACAAGTCAATCACGAGTTTGAGCGATGAAATTTTGCATTGTATCGGTAAGATTACTTCCAAACCATACACCAACTGAAAGGGTGTGAATCTAGTTGCATTTCTCACCAAGGTTTGATGTGCCCACAAGGTAGAGTACAGGATTAAATGCTAGTTTCTCTTATGAACCCCTATCATTCTTTGCAACATCCACTTCAAGACTTTGTTGATGGCCTCAACTTGTCCATTCTCTTGCAGGTAATACAGGGTAGAACTATCATGTGACAGTCCTAACATAGTAGTCAATTTAGCCATCATGTGATTGCGAAAATGCAACCCATGATCTGTAACTATGGATTGTGGTACACCAAACCAGTTAACCACATGGTTAAAAAAGAAAAGAGCAGCCTTTTCGCCATTGTTGTTCAATTTTGGCATCGCCTTGGCCAATTTGGTAAAATAGTCAACAATGACTATAATATACCCATGCCCCTAGGTCAAGGTGGGGTTACATGTCATAAAGTCAATGCCCCATTTGGCGAATCGGCCAACAACAACGACTGGATGCAGTGGTGCAGGTGGTAATCTAGTTTTTCGGTTGTATATCTGGCATGCATGATAGCTTCTAACAACAATAATACAATCTTTAAATATAGTTGGCCATAAGTAACCAGCACGGAGAATTCTCTATGCGGTCGCATATCCTGATAAGTGTCCACCACAGGCACCATAATGGCAATCATTCAATGCTTTCTTGTCTTCCTCATGTGTGAGGCACCTCCGTAAAACCGTATCCATACCATGAAGGTAAAGTGTGTCACCAATGATTAGATAACCTTTGGCTTGGTAACAAATACATTGTTATTGCGAGTGAGAGGGATCTTACTGGAAAGTTTGGGTCTGGACATAGATTAGTATATCTCCATACCATGTGTCAGATGATGAAATTAGAAACAAAAACTCATCCAATATCGATGGTTCAAATCTTGAATCAATGGAGGTCGAGGGAAGGTCACATAGTAACTCAGCGAAAACTAGAGATTTCTTTGATTTGGACTTGATGAATTCCAAATCAAACTCCTGTAAAATAACTATCCATTTTGAGTAATTTCCCCCCAGTAAATTGACGTGACAAAATGTATGTCATAGGGTTGCAATCTGAAATGACAGTTGTTTTCCGTAACAAGAGATAATGGCGAAATCTTTGAACAGCTTGAACAACTACCAAAGCTATTTTCTCGACATAAGAATACTTCCTTTCTATCTCATTGAGATTAAGGCTCAAGTAATAAATTAGATGTTCAAGCCCATTTTCTTCCTGGACTAAAACCATGCCAATGGTTGTATCTGCAGTGGTGAGATATAGGTAATAGTCATTTTGGTAATTTGGAGAATAAATTAATGAATCTCTAATCAAAGGTACCTTTAAGAGTGATCCAAGTGGATCTTCAAAAACAATGGCATGGAAAAACTCAGAAATCCAAGTGGGCAGAATGAAGTCAATCTAGGACCAGAGTAGATATCTCGTCTTTTTTATTCCAATGGCACAAACGGTACTTCAATCCGAGTTTGAATGATGAAGTTATTGTAAAAAGAAGGGCTCTTCAATCCTTAAGAAAATGAGGAATTTCCTTTAAAAATGGGTCTTAAAGCCTTAAAGGAAAATTGCAATTAGAGATTGCATGTGGGTGGACTTAAGGCTTGGACCATGGAACCCCTGATCGCCGATCTCCAATTAGATCGGATCGGCGGATCAGAGGCAATCGCAACCAGCGGTCGTGTATGTACATATATCGGTGTTGGCAGGGAGCAGTCGGTGATATATCGACGAGCAGGCAGTCGGATACTGATCGGCAGAACCATTATTAGGACATCAGAGCATTATATATGAGCGGGACCGATGCGATCAGCTGACGCCGATATTAGCAATCGGTGTTTGGCGGTCGGCCCTTCCTTGTGAACAGGACCTATGGACCAGCAAAACACCAATTGTGACTTTAGTGCAGACCCAATAGGAAAAATCAGCCCGATTTCATGATTTTGAGGTTTGGGTATATGGTTTTGAGGTAGTTTTTTAGTGTTTTAAGCCTTTATCCATGCAACGATAAAAGGAGCCTTTTAAGAAGTGGTTGCACCCACCGATACTTCTCCTCTACCAACCTCCATTATTAACCAGGCATGCCCCGTTTTAAACGAGATCTTGTCTGAAAATCCATTATAAAAGAAGATCAATGGAAGGGAGGCATCTTTATGGTTGCAGCATGTTGTTTGCAGGAGGCCGAGAGCAATTATTGATCTATTTTGAATAGTTTAAAGACTCCAGCCCTTGTTATTGCTATGGGAAGCTTTGGTGTTGCATACCACTCCATCTCAGGCCTTCATTTTATAGCCATCAAGTAGATTGGAGGTATAAGCCTCTTTATGGACAGATTGATAAACGTAATTCTGTTTATTCATGCCATTTAATAAGAAAGGCCTCCCCATTGTTTAGCTGGGCTTGGAGATGTAGTCCAAATTGGACGAACTCAGTTATCAAGCCTTGGTGTTCTCTTTTCTACCTTTTTGTGTGTTTTCTTATTCTTTTCATATGTGCACATTTATGTGTTAAGCTGCAATTTTATATGCAATTCTTTTCTATACATCTATAAGCGAAAACATCCTCGATCAAGTGGTATTAGAGCAGGGATTTTTAGATGTGAATTGCATGTTTGTATGCTAACAAGACGCAGGCTTCAAAGAGGCGAAGGGAATCAAGAACCTTTCGATCCAGAGGCAGGTCATGCACCTCGAAGAAGAAACATTGCTGCAGAGGAAGCTCGTATTGAAGAGGAGCAAATATCAGAAAGACTTTCTATTCAATGGCAGAGAATATCAGTCAGCTGGTTATAACACTGGAAAAAGATGAAGAGAGGTATCTAGAAGGACAAGGTTCAACACATGGTAATGATGGAGAAGAACCCCCTCCTTCTCCTTCTGGTGGTGAAGGTTCTTCTTCCCCACACCACCATAATCAGAGAAATCCAAAGGATGCATCGAAGAAACCTTTTTTTAAATTAGATGTTAAATTTGATCTTCGTATGTTTAATGGTGAAAGTAATGCAAAAAATCTTAACAATTGGATTAGGTAGATTGAGGTTTATTGCAGGATTCAGCGAATCATAGAGGATGAGGCAAAAATCCAACTGGCCTCTCTACGGCTGGGCAACATAGCTCTCATTTGGTGGGAGAGTAAATTGCAGAGAAGTAAAAATGTGGGTAAGCTCTTTTCCTCATGGTCTGCTTTTACTTCTGCGTTAAAGGAACGGTTTTATCCCTTAGGATAAAAACAGAAAGCTTTGATGAATTAGCAATATTTAAGGCAAGGCAAAGGACATGATGTTTATAGTTTTACAAAAGAATTTAGGAAGCAAGAACTGAATTTGGGTATTGCATTAGATACACCTGAAGTTGTAACTAAGTATATTGGCTCACTGCATAGTTATATTTGGCATTCATTATTGTTGTTTGAACCAACTACTATTGACGCAACTTGTGTGAAAGCAATTCATATTGAGAACAGGGGAAAGAATGAAAGAGAGGACCAATCCAGAAATCCACCGTTCAAACCTCCCAATGGAAAATCCAAAGCGAAATGGAAAGGGAAGAAGAAGAAAATAGTAGCAACCAAAGAGGGAGAGCAGCATTATTGCAATCATTGCAAGAAAGAAGGCCACGATGATGATCACTGTTGGAAGAAGCACCTAGAAAAATGCCCAAAGAAGTATCGAGGAAAAGGGAAGCAAAAAACAGTGGCAGCAACACAGCAAGATCTTGGATCAGAGTCAGGAGATGAAGTGTTGGTCACAACAATGGGAACAAAAGGTACCTTTACACCTCCTGTTGATTCTAAATCACAAGGAAGCACCAGTTCTGTAGATGAGTCCATTTCAAATGATAGAAAAAGGAATGAATTATTTCATATCCGAGTTGTAGTAAATCATACCAAAGTAGAAACTCTGTTTGATACAGGGTCCCAAGCAAATTTAATTGCAGAATCCCTAGTTAAGAAGCTTGGCTTAGAAACAGAACCACACCCAAAGCCTTACCTGCTGGGATGGATACATGATAAAGCTAAATTTAATGTAACCCAGCAGTGCAAGGTAAAATTTGTGATTGCTTCTAAGCTGGTAGATGAAGTAGAGATGGTTGTTATACTGCTGGACATTTGTGGCATGGTATCGGGGAGCCCCTACCTGTATGACAGAAAAGATGTCTTTTTCTGCCATGAGAATAAATACCACATCACTAAGGATGGGATAGAGTACATAGTGCTGGCTCATCAAAACAAAATTACCATGAGCCTTGTAAGCACTGGGCAGATGAAATGGTTGGTGAACTCTAGCAAGGCATGCATGCTTATGGTCATCAGGGAAAAGGAGGCCGAATTCACAGATGCGTTCCAAGGCTGCGATGGTAAGAATAAAAAAGAATTGATGGATTTAATTGCTGATTATAATGCATTGTTTCAGGAGTCGCGGGGACTACCTCCATAGAGGGAGATCCAACACGAGATCCATGTGTTGCATGATGCCCCTTTGCCGAATATCGACATGTACAGAATGTCAGCAATCGAAATGGAGGAGATCAAGCGTCAAGTGCAGGAATTGCTGGACCAAGGCATGATCAGGTCGAGCTCCTCTCCATGCGGGTTGCCAATTGTTCTAGTGCCAAAGAAGGATGACAACTGGAGGATGTGCGTGGACTACCGCGCACTCAACAAAATATCAGTAAAAAAATCACTATCCCCTCCCACGCATAGATGATTTATTGGATCAATTAAAAAAATTGTATATTTCACAAAATTGGATCTACGTAGTGGCTATCACCAGGTCTAAATTGCAGAGCAGGACATGTGGAAAACCGCTTTCAAAACCAAGTAGGGCTATTCGAATGGATGATAATGCCATTCGGGCTTTGCAATGCTCTAGCCACCTTTATGCAGGTTATGAATCATATATTTCAGCCTTTCATTGATGAGTTTGTTCTTGTATATTTAGATGATATACTAGTTTTCAACAAGAGTTGGTTTGAACATGTGAGTCATGTAAAGAAAGTGCTTGATGTGCTAAAGA
Source organism: Pinus tabuliformis (assembly GCA_031772625.1). Lineage (NCBI taxonomy): Eukaryota > Viridiplantae > Streptophyta > Pinopsida > Pinales > Pinaceae > Pinus > Pinus tabuliformis. The sequence goes on from CM062809.1 coordinate 1,252,111,943, forward strand.
AAGAAAAACTCTTTGTAAAATTGCCAAAGTGTGAGTTCGGGAAAACCTCTTTGGGTTACCTAGTTCATATTGTTGGTCATGGTTAGTTAAAAATTGATCTCGCTAAAGTTGAAGCAATTGTAAATTGGCCTAAGCCTACTAGTGTAACTGAGGTCTGTAGCTTTCTAGGTGTAGTCCAGTATTGGAGGATATTTATTTCTAATTTCTCTATTATTGCAGCACCTTTGCACACATTGAAAAGTGTGAAACAGGTCTTCCAATGGGGAGGAAGACAGCAGAAGTTCTTCGACACATTGAAGGAGAAAATTAGCACCGCATCAGTCTTAGCCTTACTCGATCTCCAATAGCCATTTGAGATCTAAACTGATGCCAGTTGTTGGCTTATATGGGCCTGACCTAGGTTTGGAAGAATTATTTAGCCAAGAAAATCCCGTAGCTACCAACCCTTTTGGCAACAGCCTATGAAGTGCGGACTGACGTCTCACCCGAGGTAGCAAGGGAGGGTGCTGGAACCAGGTTTCCGCACCCTTGGGATGTCCAAATGTGGTTTGGAGGTTTTGCGCCCCATTCTGCAACTTCACACTGCACTGTATTCGCGCAAATCCCGAATACCTCTTACTTTTTATTAGCGCGCAGTCTACAGATCTAATCTATTTGATGAAGTATTGTAGTTCAGATCTACTTAGAAGGGTCTTTAAGCAAACATTTAACAGATTTGGCCAGTTTTCATACTTAGAATACACTTAGATTCACACATATCTATAACATAAGAATATGCACATAGATTAAACAGTTATATCAATCATTCATACAGTCAGATTCGCAATAGCTCAAATTGTAACACAGAATTTGCAGAAGAAACTTATCTTTATTTCCACTTATCACCAATACATCCAAATCCGCCATACACACTCAGCTGTAGGGTTCCACGCACATAGCTGCAAACTCTTCCAGGCCTCTACGCACATAGCTACAGATCCTATATCCACTACCCAAACCCCTGACTTAGACTTACAGACACTTTCAGAGTGCTTCCTTTAAAAACCCATTACAATTCAGATCCAAGATCAAACCCAAAAGGAACTACCTTTCCCTCATAGAGACACGCTCTATTTATACCTATCTATGGTCCGTGGACCGACTTACTTCCTATTATTTTATATTAGTTTTTGGGTGGACAAACCTTTGACTTTGTCTTTTACATTTCACGCTCCACATATTTCGAAGGTTTACAAAGGCTCTCAAACTCAAAACTATTACGCGGGACCTTCACTACCCAATAGTCCCCCAGCACAATCATCATGAATTGTCCCGAGTCACTCATTGGTGCGGCTAGACACACTGCTGTGGCTTCGCCATTCACCTCCCTCTTGAGTGGTTCTCATCATCCTACTACTTCTTAGTTGTCTCCTGCATGCTTTGTTCAGCTCCTTCTTCAGTGTTTTGACCACTCCTTGTGACCGATGATGCTCATTCTTCTGCTCGGTTAACACAAAACACCCCCTCACAGTATTTTAGCTCGAGTGGGGGAGCTGCATACGGGACCTCCTTATACCACCGCAGCCACTTCCAACCTTCGTATCTGCTCTTCGCACTATCTGCTACAGCTTGTGTTGCAATTTTTCAGGATCGTTGCTGTTGTCCGTGAAATCCCAATCGTCAAGGTCTTTTAGAGACGACTTATTAACTTCATTTCGACCCATAGTCTCCATTTTTCCATCCTTTCTCTGTATTGTTATAGTTCACCATCCTACCCCCGGGGAGGGTGATGACATTTGGACCAATTCTGCTTCATGTCGCCCCTTTTCCAGTACATCCCCTACTGTTGATGTTGCAGCCTGTGGGATGCCCACAGCTGTCAACACCTTGCTCCTTAGGGAGTCTTGCTTCTCCCTCAGCCATATCACCACCCTCAGGCTTACTCCTAGTGCAGAGATAATGAACAAATCAATATCGAGACCCAGCATATGTTTCCCAGAAGTGTAGGTCAACCGGTGGATGCCCCTTGGTGATTTATAAGCGATTCGAATTTCAAATGCACTAGTTCCCGCCTGTTCTAGCATCCTCATGTAAAATCTATTGCAGCTCGTTCCATATCTGGCTCGTACTCATTCTCTTAATTGCCCGCCACCCACTCCCTTTCACCATAATGCAGAAATCTTATCATGAATAGTGGCATGAACAATCACCTTTCCTCTTAGCAATGCAGCAGTGTACTTCGTACCACGTGACCATGATCTTGGTGATGGGCCAGATCAACGCATATCCTAGCAGTCGTACCTCTTTCCCCCATACTGCTTTACCATCTCGCACTCTCTTTCAACTGGCTAGAGCGGTGAGACTGTCCTTCGAACGGTTAGTCAGGTGGCCAGCCCGGCCATACAGAGCTTCAAGTGACTGCCATTCACTCGGCCCGAGAAGGGGTCTCCATTGAGTTTGGCAAGCTGAACCGTGCCCCCATCGGTAACTTCCTTGATGACATAGGGTCCCAACCAATGCATTCAGAGTTTGCCAGGGAATTTCTCGAGCTTACTATCATAGAGAAATACTAGATCATTCTCCTTGAAGGTGCGCACCTTGATATGGCGATCATGCCACGCTTTCTCATGCTATTTTTGTACTTGCTGATGGAATCTAGCCAAAGTCCGTTCCTCCTCCAGTTCCTCTAGCTGCGCAAGCCTTTCCTCTAAAGCCCCACGGCCTGCGATACCTGTGATTACTGCGATCTGCAAATTAGGCACAATATATTCCATAGGCATAACAACCTCCTTGCAATAGACTAATTGAAAAGGTGTCTGTCCCATCAACTTCTTGCACGTGGTGCAATATGCCCATAGCACAGCAAGGATGCGCAAGTCCCAGTCATTTCATTGTGCATTGCAGACTTTGGTCAATGTTGTCTCCAAGATTTTGTTGAATGCCTCCATGGTCCCATTTGCTTGAGGGTGGTATGGTGTACTCTGCTGGTGATATATTTGGAACTCCTCAGTGAGTGCATTGATCGTTTCATTCAAGAAATGTGTTCCCCGATTGCTCATGAGAATTTTGGGATAGCCAAACCTTGTTAGTACGTTCTCGAACAAGAACTTCGCAGTTGTCACAACCGTGCAATCCTTAACCTATTGTGCCTCTACCCATCGGGTCAAATAATCTGTCGCAGTGATGATATAGCATGCGCCCGTCTTCCCTGGTGGCTCGATAGGTCCTATGAAATCGATTGCCCACTTTTCGAATGGTTGTAGCGTCATTTGTGGCTGGAGCAGCATTGCATCTCTCCGCAATAGTTTCCCCGTCCATTGACATACATCGCAGGCTCGGCAGTATGCTTTCGAATCCTGATGCAAAGTAGGCCACCATAATCCTGCGTGGAGAATATTTTGGGTTGTGGTGCGACTCGTATAATGTCCGCTAGCAACCCCCCCATGTGCTCCGACTAGGATCTATCCTCGATCGAACTCCGGGACATACCTACACAATATTTCATCATTGCCCATTTTGTAGAGGTGTTCTACAATCACGGTGAAGTCTATTGCGCGTATCACCAATTCCTTCTTCTGCTGAAAAAAATATCCCTGCAGCATGGTTCCTGTAGTTAAGAAATGGATTATGTCTACAAAGTGACCATCCGCTACGTGCACCGCATATAGTTGTGCATCCAAGAGTCTGTCCTCTAGAGTTGTGGGTTCTTCGCTGGTCTCAATTCAGGACAGGTGATCTGGGCATGCATTTAGATGTCCCGACTTTATGACAACCTCAAAGTCATACTCCTGGAATAACAGTAACCATCTACAAATGTGCCCCCCCAACACAGGCTTATTCACTAGGTATTTTAACACCAAGTGATCGGTATACATCTTAAAATCGCCTCCAAGCAGATAGTGGCAGAATTTTTGAAGCGCGTATACCATCGCTAATCCCTCGCGCTTAGTAGTGGAGTAATTCTTCTCAGCTTTTGACAACCAACAACTTGCGAACACAATCGGGTGGTCAATTCCCTTCGCTTGAGTAAGTACAGCCCCCAGCGCGATACATGACGCGTCGACATGCACATGAAACTTGACGTCCCATTTTGGAAAGACTAATATACGGGCTGATGCCATCTTTTCCTTGAGTGTCTCCAGACTTTTGTTGCATTCCTCATTCCAGCAATAAGTAGTATCCTTCTTCAACAATTGTTCCATCGGAGCTGTGATTTGGGCGTAGCTTTTGATGAACTTCCAATAGTAGCCCGTGTGCCCTAGTGTGGCACGTAGTTGTTTGACACTTTGCGGTGCTTGTAGATTGAGTATGACGGCGATCTTTTCCAGATCCACCATCGGGCCTTGATTACAGACAACATGGCCTAGCAGGTTCTTGAATGGGACAAGGAAAGTACACTTCTTTAATTTTAATGCAATCTAGTGTCGGCGGCAAGTATCCAGCATCAACCGTAAGCTCACTTCGTGCTTCTTAACCAGTCCAAACACGGTCCAATCATCAAGCTAGACCTCTAAGAACTTGTGTATAAATGATTTGAATGCCGCTACCACTATTCGTGAAAATATCACTGGCACATTCTTTAGTCCAAAGGGCATCACCGTGTACTGAAAGCAACCCCATTCAGTGGCGAACGTTGTTTTACTCCTGTCCTCTGGCGCGATATTGATTTGGTGGTATCCTGAGAACCCATCTATGAAGGAGTAGGCTTCCTGCCCCTCCACATTTTCCAGTTGCTCATCTATAAACGGAGTTGGAAATGGATCATTAACGCAAGCATCATTGAGCTTCCTGAGATCCACGCAGATACGAATCTCACCCTTCTGTTTCTTCTCCTGCACAACCATCGGACTTACCTAGTCAGATTCCTCAATTGGTTTAATGATTCCTGCTGCCAACATCTTGTCCAATTCTTCGCAGACCTTTGCTTTATATTTTGGGTTCAATCGGTAGGGTCACTACTTAACTCATTTCGCATCTAGCTTCAACATTATCTTCATCATTCCCAGGTCTCCTAGGATCCCTTTTAGCTCCATGATTTTTGTTGGGAATAAATCTTGATATTCACGAAGTAGTTTGACGACCTTCTCCCTTGTGGCGTCGTCCCAATAGTCCCCCAGCGTTGCATACTTAAGCTCTTCTTCGGTTCCGATATTGACTTGTCTCGTTTTCAATGGGACCGTGATATTTGGATCTTAGATTTTGGGTCCGCACACCTCACGGCTCCCCTCTGATTTTGGAATGTTGACATTTCACGGATTGTCCTCATCATCTTCTACCTGGACATTATAACATTTTAGAGCCTGGCTTAGCTGTCGCAACCAGTCGGGTTGCATAATTTCCTCTGGTTCCAATGGTGCCTTGAAAATGGTGGCCTTTACTAGTTGTAATGCTTCATCGACGGGATCCATCCATTGATATTCAAAAGAGAAATGTTGACAAAAACCCTGCACGCAAGATATCCCACTCGCCTGTGTCTTGTCGGAGCTCTGCTTCAGTATACTAGTTTCTGGGAATGATGTCCAGGGTGTGATAAAATAAGTGTACCCATTCTGGCTGAGGTTCCTCCCCGTAGGCTTTGATCCATCTGGTAAGGTGCATGCGCAGGTCATCATGTCCACCATATTTCTCTGTTATGCATAGTTCTGGCTTACCAAATCTAATTTTCATCATGCGCCTACAGCTGCGCCAATTGTCGAAAGTCCCTTCATGTGTGCCCCACCATCGCGCAGGCATCGCACGCAACGCCCATCTCAACGCATCAAACCGTTGGTTCTCTGGTACTGCGATTTTGAATTTGGTTAGGAATTCATCTCGTCAGCCCATCATATGTTGGCAATTCACGATCCTGGGCACTTACATAGTACAGAGATTTAGTCATCATATTGCAGTGTAGCGTAGTTACTCCGTTCAACCTGTTACGCCACCGCTCATCTTCTTCATTTGAATCGGTGGTGCTAGATTCTACATAGCCTCATGATATTCTTCTATCCTTCTTTGTCTTGCCCCATTCTTCCCTTTGTGCAGCTATTCTATAGATACCATCTAATTCGTCGCCACTCTCTTTGTTGCGCACAAGTTCAATATAGTGCGATTCTTTAGCTGGATCTAGCAAAATGACTATGCAGAGCAACTTTGTTTCAAATACCATTGTCCGCTTCTTTAAATTAATAACCCCGTTCATATTGGTGGCCTAGTCGATTCCTAACAATGCAGGATAGGGCGTACTTTCATCCATGAGCTCAATAACTTCAAAATCCATTCGAGTACTTGTGCCATCAAGGTCTACCGTAACTCCTTGCAGCCTTGCCATGGGCAGCACGTTTTGCTGATTTTCCATATGCAATTGGATAAGGGACCATTGTAGTGTAGGCTTACCCATGTGTTCTCAAGTCTGTTTAGGCAGTACGTTGGCATCTGATCCTAGATCCAAAATGACCTGATCCATTCTATATTCACCGATCTACACTGTGAGTTGCATTTCCCTCCCGGTCCGTGACTCATGTCTTCCTAGCTTTCAAATTACGTGAGGTTCACTCCATCCTGTGCATCTATTTATCAGTTCCTGTAAGCCCTTAACTGCCCCATTGTCACGCAGCAATTTTATACATGTCTCTAAAAAGGTAGTTATCATCAAGGGATCCCTGACCGGCTCAGGCTGATCCCTACTACTTGGGGTATAGACTTCCACGAAGCTCTCCTGAGCTTCCAGACATGTCTCCCTACCCACCCCTGCGTCTTCCTTACTTAAGTTCCTTCTATCCGTTCTTGTGGTCGTGCCATTTCTTAGTACCACGTTAATGTTGGGATATTCCTCGCAAAGTTCAGACCTCATCATTTGTACATTCTGGGTCGTTGTTGGTTGCGCTGCCCTTTTTTCATGAATCTGTGCTATCAGCGTTAGACAATCTATCTGCTCATGATCGAATTGCTCACAATAACTACACAAAATTCTGGTGGGGTTGGTACAATCCTGTGCATAATGTCCTGGTCCCCCGAAATTGTAGCAGATTAGCTGCCCATGGCCCCTTCCTGGCCCCATTCCACCCTGTCCTCATTCGCGGCCCTGGAACCCACCGCGTGCAATCTCCACGCCGGATCCTGACCTCGTGCCTTAGTCTACATTCTGTAAGCAGGTGACTAGTCTATTAACAATTGGTAGCTATGTCAGTCTCTTTCTTCGTGGCCTACTAACCTACAAAAGTTGTAAAATAGCTAATGTGGGGTTTGGTTGTATTTTGGTAATAGATGGTAGTTATCAGTATTGTGCTTTCCTCCCACCTGGCAAATTTTGCACCAAAGTAGGGCTACGGTGCCTAGTCCTGCCTGTGCCTCCGGTCGTAGTAGTGTTGGTCCCCCCATTTCCAGAAGATTCACTGAGACCGGGTAGTAATCTTTGTCGTGTCCCTGGCTTCTGCACTTTATACACCATACTTCCTCCCAAACTTCTAGTCGCGGCACCTGTTCTTGTTTTAACTTCTTCATTTCCAAACACAAGTTTTGGATCTGCACTTGGATTTGCTGAACTCCCAACCCCGGGTCTTGTAACGGAGTTTCGTGTAACCTCATCGCTGTCTCTAGTGCTTCGGCCTGGGTTGAGATCTTTTGTTGTGATAAAGCCATCCTCAGATGTGGTGTTAGGGATGCCATAAACCAAGCGCAGCGCTGCACATCTGTCAATGTCATGCTAGCATCGCGAATAGTAATTTTCAGTCTTTGGTCCAAATCCCACGTGGGTTTCACCAGGCATCATCATGATCTCTTTGAACCCTATAATTGACTGTGTTTCTGACTTCGGCCAGCTAAACTCCTTCTTTAATTCAGTTTGGTTGTCTGTTGTCCCCACCATTGGGTGATCGCTTGAGTACTTTATGTACCATGTCAGTGCTCGGTCCTGCAGCGTGCAGACTAAGGTGGCCTTTCTGATATTATCATCCACAATTCGCTGCATGTTCCATACTGATGTTAATACAAACTAGAATTGTTCCGGGTCTTCACCTCCTGATCCTTTGAATACCGGTAATTGGATCGCGCTCATCATTGTTACCCTGGAACTACTACTGTTCCTGGTTTCTTTCAAGTCCCCGCGTTTCACACCAGACACCCCTTAGGCAGATCCTGGTCCTGGCAATAGAACCATTTGTTGGCTTATATGGGCCTTGTTATCACTCAAGTTTCCCCAAAAGTTGTAAGAAAGGGAAAGGAGGCCGAGGTAACCACAGACCAATCTTTTAGATATAGAATCTAGCCAATCTGTATCCAGAGAGGGCTCTCTCGTTATGTTTTTAAAGGTATTAGGCTAGTTATGAAGATCAAGGGTTTTGTTTGAGTTTGGGTGGTGAGATTCAATAGAGCAGAGAGATAAGACAGAGTAGTTTAGTCCATTGGGCTAATGGAGTCAAAGAAGATGGCTTTCTGGATTGGGTTTCTTAACAGAGGATGGCTTCATAGAGCAAGGTAGTCAAACAGGGAACAAATAAAAGACTTGAAATAGATGGAATGGGCTCAAATGGGGTGAAGGGCAGTTGAGAATCCTTCAACCTATTTAAAGGGGGAAATTGGATGATTACTGATAAGGAGCAGTTAATTATTTTTTAGCAAATAATCAACATGAAAGAATTAGGAAACAGGAGCAATTAAGATTTCACTGCTTATCCTAATTCTGAAGAAAACACAGAGAACAATAATGACTGAAAACAGAGTGCAATCAAGCATATTATGAAATTAAATATTTTCTTTATCCTTCAGATTGTGAAACACAGATGATATAATAAACTAAGAAAACTTTAAAACACAAGATATAGAAGACTTATTGATCCAGTGGTTGATTCAAGAAGCCTGTGGCAAGTCCTCTACTTCAATTCTTCATCCAGTAAGCCATGCAACAGTTGATTCCAACAGCTCTTTATTCCAAAAAATCAATATTATAGCAAAGTCTAGGAATCCACCCTCAATACTCCATTTGAGGGGGTATTTATGTAGAAAATTATACAACAAATATTTCATAACAGAGTGAGATAATATCTAGGATGACTAAGAATAGTTTTTACAAGAAAATAGAAACAGCTAGTCTTGAAAATAGAAAAAGATAAACTGATGGTGTGCTGGTCCAGTTTTTATTCAATGTGGTGGAGGCAGGCCCTAGGATTCGGCTTGCAGCTGCTTTCTTCAGTAACTCTGCACTGGCTTTTTGTCTTAACTGATACTCTTTAACCCTGATCTGATACTCTTTGACCTGTTTTGATCTGATACACTTTGACCATGTTTACCCTGTTCATCTCTGTCAATTTGTGCTTTCTGCGTTGAAGAGGAAAACAATACAAATGCGGGTTGGCTGACAAGCTGCGGGCTTGGTGCTGGTGTCTTTGTGGTCGGGTGCCTGTTTGTAACTGAAGCAGGTCATTGTTTGCAGGAGAGTGCGGGGTGGAGAGCATTATAGCAAAAATGGCCTTTTACCGTTTTTTTTTTACAAAACGAAGGCTGGCAGGTCTTTTTCATTTAATCAGGAGGATGATGTAAGATATACAGTAGATGATGTCAGCAGAGGGCAGATGACATCAGCAAAGGAAATATGACGTCAGCAAAGGGCGGTAAGCAGTTTACCCCGCACCGCTTTTGGGGCTGGGCAATATTGAGCGGGGAGGGAGTGAGCACACTGGCAGAGTGACACATGGTGGGAGTACGGGGGAAAAACCACCGACCGATCGCAAGTTAAAGCGCAACGATGAAGGGATTCGTGATATCAATATAGGACGTTGGATGATCGGGAGATGATCGGACAGCAGATGGACATAAGACATGGCAGGGGGTTAACTTGTGGCGGGCCCGATGTATTTATAATTGTTTTAATAGTTTCGGGCGCATTTTAATTGGTTGGGTAATGGTTGTTTATTAACCGAAATGGTTAATTAACTCTGTGGTTGCGTAGCGAGAAGGTTATTAACATGTTTAGAATAAACCTATTGATCCCTGTTTAATAGCGTTTAGGGTTATATTTAACCGGGGCGGGGATACATAATAAATCGGGGTTTTTTAATGTATTTACATGGGAAAGGGTAATAGGGCGGGAGTTATATAATAATAGTTAGAGTTAATATGAATTATGAAAATGAAAGCGTTAAGTTATAATGTTAGGAATTTTACATTAAAACTTAGGCTAAAGGGGAAAATGGGTTTATATGAGAAACGTGGCCATTTTCCTAAGTAAAATAGGGTTTTTACTTAGGAGACTTTATGAAATGAGATGGATGGGAAGGAGTGGTTTATTAATGATATTAAGAATAGATCTTAATACTTTGGGGAAATTAGTGAAATATTTAGGGAAAGTATGAAGGGGAGTTAGTTATTGTATCTTGTCTTGCTTGAGATGCTTCAAGTATAATGTATGCCTTTGCACTAGTGATAGAGATAAAGATTAACATTTTTAGAGATATAATCTATCACAAGTATCATTCTGCAACACCATCTACCTACCCTGCCTACTTTGGCCTAGCATTTTTGCCTTCTTTATTTGGGTGCACTTAGACTGGCAAACCCGTATCAAATTTCCTTTTCTTTTCATGGTAAGCCTACCTAAGTCTGCACTTATCACATCCAAGGGCTCAAATTAAACTGTTGAGCTCCTTTTTATTTACTCTACCTATCTACTTATCTGCCAAGATTAAACAGTTTGGTCATATTTTATTCTCTATCTCTAAAACAGGAAATTAAAACATGAACTAGCCAAGATTAAGCTGTTTGGCCATTCATCAATTGTGGCATAACCAAAAAGCTGCACATAATCAGATTATTATAGAAGATGAAAAAGTAGTGGCATTTTGGACTTACACACTTTACTGGTCTTTCTTTGTTTGGGGTTCATTTATTTCACTTTTTTGACCATTTTATTCTTTTTACCCTTTGATTTTTCTTTTAGGGCATACCCCCTTTACATTTTTTACATTTTTTGGTTTTTGATAATATGGAAAACCTTTGCAACAAGGAAAGGAATGAACATATTACAGAGCTCAACAAGTCAATCATGAAATATGACAACTATTGGTATAGGAGTATAACAGTGGCTCCACTTGAGGATGGCTTTCCCTGGTGGAAAGTCAAGAAGAGCAGGTCAGAGAGCCTTATGAGTAACTTTTACTGTGCTCTGAAATCTCCTTCAGCTAGATGCTTTGTTGTATATATGATAGTACACTTGTGAAGCTTAGGGCCTTCTCTTCGGGCTTCAATTCCAGCAAGTTACTATCCAATCAACAACAAACCTTTATTATTCCTACTTGTTACACTAAAAAATGTCACCTTGACTACTTACAGTTAGTATGGCTCAAATCAACAGTCATGCTACCCTCTTAGGCAAGTCTTATGCCTCTGTTATCCATCTCAAACTCAAAGAAGAGAGAAAGTCTTGTAAAAACTATGTTTATCTCTGGGGTCGCAGGTTCTCTCTAGCCTTACCTGCGGGGACGCTGATCATGTTCACAAAATCTGCGTCCATGGACGCTCTGTATGTTAAGGGACAGGTGCGTCCCTCTGTAAAAGGGAAAATGCGCAAGTTTTATCTTGAAAAAGTTACTTGTGGTTACTTCTAGAACATTCTAGAGGTCGGTTTGATGAAATGGATGCGCCTCCAGTTGGTTCATGTATCTCTATTAAGGGGGAACTTATCCCATCAATAAGGGACCTATCCCACCCAAAGAGGGGGATGATCCCATTGATAGTGGACCTGAATAACTTGGTCTGCATGTTGGCCCAAAATACTCCAATTGTTCCATCTCAACCGAATGCTTCACCTCAACAGAGTTCACCTTCTCAACATCACCAACCTTTTGTTGACCCTTTACCTTCTTTGCCTAATTTTTCTTCCTCCATTTCTCCCTCTTCGCCTGGTAAAAGCCTTGATGCTAGTAACCAGGAGGCTAAGAAGAAGAAGAAAGGGAAGAAGAAGAAGAAGAAGAAGAAGCAAGATAAGAAAGACGTCAACCAACCAACCATGGCTGTAAGTGTTAGTTGTGTTGAGGAACATTCCGACATGCATCGTAAACCCAAATACCCTTGCAGACTTTGTAAGGGTGACCACTTCCTTGTCAATTGTCCTGGTATTCCAAAGGTCCTGGAAGTATGGTCAGAAAAATCCCATCAACTTTCCATTGATCCATCAACCAGTGATAGTCAAGTTCCTGAGAAAAAGGGTAAAGTTAGGTTTCCTTGTAAGTTATGCAAAGGGAGTCATCAAACTCACATTTGCCCTCACATGGATGAAGCCTCAACATTGTTGGAAAACCTTACTGTTCCACAGCAAGCATTTCCAACTGGTTACCGTAAACTTTCTCCCAACCTACCGTCCACTAACGGAGTGATTGATCTAAATTCAAGTACAGTCAATCACACTCTTCCATTGGAGAGTGAAACTCATGTCACTCAGGTTGATGATCCATTAGTTGATCAAGTGGTCGATTCAATTTCACATTCGGTCGATCACACTCTCCTTTTCGAGAGTAAAATTCATACCGCTGATGTTCTTCTTGTTACATCGGATTCTTCTATGCCGGGGGGCATTTCACCTGTTTGTACAGAACCCCCTCCAAGCACTGAGGTCTTTTCCTTTGATTGGAATAGACTGACAGAACCTCGTCTTCCTTCCTCCATCCCTTTCCAAATCATTGTCAAGGCTGGTGGTAGGGACATCCATCGTACTCAGGTAGATGAGGGTGCTTCTGTTAGTATTTTGTCTTCAACTGTTTGGAAAGCTTTGGGTTCCCCTCAGCTTGCACCTATTACGTAGAATCTGAAAGCTTTTAACAGAACCATTAGCGAACCTTTAGGGATCCTTCCTAAGTTTTCTATTACCTTGGAAGGTAAAATTGTCTGTATTGATCTTATGGTAGTTCGAGGCCCCTTGGATTTCAATTTACTCCTTGGGCGAGACTATGTTTATGCAATGAAAGCTGTCGTATTGACACTCTTTCGCGTGATGTCTTTCCCTCACAATGGCAGTATTGTGACTGTAGACCAGCTTTCGTTCCCTAGTCTTGTTTCAACTACCAATAATATGACACCCCTAAATGTTCCTGATTCTAAAGTGGTATCTACCCTGCCACGAGTTAATTATGTGGCAACCGATCCCATGTTTTCAGTTACCGATGTAAGTGAGCCTCTCACTGTTGATTTAGATCCGGTAATTGACATGGAAAACTCTACAGGGTTATTTGAACACGATGTTCTTATCCCTTTAGAGTCCCTTGACATGTGTTCCTTCCAGAGAAGTATTCTTCCTTCTGATGAAGATCTCTTGGAAGCCATGATCAAGGTGTGTCCATTGACATGTCTTTCTTCCAGTTGGAAGCCATGATCAGTGAGCGCGAGGATAGTTTTTTCCTGTATCAACCTCGTTAAAAAATGAAATAGGCTGACGAGGAAAGTTCCTTTTACTGTGTCGACCTCGTTAAAAAATGAATCAGTGTGTGTGAGGATAGTTTTCTTCTAGTCTCAACCTCATTAAAAAATGAAACTGGAAGTCATGAGCATAGTTCCTTGTCTTGTGTCAAGCTCGTTAAAAAATGAAACAAGGAGTTGCGAGGATAGTTTTTTCCTGTATCAACCTCGTTAAAAAATGAAATAGGCTGACGAGGAAAGTTCCTTTTACTGTGTCGACCTCGTTAAAAAATGAATCAGTGTGTGTGAGGATAGTTTTCTTCTAGTCTCAACCTCATTAAAAAATGAAACTGGAAGTCATGAGCATAGTTCCTTGTCTTGTGTCAAGCTCATTAAAAAATGAAACAAGGAGTTGCGAGGATAGTTTTTTCCTGTATCAACCTCGTTAAAAAATGAAATAGGCTTGCGAGGAAAGGTCCTTTTACTGTGTCAACCTCGTTAAAAAAATGAATCAATGTATGAGGATAGTTCTTTTGCTGAGTCAACCTCATTAAAACATGAATCAGGTAGATTTTAGGATATGTAGGTAGATTGTAGAACGTAGGATTGTGAGGAAAGTTCCTTTTACTGTGTCAACCTCATTAAAAAATGAATCAGTGTGTGTGAGGAAAGCTCCTTTTACTGAGTCAACCTCCTTAAAAAATGAATCAGTGTGTACGAGGCAAGTTCCTGTTACTGAGTCAACCTCGTTAAAAAATGAATCAGTTTTGAGGATAGTTCTTTTCTTGTGTCAACCTCCTTAAAAATGAAACAACTCCCTTTTCAAGTTAAATATTGAAAGTAAACCTTCATTTCATCCAGCCGGTTGAATGCAATGAAGCCTGGGGGGCATGTACCTCGCTTTGCATCATTATGCTGGGGGCATGCGAACTTTTTGAGCATAGTTCCTTGTCTTGTGTCAAGCTCGTTAAAAATGAAACAAGGGTAGGTTAAGTAGGTAGATTGTAGATAGTAGTCATGAGCATAGTTCCTTGTCTTGTGTCAAGCTCATTAAAAAATGAATCAAGGATTTTCGAGCATAGTTCCTTGTCTTGTGTCAAGCTCGTTTAAAAAATGAAACAAGGGTTTCGAGCATAGTTCCTTGTCTTGTGTCAAGCTCGTTAAAAAATGAATCAAGATTTTTCGAGTAGATTTTTGTTAGGTAGATTGTAGAGAGTTGTTATGAGCATAGTTCCTTATCTTTTGTCAAGCTTGTTTAAAAAATGAAACAAGGGTTTTGAGCATAGTTCCTTGTCTTGTGTCAAGCTCACTAAAAAATGAAACAACTCCCACGAGTCTTTCCAAGATTTTGAAAGTAAAGCTTCATTCCATCCACCTCATTGAATGCAATGAAGCTTGGGGGGCATGTACCTTGATTTGCGTCATTATGCTGGGGGCATGCGAACTTATAACAAGCATAGTTTTTCGTTTCAAGCTTGTGTAAACATGAAACCGAATCTGAGCATAGTTCTTTTCCTGTGTCAAGCTCATTAAAAAATGAAACAAATCCTCCTCTACTTGAGTCAAGAGATTGACTAGATCTCATAGATGTTAAGTATTTAGTTTAGTTATTTGCATAATTTTCTTACAGTTTTAGGTCAAGTCTTTCAAATGATCTCGTAACTCAACCTTCATTTCATCCACCGTAGTTGAATGAAATGAAGCTGGGGGGTCATGCGCTCTAGCAGTTATGCTTAGGGGGCATCAAGCACAGTTTTATCTCTGTTTCAAGCTTGTGTAAAAATGAAACTACTTTGAAGCATAGTTTTTATCTGTTTCAAGCTTTTGTAAAAATGAAACCTATCTCGAGTCAATTTCGGTTATTTTCAAGACTCGTTAAGCTTATGAAAATCCCGAGATTATTTTGCTATTTTTCATTCTCGTAAAATAAATGAAAATGCCGAGTTCTTTCCGTCTTTTCCTGCTCGTAAATTAAATTGAAAGTCGGCCATATGAGTACATTTTTATCCCTTTTTCAAACTCATTAAAACTTACGAAAAAGTGAAAACCATGAGTACATTTTTATCCCTTTTTCGAACTCGTTAAAACTTACGAAAAAGTGAAACCTCAGAGTCATCTTTTAAGCCCTTTTCTGACTCCTAAAATATGAAAAGATCGCCGAGCGTTTCTTTTACACTCGTTAAAATGGAATTAAAAGACGGTCCCCTTATAGCTCTTTTCTGACCGTAAAATCAGGAAAAGATTTCCGGGTTTTTGTCGTTTCAAACTCGATAAGGAAATAAAACGACGTGTCCTTGATCGCTTTTTACTTTTCAGGTCAACGACACTATTATGAAAGTACTCCTTGGTCGCAAGATCAAGCGGTTCCCCCAGGTATTATTTTATACTTTTTCGGGCTTGAGGGACACAAATATACGAAAAAGTTCAACGTGGAGTCTCCTTTAGTTTTTTCAGACTCTCTAAAATTGAAAAACGCCGAGTTTCTCCTATACTGGGCTCGTTAAACTTTTACAGTAGAGGACCTGTTCAATTACAAACAGGAACGAACCACTCCTTCCTAGGGTTCGAATTTAAACTAGGTTGGACTCGTCCGAAGGATGAGCTTATAATCAAGCATATGTTATCCTCCTCAAGCTTGTTAAAAATAAAGAGGTACTTGCCAGAAATGGTGGGGGAAAAAAGAGAAGAATGAACCTATTTGTCACCTTTTGTCTCAGAAGAAACTTTAATACCGCTCTTGAACATGACACTTTTCATTCACCTGGGTTGGGAAATCTTTTACCTCACAGTTGACCAAACCACTTTGAAAGTCTTTAACCGGGTTCCGGGGATTAACTTTGAGTTATTTGTCACCAAGCCATCTGTCGTGTCGTTATGTGTTCAAGAGGTCTGCAAGCAAAACTTTCATCTGCAAAATACTTGTCATCCATTTGACCATCCCTGAGTCAGTCCTTACAACAACATTTCTTCAACTTGAACAATGATTTCATGTTGCGGGCTTGCCTGCAACGGGTCGCTTTCTATCGACATCGACACATTATCTAGGAAGATGACTTAGGAATCGACAGTACCTTGAAGTCTGCATGCATCAATGGCAGGTTTCTCGCCTTTGACGTCAGTTTACATCATTGACTTTCGATCAAAGGATTCCGTGAAGTGTTCGACATCAAAACATCTATTCACATTTCACGGGTTGTGCTTGGTACTTTGAGAACCATTGACATTACTGGTGGTCTCTCTCATGCTTGTTAACAGTTTACATCATCGACTGGTAATCAAGTGGTTTCTAACATGTTCGACATCGAATCATTTAATCACATGGCTAGAATCGTACCAATTCGGGAAGTAGAAGTGAAGACCCTGGATCTAGTTTCTACCATCCAGGCTGCGAGGAGTTTTGTATTCATTATCTATGTAGACTAATCATAAACAGATGGCTGCGTCCATACTGTGTCTACAAAAGTCTATAAAAATGATGTACTGCAAGATCATTCCTGTATCAGAATAGTTAGTCCATTAGTTAAAGTTTTGAATCTGAGTATGGGAATGCCTACCTCAGTGATGATATAATCTTATCCATGTATTTTGTGTTGAAAATTGCAGGTTCCAACCAGGCCATCCACAAGACAATCCTTGAAATGATAAAGCGCTTCACCCTTCCTAGAATTACAAAACCCTACTCTATTCCAGGCTTCGCACTTTAGGGGGCAATCTGTTACACTAAAAAATGTCACCTTGACTACTTACAGTTAGTATGGCTCAAATCAACAGTCATGCTACCCTCTTAGGCAAGTCTTATGCCTCTGTTATCCATCTCAAACTCAAAGAAGAGAGAAAGTCTTGTAAAAACTATGTTTATCTCTGGGGTCGCAGGTTCTCTCTAGCCTTACCTGCGGGGACGCTGATCATGTTCACAAAATCTGCGTCCATGGACGCTCTGTATGTTAAGGGACAGGTGCGTCCCTCTGTAAAAGGGAAAATGCGCAAGTTTTATCTTGAAAAAGTTACTTGTGGTTACTTCTAGAACATTCTAGAGGTCGGTTTGATGAAATGGATGCGCCTCCAGTTGGTTCATGTATCTCTATTAAGGGGGAACTTATCCCATCAATAAGGGACCTATCCCACCCAAAGAGGGGGATGATCCCATTGATAGTGGACCTGAATAACCTCTTTACAGCACTATAAATAAAGGCATTGAGCCAGAAGGAGAAGAGGTTGGAGCTATACATTTTCTTTGGGTAAATGCTGCAGGATTTAGGTCTTCCATTAGAGCCTTTGTGAGGAGAGATTGTCTTCACTTGATTCTACTTGGGAGAGGGTGAGCTTTGTCAAAGTAGAGGAAAACCCTTGATGGACCCTGGGAGGAACTTGCACAACACCAAGGCCAGGTTGTAAGAGTTTCTTTGTTTCGTTATTAATACAAACTGGTTTATTTTTCTCAATAGCTTGTGTTAATGAGTTATGTCATGTGTTCCTTGGTCTGCATGTTGAATATATGTTTTATTATATGAAATGCAAGTGCTTGGTAATTGTTTGATTGTTTGTGGTTGCAGGAATTGACTTGAAGGAGGAGCTCATCCGGATCGTCAAGAACGGACTTCAACAACAGCGTTTTGGAATAAGGTAAGCCTAAACACTTGTAGTTTTCATGTTGTAAAAGGTGTATTTAGAGAAAGATCACTCCATTTTGTCTTGTTTGTCATTAGAACGTCTTAGACTTCTAGGAAGGTCAGTCGTGTCCGCACCCTTGACAAATTCCGTGTGACACTACTTGAATCCCACTTGAGCACCTTGTAACTTGGATAGGAATCTTCAGTCTTGGCCTTTTTATCAAAAATATTTTTAACCTTCTCCTACCCAACTTAAGATCTGACCTGAAACCAAAAGTTGCTGCAACCTTCAAACCAAAATAGTAAATCATCAAGATCTTTGGGCCTTTTGATTGGATTCAAATATTTAAGTATTCATTTTGTAATCTACTGAAAACTGAATTAAATAAAACTGAAATCCTACCTACCTACTCTAATTAGCTCTCTAACTATTGGTTAGGTAAAATGAAACAACCAATGCAACCATTCAAGCATTATATACATTAATGACCTTTGTTGCTTGTGCTTGTTGGTGTTTAAAATTGAGATCTTGCAATCAAATATAGCTTTGTTAACCTTTGAGAAGATAAGGAAATTCCTGATCTCCTTTGTTGAATCTAGAAACTGTACAAAAGGATCTTGTAAAATATTTACACTATTCTTGAGTTGATTCAAACAACTATATAAATGTTCTGGATAGCCTACCTGCCATGAAATTGAAATATCACTTTTATCTTTATCACCCTGCATGTTTTCAACTGCTCTTTGTGATGATGTTTCTCCTGATTGTAATATATGTCTGGTAAGACCATTATCATCTTGATTTTGACTCTCATAGTCTGTTAATGGAGATAAATTATGATTGCTTTCATCATCCAACCTGTCAACTATTGGATCATAAAGAACTTGGAAGGATTGTTGCAACTTATTACATATAGGTTCAAATGGAACTTCATAGATTTCTACAAGCTGCTCCTCCTTTTCTTTAAAAATTTTACACCACCTTTCCTTTAAAAATTGAAATGATTCAAAACAAAGTGGTAAAGAAGTTTCACTTATTTCCAAATTTTCTGCCTTTTCTTCATTTTCATAGCTGAAATGAACAAGCTGATCACTCTTCTCAAGTTGGTGAAATGGGATGTCCTTATTCCCCAAACTAGCCTCTAATTGCTCTGTAAAGTTAGTTTGGATTTGAAGAACATAATTATCATCATGCTGATCATACTTGGGAAAATCATCAAAAGAAGTAATGTCATCAAACACACACATTAGACCAGGAGCTTGCTCCTCCACATATTTCTTTATAAATCTATCTTCTGATCTATGGTAGTTAGAACTAGCAGAAATTTGTTCATGATTCTTAATCTCTTCTTGCACTAATGACTGCAATATATTGACCAAAGGATAATGGTAATCCTGCGATATAAGATCTTCTGGATGATTGGTATCAGGAAAACAAACCTCATTCCAAACTGCTGCTTGATTCAAGTGATTGGTCAATTGTTTCTCCTCTTTATTCTCCATTGTATCCAAGTGCTCTGAATACTCTTGATCTTCATCAAATATAAAAACCTTATCACATACAACAGGAAAATCCTCATCATTTTCTTTGTCATATAGAAGCTTGCAAGGGAGTTGCAAACTCTCATTAATTTTAGATGAAAGATCATGATCTGTCAAAGTATGTTGTCTCATTTCATTTGCATGCAAGGAAAGGAAATTTGTGACATGGTTTTCATCAAATAATTTTGACTGGTCTTTCATCTCTGAAGAAACCACTACTTGTTGAAGATGGTCTTGTGGTTCAATATTTTTAATCTCTATTGCCTCTACCTCCAGATCTCTGGAATGTTGTTGGTTTTCATTGCTATTTTCTATTTGAGCAATTTTAGGGAACTGCATTTCTTCTTTATTCTGATCAGTTTGTAGTGCTTCAAGAATTCTTTCCTGTGGGAAAACTTCATGGGTTTCTGAACAACATACATCATCTTTTCCTTTCTGAGGGGAAGATAATTCAAGCAAGGCTTCCACTTTTTGAAAAGGCTTTTCTTCTAAAACCTCTAATATTTCATGATCCATGAACTCATCATCATCATCATCATAGTAATTTTCTAGATATTGAATAAAACTTTCAAAATTGTCACAGCAGTCTTGAATTAGCAATAGAGATGAATACCTTTCCTTGTATTTGTCATGAAATGTAGCATGAAACTGCTTTAAAGAACATATGATAGAGGCTGGTAAATTTTCATACCAAGATCTAGCTTTTTCTTCTAAAGTTACCATAAATATTTTCATAAGACAATCTTCATGGAGTTTGACTTTAAACTTTCGAATATGCATATGAAATTTTAATAAATGTAAAGCAGCATCATCTCCTATAATCCTATTTCATCTTTAAATAATGGAAGATTTTTTGACCAATCAAATTTGGGCAAAGGGTTTGGAAAACCTGGAATCTTTGACCTGTCCAAAGGAGCATACCTGCGTTGATTTGTTAAAGTCATCTTGAAGACACTTAATGCTAAAATGGGGTCACAATAGGTTCTCAACAACTCTGGATTCTTTTAGTAGTGGAGTCTTGAGTATTTGAGGCTTCTTGATTGGAAAGTGATCATCATAAGATTCAAAAGGATGATATATATTTGCAATTTTCAAAAATAAAATACTCGAAAAATAATCTAATTTTTTTTCTAAAATACAATATTCATTGGGAAACTCTATCAATTTAGAAAGAACATGAGGTCTTGGATAACAATCCAAGTTTAAAAGCCTGATCTTTTTGTATTGTTCTTTCAGGTTCGTCCCTCCAGTGGATTCTTAGTTGTGAAATTGATGTGGAGTCGCCAGGTGGATGATTTTAACCTTTGTGTGTCTGATCCCTGTCCACCGTCACAGATCAAATCTAAACCTGTAAAACATTTTTGAAGAAAAAATTAGTTTCTCCAGGGAACCAAATTTTTGATTATTTTATAATTATTTTGTTTTTTATGAATTTTCAAAACAAATTCTATGGTTTTTTAAGAGGCTTTAGGTATGGGATTTGAAATTTCTTAAAGACTTATTTGACAAGAGGAACTGATCAAGTATTTGGAACCAGATTTTCAATCCATAAACTAGACGGGAGATAGACTGAAGCAGCATTCATTTACTTCTGCAATTACAAAGCAAAAGCATTTCAAAGGCCACCTGGCTAACTTCAGGCTCCGTCTGTAGTTTATATAGCAAACAATAGTAACAAACAAATCATTCAGGTCCCCAGTGGAGTTGCCATTGATGTCATCACTTAGGTTTTCCCAAAAGTTGTAATAAAGGGAAACGAGGCCGAGGTAACCATAGAATAATCTTTCAGATATAGAATCTAGCCAATCTGTATCCAGAGAGGGCTCTCTCTTTATGGTTTAGCTTTTTTTTAAAGGTATTAGGCTAGTTATGAAGTTCAAGGGTTTTGTTTGAGTTTGGGTGGTGATATTCAATAGAGCAGAGAGATAAGGCAAAGTAGTTTAGTCCATTGGGCTAATGGAGTCAAAGAAGATGGCTTTCTGGATTGGGTTTCTTAACAGAGGATGGCTTCATAGAGCAAGGTAGTCAAACAGGGAACAAATAAAAGACTTGAAATAGATGGAATGGGCTCAAATGGGGTGAAGGGCAGTTGAGAATCCTTCAACCTATTTAAAGGGGGAAATTGGATGATTACTGATAAGGAGCAGTTAAGTATTCTTTAGCAAATAATCAACATGAAAGAATTAGGAAACAGGAGCAATTAAGATTTCACTGCTTATCCTAATTCTGAAGAAAACACAGAGAACAATAATGATTGAAAACAGAGTGCAATCAAGCATATTATGAAATTAAATATTTTCTTTATCCTTCAGATTGTGAAACACAGATGATATAATAAACTAAGAAAACTTTAAAACACAAGATATAGAGGACTTATTGATCCAGTGGTTGATTCAAGAAGTCTGTGACAAGTCCTCTGCTTCAATTCTTCATCCAGTAAGCCATGCAACAGTTGATTCCAACAACTCTTTATTCCAAAAAATCAATATTACAGCAAAGTATAGGAATCCACCCACAATACTCCATTTGAGGGGGTATTTATGCAGAAAATTATACAACAAATATCTCATAACAGAGTGAGATAATATCTAGGATGACTAAGAATAGGTTTTACAAGAAAATAGAAACAGCTAATCTTGAAAATACAAAAAGATAAACTGATGGTGTGCTGGTCTGGTTTTTGTTGAATGTGCTGGAGGCAGGCCCTAGGATTCAGATTGCAGCTGCTTTCTTCAGTAACTCTACGCTAGCTATCTGTCTTAACTGATACTCTTTAACCCTAATCTGATACCCTTTGACCCGTTTTGATCTGATTCACTTTGACCATGTTTACCCTACTCATCTCTGTCAATTTGTGCTTTTTGCGTTGAAGAGGAAAACAATACAAATGCGGGTTGGATGACAAGATTCGGGATTGGTGCTGGTGTCTTTGTGGTCGGGTGCCTTTTTGTAACTGAAGCGGGTCATTTTTTGCAGGAGAGCACGGGGCAGAGAGCATTACAACAAAAATGGACTTTTACCATTTTTTTTTTTGACAAAACGAAGGCTGGCAGGTCTTTTTCATTTAATCGGGAGGATGACGTAAGCTGTTTGGTGGATGGCGTCAGCGGAGGGCGGATGACATCATCAAAGGACATATGACGTTAGTAAAGGACAAATAACGTCAGCAAAGGGTGGTAAGTGGTTTACCCCGCACCGCTTTTGGGGCTGGGCAGTATTGAGTGGGGAGGGAGCGAGCACACTGGCGGAGTGACACGTGGCGGGAGTACGGGGGCAAAACCGCTAGCCGATCGTGAGTTAAAAAGTGGCGATGAAGGGGGTTGCGATATCAATATAGGCCGTTGGATGATCGGGAGACAATCGGACGACGGACGAGCATAAGACATGGCGGGGGGTTAACCTGTGGCGGGCCCGATGTATTTATAACTGTTTTAATAGTTTTGGGCGCATTTTAATTGGTTGGGTAATGGTTGTTTATTAACCCAATTGGTTAATTAACTCCATGGTTGCACGGCGGGAAGGTTATTAATAGCTTTCGAATAAACCTATTGATCCCTGTTTAATAGTGTTTAGGGTTATATTTAACCGGGGCGGGGATACATAATAAATCAGGGTTTTTTAATGTATTTACATGGGAAAGGGTAATAGGGCGGGAGTTATATAATAATAGTTAGAGTTAATATGAATTATGAAAATGAAAGCGCTAATTTATAATGTTAGGAATTTTACATTCAAACTTAGGCTAAAGGGAAAAAGGGGTTTATATGAGAAACGTGGCCATTTTCCTAACTAAAATAGGGATTTTACTTAGGAGACTTTATGAAATGAGATGGATGGGAAGGAGTGGTTTATTAATGATATTAAGAACAGATCTTAATACTTTGGGGAAATTAGTGAAATCTGTAGGGAAAGTATGAAGGGGAGTTAGTTATTGTATCTTGTCTTGCTTGAGCTACTTCAAGTATAATGTCCGCCTTTGCACTAGTGATAGAGATAAAGATTAACATTTTTAGAGATATAATCTATCACAAGTATCATTCTGCAACACCATCTACCTACCCTGCCTACTTTGGCCTAGCATTTTTCCCTTCTTTATTTGAGTGCACTTAGACTGGAAAACCCGTATCAACTTTCCTTTTCTTTTCATGGTAAGCCTACCTAAGTCTACACTTATCACATCCAAGGGCTCAGATTAAACTATTGAGCTCCTTTTTATTTACTCTACCTATCTACTTATCTGCCAATATTAAACAGTTTGGTCAGATTTTATTCTCGATCTCTAAAACAAGAAATTCAAACATGAATTAGCCAAGATTAAGCTATTTGGCCATTCATCAATTGTGGCATAACCAACAAGCTGCACACAATCGGATTATTACAGAAAATGAAAAAGTAGTGGCATTTTCGACTTACACACTTTACTGGTCTTTCTTTGTTTGGGGTTCATTTATTTCATTTTTTTGACCATTTTATTCTTTTTACCCTTTGATTTTTCTTTTAGGGCATACCCTCTTTACATTTTTTGATTTTTGATAATATGGAAAACCTTTGCAACAAGGAAAGGAATGAACATATTATAGAGCTCAACAAGTCAATCATGAAATATGACACCTATTAGTATAGGAGTATAACAGGCCTGACCTAGGTTCGGAAGAATTATTTTGCCAAGCAAATCCCATAGCTACCAGCCCTTTCAGTAACAGCCCGCGAAGCTCAGACTGAGGTCTCACTCGAGGTAGCAGGGGAGGGTATTGGAACCAGGTTTCCACGCCCTTGGGATGTCTAGATGTTGTTTGGAGGTTTTGTGCCCTGTTCTGCAACTTCACACTACGCTATATTCGCGCAGATCCCGAATACCTCTTACTTTGTATTAGCGCGCAGTCTATAGATCTAATCTATTGGATGAAGTATTGTAGTTCAGATCTACTTAGAAGGGTCTTTAAGCAAACATTTAACATATTTTGCCAGTTCACATACTTAGAATACACTTAGATTCACACATATCTATAACATAAGCATATGCACATAGATTAAACAGTTATATCAATCATTCATACAGTTAGATTCGTGATAGCTCAAATTGTAACACAGAATTTGCAGAAGAAACTTATCTTTATTTCCACTTATCACCAATACATCCAGATCCACCTTGCGCACTCAGCTACAGGGGTCTATGCACACAGCTGCGGACTCTTCTAGGCCTCTGCACACACAGCTGCAGAACCTCTATCCACTACCCAAACCCCCGACTCAGACTTACAGACGCTTTCAAAGTGCTTCCTTCAAAAACCCATTACAATTCAGATCCAAGATCAAACCCAAAAGGAACTTCCGTTCCCTCATAGATCCGCGCTCTATTTATACCTATCTATGGTCCGTGGACCGACTTACTTCCTATTATTTTATATTATTTTTCGAGCGGACAACCCTTTGACTCGGTCTTTTACATTTCGCACTCCACATATTTCGATGCTTTACAACGACTCTCAGACTCAAAACTGTTACGTGGGACCTCCGCTACCCAACACCAGCGGTTATGTCATGGGAGTTGTACTGATGCAAAAAAAAAAAGCCAATTTGTTACCATTCTGAGAAGTTTTCTCAAGCTGTGATATACTATCCCACCTATGACAAGGAGCTTTATGCCTTGGTGCAGAGTGTGAAAAAGTGGAAACACTACCTGATCAGCAAGGAGACCATCATCCATACAAATCATCAGCCCTTGCAGTACCTTCAGTCACAAACCAAGTTACAGCAAACTCGTCATTTCAAGTGGATGGGATTTCTTCAATAGTTTCATTTGGTAATAAAGTATAAGAAGGGTACTAGCAATAAAGTGGCCGATATGCTATCTCACCCTCCTATTTCTGCTTTTGTTATTTTGCATAATGCTTCGTTGTCTTTTGAAAGTTATGTTGAAAAATATGCTGACGATGATGACTTTAAGGAGGTTTATGCAAAACTAACCCATGGTTCACAAGTGGGCAACAATCACTTGCAGGGGAAATTGTTGTATCACCTTGGTAAATTGTGTATTCCCATAGGATAAAGAGTGCATGTAATTTGAGAGGCCCACACCTCTCTTGTGTCTGGAAACTCTGGTGTCGAGAAGATTTTAAGTCATGTACAAAGATTTTGATTTTGGCCTCATATGAAAAACATTGTGACTCGCTATGTAAAGGGTTGTGTGATGTGTTCTATTTCAAAGCCCTTTAATAGAAAACTTGGGCTCTACACACCACTCCCTATTCCGAGTTGTCCATGGGAAAGTGTTTCAATGGACTTTGTAGGAGGTCTACCTTTGTCTAGGAAGGGTCACAACTATTTGTATGTCATCATTGACTGGTTTAGCAAAATGTGTATTCTTATGTCTTGTAAAAAGCAGATTACTATAGAGCAGACTGCTTCTCTTTTCTTTCAGTATGTTTGGGTCCACTATGGATTACCCACATCAATTGTTTCAGATCGAGACTCTCGCTTCCTTGAGGAGTTCTGGACCAGCTTGTGGAGGGTGATGGATACCAAATTGAAAAGAAGCATGACATTTCACCCGCAAACTGATGGGAAGATAGACGTCGTTAACCGTACTATGGTACACCTATTACGAGGCTATTGTGGGAAACATCCCTTGTTATGGGATGAACATCTCCCCTATATACAACATTCCTATAACCGAGCAGTGCATTCATCGACACAGTGTTCACCATTCGAGACATGCTTTGATTACCTGCCAAAAGACCCTTTAGACATGGTCTTTGGAATGGAGGATGGCTCCAGTGGACGTAATGATAAAGACAATGCTCAGTAGTTAATTCAGCGAATCCAAATGATTCACCAAGCAGTGCAAGATCAGTTGGAAAAGAGTCAAGCCTGTTACAAGGCTCGACATAATAAACACCGGGTTGACCATCAATTCCAAGTTGGAAACAAGGTGTGGATCCACATTAGCAAAGACAGGATGAAGGGAGAAGGAAAGAAGTTACGTCCAATCTGGTATGAACCATTCACCATATTGGAGAAGGTTGGGAACAATCCCTTTCGTCTTGACTTGCCGGTATACATGCAGATGTACTCAGTAGTGAAAGTGGAGAACCTGAAGCTATATGAACCACCTTTGATCATGGACACTGATGAGGTGGACATAGTTCCTACCATCGATGATTTTTCACCTAAATATCTCGATGAGTTGCACCGAAGACATCATCCTTGACAAAAGAACCAAGACTTCACGGCGAGGAGATGTAGAGTACCTTCGAGTTGGATTCAATGGAATGCATCCTAGCAAGGCCAGATGGTTGGAGAAAGAGAAAGTGAGGACATAGTACCCTCACTTGCCAATTGACTAATGGAAATCTTTTGGCGGTCCAAAAGTTCATCAATGGGGAGGATTGATCCAGATGGATCTTCAGAAACAATGGCATGGAAAAACTCAGAAATCCAAGCAGTGTAGAATGAAGTTAATATAGGACTAGAGCAGAGGTCTCATCTTTCTAATTCCAACGGTGCAAATGGTACTTCAATCCGAGTCCAGATGATGAAGTTATTGCAAAAAAAAGGGCTCTTCACTCCTTAAGAAAATGAGGAATTTCCTTTAAAAATGGGCCTTAAAGCCTTAAAGGCAAATCGCAATCGGAGGTTGCATGTGGGCAGACTTAAGGCTTGGACCATGGAACCCCCGATCACTGATCTTTGATCAGATCGGATCGGTGGATTAGAGGCAATCATAACTGGTGGTCATGTATGTACATATATTGGTGGTGGCAGGGAGCGGTCTGTGATATATCGACGAGCAGGCAGTCGGATCGGCGGAACCATTATCGAGATATCAAAGCATTATATATGAGCAGGACTGACACGATCGGCCGACGCCAATATCGGTGATCGACGATTGGCCCTTCCCCGTGAACAGGACCTATGGACCAGTGAAACATCGATTACGACCTCAGTGTGGACCCAATAGGAAAAATAAGCCCGATTTCATGATTTTGACGTCCGGGTATATGGTTTTGAGGCAGTTTTTTACTGTTTTAAGACTTTATCCATGCAACGATAAAAGGACCTTTTTAAGAAGTGGTTGCACCCACCGATACTTCCCCTCTACCAATCTCCATTATTAACCAGGCACGCCCCGTTTTAAATGGGATCTTGTTCGAAAATCCATTATAAAAGAAGATGAATGGAAGAGCACGGGGGAGGCATCTTTATGGTTGCAACACGTTGTTCATAGGAGGGAGGCATCTTTATGGTTGCAGCACATTGTTCACAGGAGGCCAAGAGCAATTATTGATCTATTTTGGACATTTTAAAGACTCCAACCCTTGTTATTGTTGCAGGAAGCTTTGGTGTTGCAAACCACTCCATATCAGGCCTTCATTTCATAGCCATCAAGCAGATTGGTGGTATAAGCCTCTTTATGGACAGATTGATAAATGTAATTCTGTTTATTTATGCCATTTAATAAGAAAGGCCTCCCCATTATTTAGCTGGGCCCAGAGATGTAGTCCAAATTGGATGAACTCCATGATCAAGCCTTGGTGTTTTCTTTTGTGCCTTTTTGTGCATTTTCTTCTTCTTTTCATATGTGCACATTTATGTGTTAAGCTTTTATATGCAATTCTTTTCTATACATCTATAAGCGAAAACATCCTGGATCAAAGAGCATCAAAGGAAGCTTGTGCAACCTGATCCCAATGAAAGGGTATGTTGTTTTTCAAAAGACGTGTAAAACCTTTAGCCATCTCATCGTAAATAGGAATGAACCTCCTTAGAAAGTTTACATTCCCTTGGAGTCTCTACAATTGTAAAAGATTTGAAGGTGAAGGCAAATCTAGAATTGCTTGAACCTTTAATGGATTGAGTCGAATCCCCTCTCTAGACACTACAAATCCAAGCAATCGACCAGAACCAATGCAAAACACATATTTGTGTGGATTGAGTCATATCTTGTAGTGTTGACACCGTAAAAATGTTGCTCTCAAATGTTGCGGGTGATCAGTCCACTTTCGTGAATGAGCAGGTAAATCGTCAAGGTACGGTTGAGCAATGTGCTTGATGTCATGGAAGGCATAATTCATTTCCCTCTAAAAAATGGCCCCATCATTCTTCAAACCGAATGGGAGTTTCCTATAGGCGAATGTGCCCCATGGACAAATAAAAGTTTTTTTCAATTGGTCCTATGGGCATATATTGATTTTTTATTGTAGCCGGAAAAACCATCTATAAATGAAAATATTTTGCATCCGACACGTTCGTCAATAATTTGGTCGATAAAAGGAGTAGGATAATTGTCTTTTGGACATGCCTAATTTACATCCGTATAATTGATGCACACTCGTATTTTTCCTTGTTTCTTCATGACAGGAACAATATTGGAAACCCAGTAAGTAAGAGGAACAGGGTAAATAAATCCAGCCCACAAAAGTTTTTCAACTTCTGCTTTAATTGCAGTTGCTTTCTTTTGATGAACAGGTCAAAGCCGCTCTCGAACTGGCTTGAAATTAGGGTACACTTTGATTTCATGTTCAACAATACTAGAGTCAATGTCTGGCATCTCCTCGTAAGACCATGCAAATATATCTCTAAATTCATGAAAGAGAGTACGATAATTATCAAGTTCTGATGGAAAACAAGATTTTCCGACATGAATATTCTCCACAATATTAGGCTTGGTCGAAATATTAATAGAAATCGTTTCTTCAATATTTGACAGGTTTTTCTTAGATTCTATTGTGTCTATGAAAATTGAATTTGATAGGAAATCAATGACTGATAGGTGGTTTAGTTCATTTGAATAATCTTTGATGTCATTTGGAAGATGGGAACAATGATGATAATCTTCCCATGGTTCCTCTCCTATCATCATTGATTATATGATTCCTTCATCCATAGAATGTATACATGAAAAAGGATCCGAAGAAGTACCATATTCTAACGAGCGGTCTACCCATACAATTGTTGAGTGCAGATTTGGGTTTGCCACACAAGCCCAAAAAATTTATTACTATGATGATTCAATGGGGCTTAATGGCATGACCTCAATATTACTATCAACTTCAACCTTGTTGGTAATCCTCCTTAAATCAGATGAGGTGGAGGAGATCATATTACAAGTCTCTACTCTTGCCACTTCCACCAAATTAGATGGTGATGGTAGGGTAAAAGTACCCATTATGGAAGGATCTTTAAAGAGACCTACTCCAACACTTTGAAGTGACAGCAGGGGCCCGTGTACCAATGGAATGCTTCCCGTAGCCTCTGAACTATTGGCAAAGAAGGCTAGTTGATCAATTACTGTGATTCTACCCTTAAAAGAAAATGAAATAGTACGAAAGTACATGGAAACCATAGCAGCCGTACCATATACCCATGGCCTTCCCAGTAAAATGTTGTAATTGAGGGGTCCATCAACTACCTCAACTTCAACAGTAATTGTTTTTCCCCCTAGTTCGATTTGCAGGTTACTCAAAATCCCACAAGGATTATATGTTCTTCCATCAAAAGCTTTCAACGTGGTTGGTGTTCGTGACAACGACGGTGAACCAAGTGTTTTCTAGCAAATCATTGACATAATGCAAGTAGATGCCCCCTCATTAATAATAGTTCAGTGAACATTCTTATTGAGAGATTTTACTTGAATTAGGAAGGCTAACCACGCCAGTAATTGTGGTGTATATCTCACATGGTTAAAAACCACAAGATTAGAATCCATAGGATCTACTCCACCTATTGCTGACAGTAAAGCTCGCTTCTAGGAGGGACAATTTTGTAACACCTCGAGTGTCGACATAGCAGAAGGTGATTGAGAAAGATCTTTCACTATGTTATAATTCTGAGCTACTCGAGCCCAAGGGTTAAATGTTGATTTGTGCACAACTCCCTTTGGTGGTTTTATTGTCAATTCTAGTAGGTGGAATATTTTCAGATGAACTTGAAGTCGAAGGATTAGGTTGATTAGTGGCCTAATGATTCGATGATGATGGTGGATTGCCATAATCTTTGTTTCTCATTGACACCAAAGCTTCATTTTTCCACTTTGTGATGGATAACATGAGTACTTGGGATATGGAAGCATGGTCTGTTGCAACCAAATGTGTCTCCGGGTTTGGAAATGAATCAATCAACACTGGCGGTTTTTTTGAAGTATTTAAAAGTTTAGAGACCTCGGAGCGGTGTGGACAATATCTCGTAAAATGCTCATCATTACAGATTAGAGATGGATAATGAGGTTTCCTTGCCGAAGCAGAAAAATGAGATGATTTCTCTAGAGGGGAATTATCCCATTTCTTTTTAATTTTCTCCTTTTTCTTGCTTCCTAGTTGCTTTGGATTTTTTCCTTTGTCAGATGACATAGCATTAATTTCGGAAGCAAGAGTATTTTCTGATGCATTGGTAGTTTGATTGGAAACAACAAGGGTTTGACCAGATGGTCTTCCTGCCACTTGCGTGCTCAAAGAACCGATCACACCATCGCTGGCATGAGAGTCCTTACTCGATTGTGGAGGAGGAGGAACAGTGAAATCTGGTTGGGGTGTGTTAGCACTTGAAATTTCATCTCAGGCTGAGAAAGGTAAACTCCAAGGCAACATCAAACCACTTAGCCTCGTAGCTAGCCCTACGGGGCAGGAGAGGGCTCTCTCCTGTCTATCTCAGTAACGATCTTCAATGGGCGAGATGACCAATAGGGAAACACTGATTTTAGGCTAGTAAACTGATCAAGAGGTTTAATTTGGGATTTTTAAATTTTTGGTGGAAAATTGGGGAATGGCAATTTCGGGTGCGGGGATTGGACACAGTTTTCGCAGGGAGTTCTTTGGGGCGAGGTAGGAAACAGTATTGATGCCTTTGATAGAGATGGATGGATGAGAATGACTGGTGAGGAGTTAAGGAGAGCAAGCAATAACCTTGAATTCCCCTTAAACAGTTGAAAACATTGATATTAAGCAAACTTAAAAGCAGAGCATGACAGTCATGAATTCTACTTTAACACTTCATTTGCCTAATTTGCAGAAGGAAAAGTAAGGAAATGATTCACATAACACACTTACAAGTACAAAGAGAAACACACCATCAATACATGTGACCACAAGAATCCCAAAAAGGACTGTAAAACCCTGGTCTTCCTTTGCCAAAAATTGCAGAGATACAGTGAATAATACAATAAGAGCTTCTCCCTCAAGAGTCCAACCATGAAAATGAGCAAGAGAGTACATAATATAGATCATCTAACATCTTTTCCTGCCTCTAGGGGTCGAGATCACTATCCTAGGAGCTGTTTTAACCAATTCTAAACTAAGCACTGAAAACTAGGCAGTCAAAACAACTTGCCTCTATAAACTAGGAAACCAATTCATTCATTTAATTTTCACCTATCTCATGAATGAATCTTCCAGAAGTGATACATAAGTGTAAAAGTGTCATAAATTTACATCATTTACAACAAGAAGGATAAAAATCAACTCCAAAAAGTCAAACACAGTCAAAACTGCGTTTTGCTGAGCTGTAGGCTGAAATCCTGAGTAATTTGCCTGACGGGTCACGCGCCTTTGAGAGCACTTTTGGGGCACTTTCAGGTGTCCAAATGAGGCAAGAGTAGGCTTGTTGGAAAGGAATATGAGTCTACTTTCCAACCCAACTGTAATTTCTGAATTTGGTTCTCATTTGCCTCTCCAAAATTGCAATCTCCCAAGACTGCTTTCTGTGTGTCAAAAATGTGGCAGAAAGTCATTTTTTGCTTGTTTTTTGACTTTCAGGAGGCCCAAAACTTCATAAAATCTCTTGGCAATGGGTGAGCATGTGTAACGTTTCATGCCAAATCCAGAAATGCTGAGTTTTTTGAAAATAGAGTTGCCAAGTGAAAGGGTCGCGCGGGGGGTGAGACCTGTCAAGCGGAAAAACCTGTTTTTTGCCTTAAAAACCAAAAATCACCCAAAATGCTCAAAATTTCTTGGAATCTGTGCTGGGGCTGAGCTACTTAGTGCCATGCTCCTTCAAGGAAGCCTCGGCCAAGATGTGGAGGGGGTCGGGCCTTTTCCTTCGTTTTTGTGCTTTGGCCAGCCGTCTTTGGAGCACCTTCATTTTTGCCTTGCATACGTGCATTCGGGCCCAATAGTGGTTTTTCATGTTCCGGAGCAGGCTCAACTTCTGGTGTTGACTCACGGTCATCACTTTGCTCATAGTCGGTTTCGGTTTCTGACATGGTTTCAAGAGCAAATTGGCTGAAATGTACTGCTGCTTCTGCTCAAATGACCTACTGTTTTACCCTGTTTGAAATGCTGCTTCAAGGGGACAAATAACACAAGGGAGATGTTAGGGAAGGGAGACTTCTAAGGGGAATTAGGGAAAATACATGAAAAGGGAATTAAGGGAAGGAATCATGACATATACAACATCATACCATTATCATTTGCAAAGATTTTATGGGAAGTAGGGTTTAAGTTTATATTATTGGATTTTAGGGATATGGGTAGGGTGTTGGGCCTTTGATATTTTTTAGTAGGGAGAATAGGTAAAAATGATAAGGGAGATGGTTGGGATGTATGGAAAAAGTGGGGGGTAAAGAGGATGACCTTGAAAACAACAAGACAAACCCTAGCTCAACCAACACTTTGACCTTCTTGAGAAAATATGCATTGGATTCATTATTTCAAAATAATGGCTTTAAACAACATTCTCATGCTTTTCAAGCTTTGGCAAACAATGTATTTTCATAAGGAGAGGCCTACCTGCAACCTTGAAGAAATCCGGGGTTATTTAGTAGCTTACTGGCGAAATTTGGCGGAGGAATTCCCAACGGGTCGCGTGCACTGCCCAACGGGTCGCGCGCCCTCAACGGGTCGCGGCTGTGTAATTTTTACACTGCTGGAGGTGCCCTGACGGGTCGCGCACAAGTCTCGACGGGTCGCGCGCTTTTGCAGGATGCTTTTGGAGGCCTTCCCAGTGTCGGAATTGGGTGCAGGATAGCTTTTTGGAAAGGTCTTTGAGTCTACTTTCCAACCCAACTAGAATTTTTCAATTTGGAGTTCATTTGTCCTGTCAAAAATCAAATCTCCCAAGACTGGTCAAAAAGTGCCAAATGAGGCTGCCTCAAGGAAGAGTGCTGTTGCAGTCAACTTTTGAATGCCTTCCTCAACCCAAAATTTAGCTCATGATAGCTCATTGGAAATATCTTTGTGTCTAGTTATCATTTTACCCATCAAGAAAATCATTTGGCCAACCAAGCTAGGAGAACACTTGATTTTCCCAAGGTCACTTCAGAGGTGCCTTTGATTTTCCTGAGGCAACGGTATTCTTGACATTTCTCTCAAACCATGACACCTGTGTAAAAAGTGAAGGAGGGTTTTCTTCCTTGGAATGTTTTGAACAAAAACCTCTCTCAGTGTTCCAAAATTCATCTTTGATTGCTCTGAAACATCGTTTGAGTGAAACTTATCCCGATGTGTGGAACAAGGGATTTTGTCGAAATGAAGCGAAATGAAGGGGATAAGGGGCTTCTAAATTTTTGGGGAAATTTTTGGAAGTAGGGAGGGATGTTAGGAAGTAGGGGAAAGTGGAATCTCAGAGATTGAGTGAGGGGAAGGGGTCCAAAAGGGCAAAACACAGGCCCAACCTAGAAAATTGCCAGGTTGTAGCAAGAAACTAGGGTTTGTGCGACAATGAGGATTTTGGGGGATCTCAGTGATGGGAAGCATTTGATAAGGTACATTAAGGATAGGGAAAGGTGTATGGACATCAGGAAACAAGTTTTGCTGATGATTTGACTGTCCAAAAGAAATTGCCTTCAAAACCCTAGGAGAGGGAAATGACCTTACCTAGGCGCAACTGAAGCATGAACAAGGTGTAAAATGACCCAATGGAAGCTGATATGATGATGACAACCCTATGAATGATGATGGACTCAGCTGAATAGTGACATAGACTGACATTTGGGCAACTTTGAAAAGAGTAAAAGCAAACCCTAGACCTAATGCCTAGTGACCAAATTTTGCTTGAAGACTCACTGAAATGACAAAATTTGACCTTGACACTCTGAGATCACTTTGTAAGAGCATATTTGATCACTGGAGGAAGGCTGGAAAGACTGACACTAACATTGGCTCCAATGGGGATGGTAGCTCCTTGGAGGTGCCAAGAACCTCAGACCTCTGGGAGAGCAGACCAGTGCTTTCAACCATTGGGCGATGGAGTCAAAAACTCAAGCTGAAATGCATGACTGAAAACTGATGACTTGACAACAGAAATTGACTCTCACTCAACTAAAACCTGACTCAATACTTAAACACAACTAACAAACTGGAAATGATGCTCAAAGGGGAGCTTATTCATCACAACCTACTCTAACAGTTTCATTCATCACCTGATCAAGTGAAATCAAACAACCAATGCAACCAAGTAAGTATCCCGTTTGCTGTTCGAATTCTCCGCAAGTGCTCACTTATGAACAACAAGAGAGAACTAATGAATGACAACTCCCATGATAACTTAGAAACAGATCCGTTGAATGATATGAATTCTCTATCCACCTCCAAAAACACTGCATAAGGATCTTGAAATTCAAGCACACTGGAACTTAGCTCATCCAATGGATTACTTCTCTTCTCCTCATACCATGAATGCAAACTTTGATCTGAGCCTTGTGACGAGACCTTTGTTGAAAATGAGAAAGAAACCGGCTGCCGAATCAAACTCATATCAGCACATGTTTCAAGCTCACATGTAGTCAATGGAGAAAGGCTTTGACTGCAAACCTCATCCAAAACATTAGTTATTGGATCATGAAAAACTTGAAAAGATTGCTGTAATGTATCCATTGAAAATGTATGACATCCTTCTAGTTGTTCATCTTGTTCTTGAGAGATTTTACGAGAATTCTGCCTTATAAACTGAAATGCTTCGAAACAAAAGGGTATAGAATCTTCCTGCATCATCATATCATGTATTTCGTCTTCCACAACTTCATCTGTAATCTGTCCTTCAATTTAATTTGGTGGCTGTAAATCTGATGCTACAGGCTGCTCAAGAATTTTGTTATCTGTCTCATCCTCAACATTAACACTGAGAGATTGCTGATTTGTTATAAGCTGTTCATTTGAAGATATACTATGCAATCTACCCTTCAAAAACTGAAATGATTCAAAACAGAATGGTACGGAGTCACCTTGAATCATTAAACCATGTGTGTCCACTTCCAAGTCTTCAGCTGCAACTTGACAATCAATGGCTTTCGGGGGTTGCAAATCTGAATATGAGAAGTCTTGAACAAAATTTCCATTGCTCTCAAGATGGTCCAAATCAAAACTTGTTGGCATTTGATTTCTGATTGCATGGTAATTATCTCTGATGAACTGAAACGAATCTAAACAAAAAGGCAAAGATCCTTCACTTACTTCAAACTTTGATGCACTTTCCTCGTCAATGTCATAGATGATATGTGATGGCTGAACATTGTTTTCAAGCTGCTGAAAATGAACTTTTTCCTTCCACAAACTAGCTGTTGTTTCGTCTACAAGATTAGCTTCTGTTTGGAGAACATAATCATCATCATACTGATCAAAATGAGGCAAATCATCGGTATAAAACATATCATCAAGCATACAGGTCATATCAATAGTTCTTTCTTCACCTAGGTGATCTACGAAACAATCATTATCAGATCTATGACAACTAGGATAAGAAGCAAAATGTTTTGGATCAGCAACTTGTTCTTCTTCAATCAACGAGCCATGGGCTTGAACATCATAATCATTCCTTGTGTTGATCTTGTCCATCATCTTTTCCACTGCACTTACCAAAATGTCAAGCTTCACCTCTAGAGATGTTGATTCGGCCGGATCTATGTTTTTCATCTCTTCTTCTTTCAACCTTGCCCTTCAGATCAGCAGATGAGCCTCTACATTTACTGCACTGTTTTGCATCTCATGAAGCGTTGCAATATCCCTTTCTCTCACCTGAAACTCCATCTCCGGATCAAAGGCACCCGGATAGTGCAAGAGGGAAGATCTAGGAGAAGGTCTTATATCAACTGGCATCGAATAATAAACTTGGTTAAATCTGGCTGAAAATTGTTGTACTGTCTCCCCTGGCAATCTTTTCAGCTGGTTATACTCTTCTACAATCAAGAAAAGGTTCTGCCCGATCATCCACCTGTCGAGAAAAACTTTGACAAACTGCCGAAAATCTGAGATGCTTGCATCAGGCAAGGTTTTGAACCAACTCTTCACTTTAGCTTGCAAAGAAAGAGCAAAAAGCCTAATACTGACATCTTCTTCATAAACTTCAAAAAGATCTAGAAAATTCTCAAAATTTTGTACATGTTGCTCGGCATTGACATTCTTACATTCACCATCAAACCTCGGCAGGTATAGATCATAATTTTTGGGGAAAGCATGAAGAACAGAGGGTAAAACAAGAGGTTTATACCGGTCTGGAATTTTACAAGGTGTATGGGTATGTACAGCAGGTATAGAATCAGTCTTGGTCTCTTGAGGCTCATCAATTTGAAGATGGTCATCACAAAATTTAGACGAAAGGTCTTGATCAAGCTCAAAGGTATGCAAATCTTTGGTTTTCACACTTTTCAAAGGGAAAGAATCAACTGCAGGCTGAGGATCTCTTCTCAAGCATAGTATACTTTGCAAAGCCTTCTTGACATTCTTGGGAAAAGAGAAGAAATAATTTATGACAAAGAACAAAATGTCTTGGATGAAATTCCAACTTGAGTACCTGATCTTGCCATATTCTCCTTTCAAGTTTTTGCTGGTCGGGATCATCCTCCAGTGGAGTCTTTGGATCTGATCTCGAAACTGATTTAGAGTCACCAGGTGAATGATTTCAGCCTTTCAAGTGTCTGATCGTTGTCCACTATCAACAATCAGATCTGAACTTGATACATGTACTGGGGTAAAATGCAAATGAAGTGCTGTATTCACAAGCTCACAGAGATTGACTGAAGCAGCGTTTATCTACTTGCGCTGATGCAAAGCAAGAGCGTTTTCGAAGGCTACCTGGCGTAACTTCAGGCTCCGTCTAAGACTTATGAAACAAACACATCAATCAATAGACAAGTTTGCTCTCCCCAGTATGGTCGCCAATATGTTAGCGCTTGAAATTTCACCTCAGGCTGAGAAAGGTAAACTCCAAGGCAACATCAAACCACTTAGCCTCG
The DNA here is from genome assembly GCA_031772625.1 of Pinus tabuliformis. NCBI lineage: Eukaryota > Viridiplantae > Streptophyta > Pinopsida > Pinales > Pinaceae > Pinus > Pinus tabuliformis. The sequence continues at coordinate 1,252,149,596 of CM062809.1, forward strand.
TAGCTAGCCCTACGGGGCAGGAGAGGGCTCTCTCCGGTCTATCTCAGTAACGATCTTCAATGGGCGAGATGACCAATAGGGAAACACTGATTTTAGGCTAGTAAACTGATCAAGAGGTTTAATTTGGGATTTTTAAATTTTTGGTGGAAAATTGGGGAATGGCAATTTCGGGTGCGGGTATTGGACACAGTTTTCGCAGGGAGTTCTTTGGGGCGAGGTAGGAAACAGTATTGATTCCTTTGATAGAGATGGATGGATGAGAATGACTGGTGAGGAGTTAAGGAGAGCAAGCAATAACCTTGAATTCCCCTTAAACAGTTGAAAACATTGATATTAAGCAAACTTAAAAGCAGAGCATGACAGTCATGAATTCTACTTTAACACTTCATTTGCCTAATTTGCAGAAGGAAAAGTAAGGAAATGATTCACATAATACACTTACAAGTACAAAGAGAAACACACCATCAATACATGTGACCACAAGAATCCCAAAAAGGACTGCAAAACCCTGGTCTTCCTTTGCCAAAAATTGCAGAGATACAGTGAATAATACAATAAGAGCTTCTCCCTCAAGAGTCCAACCATGAAAATGAGCAAGAGAGTACATAATATAGATCATCTAACATCTTTCCCTGCCTCTAGGGGTCGATCTCACTATCCTAGGAGCTGTTTCAACCAATTCTAAACTAAGCACTGAAAACTAGGGAGTCAAAACAACTTGCCTCTATAAACTAGGAAACCAATTCATTCATTTAATTTTCACCTATCTCATGAATGAATCTTCCAGAAGTGATACATAAGTGTAAAAGTGTCATAAATTTACATCATTTACAACAAGAAGGATAAAAATCAACTCCAAAAAGTCAAACACAGTCAAAACTGTGTTTTGTTGAGCTGTAGGCTGAAATCCTGAGCAATTTGCCTGACGGGTCGCGCGCCTTTGAGAGCACTTTTGGGGCACTTTCAGGTGTCCAAATGAGGCAAGAGTAGGCTTGTTGGAAAGGTCTATGAGTCTAATTTCCAACCCAACTAGAATTTCTAAATTTGATTGTCATTTTCCCCTCCAAAATTGCAATCTCCCAAGACTGCTCTCTGTGTTTCAAAAATGTGGCAGAAAGTCATTTTTTGCTTGTTTTTTGACTTTCAGGAGGCCCAAAACTTCATAAAATCTCTTGGCAATGGGTGATCATGTGTAACTTTACATGCAAAATCCATAAATGCTGAGTTTTTTGAAAATAGAGTTGCCAAGTGAAAGGGTCACGCGGGGGGTGAGACCCGTCAAGCGGAAAAACCTGTTTTTTGCCTTAAAAACCAAAAATCACCCAAAATGCTCAAAATTTCTTGGAATCTGTGCTGGGGCTGAGCTATTTAGTGCCATGCTCCTTCAAGGAAGCCTCGGCCAAGATGTGGAGGGGGTCGGGCCTTTTCCTTCGTTTTTGTGCTTTGGCCAGCCGTCTTTGGAGCACCTTCATTTTTGCCTTGCATACGTGCATTCGGGCCCAATAGTTGTTTTTCATGTTCCGGAGCAGGCTCAACTTCTAGTGTTAACTCACGGTCATCACTTTGCTCATAGTCGGTTTCGGTTTCTGACATGGTTTCAAGAGCAAAGTGGCTAAAATGTACTGCTGCTTCTGCTCAAATGACCTGCTGTTTTACCCTGTTTGAAATGCTGCTTCAAGGGGACAAATAACACAAGGGAGATGTTAGGGAAGGGAGACTTCTAAGGGGAATTAGGGAAAATACATGAAAAGGGAATTAAGGGAAGGAATCATGACATATACAACATCATGCCATTATCATTTGCAAAGATTTTATGGGAAGTAGGGTTTAAGTTTATATTATTGGATTTTAGGGATATGGGTAGGGTGTTGGGCCTTTGACATTTTTTAGTAGGGAGAATAGGTAAAAATGATAAGGGAGATGGTTGGGATGTAGGGAAAAAGTGGGGGATAAAGAGGATGACCTTGAAAACAACAAGAAAAACCCTAGCTCAACCAACACTTTGACCTTCTTGAGCAAATATGCATTGGATTCATTATTTCAAAATAATGGCTTTAAACAACATTCTCATGCTTTTCAAGCTTTGGCAAACAATGTATTTTCATAAAGAGAGGCCTACCTGCAACCTTGAAGCAATCCGGGGTTATTTAGCAGCTTACTGGCAGAATTTTGCGGAGGAATTCCCAACGGGTCGCGCACACTGCCCAACGGGTCGCGCCTGTGTAATTTTTACACTGCTGGAGGTGCCCTGACGGGTCGCGCGCCTTCAACGGGTCGCGCACCAGTCTCGACGGGTCGCGTGCTTTTGCAGGAGGCTTTTGGAGGCCTTCCTAGTGTCAGAATCAGGTTCAAGATAGCTCGTTGGAAAGGTATTTGAGTCTACTTTCTAACCCAACTGGAATTTTTTAATTTTGAGTTCAGTTGACTTGTCAAAAATCAAATCTCCCAAGACTGGTCAAAAAGTGCCAAATGAGGCTGCCTCAAGGAAGAGTGCTGTTGTAGTCAACTTTTAAATGCCTTCCTCAACCCCAAATTTATCTCATGATATCTCATTGGAAATATCTTTGTGTCTAGTTATCATTTTACCCATCAAGAAAATCATTTGGCCAACCAAGCTAGGAGAAAACTTGATTTTCCCAAGGTCACTTCAGAGGTGCCTTTGATTCTCCTGAGGCAACGGTATTCTTGAAATTTCTCTCAAACCATGACACCTGTGTAAAATGTGAAGGAGGTTTTTCTTCCTTAGCATGTTTTGAACAAAAACCTCTCTCAATTTTCCAAAATTCATCTTTTATTGCTCTAAAACATCGTTTGAGTGAAACTTATCCCGATGTGTGGAACAAGGGATTTTGTCGAAATGAAGCGAAATGAAGGGGATAAGGGGCTTCTAAATTTTTGGGGAAATTTTTGGAAGTAGGGAGGGATGTTAGGAAGTAGGGGAAAGTGGAATATTAGAGATTGAGTGAGGGGAAGGGGCCCAAAAGGGCAAAACACAGGCCCAACCTAGAAAATTGCCAGGTTGTAGCAAGAAACTAGGGTTTGTGCGACAATGAGGATTTTGGGGGATCTCAGTGATGAGAAGCATTTGATAAGGTACATTAAGGATAGGGAAAGGTGTATGGACATCAGGAAACAAGTTTTGCTGATGATTTGACTGTCCAAAAGAAACTGCCTTCAAAACCCTAGGAGAGGGAAATGACCTTACCTAGGTGCAACTGAAGCATGAACAAGGTGTAAAATGACCCAATGGAAGCTGATATGACGATGACAACCCTATGAATGATGATGGACTCAGCTGAATAGTGACATAGACTGACATTTGGGCAACTTTGAAAAGAGTAAAAGAAAACCCTAGACCTAATCCCTAATGACCAAATTTTGCTTGAAGACTTAATGAAATGACAAAATTTGACCTTGACACTCTGAGATCACTTTGTAAGAGCATATTTGATCACTGGAGGAAGGCTGGAAAGACTGACACTAACAGGGTGCATTGCGAATTTTATCATAAAGCGTGCCAAATTGTGTGTAAATAAAATCCAAGTATTGGGAACGAGCAATTACTTTCTCTTCTATGACAACTTCACCTTTTTCCACATCCTCGGTGATTGATGGAAACAAGGATTTTATGAACCACTCAGATCTTAACCATTCGATGACAACGTCACCACTCATGAATATGATCTGATATATGGGTAGAATTCATCTGTTTAAAGTTGGTTAGGAGTTCCGTTTCAGTCTCATATCTAATGGGTAACTGGAAGTGGGTCAAAACTGTAGTGGCAAAAGTGGTGAAATTATCGAAAGAAGCTCTTGGTAACTCAATGTACCATTTAGCAGCCGAACCAGTAAGTGTTCTTTGGAAAATATGAAGTCTAACCAAATCATCATTTAAGGAGTATTTCCATTGAATTTCGGAATGTCAGATGATAACTTATGCAGAATTATCGGTCACCAAGGTGCATATAAAATTGGATCATTAGTGAGTTGATTTAAATCTGGTAATTCTAAAGTTGCTACAAATGGAAACTGTCGATTCAAGTCAGGTTGAGCATACCTAGGGTATGATGGAATTGCCTGAGAAATAGGTCTTTGCATATCGACATAGGGCATCTGCATTTGGTAACCTCGGTATGGTTGTTGTTGAAAAAAGGAAGTATAAGGTGGTTGTTGATAACCAGGTTGACTATGTGGTTGTCCATAACCTGCAAAGCCTTGTTGACCAGGACCTTGGTAAGCATGATATTGACCAAACCCAGGTTGAGCCTATTGAGCAAGTCCAAATTGGGGTTGGAATTGTTGGAATTGGGGTTGTTGAAATTGAGGATGTCACAGTTGTTGGATCAACTGTTGTTGATTTAACGGTTGTTGTTGCCCAGCAATGAAAGGTTGGTCAAGTTGTGAATAAACTATACTAGTGTAAGCTTGGGTTAGTCCAAATAAGGGAATACTAACCTGAGGTTGCTGCTAGACCCCGGAAATAAGTGGTTGTTGTACGAAAAATTTAGGAATTTGAACTTCTTAACCTGAAAATTGTGGTTGCAAGGTAGAAGGATCAGTTTGTATCGGTTGAGATACAACAGTTTGAACTTGTGACTGTGGTACAATAGTAACAACAGGTGTAGTAGGAATAGCTAACACAGTTTTCATTGGTTGTGTAGGATACACAAGCCTGGGTTGAATTGCCATTGTTGGTTGCCATTGACAAACTCTAATTCCAGATTGACCTAAATATTGTGGGATATTACCATATGATGGTCCTCCGAAATAAGGATGATACAATGAATAAGAATATTTCTCTCCATATGGTGGCAATCCAATATTTAATGGATACATAGGTCTTTGTTGACCAGATTGCCCAGCTTGATATTGATATGGAGGATCAAATTGTTGAGTTCTTGTTAGAGAAGAACCAGGTAAAATTCCAGTTGAGGACATGGGTGATGACCATGTGTGGAAGCAACCCCTGAGTGGGTTCTAGATAAAAATTAGTAACCAACCGGGATGGACGATTCACCATAAAGGTGTGACTCAGGTGTGGTAGAAAAAATCGAGGAGGTTGCAACAAAATATTTTGTTGTAGCTGCATCAGATGATACAGTCTGAGATGTTGATGGTTGTTCAACCATAGCTAATTGACCCAAAAGTTGTCCTAAAGAATCGACGGGTACTTGAAAATAAGCAGGATCAAATGGAGTAGTAAAATGAGGAGTATGAGGGTAAAGATAAAGCCCAACTCCAAAGTGGAAAGGGGTTCCAGGTGTAGAATCTTCTTCCAATTCTTCCTCTATAGCAAATAGACTTGGTGGAATAACTTGACCATCAGGTCCGTAAAATATTTCTGGTGTTGATAAAGTTGAAGTTTCAATAGTTACTGATGTCTGAGGGGTAACTACTATGGGGTAAAATGCACGATGTATGTAGGATGAAAACTACCCTCAAAGGCCTTCCCGGGACCTTTGACAGACTGTAAGATTATCTACAGAAGCTACCAAGTTATGCACATGTTCATCTATCAAACATAAATTGACAAGGTATGGAAAGAGGATCACCTTTAGTTCCTTCTAGATTTGTTTGGAGATCTCTATGTGGCAAGAAGAACTCCTTCAAGGCTGGCTCCAAGACAATTCCTGCACAAAGGACAAGGTAAACCAATCACAGCATACGCTCTTGAAAACTAATGTAAGAATGCACAATAAACATATATTAGTGTATAACTTAACTACTCATCTCGACAAGCATCAGAATGAACAAATCAATGAACAACATTACCGACACTATGGAGTAGGGAACACAACTGCAATTCTGTATTTATAATGGAAGAGTGATTACAACCATCCATTGTATTAGCCTTCCCTTGCCCCTTCTTCCTCTCTCTCTCTCTTTTAGCTCACTTCTTCAAGTGTATGACAATTTCACAACAGCTTAATGGGCTATCCTTCCAAATGCTCTGACCCCTTTCACAATGGCCCTCTCACTGCTTATGTAGCAATCGAATTAGGGCTGCCAAGCTCCTCCTAGAGTTCATTAGGGAAAAAGCCATGAACCTGCCTTGTTTTCAAGCTTTTTCCCATTTGCCTTCATTCTCAGATTGGAATTTCCCCAAATAATTCGATTTTTGGAGTTTCCTTGCTTTTCTTGAGCAAATTTAGGGATAAATATCTAGATATTTGTGAGCATATTCGTTGGCTTGACCCACTGAACTTCCCTTAGTTTCACTAACACTCCCCCTAGTCTAACAACTTGAGTTAGCAGGGTGACTAACGCTCCTCTATGCTTGGTAACAAGCTTTATAAAGTAGGTTAGCAGTGTGCAGAGAGCATTAGTGTGGAATCAAGGCCTGCAATTGTGGTCTTTGCTTCAGTCATCCTGTCTTTCACCTTTGAGTTGATGAGGAGGTCATTTTGTCCTATAACAGATGCCCCCTAAATTATGAGATTAGAGGTAGAGACGATGGCCGAAATACTTTACTAAAACTGTAATTTTCTGTCAAAATTTTGTAGAGAGAGAGAAGTTTCAGGCGGCAAGGAAAACCTGATACAACACATATACATATATATAAACTGCTAAAATCATGTCCTGAGTCAGGCATTCCCATGCTCAGTAGTTATGTCATAGTAATTTTCTCTTTTGAGATATAACAATGTTGGCCACTGATAAGCATAGAGCAGATCCAGTGTCATAATAGATCATCCTGAAATAGTTGTCTCCAAAGAACAATATCCGCAGCTTGGGAGAGGAAACAAGGCTGAATGATGCAAGCCTCTACCCAAGGTCTTGATTTTCGCTTCACCGAACAGCATAGATCAGTACATGTGATAAGATGTGTTGACGTCGAACATGCACGAAATCATCTGATTACCAGTCAATAATGGAGACCGTTAACAGATGTGAGGAAGGCCACTGATAATGGTGATGGTCTCCAAGATGCACAGTGCAAACTAGCAAGTGTGAATGATTTCTTTGTCGTCGAACACTCGTAGAATCGCTTAACCAGGAGCCAATAATGAAAACCTGTGATCAAACACAAGGTAACCTGCCACTAATTTCTGCAAGTACCAAGGCACTGAATGTGTTTCTGGGTTATCTTCCTAGATAGAGTGTTGAAGTCGATAGGAAGAAACCTATCGAAAGGTAGGCAATGACGTGTCCTACATCAGTCGACACGAAACCAGACAAGAATGATTTTGTTTTTTGAGGAATCTTTTGAGCATTTGGGTCTAAACAATGGAGGGCATGATGAAAGGATATGTATGATCGGTTGATAGAGGAAACAAATGGGAACCCTTGAACAATAGAAGGCACGATGACAGTTTTAACCAGACAGCAATAGACTCATGAACACTAGAGAGTGTTAGGATACAGAGACACAATTACATTAGGGTATATAGGCTAAAACTCATGGGTTGGTAGGGTTCATATTGAGAGGCCATCAAAATGAAGGTTTATCTGAGGGATTTCCTTGTTCAAGGGAATGATTGCTGCCAAACCATGCTTTCAAATACGGAATACAGTTTTATTGTCCACTTTCCCCGCCTGATTAATTTTAATGAGTCCAGACGAGTAAAATCACATATATTTTCATGTTTAAAGAATCTGAAAAGGATCGTAAAAAGAACAAATATTTAACCTATCTTATTAGTTTAATGAGTCCAGGCAGGTAAACTCGTCGATTTTTTCATGTTTTAAGAGTCTGAAAAGTACCATAAAAAGAACGACTCTATATCTTGTCTTTGTAATTTAAAGAGTCCAGACTAGATAACTCAGTGGTCTTTTCATATTTAGAGAGTTTGAAAAGATCATAAAGAGATACTCCATGGTGGTCCCTTTGTCATAGTTATTAACTGGGTGCAACAAAAGGTTAATAGTATACCCAGATCAGTTACTTTTCCGTCTTTTAATCTATTGAACCCGGATAAAGAGAAACCTTTTTCCAATAGATGTCGACCTCATTTTGTTACGAGTACGAGGCGACGGACTAAACTCGTGTTTCGTCGTGAATTTTTAATGAGTCACATGATGACAAACTCAATACCTTCATCAAAATTTTTAATGAGTTAGATGAAGAAAACTCAAGGTATCTTTTTCAGTTTAATGAGCAAGAAAAAGAGGGAAAAGAATGGCTCATCCCTTCTTCATAGTTTTACAAGCTCGAAGGAGGGGAAAAACTCGGGGATTTTTCAATTTAAGAGCGAGAAACTGTCCCAAAAAAGAAAGTACTCGTGCTACTGCCGTCTATTTTTAATGAGACCAGTAACAAAAACTCGGGGTTTTTCAGTTTAACGAGTGAGAAAAGTACCTAAAAGAATGATTGGGTCATCTTTAGCAATTTTAACGAGCAACAAGACATAGCTCGGGTCATCTTTAGCAAGTTTAACGAGTAGCAAGATATAGCTCGGGATTTTTTCAGTTTAAAGAGTGAGAAAAAAGTGCCTAAGAAGAATGCTCCTCTGGTATTTTTCAGTTTATGAGCTGGAAAGAGATCAAAAAAGAGTTTCTCAGAGCATCGTTGCATGTATTTAACGAGTGTAATGATGAAAACTCGGATATGTTTATATTTTTTAAAGAGAAATGAAATATCACAAAAAGTGCTCTGACCATCGTCATACAGAGTTAACGAGCGCAATGATGAAAACTCGGAGATGTTTATATTTTTTAAAGATCAATAAAATATCCCTAAAAGTGCTCTATTGCATAAAATTACAAAGCAAATGCCTAGTGCAATACTAGGCATAATACTTCTTTAGGTAGAGCCCATTCCTAGGCTCCTTGAGCGAGACTCCTTCCTGGTCCTACAGTTCATATGCCCCCGTGGGGAGGACTTTCATTACGACATAGGGACCTAGCCAAATGGGTCGAAGTGTGCATGCCTCTAAGAGGTTATCTTTTGGATGATAGAGCGATACGAAGTCACCCTCTTGAAAAGAACAAAACCTAACCTCTTTCACAAAATGGGATCGTACCCACTCCTTGTGAGCTGCGAGTGCCAAATGGGCATCTTGACGGGTTTTATCCAACTGTTTAAGGTATAGTAGGCATTTTTCTTCGGCAGTATGGCTGGGCATGGGTTCAATGATTATTTCTAGGGAAGGGATTCTCCACCCATTTTGTTTTGCTTCATTGTAAAGTTGGATCTCATGTGCGACAAATGACGGATTAAAGTTGGGCATTTCCTCGTGAGACCAAAAAAATTCATTGTGGAATTCCTCATGTAGGCAGGTGGAGCTTGCGATTTCCTTAGGACAACAATCTACTAGCATCTGGGTGTTTTCCACGATGCTTGTCGTGACTGAAATATCTATGGGTAATGACCTGGAAGTGTCGCCCATGTTTCCTTCCGCATCCAAAGTTTGGATGATCGCGTATGGTGAGGAAACAATTTTTGGTAAGTCAGAGGACAGGTTTTGAAGAGGCATCATGTCCGAATCAGATATCGGAACACGATGTTGCCAATCCTCCCAATGTTTCTCTCCAAAACTCATAATTTCTTGAATGGCTTCATCCGTAGGTATGAATTGATTGAATGAATCTAAAGGAGGAGTGGTTATGGGAAGGACAGTGGTACCGTCAGCGATAGCCAACATGACTAGAGATGTGGATGCGGATTGAATGCCTTGGTAGGCTGATTCAGCCGGTGACAGCGGCATCTGGTCTCTGAATGTGTCAAGGTATGAAGGAGCCATTAGGATCCAGGGATCGTTCAGATCATGAGGAATTGATGAAAGCATGTTGACTGATTGTGAAACCTGGGGCAACTAAAGAGGAAAACAACCCATAAGGGAAGAAGCCTTCAGTAGACCGATACCTATACTAACATAACTGTCAGTTCCACCTCCTACTAGGGGTACGGAGCCACTTGGTAATGGTGAATAATTAGGGGTGCAGAAAGACAACTAATCCATTGTAATGACCTTTCCATCCAATGGAAATAGGATGATACGAAAGACAGTGGATACGACGGCTGTCATGGCATATGTCCAACTGCAACCTAGCAACAGATTATAGTCGAGTTTCTTGTCCACGACTTCTACGTCCACCGTTACTGTTTTCCATACATTGTGATAGGAAAACTGGCTAGGTATCCTTTTGGGATAAAGGTGTCGTTGTCGAAAGCTTTAAGGGAGTTCTATGGTAGGGATAGGGTTGGGGAACCCAGGGCAAGCCAACATGAAGCCGAAATTACACAAGTTGAAGCACCTTCGTCGATGGCAGTTCTATGTATACCTTTATCTTTTGAAGTGATATGCACTTGAAATGCAAGCTGGTGGGAAAGGGGAGGTTTACACTTTTCCATGTCAAAAATAGCAAGCATGGAATCTGTAGGGTCAATACCTCCGATAGCCGAAAGAAAAGCTTTTCGTTGGCTGGGGCATGTTTGTAATACTTCGAGCGTCGACATAGCCGATGGCGCTTGTATCAAATCCTCTACGATATTATAGTGTTGGGCAGCACATGCAGATGTATTGTGCATTGTGTGTCAAAGTGCTCCCTTGGGGGGTCGAATGACAAAGTCCTCAACTAGCCTTCCGATATGTAAATCGTTTGGCGGAAATGGGTTTTGAAATGAGGATGGTTCTTCTGCTGGAGTGATAGGAGCTCCATAAGATTTGGCTCTTGCGGCGAGTTCTACCGTTTCAAATGTGTAAACGGTAGAAGATCCTTCACCAGCAGAAGGATGTTGCAAACCATCGTTGCCCCCTGGAATGGGTTGTGGTTGGTTGGCAACAAGATTTTGCTATTGTTGAGTAGGAAAAGGATTTCTAAGGACAGCAGGTGCCTTACCAGAATCCCTTTTGGCAAGGTAATCTGTGCATTCTTGAAGACGCAGACAATGCCAGGTTACATGGTCTTTAGCACAGAGTTTGCATGGATATTTGGTGCCTTTATCCTTTTCCTCATCAGTAGGCGTAGCGGCCTTCTATTTCAGGTTGGGCTGCTTGGATGACTGCTCTTCAAAAGGAGCGGTCTTGTTCTTATTCTTCTTGTTCTTGCCACTGGATTTTTGTGTAGACTGCACAGAGTTTATCGCAGTGGCAAGAAGAGTAGTCACTTTGGTAGAGGGGTCCACTACTAGCTTGGCAATGGAACCACTGAGTTGTTTTACAGTGACCCCAGAGGTTGTGCCGACAATCCCGTCGGCGTGCACTCCAGGGTGCTGAGTGGTGGAAGCATTGGGGTTACCAGGAGCATGGGGGATTATGTCATAAAGAGTGCCAGACTATGAATAAATCAAATCTAAGTGTTGGGCATGACGTATGGATTGGTCTTCTGTGACCGCACCACCTAGAGTGACATCTCTAGTGATTTGTGGGAGTAAGGACTTACAGAACCAATCCGTTAAGAGAAAATCAGGGATGGGAGCTTTGACTAACCTCCGCCTATGTCTCCATTCATGAATATGATCGGAGATGTGGGTGGCAGTATCCTGATGAAATGAAGTAAGGAGCTCTATCCCAGTCTCATAGTAGATAGGTAACTGAAAGTGCTTTAGGAACTCCATCGCTAAAGCGTCAAAGGTATTTACAGACGTGTGTGGTAACTCAATATACCATTTCGCGGCATTGCCAGTGAGGGTGTAGGGAAAAAGACGTAACCGAACACTATCATCCACCATCGAGTTAGAAACACACCAGAGATGGTAGGTGGTGATATGGGTGCCCGGATCCTCCCCGTGTTTTCCATCGAACTTTGGAATGTCCGTTGGTATTTTATGTAGGATCAGCGACCATTTTAAGTTGTGGTAGATGGGGTTGTTTGTCAATTTATATAAGTCGGGAATATCTAGCGTTGCCAAAAAAGGCAGAGAGTTAGGTGCCCCTGACTCGGACCATGGTGATGATGGATGACCTGAGGAGCTTTGTGCTCCTCCCATCATTTGGTTCCCCATAGTTTACATGGGTTGTGTGGTGTAGCAGTTGCTTTGTGGTATGGTGTTGTAGAGTGGATTTCCATGATGATTTTGATATAGGGGTGTGAAATTTCCCCTAGTATAAGCGGTGCCCCCTTGACTCATCTGAGTCTGTGAGTAGGGTGCCCCCATGGATTGGTTGGGAACCTCTTGTGGATTCCCGACTGACACAGAACTAACCAAATGGCTTTTATTGACAGAGGAAACACTCATGTCGATCAGCGACTGTCCATGCATGCCTGAGAAGGGAGGGGGAAATGTGACATTCCCTACCAGCATGTGCATATTGGGAACCTCCCCAGATATTTGAATCTGGTGGTTGGAACTGTACATTGGCGGCCGACCGTGTTGTTGGTAAATGGGAACCGCACCCATAGTGCTGCATTGAGTGTTATATGGAGCATTGTATGTGGCACTTGTCGAAGGTATGCATTGTGGCACCATAGGAGTGGAACCTGGCATCTGCTGGGTTCTACTTATAGAGGGTGTTCTGTGAGTTGTCATACATGGGACAAATGGGATAGCAGGATTCCACATTGCTGGTGTTGTGATGACCGTCGACTGGGGAAGTGGTAGAGGACCAACAGTGTCTCTAAAATTCCAAAACCCGTGAGTCGTTGACTGGATAGATGGGAAAGTTCCACCTACTGAAGAAGGAAGTATAGGTACCATGGGAACCACGATAGGGTCTGACGGATTTGTGAGCAGAGTGTCAAAGTGAGGAAGAAATCCTTATGTGAAGAAATCCTCTGGCAAACTGGAATCGTCAGTTGTCCACATATATCCCGTGTGAGATTTAGGAGACTGATTCCTCGAATATGAGGAATCCGAGTCAGTGGAACTCGGTAGATCTTCCACAATGAGTGGAGGAAGTCCTAACAATCATCTGGAGTGATGATGAGGGTCGGATGTAGCCACGGTGACCATTAAGCTTTATCAAATAAATTGTAATGTGATATTCTTTAAAGTCTCAAAAATGATAGCACTTAGCTACCTAAAAATAAAAAATACACTAAATATATCAATCAACAAACAGAGGGAAAGTACCTCGTCTGATAAGCACCGATCACTGGAGATGAAACCCAGTATCTCAATGAATAACAGAGAAGGATGGCCAAATGTACAGTTATGGTTACTTTAGAGCTTCGCCTGAACCTCAGATTAAGGGGCCAAGTACTCTTGTGAAGACAAGCACCCTCCCAAAAACTGAAGACAAAATAGATCTGTCTATGTTAGGTACCAGGACAGCCCGTCCTAGTCACCTTGTGTAAGTACCTAGAAGTTTTGGCCACTAGAGATACCTAAAATCACAGAAATTACGAGAGGGGACATAGTCGTAGACAACATGCTGTGTGGGCAGGAAACCTGAGTCCTCGACTCAGTTCCGAAATCCCCAAAGGGACCCCCAGTACACAGAATGCCCAAAGGATTTGTAAGAGAAGGCGGGCTACTTTCAATTACAATCCGATGTTGTCTCATATTTCCCTCTGTTGTTAGTGGAGTGGTCTTGGTAATATGAGTGCAAAAGGATTTTTCACTCATTAACGACACTAGTTTTGGTTTTCAACCTTGGGCAGTTCACTCACATGCTTATCCCAAGATCCTAGCCTAGCTAATGTTGGTTTGCTCAAAAAAGTAACTGATTGATTTTAATATAAATTTTAAGTGTACTTGATTATTTGTCTTCGGTAGGGGTGTTGACGTATGAATATGGTGAGACTCTTGACTCAATAAATCATGCAGAACAATGCTCTGTTTTTTTTTTCAATTTCTTATGCAAACAAGTCTTATTCTACATATTCATCTTTTCACATATTCATGGATTCGTCTATGCATCTAAAGCCATTCAACACTTGCATAACCAAAATATTCTTTTCTCAATATTTCCTAACAACTACTGAAAACCAAAATAAAGCAGCTTACAACTATTTCAACAAAAGGATGAATACAATTTATCAGTGTTTCTTTCAAAAAAAATGTATTTTAAGAGAGAAAAACTAAAACATTTTCCTAAAAATAAATTTTCAGGACACCAAATTTGTTAACATAATATAGTTGCAGATCTTACTTTATCCCATGAGAAAATTCCCCGCCCCCCCTTTTGGTCCACGGACACTTCTGGAAATCATGGAAATGGGAGACTAATGCTCTGTTTTAGTGTAAATAGAGAGTTAGTTGGTCCACTAACACTCCCTGTACACAGGCACAGTGCTTTATAAAGCTTTGTTTAGCCTGGAAACCTACGTTAGTGAGGGAAATAGCTCAAACAAAGGGCCTTTAGGATTAGTTTCTGAGGAGAATGCAAACTAGTAGGATGTAACAAGATAGTTGGTGGATCAGAAAAGGATTTGAAGAAGTAGGGAGCTCTTAGAAGAAAGAGAAGAACTGAGAGGAGTCCGGGTAAACCGGGAACTAGATGTATAGTCCCCAGTGGAGTCACCAATTGTGCTATGGGGTAAAATGCACGGTGTATGTAGGATGAAAACTACCCTCAAAGGCCTTCCCAAGACCTTCGACAGACTGTAAGATTATCTGCAAAAGATACCAAGTTATGCACATGTTCATCTATCAAACATAAATTAACAAGGTATGGAAAGAGGATCACCTTTAGTTCCTTCTAGATTTGTTTGGAGATCTCTATGCAGCAAGAAGAACTCCTTCAAGGCCAACTCCAAGACAATTCCTGCACAAAGGACAAGGTAAACCAATCACAGCATACGCTCTTGAAAACTAATGTAAGAATGCACAATAAACATATATTAGTGTATAACTTAACTACTCATCTCGACAAGCATCATAATGAACAAATCAATGAACAACATTATCGACACTATGGAGTAGGGAACACAACTGTAGTTATGTATTTATAATGGAAGAGTGATTACAACCATCCGTTGTATCAGCCTTCCCTTGCCCCTTCTTCCTATCTCTTTCTCTCTTTCAACTCACTTCTTCAAGTGTATGACAATTTCACAACAGCTTAATGGGCTATCCTTCCAAATGCTCTGACCCCTTTCACAATGGCCCTCTCGCTGCTTATGTAGCAATCAAATTAGGGCTGCCAAGCTCCTCCTAGAGTTCATTAGGGAAAAAGCCATGAACCTACCCTATTTTCAAGCTTTTTCCCATTTTCCTTCATTCTCATATTGGAATTTCCCCAAATAATTTGATTTTTGGAGTTTCCTTGCTTTTCTTGAGCAAATTTAGGGATAAATATCTAGATATTTGTGAGCAGATTCATTGGGTTGACCTACTGAACTTCCCTTAGTTTCGCTAACACTCCCCTTGGTCTAACAACTTGAGTTAGCAGGGTGACTAACGCTCTTCTATGCTTGGTAACAAGCTTTATAAAGTAGGTTAGTAGTGTGCAGAGAGCGTTAGTGGAATCAAGGCCTGCAATTGTGGTCTTTGCTTTAGTCATCCTGTCTTTCACCTCTGAGTTGATGAGGAGGTCACTTTGTCCTATAAAATTAACTGGTTGACCGTCTTCCACTAAAGTAACAACTTCTGAATGTTCAAATTCGAAGTCCAGATGTTCAAGTAAATGAACAACAGTTTTAATAAGAGGTTCATGAACAAATTTAGGTTTAGATGTAACTTCCGTTTGAATTGGGATAGGTTCTGGATTAACTTCTAGTTGAACTTATTCGATTTCAGAAGTACTTTCTTGTTGGACAACTTCAAGTTGATGATCAACTTGTTGTTGAACAATATCGGTTACAGTTTCACTAGGATCAGTGCTAATGTCCACAGGTAATTGTGAAACTTCTTCTTTAGAAACGGATGTACAAGAAATGGTTGGAGTAACTGGAGTCTCAGTACTTACTGAAATAGATGATTCAAGTAATTCAAATGAAGAACTAAGAGTCCTTGATGTAATAGACTCAGTTAAGCAAGACCGCTTTGTCTGAATAGGTGTCTCTTCGAGTGGAAAGGGTAGTTTTCTCTCTATTCTCCGCGAACGACGGGGTAAGGGTTGATGTTTCTCCACGATTGATAACTAATTTTATTATCAAAAAAGAAATAAACAAAAAGGGGTATACTAGGAAAAAGGTTTACCAAGCAACTGTGAACTGCAGAATACATACTGGTGAGCCAAGAAGCACAAGTAGGCAATCTCCCTGAATGTTGTGTTCGGTGTATCACAATTTACAAGGTGGCCGACTCAGTTACTTAAGGATGGATAGAAACCTAGAGTTGTCCTCGCATATATACCTGAAGGTACATGGAGGCCCAGTCCGTATAAGCGTTGTCTAATGCAAAACCGCACAGTGAGAGAATTCCGATATACTTTATGTACTGTAACACCGCTATATATACCCAAAGGTACATGGATGAGCTACGATATACTCACATACATGGAATGAGGTATCACACTCGGGATGTATTACAAACAAGTTAGCGACAACTACTTTGTTTTATGACGCCGGAACATGTCTCTAGCCTAGAACCACTAAATGTTCTCGTTAATGACAATGCTCCATTAGGTAAATTGATGTTAATTTTAAGTTGATCTTGCTTAGGAATTTTCCTTTCAAGTTCACCACGTGATTTATTTTGAAATTCCTAGGAATGCAACTATCATGATAAGCATTCTTTCCATTCAACTTAACGATGAAAATCCTAGCTACTTAGGGATAGAGCAATCAGATTTCTTTTGATCAAAGAGCAAAGAGCACAATCTAAATGCAATTTCCTTACACTATTCCTATGAGCACACACAAAAATTTTCAATGCAACATACATGTATTTCTTTTCGATTTCCTTAATGTGAATATGAACAAAAGGAAATCTGCACATACAATCAATCAATCTTTCAAAAGAATGAAGACTTTTACGACAATGCTAATTTGAAGGAAGAGAAGACTTTACGACACTTTCTTTCGAATGAAGATTAATCAATTATATCCTAGCTTTGACTATTGATCGATAATGACAAAGAAAACATGAAGAAACATTAATCAATCCAATCAAAGTTTGGCTAGACCAGGAGATAACAACTCATTTTATGAGACATAGCATTCATTGATCAATCAGCAAACAATCAAATAGAGAAAATTTGGCAAAAACTCTTTCCAAAGGTGGGAAACTGATCCTAGGAGGATCAACGCAGGCTAGATTGGAAGATAGTGTGCTTCAGAGCACTGTCCCTAAGCTAGGGGTGCTCTACAGTGCACTGTGTCCCTCACAAGCCTACACTGGTGACAGTAAGCCATTTCAAGAGGCAATTTGACACAGTTTTGACCAATTTTTCAATGTAAATAGCTAAATTACAATCTATTAAAAAAAATAAGGTCTACAAGGATGTCTTAGGAGGTGGATAAGCTACTAGGAAAGAGGATTCTTCCCCAGTAGAGTCACGAATTTGTTTTGGAGAATTTAGTATCTACAGATAAATACTAATTCACTAGATAAGTAGTTGTATCTAGAACAATAGTTTAAAATTTTTTAGACTTTTACTATAAGAAATATATAAGATGAGAAGATAGAAGGCCTACCTATATTTATGCTTTCCTCTCGTCTCCCTTGTATCAATTCCGTCACTCCTTCCCGTACTTAATTTACTTGATAAGTACCTATAAACACAACAGAAGACAAAAACCGATCAAAGCATACGATCTATTGAATATAAGTGAAAGGAATCAGATACAATTCACACACATACGCATTATAAAACAATACAAACAAATGGGAAGAAGGTTAAAACACTTTATTGGATAGAAGAAGGAATTACAACCATTGGTGTCTGATTCAAAGCCATTCCTCCATCTTGGATCCCATCCACATCACATAAAAAGGATGAAAAACTTGTAGCATCACAATACTTACTTCAAAGACAAATCTCATAGCAGCATTATCTCCTTACAATTCAACATAATCTAGCCCCCAGTCACTTAGACGAGTGGTCAATTTATAGGAATATGAAGGAGGTTTTGTCATTAATGGTGGTATTGAATGGCCTTCCATACTTAGAATTAGTTCCATGGAGGAAGGGATGAGAGGATAGGATGTACCTTAACTCATTCCTCATCCATTTTTGAGCTCATAGGAGTTGATAAGTGAGGGAAACTTCTAGATGACTCCAAAAGATCAAAATATTCCCCAAACCCTATGTGAATTTCGCTCATTCTCACCCAGGGCAGGTGAAAGGAAGCCTAAGTGCTTTGCAGAGCACCTTGGCAGTGGACTTAACTACTCTGCAACGCACCTTCATAAGGGCTTACCTATGCTAGTCCATGGATGTCTTCAAGTCATGAAACTGTCTGGGAAGGAGGCATTCAAAGGGGTGACTTGTTTAGGGAATGAAACAACTGAAATTATGGTTTGATGAGCCCTAAAACACTGATCTGGATGTTGGGATTTGATGTGCCCAAATGGATCTGTAACAAGGTCTACATGGAAGAGCCACAACTTGAGTGGGTGCACCTGTTCTATCATACCCTGGATATCATACCCATGAATTGGTATACTGAGACAGAGCTCCACCATGGCACAAGCGAATGGGATATCTTGCACAAAGGGTTCCTGTTAACCTTCACTTTTGAGGATCGTTGGTGGGATACTGTTGATAATGTGCTACAAGCAGTAAAAGCAATGACCTTTAGAATACCCCAGGAGCCAATGGAAGTGCTTCAGCCGGAATGGGAGACCCAGATGAGCTGTGCACTAGAGTGTTACAATGTAAATATTAAGGAGGATGATGAAGATCCACGAAAAATTAAAATTCCAGAAACTGAAGGCTATCGCGAGGTTCAAGGACCATTGATTGAAGATCCTGACATCATAGCGCTGGTGGAGAAACTATTGAAAAAGGATGTCACATTCTACTGGAAAGATGATTGCATGAAGAGCTTGGATGTCCTAAAGGGGAAATTGGCCTTCGCTCCAATCCTGGTCTTCCCAAAATGGGATGTGGAGTTTCATGTCCATGTTGATGTGTCATGTATAGTGCTGGGAGCAGTGCTCACACAAGAGGATGGAGAGGGCTTGGATCACCCTATCGCATTTGCAAGTCGTAGATTGTCCAAAGCCGAAAAGAACTATTCCACAACTGAGTGCAAGGGATTGGCTATGGTGTACACGCTGAAAAAATACCGGCACTATTTGCTAGGAAGACATTTCAAGATGTATACAGACCATTCCACGCTAAAGTACTTGGTTAATAAGCCTGTGTTGGGGGGATGCATATGTAGGTGGCTCTTATTGTTCCAAGAATATGACTTTGAGGTCATGGTAAAACCTAGATGCCTGAATGCAAGACTGGATCACTTGTCGAGTATTGAGATGAGCGACGAACCTACTAGTTTGGAGGAAGGATTACCTGACGCACAACTCTGTGTTGTGCACGTCGTGGATGGACACTTCGAAGATATAACCCACTTTCTAACAATAGGGACTGTGCCAAGGGAATACTTCATCCAGTAGAAGAAGGAATGGGTGGTGCGCGTGGTGGATTTTTCTGTCATCGCGGGGCACCTATACAAAATGGGAAATGATGAGATATTGCGAAGGTACATACCTAAATTTAAATGAAGTCAGATCCTCGCGGAAGCACATGGGGGCGCTGCAGGAGGACACTATGTAGGACGAGGAACCGCACAAAAGATTCTCTGCGCAGGGTTGTGGTGGCCAACCCTTCATCAGGATTCAAAAGCACACTGTAAGGCCTACGATATATGTCAAAGGACTGGTAAACCATCACGAAGGGACGAGATGCCTTTGAATCCACAAATGACGCTACAGCCCTTCGAAAAGTGGGCAATCAACTTTGTGGGACCTATCAAACCCCAGGGAAAAATGGGCATGTGATACATCATCACCGCGATGGAGTACCTGACTCGCTGGGCGAAAGTGTAGCTGGTCAAAGACTGCATGGCCACTACGACTGCGAAGTTTTTGTTTGAACACGTGTTGACCTGATTTGGTTGTACGAAAATCTTAATGAGTGATCTAGGTACACATTTCCTGAACCAAACCATCAGCGCACTCACAGAAGAATTCCAAGTGTATCACCAGAAAAGCACACTGTATCACCCACAAGCCAATGGGGTAGTAGACACATTCAACAAAATACTGGAGACTGCACTAACCAAAGTATGCAATGCACAGTGAAGCGATTGGGACCTGCGCATACTTGCAGTACTATGGGCTTATAGGACGACATGCAAGAAAATGATGAGACAAACACCTTTCCAGTTAGTTTATGGCGTGGAAGTTGTCATGCCAATGGAGTATATTGTACCTAGTCTGCGCATAACAACGCTCATAGGTATGACAGACCACGAAGCCCTAGAAGAAAGGCTTACACAGTTGGATGAAATTGAGAAGAATCGGTTCCTGGCCGGCTTTCATCAACAAGAGCAAAAGCAGTGTGAGAAGGCCTCGCATGATTGCCATATTCAGTTGCGCACCTTAAAGGTAAATGATTTAGTGCTGCTGTATGACAGTAAGTTTGATATGTTCCCTGGAAAGTTCAAAATGCATTGGTTGGGACCATATGTTGTTAAGGAGGTCACAGAGGGAGGTACAGTCTAGCTAGTCAAACTAAATGGAGAACCTTTCCCAGGAAAAGTGAATGGCAGCTGCTTGAAGCCCTACATGGGTGGGCTGGCTACCTGACTAGCTGGCAGAACCACAGTCTTCGCGCTCCAAGGATCTCGACAAAGGTGCGAGACTATAAACATATGTAGTAGATATCGGTATGGATGTAGAGAAGCACTCCTGACACAGAGGTCTTGGAACATCGTATGCAACAAATCCAGCAAGCAATAGCTCAATGCGCTGCTGACCTCTGCGCCGTTTGAGAATAGTTGGAGGGACTCGGTGCGAAGATCATCACGCTGACAGAGTGACTCGAGGGTGAGTCATGATGTTTGTGTTAGGGACCTGTTGAGCATGGAATCTGCCCAAGGCATGTTTTGAGGCTCAAAGCCCAAGTTTTGACATAATCTTGTTGTAAAGCTCTGCGAATTGCGGGCGAGGGGCGCGAAAGTATGATAGAGTCACAAGGTTGTCTGCCCTAGTTTTGTAATGTAATGTCGGCTGGATAGACCTACCCATGGTCCGCAGACCATGGGATTGTATAAATAGAGTGAGGCTCTAAGTGTAAAAGAGAAGAAAGAAGTAGGAAAAAGTCTAAGTGATTAAGTCACAAGTAACGTGTGTCTTTGGGTCATAGAGTAGGAGAAGGCTCTGCAGCTGAGTGCGCAGAGGCCTAATAGTCCACAGCTAAGTGCGCGGACCCCTACAGTTGAGTGTGCAAAGGCCTAATAGTCCGCAGCTGAGTGCGCGGACCCCTACAGCTGAGTGCGCAAAGGCCTAATAGTCCACAGCTGAGTGTGCGGACCCCTACAGCTGAGTGCGCAAAGGCCTAATAGTCCATAGCTGAGTGCGCAGACCCCTATAGCTGAGTGCGCAGGGTGATTCGAGTCTGTAACCGAGGAAGGAATTAATGAAGAGAAGTTTTTTCATAATTCTATGTAACTATTCTTGGGTTAATGCATGTTTGATAGAATTTGAAAATATACTATTTATTTATTGCGCACACCTGTATGAATAGTTTAAGTTGTTAAGTATAACTTAAAGCATGAAAGTAGGGTAAGATAATCAACTAACATTAGAATATGAGTAAGATCTTGGGTAATAACATAGAGCGAGGCATTCAGCCCCCGGGTTAGGGCTGCATGAAGGTAGTATATCAAGTTGTGAGGTATAGGAAAGTGCGCAAAGAAACCTACCCACAGGGTCAAACCGCAGACCACTTGAACTCATCAGACATCTCCAAGGTGCGGAAACCTAGTTCTAGCACCCTCCCATACTACTTCGGGTGAGACCTCAATCCGTGCTCTGCGGACTATTGTCGAAAGGGCCAATAGTATTGGGATTTGTTTGGCTAAATTAACGTTGAACCTGGGTCAGGCCCCAATAAGCCAACACTTCGGTTGTCACTGCTTCAGCACTCATAGCTTATGCAGGCATCAACATGAGGCTATGCAACAACTCCTATGTCTCCTTTGGCAATGTCTCAAATACTGAACTTGCTAGCAAAACTTCAAAGTTTTCACGGTTCATGTGCGCCTGAGAGCTCAATAACTCAATTCTCAAAATGCCAAGTGTTTTTCGTTGGGCAGCCACCTGTAATTTATAGGCACTTTCAAGTTCAAATCCAACCATTCCCCCCAAAATCAGTTCATTAATGCTAGATTGGCGACAGATTTTCAAATATCTGGTCCATAAATTCCAACTTAAATGTCTCCCCCCCCCCTCCCTTTGGCCGTTTTTTCATCGTCAAATCATGAATAGTGACTTTAACGGTCACCTTCCAACTATCCTACGTGGTTTTACATTTGGTAGTGAATCTCCCTGCATGCTTCTGCAGACTCTGTGACATTTCTTCATTCCACAAAGTTCCCCAATCGTGCAGCTCTCTGATCGAGGAAGTGTATTTTATAGTCCTGCACTTCCTTTTAGCTGCCTGGAGAAATAAGACACGGCTTCCCTCATATAGTCACCTAGCTGAATCACTGGTGTATGGCTTCAATCGGCTACCATTCACCTTCTCTGGGAAGGGTTTTCCATTCAATTTGACCAGCTGAACTGCTCCACCATCGGTAATCTCCTTGATGACATATGGCCCTAGCCAGTGCATCCTAAATTTCCCTGGAAATTTATCAAACTTATTGTCATATAACAAGACCAGATCATTTACCTTAAAGGTGCGCAATTTGATGTGCCAATCGTCCCATGCCTTTTGGCGCTCCTTTTGAACTTGTTGATGAAATCTAGCTAGAAATCAGTCCTCCTCAATCTTTGCTAGCTACACAAGCCTCTCTTCCAGGGCTCCATGATCCACCATTCTTGTGAGTGCTGCTACGTGCAGACTAGGTACAATGTATTCCATTGGCATCACAGCTTCTACGCCATACACGAGTCTGAAAGGGGTTTGCCCAGTTAGCTTCTTGCAAGTCGTTCTATAGGCCCATAACATCGCGGGTATGTGCACATTCCAGTAATTTCTCTGAGCATTACAGACCTTCGTCGGTGCACTCTACAGTATATTATTGAATGCTTCCACCATCCCATTAGCTTTCAGATGATAAGGTGTACTTTTCTGATGATACACCTGAAATTCTTCTGTCAACGCGTTGATTGTTTCATTAAGAAAGTGCATACCATGATCGCTCATCAAGATCTTTGGACAACCAAATCTTGTCAACACATATTCAAAAATAAACTTTGTTGTTGTTGTGCCTGTATAGTCCTTCATAGGCTGCGCCTCCACCAACCTGGTCAAGTACTCAGTCGTGGTGATGATGTACCGCACACCCATATTCTTTCCTTGAGGCTAAATTCGACCCACAAAGTCAATCGCCCATTTCTTAAATGGTTGTAACATCACTTGCAGCATCAAAGGTATCTCATCCCTCCACGATGGACTTCCAGTCCTTTGACATGTGTCACATGCCCTACAATATGCTTTTGAATCCTTATGCATGGTTGGCCACCACAACCTAGTGCGTAGAACCTTATGCACTGTTGCTTTCCCTGCATAATGTCCTCCCATAGCTCCCTTGTGAGTCTCAGCGAGGATGATGCTTCGCTCAAAGTTAGGCACATAACATCACAATATTTCGTCTGACCCCATTTTGTACAAGTGCCCTGCAATGATAGATTGTTTGTCATGCACACTACTAGTTCCTTCTTCTGTTGGCTTGTATAACCTTCCAGAGCTGATCTTGTCATCACAAAGTGGATAATATCTTCAAAGTGACTGTCCACGATGCGCACCACAAAGAGTCGTGCGTTAGGTAGTCCTTCCTCCAAATTAGTAGGTTCCTCTCCAGTTTCAATGCACAACAAATTATAGGTCCCGCATTCAGCCATCCTGGCTTCACAATAACTTCGAAGTTGTACTCCTGGAACAAGAGCAGCCACCTACATATTTTTCCCCTCAACACATGCTTGTTGACCAAGTACTTCAACGCATAATGATCTGTATACATCTTAAAGTGTCCGCCCAACAAATAGTGCCTAAACTTCTAGAGCGCATACACCATAGCTAATCCTTCGCACTCTATCATGGAATGATTTCTCTCTGCTTTAGACAACTTCCTTCTTGCGAACGCCATAAGATGATCGAGTTCTCCCTCACCAGCTTGTGTTAGCACGGCCCCCAGCACAATACATGATGTGTCCACGTGCACATGAAATTCCTTCTTCCAATCCGGGAAGACTAGGATCAACGCGGTGACCATTTTCTCTATCAGCACATCCAAGCTCTTCTGACATTCAACATTCCAATAGAACATAGAATCCTTTTTTAACAATTTCTCCATAAGAACGGTGATCTAGGCATAGTTCTTGATGAACTTCCTATAGTATCCGGTATGGCCTAGAGTTGCGCATAGCTATTTCACATTCCTCAGTGCCTCCAAGTTTATTATCATCGTGATGTTCGCAGGGTCTACCATCAATCCTTGTCTGCATACCACATGACCCAGTAAGATCCCAAAAGGGACACAAAATATACACTTCTTCTAGGGGTGATTTTAGGGGCGAATGTTCGCCCTTTGGCGAAATTAAGG
This sequence comes from Pinus tabuliformis, assembly GCA_031772625.1. Classification (NCBI taxonomy): domain Eukaryota; kingdom Viridiplantae; phylum Streptophyta; class Pinopsida; order Pinales; family Pinaceae; genus Pinus; species Pinus tabuliformis. The sequence continues at coordinate 1,252,174,088 of CM062809.1, forward strand.
GGTTTTAAATTTTTAGTGGGCGAATATTTTGTATCATAGTACATTTTTACAAATCACCTCAAATAGCCCACCTTATTTTAAGGGAGAGGGTAAAAAAGGTAAATTTAGCCCTTGAAATTAGGAGTTACAACCTTCCATTCGCCCATTTTCAAGAATAGGTTTTATTTAAGTGAATCCATTCGCCCATTTTCAAGAATAGGTTTTATTTCAAATACCATATTTATAAAAGAGGTATGGTAAATTAATAAAAATATAAATAAATGAGAGGTATGGTAAATAAATAAAGCATTTTTTTTTATTTACTCCATAAGTCACCTTATATACATGCAAGGGTGTAAACAAATAAAAATATAAGTAAAGTGGAGGTATGATAAATAAATAAAACGTCTTTTTATACTTACTCAAAAGGTATGGTAAATAAATAAAAATATAAATAAACTAGACGCATGGTAAATAAATAAAACCTCTTTTTATATTTAGTCCATAACCCTCATTCTATTTATGAAGGCTCAAGAAAGAGGTTTTATTTAAGTGAATCCTATGGGCCAAATACCATATTTGTAAAAACGATATGGCAAATTAATAAAAATATAAATAAGCGAGAGGTATGGTAAACAAATAAAACATTTTTTTATATTTACTCCATAAGTCACCCTGTATTTATGAATGATATGGTAAATTAATAAAAATATAAATAAACGAGAGGTATGGTAAACAAATAAAACATTTTTTTATATTTACTCCATAAGTCACCTTATATTTATACTATGGGACAAATACCATGGACTAGATTGTTATTAATACCATGCAAAAAAAACATTATTAACCCTAATATTAGTATTAATAAAAATAAAAATGGCACATGGTATTGACCCATGGTATTCACCAAAATGGCACATGGTATTGACCCATGGTATTCACTTGGAATGTAGCCTATTTAAATGGGGGAATTAAACCAGCATAGATCCATCTTTACTCTGGATCTACTAACCCCCAAGAGGTATCAAATATCGTGATATGCAAACTAGCATAGAGTGAAAAAATATTTGATCCGATCAAGAGTAAAAATGGATGTTGTAATTTAATGTATGTTAAACATTTTAGCTTGGTTAAAATAAAAAATAAAATAAAAATCAACTATTAATTTTATTAATTTTTATAAATTACTAATAGTAATTTTTAAGCTCTAGGTTTATGATAACCCATGGTATTGACCCATGGTATTCATGTGAGCATAGACTATTTAAAGGGGAAATTCTATGTTAGATCCATCTTAATTCTAGGTCTACCAAGTGCTCAGAGGGATAAATAGATTTCATCCCCCTAAGAGTGGTAGATGTGGAGTTAAGATGGATATAGGTTGGTTTTTATGATAATGAAGATATTAAATAGACTTAGGAAATTATATTGTAAAAACATCTTAAGGTGAATGGTTAAAGCATAGACATTGGACAAGTATATTTGTATACTTCTGTTTTAACTGAAACAAATCCAGGGCTAAAAGGAATGGATTGATTGCACTAGTCATCCTTCTATAACTTTCCAGCATATGCTGGAGTAAATAGATTGTAATTTGGGTAATTTTTCTAATTGCAAACAGGAACATACTTGTGTATTGGCAGGGTGGTTATGAGGTCCCTAGAAGTGATGAATTTGAATTTTTCTTGGTTTTATATATAGTATTAGGTGTTTTCTCATGCTTTCTGTGAATGGCACGGGTGAATTTTATCCTACACCCACTAGGTTATTGATATGTAATTTCGGTAATTTTGATTTCAAAAGATATTTTAAAGAAATGCAATGATTTCATTTGTGTATTCAATAAACACAAGATTTTATAATTGAGTAAAATATTTGCCATGCCTAGTGAGAGATTCGCCAAAAAATTATATATACATATCATATTATTGATAAAATCGCCTTCCATTTTTCCTATATACCATGGAGATTCGCCCATTTATTATACATGTAAATTTAGGGGGGGTTCTTAAAATTTTCCCTAACTTCTTCAGATTGAGCGCGATTTGGTATCTCCTACATGTGTTTAGCATCAAGCGCAGACTCGCCACATTGCGCTTGACCAATCCAAACACTCTCCATTTGTCAAAGTATCCCTCCAGAAATTTATGAATGAAGTCTTTGAATGTTGTAATGACTACGCGCAAAAATATTGCTAATGCATTCTTTAGCCCAAAAGGCATCATGGTGTGCTGAAAACATCCCCATTTAGTCAGGAAGTTCATCTTACTTCTATCCTCAGGCGCGATTTTTATCTGATGGTACCCAGAGAACCCATCAGTAAAAGAGTATGCTTCTTGGCCGCCTACATTATCCAGGACCTTGTCAGTGAACAGGGTCGCGAAAGGATCATGCACACAAGCATCATTCAATTTCCATATATCTACAGATATCCTTATTTCTTCTTTCTATTTCTTTTCCTGAACCACTATTTGGCTTACCCAATCAAATTCTTCCACCGGTTCAATAATACATGCCACGAGCATCTTATCTAACTCAATGCGGACCCTTTCCTTATACTTCGGATTAAGGTGGTCAGGTATTTGTTTTACAGGTTTCGCGTTTGGTTTCAGGGTGATCTTCATGACACCTAGGTCTCCTATTATTCCTTTCAGATCATAAAACTTTGTGGGGAACAAATCCTGATATTCATGAAGGAGCTGAGTGACCTTATCTACTGTCACCTCATCCCAATAGTCCCCAATCTTTACAAATTTCAGCTCCGCCTCTATGCCAATGTTGACTTGTCTAGTTTTCAGTGGCACGGTTATGTCTGGATCCTCTGTCTTCGGTCCTTCAACCTTGCAATGACCCTCGGTTTCTGTAATATTAATCTTTCTGGGATCATCGTCTTCTTCTTCAGAGCTCATGTTATAGCATTCCAGCGCATGGCTCAACTGGGTAGTCTAATCAGGTTGAATCAGGTCCAAAGGATCCAGCGGTATCCTAAATATTGCTGCTTTAACCTCTTGCAGCATCGTGTCAATACAGTAAAACCCATCCTCAAAGTTGAATGTCATTATAAACCCATGGAACAAGATGTCCCATTCTTCAGTGCCATGGCGGAGCTCTATTTCCAAGTACCAATTCATTAGTATGACATCCATGGTATGACAAAATAGATGCACCCATTCATGTTTGGGCTTCGATCCATAAGCCTTAGTCCATTTGGCCAGGTGATCGTGCAGATCATCCCTTCCATCATACTTGTCTATCATCCGTACTTTCAGTTTTCCAAAACATGTTCTCATCATCCTCCTATATTTGCGCCAATCACCAAAATTCTCCTTGTGCGTACCCCACCATCTTGCGGGCATAGTGCGTAGCGCCCAATCGAAGGCTTGGAAGCAATGCTTCTCTGGTACTTCTCTTTCAAATGCATCCAAAAAGTGATCAACGTTAGTTAGCCCATTATAGTGAGGCAGATTCCTTACCTCTGATGATACGTAGTACAATGACTTGGTCATCATATTACAATGCAGCGTAGATACTTCATGCCACCAGTTCCGCCAGTGCTCTAATTCTTCGTCCAAATCTGATGTGCTAGAGCTCTCACAGTCCCATGCAATATGTCCATATGCTGTCAGATTTACCCAATCTTAGTCTTGCACCGTTATCTTGTAAATCTGGTCCAAATCATCATCACTTTCATGATCATGGACTGGTTCTATATAGAACAATCCTTCTACAAGATCCAGTGGCACCACTACGTGAAGCAATTTCTTTTCAAATATCATCTTTTGCTTCTTTAGGTTGATTACCCCATTCATGTTAGTGGCCCAATCGATCCCAAGGAGTGCAGGGTAGGGATTGCTATCATCCACAATCTGTATTACTTCAAAATCTGCTAGTGTGCTCGTGCCTTTGATGTCAACTCTTACCCCCTGCAACCTCCTCATTGGGATAATTTTCTGTTGATTTTCCATCCTTAACTAGATCAGAGACCACTGGAGCACAGGTCTCCCCATTCTTTCCCATGTTTGTTTTCACAAAACATTTGTTTCGGACCCTAGATCTAAGATAACTTGGTCCATTTCGTATTCCCCTATCTGTGCAGTGAGTCTCATCTCACATCCAGTCCTTGCCTTATGCTTACCAAGATTTCTGACTACGTTGGTTCTCTAGTAGCATTGTCCTTGCCAACGCACCGATTGATCAGTTCTTGCAGTCCTTTCATAGCCTTACTATCATGGAGTAGTTTCATGCAGGTCTCTAAGAACGTGGTAATCATGGATGGGTCCATTTCTTCAACTGGTTTCTCCTGACTTCCTAAGGTAGAGGCCTCAGTGAAGCTTTTCTTTTCTTCCATAAATTTTTCTTTTGCGTGCTCCATATCGAACCCAGTTTCCTTTTTTGGTGCTTTGTGGACTCCACTCACCTTCCGCAAGCTTCTTCCCTTTATTCTTCCTAGTTGTCATTCCACTTCGTAGCTTAATGTTTACCTTAGGGTCTTCCTCGCGAGGCTCAGCCCTCATCATCTAGAGGTTTTGCATCAGTTGCGGAGGTTACTCCCCCTTTTCACAAATCTTAGCCAACAATATAGGGCAATCCTCAGTCACATGGTCAAACTGAGTACAGTAGCAGCATGACAGTCACGTCGGATTCGTACAGTCTCTCGCATAGTGTCCTAGTCCTCCACAATTGTAACAAATAAGTTGCCCTTAGCCTCTACTAGGTCCCCCTCCACCTCGGCCTCGGCCATGACCCCAATACTCACCTCGTGTTCCCTATTGACTTAGTGGGGCCTGACCCAGGCTCGGAAGTGATTTAGCCAAGCAAATCCTGGTACTACTGGCCCTTTTAGCAACAGTTCGTGGAGTGCAGACTAAGGTGTCACCCAAAGTAGTATGGGAGGGTGCTAGAACCAAGTTTATACACCGTGGGGATGTTTGATATGACGAGATTGATACATGGTCCAACCTTCGCACTTACTGCGATACGCACACCTGCAGGCACCCCGCGCCCAGTGATACTGTCTTCATGCAGTTCTAGCTACAGTGCGACCCGTGTTATTTACCCAAGTCTTCCTTAATTAGTCTTCGTTATCTAATTACTTAGATTAAATTCACATATAAGCATTCATACGAGTATTCATCAAGTGCACCCAGTAAATAAATAGAGTAAAAGCAATGAATAACATCAACATAAAGATTCCAAAACAGATGCACAGAATAAACTTCTCTTTATTATCTTTCAATCCCAAGTATAGACCTGAATCTGCCCTGCGCACTCAGCTGCAGGGGTTTGCGCACTCAGCTACAGGGTTCTGCGCACTTAGCTGGAGAGCCTCTTCCTACCACTATGACCCATTACACTTTAGATCCAATTCTACACTCTAACCATGCCTTCACTATTCTATCTATTTTCTGAAAAGCTTAGCTGTCTTTACACTTAGAGCCTCGCTCTATTTATCCAATCCCACGGTCCGCAGACCATGAGTAGGCCGACAAAACTTTACATTAAATTAAAATATTTTAGGGCAAACATCGTATGGCTCGATTGTACACTTCGTGCTCCGCGCACATACTTTGTGGAGTTCTACACCATCTTTGACCAAAACTTGGGCTTTGAGCCCCAAAACCTACTGCAGGGGATCACATTCCCAATAGGCCCCCAACACAATCATTGTGACTCATCCTGAGTCACTTAGCTGGTGCGGCGATCTTGGCACGGAGCCCCTCCAACAATGCCTGTGCTGCGTGAAGGTTTGTTGCACACTGTTCTGTTGTCTGTTGGATCTGCTCCATTTCTTCTTCTAAATCATCTGCATCCAACTCGAGTCTCTTCATTCGTACCAGCTTCTAGTGCTTGTGGTTATAATCCTGTGCCCCTATCTAGCTCCTTGAGTCGTGAAGACTGTGCTTCGGTTGGTTAGTCAGATAGATGGCCCAGTCATGTACGGCTTTAGGTGACTGCCATTTATTTTTCCTAGGAAGGGTTCTCCATTAAGTTTGACTAGCTGGACCGTGTCTCCATCTGTGACCTCTTTTACCACATATGGTCCCAACCAGTGCATTCTGAATTTTCCAGGAAATTTTTCGAACTTGTTGTCATATAGCAGCACTAAATCATTTATCTTGAAGGTGCACAACTTGATATGGTGGTCATGCCAAGCTTTCTCACGCTACTTTTGTACCTGCTGATGAAATCTAGCCAGAAATCATTCTTCCTTGAGTTCTTCTAATTGTGCAAGCCTTTCTTCCAGAGCTTCGCAGTTCATCATGTCTGTGAGTACTGCTATTCTCAGGCTAGATACGATGTATTCCATCGGCATGATTGCTTCCGTACCATAGACCAACCGGAATGGTGTCTGTCCCCTCAATTTCTTACACATTGTCCTGTATGCCCATAACACGGTGGGTACATGTAGGTCCCAGTGGTTTTGCTGCACGTTACATATTTTGGTCAACGCAGTCTCCAGTATTTTATTGAATGCTTCTACGAGGAACGCTTGTGGTGTGCATCGCCCTTCTTATTGCTACGTCCTGTTGCGATTTTCGATCCTGAATTTGGGGTGTGCTTGTGTGGACTGCACAGCACATGTCTGTACCCATCGAGATAGGTGGGTATGCAAGTTGTTCCATCCTTGCTTGGGGCTTCCAAATCATAGGCACATCATCCTTCTACATCTACGTTAGTCCTCAAAATTTCCTTGATGTGTACCCCATGCGCGCAGTGCCCATTTCAACGCATCGAACTGCGACTATTCTAGTACTGTGCTTTCAAATCTTCTCAGGAATTCCTCCACTATTGCTAATCCATCATATGTCAGTAGCTCTCTTGCCTCTATTTTCATGCAGTGTAGTGATCTAATCATCATGTTGCAATTCAACATTGTCACTTCGTGCAACCGATTCTGCCAGTGCTCAACTCCCTCATCTGAATCCGAAGTGCGGGAGCTTTTGTGCTCCCACGAGATCCTCCCATCTACAATTGGATTCACCCAATCTTAGTCTCGTGCAGTTATCTTGTAAATACAATCAAGATCATTGTCATGCACTAGTTCAGTGTAACGTGCTCCTTCGGCTGGGTCCAGTGGGACTACTACGCGTAGTGACGTTTTCTCAAAGATCATTTTGCGCTTCTTCAGGTTGATGACTCTGTTCATATCGGTGGCCTAATCTATTCCTAACAACGTGGGATAGGGATTGCTATCATCGACAATTTTTATTACTTCAAAATCTGCCTGCGCACTCGCACTTTCAATATCAATTGTTACCCCTTGCAACCTTCCCATGGGAAAATCTTCTGTTGGTTCACCATTCATAATTGAATAAGGGACCATTGTAACGCGAGCCTGCCCATGCGTTCCCATGTTTTCTTCAGTAATACATTCACATCCAAACCCAGATCTAGGATTACCTGATCCATTTCATACTCACCAATCTATGCAGTTAACCTCATTTCCCTTCTAGTGCTTAATGCATGCTTTCCCAATTTCCTGACTACACACAGTTCCCATGACCCCGCGCACCTGGTGATAAGTTCCTATAGTCCTTTAACTGCCTTGTTGTCACACCGCAGTCTCATGCATGTCTCCAGAAAGGTAGTGAGCATTGAAGGATCCATTCTTGGCTCTGGTTGATCCTTACTACTTGAAGTGGAGGCCTCCGCGAAACTCTTCTTAGCTTCCATGAATGTCTCCTTTGCGCATTCTAATTCAAACTCGAGTTCCTTCGCAGGAGCCTTGTGAACCAATGTATCTTCCTCGGGCTGCTTCCCCTTATCTTCTCCCATGGCCATACCACTTCTGAGCATCATGCTTACATTCGGGTCCTCTTCGTGTGGCTCAGACCTCATCATTTGTATACTCTGAGTTGGGGGGGAGGGCTAGAATACCCCTTTTTTGTGCATCTTTGTGATGAACATAGGACAACTTACTATTTCATGATCAAACTGAGCACAAAATGAATAGGATATCCTCATCAGGTTGGTACAATTGCAGGAATAGTGCCTTGGTCCTCTGCAATTGTAACAGATTAACTGTCCACAACCCCTTCCTAGTCCCATTCCACCTCATCCTTGACCTCACCCTGAAATCCAGTGCGCGCCATCCCCACATCTGGGTTGAGGGCTTGTGTTTCAGTCTGCATCCTATAGGCGGGGGTTCGATCCATCATTAGCTTGTAACTACGGCAAGTGTGCTCATCGTGGCCTACCGACCTGCAGAAATTACAAAACAATTGTTGGGGTGTCTGTGTATACTTCTGCAGTAAATGACAATTATCCGTCATGTGTTTCCCTCCTATCTAATAGATTGCACACCATAAAGCGGGTGCCGCACTCTTTCCTGCCTGCACCTCCGGTCTCAATGGCATTAGCCCTCCTCCTACCAAGTAGTTCGCGAACACTGGACAGTGATCCTTATCATGGCCCTGGCCTTTGCACTTTATGCACCATACTTCCTCACGCACCTCTAGCCGCGGTGCCCTATGTTGCTTTGAGATTTTCATTTCCAAACATAGATTCTATAGTTGCACATGGATTTGTTGAACTCCCAACCTAGGGTCCTATATCGGGGTCTCATGTAATCTCATCACCATCTCTAACGCTTCGGCCTGGGTAGAAAGTTTATGTTGTGACAGCGTAATCCTCAAGTGCCGTGCCAAAGATGCTACAAACCATGCATGATGTTGTGCATCTGTCAACGTCATATTGGCTTCGCAGATCGTACTCTTCAACCGTTGATTCAGATCCCAGGGAGTCTCACCCAGGAGCATCTCGATTTCTTTAAACTCGATGATTGATTATGTTTCTGACTTTGGTCAGCTAAATTCCCTGTTCAGTGCATTCTGGATCTCTGCTATCCCTATGTTTGGGTGGTCATTAGAATGTTTGATATACCATGTTAATGCACGATCCTACAGCGTGCTCACCAATGTAGCCTTCTTACTGTTTTCGTTCGTGACACCTTGGGCTTCCCATACTACACTTACCACGAACCAGAATTGATCCGGATCCTCATTCCCTACTCCTCTGAATACTGGTAGTTTGATCGCGCTCGCCATACTGAACCATGGAGATGGTGGAGGTGGAGTGGGTTGAGATGGCAATGAAGGAGGTGAAGGGGGTGGCAATGTGGGTGGTAATCGCAGAATCCACTGCCTTATTAAATTGACTGCGCTTCTCGGAGAAACCTTCGCGAGCTCATCCTCGCTCTCCCATGAGGGTGAAATTAAGGGACTTTTTTCTAATTCTTCGTTACTTCCACTTCTGTAGCTATTTCCACTCCGCGTAGTCCCAAACATTAATTTATTCGTATAACCCGCTTTTCACATAACAACATCTTAATCCAAGTATTCAAAGATTTAATATACTTACCTCGTGGTCCTTGGAGAATGCATCACTCTACCTCGCTATAACTGATGGTCGTGTCCATTGTGAACTCAATGATAAATCCTCCTATTATTTGGTCAAGCCAATGGTCCATAGCTTGCGCTACCTTATCTTCTAAGGCTTCTAGTCTACACACTAGTTCCGGAGTCCACACTACTGGTTTGTCAAGCCTACACCTTCCTTGGCTGTCTGCCAACCTCGCGATCCACTCATACAGCTCTGTCAGAAAAGATTCAAAGAAAATCTCGTAGATTTCAGTGTACAAGTAGTGATCCAACTACTGTTCCTCAGATACCCACAGATTTCTATTTTTCTGCGCCGTGAACTCATGAATCTTCTTATCCAACCACTCTTCAATTTCCTTCTTTGTTGGGTTCCAGAGGCATGACATCGAACATCCCTTATGCAGATCCCGGTCCTGGCAACGGAACCATTTGTTGGCTTACTAGGGCCTAACCCAGGTTCAGAAGTGATTTAGCCAAGCAAATCCCGGTACTACTAGCCCTTTCGCCAACAGTTCGCGGAGCGCGTACTAAGGTCTCTCCCGAAGTAGTATAGGAGGGTCCTAGAACCAGGTTTCCACACCCTGGGGATGTCTAATATGAGGGGATTGATACGTGTTCCAACCTTCGCACTTACTACGCTACATGCACCTGCGGGCACCCCGCGCCCTGCAATACTTTCTTCGCGCAGTTCTAGCCGCAGCGCGACCCATGTTATTTACCCAAGTCTTCCTTAATTAGTCTTTGTTATCTGATTACTTAGATTAAATTCACATATAAGCATTCATATGAGTATTCATCAAGTGCGCATGAGGCAGTGTAGGTAATCGCGGGAACCCTTGTCTTATCAACTGAATAGCACTCAACATAGAAGATTGCACTGCTCCTTCGTCGTCACTCAAAGGAGGTTCAATTAGCCTGCTATACTCAAGAAATTTTCTTCCTCTATCCCTGAAAAACCTTCCACTTCGTGTAGTGGTGAGCTCCAGTATTGCAGCAATGATGCTGTAACTCCTGGGACTCCCTACTTTACTTTTATCAACTCGGTAGTTCGTAACAAACTTGGAAGTGACGGTGCTATATGCACAACTACTAGCTCTTATTGCAAGCTGTCACTTGATTAGCTAGCACAAGTTTGTTAGGAGCTCAAGCCAACTTTTATTACTTCTCAGAAGAAGCTTTCAACTGTAATGGAAGGAAGCTAACTTAAAAGAGGCTAGTCTACTTGTAGAAAGAAGATGAAAGATGAAAGGAAACGCAAACCCTAGCAAACCTTAGTTTTACCGACTAACCTTATTTGTGCAAGAAAAGAGATTTAAACTACTGAAATGGATGCCATAGACTCTTGAAAAGGTGAAATGCATGTGTTTAAGCTACTTCTAAAGGAAAATATGGAAAAAAAATCTTTTTGTATTTTTGAGCAATTTTATGCAGAATTATTATGCACGTGTTTTAACTACTTGTGACTGTGCAGAGGTTTATTGGCGAAAGGAAATGGAGTGGGCATTTGCAGGAGTTTGGGAAGGTGTGGAGAGGACCTAAGGAGTCCCTATCACCCTTCTAGAGATTTCCACTACACTCAGATTTTGAAAAATCACTTGCATGAACTTCTACAGGAGGCTGCAGGGGATCTACAGGAAATTCTACAAGAAGTTCTACAGGAACAGGCCGAAAGTGGTTTTTAGAGGGTTGAAGGTGGAAAAAATGGTGGGAAAGTGGAAATGAAGGATGGATAGGGATGTTAAGGGGTCTAGGACCTAGTAAATGAAGCTCAGGAGTGAAGAAGATGGTTGGATTTGTTCAAAGGTGAAGGAAGCAATGTTGCACAAAAATGTAGAAATTAGGGCAAGTTGGGAAAGTATGGCGAATGAGTGAAGGAAATCTTGAGAGAGAGGCTGGAGTAGGTTGTATGATGGAGGGAGGATAGGCTAGAGTGTCTTACAGGTGTTCTACACACTTCTTTCCAAAACTGACCCAAGCAAAGACTAAGAAAATAGAGATTTATCTATTTTTTACCTAATCTGACCTAAAAACCAGAAAAGCGATGAACAAAACTTTATGGATAGGAGGTTATGCAAGAAAGCTATGGAAACTAAGCAAGAACAGATCTAAGCATGAAAACACAACTGATATCAACTTTTCCAACTCAAACTCTAACACTAGAAATTGCATTGGAAGGCAAAAATAGTGTTTTGTGACAGCAAGAGTGCCTTGGTATTAATTCATGGTCCCAAGGAGGGAGAAAAGAGATGAAGGCCTACTTGGTAACATTTTTTTGGATCTTTTCTATTATCAAACTATCAAATCAACCTGAAGCAAGAGCAACTATCTTAATCATCAAAAACAACCTAAGTAACAAAGCAAGATTTTACCTAAATAACAAAAATTATTCTATGAATGCAATAAAAACACATAAAAGTACACAAAGGAGGTACTGGGCACTTGGGTTGGGCCCAAACCCAAGAGCTACAGCCCCCTAGGAAAGATCAATGTTGGTTCAAGGCTGGATTCATCTTCATTGATCAAAAAAATAATAGTTACATCACAAAATTGTCTGCAAAAGAAGCTTGAAAATGAGCTGATTACAAGGCTGCACTAAAGTGTGAAAATAGACTATCAAATGGCTAAACTACTAAGGCTTGAAGCCTTTCTATTTATGCAAATGAGGACTCCCAACAGTCCTCCTAAAATTCAGGAACTTGGCTATCCAAAACTGCAGATAACAACCACTTCACTAGACCTGCTTGGCTGCCCCTTGAAATCATCTTTGGTGGGCTATTGAACTCCGAGCTGTTGGTGGAGAACTTGAGGAAGGGGTCATTTAGTGCAGGAGACACCCCTCATATAAATCCTCAGCCTTGTTTCTTCAAATTTGGCTACCAATCTGCTCATAAATGCCTGGTCTTGGTCCAAAAATGTCCAAAAATCTGCAATAAACACGTATTAGACTTTGTGGTAAAGTGACTATTCCCATTCACTCAATTAACTTAAATATATTCAAAAGCATGCATAAAACTATGGAGAATGGTAGATTAAATGAGAATAATAGGCAAAATGAGCCCATATAGTTACCCATTTCTGGGGCTCATCATCACCTCCCTGTTGAATGTGTTGCTCATCCTCTGAACAGCTAATCTAGTTCTTCATATTTGATAGCTCTGACTATCTCCCTAACATCCCAGGCCTCTAAGGTGATTTCCTCTTCTCTGTCATGAAAACCTGCCTTTCTGTCCACTTCCTCCCATTGTTTTTGTTCCTCTTCTTCCTTAACCCCTTCTAACAGACCTAGCAGTAGTGGAGGGCTAAACTTAAGGCCAATCCAGTTGGCTTTCAAGTTTTGCATTGATTGTTTGTATAGGGGTACTCTTCTCATAGCTTCCCTCATTCTAGTTGGGGAGTGATACTCCCTTATTTTCAGACTATGGGACAATGTATTCCATCTTCTTGTGCAAGCATGAAGGCAGTTATCACCAAACAGTCTTTCCATATCTTCAAAGTGAGCTACGGCCTGCACTTGCCTTTCAACATAGTCAGGTACAATGTGAAGGTTGTCTGCAAGGTGCTGATGGGAATATATGAGAGTTGAGGGATCTTCTGGTTCTGCCCTTATCATGAGTAGCTCACTTAGCTCCCTGGTCATAATCTTCTGAATCTCTACTGCCCTCTTTTCCTTATGGCTCAACCAAGAAGCCATAGCCATGAGTTGTAGATCTCCTAATGTAGCGTTTGGGTTGCATAGATTCATGTTAGGAAGTGCCAGGTTGTGTAAATAGAATTCTGCTAACTTGGCCTTATCTTCAGCTGAGCTACTATCACACAAATGCATAAACTAATTGTAATTTTGGAATGGGATGGTGCCCCTTTGGGCCAATGTTTTAATTTTAAATTGCAACCATTGGTCTTTAAGATATAATGCATAGGATTTAGCAGGTTGCCTACATTGCAAGGCTTCTATTGCCTAGCTGGCCATGCAGGCCATTTGGGCTTCTTTTTCTTGTAACTGTTGTTTTAAAACCTGCACTTCTTCTACTGCCTAAGACTCTTTTTCTTGCAGCAGTTTCATCAGCATCTCAACATCAGCTTGTGGCTCTTCCTCTTTCTGTTGTTTCTCAGTTGTTTCCTTGTTTGTTAGAGGACCTTATTGCTGTTGCTGCCCTCCCCAAATGGACAGCCTATCTCCCTTATGAACTTCCTGTAGCTACAACTGTTGTTTCAGTAGTTCATTCTCCTCCTGTAGTTGGGCTCTTTTACTGCTTTCTATGTGCCTTACCATGGCCAACTCTCCGCTTAATTCCTTTAGCTTGTCCTCCATGTGGCCTATGTCGTCAACTCCTTTAGATTTAGTGATTTGCATCCATGTGTGGGTTCTGACCCTCTCTTTCTCTAATTCGAAGAATAAAGGTACAGCAAATTTATGTGGGATGATTTTCCCACCCTCTAGCAGATTGTAATAGGAGCCCAAATTAGGTTGATGAGTTGGTTCAGGTATTTCTTTGGCCTTGCTCTCCCCCTTTGACTATTCTGCTACCCTTTCCTCCAATTTTCAGTTTCTTTCAACTTGGCTAGAGTTTCCTGTAGAGATTTTTCAGCTTCTTGTAGAACTGCCTTTGAGTCCATCAACTTGATTCTCTCCTTCCAAGTAGAGGTTTTGGGGCTTCCTCTTTCATAGGTGATAGATATCTTGGAAGGAGATTCTTCCTTCTTTTCAGTGGGTGTATCCTCAACAAAAATTGGTTCCTTTGATGGTGGTTGGGGTTTGCCCACTTTGATCCTTGTGCTTCTTCTGGCTTTAAAATACATGGAGGTTTGCCTTTTTCTTTTTCCTTTTTGTTTTGCAAGTGTGCTTAATGTAGCAAGCACAACTACTGCTTCCCTTGCCAACGTTTCATGGGATGTTTCTTTCTACTGTTCTTTTCCTTCATTTCCTGCAGCCTTGCCTATGTCCATTGTTCCAGCTTGTGTCACTGATATCTCAGGGTGTGTCTTTTCTTTTTCTTGCTGGGTCCCTGCCCTGGTTGTGGCAGTCTTCTTTTAGGCTTTCTTGGCCTTTTTCTTCCCAACCTTTGACCTTTTTCTCTTCTCTGTTTTTGAGGTTGTCTCCTTTTCTACCTTAGGCTCAATAGTGGTCTTGTCAAATTCCCTTTTTTTCTTCCTGTTTCTCCTCTGTTTTTCCTTCTGCTTGAATGTTTGGTGCTTCCTCATTATTGTTCTTCTCAATTCCTTCGGTTTTCTCCTCCTCATCACTGCTGGATAGGCTAACGTCCTCAGTCAAAGTTTTGATGTCATAATCCCTGGACATATTTCTGAAAATTTCCCAAGCTATGGGGATAGTATAGGTGTGTAAGGCATCTTCCACCAATAGTTTGATGAGCCCATGGTGGGCCAATTGATCTGGGACACCTGCATTTGGCTTTGTGCCACATTCAATCAAAGACTGAAGGAGGAAATATGGGAGGCTCAGTTTTCTAGTTGGAGGCAAGTCCATCCCATATCTCAACTCATGCAACAACCTGAAATGATAACCATAAATTATGATGAACCTCCCTTCACATGTGATATGCTTCATTATTTGGTAGCTAACTTCACTCCAGAGAGGAGAAAATCTTGTCCTTCTGACCCAGTTTTTATCCTCTACAGGATGCTCCTCAAGCAGGAAAAATGTCTTTTTAGCAACTTGTCCCAATGATTTCTCCTCCTTGCTCCAAGGGAGCCCCAATGGGAGACCAGTGAATCTACTGATGAAATTAGGTGTGAGCTCTAGGGTCAGACCCCTAAAAGTAACTGTGGCATGTATCTTCGAATGTGGTCTTAGGGACATCAAAAATTCTTCAATCACCTCCTCATCGTATCCCTGAATTATGTCAAAGAAGGATATCTAATTTTCCCTTGTGAAGAGGGCCACCACCTCAGGTTGCTCATGCAATTTGCTAGAGTTTAAAGGTTCTTTCCTTATGAATCCTCCTGGCATGGTGTTGAGTGCTTCGTTTTTGCATTTCAACTAGAAAAAATGCTCAAGTGAGAAAAGCAGGCAACACTGAAACAGAGGATAGTTGAATTTTGTCTTTTTCTAAAACCAAAGAAGGAATTTCCCATGTTCTTCTCCTTACAACATCAAATTGCAATAATTCCCCTGTTTTAAACTACTGTTATCCTAAATTTGACTTTCTGTTTTTGAAAAAAAATAAAATTACAAAACAGAGGATAAGGACATAGGTTCTTTTCAGCAAGTGGATAGATATGCAAATTCGTTTTTTTTTTCACCCACATGTTGGATTGTGTTATATTCTTTCCATGACTAACCTATGTAGGGAACTGGGGAGTTAGAGGGGGGGCGGAGCCCCCCCTTCGTTGTGCCGATTGCGCAGCGGGGGGGTCACAAGGGGGGCAACAGCCCCCCCTGTCCAGGGGGTTTGAGGGGGGCGGGTAGCCCCCCTCTACGGGTTCCTGGGCAGCACCTCGGGAAAAAAAAAATTGGACCCTATATTAGGTTGGGTGAACCTACCTATGGTTTTCAGTCCATGGTTTTGGACGCGATGGTTTTCAGTCCATGGTATTGGATGCTTCGGCATGTATAAATATGTATTATAACATTGAAAGGAACATAATGAAAAATCAAGCTGGTATTCCCAGTTTTGGGATCCAGGGAAAATCTTTGTGTATATGTGTTTTATGTGTTATGCTCTCACATTGTTTATTTTTCTGTGATTTAGAATTTGTATGCAGGTAATTTCTGTACGAGGTTAAAACCTACATTTGGTATCAGAGTTGTTTTGGCTTCAAGGGGACGCCTTTGTTGCTGAGGGGTTTCGCTCGGGCCTGTGGTAGACCCTATTCAGTGGGAGATCTACGAGATCGATTCTGGTGGTGAAAGAAGATGGCGAGCAGTGGAAAGATAGAGATTGAGAAGTTCAATGGTCAGAGTTTTGAGTTGTGGAAACTCAAGATGGAGGATCTGTTGGTGGATAAAGATCAGTGGATCGCGGTAGATTTGGGTACTAAACCAACGGGAGTGACCGATGAAGAATGGAAGAAGTTGGATCGGAAGGCAAAGAGCACAATACGATTGTGTGTCTCAGATTCAGTATTGCTGAATGTATCAGGGGAAGCTACGGCGAAGGCTTTGTGGGACAAGTTAGGGACTTTGTACCAATCTAAGTCTCTGGTGAATAAACTTTTCCTACGGAAAAAGCTATATAACCTGAGGATGAAAGATGGAGACTCGGTGACAGAGCATCTGAATGCATTTAATACTGTGGTAAGTCAGTTATCATTTGTTGATATTAAAATTTCAGATGAAGATAAGTGCATCAGTTTGTTGTGTTCTCTACCAGATTCGTGGGATAGTCTGGTTATTGCAATAGGTAGCAATGCAACTGCTTTGCAGTTTGATGAAATAGTCTCAGCCTTGCTGACGGAGGAGATGAGACGGAAAAATATGGAGAGCCAAAATGGTGATGCCTTGTCTATATGAGGACAGTCCTAGAATAGAAACAAAAATAAGTCATCAAGTGGGAGATCTAAATCTAGAGGGAGATCTAAATCTCCAGGAAAACCTGTAAAGGTGGTGTGTTGGAAATGCGGAAAGGAAGGGCACTTCAAAAGGGACTGTAAATCTAAAGCTCCTGATAAAGGAAAGGGATCTGATGATGCTCCTTCTACAGATGCGAAAACCACCTCAGATGAAGGTGGGGATGTGTACTTGGCTTCTTCAAGTACACATGTAGATCATGAGGCATGGTTGATTGACTCGGGTGCATCCTTTCACTTCACTCCCCATAGAGAGTGGTTCTACGAGTATGAGAAATACGATGGTGGTGATGTCTTCTTAGGAGATGATAGGAAGGCTCAAATCATTGGTCGCAGAAAAGTAAAGTTGAAGTTGCAAGGTGGAAGGGTTAGAACACTTCCGGGTGTTCTGCATATTCTTGCATTAGCCAGAAATTTGATTTCTATAAGCAAGTTGGATGATGCAGGTGTAAAAATAGTGTTCGAGAAGGATACCTGCAAGATGGTTCGGGGAGCACTGGTATTGACACGGGGAGTTCGGACTGGAACTCTGTACAAGCTGCAAGGTAGCACTGTTGTTGATGGGTGCAATAGTTCTGTGGTTCCTGAAAGTGGAGCTGAAAATCTAGTGGTATCTGGAGAGAAGACCATGTTTTGGCATCAAAGGCTTGGACATATTAGAGAGAAGGGCCTTCGAATACTTCATGGTAAAGGTATGGTAGAAGGTATGAGTAATAGCTCTCTGGATTTCGATTTCTGTGAAAATTGTGTATATGGGAAGCAGAATCGGGTGAGTTTCCCCTCTAGTGGTAAGAGGGCAAAACAGATATTAGTGCTTGTGAACAGTGATGTGTTTGGACCTGTGAAGGTTCCATCACTGGGTAAGTCTGTGTACTATGTATCATTTATAGATGACTTCTCAAGGAATACATGGATATATTTCCTTAAGAAGAAATCTGAAGTCTTTAACAGGTTTAAAGAATTTAAGGCTCTGGTGGAAAACCAGATAGAGAAGAAGATAAAGCTGCTGAGGATAGATGATGATGGAGAGTTTTGCAGTAAGGAATTTGAAGAATTCTATAAGAAGTGTGGTATAGCATGGAAAAAGACTACTCCATATACACCTCAGCAAAATGAGGTTGCAGAAAGAATGAACAAGACGTTGATGGAAAGGGAAAGAAGCATGCTCAGTGGTGCCGGGTTAGGACAGGAATTCTGGGCAGAGGCGGTGGATACTACATGTTACCTAGTCAATAGGTCACCTTCATCAGTGTTGGAGGATAAGACTCCACAAGAAGTATGGACTGGTAAGAAACCCTCTCTTTCACATCTGAGGGTATTTTGATGTGATGCATATGTACATGTTCCAAAGGAGAAATGAACCAAGTTGGATAGTAAATCTGAAAAGTGCATCTTTATTGGGTATAAGGATCATTTAAAGGGTTATAAGCTTTGGAACCAAGTCACATGGAAGGTTGTGTATAGTCGAGATGTGGTGTTCATAGAGGTGAAAGATGTTATTAAACATGAAGTCCAACCAAAGGAATCTGTGAAGATAGAGTTTGAACTAAAGGAGGAAGAATTAGACTCTGTAGCAGAGGAGGAATCAGAAGATGAAGAGCCACAAACTCCAGCTGTGAGAAGATCAGTTCGAGAAAGAAGGCAGCCAGAAAGGTATAGTCCATCTGCTTTCTGTTCAAATTTTTCTTTGTCTGTTACTGATGATGATCCCAGAACTGTGAAGGAAGCAGTGGATTCAGAGGATGGAAAACTCTGGAAAGAGGCCATGGTTGATGAAATGGCATCTTTGCACAAAAATGAGGCTTGGGATCTCGTGGAGTTGCCGGCTGGAAGGAAACCCATTGGCAACAAATGGGTGTTTAAAAAGAAGACAAATGCAGAAGGGAAGGTGGAGAAACACAAAGCTCGGTTGGTAGCAAAAGGTTATTCCCAGGTGCTGGGAATTTATTTTGGTGATATTTTTTCTCCTGTTGCCAAGGTAACTTCTATTGGTTACTTTTATCTGTTGCTGCTGCTTTTGATTTTGAGGTAGAACAGATGGATGTGAAGACAACATTTCTTCACGGGGATCTGGAAGAGGAGATCTACATGAAGCAACCTGAAGGCTTTGCGGTGAAGGGTAAGAAATAACTGGTATGCAAGTTAAAGAAGTCTCTGTATGGGTTAAAACAGTCACCAAGGATGTGGTATCAGAAATTTGATACATTTATACAGGGACTTAGCTTCACCAGAAGCAAAGCAGATCACTGTGTGCATTTTAAATTAATTGGTGATCGTGTTATTTATCTGGTCTTGTATGTGGATGATATGTTGCTGGTTGGAAATGACAAAGAAATTATCCAGGATTTGAAGACCCAATTGTCCTCCAAATTCGACATGAAAGATCTTGGTGTTGCAAACTATATTTTGGGCATGGAAATTAAAAGAGATCGGGCAAAGAGGAAGCTCTGGTTAAACCAGAGGAAGTATGTCGAGACAATACTGCAGAGGTTTAATATGCAGAATAGTAAACCGGTGAAGGCTCCTATTCCTATAGGTGTGAGGTTATCTGCTGAACAATGTCCCAAGGACAAGAAGAAGAAGAGGATATGTCACGTGTTCCATATGCAAGTGCAGTTGGTAGCCTGATGTATGTAATGGTCTGTACTAGACCAGACATTGCACATGCAGTGGGAGTATTGAGCAAGTTTATGTCAAAACCAAGGAAGGATCACTGGACAGCAGTGAAGCGGGTTTTCAGGTATTTGCGTGGCACTAGTGATTATGGTTTGTGCGACCAAGGAAGACTAGGATTGGACAGAGTGTTGGATATTCGTGTCTTTGTTGATGCAGACTGGGCTGGAGATCTGGATCAGAGACGATCTACAAGTGGGTATGTGTTTAACCGATTTGGAGGTGCAGTCAGTTGGATGAGTAAGAAACAATCTGTAGTGGCACTATCAACTACAGAGGCAGAATACATGGCAGTCACTCATGCAAGCAAGGAAGCAGTTTGGTTGCAGAGATTGTGTTCAAGTATGGGGATAGTACAAGGAGCTATAAGAATAGACTGTGAGAGCCATAGTGCTATTTTCTTGGCAAAGAACCCTGCTTATCATTCAAAGACAAAGCACATTGATGTTCAATATCACTTTGTGAGGGATATGATAGAAGACAAAAAGGTGTTGCTGGTAAAGGTGGACACTTTGAAGAATATTGCAGATGCATTGACAAAATCCGTGAGCTCTGAGAAGTTCTCTTGGTGTAGAGAAACAATGGGCGTTTCAGGGCTGGAAAAATGACTAAGCTCTCTTATGGCCCCCTGTGGAAAGAAAACAACAAGTGGGAGATTGTTAGGTTGTGTTATATCCTTCTTCGAATGTGATCTTATGGACATCAAAAATTCTTCAGTCACCTCCTCATCATATCCCTAAATTCTGTCAAAGAAGGATATCCAATTTTCCCTGGTGAAGAGGGCCACCACCTCAAGGTTCTCATGCAATTTGCTAGAGTTTAAAGGTCCTTTCCTTATGAATCCTCCTGGCATGGTGTTGAGTGCTTCTTTTTTGCGTTTTAACTAGAAAAAATGCTCAGGTGAGAAAAGCAGGAAACACTGAAATAGAGGATAGCTGAATTCTGTCTTTTTCTGAAATAAAAGAAGGAATTTCCTGTGTGCTTCTCCTTACAACATCAAATTGCAATAATTCCCCTATTTTAAACTACTGTTATCCTGAATTTGACTTCCTGTTTTTGAAAAAAAAAAATTACAAAACAGAGGATAAGGACACAGGTTCTTTTCAGCAAGTGGATAGATATACAAATTCGTTTTTCTTTTCACACACACCAGCTAGCCTCTACGGTTGCATGTATCTCCCTTATAGTAGAATTTGAAAAAGGAGGAGGCATATTTCGGATGCAGAGAAGAAAATAGAAAATTGTGTAGAACTCAGGGAAAATATGCAGGTAGACTTTCACTCTCTTTTTTCAATCCAACGCCATGTTTAATTCACCACCTTACTCAAACAAGTCATATGCAGAGAGGTTTTCCCGAGCCTACCTCATTTTGAGCTTGAATTTCGATGAAAATCCTGGGTTTTCCTTTTGCAGAGCTGTTCTCTGCCTTTCCTATAGAAACCTTCCTATAGAAATCTCCCAGCTCTTGTAGAATGAAACAGTGCTCCTGTAGAGCCTGATAGGTGGGAAGGTTTTAAAAAAACTGGTAGAAAACTGGTAGAGGATGACTGGTTAGCTGCTCTGGAAGTGGTAGGTGTGTACTCCAGTCGAGAACGTCGTGAATGCAAAATGAACAAAGGGTGGCGAAGGCCTCAACTGAGCTGTCTTTTAACTGTTGGCGTAATCCGTGGTGAGGAGATGAGGTGGCTGGATGGGTATGTTATCCCCATCTGGACCTTTGGTCCTATGTCATGGTCATAATGTTTCTACATGCCATTTGACCACCGTCACCTCCCTTACTCCCGTTATCTGCCGCCACCACTACCAGTCCCAAATGTTTTTTCCTGAATGGACATACCACACGTGCTGGCTACGTATCTGATCGGAAGTTTTGAATTTGATGGGACTCATTTGAATTCCACGAGGATGTGTAACTGAACAAGGGTGGCCAGTTAACTGGCCACTGATTCCATTCAATCGTAACCATTCCCATAGTCATGAAGCCTTGAAATATGATTCATGCAATTGAGGAATAGGTTTAGGCACTTACCTGCTCAGTCGCGGCCATCTTATGCATAATTTAAATTTTGGAACCCATTCCTTCATTGCTGTCGCTGCTTGCGCTCAGTATGCTTGGCCTCGGGCTTTTGCTGATGATCTTACATTCAAACAGAACTCCTTGCATGTTTCATACACCCTACTTTGCTGACCCTATCTCTGGAGTATGCTTTTCAGAGGGATCAGCTGCTACAAGAATCCTGTAGGATTTCTTGTAGCTGCTTCTCCTTCTAAAATTCAGGCTAATATTTGAGTAGGGCTACAACTGCTGAAGAAGGTCTCGGCTGAAAAGGAATCACAGATGGAAGGTATCAGGTAGGGGTGAGTAAAAAGGCTATTGCTTTTATTTGTCATCATTTTTTTTTGTGTGTTTGTAGCATGAAGGAAACAAAATTTCTGTGTGTGACTGTGCAGGGACATAAAAATGAGTGCAATGAAGGTGTACAAAGGTGGAGTGGTGACATAGGCTGATGGATGGTTGCAGGTAGGTTCACAGGCTGCATAAACAGATTTCCAACCTTCGGGTCCTCTTCTGAGATTGATTTTGGCTGTTCTGTAGTTTCTACAGGATCCACCTGTATCAGATACAGAGTTTCCTGTAGGATGCGAAATTTCAGACCAAATGAGACCAACTCCTTTAGATTTAGAAATTTGCATCCATGTGTGGGTGTTGACCCTCTCTTTTTCTAATTCGAAGAATAAAGGTACAACAAATTTCTGTGGGATGATTTTCCCACCTTCTAGCAGATTGTAATAGGAGCCCAAATTAGGCTGAGGAGTTGGTTCAAGTATTTCTTTGGCCTTGCTCTCCCCCTTTGACTATTCTATTGCCTTTTCCTCCAATTTTTCAGTTTCTTTTAACTTGGCTAGAGTTTCTTGTAGAGATTTTTCAGCTTCTTGTAGAACTGCCTTTGAGTCCATCAACTTGATTCTCTCCTTCTAGGTGGAGGTTTTGGGGCTTCCTCTTTCATAGGTGATAGATATCTTGGAAGGAGATTCTTCCTTCTTTTCAGTGGGTGTATCCTCAACAACAATTGGTTTCTTTGATGGTGGCTGGGGTTTGCCCACTTTGATCCTTGTGCTTCTTCTGGCTTTAAAATACATGGAGGTTTGCCTTTTTCTTTTTCCTTTTTGTTTTGCAGGTGTGCTTAATGCAGCAAGCACAACTAATGCTTCCCTTGCCAACATTTCATGGGATGTTTCTTTCTGTTGTTCTTTTCCTTCATTTCCTGCAGCCTTGCCTATGTCCATTGTTCGAGCTTGTGTCACTGATATCTCAGGGTGTGTCTTTTCTTTTTCTTGCTAGGTCCTTGGCTGTGGCAGTCTTCTTTTGGTCTTTCTTGGCCTTTTTCTTCCCAACCTTTGACCTTTTTCTCTTCTCTGTTTTTGAGGTTGTCTCCTTTTCTGCCTTAGGCTCAATAGTAGTCTTGTCAAATTCCTCTTTTTCTTCCTGTTTCTCCTCTATTTTTCCTTCTGCTTGAATGTCTTGTGCTTCCTCATTATTGTTCTTCTCAATTCCTTTGGTTTTCTCCTCCTCATCACTGCTGGATGGGCTAATGTCCTCAGTCAAAGTTTTGATGTCATCATCCCTGGACATATTTATGAAAATTTCCCAAGATATGGGGATAGTATAGGTGTGTAAGGCATCTTCCACCAATAGTTTGATGAGCCCATGGTGGGCCAACTAATCTAGGACCCCTGCATTTAGCTTTGTGCCACATTCAATCAAAGACTGAAGGAGGAAATATGGGGGCTCAGTTTTCTAGCTGGGGGCAAGTCCATCCTATTAGTGCCTAGATTTACCTCAGGCTGAGGAAGGTAGGATCTAGGGCCAACATCAAACCACACTTAACCTGGTAGCTAGCCCTAGCAGGTTGGGAGAGGGCTCTCTCCGTGTCAATCTTAGCAAATTATGATCGATGAGGGCTTGAGATGACTAATATAAATACTGATCTTAGGCTAGGTATATGTGTGAAAGAGTTTGATTGAATGAAAAGATGTTTTTGTTGGCTCTAATGGAAAGGCAGATTTTGGGTGCGGGGAATGAGGCTTAGTCTTGCAGAGATCTCAATGGGGCAAGGTAGGAAACTGATTTTGGCACTTCAAATCGAATGAGATGGAGGGATTAGACAGGTGAGGAGTTGAAGAGGGCAAGAGAAATCATGGATCCTCTCCAAACAGCTGAAAACATCAAGAAACTAAAGCAAACCTCAAGTAGAGCACTGCAATTTCAATGGATTCTACTTACACTCTTGTTTGATTTAGCTAAGAAGAAATAAGAGAGATAATGGCATACAATCACATAAATAAATGCACAATTACAAATGAAAGCACTGTACCAAGACAAGTTTCCACATGGATCCCAAGGAGTGTTGGAAACCCTGGTCTCAATTCCTTAGCCAAAATGTTGATATGAGTGTACAATGAAGCTCAAGGCTTTCTCAAATGTCCAACCATGCTAATGACTGAAAAACAACATAATATAGACAAACCATAGCTTGTCCTAGCCTCTAGGGGTCGAGCTCACATGATTAGGAGCTGTTTCAACTAATTCTAAACTGAGAACTAGAAGTCAGGCAACAGAACATCATGCCTCTAGAAACAAGGGAACTGATTCATTCTGTTTCAAACAACTTTTAAACTGATGAATCTACCTCCATAAGTGAAAATTTGACATATTTACATCATGATACATCAATGTACATTAAATTACATCACAAATTTTCCATTAAGAAAGTGAAAAAGTCAAACTGGCCAAATCTGGGCGAAAAACATAGTAATACTTGGTCAAACTGGCAAAATTTCCTCTATGCTCTGTGCCTGATTCTCTATGCATAGCGCTTGTTTGGACCAACTTTTGAAGGCCTTCCTGGTGTCCAAATTCACTCCAAGTGTGCTTGTTAGAAAGGTATGCCTGTCTACTTTCCAACTCAAGTGGAATTCTCCAATTTGGCCTCCATTTTCACCTCCCAAATTCAGTTCTCCCAACACTGCTTCCTGTGTGTCAAAATAGGGGCAGTGAGGTAATTTTTTGAGTGTTTTTGACCTTTTTGAGGGCTCAAAACCTGTCCAAATTTCTTGGCCATTGGTAGGAAAGCATATTTTTTCATTCCAAATCCAAAAATTCTGATTTTTTGTGATTTAGAGGCTCCTAGAAAAACTGAGCGCCATGTGGCGCGGCGCATAGGGCAGAAAATTATGTTTTTTGTGCCAAAAATTTCAAAAATGCAAAAAATGCCCCAAATTTTTTGAAATTTGGGCTAAGTCTTCTTCATCAAGCATTGTGTTGGGCTAAGGAAGCCTCAGCCAATATCTGAAGTCCTTCATGCTCCTTTTGCCTCCTTGATTCTCCCTTCAATTTTGACTTCAAGCTCCTGATTCTAGCTTGGCACACCATGTTCCTTGACAAATAATGATATGCCAAGTTTCTCAGCATACTCTTCTCATTGATGGCCTTTTCAAACTTCCTCTCCAAGTGGATATTGGCTCTTTCAAGCCATGACTCCCAATCGGCATTAACCTCTTTCTCAAGTGAAGTGAGCTCCTCCCTCCTACTTTGGGCAGCTTGGCGATTCACCCGAATGTTTTGCAACTCCATAATCGCTTGCTAATATTCAAGCTGCTTATTTCTTTGCTCCAGGTACTATATGATCCATTTAGTCCTTTCCAAATTGATGGATAAGGCATTGATGTCCTCTTGCTGCTCTTGAATGACTTCTTTGAGATTTGTGCTTTGCAGGCCCATATCAGTATCATCACCCTCAATGAGAATGAAATCAGTCTCATGCTCACCTGATGGTCCTTCATCCTATAGTGGCCTCTTGCCTTTGTCCTGAACCTGTTGTACTGATGACAGAAGCGAGACCCCTTCCACCCTGGGTGGAGATAATACATGCTTAGCTGCTGCGAACAACCGTCTAGTGCCCTTCTGATAGGTGATAAACACCGACATGCTAGCGGTCTATGTCTCATGACCCTCAGGCTGATAAGAAGGTCCACCTATCTCATGCAAAGCCTCTGAAGGTCCCTGAGGAGCTCTAAAAAACTCATGAGAAATGAAGTCCTCCCAAGTGATACCCTGTAAGCCAAGCTCATGGATGACCACAATTTTAGTGAGAGCAAAATGGTAAATACTGTTGAACTGTTGTTGAGGAGTCTTGTGCTACACTAGAGTGGTCATCTTCTCGATATTTCGACACATGAAGTAAGGGATGTTCATCATCCTTACCCTAGTAAAATGCATTAGCAACCTGATATGTAAGCATATAAACGTGAAAACCGGCCCTCACAGCTAAAATACTTCATGATCAATTTCATCAAAGGAGCATAAGAATATTTAAGGTACCGGAAAGGAAACACTCTGTTGAGTCGTCTCAAATAGTCGGGTTTGATGTATGGTTCATAATGCTGCCGATCAATTCGCTGCCTCTTGTTCCATTGCTCTCTAATGTTAGGAATATCGGTTGCTAGTGAAATAGATTTTGGTGTTAATGTGAAAGTGACACCAGCTAGAGTGGCTTGACCATCATGTAAATGCAACACAAATGAACGAGCCAACTCATGGTGAAACTGAATGCTAGCAACCTTCTCACAAAATTTATAGCAGGACTGGTGCTGAAAACAAGAGATGGCAAGAGGGCAGGCCTGTAACTCAGCAAGAGTGGTTGGTTCTTCTCGAATATGTTTGCCACCTCTATGAGGCCTCCTGGGTGCATGTACCTCTGTAGGTGAGTCACTGTGTGTCTCTTCTTCATAATCATATGAAGGATCAGATGCCATCTCTGCTAGTGGGTCAATTGTCTTGGAGCTACCTTGATGAGAAGTAAGTGATTGTGATGTTTTTGTTTACTTTTACCACCAAGGGAAACAGTGATATGAGGGATTGTGGAGGGAGGAAACAGTGAGGGATTTAGGGACTATTGGGGTAGGGTTTTAGTTAAGGGAACAGGGAATTAGGGAGTAATTTGGGAGCTTTTGGTATAGGACTAGGGTTTGGAAATTTGTATTGGGATTTTAGGAAATGGGAATCAGGGATATGGGATTAGTAAATTTAGGGACATGTGAGTTTAGGGAATAGGGAAATGAGGAAAAATGGAGTGAGGGAGTAGAAAGGTGGACTTGGTGGCTAAATAGTCAACACAAACCCTAGGCAGCAGTTTCCTTTGAGAGATTTCAAAAGATAGGGTTTGGTTTCCTTTTAAATAATCACCATAAGACAACCACCATAAATTTCATAAAAAATTGTTTTACTAGCAGTGATAAAGGTTCAACCTACTTGTACAAGTGAAGATCCAAGCGGATTGGGCGATTTGGAGCAAGTTGTTTGAAGATTTCGGGCTTGTTATCTGTATGTGCCATGCATCAAACCCAATGCGCCGTGCCAGTTATGTGCGCTGCGCCCGTGTAAATCTGAACTGGAGATCGCGGCCCAATGCGCCGCGCCTGCTATGTGCACCGTGCCAGTTACCCAATGCGCCGCGCCTCTGTTTTTTGGCAAAATTCTCCCACTTTCTCTTGCTCACTCTAGACACGGCTTTTCTTTGCTTTCAAGAGTGCAAATGAGCTTTTCAAATTGAAGAAATGACTTATATACAAGAGGATTTTAAATTTTTGGTTTGCAAAACCCATTTTTACAATGTTTTGAAAATGACTTTATTTTGAACTCTGTTTTGAACTTTTTCACCTTATTAGAGCTTGTGATGAACTGAATGGCCTATGTCTTGTTTGTTTTACAGGGGGTTGGAGCTACTGGGGCTAGGGAAAGTGACCACGGTTACAGATGAAATGATTTACATATGAAGAAAACGAAATTACATAAATTTGTACATTAAAAGCAAAAATACTTTGTTTTTCCTCAAAACAGAGTTTTGAGGAAAGACACATCACTGAATACTTGATTATAAAATTTATTGGGACTGGAACCTCCTCATCTGCCTGTTGGTTGTTATTGGACACTTTGAAACACTTTTTTATGAAACCCTAATGAAACCCTAGACCTAATGACAATGAAACCCTAAAAAGACTTTTGCAATCTTTAAGATAAAAGGTGACTGTGTATGCTTTTGACGAATAAGCATGAGCCAGCAGGTAAATGACATGAGGGAAACTGTAGGAGAAACCACTACCGTCAGATGATCCATGCGCCTAATGGAATGCAGCTGACTGGGCGGGACACCTAATATGAAATGCAACAAGAGGATTTGATCTCTGATGGAGGGATGAAGATACCGACACTAACATTAGCTCCAATCGGGATGGTAGCTCCTTGGAGGTGCCAAGAACTATAGATCTCTGGGAAAGCAAACAGTGCCTTTGTCCATTAGGCCATGGAGTCAATAACTTCGACAAATCACAACCAATATCTTGACAACAAAATATCGAAACTCAAGACTCAAGACTCATAATTGAAATGAGTAAGACTAACTCAAACTGAAACAAGATACTCAAAAGCTGAAACTAGACACTCAAAACTGATGAAAACAAAATATGACTCAAGACTTAACTGAAACAAGTACTTACAAAGCTTTTTAATGGCAACAGACCATCAATATTTGAGAGCTTCAAATCATGATGACAACCACCTGCCTACTGATGAAATATGTACAATCATGTGTAGTGAGCCTTCCAATGTAACCAATCCAGCAGATGGCTACATACCGAAATTCTGCTCTCACTTTTCCTGAGCAAGTAGAACGATGTACATGTAGGCAACTCACAATAACCACTGAAACCAAGTTTTATGATAACGAACCAGGCAACATTTATCTTTTCTAATGCTTGCAAAAGAATGCCGAAGGGATCTTGAAAATCATGAAGCACTAGCTTGTCTTGAGATCCAGCAGTAAAAATACAAGTACTCCCTTCATTCTGATCTGAAAGACCAATTGATTGCCGAGTGATAGGAAGGCATAGAGAGGTATAAGCTTCTACCATCTGAGTGTTAGCTGTAAAGTCCTCGACCATGAGACATTCTAGCATATTGTCTCTCTCAAGCTCATATTCCTCAACTTCATGGTCTAGGTCATTCTTAAACAGAAAACAATCTTCAAGATTATTAAACATGACAGCCTTATCATTTTCATGAAAGAAAATATTATCTGTTTGCTAATCTATAAAGCTAATTACAAGACTGTCATCATTTTCAAAAGAGGAAGAAGTTTCACCAACAATTTCTTGACCATGTGCGCACTGCAGATCTGCGGTAACTTGAGCTGTAACATGACATTTTAGGAGTTGATCTATCTCATCTTCAGACAAAGGAGATAAGACGTTTTGTTTCCTTTTGCTCAAGCAAGTATTGTCTTCTTGAAGTAACACTTCTAAACATGAAAAACCTGAATGACAGTCCTCAATTCCCTGATCTTCTAAAATTTGAAAACATTGTTGATCATCTTCATATGACATGGCAATCAAATTATCATTTACCACTGATTTATCGAAAGAGGATTTTTCACTTACTTGAACAAATATCTCATCTTGTTTTTCATAAAATGACTGGATTACCTCCTCATGAAGGCTTGGTTCTAATGAAATGAGAACACTTGGGTCAATAACTCTATCTTCTTCATTCTAGATGAACTCAACAACAGAGCTCTCCTTCATGGGATTTAGAACAAGGTACTCTTGATCATCATGATCTGAATCTAGATCTAAAATAACCAACTTGACTTTATCACATTCTAAGATTGAAACTTGACTTTCCTGCATGTTGTCTTCTTCTATGGACAGATTTGAAATAAAACCTTCTCTTTCATCATTTTCCATTATGTGAAGATCTTGATCCTGCTGCAAAGTTTCTTGAGCATCTTGATGAATATCCTCTAAGCTCTCTTTATGCTACTGAAATGGATTTTCATACAGGACCTCCATGATCTCATCATCCATGAAGTCATCATCTTCATAAACTTTTTCAATATTTTCAATAAAACTATGAACATGGCTACAACAGTTCTGAACTAAATTCAATGATGGATAAGATTCTTTGTACCTTTCAAAGAAAATGGTATGAAAATCCTTCAAATAGTAAATACAAGCAGGCGGCAAACTTTCATACCAAGATCGGGCTTCACCTTCTAGAGTGGCCATGAATATCTTCATTAAGCAATCTTCAGGAAAATCAACCTTCAACTTGCGATTATGCATGTGAAATCTAACCAGATGTAAAGTAGCATCATTCCTATCATCATCTTTAAACATAGGCAAATTCCTTTGTCAATTTACCTTTGAAATTTTATTTGGAAAACCTGGAATGTGATCTCAACTCATGGGAGCATACCTTCGATCCAGCGAAGCCATTTTGATAACAATGAATTGACCAAGAAATTTTTTCAAGCTACTAGTTCTTGAAGAGTAAAGTCGCCATAAAAATTCTGAACCTTGGGATTTTTGACACTGGAGTCGCCAGGTGAATGATTGCAGCCTTTTGGTGTCTGATCGTTTTCCACCATCAACAATTAGATCTAACTTGATTCATGTAGTGGGGCAATTTGCAAGTTAGATGTTCCGTTTATAAGACTAGACCGAAGATTGACTGAAGCAACGTTTATCTACTTGCGCTAATGCAAAACAAAAGCATTTCAAAGGCTACCTGGCCAATCTTCAAACTCCATCTGTAGTTTATAAAATGAAGAACACTAAAAAACAAACAATCTCTTGCCCAGTGGAGTCGCCACTATGTTAGGCCTAGATTTACCTCAGGCTGAGGAAGGTAGGATCCAGGGCCAACATCAAACCACGCTTAACCTAGTAGCTAGCCCTACCAGGTCAAGAGAGGGCTCTCTTCGGGTCAATATCAGAAAATTATGATCAATGAGGGCTTGAGATGACTGACAGAAATACTGATCTTAGGCTAGGTATATGTGTGAAAGAGTTTGATTGAATGAAATGATGTTTTTGTTGGCTCTGATGGAAAGGCAGATTTTGGGTGTGGGGAATGAGCTCAGTCTTGCAGAGAGCTCAATGGGGCAAGCTAGGAAACTGATTTTGGCACTTTAAATCGAATGAGATGGAGGGTTTAGATAGGTGAGGAGTTGAATAGGGCAAGAGAAATCATGGATGCTCTCCAAACAGCTGAAAACATCAAGAAACTAAAGCAAACCTCAAATAGAGCACTGCAATTTCAATGGATTCTACTTACACTCTTGTTTGATTTAGCTGAGAAGAAATAAGAGAGATAATGGCATAAAATCACATAAATACATGAAAAATTACAAATGAAAGCACTGTACCTAGATAAGTTTCCACATGGATCCCAAAGAGTGTTGCAAACCTTGGTCTCAATTCCTTAGCCAGAATGCTGATATGAGTGTACAATGAAGCTCAAGGATTTCTCAAAAGTCCAACCATGCTAATGACTGAAAAACAACATAATATAGACAAACAATATCTCATACTAGCCTCTAGGGGTCGAGCTCACATGTTTAGGAGCTGTTTCAACTAGTTCTAAACTGAGAACTAGAAATCAGGCAACAGAACATCATGCCTCTAGAAACAAGGGAATTGATTCATTTAGTTTAAAAAAAAAATTAAACTAATGAATCTACCTCCATAAGTGAAAATTTGACATAATTACATCATGATACATCAATTTACATTAAATTACATCACAAATTTTCCATTAAGAAAGTGAAAAAGTCAAACTGGCCAAAGCTGGGCGAAAAACTGAGTAATACTTGGTCAAACTGGCAAAATTTCCTCTATGCGCCATGCCTGTTTGGATCCACTTTTGAAGGCCTTCGCAATGTCCAAATTCACTCCAAGTGTGCTTGTTGGAAATTTCTACCTGTCTAATTTCCAACCCAAGTGGAATTTTCCAATTTGGCCTCCATTTGACCCTCCAAAATTCAATTCTCGTAACACTACTTCCTGTGTGTCATAATAGGGGCAATGAGGTCATTTTTTGAGTGCTTTTGACCTCTTTGAGGGCTCAAAACCTATCCAAATTTCTTGGCCATTGGTAGGAAAGAATATTTTTTCATGCAAAATCCAAAAATGTTGAGTTTTTGTGATTTAGAGGCTTCTAGCAAAACCGAGCGCCACATGGTGCGACGCATAGGGCATAAAATTTTGTTTTTTGTGCCAAAAATTTCAAAAATGCAAATAATGCCCCAAATTTTTTGAAATTTGGGTTGAGTCTTCTTCATCAAGAATTGCGTTGGGCCAAGGAAGCCTCAGCCAATATCTAAAGTCCTTCATTCTCCTTTTGCCTCCTTGATGCTCTCTTCAATTTTGCCTTCAAGCTCCTGATTCTAGCTTGGCACACCATGTTCCTTGACAAATAATGATATGCCAAGTTTCTCAACATATTATTCTCATTGATGGCCTTTTCTAACTTCCTCTCCAAGTGGATATTGGCTCTTTCAAGCCATGACTCCCGATCGGCATTAACTTCTTGCTCAAGTGAAGTGAGCTCCTCCCTCCTCCTTTGGGCAGTTTGGCGATTCTCTCGAATGTTTTGCAACTCCATAATTGCTTGTTGATATTCAAGCTACTTATTTGTTTGCTCTAGGTACTATATGGTCAATTTATCCCTTTCCAAATTGATGGAAAAGGTATTGATGTCCGCCTGCTGCTCTTGAATGACTTCTTTGAGATTTGTGCTTTGCGGGCCTATATCAGTATCATCACCCTCAATGAGAATGAAATCAGTCTCATGCGCACTTGATGGTCCTTCATCATATAGTGGCCTCTTGCCTTTGTCCTGAACCTGTTGTGTTGATGACGGAAGCGAGACCCCTTCCACCCCAGGTGGAGATAATACTCACTTAGCTTCTGCGAACAACTGTCTAGTGCCCTTCTGATACGTGATAAACAACAACATGCTAGCGGTCTATGTCTCATGACCCTCATGCTAATAAGAAGGTTCACCTGTCTCATGAAAAGCCTCTGAAGGTCCCTGAGGAGCTCTGAAAAACTCACGACAAATGAAGTCCTCCCAAGTGATACCCTGTAAGCCAAGCTGATGGATGACCACAATTTTAATGAGAGCAAAATGGTAAATACTATTTAACTGATGCTAAGGAGTCTTGTGCTGCACTAGAGTGGTCATCTTCTCGATATTTCGGCACATGAAGTAAGGGATGTTCATCATCCTTACCCTGGTAAAATGCATCAGCATCATGATATGATAAGCATATAAACGTGAAAACCGGCCCTTGCAACTGAAATACTTCATGATCAATTTCATCAAAGGAGCATAAGAATCTTTGAGGTATTGGAAAGGAAACACTCTGCTGAGTGGTCTCAAATAGATGGGTTTGATGTATGGTTCATAATGCTGCCGGTCAATTTGCTGCCTCTTGTTCCATTGCTCTCTAATGTTAGGAATACCGGTTGCTAGTGAAATAGATTCTTGTGTTAATGTGAAAGTGACACCAGCTAGAGTGGCTTGACCATCATGTAAATGCAACACAAATGAACGAGCCAACTCATGGTGAAACTGAATGCTAGCAACCTTCTCACAAAATTCATAGCAGGACTGGTGCTGAAAACAAGAGATGGCAAGAGGGCAGGCCTGTAACTCAGCAAGAGTGGTTGGTTCTTCTCGAATATGTTTGCCACCTCTATGAGGCCTCCTGGGTGCATGTACCTCTGTAGGTGAGTCACTGTGTGTCTCTTCTTCATAATGATATGAAGGATCAGATTCCATCTCTACTAGTGGGTGAACTGTCTTGCTGCCTTGATGAGAAGTAAGTGATTGTGATGTTTTTTTTTACTTTTACCACCAAGGGAAACAGTGATATGAGGGACTGTGGAGGGAGGAAACAGTGAGGGATTTAGGGATTGTTGGGGTAGGGTTTTGGTTAAGGGAACATGGAATTAGGGAGTAATTTGGGAGCTTTTTGTATAGGACTAGGGTTTGGAAATTTGTATTGGGATTTTAGGAAATGGGAATTAGGGATATGGGATTAGTAAATTTATGGACATGTGAGTTTAGGGAATAGGGAAATGAGGAAAAATGGAGTGAGGGAGTAGAAAGGTGGACTTGGTGGCTAAATAGTCAACACAAACCCTAGGCAGCAGTTTCCTTTGAGAGATTTCAAAAGATAGGGTTTGGTTTCCTTTTAAATAATCACCATAAGACAACCACCATAAATTTCATAAAAAATTGTTTTACTAGCAGTGATAAAGGTTCAACCTACTTGTACAAGTGAAGATCCAAGCGTATTGGGCGATTTGGAGCAAGTTGTTTGAAGATTTCGGGCTTGTTATCTGTATGTGCCATGCATCAAACCCAATGCGCCGTGCCAGTTATGTGCGCTGCGCCCGTGTAAATCTGAACTGGAGATCGCGGCCCAATGCGCCGCGCCTGCTATGTGCACCGTGCCAGTTACCCAATGCGCCGCGCCTCTGTTTTTTGGCAAAATTCTCCCACTTTCTCTTGCTCACTCTAGACACGGCTTTGCTTTGCTTTCAAGAGTACAAATGAGCTTTTCAAATTGAAGAAATGTCTTATATACAAGAGCCTTTAAATTTTTGGTTTGCAAAACCCATTTTTACAATGTTTTGAAAATGACTTTATTTTGAACTCTGTTTTGAACTTTTTCACCTTATTATAGCTTGTGATGAACTGAATGGCCTATGTCTTGTTTGTTTTACAGGGGGTTGGAGCTACTGGGGCTAGGAAAAGTGACTAGGGTTATAGATGAAATGATTTACATATGAAGAAAATGAAATTACACAAATTTGTACATTAAAAGCAAAAATACTTTGTTTTTCCCCAAAACAGAGTTTTGAGGAAAGACACATCTCTGAATACTTGATTATAAAATTTATTGGGACTGGAACCTCCTCATGTGCTTGCTGGTTGTTATTGAACACTTTGAAACACTTTTTTATGAAACCCTAATGAAACCCTAGACCTAATGACAATGAAACCCTAAAAAGACTTTTGCAATCTTTAAGATAAAAGGTGACTGTGTATGTTTTTGACGAATAAACATGAGCCAACAGGTAAATGACATGAGGGAAACTGTAGGAGAAACCACTACCGTCAGATGATCCATGCACCTAATGGAATGCAGCTGACTGGGCGGGACACCTAATATGAAATGCAACAAGAGGATTTGATCTCTGACGGAGGGATGAAGATACTGACACTAACACATCCCATATCTCAACTCATGAAACAACTTGAAATGATAACCATAAATTATTCTGAACCTCCCTTCACATGTGATATACTTCATTATTTGGTAGCTAACTTCACTCCAAAGAGGAGTTAAGCTTGTCCTTCTGACCCAGTTTTTATCCTCTACAGGATGCTCCTCAGGAAGAAAAAATGTCTTCTTAGCAACTTGTCCCAATGATTTCTCCTCCTTGCTCCAAGGGAGCCCCAGTGGGAGACTGGTGATTCTACTGATGAAATCGGGTGTGAGCTCTTGGATCAGACCCCTGAAACTAACTGTGGCATGTGTCTGCGAATGTGGTCTTATGGACATCAAAAATTCTTCAGTCACCTCCTCATCATATCCCTGAATTCTGTCAAAGAAGGATATCCAGTTTTCCCTAGTGAAGAGGGCCACCACCTCAGGGTGCTCATGCAATTTGCTAGAGTTTAAAGGTTCTTTCCTTATGAATCCCCTTGGCATGGTGTTGAGTGCTTCTTTTTTGCGTTTTAACTAGAAAAAATTCTCAAGTGAGAAAAGCAGGCAACACTGAAACAGAGAATAGCTGAATTCTATCTTTTTCTAAAATCAAAGAAGGAATTTCCCGTGTGCTTCTCCTTACAACATCAAATTGCAATAATTCCCCTGTTTTAAACTACTGTTATCCTGAATTTGACTTCTTGTTTTTGAAAAAAAAAAAAATACAAAATAGAGGATAAGGACACAGGTTCTTTTCAGCAAGTGGATAGATATGAAAATTCGTTTTTTTTTCACACACACAGGCTGGCCTCTATGGTTGCATGTATCTCCCTTATAGTAGAATTTGAAAAAGGAGGAGGCAGATTTCAGATGTAGAGAAGAAAATAGAAAATTGTGTAGAACTCAGGGAAAATATGCAGGCAGACTTTCACTCTCTTTTTTCAATCCAATGCCATGTTTAATTCACCACCTTACTCAAACAAGTCATATGCAGAGAGGTTTTCCCGAGCCTACCTCGTTTTGAGCTTGAATTTCGATGAAAATCCTAGGTTTTCCTTCTATAGAGCTGTTCTCTACCTTTCCTATAGAAACCTTCCTGTAGAAATCTCCCAGCTCCTGTAGAATGAAACAGTGCTCCTGTAGAGCCCGATAGGCGGGAGGGTTTTTAAAAAACTAGCAGAAAACTGGCGGAGGATGACTGGTTAGCTGCTCTGGAAGTGGTAGGTGCGTACTCCAGTCGAGAATTTCATGAATGCAAAATGAACAAAGGGTGGCGAAGGCCTCAACTGAGCTGTGTTTTAACTGTTGGCGTAATCCGTGGTGAGGAGATGAGGTGGTCGGATGGGTACGTTATCCCCATCTGGACCTTTGGTCCTATGTCATGGTCATAGTTTTTCTGCATGCCATCTGACCTCCATAACCTCCCTTACTCCCGTTATCTGTCACCACCACTACCAGTCCCGAATGTTTTTTCGTGAATGGACATACCACACGTGCTGGCTGCGTATCTGATCGGCAGTTTTGAATTTGACAGGACTCATTTGAATTCCATGAGGACGTGTAACTGAACGAGGGTGGCCAATTAACTAGCCACTAATTCCATTAAATCGTAACCATTCCCATAGTCATGCAGCCTTGAAATATGATTCATGCAATCGAGGAATAGGTTCAGGCACTTACCTGCTCAGTCGCGACTGTGTTATGCATAATTCAGATTTTGGAATGCATTCCTTCACTGTTGTTGCTGCTTGCGCTCTGCATGCTTGGCCTCAGGCTTTTGCTGATGATCTTACATTCAAACAGAGCTCCTTTCATGTTTCATACGCCCTACTTTGCTGACCCTGTCTCTGGAGTATGCTTTTCAGAGGGATCAGCTGCTACAGGAATCTTGTAGGATTTCCTGTAGCTACTTCTCCTTCTAAAATTCAGGCTAATATCTGAGTAGGGCTATAACTGTTGAAGAAGGTCTCGGCTGAAAAGGAATCACAGATGGAAGGTATCAGGTAGGGGTGAGTAAAAAGTCTGCTTCTTTTATTTGTCATCATTTTTCTGTTTTTGTGTTTGTAGCATGAAGGAAACAGAGTTTCTATGTGTGATTGTGCAGGGACATAAAAACGATTGCAATGAAGGTGTACAGAGATGGAATGGTGACATAGGGTGATGGATGGTGGCAGGGAGGTTCACAGGCCACATAGACAGATTTCCAACCTTTGGGTCCTCTTCTGAGATTGCTTTTGGCTGTTCTGTAGTTTCTACAAGATCCTCCTATAGAAGATACAGAGTTTCCAGTAGGATGCGAAATTTCAGACCAAATGAGACGAAAACGTGGGAAAGGGTAACGGTGATGGAGGAATGGACTGTGAGGGATGGATGCAGCCTGGTCATGTCCTTTTTTTTTGTCTTGTACGATCCTCCTACAACCTGCAATGACCTTCCTGCAACCTGCAATTTATCCAAAAGAAGTTAGGTTTATCTTTTTTTCTTTTTCCTCTTTTTTTTTTTTTTAGTCCGAGATAGCTGGGGCACCTCCAGGAGGTTTTCACCCTCATTGTCTGCCTTGGGTGCCTCCAAGAGGTTTTCACCAAGGGATCTTTTATTCCATTTGTTTCTTTCTGTGTTTTTTTCTATTTTTTTTTTTTTTTTTTTTTGCTCATGGTGTAGGTAGAGTGGAGATAGGGACCTGCTCCACTACCAATACTGATTTACCCAGAGTCTCAATGAACTCCTACTTTGAAAATGGCTTCCTGTAGATCTTCAATCTATGCCCATTGACGAGAATGGGGATGGCTTCTTCATCAATGGTCCGAATAAGGACTGAACCATTGTCATTGCATGTTTCCATTGTATATGGTCCCAGCCATCTTGTCCTTAGCTTGCCCTTGAAATCCTTGTATCTTGAATCATATAGCAGCACCCAATCTCTTGGCTGAAATTGTTTTTCTTTGAGGTGCCAATCATGCCATATCTTTCTTTGAAGTTGGACTACCTCTAAGTGTAGAAGGGTCTGCATTCTCTGTTCATCTAATCCATTCAGCTGAAGCAATCTTTCTTGTTGTGCATGGCTGAGATCTAGGTCTAGCTGAGCTTCCATCCTCAATGTGTTATATTCAAATTCTATGGAAAGCAAAGCCTTCTTCCCATATACCAGCTCATAGGGTGTGAAACCTGTTGTAGTTTTCCAAGTAGTGTTATAGGTCCAGGTGGCCTCAACCAAGCGATCTGCCCAATCTTTTTTGCTACTGCTCACTACCTTAGTCAAAGTCCCTTCCAAAGCTCAGTTATTAACTTCCACCTGTCCATTTGCTTGCAGATGATAAGGGGTGGAAGTTATGTACTTAATCTTGTGATGGGTAAGCAGGTCTTTAATCAAGTTAGAGGTAAAATGACTTCCTTGATCTGTGACTAATTCTCTTGGGTAGCCAAACTTTTAGAAGATATTTTCCCTCAAAAATGCAGCTACTTTTTCTTCTGTTGCTACTTTGATTGCCTTTGTGTCCTCCCACTTTGTCAAGTAATCCATGCACACAATGATGTAGGACTTATGTTTTGAAGGAGGGCTTATAGGACCCACAAAGTCCATGCCCCACTTCTCAAATGGCTCGAAAGTCACTTGAGGCTGCAAGGGCATCTCATCCTTTGGAGTAGGTTTCCAAATCCTTTTACATTGGTCACATTGGCTGATGGATCTCCTAACATCTTGATGATGAGTGGGCCAATAATACCCTCCCTGGAGAATTTTGAAGGCAGTTCTCGTTGCTACAAAGTGGCCCCCTCAGGGCCCATCATGACAGGTTAGGAGGATGTCAAAAACTTCCTCCTCCCTGACACATCGCCTCAGGATCTGATCTGGGCCAAGTTTAAAAAGATTGCCCCCAATCCAAGTGAATGGGGCACTTTTCCTCATGATCTTGCTCTTCTCTTTTGAGGACAGGTATGGCGGAAACTGTGCTGAAACCAAATAATTTTCTATATCAGCAAACAATGGAGAGAGTACTGAAATAGCAAATAGGTGTTCATCTAGCAATTGATCATCCACCATCCCTTCTTCACATGCAGGCAGATCTAATCTATACAGAAAATCAGCAACAACATTTTCCTTACCTGGCTTATCAACAATGGTCAAATCAAATTACTGCAATAAAAGTAACCATCTAATGATACGAGCGTTTACACCAGGTTTATTCATCAAATATCTAATTGCAGCATGATCAGTATGCATGAATGTTTGATAGCTAGTGATGTAGTGTCTGAACTTGTTTAGGGAATGGACTATAGCTAGGAGCTCTTTCTCGGTTACAGTGTAGTTTAACTCTGCCTTGGATAGGTTTTTACTGACGAAATATATGGCATATGGTAGCTTCTCTTCAACTTGTCCTAAGGCTGCTCCTATAGCTTTCTTTGAGGCATCTGTGTGAATGTGGAAAGGTAGAGCCCAGTTTGGACCTCTCAAGATTGGGGCAGTTATTAGCTTACCTTTCAAAGCATCCAGAGCCTCTTAACAGTTGTCAATCCATATGAACTCAGCATCTTTTCCCAAAAGACCAAATAATGGAGAGGCTAGCTTACTAAAATCTTTAATGAATCTTCTATAATATCTTGCTAAGCCTAGAAAACTTCGAACATCTCTTACCTTTTAAGGAGGCGGGACCCTTTGGATGATAACAATCTTGTTGGGATCCACCTGTAACCCTTGCTGAGAAATTGTATGACCTAGCACAGTCCCTTCAGTCATTAGGAATTCACATTTATCAGGACTGAGGGACAGGTTCATTTCAATACACTTGGATAAAACTTTCCTCGGGTTATTCAAAGCTTCTTGGAAGTTAGAACCATAAGGGGTAAAGTCATCCATATAGATTTCCACTGAATCATGAACCAGCTCAGCGAATATGCTCAGTACTGCTCTCTGGAAAGTGGCAGGAACATTGCACAACCCAAAGAGAAGGACCCGGTAGGAAAAGGTATCCCATGGACAAGTGAAAGTGGTCTTATCTTGGTCTTCCAGGCTGATTTGGATCTGATTGTACCCACTAAACCCATCTAGGAAGGAAAAAAACTTCTTCCCTACCAAGGCATCTAACACTTGATCTATGAAAGGCAAAGGGAAATGGTCTTTCTTGGTGGCTTTGTTAAGTTCTCGATAATCTACACATATTCTCCACTTCCCGTTTTTCTTGGGCACAAGCACCAAAGGCGAAACCCATTCACTCTCATAGATGGGGTAGATGAATCTTGCATCCAACAACTTTTGCAGTTCTTCTTTGACAATGTCCTTAAGGGGTAGATTCATCCTCCTTTGAGGCTGCCTGACTAGTTTACAATCCTCTTTAATGTAAATGTGATGAGTACATACTGAAGAGTGGACTCCTTTCATCTCCTTATAGCTCCAAGCAAAAGCATCCAAATGGTTGTTCAATAAGCTACACATCTCTTTCTCCTGAGAGGTGGATAGGGATGAGTTGATCTTCAAGGTTCTTTTAGGGCCAAATTCCACATTCTTAACTCAGAGAGAGGTCGGATCAGCCACACTGAGATCAACTAAAGCATTGGCTTGGGTTTCTTCCACCAACTCTTCTAATGGCAACACACTGGGGGGTGGATTTTGAATCAAATTCTCAATAAGATCATCCTTGGTTTAAGGACCTCCCTTGGTGGCTTCCACTGTGCACAATGGTGCAGAGTAGACTTCATCCTCATCTCCCTCCTCCAACCAGAGAGTTAAGTCATGTTCTAGTAGAGGTTGGATAGGAGGATATAGGACTAGATGTTTGGACATATGCCCATTCTTGAT
Source organism: Pinus tabuliformis (assembly GCA_031772625.1). Classification (NCBI taxonomy): domain Eukaryota; kingdom Viridiplantae; phylum Streptophyta; class Pinopsida; order Pinales; family Pinaceae; genus Pinus; species Pinus tabuliformis. Next base: position 1,252,214,557 of record CM062809.1, read on the forward strand.
GGTCATGCTCCCAGCTCAACAACTAATGTAAGCATCTACAGTAGCTAACCAAGGCCTCCCCAAGATGAGGGGATACCCAGTGAACTTTGCCTTTGGCTGAAGAACCAAGAAGTCAGCAGGGTACTCCCAGGAATCAATGGAGACCATGACATCTTCCACAATCCCTTCAGGAGTCACAGTGGAGCAGTTTGCCAACTGCAGTACTATTGAGATCGTTCTTAGGGAACACTAAAGGTTGAGTTTAAGCATAGTGTCCTTGGTCATTACGTTAATGGTAGCCCCTAGATCAATCAAGGTGTGGGGGATTATGGTGCCATTGATGTGGACATCGACTATAGGACTCCCAGGGTCTAGATATTTCGGACAGATTACCTGTCCCAACATCAGGTCAGACAGTTGTCCTATGACATTGATAGGTGGGTCATCTCTCTTGTGCCTTCCTGGTTGCCTGAAACACTTCTCTTTGATCAACTTGTTGTAAATTGGTACATCTTTAATGGCCTGGAGAAGTGGTATTTTCACACATAACTATTTAAGTTCTCCTAGAAGTTCTATTTCTTCTGGGGTTGGTTGCGTGGTTCTAGTTAGTCTCTTAGGAAAGGGTGGAATGGCTTTGGGTTCACTTTCCTGTTTCTCTTCCTCATCCTTCTTAGGAGGAGGTTGGCTATCTAAGAGAACCTTCCCAAATCGTAGGTTGATCTCCTGAATCTCCATAGCATAGGTAGGGCATGTTGTTTCTCCAGTATATACCTGCTGGGCCTGTTTGTTATTGGGGTTTGGGTTCGGTTGAGTAGGTATCTGGGGTTGTCTTGGAGGAGCAGGAGGTAATGGTTGTGGTTGAGTAGGAGGTGGAGGCAAAAGAGTGGGAGGAGAGTTGTATTGGGGCCTCCACACCTGATGAGGTGCATTCCACTGAGGTTGTGGCTGAGCATGAGAATGAAACGAGTGAGCAGCTGGTTGAGTATGGTATTGAGATGGATACGACCGAGGAGAGGGTGTGGAGTAGGAAGGATGAGCAGGGGAACCTGTTGAAGCCCCAAAAATCAGGTCGAAAACAAGGGGTATACCCGCCCGGTCCGGACCTTAGTTCGCAACTCCTTATCCGTTTGGTATAGCGGGTCCGACTGGGGATAATGGGACCAGTTTCCCAATCTATGTGTGTGTGTGTAGAATTTGATGTTGCTGATCTAACAGTTCCTAACTAAGATATTCTAATTCAAACTTTTAATCTAATTCTATGCTATTGTAAGCTAATAAACAACAAATCTAAATCTATACTAACCCGGGATGTAATTCTTCTATTATGCGATCTAAAGAGATTTCAAATAACAACTGGTAATAAAGATCATTCAGCGGTTATAAGAAAGGAAATCAATCAAGATGAACCATTTTGCATAAAAAGTTAGACGAAACAGTTGTGAACAACATATCACATAATGAGCTATTCATACATTAGGCATAAATAAATAGCTATCAGCGTACAAAAGTGCCAAATGATAACTCAAGCATTCATGCAATAATACATAAACAACTAAAAACTGTATATCACTTTAACATATAAGCAGAAATGGTCAAGAGATAAAAGTACCATTTATGATTAGTCCTACTCATAAGCTTCAAGCAACAATGATTTATCTCTCCTTGCTCTAACATCCACTAAGAGTACAGAAGTGCAACATCAGTAGCAGATATCAAATGCAAACATCAACAAATCTTGATCCATTCATTCACCAAAACCTCCTCTGAGGGTGCAAAAGTGCATGTTCTGAGGACAAGTTTTTGATAAATTTTTGGACCCTTCTCTAAATGCATGAGAAGGGTTTAAATACTACTAACTAAATAGCTTAATTACACAGATTCAGGATACGGTTTAAATGACAGCCCTTTTTCTAAGAAAAACTATTTCTAAAATTAAGTCTAATATCTAAATATTTCTGCATTTGCTCCTTAATGTTGCGAGCATTCAATATTTGCCTGGGTAGGGTCGGCTGACTGTCTTCCGCTTTTGGTTGAGCTAAGCAAACAGAAATGGTAAGAGTTAGCACCATTTTTTCAACAAAATCGATGATATACTCGAGAGTCATCCTCTGGCTATGTGGATTTACTGTGTATGCCCAGTAATAATCCAAGTTCCACTTGGTTAATCCTTGAATTGCTTCTGCCTTTTCTTTCAGCTTTATGTTTCCAGTTTGTTCTTTACATTTGCTTTCTTGCGTTTTCTGGGCTTACAAGTGACTGAGCAGTTAGAGGCTTTGCTTTTTGAGCAATTTTCTCAGCGATGCGTGATTAGCACTAGGCGCTAATCTCGCATCGGAAACTGCCTTTGTTCTTTGATCCGGGCCTCTCTGATGCGTTTTTCGCCTTTAGCGCCTTTTCCTTCACTGAGTATAAGCTTCAAAATTTGTAAACATACTGCTTTCGTGAGCTTCTGACCTTGAGCGTTAAACCGCCTGTTGATATCAGCATTGTTCAACTACTCATTCAACCATGGCTGTGAATGAAAGATCTGTAATGGATAGCTCAGCAACGCTCTGTGAATCTGCGGCTCTGTTGCATGCAGTATCCATTTATGAGGGCATCTCTTCTCTGTCTCTAAGCATTGGAACTTTACCCTTTTCCTTCATGGCTTCCTGCACATTGCTTTTGTGTTACTTCTGTTTTTCGTTCCTGCAGTTCACACATGAGGAGAGAGTAATGATAATAAAAATCGACAAGAAAGCTTTAAGCTCTATGGATGTACAAAAACATGCCACATGACGTGAATTGACTCTTCGAAAAACACAAAACTGTCTTTCATTAACAACTGGTGTATCATTCAATAATTATCATTAAAGCGCGTATCCAGTTCTTGGTTTATGGAAAGCTTTTCTTGAATGTTGAGCCGGGGAAAATTTGCGATGGAATGTTTCTGCGATTCACATCGCAGCATCGCAGTATCGCATTATTGCATTATCGCAAATTTCATTAAGATGTGTTATCGCAGGGTTGCTCAAGCGCGCTGTCGCAAGATCGCAGTATCGCGCTATCGCAAGATCGCAGATCATCACAATCGTTAAATTGTTATGTGTTTTTCATGCGATATTGCGATATGCGATATGCGATATCGCATATCGGATATCGGCAATTTTTTTAAGGTTTTCCAATGTGAGCGCTTCTTAATGCATGCGATGCAATGGAATTCGCATCGCACTCTCGCAGTTTATCATTTTTACTCATAAGGAAATGTCCTATCATTCTTCGCGCGATGTGATGTTTTTTTAAGGAGTAACATACATAAGCCTTAATTGAATTTTTTTGAATTTTTTACTAAGGGTCCCCACTTACCTAGTGTTATTGCTAATACTAAATAAGGAGGGGGGTTGTTGGTGGCCACAACAATTGGCGATTCACTTGGAAGAACAAGTTATCTCTGTTTATCTATTGAATTTTTTCAAACTTCGAAAACAGAAAATTTTCAGAAAATTAAACTTTGTTATGGAAAGATAGAGTACATTACACTTTAAACCATCAATGATATTTTGTTTCAACCGTTTTCTACTTTGACTATTTGCTTCCTCAGGCTAGTCCTTGTATTTACATCAGTCATTACTTGGTCTTGTAAAGATAAAACAAAGTCTCCTTTGTAAACCAGTTTTAAATATGCTCATTTGTTGTAGGTAGAGCCTCTGCTGCCAGCAGGCATTTATAGCCTCGACAGGGTTACCTGTTACCCAGCAATGATCCTGTATCCTACTTAAGGTGACCTACAACTTTCAAAGAAAAATCCATATCCACACTTATTGCTTTGATTTTCTTTTTATTCTTAAAGAACAATGTATTGGTTTGGTAGCCAAATTATGACACAGTCATTCACTTGATTTATAACTTTTCTGAACAAGCTGGCTCGTGATGAGACCCCTTGTCTTTTGATTGCAACAATCTTGAGTCATTGCCCTGTTGTGGTGTACAGTATTGGCAAAGTCAGCAAGTTATAATATCTGTGATAATGATAAGCCAGCTCGTGATGAGACCTCTTATTCTCCAAGATAAAGTGTATCCTTGGGTTATTCCTCTGAAAGTTGCGATTTTCCTTGGCAGGGAGGAAGTCATTGTTTCCTTAAGATAGCTCTGGACGACAATAATAGAGTTTTTGGAAATAGCTGTTCGACAGAGAATCTTTATTTTGTTATTGATACCTTTCATTGTACTGAGATAAAACAATTTCTTCACTAAAGGTTGCTTTCATCAAATTTTTTGAAGTTGAAACTAGTATCATGTCTAAGCTAAAGTTTTTAACTGTATCTATCAATAATAAAGATTAGTTTTCCAAAAGATTTGCTATTTATACAAGTGAAAAGTTCAAAATCTAAAAGAGAATTGGTGTCTTTTTCGTAAATTCCTAATGTAACCACTCACAACTGGTTTTATTATGAAAAAGAAAAACATCTATTCTACAAAAATAGAAGAATAATCTTCTATGGAAAATATTTCTTTAGAATTTTTCCATTAACAGGCAAAGGATCCCTCTTACCTACTAAATCTTGTAACACAAACGTTGATGGACCTACGACTTCTACAATCTGAAAAGGACCAAGCCACATCCTTTGAAATTTTGTATGTTTTCCCTTTTCTTCATGAGCCTTGTCCCACTTTAAAACTAAATCTCCCATCTAAAAATCTTTTCTGGTCATTATGTTTGAATCAAAAGAGGATTTTACTAGTGCTTGATGATGAGCATGCGTTTTCCTAGCTTGTTCTCGTTGTTCTTCTAATTTAATTATTTCCATTTGTCTTAGCTGTAAGGAGGAAGTGGGTACTTCATCAATGTATTGTACTAAAGACAAAGAGGGAATTGCTAAGTGAGTCGGAAGAACCACTTCTTTCCCATAAACTAAATTAAAGGGAGAAGAGTCGATAGAAGCTTTTTGCGTTATCCAATCTACCCATAAAGCATATATCAAAGCCTTGTGCCAATTTTTATGATTCTGATCAATTGTTCTTTTAATAATCCTGATTAGGTTTTTATTTGTTGACTCAGCTAACCCATTACCTTGTGGGTAGTAATTGGCTGAATATTTAAGTTTGAATCATCTTTTAAGTGCAAATTCAGTCATTGCATTTCCAGAAAAGTATGATGCATTATCAAACATTAAAGCGGATGGCAATCCAAACCTGGTGATTATAAATTGATCTATGAACTCAATGATATTTTTAGAATTAGCCGTCTTGAGTGGAACTGCTTCTACCCACTTAGTAAAATAATCTGTTGCTGTGAGGATGTATCTATGCTGCTTAGAAGAGTGAGGAACAATCTCACCTATTATGTCCAAGCCCCACTGACTGAAAGGTTACTTGATGTTTACCGGCTGTAGTGGCAGGGACGGCTTCTTTTGTCTCCCAGCAGTAGTTTGGCAGACTTGACATCTTCTCACGTAACTGTGCGAGTCTTTAAACAACGTGGGCCAGTAATATCCTGCACGTAAGATTTTATGTGCAGTAGCATCTCCAGCATAGTGTCCGCCTGCTGGCCCATCGTGGAGTTCCTGCAAAACTTTTTCAGCTTCAGCTTTCTTAAGACACCTAAGAAGAACATAATCATAATTTTTCCTAAAAAGAATATCATTTATGAACTGATATTGCTTAGCTTTCAACCTTAGAGCTCTTTTCTTAGTATAGTCAAGGTGTGAAGGAGCATACCCGTTCTTAAGATAATAAATGATATCAGCATATAATGATTCTGCATCGTTTAGGCTTACCTCACACATTTGTACCTCTTCAGATGGAATTTCAGAAATTTGCGATGCTCCAGCCAGCATTTTGCAGAAGCCTTGACCTCTTACAATGTTTGTTGGTTTGATCTCAATGTCATATTCCTATAAGGCAGTAACCCAATTGGCCCTTTTCTCACCCACATCCTTCTGTACTAGAAGATTCCTTACCGCTGGAAACGGTACTATGATCTTAGTATGGGTTTTAAGTAAGAAAGGTCTGAATTATTTGACCGCTTTGAAAATAGCATAAGCCTGTTTCTCCACATCTGAATAATTTAGTTCAGCACCTTGTAAATTTGAGCTAAAAAACGTAATTGGAGCTTCTGCTTTTTCTTGATTTGCTTGAGTTAGAATCACAGCATATGACCTATCTGAGGCAAATGTGTATAAAATAAAAGGCTCTGAAAACTTAAGAGTTGCTAAAGATGGAGCATTAATAATAGCTTGTTTGATTAGGTTGAATGCTTCATGTTCATCTTGACCCCATTTAAAATTGGAATTCTTTTTAATCATGGTTTGCAAAGGAGACACGATTCATGAAAAATCTGGAACTAATCTCTTTACAAAATTGATCTGACCAAGGAAAGATTGCATGACTTTTTTGTTATGAGGTAGGGATATTTCAGAAATTTCTTTGATTCTATTGGGATCAATGTGAATACCAGATTTTGACACTATGAATCCTAGAAGTTTCCCCTCACTTAGCGTGAAAAAAGATTTCTTTGGGTTAAGTGAAATTCCATACCTTAAACACTGTTGAAAGATTTGTTTCAGGTCTTTGAGATGGTCACTTTGCTTCTTCGAGTACACTGTTATATCATCCAAATAAATTAATACAGATTTATTGACTAAACCTTTGAATGCGATGTCCATGGCTCTCTGAAATGTGGCACCAGCATTAATCAAATCAAATGGAATATTTCGATATGCGTATGTGCCCAATTTAGTCCTGAATGTGGTTTTCAATTGATCATCAGGATGTACCAACACTTGATTGTATCCTGAAAATCCATCCAAGAAAGACATTAATTCTGAGCCCGCCACTGCTTGCAGTATCTGTTCCATAGGTGGTAGAGGAAAATTATCTTTTTGACAGGCTTTGTTAAGGTTCCGAAAGTCAATGCAAATCCTAATATCTCCGTTTTTCTTTCTAACAGGTACCATATTGGAGACCCATTTGGAATGTCTGACGGGAAATATTATCCTGGCTTTCAATAACTTATTGAGCTCAGTTTTTATCTGATTTTCTAAATTGGGGTGGATCTTTCTCAGCTTTTGTTGGACAGGTTTTTCATTATCGATCATGGGAATAGTATGCTGGATGATGGAAGTGTCGTATGTTTTCAGCTCATCATAATTCCAGGCAAAAACATTTTTATATTGTCTCAAAAGACGAATATACGCTAGTTTCTCTTCAGGGGCTAGGCCGAGGCCTAGATTAATGTTTTGTGGTTTAGCATCGGTCCCTAGGTTTACTAATTCGTAGTTCAAGGTTGAAATTTGGAGTTTTGAATTGGTAGACCTCTTAAACCGATCTTTCAAACCGTACAAGTCTTCTAACTTGACCACCGACTTAGGTATAGCATTATTAGTGCTATTTTGTTGCAATTTTCGATCGTGTTGGTCTTCGTCAATTATTTGATTGGAGTAGGATCCTTCATACGTGAGGAAATTTACGATATCAGGATCGTCATTGAATACTCTCCAATTTGTGATGTTGTCAGGAATGGACGGTCTAAAGATTAATTCTATTGAAAATCTATCTAGACTAAAATCTTCAGACGGAATAAGCTTAGAAGCTACGTTAGCCAAAAGGTCTGCACTTGCATTTTGGAGCCTGGGGATTGAAGAAATATTAAACGCTATGAAATGCTCAGTCAGATCTTGTACTAAGGATTGATAGTGTTTTAAATGACCTGATAAGCAATGTATAGTGTTACGTACCTGTTTAACCACAATCTCAGAGTCTCCAAAAACTTGAAGATACTTGACGTCTAACCCGATTGCTTTGTACAGGCCTTGAACCAAAGCCTCGTATTCTGCTGTATTGTTTGTGCAACAAAATTTGAGTCTGCATGTGAGCATGATATTGTCTCCTTCTGGACTAATCAAAACGCATCCTACTCCTGCTCCTTCGTTAGATCTAGAACCATCAAAAAATAATTTCCAAAACAAAGATTTATTTACAGGTTTATCTAAAAAATTGATACATTTCGAACTATCAGTTCGAGAAAAATTTTCGACTTGGGACAAAACAGAGTGTTCTAAATAGGGTGACGCATGAGCATTGAAATTGCCGAGGAAAGAATCTACTGAGTAATTGCCAATAATGTTGATGTTATACGCTATTGGTTCATTTTCTCCCTCTAACTCCGTTACTATGTACTTCTGGTGTAGCTCTCGGTCAACTTTTATTTGATTTGGTTTACCATTGTAGGGTAGCCACATGTGCGACCAGTCGGTTGCGAAGTATCCATGGAGTTTTTCTGACCAATCCCTGCTAAGAATTAAGCCATAGAATTCTGGGATATTGGCAACTAGAATATCAATAACCTAACATACCTTCGGGTTGGATGACAACCTTATGGTTACTTGATTTAGTTCGCCGATCACTTCGACTTGAGATCGATCTAGCTGAACTATGCGCACTGCGGATTTATGTGGTTGAACATTTAACTTGGCACATATAGATTTGGGTAAAATATTCGATGAAGCACCGGAATCTACCAAACAATTGTGCACATTTTTATTGAAGATTTCATAAGTAAGGAGAAACAGGGGAGTGTGAGATCTTGATCTTCCTCCAATTAAGGCGATGTCATTTGGATCAATCTTATTGATCGCGTTAGTTGGAGGTATTCCCATGTTATGGGAAGCTTGAGAAAGTACAGCGGCAGGCCAAGGTGCAACTGGCACGACATGTAATTCTTTCATCATTATCTTCTGTTGATGTTTCAACTTTCTCAGTTCGTAAAGGGTGATGTTAGCCCTAGTCTTCTTCATGTCTTCAATAATATTGTACTCCATTTCATCCGACACTATCAATGTTTTAGATGGAGTCATTTCATCTGTTTGGACTGGGCTGGTTTGAATCGCTTTAGATATCGTTTTCTTTGTCGCGACTTTATCCTTTATTGCAGAGCTTGCGCTCTTCAGCTTAGGGATAGTTTGGGGAGGATCAAGGTGATTTTTGCTTCGTGTGCTAACTGGAAATACTTCTTGATCTTCTTATTGTGGGAGGATGAAATCCCACATTCCTTGTAATTCCACAACTTCTTCGTCATCAGTCTGCCATTCAGTAGCAACTTCCTCTTCTTCTTCCTCAGATTCAATATTTGAAATGGCATTGGGTGGCTTTGCATCCATTGAAGGACCTCTTTTAAAAGCTCTGTAGGGCTTTTTTGAAGAAGTTTCTGCTACTTGCTTTTTTATGTCGACCATTTCATTGGACATGGTCTTTAGAACTTTCTGCAATCCTTCCAAATCAAATGGATCTTTTGCTTGTTTCTTCTTGGAGTCTTCCTTGAAGGTGACTTTTTTGGATTTACGTTCCTCTATCGCGGATCTCTTTTCCAGGGCTATTATTCGTTTCTCTACTGCTATCGCTTCTTTCATGTTATCAGCTAAGGTTATTTTATTTGCCCTATCCACGAAGATTGCTATGTTCGATGGTAGAGCGGTGATATACCATTCACATCGTACTTCTTCGCTGGGCTGGGAAGCAGTAGGAATTTTGTTGAAAATTTTGTTGAACCGTAAATTGAAATCCTTGATAGGCTCTCTAGTTTCGGCTTTAAGATTGGATAGGTCATTGATTAACATTGCCGTAGACCTGTCATCACCAAACTTGGTTAGGAATTGGTCCTGGAAGATGTCCCAACTTGTGATGGATCCGGAGGGTAATGAAAAGTACCATGACCCGGCTGTTCCTTGCAGTGTATAAGGGAAAATCCGAACAACAGCATCTTCATTAGTAACCCCATTGAGATTAATGGAAAGCATGAAGTTGTTTATGTGCTCTTCTGCTAGCATGCCTGCCTCGGGCTTGAATTTAGGCAGCCATTTCTTAGGATGGGCAGGTATTTGACTCAAGGATGCAGGCATTAATACTGCCCCAGGGTTATTCCATGGAGACTAAGCCATTGTTGAACTGCTAGCAGAGGAAAGTGCAGAAGATGATCCCTGCGGCTGGGAGGATGAGGATACTATGATCGTAGATGATTGAAGAGGGGTTGTGGGGGTTCCAGTGGACGGATGGACGATGATCTGGAGTGGAGGTGTGGATGGTTGACTTCGCGGTGAAGTAGTTGATATGGACAATGTTGATGAAAGAGTCTCGCTGTCGGACTCTTGCGGTGATTTCCTTGCTCTTTTTCTGGTGGGAAGAGGTAATTCGGTTGGCTCGACACCAAACTTTTCACTCTTTAGCCTGGTCAGGGGATGAGCAGGGTTGTACTGCGAAGTCACGCTGCCTTGAAATTTATCAGACCTCTGAGGAGAAATGGAAAATCGCTGAAGTTTGTGAATCAGGGATTCGACTTCAAGAAGTTCTATGGTAGATTGTTCTGAAATATCAAGGTGTGTAGCAGTGGTTGATACTCGAGCGACTTCTGACTCTAGATTTAAATGTAATGGAGAAGTCGGGGGAGATGATGAGGGCGATTTACTCTCAGAATGGTATTCAGATTTGGATTTACTTGCCATTCATAGTTCAGGCCCTCCTTCTAGCGCCAAATATGTTGAAGCCCCGAAAATCAGGTCGACAACAAGGGGGATACCCACCCGGTCCGGACCTTGGTTGGTAGCTCCTTATCCGTTTGGTATAGCGGGTCCGACTGGGGATAATGGGACCAGTTTCCCAATCTATGTGTGTGTGTGTAGAATTTTATGTTGCTGATCTAACAGTTCCTAACTAAGATATTCTAATTCAAACTTTTAATCTAATTCTATGCTATTGTAAGCTAATAAAGCACATCTAAATCTATACTAACCCGGGATATAATTCTTCTATTATGCGATCTAAAGAGATTTCAAATAACAACTGGTAATAAAGATCATTCAGCGGTTATAAGAAAGGAAATCAATCAAGATGAACCATTTCGGATAAAAGGTTAGACGAAACAGTTGTGAACAGCATATCGCATAATGAGCTATTCATACATTAGGCATAAATAAATAGCTATCAGTGTACAAAAGTGCCAAATGATAACTCAAGCATTCATGCAATAATACATAAACAACTAAAAACTGTATATCACTTTAACATATAAGCAGAAATGGTCAAGAGATAAAAGTACCATTTATGACTAGTCCTACTCATAAGCTTCAAGCAACAATGATTTATCTCTCCTTGCTCTAACATCCACTAAGAGTACAGAAGTGCAACATCAGTAGCAGACATCAAATGCAAACATCAACAAATCTTGATCCATTCATTCACCAAAACCTCCTATGAGGGTGCAAAAGTGCGTGTTCTGAGGACAAGTTTTTGATAAATTTCTAGACCCTTCTCTAAATGCATGAGAAGGGTTTAAATACTACTAACTAAATAACTTAATTACACAGATTCAGGATACGGTTTAAATGACCACCCTTTTTCTAAGCAAAACTATTTCTAAAAATTAAATCTAATATCTAACTATTTCTGCATTTGCTCCTTAATGTTGCGAGCATTCAATATTTTCCTGGGTAGGGTTGGCTGACTGTCTTCCGCTTTTGGTTGAGCTAAGCAAATAGAAATGGTAAGAGCTGGCACCATTTTTTTAGCAAAATCAATGATATACTCGAGAGTCATCCTCTGGCTATGTGGATTTACTGTGTATGCCCAGTAATAATCCAAGTTCCACTTGGTTAATCCTTGAATTGCTTTTGCCTTTTATTTCAGCTTTATGTTTCCAGTTTGTTCTTTACCATTGCTTTCTTGCGTTTTCCGGGCATACAAGTGACTGAGCAGTTAGAGGCTTTGCTTTTTGAGCAATTTTCTCAGCAATGCTCGATTAGTGCTAGGCACTAATCGCACATTGGAAACTACCTCCGTTCTTTGATCCGGGCCTCTCTGATGCGTTTTTCGCCTTTAGCGCCTTTTCCTTCAGTGAGTATAAGCTTCAAAATTTGTAAACATACTGCTTTCGTGAGCTTCTGACCTTGAGCGTTAAACCGCCTGTTGATATCAACATTGTTCAACTACTCATTCAACCATGGCTGTGAATGAAAGATCTGTAATGGATAGCTCAGCAGCGCTCTGTGAATCTGCGGCTCTGTTGCATGCGGTATCCGTTTATGAGGGCATCTCTTCTCTGTCTCTGAGCATTGGAACTTTACCCTTTTCCTTCAAGGCTTCCTGCACATTGCTTTTGTGTTACTTATGTTTTTTGTTCCTGCAGTTCACACATGAGGAGAGAGTAATGATAATAAAAATCGACAAGAAAGCTTTAAGCTCTATGGATGTACAAAAACATGCCACCTGACGTGAACTGACTCTTCGAAAAACACAAAACTGTCTTTCATTAACAACTGGCGTATCATTCATTAATTATCATTAAAGTGTGTATCCAGTTCTTGGTTTATGGAAAGCTTTTCTTGAATGTTGAGCCAGGGAAAATCTGCGATGGAATGTTTCTGCGATTCGCATCGCAGCATCACAGTATCGTATTATCGCATTATCGCAAATTTCATTAAGATGTGTTATCGCAAGGTTGCTCGATCGCGCTATCGCAAGATCGTGGATCGCAGTATCGCTCTATCGCAAGATCACAGATCGTCACAATCGTTAAATGGTTATGTGTTTTTCATGCGATATTGCGATATGCGATATGCGATATCGCATATCGGATATCGGCGATTTTTTTAAGGTTTTCCAATGTGAGCACTTCTTAATGCATGCGATGCGATGGAATTCACATCGCACTCTCGCAGTTTATCATTTTTACTCATAAGGAAATGTCCTATCATTCTTCGCGCGATGCAATGTTTTCTTAAGGAGTAACATACATAAGCCTTAATTGAATTTTTTTGAATTTTTTACTAAGGGTCCCCACTTACCTAGTGTTATTGCTAATACTAAATAAGGAGGGGGGTTGTTGGTGGCCACAACAGAACCCCAAGAAGGCATGGAAGTGGCTTGATTGGGGTTGTAATAAGTCTGGGATGTCCCTTGCATTCCCTGCTGGTAAGGTCTGGGTCCATGTGGCCTCCTTTGGTTCATGAAGTAGAGTGGTTCAGTGGCTCCTTCAGCCCCTTGGTACATAACTTTAAATCTGGGCAAGGAAGGGCACTAATTTGTGGGATGGTCTTCTTCACAGACACAACACACTTCTACAGAGTGCAATGGACATTCTTTCCTAGGATGCTTTCTAGTGCACCTGGGACAAAAGATGGCCAAAGCCCTTTTGGCTTCCTCTTGCTTCTTTTGGATTCACAAGGTATCCATCTGCATGGCAATAGTCTATCTCATCTCGCTTTTGAAATCTTCCATCTGATTTGCAAATTCATTTTTGAGGAATGAACTAGATAAGGGGGTATTGGCTAAGAGTTGACTTCCCCTACCTCTCTTTCTGGCTACCCTAGAATGGTTTCTAAACATAGTCTTTATGTCATCATAAGGTAGCTAGTATATGTCTCCCTCAGCCAGCAAATGGAGGGTATCTAGAAGGACTTCAGGGACTCCTCTGAGCAGAACCAACTTCATAGATTCAGGGTCAAGTGTGCACCTGGCCCTTTTATAACTGAGTTGAAACCTCTCTTCATAGTCTTCTAAAGATTCATCACTTCCCATGGTCAGTTGAAAGATTTCTTCCTTTGTATCCTTTGACCTACAGTAGCCTTGGTATTTGTTTTTAAAGGCTTGATGCATATGAACCCAAGTTGTGATACTGTTTCTAGGTAGCCCCATGAACCAGCGTAGTGCTGCATCCTTGAGGGTAGAGGGAAAGAGTTTCAACTTTTGCTTGTCTTCTGCATAGTCATAAGTTTGACAAAGGATAGAAAACTCAAACAAGAAGGTATCAAGGTCTTCAGTAGTCAATCCATGGAAGTGAGGTAAGGCTGAGGGACTTATGTTTTTCATTTTTGTGTCCCCATTGGTCTCTCGGATGGGAAAGGCACCTTCTATTCTCTCCCCATTTCCCCTATCGTTTCTATTTTCAGCCATGGTCTCAAGAGAAATGGTTTCTTGCTCTTCTTTTGCTATAAGATCTTCGTATATCTCTAGAGGTTCACCTATAGGTTCTTCTGGATCACTGCCACCAAAGAAGAGAGAAGGGTGACTCAGTGATGTGGTGGGGGTGTTGGGTAGGAATTTTCCTGAATTGTCTCTGTTCCTACGAGGCATGAAAGGAAATCTCTTTTCTTGGGTGATTTTTGTGTTTTTTTCTGCTTGTACCTGCAAAAACTGAAATAGATTGAACTGCAACTAACTAAAATCTATCTTGCTGAAATGAAAATGCAAAATTGAAATGAAAGCAGGAAAGGACTAATCTATTTTGCTGAAATGAAATTGCAGAATTGAAATGAAAGCAGGAAATGCTAATGTACGCTTGTTGAAATGAAATTGCGGAATTGAAATGAAAGCAGGAAATGCTAATCTACGCTTGCTAAAATGACATTGCAGAATTGAAATGAAAGCAGGAAATGATAATACACACTTTCTGAAGTGAAATTGCAGAATGGAAATGAAAAAAATACTCTACTTTTAATGAAATAAACTACTTAGCAGAAGGTTGCAGTAGAAAATAAAAGAAAAGCAGTAATCACAAAATACTCTAACACTTTCCTGGCAATGGCGCCAAAAATATGGTGAGTTCCATCATTGCAGCAATGATGTTGCAACTCCTGGGACTCCCTACTTTACTTTCATCAACCCGGTAGTTCATAACAAACGTGGAAGCGACGGTGCTATATGCACAAGTACTAGCTCTCACTACAGGCTATCACTTGATCAGCTGGCACAAGTTCGCTAGGAGCTCAAGCCAACTTCTATGAGTTCTCAGAAGAAGATTTCAACTGTGATTGAAGGAAGCTAACTCAAAAGAGGCTAGTCTACTTGCAGAAAGAAGATGAAAGCTACAAGGAAACACAAACCCTAGCAAACCCTAGTTTTACCGACTAACCCTATTTGTGCAAGAAAAGAGATGTAAACTACTGAAATGGATGCCATCGACTCTTGAAAAGGTAAAATGCATGTGTTTAAGCTACTTCTAAAGGAAAATATGGAAAAATCATCTTTTTGTACTTTTGAGCAATTTTATGCAGAATTATTATGCATGTGTTTTAACTACTTGTGACTGTGCAGAGGTTTATTGGCGAAAGGAAATGGAGTGACCGTTTGCAGGAGGTTGGGAAGGTGTGAAGAGGACCTAAGGAGTCCCTAGCACCCTTCTAGAGATTTCCACTACACTCAGATTTCGAAAAATCGCTCGCGTGAACTTCTACAGGAGGCTGCAGGGGATCTACATGAAATTCTACAGGAAGTTCTACACAAACAAGCTGAAAGTGGTTTTTAGAGGGTTGAAGGTGGAAAAAATGGTGGGAAAGTGGAAATGAAGGATGGATAGGGATGTTAAGGGGTCTAGGACCTGGTAAATGAAGGTCAAGAGTGAAGAAGTTGGTTGGATTTGTTCAAAGGTGAAGGAAGCAATGTTGCACAAAAATGTAGAAATTAGGGCAAGTTGGGAAAGTATTGCGAATGAGTGAAGGAAATATTGAGATAGAGCATGTAGTAGGTTTTATGATGGAGGGAGGATAGGCTGGAGTGTCTTACAGGTGTTCTGCACACTTCTTTCCAAAACTGACCCAAGCAAAGACTAAGAAAACAGAGATTTATCTATTTTTGACCTAATCTGACCTAGAAACCAGAAAAGCGATGAACAAAAATTTATGGATAGGAGGTTATGCAATAAAGCTATGGAAACTGAGCAAGAACAGATCTAAGCATGAAAACACAACTGATATCAACTTTTCCAACTCAAACTCTAACACTAGCAATTGCATTGGAAGGCAAAAATAGTGTTTCTGTGGCAGCAAGAGTTCCTTGTTCTCAATTCATGGTCCCAAGGATGGAGAAAGGAGGTCAAGGCCTGCTTGGTAGCCTTTTGTGGATCTTTTCTGTTATCAAACTATCAAATCAACCTGAAGCCCCTTAATCATCAAAAACAACCTAAGTAACAAACCAAGATTTAACCTAAATAACAAAAATTATTCTATGAATGGAATAAAAACACATAAAAGTACACAAAGGAGGTACTAGGAATTTGGTTTGGGCCTAACCCCAAGAGCTACAGTCCCCTAGGAAAGATCAGTGCTGGTTCAAAGCTGGATTCATCTTCATTGATCAAAAAAATAATAGTTACATCACCAAACTATCTGCAAAAGAAGCTCAAAAATGAGCTGATTACAAGGTTGAACTAAAGTGCGAAAATAGACTATCAAATGGCTAAACTACTAAGGCTTGAAGCCTTCCTATTTATACAAGTGAGGACTCCCAACAGTCCTCCTAAACTTCAGGAACTCGGCTGTCCAAAATTGCAGATAACAGCCACTTCACTAGACCTGCTCGGCTGCCCCTTGAAATCATCTTTGGTGGGCTATTGAACTCCAAGCTGTTGGTGGAGAACTCAAGGAAGGGGTCATTTAGTGCCGGAGACACCCCTCCTATAAATCCTCAGCCTTGTTTCTTCAAATTTGGCTGCCAATATGCTCATAAATGCTTGGTCTTGGTCCAAAAATGTCCAAAAATCTGCAATAGACATGTATTAGACTTTGTGGTAAAGCGACTATTCCCATTCACTCAATTAACATAAATACATTCAAAAGCATGCATAAAACTATGGATAATGGTAGATTAAATGAGAATAATAGGCAAAATGAGCCCATATAGTTACTCATTTCTGGGGCTCATCATGTAGCTCCAAACATCAAGGTAATTGCATGACCCGCTTTTCACACAAGAGCATCTTAATCCAAGTTTTTAGTGATTTCAAATACTTACCTTGGGTTCCTTTGAAGAAGTGGCGCTCTGCTTCACTATAATTGACAGAAGTATCAATCATGAACTCTATCACAAATCCTCCTATGATGCAGTCGAGCCAATGGTCGACAGCGCGTGCGATCTTATCTTTAGAGGCTTCCAATCTTCGCACTAATTTTGGTGTCCAAACAATTGAATTGTCAAGCCTCCACCTCCCTTGGTTGTTTTCCAACTTCGTGATCCACTCATATAACTCAATCGAGAAGGAACAGAAGAAGAATTCGTGTATTTTTGTGTACATATATCTATCCAACCATTTTTCTTTCGTCAATTGTGGATTCCTGTTCTATTGTGCCACTAATTCGTGGATCATTCTATCCAACCAGTCTTCGATCTCTTTCTTAGTTGGATTCCAATGATGTGACATCACACATATCGTTATGCAGATCTTGGTCCCGGAAATGGAACCATTTGTTGGCTTGATGGGCCCTAACCCAGGTTCAGCATTAGTCAGCCAAGCAAATCCATACACTACTGTCCCTTTCGGCATCAGTCCGCAGAGCACGGGTGTTTGGTTAGTGGGGCCTAACCTAGGTTCAGAGTTATGTTAGCCAAAAAAATGTCAGTACTATTGGCCCTTTCGGCAACAGTCCATGGAGCACAGATTGAGGTCTCACCTGAAGTAGTATGGGAGGGTGCTAGAACCAGGTTTCCACACCCTGGAGATGTCTGATGAGTTCAAGTGGTCCGCGGGTTGGACCTTTCATGCAGGTTGCTTCGCGCACTTTCCCGTACCTCGCAGTCTGATATACTGCCTTCGCGCACCCCTACCCAGGGGTTGAACATCACGCTTCTACATTGTTACCCAAGACCTTACTGGTATTCCAATGTTAGTTGATTATCTTAGCATACTTGCATGCTTCAAGTTATAGTTAACAATATAAATCATTCATACGTGTGTGCGTAGTAAATAAAAATTATATTTGAAAATCATAACAGACATGCATTAACCCAAGCACAAATACACAGAGTTATGACAAAATTTCTCTTTATTAATTCCTTCATTGGTTACAAACTCGACTTTCCCTGCACACTCAGCTGTAGGGGTCCACACACTCAATTGTAGACTACTAGGCCTCTGCACACTTAGCTGAAGAGCCTTCTCCTACCCTACGGCCCAAAGACACACTTTACACTTCGACTCAATCACTTAGACTTTCCTACCTCTCCTTTACTCTACTTAGAGCCTCGCTCTATTTATACAATCCCATGGTCCACGAACCATGGGTAGGTATATCCAGCCGACATTACATTACAAAACTAGGGAGGACAACCCTATGACTCTATCATACTTTTGCGCCCCGCACCTGTAATTCGTAGAGCTTTACAACAAGATTCAGTCAAAACTTGGGCTTTGAGCCCCAAAACATGCCTTGGGGGTATTCCATGCCCAACAGGTCCCTAACACAAACATCGTGACTCGCCCTCGAGTCACTCTATTGGCATGGCGATCTTTGCGTGAAGTCCCTCCAACTATTCTCAAACTGCACAGAGGTCAACAGTGCATTGACCTGCTGCTTGATGGATCTGCTGCATACGTTGTTCCAAGACCTCTCTGTCGGGAGTGCTTCTCTACATCAATGTGCGCATCCTCTATATGTGTGCGAGCTTGCCTTCAGTGTCTATCATGATGGTGAAGGCTTTGTCGATCCAAGTCTGGACACGCGCTTTTAGGATTGCTTCCTTATGTTGTGCCACGTCCACCTGCTCCTTCATTGCTTTAGCCTGCTGCATCTGTGTAAGCCTCTAGGTGAGGACCATTGTCTGCACAGTTCCTCGGACACTGTCATACTGTTGTTGGATTTCTCGTGCCTCTATTTCTAAGCACTAGATGTTGGGTCCATCCTACAGAGTTGTGAAGACCTCAAGTGATTATTCCAACATGCTGGTGTAGTCTGGCACTGCACCTCCAATTTCCTCCAATCCCATTGTGATAGCACTAGCACGTTGTTCTCTGACTTCGAGGCGAGTGGATGGCTATGCTTTTAACAGCAGTTTGGTGATTTGAAGATCAGCTCTAGCTGAACCTTTGTCATTTCCTCCCTGGCCTCATGGACCCCTGCTGCTAACCTGTGGATCCACACCTCTGCTGGTATATCTGCTGGGATGGCCAGCTCCAGGACACTTTGCTAAGCGTCGTTTATCACCTGCACCATTTGTTGATTTTGCGACACCAATTCATAGTGCTGAAAACTTAGTTGTTCCATATTTATCTTCTGCTCATTGAGGACTTGGAGCGTGCAGCTCTCCCTAGATCGTAGCTCTGTAGTTATCCCATCCTGCAACAAATATAATGTCTCACGTAGAAGGGTAGCAAGATTAACACCAAGACCTTTCAGTGTGCTAACCGAAGGCTTGTCCGCCTCATTTGATGTCACTAGTTCCCCTTCCAGCAGCACTATTATGTTTGTCATCCGCACACGCAACATCTGCTCAACTGCCAAGGATCTGATTGCGACGTTGGTCGAAAGGGTACCAACCTGAGGGGGGCACGCCTGTAATTCCTACAATTGCGCTCTGAGGCCCCCCAACACAATCTGGTTCTCCTGCATGAAATCTTGGAGAGCCTCATTGATGACATCATGCACCATCTCGCCGATGTCATGCAGATCACCCTCGGTTAGGGTGATCGGGTCAATGGAAAATTTCGAGGCCTTGACTTTCTTCCATGACCCTGCCCGCTCTGCTGGGTATTGGTGCTTCAGCTGTGTGGACGCAATTCGTGGGTCCACACCTACTTCTTATGTTTCTGCTTCCTCTGCTTCCTGCCCCTGCAAAGGCATTGTTTGGCCCTTGCCCACCTTTGTGACTGCTTCATGTGTTGTTGCTGTTGCGGTGGCCTTTTCCTGCTCAGCTACTTTCTGTGCTGCATCCCGTGCTGTCCGTACTTCTGCTACTACTATTTCTTTCCTTCGTTTTTTGGCCAACTATGCGATGCACAGCTTGGCCTCATCTTTCTTCTTTTCCGCTGTTAACTTCTCAATTCCTGCAATGTCTGGGGCGTGCCATTCTTGCGGCCATGCCTCCAAGAGATTGAAAATGGCATCGTCAGTGGCTACAAAGGGTAGCTTTATCCACTGCTTCATCGGGTCCTTGCGTACCCTGATATATATGTTATGCATGTCTGCCTCAAATTATGCAAAACTCTGCAGACTATTGTAAATCGTGGGTGACAACCGTGGCTTACAATTGATCCACACTTGAATGTTCATCTCCATGAGAACCCAGAAGATATTGTTGTCGTGTATCCTTTTATCATCCTTCGTGGCCCAGGGCAAAGCATACTTTGCGGCCTCTAGTAAATCTCTGTTAATTATGGGGAATTGACTATCCTCTGGCAACTCCCCAGCTATGAGCACTAGGGACAGCAATAACCATGCATAGTGGAATGTTTTTCCCTATTCCTGGGCTTCACGGCAATTCTCTAAAAATTTCATGTAGAGGAATTCGGACCAGTTAAACTAGAACCCCTTTGATCACTGCTAAGCCAGTGCGACCACCGGCGCAAGTACCTCGTCTGCGTGGCACTTGCACATAACGTTTCCTGCGAGGATTTGGGTTGCTATGCGTACTGCTTTGTCCTTGATGCTGGAGATGGCGTAGACCCTCTTCCTCTTTTCCATCTTGTATTTCTTCTTCATGGCCTCCATGATGGCCAAATCACTGCCCTTCCCTTCTGATATGGCTGCAGGGTCCTCCCCTTTGTATGGAAGCCGAGAGACATGATGAATCAAGTCTGTCATGATGGGGATGGGCTCCTCCAGCCATAAACACCCATCACGCACCAGGCAAAGCAGCTGCCTGATGACGAAAATGATTAATGGGTCGTGGTGGAAATGCAGCACCCATAGTAGGTTCAACATGCCAACCTTTTCTACTCCGCACAATGACTTCCATGGCTCTAATGTTGTCACCACCCTCACGGTGTTCTGGTTCATGAGGTTTTCGTCTCAAGGTGAGGGAACTTCTCATGGTCAACAAGGTCCCAATCTTCGAATTTCATGCTCGGCACACGACCCAGCTATGTGCCTTCAAACCTAATGCCATCTAGGAGGAGCGAGGTCTGGAGTGAGTTCTTGGTCTTGTCGAGGTCCTTAGGCACTTTGGCCTTCCCCTTTCGTGGGGGGGACATAGGTAGGCAGTTTTGTCGCAGAGTGCATAGGCTAAGTATCCACCTCCACGGCTTCATCTTCTTCTTCTGTGATGATAAGCTCCTGCAAATCTTCTTCTTCTTCATCTGTTTATATAGTGACAGCTTCCCCTTCTCCTCCATCGACAGTTTACTGCACAGCGGGTTTCGTGGGGACACGCGTACGGGAGCCATTGCTTGTTTGTCCTTCTTGGGTCTTGGCGTGCACAGTGATTTCGGGATTTCTGCCACAATCCTGGCACCTTCTGGAACATCCCCCACAGTTAGGGCTTGCACGGCCTCCTCGGCGGTCACTGTTGCTATCTCCATGCCATCCTTAGTTGTTGCCATTGTATCTATGTTGCAATCTATCACTCGCAAATTCATGGGCTCAATCAACGCTAGGCTCACAGCACTCAGGGCTATGCTCAATTGCTCAATTCACAAATGACCAAGTGTTGTTTGTTAGGTAGCCCTTTTTATTTTATAGCACTTTTTGAATTTGAATTCGACCGTTCCCCCCAATTCCGGTTCATTAATGCTTTCTTGGCAGCAGATTTTCCCAAACCTTGCCCATAAATCGTGTCTTAAATGCCTGCCGCCCACTCCATTTAGCCTCAAGTCGAGCATCCCATCGTGAATAGTGACTTCAACAGTCACTTTCTGACCAACCCGCGTAGAAGCGCAACTACCCATGTGTGGTCACAGACCTTGTGACTTTTTGTTTCTACATGCAGCTCCATCCTCGCGCAGCTTTTGGGCAGAGTAGTTTATAGTCCCACACTTCCTTTCAATTGCTTGGAGCACTAAGACTATATTTCCTTCAGCTAGTCAGGTGGTTGCACCACCCGTGTAGAGTTCCATCCTGCCCTCCGTCATGGTTCCTGGATAATCCCCACCTTTTATTGTTATGGTTGGCATCATGCACTTCACCACTTGCAATGTTTTACCCTAGTCACTATGCTTAGCAACATGCGGTCCAAGCCAAGGCATCAGACTAATCAATTCATGGTGATAGTTCTCAAACTTGTCAGTATGATCGTATGCACCTTACGTTACCATCCTAGTTCTTTCAATGAGAAAATCTTCTTTTATCTCGTCCTCCATCTTCTTGACTTCTGCGTCCACCAGAGCGCTTTTCTTTCTTAACTGTACCCTTTCTTCTTCAAGTTCTTGGAGCCTAAGGTTTCCCTGTTGGATTTGGGCTTCCAAGGTTCTGCGAACCGTCATCCCTACCAATGTTGGATTAGGCTTTTCAAGTACTAGAGGGCTGAAAACATCCGTCTCATATTCCCACCTTGGCGGTGCCTGTGCGGTCAAGTTCTTGCATGTGATCCTATATGCCCATAGAACCATTGGTATGCGTAGGTCTGAATCAGTCTGTTTCTCATTGTGGACCCTGTTCAGTACTTTGCACACTTTTTCAAAGGCTTCCATGCAGATAACCTTCTACGAGCCTGGTGTTATCATACCTCCTGGTCCCGAACGGAGGGTTTGTTCACATCATTGTCTTGCCCGCTCCTACTTGTCGGTTGTGTTTCTTATCATGAGGACGGTGTGCGGTTATGCAGGTTGCGCACCATACACCTATACCCATTTGGAAAGTTGGGTGCATGGGCTATTTCCTCCGTCATACTCGACTTTCATCCACGTCTGAGGCTTTCCAAATTACATGCACATCATCCTTCTGCATTCGCGCTAGTCCTCAAAACTTCTTTGATGTGTACCCCACCATCTTGTAGGCGTAGCGCGCAGTACCCATTTTAAAACATCGAAACGCTGTTGTTCCGGTACTTCTCTTTCAAATTTGTTCAGGGAATCATCCACCTCGCTCAACTCGTCTTTTGTGACCATCAACAACCCCCCTTTTTATTAGTGTTAGCAATAACATTAATAAATGGGGACCCTTCCAAAAAATCAAAACTTAGCACTTAATAATGCTTTTTGTTTAAAATAAAACAAGATATCAAAGTGAAACTTGCTAAAACATGTAAATTTACCTTTTCCATACCTAAGCGCTATATGGCCATAAAACCCTAGAAAAGCTTTATAAGCGGAAACTCTCAAATATTAAGTAAACCTTTCATAAAACCCGCTTTTCAAACAATAGTATCGCATCGCAAAAAGGTCATGGTGACATCTCTTACACAAAGAACTCCTTGAAAATGTGATCCGCGAGAATGCGAGATCACAAAGCCTTACAACCTCATCGCATATCGCAGATTTCAAATTCCGCAACGCCACTTAATGTAAAACGCCCAAATATTGCGAAATGCGATAAGCTTCTCGCAAATCACATATCGCAGCCGCCCGACGAAACAATGGTTGTTAATGATAATAGGTTTTGCGATATCACGATCTGCGATATTGCGAAGAAAATCGCTTTATTGCAAATCTAAGGGCTTAGAGTTCTATGATAGTACTTTCTGTCATTCGATGCAAAGTTATGAGCATTAAATTTTAGCTTAACGGTCCATTAGTGGTTATTTATTAAAAATGATTCAAATTAGAGTAAAAGGACCATCTCGCGCAAGGTGATATCTTTGATATGATTTAAAGAATTAAAAGCTTTCCTGTCACCTTATTTTTGTTCGTTATTCACTATCATCCTTATCGTATCTTTGTTCTCTGCTTGCAATTTTCAAGAGCAATACGTAGAGCAACACACAGAGCGTAATGGGAAAGAAAGGCAAGGCTCCTGCATCTGAAAAGTCAGAAATGACTCCGTTATTCATAGACACCACTTGTACTAAGGAAGCAGGGATATCTACCTAGGAAGCCATGTACCGACTGTTAGAAGAGGAAAACCTGAGAATTATGAAGGTTACAGTTACAGCAGATGGACGCGGCTCCTCCGAAGCGTCCCTAACTGAGCTTGCATGCTCGTTTCTACATCGTATTGTGGCGAGGCCGAAGATACTTCCCTACACTGATATGGTTAAATGGGTCATAGATCATGTAGATATATCTGATAGAGAGTTCAAGACGGCCAATCAACTAGTCATGGGGTCATTTACCCCAAGCAATTTGAGACGCATGTATCACTTGCCAGAACCTCAGGCTTCCTACAACAAGCAATTTGTAGAAAAATTCACCAAGGACAATGAAGATTTGGTGGAGTGCACAAAAAGTTGGTCTGCCAAGGAGGAACCACTAAAGAAGGATAAAAATGGTATGTACGCCACTGGCTCTCTTTGCTCTCCTTATTGTTTTGCCACTGCAATGTTGTGTAGATTGTTTGGAAGACTAGACATCAATAAGTTTTCATCAGAGTGGTTACCTCTATTGGATGTGGCCACCAATGCCACCATAATGAATTGGGCCCAAATTTTATCAGATAATTTGGCCTCTGCTATTTTATGATATCGAACTAAAAGAAGTTTTTCTCAGAGGGTTTACCCTCCATTATTTTTAAGTGCCTACATCATGGACGCCATTTGTTTTGTCTCTGATTTTCCTATCATGGGGTGGAAATGGATAGTACAGAACCCTCTTCCTATTCAAGTTTATCACAAAGAACTGTGGGAATCCAATTTCATCCCACATTTCTACAAGATTTGTCATGGAGTGATGCTCCCTATTCATAGAATGCTTTACAACAAAGACGCCCCAAGATTCTCCCCAGAAGCTAAAGTTGACATTCTCCCTGTGGGAAGATGGTTCGGGGAGGAATTATTCACGTACATCAGGGTATTTGGTAGCATTACTTCCCCCCACATGCTTCCTTTGTATGTCCCCGACAAACTAATGGCCAGGGAAATAGCTTACCAGACCTATGGTGTTGGGGGAATGAGCAAAGTACTCAAGGATTCTAAGAAGGCCATTTGGCCTCAATTCCCTGTAGTCTGCGGGGCTTTTGCATTATTTGATTTAGGTCATGCTTTTAAAGAGGTTGATAATATGCTATGTTTACAGCTACCAAAGTTCCCGGGGAGGCAGTATGATCCCTTTGGTGTTGTAAATAATTTTACCACAGTGGTGTTGCACTAAAAATTGTCACCTTGACATTCTGCAATCTGTGTGAGTCCATTATCACTCATACTTTCCTCCTTTGCAAGTCTAAAGCCTCAGTTCTTCATATTAGGCCTTGAAAGTAAGAGAAAAGCCCTAAAAGTCTCTAAAACTCTAGTTCCACACTTTCTCTTTGCATTACCTACGGTCTCGCACCTAATGGTCATGTCCCCTGCGCATCTGACCACTTTGTCTCTGTGTTATGGGTGCGGACCCCTGTAAAAGTTAAAAAGGCATGAGTACATTCTAAAAAACTCACTTTTAGTCATTTCTAGAAGCTTCTGGAAGGAATCTTGAGGTGGCAAGTTCACTCTCTTAAGGTTCATGCACTCCATACCTTAAGGAGCTAACCCCTTGATGTGAGGAGCTTATCCCTTTGAAGGAGGATTCTATCCCTTCATAGATGGACATATAACCTCCTCCTCTGCACTATAAAATGAAGCATTGGGCTGGTTACTGAGGAGGTTGAAAGCTGAATATTTTTGAGGTGAAATGCTGTTGGAACTTAGTCTTCTTTAGTTGAGCTTTTATGAGGAGAGATTACATACCTCTAAGATCTCATTTGGAAGAGTGCAAGACTTGTCAAAGTAAAGGAAATTCTTGTTTCGGACCCTAGGAAGAGCTTGTTAAACATCAAGGTTGAAAAGGTTGTAAGGTTCTTCTACTTCAAAGTTAATACAAATAAGTTTGTTTTTCTCAATAAACTGTTCATTTATGGTTTATTTTATGGATTCCTTGATCACCATAATAGACATGATTTATGATATTTTCTATGCAAGTGCTATTTGATGTTTGCTTGTTTGTAATTGCAGGTATTTAAAGATAACTCTTTTGGACAATCGAGGGATGACTACAACGAACAAGCGTTGGATCTAAGGTAGGATCGTAACACCTCTATAGTTTTTATTTTTGAATTGCATATGTCTAGAGAAAGATAGATTTGTTTGTCTGTTTGTTGCTAGATTATATTGTGATACTAGGGAGATCGGTCTTGTCCGCAAGAACGATTTATCCGGCCAACAAATTGGCGACTCCGCTGGGGAATGAATTTGGTTTTTGGTTTTCCTTTGTTTTGACTTGAGAAAATTGTTTTATTTTCTAGTTTTTTATTGATGTATACTTTCTTGGGTGGTTTTTAGAATCTGGATTATTTTTTGTTTTTTTCGAAGTTTTCATGGGACCGCACTTTCTCTTTATAGACAGTGCGGGCATCTCCGCACTTTTCATTTAGTAAACAGAGTGGAACCACACCTGTTTCTTCTGGATCCTGCAGACCCTGTAAAATTTTTTGAAAATCCTAAGATATCTTCTTCCAGTTAGGTTTAGGTTTCATTTAGGATTTTTAGTGTCTACCCAGATCTGTATTTTTCTTGTCAAAAATCTCTTGTGAGTGAGTTGCGATAGTATTTTTGTTTTAGATGATTTTATAGAAGTTTTGCATGCTTGGAGTGATTTTCACTTTGTCTCTGTAGTGACTCAAAGATCAGAAGCTTAAGAAACCTTAGATCACCCTGGTGTCTTTTTGTCTTCTTGATGAGTCCGACTTGGTTGTAAAATCTATCTTTTGTGAGAAATAGATTTAGTTTTCTCGTTGCAAATCTTTGAACAAACTTTGTTATAAGTTTTGAATTTCATTTTCACAAAAGAAAACATATCTGGATGTTTTTTGATTGGTTTGTTATTCTGAACAAATGAATCCTTAGTTTATTGAAAAAATAAGCAAAACATCCTCAAAAAGAATTGAAGCTTTTATTTAATTAGATTTTTAATTTTTAGATCTCAAAATTAGTTTTTGTAGTTTTGAGTGTTTTTCTAGAACTTGTAGATATCTTTTGAAGCAATTGTTTTTGTAGTTTCGAGTTTTGAAAAAGGAAAGGGATTTGTTGTGAGCATTAATTATTAGTCTCGTTTTGAGTTCTTATTTAAAAACAAAAAAACAAAAAACAAAAAGAAAAACAAAAAGTTTTTGTTTCCATTTCCTTGTTGAAATAAAGAATTGTTTCTTAAAGAATTGCATTCTCGAACTCTTTCTTTTAGCTAAAATTTCATTGAAAGAAAAACGAATTGCTTATCATTTTAGGTGCATTTATTTAGTGTTTTTTGGAGTCGAGTCTTCACACCATCAAAGTTTCATTTCCATACCTATTGACTTAAGGAACAACCCATAAAAGCAACTCTTAATTAAAATTGATCTAGTAATCTTTTCTATTTCTAGGGCTCTTATCACCAATATAGCTTAGGCTAGTATCTTGGAGTAGGGAGTAATTAAATCTCCAAGATAGTTAAAACAAACAAGTAGATACATCTTGCGGTAGGAAATAAATCCAATTGTAACTGATACATTCTGGGAAGTTTCTCTGAAAGGAGTCAATCACGAGATCATGTCTGAACCTTTGAGACAATCAAGTCTGTTTCATTGGGAAAGATAGAAGATTTGCACGTATTATAAACGGTAAACCTCGGATTAATCATTGTCAAAGAGCCTGGGGTCACTTGTTGGTAAACCTCGGATTGATCATGTCGAGGAGCCTTCAAGGGAATTGAGCTTTGTTACTCTACCCCTGCGCGTAGATCGGATCGTAGACTATTCCCCCAATTGTATTTGTTGCTGTTGGTAACCTTAGTGTCCATTAAATTAAGATTATTTCCTGAGGTGACGGTGAAGGACGGGTCTCACTGTACCTGGAGTAGACGTCGACTAGACTCACTTGGACTCTCTGAGGGGTTCTCTTCACTCAAGATGGTTTTGTGAAGAAACTTGTGCCAGTCTATTTCATTAAGCAGGTCGTCGGGGTAACTGTTCCAACTGCCCTTTCTGTATTAAACTTCTACTAAGTTGGATTTCATCACCAACTAGTGTTTTTAGTATGGGAAGTCACTGTTTGTGTGTGGTTTGAACTCTTAGATTTTTTAGGTGTGTGATTCAACTGTTTGTTTCTTTAGAGACTTTAGGTGTTTTGATTGAAATTTTCTTTGTTTGCGTGTGATTAATTAATATTTAATTGTGGCCGAATTACCGAGACAATCTCATAGACTTCAAGGGAAACCTCCTGAGTAAAACCTAGGTCTTAGTTTTTCACCACCTCGAATTCCTTTTCATCCTTTTCATCCTTTTCAAAATTTATTAAAGGTTCTCAAACGCCTGCTGTTGTGAAGGATCCTTTCCGATTCTAGATAGTATGAAGGTTGCTTCTTCCTCGAATACCTCATAAGAACCCGTTATGATGATGTCTCATGTCAGAATTGTGACGCTATTGCAAGATTATGGTAGTAAAAATCCTGTTGATGGTAAAGAAGTAGAATCTTCTAATTTAAACACATCAACTACATCTCCTCCTGGTTCTGATCCACTACAGATCGAGAAAAACAACCCTGACTTAGTAATCAAACCACCTGCTAAAGGTATACTTCATCAATTAGCTTTCAATCCACATGCTAAAGCTGCTTAGAATTATAACGTTGTTGAAGACTTAGTTATTTCCACTTCAGCAATGTCAGCTTTGGATGTGTTGTAATCGTACCCAGTACAGTGTAAATTACTATTGTCTGCTATAGGAGCTGTCGATATTCAGGATTCGAACCTAATAATCTTCGATTTAGATAATAGTACACACCACCTCCCTTGTCAAATGGCTTTCCAGATTCTAGTTTTAGTCAAAAACAGACCTTGATTTCAGACTATCATTGATGAAGGGGCTTCTACGTGTATTATGTCGATCTAGTGTTGAAATCTCTTGGTTCTTCCACACTCAATCAGTCTCTGACAATTTCAAAAGGCTTTTGATACCTGAGGATAGTTTTGATCTTGTGTCAACCTCATTTAAAAAATGAAACAAGGTAGCTCGAGCATAGTTCCTTGTCTTGTGTCAAGCTCGTTAAAAAATGAAACAAGGAGCCCAAGGATAGTTATGATCTTGTGTTAACCTTGTTTAAAAAATGAAACAAGGTAGTGCAAGGATCGTTTGTTCCCTGTGTCAACCTCGTTAAGAAAATGAAACTAGGTATTCTGAGGATAGTTTATTCCTGTGTCAACCTCATTAAAAAATGAAACCAGGTGTTCCGAGGACAGTTCTGATCTTGTGTCAACCTCATTTAAAAAATGAAACAAGGCAATCTGAGGATAGTTCTGAACTTGTGTCAACCTCGTTTAAAAAATGAAACAAGGCAGTCTGAGGATAGTTCTGATCTTGTGTCAACCTCGTTTGAAAAATGAAACAAGGCAATCCGAGGATAGTTCTGATCTTCTGTCAACCTCGTTTAAAAAATGAAACAAGGCAGCCTAAGGATAGTTTTGATCTTGTGTCAACCTCATTTAAAAAATGAAACAAGGCAGTCCAAGGATAGTTTGTCCCTATGTCAACCTCATTAAAAAATGAAACTGGGTGTTCCAAGGATAGTTTGTTCCTGTGTCAACCTCGTTAAAAAATGAAACCAGGTGTTTCGAGGATAGTCTGTTCCTATGTCGACCTCGTTAAAAAATGAAACCGGGTGTCTCGAGCATAGTTCCTTATCTTGTGTCAAGCTCATTAAAAAATGAAACAAGGAGTCATGAGGATAGTTCTTTTATTGTGTCAACCTCATTAAAAAATGAAACAACTCCCTTTTCCAAATCGAGTCTTTGATTTAGATCTCGTAAAATCCAAGTCGAGTCTTTCCAAGATCTCGAAAGTGAACCTTCATTCCATCTACCTTGTTGAATGCAATGAAGCTTGGGGGGCATGTACCTTGATTTGAGTCACCATGCTGGGGGCATGCAAACCTTTTTTCAAATTCACTTTTTAGCTTTTCTAGCTTTTTAGCTTTGTCTTTTCTAGTTTTTTTTAGTTTTGTCGTTATTAGCTTGCATTAAAAGACCGAGCATATGTTATCGCATGGTTCAAGCTCGTTTAAAGATGAACCTACCACCAAGCATAGTTCCCCACAGTTCAAGCTCGTTAAAAAATGAACCCACCTTCGGTAAAAAACCTTTGTGATTTCCATGCTATCAGCCTTTTGAGCCTTGGTTGTGTTCCTCCCATCACCTCCATTCTTTTTGCTGATCATACGCTTCCACTTGTTTGTTTACCCTTCCTAAGGGATCGTAGCTATGAGTGGTTTTATTAGCCAGCCTCTTAACCATTACATGTTTTGAACAGTTCCACCATTGCCAGAACCAATTGCTACCCTTTATACCACTCGTTCCTCTAGGGCGAGTCTTCTTTAAGCTCTTTTCTAACTCGTAAAATATGAAAGATTGCCAAGTTTTTTCCTTTTTAACTCATTAAACGGAATTAAAAGGGCAGTCCACTTACAACTCTTTTCTGACCATATAAACATGAAAATATTGCCGGACTTTTGTCGTTTCAAGTTCGATATTGGTTATGAAACGATGTGTCTTCGATCACTTTTTTACTTTTTCGGATCGGAATCACTAATTATGAAAAGTACTCCTTGATCGTAATGGTCAAGCAGTTCTCTCAAGTATTATTTTATACTTTTTCAAGCTCGAGGGACAAAAATTTATGAAAAAGGTATACGTTGACTAATTACGGTCAATAGAGTCCTTTTTAAACCCTTTTCAAACTCGTTAAATATGAAAAGATTGTCGAGCGCTTGTCTTTTTCAGCTCGTTAAAGTATTGAAAGTCGTCCCTTTTGTTATTTTATCCTTTTTTGGGCCTAAGGGATTATTTTACGAAAAAGAACCCCCATGGATTTTTCTTACGTTTTTCTTCTGACTCCCTAAAATTGAAAAACACCGAGTTTTTCCTATACTGGACTCATTAAAATTTAACAGTAAAGGACCTGTTCAATTTCAAATAGGAATGAACCACTCCTTCTTAGGGTTTGAATTTTAAACTAAGTTGGACTCATCCGAAGGATGAGCTTATAAACAAGCAAATGTTATCCTCCTCAAGCTTGTCAAAAATAAAGAGGTACTTCCCAGAAATGGTGGTGGAAAAGAGAGAAAAATGTACCTGTTTGTTACACTTTGTTTTATAAAAAACCCGTCAAACACTCTTGAACACGACGTTTTTTGTTCACCTGGGTTGGGAAAATCCTTTGCCTAATAGCTAATCAAACCACATTGAAAGTCTTTAGTCGATTTCTGGGTATTAGCTTTGGGTTAATGAGAATAGTTCAAACAAACCATTCATCTACAAAATATCTATCATCCATTTTGACCATCCCTGAGTCAGTCCTTGCAAATATATTTCTTCACATATGCAAGTATTGGAAAGATAGCAGAGCATAAAGGTATCATCCTTCAGGGCTTCCTCTGAACAAAGCCTGGATATCAAGGGTAAGTATAAAGAAATAAAAGCGAGGAATGAGACATTGAAAGCACAAACTTATGCCCATTACCTCAAAATGGCCCCAACCAACCAGGCCAAACTTATGTCAGATTTTGACATAAAGGAAGGAAAAATGCAGATGAGTTTCCCCAAGCCCACTACATAGCAGCCAAAATCCATGGCAGATTACTTTAAAATTGATTTTGAAGTATTGGAAAAGGATATTCATCTTATTGACCAAATAGAACTACATAAGCAGACCAGGGAAATGGTTTATTCTACTTTAACTAGCAAAGCCATTGCAGCCAATCAACTGCAAAATTCATTGCATAACACTTATTGTTATAGACATTTTTGTGCCTCACAGCATGGAGCATGAAATGTCAATAATTACAGGGATCCTCAGTCCCTAAACATGTTGTTCTTACCCCTAGAAGAACAAGGTCAGCAAACCACAGCACTTCCCATCAGTTCTCCACCTGAAAACACTCAAAAACAGGCTATTTTTGGATAATGTCAACTGCTCCACTGAGCAACTGCGCTGAATGTCAACTGCTCCTCCTTGTACCTGCGCTGAAAGTCAACTCCAATGAAGGCTACCTACGCTGGGTGAGATTGGC
This sequence comes from Pinus tabuliformis, assembly GCA_031772625.1. Taxonomy (NCBI): domain Eukaryota; kingdom Viridiplantae; phylum Streptophyta; class Pinopsida; order Pinales; family Pinaceae; genus Pinus; species Pinus tabuliformis. The sequence continues at coordinate 1,252,246,364 of CM062809.1, forward strand.
CAAGTGGCACAGTCATTCTGCAAGGTGTCAATTGCCCAGGAAGCTTCCAAACTGACACTTGGTTCAAGGGATTCGCCCTGTGATGAGTAAGAGGTACTTGATCTCCATGTGTAAGCAAGGATCTCCAAGTGGACTCAAGAACTGAAGTTTAACTAAAGTGGGAGAGGACACTAGTCAGCTTTATGCCAGCCTCAAGTTGACTCATCCTTTCTCCAAATCTCCTATATATAGAGCTCTTCTATGAGGTCTAGGGAGGCTGGAATTTTGTGCAAAGCAAGGAAGTGCTGTTGGTTTACAGTTAGAGCTATTGGGTGATTGCTTTTATAGAGGTGAAGAGGAGATTTCTTGCTGCTGGGGAGGTGCTGCTGGATTGGAGCCATTGATGGTTGTAACCTTCTCAGAACCTTTTACTTCTATCAATAAAGCTTTGAATGTTCTCCTATATACTTGTATTGCATTGATGTATTGTATTTACTTGTATATCTGATTCACTCTAATCCATGCATCAGTTATGAGTACATGTTTCTTGTAGTTTCCATCTCTTGTTTATGCAGGATCTTTGTGTAGCTGGGCCGGCAAGGGAACAAGGAGCTGGGAGCAAGGGACGAAAAGAGAAGACAAGATCGACAAAAGCGAAGGATATCGGTTGGTCAATCTTTTCTTCCTTCTCTGTACTTTCATAAAGGAAAATATCAAAGCTTTACTTTCAGTTGTTGCTAAGGAACTATCACCCTTAGAGTCGGGATAGGGTCATTCCGAGTCGGATACTTTTCCCCACAACAAACTGGCGACTCCGCTGGGGATCAAGTATCTTGTTGGTGTTTGTAGTATCTTTGCTATTCATTTCCTGAAGAAAAGAGTACCAAATCGAAAAGCTTTTGACTATATCAAAAGCGAAGTAGAGGGGCTGCTACTCTTGCTCATTTTCTGAGCAGATTCATGATTTGAAGAGCTGATCTACAAAAGACTCTTGTGCTCTTTGTGATAGCTTTTCATCCTCTTGATCATCCCTTAGCTTGTACTTGACCTATAGCTTTTTATTTCAGCAAAAACAGTGAATTTTTGAGTTTTTTATGACCCGGAAACCCTTGTAAACGCAACTCTCGTGTCTCAGTGCAGGCTGTCCAAAGGCAGTCTGCATTTCAGCGCAGGTACTCCCTTCGGGAACTGCGCTGAGAGTCAGTTTCACAGACCAGAGCCTGCGCTGAACCAGTTAGGCCATGTCTTCCTGAGGTTTCCCACTGAGTCTTAGCCCTGTTTTCACTATTGTTTTGCTGCTGATTGCTTGTCATTTGTACTTGCTGTAAACCAACTTTCCTTGACATTATTCCGCCTCAGTTGTGTGATGAAACTGTGATTGTTCTTTCAGTGTTTCTTGTTTCAGTTACAGTTTCCCATTGTGAAAAGCAAACCAGTATAGCTGTGGCCTCTTAGATCCTGAACTGTAAAAGTGTCTTTGTGATCTTAAGAGCTAGTTTTGTTACTGTTCATGGCTATTTGAGTTTGTTTGTTTTCCATTTTGTGGTTTGAATCTATACATTTCCAAGTGTCTAAACAAGTCGATCTTAAGGTGTCTTTTGATTTTGGACAAGCTTGTTTACTTTCGCTTGAAATTAGATTCGAAGTTATACAACAGTTTCCTTTTTGTCTTACATCAACATTAAGGATAAAGAAAAGAAATATCTGCATTGTGCATGTGCATTATTGACAGTTTGCATGTGATTTAGGAAAGAGTGCATTTAGTGTGTGTTCTGTGATCTGTGAGAAAAGTTGATGTCTTTCTTTTCCCTCAGTAGATTAAGGTTTTCAAAGTTGAAAGATTGAAAAGTTTTGCTTCTCATCTTAGATTGCATTTAGGAAGTTGTATATATACATCTCGTGGTGATCCTTAAAGGCAAACTACTAAGCAAGATCAACATTAAAATAAATCCAATTTACATAACAACGCTTTGTAACATAACGCAAACATCTAGAGGTCTAGGTAGAGACGTGTTCCGGCGTCGTTAAACATAGTGACTGTCGATCTCTACGAAGGTGGGTGATTCCTCCTGAGAGTCGGTGGCACTAATACAGACTTGTGCTCCCACGTACCGTCGAGTATATATTGGGAGACCCCTATAGGCAATTATCCTTTATCCATAGGAAGCCGTGTCGACCGCCCTACTGATCGCGATGCAGTGAACACAGCATTCATGAAGATCGACCACCCGTACCGTAAAACGTATTCTGTGGTTTCACGAAAGGTTTGGCACACCCTCTGCCTAGATCTCCAGACCAGTTTCTTTTGGCCCTTTTCAAACTCTATAACTAAAAAGGTCCAACCGAGCATTTGTCACTTCGGGCTCGTTAATACATCGAAGGCGACTAGAGTCATCTTTAGCTTTTTCTCGACTCTTAAAACATGAAAAAGCAAGTTTGTGTCTAAAAGCGTCGTTAATAAAATTTATTTTAAGCGGAACAAAATCACCTGTTATTCCCACGTTGATCTTTCAGTTGAAAAGTATGGAGCCCACCAACCAAGGAGGCAACCTTGGTGGAAATCCAAATCCTTTCTCCTCTTGGGGAGATGTTGGTGCGCCTCATATGGCAACATTGTCACTTCCAGGATTGACAATCGGCCTCCCTGTATGGCTTTTTTCAACTAATGTAGTCCAGATCGCCACTAATCCTGAGCAGTCGAATCAATAGTCAGAACAGTCTAGAACTACCCACCAGCCTTCCACTTCTTACAATACTTCCTCTGATCCTTCATCTTCGCGAGGTAGAGCTGGCAAAAGTCAGCCTCCCAAGGATAAGAAGGAAAAGAAGAAGAAAGAAAAGAAGCAGAAGGAGCCTATGGCGAAGGCGACTGGGGGCAAGCAAGAGACAGATGACAAAAACCCACACACTGCACCGACCAGGCCTAAATCGCCATGTGTCATTTGCAAAGGGACCCATTTCCATCGTGATTGTCCTTGTATTCCCCGGATACTAAGGGACTGGTCCCCAAGGTTGCACAATCCGGTAGCATCAACCTCTGATAGTCATGTTGATTGCAGTCCGTCAACTAGCAAGAGTGAAGGACGAAGAGGGAGACCAAGATCACCCTGTGTATTGTGTGAAGGCAAGCATGCCATCCACAAATGTCCATTCTTAGATGAGGCAAAGAGAGTTTTGGAAGATCGTCCGGTTTCACCGTTACGACTTCCTCCTGGATACCAAAAACTCGCGCCTAATCCCTTGATAGTTGAAAATCCAGCTGACCCGCCCAAGTGGTCAGCTGAAGTGTCGGTCATTGAGAATGAACCTACTGAATCCAGACCAGACGAGAGTCTAAAGGTCGATATGGCAGTTGACCCGGTTCTACCTTCAGAAGTTTCATCTTCAAATGACACCGTCGCCGAAGAGTCATATTCATGCGACACTCTCACTGAAGAGAATAAGGATGACACCATCCAGATTCTTTTCATCAGCACCGACTCTGATGAGCGTCAGGGCAATGCGCCCATTCCTTTATCGCAGGAAGGAACATCATCAGAGTCATACCCGGCCGTATATTCGGTCCCACCACCAAGCAACCTGGTTGTATCCTTTGATTGGAATCAACTAGGCAGACCCCGGTTACCAGCCAGTATACCGTTCAGAATCATTGTCCAGATCTATAGAATGATTATGGCTGGTACTATCATTGATGAAGGGGCGTCTGTGAGTATCCTTTCCTCTGTTGCTTGGAAAGCACTGGGTTCCCCGACGCTTTTACCTGAGTTAAGAAATCTCTCAGGTTTTGATAAAGGAACCAGTCGACCATTAGGAATCCTCCCCAATGTGCCTGTTACATTGAAAGGGAAGACCGTCAATTTGAACGTGATGGTCGTCCAGGGACCCTTGGATTATAACCTACTCCTTGGACGTGACTATATTTATTGCATGGGAGCGATAGTCTCCTCACTCTTTAGAGTAATGTGTTTTCCACACGAAGGAAGGATGGTCAAGCTCGTAGACCAACTTTCATTTCCGGGATCTCGCATCGCAAATAGTCAAATACCAATCCTAAATGGTCTGTTCACTCAAGATATGCCTCCACCCCCAGTCCTCCTTCCCGATGAGTGCGAGTGATTCGGAAAGAAAGACTGGAACCCAGGGGGCATGCACCCTGGTCTGCTTCGGGCAGAAGAAACCCTGGGTATAAGGTAGAATTTCCGCAGAAGAATACGACTAGTCCGTACCCCGTCCGTAGAAGGAAGAGAGGGTTGTTCTAGAATAGTATTCTTTTGTCAAAGTTATGTGAGTGAGATAATCAGCTTCTCGCTCCCCTTGTCTAGATAATCGGGATACCAAGGAAGGGGACCATTTGCGGTAGCAAGTAGTAACCATCTTTGAAGACAAGCCTCACCCATTAAAACATATGTTTTGAAGGATAAGTAGGGGCAGCCTCCAAAGAAAGAGATTCTATTGCTGCAACAGGTGGTCGCCATCTTTAGTGACCTGATGATAGACATCGCCAAAGAAAGAGATTGATTTGCGGCAGCGAATAGAACCCTCTTCGGATAATAAGAAAGAGGCAAGCCTCCCTCAATAATACCAATGTTTTGTCTTTGAGTAGTGTTCTTCTCTTGTCACAAATAGCTGTTCGTTAAAAGTTGGGCCGACGGGAAGCCTAAGTACCGCATAAGACCCCTTAAAATAACGAGAAGACTAGTATCGTTAACATTAGATTGGCAAGATGACAAGTAGCTGTGAACACCCAAAGAAAAGCAGAGGTAGGGGAGAGGAGGGGCAGCCTCGAAATTCTATCCTATACCTGGGGGCATGCAAACTTTTGGAATGTGAGCGAGGGACGACTATTTATTTTTTAAATTTTTAGGTCCTCCCTTTAAACCCGTAGGTCTAACCCTTTAAACTCATAGGATTAGCCGATTCCGACCTTGCATGAAGAAAGTCTGTGGGGCAAAGGTAAAAACTTGCCAAATTTGGAGCATAGCTTCGTGAGATAAAGCTCCTTAAAAAATAGCTATCTCACAGGAGGCGTTCTTATTATGACTGGTATATCGAGCAGTTTTAGCACATAGTTCATGCTCGTTAAAAAATAAACGCAAGATCCGAGCAGTTTTAGCGCATAGTTCATGCTCGTTAAAAAATAAACATAAGTTTATGAGTAGGCTTCCCTTCAGAGTTCAAGCTCATTCAGAAAAAATGAATCGGTAAATAACCTTTTGAGATCGTAAATTCATCAGCCATAAAAGCCTTGGTCGTGTTTGTGCACCGTCACCTCCACTGTTCATTTGGCCGATCATTCACCTCCATTTGTGTGATTTCACCTAGCCATCCTTGTGACACTGTCATGATTGGAAAATTCCAACCTGTACCTGGAATCTGCTGCTATCCCTGTTTATCACTCGTTCCTCAAAAGACGAGTCTTCTTTGAGCTCTTTTCACTGACTCGTAAAATATGAAAAGTTTGCCGAGTTTTGGCCTTCCAGCTCGTTAAAGCTACCGGAAGAGCTATCCCTCCTCTAGATTTTAATCTTTTTGGACCTGAGGAATTATTGCACAAAAAGATCGAGCGCTTGTTTTGTTCGGCTCGTTAAAGCAATCGAAAATTCATCCCTTCTGTATTGTTTTATACTTTTTCGGACTTAAGGGATTAGATGACGAAAAAGGAATTATGGAGTTAACTTTCTGTACCTTTTCAGACTCTCTAAAAATGAAAAGGACCGAGTTTTCCTTGTCGTTAGACTCGTTAAAATGATTAAATAGCGACAAACTTGTCTTTAGACGAGAACGAGTTTCCCTATCGCTAAGCTCGTTAAATCATAGCGATGGGCTTGCCCGAAGGGCAGGTTATAGAACAAGCATATGTTATCCTCCTCAAGCTTGACAAAAATAAAGAGGTACTGGTCAGAAATGACTGGGGAAAAATTGGGAGAACATCAAAGTTTAATGGTAGCAAGTCACTCTTGAACATGACACTTTTCTTCCGTACCACATCGGGTTGGGTTGTTTCATTCACCGGTCTCATCACCATGGTCTTCGCCAAACCATCCACATTTTGGGGTAATGCTGCCGATCCATCGCATCAGTGTCGTTATATGTTCAAGAGAGGTCATTCTGAGAGTGTCAACCGTGTCCCATCCACTGCCATACATTATCCTTCATCCATTCATGATCGCCACCCTGAATCATATGTCACAGTTTGTTTTCACCTCCATTAAAATCATTAGCTCCGTTCCGTGTCATTGATGTGGGATTCATTAAGGCCCTCCTTTGACGGATCGCTTCTTGTCGACTTCAGCTCATTATCCAAGAAGTTGATCTAGGAACAACCCCATCAGTACTTTGAAGCTTGCATGCCTCAATGGCAAGTTTCTCACTTCCGGCGACAGGTATACATCAATGACCTTCGACCAGAAGATTTTGCGTGGCGTTCGACGCCAAGTCCTTTATTCACGCCACGTGAATTGTACTGCAGTACCTTGAGGGTCATTATCATTATCGGTGATTCCTCTCGCGCTTGTTAACGGTTTTCATCATTGACCGGTAATCAAGCGATGTCTTTCCATGTTCGACTTCAGCGAAATTCTCACATGGATCGACTTGTACTTAGAGTGAAGATCGAACGAGTTTGAAGACCCCGGATCTAGTTTCATCCATCCGGGCTGCGATACATATTCAGGAAATATAAAAGCATTCGTCATGTACATCATTACAGCAGATGATCATCCTACTCAAAGGATGATAATTTCAGCAGAGAATTATCAGTCTACCATCAGACGATCATCTGTTCTATGTACCAAAATGTATTTATAAAGTTGAGCATGGGAATGCCCGCCTCAGCTAGATCATGAAAACAGAATGAAAAATAATGTATTGTATTGTATTGTATTACAGGGCGCCTCCTCAGCACTGGAATGAACTTCGGACCCTCTAGATAAAGCATTTCACCCGATAAACGGCCTCATACTTTAGGGGGCAACTGTTATAGACATTTTTGTGCCTCACAGCATGGAGCATGAAATGTCAATAATTACAGGGATCCTCAGTCCCTAAACATGTTGTTCTTACCCCTAGAAGAACAAGGTCAGCAAACCACAGCACTTCCCATCAGTTCTCCACCTGAAAACACTCAAAAACAGGCTATTTTTGGATCATGTCAACCGCTCCACTGAGCAACTGCGCTGAATGTCAACTGCTCCTCCTTGTACCTGCGCTGAAAGTCAACTCCAATGAAGGCTACCTGCGCTGGGTGAGATTGGCCAAGTGGCACAGTCATTCTGCAAGGTGTCAATTGCCCAGGAAGCTTCCAAACTGACACTTGGTTCAAGGGATTCGCCCTGTGATGAGTAAGAGGTACTTGATCTCCATGTGTAAGCAAGGATCTCCAAGTGGACTCAAGAACTGAAGTTTAACTAAAGTGGGAGAGGACACTAGTCAGCTTTATGCCAGCCTCAAGCTGACTCATCCTTTCTCCAAATCTCCTATATATAGAGCTCTTCTATGAGGTCTAGGGAGGCTGGAATTTTGTGCAAAGCAAGGAAGTGCTGTTGGTTTACAGTTAGAGCTATTGGGTGATTGCTTTTATAGAGGTGAAGAGGAGATTTCTTGCTGCTGGGGAGGTGCTGCTGGATTGGAGCCATTGATGGTTGTAACCTTCTCAGAACCTTTTACTTCTATCAATAAAGCTTTGAATGTTATCCTATATACTTGTATTGCATTGATGTATTGTATTTACTTGTATATCTGATTCACTCTAATCCATGCATCAGTTATGAGTACATGTTTCTTGTAGTTTCCATCTCTTGTTTGTGCAGGATCTTTGTGTAGCTGGGCCGGCAAGGGAACAAGGAGCTGGGAGCAAGGGACGAAAAGAGAAGACAAGATCGACAAAAGCGAAGGATATCGGTTGGTCAATCTTTTCTTCCTTCTCTGTACTTTCATAAAGGAAAATATCAAAGCTTTACTTTCAGTTGTTGCTAAGGAACTATCACCCTTAGAGTCGGGATAGGGTCATTCCGAGTTGTGTCTAAAAGCGTCTAATAAAATTCATTCAATACGGAAACATAATTCCCCTTTTTTGTATTTTAGTTGATCAAGTAATCCGCAACCATGGAGGAAAGTCAATTAAAACTCCGTCGTTCGAGGAGACTCGCGAGTCAACCGTCTTTGTCTCCGGAATCGAGAATAGTACAGACGAAGCGAACTCGCTTGACCGGGTCAAAATCTCCCATTAAAGTTAGAACAACAGTTCCGACAACATCTGAGATTCTGGTCACTCCTAATATTTCTGGAATCCCTGCCTCTATTGAAGAAGTTCAACAGCAACAGAGGGACAGTTGTACTGATCCTAGTCTGAAGACAAGTACTTGCATAACTGAACCAGTTCCATCTGAAACCGGTCCACAGAGTCTTGTTGCTCAAACAACTGTCGCTGTCGAAGCAACCCCTTCTTCGGCACCAGAAATCTTTTACGGACCTGACGGTCTTCCTCTTCCTCCTGGTCTGATTGCAATAGAGGAAATCGTAGAGGACCAGCAAGCAAGTACTCCAACTCATTTTGGAGTAGGCGCCACTCTTTTTCCTTCTGCATCACAAGTTTGTCCATCGCCACTGGAAGTTCCTGTAGAATCGTTAGGCAGTTTATTGGATAGACTTAAAATGTCTGAGCAGCCGTCGACATCTAGGACTGTGCCAAATGACACAGCGACAACAGAAACTCCTGCTGTCACTCCAACGATGTTTGCCGGTATACCAGCTGTCCCGACTAGCTCTCATCAGCTAGAAGGAGTCCACCCAGGGACTATTATGACAACTTGGTCTGTTCCAGTTTGTTCTTCCGGTATAATACCCGGTAATTCTTATGTTGAAACTAGACAAATTGATCCCTTTGGAAATCAGTTTGGGCCATCCAGTCCTCAAAGGCAATCTATACCCTTGAGTTCCGGATTGTTACCATATGGGGGCCAATATGCCCTTTCACTTCCCCTTCCGGGGGGATACCCATACGGCAGTTTTCAACAACATTCAGGTTTGACTGAAGTAACGACGAGTGGTTGGGTACCTATGTTACCCCAACAACCAAGAGTTGTATATTCCATGCAACAGTGTGCACCTATGTCTAGTATCCCGACGACGCCAGCGATTGTAACCGTGTCGCAAGTTCAATCGATGCCTGTTGTATGTCAACCCCAAGTTGTAATGCAACAGCCCATTGAACCTGCAACACAACCACAATCGCCAACTGTCGGGACGACACAGACACAAACGGGAACCATAACCCTGCATCTTGGTCCGTCGGTTAGTATCGCACAGCAAAACATGGCTTCGCAACCATGGATGGTGCAATACCAACAACCTCAGTTTCAACAGGTGTACCAGGGATCTGAACAACAGATCTTTGCGAATAGTGGGCAACCCTATATTCAGAACGGGTTAAATCAACCACTTTACAGTGGCCAAGCCCACCAGCCATATCAGTCATATCAACATCAGTTGCATTATGCTGGTATGCAAAGGCCTACTGCTCAGGCGATTCCATCGTATCCTGGGTACGCCTCGCCAAACCTGAGTCAGCAGTTGCCATTCGTGGCAACTCTAGAATTACCAGATTTACATCGATTGACAAACGATCCAATCGCCTATGCCCATTGGTGGCCAGCGATTCCTCACAAACTTCCTTCGGACATTCCTAAATTCAATGGAAATCCTGGCGAAGACCCGTCGAATCATGTGATGACATTCCATCTGTGGTGTTCGTCGAATACCTTGAATGATGATTCGATAAGGCTTCGCCTTTTCCAGAGGACATTGACTGGTCCGGCGGCTAAATGGTATATTGAATTACCTAGAGCCTCTTTCGACAATTTTAGTTCCCTAGCCACGACTTTCTTAACACACTTTCAGTTACCTATAAGGTACGAAACTGGAACAGAGATCTTGACCAATTTCAAGCAGACAACGGCCACACATATATCAGATCATATACATGAGTGGCGTCGTCGTCGCAGAATGGTAAAGAGCTATGTTCCAGATCAGCTATTAGCTGAGTGGTTCATAAAGTCGCTTCTTCCTGCTATAACAGAAGATGTGGCCAAGGGAGGCGTCGTAACAGAGGAGCAGGTTATTACTCGTGCTCAATATTTGGACTTAGTATATACTCAGTCGGGCACGCTCTATGATAAGATACCTGACGCTCCCAGACCGGAATTTTCAATCCCTCCTCCTCCCGGATCGAATAGTGACTCTCATGCCGGTGATGGCGTGATTGGAACTGCAAACGCTAACTCGACAAAGGATTCAAATAAGAAAGCCCGTAAGACTTCGAATCAAAAAGCAAATCAAGAGATTCTTGCTTCGGAGGTAAATGCTGTATCTACGGATAAAGGAAAAAACTCCAATCAACCAGGAAGCAAGAAGAAACAAAACAAAGGGAAGAAGAAGAAACAGGGTGACTCATCCCCTCAAAAAACTTATTCGAACCCTCCTGGGCAAGGGAAACAAAATTATCCATGTCATATATGCGATGAGGATCATTCGACAAACAACTGTCCGTTCAAGGCTGAGTTAAAGAGGTTCTTTAAAAGTTCCCAGACTTCAGCTGTGTTGACTGATCCATTTCCCACCCCAGGTCAAAATATGGTTGATATTGGAAATGCTTCCCCGTCACAAGTGCTTATGTTGTCGGTTTCTAAGCAAAATGATGCTTTGATCTCGACCAGGAATAAAGATTATGGGAATCCGCCGATGTCGAACGACAAAGGGAAAGATCAACCCAGTAGTTCGACAACAACTTCGGCAGAAGCTGTACCCCCCCTCACGCATGAATTAACAATAAAGCCACCTAAGGGAGTAGTACACAAGTCGACATTTAATCCTCGCGCCAGAGCGGCGCAGCATTATAACATAGTGGAAGATTTGGCCCAATCGCCATCTGCTATGTCGACTCTTGAGGTACTGCAAAATTGTCCATCCCAAAGGCAGGCATTGTTATCAGCAATTGGTGGAGTGGATCCTAAAGATTCCAATCTTGTATCCTTTGATCATAGAGGATATGATCCTCAGTTACCAGCGCAACTAGCTTTCCTTATTCAAGTGAAAGCACTCAACAAAACTGTTCATAGAACGATTATTGATGAAGGAGCATCGACATGTATCATGTCGATGAGTTGCTGGAAAACTCTTGGATCTCCAACCTTGTCGCGATCTTTGACGACATTGAAAGCATTTGACGGTAGGACGTACACTCCGTACGGTATCCTAAATAACTTTAAGGTTGAACTAGGGGGAAAAATAGTGGAAATTGATGTTGAAGTCATTGATGGCAATCTTGACTATAACATCCTACTGGGAAGACCATGGATATATGCCATGGCAGCTGTAGTGTCGACTTATTTTAGGAAGATCGCATTCCCGTTTGAAGGAGGGATTACGATCGTCGACCAACAGAATTTCCTCCCTAATGGTTCACAAGTTACAGGAAGCATTCCCATGATCCATGGGTGCGACCATTCGATTCAAGATATCGGAGTAGGCCTATTGAAAGACCCCACAATGATGGGAACTTTCGCTTTGCCACCTCCTCCCCATGTAGGGAATGTCCCGTTTGTAGCAACATGCAACATGGTTTCTTCATCGAAAATCGCAGAAGACAAAGTCGTCATGGATTATCAAGTGGTTTTGCCACCTAGCCCTATAGAAATATTGTAGCAATCAATGTTTCAGGCATGGGAGGCGACCCCAAATCAACGCTCGTCAAGCGTTTGGGTAGATAGGTCTGGAGAATATGGTACCCCATTAGATCCATGGTCTAAAGTTCATGGGACTGACGAAGGAATCTTACAATCAATGATGATTGAGGGGGCACCATGGAATGATCACCACCATCGTTCCCTTCTTCCAGAGTGTGAAGAAGAAACTCAACATGACCTATATCACCCTTCAGTGTTTGAATTCCTAACAAATACTGTAAATACGGTGGATTCAGAGCGAAACCTATCCAATATTGAAGAGACCGTAGCCATAAACATCTCGACAAAGCCTGATGTTGTAGAGAATATTCATGTCGGCAAAAGTTGTTCCCCTTCAGAACTGGAAATATATGGTGCTCTCTTTCGCGAATTTAGAGATGTCTTTGCATGGTCATATGATGAAATGCCAGGCATTGACTCGAGCATAGTTGAACATGAGATTAAAATGTATCCTGATGTCAAACCAGTAAGACAACGGCTTCGGCAGGTGCACCCCAAGAAAGCCGCTGCCATTAAGGCAGAAGTTGAAAAACTTCTCCATGCTGGATTCATCTACCCGGTTCCTCTAACCGATTGGGTATCGAATATTGTCCCTGTTATGAAAAAACAAGGGACGATAAGAGTGTGCGTCGACTATAGGGATGTAAACCAAGCTTGTCCAAAGGACAACTACCCTACACCCTTCATCGACCAGATAATTGATGAATGCGCCGGATGTGAAATCTTTTCCTTTATGGATGGATTTTCCGGGTATAATCAAATAAATATCCGCCCACAGGACCAGTCTAAGACTGCATTTATTTGTCCGTGGGGCACATTCGCTTATCGAAAATTACCCTTTGGTTTAAAGAACGCAGGGGCAACGTTTCAGAGGGCAATGAATTATGCCTTCCATGACATCAAGAACATCGTTCAACCTTACCTCGACGATCTTCCGGCTCATTTGCAGAAGCGGACTGATCATCCACGGCATTTGAGAGCAATATTTCTACGTTGCCAACACTACAAGATAAGACTCAATCCGCACAAGTGTGTGTTTTGCGTCGGTTCTGGTCGTTTACTTGGCTTTGTAGTCTCTAAGGATGGGATTCGTCTCGACCCCTGTAAGGTTCAGGCAATCATTAATTTGCCTCCACCTTCAAATTTGCTTCAGATTCAGAAACTCCAAGGGAAAGCAAACTTTCTGAGGAGGTTCATTCCAAATTACGCAGAACTTGCCAAAGGTTATACTCGTCTTTTGAAAAAAGATGTACCTTTTGTCTGGGACTAGGTTGCGCAAGCTTCCTTTGACGCTCTGAAAGATTCCCTAGTAAAAGCGTCATTAATGTACGCCCCGGACTATCAAAGAGATTTTAACCTGTATCTAGCTGCAGCAGATACGACCATTGCGATGGTCTTAGTGCAAGAAGTCGATGGAATTGAACATCCTATTTATTATTTAAGTAAAAACTTAAATGACACAGAAAGTAAATATTCCTATGTTGAAAAACTAGCGCTTGCTGCTGTTCAAGCGATTCAAAGGTTTCGACATTATGTCCTCTTTAGGAAAACTACCGTTCTGTCAGATTGCAACCCCATGACGTATATACTGTCGCGACAGTTGCTTGGGGGCAAATATTCAAAATGGATAGCGATCCTTCAAGAGTTTGATCTGGATTTTGTAAAATCCAAATCGAAGAAAGCTCTAGTTTTCGCGGAATTATTGTGCGATCTCCCATCGTCGTCCAACGATGAAACATCAGAAGAGTCAATCGTGGATGAAAATTTGTTTCTGATATCAGTAAGCGATGAATGGTATGGAGACATCATTGTTTATCTCCAAACCCAAAAATTTAGGCCTAATACCTCACACTCGGAACAGAAGCGTATACGATACCAATCTAAAGACTACATGATCATCGGTGATACACTTTACCGTCGTGGTGTCGATACAGTTCTGAGGAGGTGCCTTACCCATGAGGAGGCCGAGAAAGCCCTGAATGATTGTCATTCAGGCGCGTGCGGGGGGCATCAATCTGGATATGCAACATCACAAAGAATCTTATGAGCAGGATATTTCTGGCCAACTATGTTTAAAGATTGCATAATAGCTGTCAGAAGTTGCCATGCGTGTCAGATCTTTGATAGCAAAACCAGAAGACCGCCCGCACCTTTGCAGCCTATAGTTGCTGTTGGGCCTTTCGCCAAGTGGGGCATCGATTTCATGCAATGTAACCCCACCTCGACCGGGGGGCATGGGTATATTATAGTCGCTGTTGACTATTTTACCAAATGGGCCGAGGCGATGCCTACATTGGATAACACTGGTGAAACAACTGCCCTTTTCTTTTTTAATCATGTAGTCGCCAGGTTCGGCGTTCCGCAGGCTATAGTGACAGATCATGGATCGCATTTTCGCAATCACATGATGGTTGAATTAACTGCCAAACTAGGGCTATCTCACGACAGCTCTACCCCATATTATCCACAAGCCAACGGACAAGTTGAGGCAATCAACAAGGTCCTGAAGCGTATGTTGCAAAGGATGATTGGGGTTCACAAAAGAAGATGGCACCTACTCCTGTACTCAGCATTGTGGGCTTACCGAACCTCGGTAAAAAACGCCACTGGGTTCACACCATTCCAATTGGTGTATGGCCTGGAGGCAGTCTTACCGATCCAGTGCGAAATTTCGTCTCTTAAACTCGCGATTGACCTCCTCCCCGGAACCTCAGAAGAAGAGGCTCGTTTCTTGGAATTGATCCAGTTGGATGAAAACCGTCGTGACGCCGCTTTGGCGAACGAAGCCCATAAGAAACGAGTCAAGGCGCAGTGCGACAAGAATGTCAAACCTCGTATCTTCTCTGAGGGTGACTTGGTTTTGCTTTACGACCAAGAATCCGACAAATTAGGAGCAGGAAAATTTAAGTCCTTATGGATGGGTCCCTATATTGTTAAAAGGGTGTTAGCAAAAGGAGCCTACGAGTTAATGGATTATGACGGGATACCACTGGCGCAACCCCGCAACGGGTTGTACCTCAAGCGTTACTATGCCTGAATAGTAACCTGAGTGCTTTTGTTGTATTTTGTTTTCGCTAAAGTGTTTGTTTCGGTTTAGTAATCCACCCTTCTCGTTTGTTGCAGATGTCGAATTTTTCTGAGACATATGTAGGATATGCCGACGGAGCGAGTCGTAGTACGCGGAATTTGTCCTCCGCAGCCTGGGCCATTTTTGATCCAAGCGGCGAGTTAGTGAGTTTCAGAGGTGTGTGTATTGGGCAGTCAACGAACAACATCGCTGAGTATAGCGCGTTGATTGAACTCCTCTCTGATACCATCGCTCATGGTATACGCCGACTAATTGTTAGGCTAGACTCACAGCTTGTGATACTACAACTCACTGGTATATATTCAGTCCGCAATCTAGCTATTTATCGAATGTTTCTAAGGGTTAAGATTTTGGAAAGAGAGTTTGATTCAATTCAATACCAACATATTTCCAGAAACTTGAACACATTAACAGATTCATTAGCAAACTATGTATTAGATAGAAATTTACGACATATATAAAAAGAGATGCATCGGTGCTATGCAAGTGGATCACAAATAAACCAGAATAAACCCCGAAAATCAAAATATATAAAGCTGTTTATAGTTTGTACATGATGTGCTGTAATCAAAACAAAATTGGTCGTATGACCTAGAACTCAAAAAGATGCTAGGGGGCACCCTAGCCTAGTGGTGCTCATGATAGTACGTCACGGTCTGTGCAATCATGCGCAAGAGACGAGTCCATCGTCTAGGCACGCCAATAGTGTGCCGCTGCAACTGTAAAGGTAACTCGTCAATCTGTACATCCGGAAGACCACGAGTAAGGCTCTCAACCTGCTCCTGCACAGCTGTAAGTGTCTTAGTATCACCAAGGTCGCGAATAACAACTCTCCTAGCAGGCTCTGCTGCTGGGGCAACAGCTGGCGATCGTGGACGGGCTGCTGGACGAACAGGACCAACATCTGCATGCACCCAAGAGTTTGATTAGTTTTGCACAGTAACATCATGAGTAAAAACAATAAACAGTGATATGGTCAGAGATTTTACCAATAGCGCCCCATTGCTCGCCATCCGGTAGCACCAAGTCCGGATCACCTCGGTAGTCCATACCCACATATGGATACTCAGAAAACACCATCTCCTGACGCTCGAACCACCTAAAGAAGGCCTCAGTGAAAGTAATCTGAGGTTGACCAGCATGTCGGGACATGTGGTCAACCCACCTCTGCATGCATGGCTCGGTCGGAGAAGGCAAGTCAAGTATGATGTACTGAGGCTGCATCAATGGGATTTTCTCCAAGGCGAAGGCAGTCAGAATAGAACCAAATCCAAAGTTCTTCAGCCTCCCGTCCTTTACCTTGGTCAATTGACTTTTCATCTGAACAAGTACTGCATCACACCAGTTAAACACTTTCGGTTGGAGACACTCCAAGGCGTGCTGCATGTAAGATCTGTTGGCAACATGTAAAGCTGCGCTACCGGCCATCCTACCAATGGTAAACAGAATGGACCTAAGAGACCTGTCAGTGATGTCACGGATATTGATCTTGCCGTCTTTGCTCGGCTGTGAACCTTCCCGGCAATACTGACGGATATAGTCTCTGGTGGAATTAGTCCCTCGAGCCGTACCTGACAAAGAAATGGGGGCACCCCGCCTTGACAACCCAGTCAAGAAGTACATGTCCTCTATGGTCAAGGGGATGGTTTTCCCCCTAATCTGGAATACTTGGTTAACAGGATCCCAAGCATCAAGCATATACTGCAGTAAAGAAATCTGTGCTCTCATGCTAGAGATACGGAAGAACTTCAGTAGGCCACAGTTCCGAAGCGCGTTCACCGTGACCGGGTCATGGAGTGCAACCATGTCCTCTGCTTCATGTTCTCGTTCTCGCCATGTAAGGGACATTTTGTTCAAAGTTCCCTGCAAGCAAACAAGAGAAGGAGTAAGTTCCTAATTTTGATGAAAAACTGGCGAAAAATCATCGAAAATCACATGCAGGATCAGTTTTTCTAGGCCCAGCGCAGGCAGAGAGTCTCTCCCTTGCGCTGAGGCGCAGTCTGCCTTAAGACAACCTGACATACAGCGCAGGTTTCGAAAGGAGAACCTGCGCTGATGCCAGGGCGCCTTGATGAAACCCCTGAGGCTCAGAAACCCTGAAAAATGTGCATGAAACTGAAAAAGGAAACCATGAAAGTGAAGGGCTAAGGTTTAGCTCCTACCTGGTCCAAACGGCGCCGAAAATCGTCCACAGAATCTCCCGGAATCAGCTGGTGAAAATCAAGGAAGAAGAGGCACCTCCAGAGCTCCAACAAGCAAAATGCAAATGAAATGGTAAATGAGAGGTAAAAACACCTTTTTATGACTTTTTACACAGTTTAAAGTTAAATATTAAGGTTATAATCTCATTTTCATGCAAATATTGTCCATTTCTAACAAAGTTTGTTGCAGCAATTGAAGGTGAAGTACTACATTTGAAAAGAGAAAAGCTAGTAAAAGTAAAAAATCAAATTTGACCATGAATCGAGCAGTTTTACCGCGGAATTTATGCTCGTTAAAAAATAGAAAAGCGTGAGCAAAAGTTTCCACCAGAGTTCAAGCTCATTAAAAAATGAACCTATCCCGGTAAATAACCATTGCGATCGTAAATTTATCAGCCTTAAAAGCCTTGGTCGTGTTTTCATCCATCACCTCCACCGTCATTTGGCCGGTCGTTCACCCCCATATGATTGTTTACCCATTTTGAGGAACAGCTGCGAAGAGTGATTTCACCTAGCCATCCTTGTGACACTACCGTGATTGGAAAATTCCAATTTGTACCTGGAATCAGTTGCTATCCCTGTTTATCACTCGTTCCTCAAAAGACGAGTCATCTTTGAGCTCTTTTCTGACTCGTAAAAAATGAAAAGTTTGCCGAGTTCTGGCCTTCCAGCTCGTTAAAGGGACCGGAAGAGCTATCCCTCTTTTAGAATTTAATCTTTTTGGACCTGAGGGATTATTACACAAAAAGATCGAGCGCTTGTCTTGTTCGGCTCATTAAAAGTATCGAACACCCATCCCTTCTGTATTGTTTTATACTTTTTCGGACTTAAGGGATTAGATGACGAAAAAGGAATTATGGAGTTAACTTTCTGTACCTTTTCAGACTCTCTAAAAATGAAAAGGACCGAGTTTTCCTTGTCGTTAGACTCGTTAAAATGATTAAATAGCGACAAACTTGTCTTTAGACGAGAACGAGTTTCCCTATCGCTAAGCTCGTTAAATCATAGCGATGGGCTTGCCCGAAGGGCAGGTTATAGAACAAGCATATGTTATCCTCCTCAAGCTTGACAAAAATAAAGAGGTACTGGTCAGAAATGACTGGGGAAAAATTGGGAGAACATCAAAGCTTAATGGTAGCAAGTCGCTCTTGAACATGACACTTTTCTTCCGTACCACATCGGGTTGGGTTGTTTCATTCACCGGTCTCATCACCATGGTCTTCGCCAAACCATCCACATTTTGGGGTAATGCTACCGATCCATCGCATCAGTGTCGTTATATGTTCAAGAGAGGTCATTCTGAAAGTGTCAACCGTGTCCCATCCACTGCCATACATTATCCTTCATCCATTCATGATCGCCACCCTGAATCATATGTCACAGTTTGTTTTCACCTCCACTAAAATCATTAGCTTCGTTCAGTGTCATTGATGTGGGATTCATTAAGGCCCTCCTTTGACGGATCGCTTCTTGTAGACTTCAGCTCATTATCCAAGAAGTTGATCTAGGAACAACCTCATCAGTACTTTGAAGCTTGCATGCCTCAATGGCAAGTTTCTCACTTCCGGCAACAGGTATACATCAATGACCTTCGACCAGAAGATTTTGCGTGGCGTTCGACACCAAGTCCTTTATTCACGCCACGTGAATTGTACTGCAGTACCTTGAGGGTCATTATCATTATCGGTGATTCCTCTCGCGCTTGTTAACGGTTTTTCATCATTGACCGGTAATCAAGCGATGTCTTTCCATGTTCGACTTCAGCGAAATTCTCACATGGATCGACTTGTACTTAGAGTGAAGATCGAACGAGTTTGAAGACCCCGGATCTAGTTTCATCCATCCGGGCTGCGATACATATTCAGGAAATATAAAAGCATTTGTCATGTACATCATTGCAGCAGATGATCATCCTATTCAAAGGATGATAATTTCAGCAGAAAATTGTCAGTCTACCATCAGACGATCGTCTGTTCTATGTACCAAAATGTATTTATAAAGCTGAGCATGGGAATGCCCGCCTCAGCTAGATCATGAAAACAGAATGAAAAATAATATATTGTATTGTATTGTATTACAGGGCACCTCTCAGCACTTGAATGAACTTCGGACCCTCTGGATAAAGCATTTCACCCGATAAACGACCTCATACTTTAGGGGGCAACTGTTATATACATTTTTGTGCCTCGCAGCATGGAGCATGAAATGTCAATAATTACAGGGATCCTCAGTCCCTAAACATGTTGTTCTTACCCCTAGAGGAACAAGGTCAGCAAACCACAGCACTTTCTATCAGTTCTCCACCTGAAAACACTCAAAAACAGGCTATTTTTGGATCATGTCAGCTGCTCCACTGAGCATCTGCGCTGAATGTCAACTGCTCCTCCTTGTACCTGCGCTGAAAGTCAAAACCAATGAAGGCTACCTGCGCTGGGCGAGATTGGCCAAGTGGCACAGTCATTCTGCAAGGTGTCAACTGCCCAGGAAGCTTCCAAACTGACACTTGGTTCAAGGAATTCGCCCTATGATGAGTAAGAGGTACTTGATCTCCATGTGGAAGCAAGGATCTCCAAGTGGACTCAAGAACTGAAGTTTAACTGAAGAGGGAGAGGACACAAGGCAGCTTTAGGTCAGTCTCAAGCTGACTCATCCTTTCTCCAAATCTCCTATATATAGAGCTCTTCTATGAGGTCTAGGGAGGCTGGAATTTTGTGCAAAGCAAGGAAGTGTTGTTGGTTTACAGTTAGAGCTATTGGGTGATTGCTTTTATAGAGGTGAAGAGGAGATTTCTTGCTGCTGGGGAGGTGCTGCTGGATTGGAGCCATTGATGGTTGTAACCTTCTCAGAACCTTTTACTTCTATCAATAAAGCTTTGAATGTTCTCCTATATACTTGTATTGCATTGATGTATTGTATTCACTCGTATATCTGATTCACTCTAATCCATGCATCAGTTATGAGTACATGTTTCTTGTAGTTTCCATCTCTTGTTTGTGCAGGATCTTTGTGTAGCTGGGCCGGCAAGGGAACAAGGAGCTGGGAGCAAGGGACGAAGA
Source organism: Pinus tabuliformis (assembly GCA_031772625.1). Lineage (NCBI taxonomy): Eukaryota > Viridiplantae > Streptophyta > Pinopsida > Pinales > Pinaceae > Pinus > Pinus tabuliformis. The sequence goes on from CM062809.1 coordinate 1,252,266,429, forward strand.
GAGAAGACAAGATCGACAAAAGCGAAGGATATCGGTTGGTCAATCTTTTCTTCCTTCTCTGTACTTTCATAAAGGAAAATATCAAAGCTTTACTTTCAGTTGTTGCTAAGGAACTATCACCCTTAGAGTCGGGATAGGGTCATTCCGAGTCGGATACTTTTCCCCACAACACTTATGAACAGCTGCAATTAGAGAAACCTTCCTATCAAGCTAAGGACACCAGAATAAAAGCTTTAGAAGATCTCTAATAATAGAATTGGGACATGATCCCAAAGATGTGAAGGCAGCTGAACTGTTAATTAAAAAGAAGAATGATGACATTGTTGCCTTAACAAAGCAGCTTAAGATCCCTCCACTCCATCATCCCCAAACTGTAGAAATTATAGAAAGAAAAAATGAGGAAGAACTTATGGACTTGGTCCTAAGACTAAATGACCAGCTAAAGGAAACTGAGGAAGAACTAGAAAAAACAATACAGTCCAAGCAAGGTGAGTCAACCACTTCTCAAACTATTATTCCCACAATTTCTACAGCTGCACCTTCTACTCTGGCAACTGCCTTGGCACCAACACTACCACCAGTCATAGCACTGCTAGTAACAGGGACCACTTCGACTACAGGTACACAAGCCAACACAGAGTCAACATTAGAAAAGACAGATGAAATGATCAAAGCCATGGAACAAATGAGCATCCAGCCAATTGAGTTGAAGAAACTTAAAGAACAAATGTCAACCTTAGAAACCAATGATGAGCTTGCACAGATCCAGAACAAAGAAGAAGAAAGGAAAAACAGAAGGATGGAAGAAAGAATCAAAGTCTTGGAAAAGGAATTAACATTAGAAAAACCTTTGAGGGATATTAAAGATATCTTATGGGCCAATATCATTGATTCCATCAATGATATTAGGCCTTCCATCCAAATCATTTTTGAACAGACTGAGCTAGTTAAAATAGTTGTGGAGGCCATACAGAAAACCAAAGAAGAATTGGGGGATAAACTTGAAGAGGCAACCCAATTAATCAACTTTTTGAATAGCAGAAATAGGCACCAATTGGAGCAATTGGAAATTGAGGATAGAACTGCCACCATCCTGGAAATCAAGAAAGTTCTTACCAAAAAGAACTTGATGCTTAATTTAGAAAAGAGATGTCAAAGCATTCAGGAGGACATAGATGAGTTCATGTTGAAATATGGCATTTTAAAGGAGAAAGGCCTTCCAAGCCCAATGGTCATAAATGAAAAGTTAAAGACTCATGATGATTACATTGAGAAACTGCACAAACAAGCCAGAAGTCAAGCCAACTCTTCTACAGCAAAAGCACTACCTACAGGAAAGGTGCTTTATGATGGTTTAGAAAATCTTTTTTATATTGAACATGAAGTGAAACACCTGTTCATGGTCTAGCCCAACTTTGCAAAGTACACTGAAGCTAAAAAAGTGTACATGAAATTGATCAGAATGAAAATACCAAATGATGAATGGTGGACTGATATGATACAGATACTATAAGTTACTGTAGGAAATCTGTAAAGTATAAAATATTTACTAAGGTAAGGTCTGGTAACACAGGTAAAGAGTATCAGAATACAAGTAAAGAGTGTCATCAAATGAAAGTAAGAAGAAGATCCAGCACACAATTACAAAAGAAACTGCAAGAGGCAAATCCGAGTTCCAACATCCAGCTCGTTCATAAATAAAGGGACAGCAACAATCTGTTTTCCATCTGTCTCTATCTTTATGTAAAAGATATTTTGTATTTCCTATAATAAATCTCATATGGTTATGAGATATTTTTGTGTAATTTTTGTATAAATACTTCAGAAATTGAAGTCATTAGGGTGGATTCAAAGACATTTTTGGTATACATTTCATATCAAGCTAGTGAGTTGTTGTAATCAAGTCTGGATTGGCTGTTGGATCATGAAATAAAGTTAAAGACATTTCACAGGATTCTTGTGCACGATGGAAACCAAATAAGTATTATATCTTCATGTTATTATTGTTTTCTCATCATGTTATAAATATTCACATGTTTTCTTTATAAAATATGAATAGTAAACAAAGAAAAATATTTCAGAATTAGCTTTAAGCTCTCCATTTTGACATGTTTTCCTTCTCACTATTTTCTATTGAATTACCTTGGTTTAGGAAATATTAGTTGCTCCCCTACTTCCGTAGTTTTTCCCTTAGGTCAAAAGTGAAGGATTCTTAATTGCCCTTTACCTTTGACCTGCCTCTTTTCCTCATCCTAATCCCGGTTTAAGGATTCTTCATTGCCCTTCTACCTTGACTAGGTTTACCTCATCCATTTCAACCCACAGATTTGCTTTCTGTTGTACTAGCTTGCCCTGTAAATTCCTCCTTTAGCAATTGATCTGATCCGGTTAATCTACTCTTTGTTTGATTCCATAGCCCAATGGACCGAAGGCTTGCTCTACCCATCTGTTCCCAGAATTCCACCCCCCAATCAAAATCAAAAAACCCTTAAAACTTTCATAACTAGCCTAATATCCCAGCAAACAAAGCTAAATCATAAAGAGAGAGCCCTCTCTGAGTGTAGATTGGCTAGGATCTATACTTAAAATATTGGTTTGTAGTTACCTTGGATCCTTTCCTTCCTTCCAATAACTTCTAAGGAAAATCTGAGTGATAATATAGTGGCGACCATACTAGGTGTTAGCCTCCTGCTGCAGCAGGTATTCATCTTTCATGATTGACATTTTTACATGCCAAATATGTCATACTTTGCAAGCTGCAGTGTTCCATATTTCCAGAAGAGACCAAAAAACAATGCCATGAAGTGTGCTAGTCCAAAGGCCACTGCTGTATTCCATTTTTGATGAGTTCTTTTTTAAAGGAAAGGCCAAACAGCTTAATCTTGGCCTCCCTAGACTTCAATTTCCTGTTTTAGAATGTAGAGAATGTATCTGTCCAAACAGTTTAATCTTGGCAGATTTTGTAGATAGGTAGAGTATCAAAGGGACCCAACTGTTTAATCTGGGCCCTGGCAGAAATAAGTGTAGATTTAGATAGGAAACATTCAAAAGAAAAATTGTAAGTCTGGTTCTGCAAGTCTAAGTGCACCCTAATCAGAAAAGAAGAAAAAATGTTAGGAAAGTAGGCTGGGTAGGTAGCTGTGTGGTTGCAGAATGATAATTTGTGATCAATTTTGTGGTACAAAGTGTTTTATCTTTTCAGATCACAGTGCAGGCAGTTTTCATGCAAAAGGGCTCAAAGGTGGACATAACTAACTTCCCCTTCTTCTAATTCCCCAAGTCACTTACTAACTCCCAAAGAGGTCAATATCTGCTTGAGCCTCTTAGTTTCATCATCATCCATATCAGTCACCTTGGTGAAGATCTCCTTCACTCAAGGATCTCAGTTCCTTTCAAGTTATTCTTCCCAAATTCAGCCTAAGGTCCCTGACCTAAACGCTTGCTGGTCACCTTCATATTAACTATTAACAGTATTATATAACTCCCTATCATTTTTCCCATCCCCCTATTAAACTATGTATATGAAACTCCCCTATGTAAATATTCCCTCCCTGGCAATATAGCCATATTTTTCTAAGTCTGGGGAAAAAATGGTCCATCTGGGGCTGTTTTTAGCCCATCCAAGTCATAACAGGGATTAATCTGACACCTGGTCAGACTAATAACCTTTCCCCTAGCCCTAAAACCCTCAAAAACCCCCCAATTCACCCCCAAACCAAAGTTTTGTGCATAAAATATTAATCCCGCTCATTTAAAAAACCCATAAAGCCCCATTTCCTAAGTCTAAAACACTAACCCGCGCTCATTAAACCCATTTTACTCTCAAACTCCGCCATTCCCATAGTTTAAACCCACCCACGCATACATTAAAAATAAAATATTCCTGTGAATATTCCCCACCCTAACTACCCGCCACCTCGCGTCTGCCGCCAACCGTTGGATTGCTCGCCCCGTAGATCAACGGTGGGCGGGCCGCCCCATCCCCAACCTGCCCGAGGTTAGCGTCCAGGAGATGGGCGGTATTACCGCCGTACCTCCCGCCACGCGTCACCTTCTGGGCTATGGCGGAGGCCCCCAGACAAAACCGCTCATGCCCAAAGGCAGTGCGCCCTGAAACCGCTTACCGCCCTCTCCCCTGTGACATAAGCCCCACGTCATCTGCCGCGTCACCCCCCTTGCCCCGCCATCGTACCACCGAGTCATCTGCCACATGTCCTGCCACTGTGTCCCTGCCACCATACATGCCACATCACCATCCATACAGGATGACGTCATCATGCTGACGTCATCCTGCCACGTCATCATGCTGACGTCATCGCTTACGTCACCCATCGTACAACGTCACGTCATGCTGACGTCATCATCAGTTTTTTGGCGCAGAGGCAAAAATCGCACTTCGGGGCCCTGGAATCAGTTTTTGATGAGCGATTTGCGCCTAGATTTTTTGGGCCTGAATGGGGAATCTTCAGGGAATCTTTTCATTCTACGGCCCCCAGCAAGCCCGAAAGGCGCCGAATGACCCATTTTTCTTCGCGAAGCTTGCCGGAAGGAGCAGAAAACAGTTTGAAGGAAACAGAGGCCAAACAGCGGCCATTTAATGATGATTTAGACCCACAGCACATCAGAACAACATCTACTTATTGCCAAAGAGTATCAGAGGAAAAAGAAGAGCCAAGGAGTATCAGTCAAGATTTTTTAGGGGTTCAAAGCACCTGAACATTGATGAGCCCCCCAGAAAGTCAAATCAAGAAGAGTAAGCCCGTCCTAGCTCTCAAATCACAGTCAGAAGCATTCAATGCCGCCGAACAGCAAGGGTGCAAAGACCAATGCACAGTTATAAGAGATGAACAGCACAGAGCCACCAGGACAGACATTAACTCATTTTGATACAGCTGCCCCCAGCATAGCTCAAAGATATTTTTTGGCATTTATTTCTGGATAAGATTAGGTTAAAAATAATCAGTTTTCTGTCAGACCTGTTAGGTCGGCTGTAATAGATAAATTTTGGATAAATCTTCCCTATATATACCACCCTCTGTATTGTTTAAAGGGTCGGTTGGTTGATAGTCTTCAGTTGAGACTCGCACTGTATACCTGATATGTTTTCTATAATCAAAGACTGCTGAAAGGCTTGGAGGAAAGACCGTCTGCTCTGTGTCTAAAGGTTTGAAGAAGTGAATTTGGAATTCTTGTGTTGCAACATGACTCAATAAGTTTTCCTACCTCTGTTTTTTCCATTGATATACCATCTAAAATAGCAGAAAGAAAGAATAGTCTAGAATTGGTTTAACTGCCCTCTATGCTCATTTTTTGCTATTTCTTTATGTTTTCCTCTGGATCAGTCATAAATATGAATTCCCTCTGGCTCATATTTCCCCTAATCCATTCATCTTTGACAGTTGTCTAGGAATTCTTAATTGCTCCTAGACAGAGCTCATTCACCTTCCCCCTTTTAAGCTGAGTGAGAGATTCTTTGTTGCCTCTCATTCCTTATCCCTCATTCCATCCTTTTAAGCTTAAGTGTTGTTTCATGAGCAGCTACCTTGCTCCTTATTTCTCTTGTGACCAAGAAAATGCACCAGCAGTCCGACTCCTTGACTCCACGCCCAATGGTTTGAAACTTACCAGACTATGCTTTGCCTCTCTGCCTGAAAACATCATCCTTCCCACCAAAAACAAAACAAAAACCCTCTGAACTCGAGACCTAGCCTAAAATCCTTTTTAAACAAAGCTAAATCTGAAAGAGAGAGCCCTCTCTGATTGCAGGTGGGCTAGAACCTGCAGTCCAAAGTTGGTTTGTGGTTACCTCGGCCGTATCCTTTCTGGAGCTTAAGGACAACCTGAGTGATAACATAATGGCGACTCCACTGGGGAACTTCCTCAGAAAGTTTCACGAAGAAGGTAAGAAAGCTCCACTGAGAGAACCAGACCTTCAGAACTACTTTTTCAAAGTTTAGTTTTGATCTTTGATGGTGGACAGAGATCAGACACCTCAAAGTTGATTTATCCACCTGGCGACTCCACATCATCCTCATAATAAAGACTCCACTGGAGAAATGAACCCAAAAGAAATTTATGAGCAGATCAGGCTTTTGACCTGGATTATTATCCAAGAGGTCATGTTCTTTCTCCTCCACAAAATCTTACTGTACATATTCTTTGAACTTGACTTTTATATTTTTCCCATAGAAAATGTTGAAGAAAGCCCTCCTTGCACACCAGAACAACATCCTTTAAATGCTGCTAATACTCACCTTATAAAGGAGGACACTACTGTCAAAGCAAATAATCCTATCCCTGTTCATACCGAACCCAGTCATTTAGGCCCTGTACACAATCACGCACCTCGTAAGGTTCCTGATAGATATCAGCCACTCATTCTGCCTCCCGTGCTCAATCCTTTGCCTAAAAATAATCCCATGTACCTCCCAAGATTTGATGGAGAGAATGGAGTTACTGCCCAAAAGCATATCCAGGCTTTTGAAGATTATTTAAACATTTTTGAAGTGGAGGATGAGGATGTTAGTGTCAGGCTGTTTTCCCTTTCTTTGCAAAGTGAAGTTAGGACTTTGTTTAAAGCATTGCCTGAGGCAAGCATCTCAAATCTCCAGCAGTTATTCAAACTCTTCCTTGATAGATGGATGATCAAAGTCAATTTCCTCGTGCTCATAGAAGAATATAATCAATTAAAAAGGATTCCAAACGAATCTGTTCAGCAATTTTCTGACCAATTCAATCAAGTTTATCATTCAATACCATTAAATATAAGATCTCCCCCTGATTTGGCCCTATTACATTATCCAGCAGCATTTGATCCAGAAATAGAATTTCATCTGAGAGAAAGGAGCCCCTCTACTATGCAACAAATGTAGAACATGGCAGTAGATGTAGAGGTTAATCTGAAAGTAAGGAAGGGGAAGTTGAAAGCAGAAAAAGAGGATGAACTTGAAATTTTTTTAAAGAAAGCAGAGGAATTACAGCATATGTGCACAGTAGGAGTTAAAAGTTTAGAGTACCAGAACAGATCTGTTTTGCAAAAGGAAAATAATGATATTCATGAACGAACCTGCCACAAAACGGATAGCATATTCATACCGTCATACATGATGGAGCAGTCTCCTGATATAATGTATGAATATAACAGCTTCTCTTCTTTCAGCTCTTTGCCCAAATATGATCTGTACGATGATGACTATGAGCCTAATGATCAAATCAGCCTTGCAGAGGAGTCAGACCTTATTTTTACAGAAAGCAGAGTTCAGGTTCAGCTGCCTGAACCCAATGACCAGCATGCCCATTTCAGCTATGAAGAAAAGGAGGAAAAGGCAGAAAAGTTTAATTTCAGTGAAGGAGCTTTACCATTTTGTTTCAAGTCTTTTCAGTTTATTAGGGATAATTATCATGCCGTTAACAATCAAGTGTCACCATGTTCTGTTACTGATCAACTAGAGGAAATTCCAGGCCCTGCTCCTAAAGCATCAACACTAGATTTGCAGCCCCAAAGTGCCAGTGAACGTCAGATTGAGGAAGACTCCGAAGCAGCAGCATGTGACCCGATAATCCAGCTAGACCCCCTGCCTGGTGGGTTTCAGCCATCTCGGATATTCGAAGAAAAAGAAGAGCAGTCAGTACAAACCTGTCAAGTACCATTTGAACCAGCTTTCAAAGAATTACAGGGATCATCCCCTGTTTTGTATGATTCATCAGATGGCAAGCTGTGTAAGGAGATAAGTCACTGCTCTTCTCCATTAGAAGGCTGCAAAGCTCAAAATCAAGTTGTTGGTGATTCCCCAATTCCAAAGCATGATAGCTATCCAAAACTTTTGTACAGTCCTTTAATTCAGTCCAGCAATAATGTATATATGCTGCAGGACCCTTTTTTACAGTTCCTTGTTTCAGCAAAGAAGGTCAGCAGTTTCCTGATCTTCTCAAAAATTAACAAAGCTGAATCAGATTGCAAGATCTCCATTTCAGGTAACAACAAACACGAGCAGCAAAGACCATTCATGTTCATGATGCTTAAATGGCTGCATTGGCTATTTCATTACACCTAACAGCAAAGTAAATGCTGGTTAGGGTAGGTAGGTAGGATTAATAAGGCAGCCAGCCAAGCAAATTTTGCAGAATACAACAGCAATTGAATACAAGGCAGTCTGACCTGCTGTTCTTGGCTTTTCACAAGGAAAAGCCATCCCCAAGTGGAGCCACTGTTAGCCTCCTGCTACAGCAGGTATTCATCTTTCATGATTGACATTTTTACATGCCAAATATGTCATACTTTGCAAGCTGCAGTGTTCCATATTTCCAGAAGAGACCAAAAAAAACAATGCCATGAAGTGTGCTAGTCCAAAGGCCACTGTTGTATTCCATTTTTGATGAGTTCTTTTTTAAAGGAAAGGCCAAACAGCTTAATCTTGGCCTCCCTAGACTTCAATTTCCTGTTTTAGAATGTAAAGAATGTATCTGTCCAAACAGTTTAATCTTGGCAGATTTTGTAGATAGGTAGAGTATCAAAGGGACCCAACTGTTTAATCTGGGCCCTGGCAGAAATAAGTGCAGATTTAGATAGGAAACATTCAAAAGAAAAATTGTAATTCTGGGTCTGCAAGTCTAAGTGCACCCTAATCAGAAAAGAAGAAAAAATGTTAGGAAAGTAGGCTGGGTAGGTAGCTGTGTGGTTGCAGAATGATAATTTGTGATCAATTTTGTGGTACAAAGTGTTTTATCTTTTCAGATCACAGTGCAGGCAGTTTTCATGCAAAAGGGCTCAAAGGTGGACATCACTAACTTCCCCTTCTTCTAATTCCCCAAGTCACTTACTAACTCCCAAAGAGGTCAAGATCTGCTTGAGCCTCTTAGTTTCATCATCATCCATATCAGTCACCTTGGTGAAGATCTCCTTCACTCAAGGATCTCAGTTCCTTTCAAGTTATTCTTCCCAAATTTAGCCTAAGGTCCCTGACCTAAGCGCTTGCTGGTCACCTTCATATTAACTATTAACAGTATTATATAACTCCCTATCAGTTTTCCCATCCCCCTATTAAACTATGTATATGAAACTCCCCTATGTAAATATTCCCTCCCTGGCAATATAGCCATATTTTTCTAAGTCTGGGGAAAAAATGGTCCATCTGGGGCTGTTTTTAGCCCATCCGAGTCGTAACAGGGATTAATCTGACACCTGGTCAGACTAATAGCCTTTCCCCTAGCCCTAAAACCCTCAAAAACCCCCCAATTCACCCCCAAACCAAAGTTTTGTGCATAAAATATTAATCCCGCTCATTTAAAAAACCCATAAAGCCCCATTTCCTAAGTCTAAAACAGTAACCCGCGCTCATTAAACCCGTTTTACTCTAAAACTCCGCCATTCCCATAGTTTAAACCCACCCACGCATACATTAAAAATAAAATATTCCTGTGAATATTCCCTGCCCTAACTACCCGCCACCTCATGTCTACCACCAACCGTTGGATTGCCCGCCCCGCAGATCAACGGTGGGCGGGCCGCCCCATCCCCGACCTGCCCAAAGGTTAGCGTCCGGGAGATGGGCAATATTACTATCGTACCTCCCGCCACGCGTCACCTTCTGGGCTGTGGCGGAGGCCCCCCTGACAAAACCGCTCGTGCCCAAAGGCGGTGCGCCCTGAAACCGCTTACCGCCCTCTCCCCTGTGACGTAAGCCCCACGTCATCCGCCGCGTCACCCCCCTTGCCCCGCCATCGTACCACCGAGTCATCTGCCACGTGTCCTGCCACTGTGTCCCTGCCACCGTACATGCCATGTCACCATCCGTACAGGATGACGTCATCATGCTGACGTCATCCCACCCGGTCATCATGCTGATGTCATCGCTAACGTCACCCGCCGTACAACGTCACGTCATGCTGACGTCATCATCAGTTTTTTGGCACAGAGGCGAAAATTGCACTTCGGGGCCTCGGAATCAGTTTCTGAGGCAGTTTTTGATGAGCGCAAATCGCTCATCGCTAGATTTTTTGGGCCTAAATGGGGAATCTTCAAGGAATCTTTTCATTCTGCGCCCCCCAGCAAGCCCGAAAGGCGCCGAATGACCCATTTTTCTTCGCGAAGCTTGCCGGAAGGAGCAGAAAACAGTTTTGAAGGAAACAGAGGCCGAACAGCGGCCATTAAATGATGATTTAGACCCACAGCACATCAGAACAGCATCTACTTATTGCCAAAGAGTATCAGAGGAAAAAGAAGAGCCAAGGAGTATCAGTCAAGATTTTTTAGGGGCTCAAAGCACCTGAACATTGATGAGCCCCCCAGAAAGTCAAATCAAGAAGAGTAAGCCCGTCCTAGCTCTCAAATCACAGTCAGAAGCATTCAATGCTGCTGAACAGCAAGGGTGCAAAGACCAATGCACAGTTATAAGAGATGAACAGCACAGAGCCACCAGGACAGACATTAACTCATTTTGATACAGCTGCCCCCAGCATAGCTCAAAGATATTTTCTGGCATTTATTTCTGGATAAGATTAGGTTAAAAATAATCAGTTTTCTGTCAGACCTATTAGGTCGGCTATAATAGATAAATTTTGGATAAATCTTCCCTATATATACCACCCTCTGTATTGTTTAAAGGGTCGGTTGGTTGATAGTCTTCAGTTGAGACTCGCACTGTATACCTGATATGTTTTCTATAATCAAAGACTGCTGAAAGGCTTGGAGGAAAGACTGTCTGCTCTGTGTCTAAAGGTTTGAAGAAGTGAATTTGGAATTCTTGTGCTGCAACATGACTCAATAAGTTTTCCTACCTCTGTTTTTTCCATTGATATACCATCTAAAATAGCAGAAAGAAAGAATAGTCTAGAATTGGTTTAACTGCCCTCTATGCTCATTTTCTACTGTTTCTTTATGTTTTCCTCTGGATCAGTCAAATATGAATTCCCTCTGGCTCATATTTACCCTAATCCATTCATCTTTGACAGTTGTCTAGGAATTCTTAATTGCTCCTAGACAGAGCTCATTCACCTTCCCCCTTTTAAGCTGAGTGAGAGATTCTTTGTTGCCTCTCATTCCTTATCCCTCATTCCATCCTTTTAAGCTTAAGTGTTGTTTCATGAGCAGCTACCTTGCTCATTATTTCTCCTGTGACCAAGAAAATGCACCAGCAGTCCGACTCCTTGACTCCACACCCAATGGTTTGAAACTTACCAGACTATGTTTTGCCTCTCTGCCTGAAAACATCATCCTTCCCACCAAAAACAAAATAAAAACCCTCTGAACTCGAGACCTAGCCTAAAATCCTTTTTAAACAAAGCTAAATCTGAAAGAGAGAGCCCTCTCTGATTGCAGGTGGGCTAGAACCTGCAGTCCAAAGTTGGTTTGTGGTTACCTCGGCCGTATCCTTTCTGGAGCTTAAGGACAACCTGAGTGATAACACTAGGGAACAATAAATCCTCAGTTGAAACAAACCTTTAAGAAACCTAAAAAGCTGAATTTGAAATATCTTAAAGGAGTGATAGAAGTTATTTTGAAAAAATCCATAAAAGAATAGCATTGAAAAGCTTGAAATCTGGCTTCAGGAAGAAATCATTACACCAGGGCTAACCCTGATCCAAATCCTCCCCTTGTGTTTGAAAATCCCAACCTGATTCCAAGAATCATTAGAAGACAAGAAAGTTCAATTAGCCCCAGAGCTTTTTTCAGATCACATTCATGTCCGGTTGAGTGGATTTTCCTAGAAGATCTTCCTTTTGACGAACATTTTGAACTCTCTCTGTTTAGAACCACATCTGACGTGAACTATTGGACCTAGTCCAAGATCCAGAATTCCTCATCGAACTTGAAACCCAACGAGCCAATTTGTCAATTGATCGATATCTATAGAACTCGACTCAGTCATCTCTTACCACCGATAGAACACCTAAATTTTTTGAAACTACTTCTCTTTCTGCTAGTTCATCATTATTCCCACACTCTTCTGAAATTCATTCCACCCCTCCCTTCATCCCTTCACTTCCTCTCTAGCCAATCATCACCCAACATCCCATCACCACCTCCAGTTCTTCCTCCACAACCCAAACACCTCCTGTTACCCCAACTCCCGTTCACACTACCACCCAAACTAAAATCATGGCCAATAGATATGCTCCCCTTGTGAGGCCTGCTCCCCGAGGTACCATGCCTCAGGACTATCAAAGTAAACTTACTACTTTTGATGGCACTGGAACCTACACAGCTCAACAGCATACTAAGAAAATGACAGACTATTTTGAGATATATGAAATTGACATTCAAATGAGAATTTTTGTTCAAAGTCTAGCTGGGGAAGTGAGAATGTGGTTTAGGTCCTTGGCCCCTCAGAGCATAGATAGCCTAAGAGTCCTTTACCAGCAATTCTTGAATAGGTGGGAGAAAAAGAAGGACCCCCTGCAGATTTTATCTGAATATGAGAACCTTAGAAGGGGACCTCATGAAACCGTTCAAGACTATTGCACTAGGTTTAATAGTGTTTATAGTGTCATTCCACTCGACCTTAGACCCCAACCTGGTTTAGCCCTGATTAAATTTCCTGATGGATTTGATTCATATATGGCTTTCCAGTTAAGAGATAGGAACCCCCCCACTCTGGAAGAAATCCAGAGTGTAGCAGTAAGTGTTGAGGCTAACCTACTTTCCAAAAGAGCCAAAGCTAGGAATGAGAGAAGAACACCTGTAAAAGAAGAAAATATGCCCTTTGAACAAAAGATTGATGCTATAGTCAAAGGAATGGATAGATTGTTGGATAGAGTTGAAACCATTGAAAGGAAATCTCCCTGGGATGGCCAACAGGCTAATTCAGGGAGAAATCATAAATTTAGAAAAAATCAGAACCAAAATGCTGGAAAGAATATCCCTAATCAGAATATTAGACCACCTTTCCAAGAAAACTATGCAGAGGGCTCCCACTTAGAGGACCCTGAACAAGACACTCAGATAAATTTAATGGGTGTAGATGATGAGGAAGGAGTTTTCCTAACTCAAGATGACTGGGAGTCCCATGTGCTCCAAAAATTCCAGACCCAAATAGGGGAATCATTTGATTTCAGGCAGGGGTATGATTCTGCTATTTTTGAGGTACATAAGCAGTATAATTTAAGAAGCAGAAAAAATATTGATGCCCCAGAACCAAACCAGAAAATAGGTCCTAATCAACCTAAAAAGGGTAAAATAGTTCCAGTGACAAAAACACTTCAGATCCTTTCTAAAACAAATCAAAATCCTCCCAGCCCCACCATAGAAGATGTATCTGATAATCTGCCTAATAATGAACAATCTTCCACTTCACTTTCCCCCAAGGAAATAGTGGAAGGGTCTCCAAAAATTGTATTAGAAAAATCAACAAAAAATGCTCCAAACCCTGAAAAAGATGAAAACATTGTTTTCAGCCAGAACTCCAAATGTTCAAACAGACAAAACACCTTTGCCATTTAACCTTGGAGCAGAGGTAGCCAAGCTTAAAATTTTAGTTCCTTTGACAGAACTGGTAAAACATGATACTTACAGGTCTCAGATAAACAAATCATTAAATATCATTGAAAATGAAGATTCTGTAAATCTCTTTGATGACCAGCCCGAGTTAATTTTTGGCCCTGAGGTAAATGGGAAACCAATGGAAGGAGGGATACCACCCTTCTATGTCAGTCTTAATATCCATGACAAGATTTTGCATAATGCCATGTTTGACTCTAGTGCCTCGCACAATCTCATGCCCAAGTCTGTTATGGAGAAACTTAACTTAGACATCACTAGACCCTATAGGGATTTATTTTCCTTTGATTCGAGTCAAGTGAGGTGTTTAGGACTTATAAAGGATTTGTGTGTTTCTTTGGTTCAATACCTTGCCAAAACTATACTCATGGACATTGTTGTAGCAGATATCCCACCCAAGTATGGCATGCTGTTGTCCAGATCCTGGGGGGCCAAACTTCAAGGGTCTCTACAATTAGACATGTCATATGCCACCATATCTATTTTTGGACAACCAAAGAAGCTATATAGAGAAACTTTAATGAAGTATGTAGTGAGTAGTCAGGAGAGACCTCAAAACTTTCCTATTTACTCAGTGCATTCTGATATGAATTCCTTTATTCTCTATTATGCATAAACTAATCTAGAAAATACTCCAAATGATATAGCAGCAGAACCAAAAGAAATTGTAAAAGAAAAGTCAATTGTCTAAATTCAAGAGATATTAGATGACAAAGAAAATCCAAATGCCTTAGCTAAGAAAGATTCCACTACCCCAGATGAAAACTATGATCATGAAATCTTATGGCATTTAGAGTTTGATGGTTCAGTAAACAAATTAGGCGCAAGGGTAGGAGTATGGATTTATAACTTAGAAAATGATCATGTGGAAGGACATGCTTATAGGTTAAATTTCAAATGCACAAACAATGTGGCATAATATGAAGCCCTCCTATTAGGTCTTAAATTGGTTAAAAGCTTAGGAGCCATAAGGGTGTCAATTATGGGAGATTCTGAATTGATAGTTAAACAGATTAATGGTGCTTACCTAACCAGAGACCCTAGATTAGGACTTTACAGAGGAACAGTTGTAGAAATCCTTAGCACTTTTTTAGAGACCAAACTTGCAACCATTCCTATAAAACATAACATGCAAGCTCATAGCCTGGCTATGTTTTCCAGCACCTACAAATTTCCTTTTCAGCCCAATCACTAGTATACTGTTGAGGTTAGGCACAGGCCAGCTATACCTGATAATCTTAAGAACTGGCAAGTTTTTGAAAATGATAAGCAGATTAATCACTTTCTGACATTAGATGAAGAATTTGCTAGCATTAATATAGATGTAGACATGATTTCAGATTTTGATCACGCTAATGAGTTAGACATTAACAAATTGGAAGAAAACTCAATAAACATGCTTCACCCTACTAAATTCATAAAAACAGATATTCAGGACTTAAAGCAAATGGATATTGATGAAATAATTGATGATGAAACTGAAGTCATAAATCTCAAAGATAACCAATTACCCAAGGGATTAACTCCTTTGGAGGACTTATTTGACTCCAATGATATTCCTAAAAAGCCTAAGATGGAGCCCTTGAAAGCAGACATTGAAGAGTGCAACATAGGAACTCAAGAGAATCCTAAGCTGATAAAATTGTCTAAATCATTACCCCCTAATGAAAAACTAAAATATATTGAGATAATGAAGGAATTCCAGGATGTTTTTGCCTGGAGTTACAAAGACTTAAAATCCTATGATACCAGCATTATACAACACACTATCCCTTTGAAAGAAGATCAGAAACCTTTTAGGAAAAAGTTAAGAAGAATCAATCCTACTTTATTACCTTCCATTGAAAAAGAGATCAAACGGATGTATGAAGCAAGAATCATTGCCCCCATTAGGTTTTCAGATTGGGTATCCAATCTTGTCCCTACAAGAAAGAAAATAGGAGAAATCAAACTGTGTGTTAACCTTAGAAACTTGAACAAAGTCTCACTCAAAGACAACTATCCCTTACCTAAAATGGACCACATACTGCAAAGGGTAGTAGGTTCCACAAGGATTTCACTTTTAGATGGATTCTCGGGTTACAACCAAATTTTAGTCCATCTTGATGACCAAGCAAAAACTGCATTCACAACCCCATGGGGCATCTTCATGTATGTTAAAATGCCTTTCATATTGAAAAATGCAGGGGCCACCTTTCAAAGGGCAATGGATATTGCCTTTGCAAAGGAAATCCATGACTTCCTGGTTATATACCTTGATGATATCACAGTGTTTTCTAAGTCAGATCAACAACACTTGGATCATCTTAGGCAATTTTTTCTTAAATGCAAGAAATATGGCATTTCTCTGAACCCAAAGAAGTCTTTATTTGGTTTGGAAGAAGGAAAAATGTTAGGCCACATTATCTCCAAAGATGGAACCTGGATTGAAGCTATCTTGCAAATACCTTACCCAATAAACATTAAAGAACTTCAGGCATTTTTAGGAAAAAAAAATTTTTAAAGAAGATTCATCTCTAATCTAGCTGAACTAATTAGATTTTTGAATAACATGTTGAAAAAGGATTAAGCTATTAATTGGACAGTAGAGGCTAAAAAATCATTCGAAGAAATAAAATTAGCCTTAACTCAAACACTAGTCCTCATAAATCCAATGTTTGACAGAGAATTTATTATTTTTTCCTTCGCATCTGAACATAGTATTGTTGCAATTTTACTACAGAAAAATGATAAAGGATTTGAACAACCAATAGCTTTCTTTAGTAAAGCTCTAAGAGATGCATCCTTAAAGTATAATATCATGGAAAAACAGGCTTTTGCTTTGGTACAAGCCATCAAAGATTTCCGAGTCTATATCTTATATTCTCGTATTGTAGCTTATGTACCCAATGCTATAGTCAAGGACATTCTCACCCAGAATGGAGTTGATGGCGAAAGGGGAAAGTGGATAGCTACCATATTGGAGTATGACATAGAGATTAAACCTACAAAATTAATCAAAGGCCAAGGGCTGGCTAAACTCATGGCTGAAACTAATTTCCAAGCCCTAGGTATAAATTTTATTGCAGAACTGGATAATGAAGAGGAGATGGTGACTCCACAGATCAGCCAGGCCTTTTTAGACTCACCTTGGTATGCTGATATAGTATATGTCTTACAAAACTTACAAGCTCCTCCAGGGTTGTCCAGAACTAAAAGTAGGTTTTTGAAAATGAAATCTTTAAAATTCTACATAATGGATAATACTTTATTTTGGAAAAATCATGAAGGCATTCTATTAAACTGTTTATTAAAGGAAGAATCTAACAAAGTACTCCAAGAATTTCATGCAGGTGATTGTGGAGGACACCTCTACTGGAAGACAACAACTGATAAAATCCTGAGGGTTGGGTTCTACTGGCCAACCTTGTTTTCTGATGTAAGAAATTTTGTAACCTCCTGCCACAAGTGTCAGATCTTTGAAGGAAAACGAAAACTTCTGCCTTTACCTTTGAAACCCATTTCTACAGAAAAACCATTTCAACAATGGGGTCTAGATTTCATTGGTGAAATTCATCCCCCCTCTTCTGCCCAACATAAATGGATACTGACTGCCACAGATTACTTTACCAAGTGGATAGAAGCCATTCCCTCCAGACAAGCCACTGACACTAGGTTTCCTAGAGGCTAATGTTCTGTCTAGATTTGGTTGCCCCAACAAAATTATCACGGACAATGCTGCAGCATTTAAATCAAAAAGAATTATTGATTTCTATCATAAATACCATATAACCCTTGGTCACTCCACAGCCTACTATCCCCAAGGAAATGGACTTGCGGAATCCTCCAACAAAAGCTTAATTAATATTATTAAAAAATTGCTGGAAGACAATAAGAAAACATGGAACAAGAAATTGATCAATGCTTTATGGGCAGACAGGCTTACAACTAAGAAATATATTGGTACCAATCCCTATCAGGTAGTCTATGGCATGGAGGAAGTTTTCCCCTCATCATTAGGAGTTTCAGTTATGAAACCGCTCCAGGAATCTCAAGTTTAAGAAAATGATATTCAAAGAAGAATCAATCAAACTATTCACCTGCAGCAAACCAGGGAAGAAGTATACCTCAAAGCCCAAGTACTACAAGAAAAGCTTAGGAAAGTTTTTAATAAAAGAACCAAGGCAGAAGACTTCTATCTTGGTGACAAAGTTTTGAAATGGGATTCCAGAAGAGAAGACAAAGGGAAACATGGGAAGTTTGACTTCCTATGGAAAGGCCCATACATTATATATGCTTTCAGGGGGAATAATGCTTACTTTCTCAAAGAATTGAATGGTGCAGAGATAGAAGGAGGACCTGTCAATGGTTGAATGTTGAAGCATTACATTGACCCAATTTACTAATTTTACCAGTTCAGTTGTACATACTATATCCTTCATAATGTTCAGTGTTGATTGGATGGTAATTTTGGAGTTGAAGCCCGAAGAGAAGGCCCTAAGCTTCAAAAGTTTCACTGTCAGTAAATATCAATAAAGCAGCAAGGTAAAGGAGAATTGCAGAGTAAAAATCACAGAAATTCAGAAGGCCATTGATCTATAGTTCTTGACTTTCCACCAGGGAAAGCCATCCCCAAGTGGAGCCACTATTATGTTCCTATATCAATAGGTGTCATAATTTATGATTGACTTAGTTTATCTTTGTAATTGTTAGGTTCCCATTTTGTCTATTTTTTACTGTATATTTTGCCATTATATTACCCCTTTCAACCCTTAGTTGGAAGCCTTTGCTAGTATTTTGGCTTAATCACTCCAAAAGGTACATAATAACTTTCCTCATTGCTATATGTTTAATTATTCAACACGTAACCATGCTATCTTTATAATTATTCCCTGAAGTTGATTAAAGTATTGACTAATTGCTGAAACTGCCTAACTGGCAGGATCACATTTTGTCGTTGTTGAAACAACGAAAACAGCACAAACCGTGAAGCTGAAACAGCAAGAACAGCATGAACCTCAAGCTGAAACAACACGAACAGCATGCGCACTTTCAGGAACAGTTGGGATTTGCGTAACAAATCTGCATCGGCAAAGGAGTCTAACCGATTACTATATTGGTCGAAATGATCATGATCCTCATGACTGTAACAATATTTTGTTATCAAGAACTGACTTTCTTATTTTTGGTACAAAAGGGTTGAGTCAGAATGTATGAAAATCTGTTGTAATAGATGTCTCCTCTATAAAGAGGAGACATTTACATTAGAGAGGGGGACGAAAAGGAGGGGAACACACTGTAACACAAAACTTGTAGTGAAGGGATGAGACTGAATTTCTTTTTGTAATATGGTTTATTGGCAGATGAATACAATTCTGTTTTGAGTATTTTATTTTAATTCCTGTGTTCTGGGGAATCTTGTGAGGAGGACAGGGCCCACCTTCATCACAAGATTCACCCATCTCTTTCTGTTGTGTGGTGTGTGTGTGATTTCTGTTTATATCACAGTTACTGCTTCTAATGATATTTACTTTTGCTGAAACTCTGTTTTCCTTTTTTAACTGATTGATGTTGCATATGAGTGCTTCACCGGTGATTAGGATTTACAGAGTGTATGGGTGAACTGGACAACAGAGGCAGGTGTTGAAAGTCCTTACTCTGAGGATAGGGTCTTGATCCTTTACTGCAGGACAGCCATCACTTCCTTTTGCAGATTTGTTTCCTTTAAGTTATTTGTTCTTACTTCATTTTCTGCAATAGGCTGTAACTACTGTAACTGTTGTAACACATAGTGGGGATTTAATAGATAGTAGATTGTTTATACTACAGCTTTTAATACCATTAAGATTGAGTACATACAATACGTAGTCACCTTTGGAATAATCAGACTTTCCCCGGTTGTAATTTATGTGGCACTCGACTGTTTTATTATTAACAATTAAAGTGACCAACATTTTGGCGTCGTCGCCGGGGAAGGCGACTGAAGATTTTAAGGGTATTAACATTTTTCTTTAGAAATGCAGGATGCATGAGAGGACGCAAGAAGGTTAACCATTCAGGCGGCAAAGGCAAAGGAGGAGGAAGAAAAACTTTTATTGACGATATTATTTCAAAAGCTGAGACATCCCAGAGGTTAAGCTCTCGGAGGCCACAGACCCAACACTCTTCCTAGACAGATTTTCAGACAGAGGAAGTAGTGGGGCTAGAGAGGGTTATAGAACCATCAGAATATACTAAGGAACTGGTGGAAGAAGACGAACGACCAGTAGAAGAACCAATAGAGGAAGTTAAGGTGGAGGAACCAGTGCAGGACATTGAAATCCCAACAGAAAATTCCGAAGACCGGGCAAGTGCATCAGGAAAACAACCAATGGAGGATAACAATGAAGGACTTTTCAGTGGAGGTCGCAGAATAGAGGGAAGGGGAGAAAATTCTCTCTCCACCCTGGAATTCCCCATTGGAGATCTCCCCAGAGGAGCAACTCCTATGAAGAATATCCCACTTTCAGCATTACCCAATTTCCATGGGTTATCCATAGAAGATCCTGATGAATTTCTTTTTGAATTTGATATATTGTGTAGAAGCTATGACTATGTTAATTCTGCTCAGAAATTAAAGCTGTTTCCAGCTACATTAAAAGGGAACGCATTAAGATGGTTCATGAGCTTGGGAGCTCATGTGATTACAACATGGGACCAGATGAAGGAGAAATTTCTAGCTAAATACCAAGATTATTGTCGAACAAGAGAAAGGAAGGAGGAATTATTCAAGATGACTCAGAAGGAGGACGAAAGTCTGGAGGACTTCGTGGAAAGGCTAACTTACAGCGATCTGATCATCCTGATATGAGTAAGGATATTCTCAAGTCAATATTGCTAAAAGGGGTACGAGATGATTGTTTAGATATGTTGAATATGCTTGGAAAAGGAGACATATCTAAGGAATCCTATGATGAGATTATCAATCTCTGTAAAAGATGTTCGAGAGGAGCAGCAAGCAGACCAAAGAGCAAAGACAGTACATACTCAAGAGTCCAGAAATCAGCAAGTGGAGGAGCAACACGGGCCGAAATAGGTAACTTACTTGAAGAATTTAAAAATGAAATGTTAAGCTCTTTTGCTTCACAAATTGATACCTTGCAGGTTAAAAAGAAGCAGGCAGAAGCAGAAGCTGCTCTGGCTATTTTCTTCTCTAAATGCAGGGAAAAACACCCACTAAGGGAATGCCCCCTAGACAAGGTACCAATCTGCACTATCTGTGAAAAGGACCATGAGACTCAACAATGCCCTTCTTTGCCAGGAATAAAAGTAGCACTGCAGCCAACCGAAGAAGAAGCTGAAGCAGTGTACCTCATCACACAGAGAAGACAATGGAAACCACAAGGACAAGGTACGAATTCTAACATGTCGTTTAATCGTTGGAATAATCATCCTCCTTTTCAAACAAATTACCCACCCTTCAACAAAATGCAGTACCCACACCTTAATCAAATGAATTTCCCACCCATGCAGCAACCAAACCCTCCTTTTGTTGATCCTACGATGTGGAATCCCTGGGCTCTACAGCAAACCTATTATAATCAATGGAACCCGAATTGGACAACTCCACAGATCCCATTTCCAAACCAATTACCTCAGTATCAGTAATCTCTCTCCTTACCATCAAATGCCCCACCAAATAATCAGACAATGATACCTCAGTTGCCTGTACAACCTAACCCCAACCCGAATAATAATAAAGCTCTGCAAGTAATTGATGTTTAAAACCAACTGGTTTCCCCTATGCAATGTAATGACATTCATTTATGCCCTGGAAGAATAGTTGAACCCATTATTGATGACATTACTTTCGATTCTGATAAAGAAGAAATCGGAAAAGAAAAGTCATCTAATGCTGAAATAGTTGGATCATCTTCTAATAACAATGCTGAAACAGTTGAAACATCCTCTAAAAAGACTGTTGAAGTAGCAGAGCCACCATTCCCTGAGCGTTTGGCTCTTACCAAAACACTTGAGCCACCTACTTTTAATCTGTTAGGAGAGCTGTAGAATTTATATGTTAAAATTCCACTCTTACAAGCACTGAGAGATGTACCGATTTATGCTAGAACTGTTAGAGATATTTGTATTAAGAAACCTGGAAGAAAAGCTAAGGACCCCCTCACAGTTCATGTGATGGGTGATCTAGCCGCTCTAATGTCAGAAAAAAATCCCCCTGTGAAATATGGTGACCCTGGTCACCCTACAGTCACAGTTCAGGTTGGTAAAACCTTTGTTTCTAGAGTTCTAGTAGATCTGGGTGCTACAATAAACATCATGACACTTGAAACATCACAGTTACTGCAGTTAAACAATTTTATTAGGGAAACCCCAACCATTCTAGAGCTGGCTGACTGCTCCACAATCAAACCTGAATGAGTCATTGAAGACCTGAT
Organism: Pinus tabuliformis; assembly: GCA_031772625.1. Classification (NCBI taxonomy): domain Eukaryota; kingdom Viridiplantae; phylum Streptophyta; class Pinopsida; order Pinales; family Pinaceae; genus Pinus; species Pinus tabuliformis. Next base: position 1,252,288,338 of record CM062809.1, read on the forward strand.
AATTTCAGTCGAATCTTGGAACTACCCAGCTGATTTTGTGGTATTACAGACCAAAAATAAGTTGGGGGGTCATCCATTGATTTTAGGGAGACCTTGGCTGGCTACAGCAGATGCCTTCATTAGCTGTAGGTCAGGTTCAATGACAATTTCTAATGGATGTGAAACCAAACAGCTTACTCTGTACCCTCATGCTACACCTATGATTAACAATGATAACTCTGTGTGGTTAGATTATGAGGATGTTGAGACTCAACCCATATTGACTATCGGACAAGCCCTAACTTTTAAAGATTCAACCGAAGATGAATTAATTAGTAGCTTTATTTCTAAACCTTCTTCGGTTAATTCTGAAATACATGATCACTTGAATACAATCTTGGAATCTGAATCACAGCAAAATCTTAAAACTGAAGACTTATCTCATACATCAGCTGACACCCCTTCCAAAAGTATAGCAGTCGAAATCAAGCCTGGCAAAACATTAAATATAAACCCTAACCTAACAGATGCTGAATTACAACAGTTAATGAAGTTACTCCATGAGAATAAACAAGCATTTGCATGCGATTACACAGATATGAAGGGAATTTCTTCTGAATTATGTACTCACTGTATTTATATTAAAGAAGGATCCCACCCAGTCTGCCAACCCCAACGACGAATGAATCCCAATTTAAGGGAAATTGTGAAGGAAGAACTTCAAAAACTGTTGAATGCAGGATTTATATATCTTATATCTGATAGTGAATGGGTTTCACCATTAGTAATAGTACCTAAGAAAATGGGAAATGGAGAGTGTGTGTGGATTATAGAGCTCTGAATAAGGCTACTCACAAAGATCATTTTCCCTTACCATTTATTGATCAGGTACTAGATAATTTGGCAGGTAAGACATTCTTTTCCTTTTTGGATGGATTTAGTGGATATAATCAGATCAAGATTGCACCCCAAGATCAGGACAAGACCACTTTTACTAGTCCATGGGGGACTTTTGCCTATAGAGTTCTTCCATTTGGACTATGTAATGCCCCAGCAACATTTCAAAGAGCGGTGATAGGAATTTTTTCTGATATGCTTAATGATTCCTTAGAAATATTTATGGATGACTTTACTCCTTATGGTGTGACTTTTGAAGATGCTTTACAAAACCTTGAAAAAGTACTTAAATGGTGTATAGAAGCACATCTTTCCTTAAGTACTAAAAATGTCATATGATGATGAATCAAGGTATTGTCTTGGGACACTTCATTTCATTCCTAGGAATTCAAGTTGATCTAGCTAAAGTACAAGTAATTCAGACTCTGCCTATCCCTAAAACACAAACTGATGTAAGAAGTTTTTTAGGACATGCTGGATATTATAGAAGATTTATCAAGGATTTTTCTAAAATAGCTTCTCCTTTGTTTGTGTTACTTATGAAAAATGCTGAATTTAAGTGGACTGATGGTTGTCAAAAAGCATTCAATGAACTTAAACATCAATTATCTACAGCTCCCATTTTAAGAGGACCTGACTGGGCACTCCCCTTTCATATATCCTATGATGCTTCAGATACTGCAATCGGAGCTGTCTTGGGTCAAGAAGAAAATAATCTTCCCTACGCTATCTACTTTATTAGTAAAAATATGACTCCTGCTGAACTTAATTATACAGTCACCGAGAAAGAATTCTTAGCAGTTATTTATGCTATTAATAAGTTTCGACATTATATTACTGGTTACACTACTTTGTGCATACTGATCACTCGGCCATTAAATATTTAATGAACAAATCAGTTACAAATGCTCGAGTTACCAGATGGTTATTATTATTACAAGAATTTGATATCACAATTGTAGATCGACCAGGTAAAGAAAATGTAGTTGCTGATTTTCTTTCTCGGTTAAAAACTGATGAAAATATTCCAGTGGATGATTCTTTTCCTGATGAATATTTATTTGCAGTATCTGCTCACTCACCTTGGTATGCAGACATTGCCAATTACATAGTTGCAGGGAAACTACCATCACACCTATCGCACAGAGAGAAAAGAAATATCGTTCAGCAAAGTGCTAGGTATAGCTGGATAAGTGGGTGTCTCTTTCACACAGGACTCGATCAGGAAATTCGAAGATGCATCAGAGAAGATGAAGTTTATGATATATTGAAGGCTTGCCACGATGACCCTTGTGGAGGGAATTTTGCGGACAAAAGAACAGCACACAAAGTTCTTAGAATGGGTTACTATTGGCCCTCACTTTTCAAGGACGCAAAGAAATATGTTAGGGCCTACGATAGCTGTCAGAGAATGGGCCAGCCTAATCACAAGGATGAAATGCCACTTAACCCCCAGGTAATACTTGAACCTTTTGAAAGATGGGCACTAGATTTTATAGGTCCCATCAATCCTCCATCCAATCAAAGAGTTTATATACTGGTTTGCACAGATTATATGACTAAGTGGGTAGAAGCTAAGGCACTCATCAAAGCTAATGAAGAATCAGTGTTAACTTTTCTATTTGAAGAAATCTTTGTTAGGTTTGGTTTGCCTAGAGAACTAGTCACAGATGGAGGACCTCCTTTTAATTCTCATGGCTTCAAAGATACACTCCAGAAATATCACATTAAGCATAAAATGACTACACCTTATCACCCCCAGGCAAATGGGCAAGTGGAAAGTACAAATAAAGTCATAGAAGCCATTTTAACAAAGACAGTCAAGGAGAATAGAAGGGACTGGTTTCAAAGGTTGCCTGAAGCATTATGCGCTTACAGAACTACTTGGAGGAACACTACGGGTTTTTCACCTTATGAATTAGTTTATGGTAAAAGTGTTGTTTTTCCTGTGGAATTTGAAATCAAAACCTTAAGGTCTGCTTTAGCTTTTAACCTTGATTTGACTGATGCATAGACAGCTAAGTTGCAGCAGCTTCAGGAATTGGATGAAAATAGGTTGGATGCCATCCATCAAAAAACCATGATACAACAGCGAAGAACCAAGTGGCATGACAAAACTATTAAGCACAAGCAGTTCCAAAAAGGTAATTGGGCCTTATTGTATGACTCCCATTTTGAAAATTTTCAGGGGAAATTAAGAACAAGGTGGCTAGGACCTTATGAAGTAGATGTTGTTTTTCCAAATGGAATAGTCAGACTCCTAACGATTGATGATAGTAGAACACCATTATTAGTGAATGGGTATCGAATCTGTTTGTATCAACGGCCTGTTTCTAAAGAGGATTTCAAAGCTACTTGCATGACAGACATACACTATACCTTTTTGGGGGAACCAGCTATCCCTCAATGCACTTAATTTCCTGTTTATATATCTATTTTTAGATTAGATTTCTTAACTAATAATCCCTGTCAAGGGTTGCCATGTTACAATTAATTATTTTGCAGATCTTAGCTTTGGATGGTGGCTGAAAAAGAAAAATTCCAATATAGGAAGAATCAATCTGCAGATTGGAAAAGCATTGCCATGTCATTCCAGATCATAGTCCATTTCCCATTGTTGATACACCATTTTCCGTCACTAATACACCATTTCCCGTTGTCGATACACCATTTCCCGTTGCTGATACACCATTTCCCGTTGCCGATACACCACTTTCCAGTGTCGAAACACCAAATCCCACTGCTTAAATACCAATCTGTTCTATTTTCCTAAATATCCCCATTTTTACTCCCGAGAATGAACTATTACTTCAATAGAAACATATCATTCTTTATTCAAAGGAATCAGCCATTTATCCTGTTAATAATACCCCTTCACTACTGCCTCTTGTGAATAATAGAAACCTCGTGTATAAAAACCCTCATACCTTACAAACCCTTTATATAATGATCATTGACCTATTAAGGATGAGATAACACTTTGCGGTGCAACAACCAAAGGTAATTGTAAAGGTATGCATGTTATGTGTGAATATTAAATTGTAGTTAATGAGGAGATAGTTGACATGACCGCTAAAAGCATCGTACTGCCAACCATATCATTCAGCCGCAGTTGGGGGGATTACCGAAATATCGCAATCATTACATAATACGCCCATCACCGCCATCCCTATTCCTCCCGGTTGTGTCTAATCCACCTCGTTTAGGCCTTACCATGTCATAATTTCATTTTGCAACGTTCTGCTCTGTTTCGACTTCGGCAACTCGGCTCTACACTTTGTATTCTGCATAAAACAGTAACCATGGGTGGAGATGCTGTTAGACATGAACTGGGCTCGACGACATTACTGGAACTTTACCCAGACGCATACCAAATCTTCCTACAGGCAGGATGGGTGGACTATTTCAGAAGACTTCCGGAATTTGATTTGCAGCAGGTTCTCGAATTTGCATGCAATTTGAGGGAGGGGTATTCTACTGTCCAAGGGGTGAGAATCCCAATAACAGAAGAAGACATAGCACAAGTTTCGGGGCTTCCAACCAATGGCATTCACTAGTTCAGCAGGAAGCATCTTATCCTCAATGCACAGCAAGATTTCCTATTACCTGGGGAGCAGGTGGAAGCCAAAGGCAGGGGTGTTGCACTTCGGTCATTACCACCACCTTGGCCAAAAGTTGCAGAATTCGTCAAGCACTACTTCACTTGCGAGGGCCGCTATCAGGTAGTCTACCAACATGACTTTGTCTTATTAAATCATTTGTGGCATGGTCGTCTAGTAAATATGCCTTATTATCTCCTTGGATGTCTGAAAAATATGGCACATTATACTGTGAACGCAAGGCATCAACTCCTCTGCCTCACACACCATCGTTTGGTCCAACTCCTGATAAATAGAGGCTTCGCCCTGCATAACCCGCCTCCCCTCATTAACCCTCCCCAGCAAGCTGAGGAAAATCCTCAGCAAAATGAAGAAAATTCCCAGCAAGATGTTGAAACTCAGCAACCAGCAGCAGGAACACCCCAATTAAGCACTGAAAATCTGCTGCAGTCCTCACCCCATGATGAAGCCGAACCATCCACTCCCATAGTTCATATCCCTACCGATGATTCAGACGAGGATACCCTCATCACTTTCCTTAAAAGGAAAAAGCAACAGAAAACTACAACCCCGTCAAAAAGAAGAACCAGGGCCTCAGTAAAGGCAGCTACTATTTCTAATGATTCCCTAAGTAAAAGTCCTCGCAAGAGGAAAACTACTGTCTCTCCTAGTTCCCTACCTCGGCAACGAACAAGGTTGTTTGCAGCAACCGAGGTCGTTCCTCCTATCATTTTAAACCCCCGTATTCCGCATAGCCCTGAACCTTCACCTCCTTCACCCTCAGATGCCGAAATTCAAAGTGTTCACGATTTTGTAACATCATTTTTCTCAACAGAGGCAGCTGCTCCACAAGAACCAGCTACCGACAAATTCAAACTAGACATCCAAGCTGATATAGGACATGTGGCTGTTACACAAGAACCAACCACTGACCCAATAGGTGCCACACAAGAACCACCTGTTGGGGAGCAAAAAGAAGACGACCTGCATGTGGCTGTTACACAAGAACCAGCCACTGACCCAATAGGTGCCACACAAGAACCACCTGTTGGGGAGCAAAAAGAAGACGACCTGCATGTGGTTGTTACACAAGAACCAGCCACTAACCCAATAGGTGTCACACAAGAACCACCTGTTGGGGAGCAAAAAGAAGACGACCTGCATGTGGCTGTTACACAAAAACCAGCCACTGACCCAATAGGTGCCACACAAGAACCACCTGTTGGGGAGCAAGAAGAAGATGCCCTAGGTGAAACTGATACACAAACTGACCCAATAGGTGAAACACAAGAACCACCTGTTGGGGACACATATGATGAAGTTAATGTTGAACAACAATTTTCTTCTCCTTTGGAATCTGTAACTATAGAAGCCCCCGTTACTCTAGCCTCCCTACAAGAAGAAAATGAGTTCTTAAAATCAAAAATTAAGGCCTATCAGAAAGAGTTAGCAATGGCTAGGGAAGCCTATAAAGAAGAACTCAATCTGTACATGTTAGCTCAAGTAGCATCTCAAGCTAAAAGAGTATAGAGAAAGAGCAATACAGTGAATACATGTGCAGTGAATGTGGGGATATCTATACTCAGGCAGGATATAAAATAATTGCAGTCCCATTGACTGGAGCCAGCCCTATTATATTTAAAAAGGAACACCCTGTTGTTACACAAGAACCAGCAGGGTCTTCAAGGATTTCAGAAGAAGAAATAGAACCACCCCAGCCTACCCAAGTTATTGATGAGCAGAAATCAGAAGAAGAAATAGAACCACCCCGGCCTACCCAAGTCATTGATGAGCAGAAATCAGAAGAAGAAATATAACCACCCCGGCCTACCCAAGTCATTGATGAGCAGAAATCAGAAGAAGAAATAGAACCTACCCGGCCTACCCAAGTCATTGATGAGCAGAAATCAGAAGAAGAAATAGAACCACCCCGGCCTACCCAAGCTATTGATGAGCAGAAACCAGAATCAAAATCTTTTACAACTGTGCATATACAAACTGAACTTCCCTGTGTTAGTGATGCTCATGCACAGACTTCTACTTTTCAAGAATTAAGCAACATATGGAAGGCAGAATACGAGCTCTCCCAAGGAAAGGCATTTCAACAGCAGAAGTCATTATGGTTTAACTATGCCTATAGGAATTGGGAAGCAATGGAACAGTCTCATGCACAGCACAAAGAAAATAAGCAATTAAAAGCCAGACTATCCCTTATCTTCGATTTGGTCCGGCGCTTACTGGCTACAAGAAAGCCTTATTTTAATTACTCTGTATTCTTGAGAGAACGCTTAGCATTCCTCCAATTAAAAGCAATAAAGGATGGAAGACCACACCAGGTCTCTACACCACAGCAATTCATTGAAACTTTTGCAGAAGCACCAAACAATGATCAGAATTTGTTGTGTGAACTCTATCTTCACAATGAGGCTATGCCTGAAGATAGAAAGATTAATTTACTTCCTATTTGTGGTGATATTCAAATAAGAGCTTTTATTTCCTTTTTGGCCAACCAACTCACTTGGAAGAATGCTTTCATGTCTGCAAAAAATAACAAGGAGAACTGTCTTCTCTGGATTCGTCCGGAACCATAGAATGCAGCCATCTTCCTCATGGAACATCAACGGAATCTACGATAGCCAGGCATGGCCGATCACATTAGGAATCTGCAAGTAGCAGTCTTGGAAGACTGCCAACATTATGTCAAAGCTAAAGGACCTCTGGCCATAAAAGCAAATGAATTATTTTTGGAACATTGTCCCAAAGAAAGAAGGGAATATCATCCCTACAATCCCCTCAATCTGTAGGTAGCAATCTCAAGGATACCTAATTATGTAAAATGCATGAGACAATGTGCTGAACGGTGGATTGGTTACCATTTTCATTTCCCTCTCTTATGGCTTCCTGGAGAACAATACAAGGCTCAATTTACATTGACTAAAAAGGAAGAATTGGTAGCATGGAAAAGACTTCAGAATTCCCAAGGGTTCAGAGACATGGTTGACAGCACTTTCTACACTTACTGTATAAGCAATCTACACTGTTCAGCCCAGTATTCTGATTCTGATTCAGATTAGACGTTGCATGTGGACATGCAACATTTTCAGTTGGGGGGGATGTTAGGTTCCCATTTTGTCTATTTTTGACTTTATATTTTGCCATTATATTACCCTCTTCAACCCTTAGTTGGAAGCCTTTGCTAGTATTTTGGCTTAATCACTCCAAAAGGTACAGAATAACTTTCCTCATTGCTATATGTTTAATTATTCAACATGTAACCATGCTATCTTTATAATTATTCCCTGAAGTTGATTAAAGTGTTGACTAATTGCTGAAACTGCCTAACTGGCAGGATCACATTTTGTCGTTGCTGAAACAGTGGAAACAGCGCAAACCGTGAAGCTGAAACAGCAAGAACAGCATGAACCTCAAGCTAAAACAACACGAATAGCATGCGCACTTTGAGGACCAGTTGGGATTTGCGTAATAAATCTGCATCGGCAAAGGAGTCTGACCAATTACTATATTGGTCGAAATGATCATGATCCTCATGACTATAACAATATTTTGTTATCAAGAACTGACTTTCTTATTTTTGGTACAAAAGGGTTGAGTCAGAATGTATGAAAATCTGTTGTAATAGATGTCTCCTCTATAAAGAGAAGACATATACATTAGAGAGGGGGACGGAAAGGAGGGGAACACACTGTAACACAAAACTTGTAGTGAAGGGATGAGACTGAATTTCTTTTTGTAATATGGTTTATTGGCAGATGAATACAATTCTGTTCTGAGTATTTTATTTTAATTCCTATGTTCTGGGGAATCTTGTGAGGAGGACAGGGCCCACCTTCATCACAAGATTCACCCATCTCTTTATGTTGTGTGGTGTGTGTGTGATTTCTATTTATATCACAGTTACTGCTTCTAATGATATTTACTTTTGCTGAAACTCTGTTTTTCTTTTTTAACTGATTGATGTTGCATATGAGTGCTTCACTGGTGATTAGGATTTACAGAGTGTATGGGTGAACTGGACAATGGAGGCAGGTGCTGAAAGTCCTTACTCTGAGGATAGGGTCCTGATCCTTTGCTACAGGACAACCATCACTTCCTTTTGCAGATTTGTTTCCTTTAAGTTATTTGTTCTTACTTCATTTTCAGCAATAGGCTGTAACTATTGTAACTGCTGTAACACAGAGTGGGGATTTAATAGATAGTAGACGGTTTATACTACAGCTTTTAATACCATTAAGATTGAGTACATACAGTACGTAGTCACCTTTGGAATAATCAGACTTTCCCGGGTTGATAATTTATGTGGCCCTCGACTGTTTTATTATTAACAATTAAAGTGACCAACAGTAATATGTACATACCTTTGCCTTCTGCAAATGTTTTCCATATTCAAAAATTAAAAAAAATTAAAAAATATAAAGAGGGTATGTCCTAAAAGAAAAATCAAAGGACAAAAGGAATGAAAAAGGTAAAAAAATATGAAAATGAACCCCAAAGAAAAAGAAAAAGAAAAAGACCAGGAAAGTGTGGAAGTCCAAATGCTACTGCTATTTTACTTTTTGTACAATAATGATTGTGTGCAAAGTGTTCTTATGCCACAATCCATGGTAACCAAACAGTTTAATCTTGGTTATTCCATGTTTTCAATTTCATGCTTATAGATAGAGAATAAAATCTGAGCAAACTGTTTAATCTTGGCAGATAAGTAGATAGGTAGAGTAAATAAAAGAAGGAGCTCAACAGTTTAATCTGAGCCCATGGATGTAATAAGGATAGACTTAGATATATTTCCATTGTAAAAGAAAAGAAAAGTTTGATAAGGGTTTGCTAGTTTAAGTGCACCCTAATAAAAGAAGTAAAATTGGTAGGATGTGTAGGTGGGTAAGTAGTTGATTGGTTGCAAAATTATGTATGATGAATGGTTAAGTTAAAATCTTAAATCATTTTCTTTCATCATCCCATTACTTTGGCAAAGCATGGATGACAAAGGTACATTTACAAGGTTGCATGATTAATTTCCTCATTCATTTTACCCCTTATTATGATTAATTTCCCACAAGTAAAAGTTCCAAAAAATTTGAGTTAAAGGGGCTCAGATCATTTCTCTGACTTTTGGAGGGACCGGACCCTCGGCCCAATAACTTATAAGGTCAAAGGTGCTAAAAAACCCCTCATCAACATTCACCCCTTCATCATTTATTCACTTCTTCTAAAAACCCCTTTTCCCTATCAAATTCACTATTTGCTAAAGAAAAGTAATTACCCCACAAAATCCCTTTAGCCTAAGTTATAATGTTTTAATATGAAAAACAAATTAATGTTAGACATATTATACTTAGTGCACTTTTATTTTCATCTCATATTAACATATGATTTTACTTATGTATTAAATCCCAAAAATCATCCTTTTCCCATATATTTTATTGTTAAAAACCCCATATATTAATAATCTCTTCCCCGAGGTTTGAAACATAAGCCCTAATAATAAAATAATTAAAAGGGATTAATTGATCGACTTGAGATTAATTAATAACCTAAGACTCCCACCAAATAACGAAGATTAATTAACCAATCTGTGGGTAATTAATAATCTATCCTCGCCCAATCACATTACTCATGATGTTATTAATTTCCCTAAATCTGCAATTAGTTCCCATTGGGCCCCTCCATTAACTCCTGATCAAATCCGCGCCCGATCAGCTTACGATCTGACTCTTTCAGATCTGACGGTCAATGCTCATATCGGGTGGCCTCCGATACCGAACTTTACCCAGCCGATGTGAGCGGTTTCACTATTTGCCCGCCGCTACGTGTCGCTCGATGAATGGAATCGGGTGGACCTCTCCCAATACCTCCTAGCACTCAAAAGTTGTGCGATGAAAACCATTACCGTTTCCGCTTACCACCATTGCTAAACGAAAAAATTTCCTATCCATTGACTGGCGCCATTTGTCCCTTTCACCACACACGCCAAACATTTTGACTTTGTGAATAAAATGAAAATACTCATTATTTTTGTTTTACCGAAACAATAGAACCTCCTATTCTCCATGCACACAGAAGCATGTTCATGTTGTCACCCTGCATTCAAACCATCAACTCCAAGAAGCCGATGAACTCCCATTTGCCACTGTAGACCAGCACGCCCCATCTAGACTACATACTAGTGCCATTCCGTTTTCCATACCACCATAACCAGGTATTTACCCACTTCTACAGGAAATCCCTATGTTTATATCAAACCAGGACTGAATTGCTTTATAAATTGAGTGTTTTTATCAAAATTTAAACGGTCCAATACTCTGAATACTCCCTAGAACAACCTGGTTCTCCATAAGATCCCTGAATTTCTCTCCCGATGTCCTTGAACACACAAGAACAAGGATGGAAGCTCTCGTCGCCCTGAATGTTATGCCACTTACTTCTCCCCATAGGGATTTGGACCACCTTCCCTTGGACGACAGAGATTTTCACATAAAGGACCTTACTTTTGATGAAACCCCCTTGAAGTTATACTATAAGTATTGAGACAATTATCTGAACCATGCTGATAACATAGGTCTTTGGGAATCAAAACTACCTAAATATCAACTCCCCACTGTCCATATTTTCCTAGATATTATCCACCAATGCCATGCAAACTACGACCCTAAAATGAGAGTTGCAATGTCCCCAGATTAGAAAATCCTATTCACCATTACAGCTGAATCCATAATTGAGATGTTACAGTTGCAGCCTAGTTAGGATCTCACTCCCCTATCCATTGCCGATTTGCTTGAAAAGTCTTCAAAGCTGTCCAGTTCCGAAATTACCCAAATCTGTCAAACTTTCATGGAAGAAAAATACAGGCCAAAAGACCCCCCACCTTACATGTCATGCTTCTTTACTAGTCTGGGCAGAGATATCATCACCATGATTGCTTGCATTTTGGGTTTTACTACTAATGAGTATGTAGATGAGATTGCCTTAGCCTACATGTCTATTTTTATCCCTGGTCAACCTCCTGCAACCAAATTTGACTATGCTACATTTATTGCAGATAAGATGCATGACCAATTCATGAGATTAGAGCAAGAGAGAGTATTTAAATATTCTTCAGTCTTGTATCATCTTTTTCTCTACTACCAAACTGATAAATTTCCTTTCTCTGTCCGAAAGCTTGATACCAAAGGGAATCCTAGGTCTATTATCTTTTGGACCTCAATTTTCCACTATTCTAGCTCTTCTCCTCATCCTTACATAGATTTCATTGACTTATTTGTACATCCAGTAACTATTATGTTATTGGGAAATCCTACTCCTATGATTAGTGTAGACATTAAAAGAGTTCTTTAGTTATCCACGCAGTACAAGGTTGGTGATTGGTACTTGTACCAAAACCATACCGAGATCAGAATTTATGGGTGTGAGCTGCCTCCCTATAAACTGCCCAATTATCTCCCCATGCGATTATTTGCTCTGGAGTACTACAGGAAAATGATCAATTCTGATGAGATCCACTTTGTAAAGACTATGAAGAAAGCTCAGCTAAGGATAAAAGATCACCTAGGCCTTTTTATTTGCAACAACAGAAGAGCAGGGCAAGAGGCAGAGGAAATCCTTGAGAGAATGAGATTAAAAAAGAGATTCATTTGGCCATACGACCCTCATAGCTTCATCTGTGATATAAGGAAAAAGCATAAGCTATCCCCCTACATCCACCATAGGATCCCAAAGATTGAGCAATATGCAAATCAGTCTGAATGGGTGCAAGGAACTCTAATAGACCAAGATAGAACACAAGTTGAAGTTGACAATGTATGGGTAGATTTGGAAAGAAATATTGATGAAAATTCCTTTGTATAGGTGCAAGGAGAGATTTCATCACCAAAACAGTCACAAGAACCCAACACTCAACCATCATAGCATCAAGATACATCAGACCAAGCAGGAACTTCAGGACAACAAGAAGAGTCAGAGCATCCCGAAATTTTAGAGGAGTTAGCTCAACCTCAGCAAATCATGAGCAACCCTCCAGTTTTACAAACTCCTCTCAATGAGGAAAGGAATCCTAAAAGAGACCAGGAAGAGGCCACTCCTTCCAGCAAGCCTACTGATCAAACCTTTGCTAAAAGGCAAAGGTTGAATCCCTATGCAGAAGAAGAGTTCACTGAGGAGACTACAGGCAACACAGTGGTAGAAAGGACAGAAAGTAGGAAAATTATCCCAATAGGTGGGACCCCATTTACTTCACATATGCAAGTATTGGAAAGACAATAGAGCATAGAGGTATCATCGTTCAGGGCTTCCTCTGAACAGAGCCTAGATATCAAGGGTAAGTATAAAGAAATAAATGCGAGGAATGAGACATTGAAAGCACAAACTTATGCCCGTTACCTCAAAATGGCCCTAACCAACCAGACCAAACTTATGTCAACTTTTGACATAAAGGAAGGGAAAATGTAGATGATTTTCCTCAAGCCCACTATATAACAGCCAAAATCCATGGCAGATTACTTTAAAATTGATTTTGAAGTATTGGCAAAGGATATTCATCCTATTGACCATTAATAACTACATAATCAGACCGGGGAAATGGTTTATTCTACTTTAACTAGCAAAGCCATTGCAGCCCATCAACTACAAAATTCATTGCATAAAACTTCTGCACATTTGCAATTAGAAAAAGCTTCCTCTCAAGCTAAGGACACCAGAATAAAAGCTTTAGAAGATCTGATAATAGAATTGGGACATGATCCCAAAGATGTGAAGGCAGCTGAACTGTTAATTAAAAAGAAGAATGATGACATTGCTGCCTTGAAAAAGCAGCTTAAGATCCCTCCACTCCATCATCCCCAAACTACAGAAATTATAGAAAGAAAAAAAGAGGAAGAACTTATGGACTTGGTCCTAAGACTAAATGACCAACTAAAGGAAACTGAGGACGAACTGGAAAAATCAATACAGTTCAAGCAAAGTGAGTCGACCACTTCTCAAACTGTTATTCCCACAGTTTCTACAGCTGTGCATTCTACTCTGGCAACTGCCTTGGCACCAACACTACCAGCAGTCACAGCACTTCCAGTAATAGGGACCACTTCGACTACTGGTACACCAGCCAACACAGAGTCAGCATCAGAAAAGACATATGAAATGATAAAAGCCATGGAACGAATGAGCATCCAGGCAACTGAGTTGAAGAAAATTAAAGAAAAAATGTCAAGCTTAGAAACCAATTATGAGCTTGCACAGATTCAAAACAAAGAAGAGGAAAGGAAAAACAGAAGGATGGAAGAAAGAATCAAAGTCCTGGAAAAGGACTTAACATTAGAAAAACCTTTGAGGGATATTAAAGATATCTTATGGGTCAATATCATTGATTCCATCAGTGATACTTGGCATTCCATCCAAATCATTTTTGAACAGACTGAGCTAGTTAAAATAGTTGTGGAGGCCATACAGAAAACCAGAGAAGAATTGGGAGAGAAACCTGAAGTGGCAACCCAATTGATTAACGTTTTGAATAGCAAAAATAGGCACCAACTGGAGCAATTGGAAATTGAGGATAGAACTGCCACCATCCTAGAAATTAAGAAAGTTCTTATTAAAAATAACTTGATGCTTAATTTGGAAAAAAGATGTCAAAGTATCTAGGAGGACATATATGATTTTATGTTAAAATATGGCATTCTAAGATACAAAGGCCTTCCAAGCCCACTGGTCATAAATGACAAGTTAATGATTCATGACGATTACATTGAGAAGCTACACAAACAAGCCAGAAGTCAAACCAGCTCTTCTACAACAAAAGCACTACCTACAGGAAGGGTGCTTTATGGTGGTTTAGAAAATATTTTTTATATTGAGCATGAAGTGAAACACCTATTCACAGTCCAGCCCAACTTTGCAAAGTACACTGAAGCTGACGAAGTGTACAGGAAATTGATCAGAATGAAAATACAAAATGATGAATGGTGGACTGATCTGATACAGATACTATAAGTTACTATAGGAAATCTGTAAAGTATAAAATATTTACTAAGGTAAGGTCTGGTAACACAGGTAAAGAGTATCAGAATACAAGTAAAGAGTGTCATCAGATGAAAGTAAGAAGAATATCCAACACACATTTACAAAGGAAACTGCAAGAGGCAAATTCGAGTTCCAACATCCAGCTCGTTCATAAATAAAGGGATAGCAACATTCTGTTTTCCATCTGTCTCTATCTTTATGTAAAAGATATTTTGTATTTCCTATAATAAATCTCATATGGTTATGAGATATTTTTGTGTAATTTTTTTATAAATACTTCAGAAATTGAAGTCATTAGTGTGGATTCGAAGACATTTATGGTATACATTTCATATCAAGCTAGTGAGTTGTTCTAATCAAGTCTGGATTAGCTGCTGGATCATGAAATAAAGTTAAAGACATTTCACAGGATTCTTGTGCACGATGGAAACCAAATAAGTATTATTTCTTCCTTTTATTATTGTTTTCTCATCATGTTATAAATATTCACATGTTTTCTTTATAAAATCTGAATAGTAAACGAAGAAAAATATTTCAGAATTAGCTTTAAGCTCTCTGTTTTGACATGTTTACCTTCTGACTGTTTTCTATTGAATTACCTTGGTTTGGGAAATCTTAGTTGCTCCCCTACTTCTATAGTTTTTCCCTTAGGTCAAAAGTGAAGGATTCTTAATTTCCCTTTACCTTTGACTTCCCTCTTTTCCTCATCCTGATCCTAGTTTAAGGATTCTTCATTGCCCTTCTACCTTGACTAGGTTTACCTCATCCATTTCAACCCACAGATTTGCTTTCTGTTGTACTAGCTTTCCCTGTGAATTCCTCCTTTAGCAATTGATCTGATCCGGTTACGCTACTCTTTGTTTGACTCAATAGCCCAATAGACTAAAGGCTTTCTCTACCCATCTGTTCCCGGAATTCCACCACCCAATCAAAATCAAAACACCCTTAAAACTTTCATAACTAGCCTAATATCCTAGCAAACAAAGCTAAATCATAAAGAGAGAGCCCTATCTGAGTGTAGATCGGCTAGGATCTATACTTAAAAGATTGGTTTGTAGCTACCTTGATCCTTTCCTTCTTTCCAATAACTTCTAAGGAAAATCTGAGTGATAACACCAGGATTCCTCCTAAAGGCACAACAACTTCAAACAAAGTGGAAACAAACAGCAGAGGAAAAGGCTGAGTCAATTAAACAGGTAAACAGGTTAAACTGGGACACATACTGGCAGTACCTAGTAAAGCCACATAGCCAATGGATGACCCTGAAATGTCTCATAACCTCCGCTGAGAAGATAGTGCCAGTGCTCGCCAATTCTGTATTTGTAGGACAATTAAAAGTTGAAGTCGGCCAACCGACGCTCTTGAAGCCGATGCTGGATATTTGCAACTTAAAAGAACAGATGCATAATTTATCATAGATATAGTTTAGTTTTATTTTTAGTTTATTTTTGCTTAAAATGAGGAAGGTGGTTTAAACCTCCTCATCTATTTTTGTAATATTTATTTTTAGATTTCATTAGAGTAGTATTTAAACCCCTCTCATGCATTTAGAGAGGGGTCCAGAGTTTTATCAAAAACAATTCTTCAAAACGTGCAGTTTGCCCCCCACTGAGGAGGTTTTGATAAAATGAATGGAACGAGATTTATTTTTATATGAGTTTGATGTCTGCTACTGAAATGCACTTTTTTACTCTTAGCGGAACCTATTACCAATGGTATTTTTATCTCCTAATACTTTTTACTTATGTGCCAAGTGATAAATTATTTTCAGTTATTGATATATGAAAGTCTAAATGTTCAGTTGTCATTATTTCACTTCTGTATGGTGATAACTATTCTTTTTATGCTGAGTATATGAATAACTCTTATGCGATATGTTTCTCATAATTGTTTCATCTAATTTCTTATACGAAACAATCATTTTTAATGGATTCCTTTCTCATAGTGATTGAATGATTTTTATTATCGATTGCTGTTAGAAATTATTTTAGATCGCATAAGTAAAACGTTACTCCCAGGATAGTTTAAAGTTAGATGTTTTCTTTCATTAGAATAAATCGCATATGTTATTTAATAGATAGATTAGATTTAGAATAAGCATTCACCCCATAAACCTAAAAAGAAAAACATCATCCCGTTAGTGCACCATCATAAATAGATTGGGAAACTAGTCCCATCACCCCCAGTCGGAGCCACTATTCCAAACGGAAAATGAGTTGCTTTCAAGGTATGGACCGGGTGGTTATCCCCCTTGTTGTAGACCCGATTTTTGGGCCTTCAACATATTTGGCGCTAGAAGGAGGGCCTGACTGTGAATGGCAAGTAAATCTACATCTTCATGCCATTCTAAGAGTAAAACTCCCTCACCAACACCCTCAACTTCTCATTCGCATTCTAAATCTTCCATCACTGAACCAGAAGTTGAAAAGAAAAATATAGAGCACATTACTGAAATCCCAAGAAAGCCAAATCATTCTTCTTCAGATCCTCCTGAGTTACAAACTTTAATTCATAAGTTACATGGAATTTCTTTATCTCAAGAAGAATCTAAGTTTTCCCAAGGTAGTGTCACTTCTCATTTGACCCCGACTCAACGACTGACTAGAGCACAAAGTGAAAAATTAGGAATCCCACCTGTTGAGTTTCCTTTACCAAGTCATAAGAAAGCTAGAAAAACACCAGTAGAATCTCAGAGTGAGGTTTTATCATCATCTTCATCTACCATCCCATCCATATCATCGCAAGTTCATTCATCCACCCCACAACTTCAGATCATGGTTCACACTGGTACAGGAGCAACATCCTCCTCTACCCAACCACCTTCATTTACTACAACATCTTCCACTACTCATACTCCAACAATGGCAGGGAATCCACCACCAAGGACATGGGCTAATCCAAGAGCTGTGAACATGCCTGCACCCTTATCGCAATTACCAACTCATCCTGAAAATTGGCTCCCTAAGTTCAATCTTGAAGATGGTCTATCAGCCGAAGAGCACATAAATAACTTCATGCTGTCCATAAATTTAAATGGAGTAACGGAAGAGGACGCAGCTGTACGATTATTCCCTTATACCTTAAAAGGAGCAGTAGGGTCATGGTATTTTTTGTTACCATCATGCTCCATTAATAACTGGGATACATTTCAAGATCATTTTTTAACAAAATTTGGAGACGACTGATCTACAACAACTTTAATCAATGACCTCTCCAATTTGAAAGATGAACCAAGAGAACCAATTAATGATTTCAATTCTCACTTTAATAAATTATTAAACAAAATACCAAAAGTTTCGAAGCCTAGTAATGAAGTCCAAAATGAATGGTATATTTCCACTTTGCCTTCAAATTCAGCCATCTTTGTAGATAGAGCTACCAAGACAATGTTAGCTGAAAACATGAAAGAGGCAATAGCTGTAGAGAAACGTATCCTAGCAGTAGAGAAAAAAAACTTTGTAGATGAAAGAAAATCTAAAAAAGTGTCTTTTAGAGATGACCCTAAGAAAAAACAATCAAAAGACCCGTTTGACTTGGAAGGGTTATAGAAATTCTTGAAAACCATGTCAAATGAAATGGTAGATATAAAGAAACAAGTAGCAGAAAACTCTTCCAAGAAACCTTATAAACCTTTTAAGATAAACCCTTCAACTGATCTGAAACCTCCCAACGCTATAACAAACGCGGAATTAGAAGGGGAAGAAGAGGAAGTTTTGAATGAGGAACATACTGATAATGAGAAGGTTGTAGAACTACAAGGAATGTGGGACTTCATTCTTCTAGATGAAGAAGATCAAGATGCCTTACTAGTTACTAACAGAAGTACAAATCAACTTGATCCTCCATGATCCAGTTCTAAATAGAAAAAACCAATCCCGACTTTTAAGGATAAAATCACAGGTAAGAAATCCTCACCAAAGGCTACTCAGAAAAACCCAGTCCAATTTGATTCAACAACTCCATCTAAAACACTTATCATTTCCGATGAAATGGAGTATAATATTGTTGAAGACATGAAGAAGACTAGGGCTAACATTACTTTTCATGAGCTGAGCAAATTAAGGCATCAACAGAAACCGCTCTTGAAAGAGTTGCATGCAATACCTATTGCGCCTCTACCTACCGCTGTAATCTCACAAGCTACTCATGAAATGGGAAGACCTCCGACTGGTATGTCAAATCTACAAGTGCACTCGCACCTTCGATATCTACCGTTATTCCCTGCAATCTTCCCATAGGTAGGATCTTTTGCTGGTTCACCATTCGCAATTGAATATGAGACCATTGCAGTGCGGGCCTGCCCATGCACTCCCATGTCTGCTTTGGCAGGACATTCGTGTATGATCCTAGATACAAAATCACTTGATCCATTTCATATTCCCTAATCTGCGCAGTCAATCTCATCTCTCTTCCTGTTCACATTGTGTGCTTCCTGAGCTTCTGGACTACGTGTGATTCTCTTGGCGTGGTTCCATCACATCTAGTGATGAGTTCTTGCAGTCCCTTCACAGTTTTGCTATCGCACAGTAGCTTCATTCATGTCTCCAAAAATGTAGTGAGCATTAATGGGTCCATTTCCGGTTCTAGTTTGTCTTTACTTCCTGAAGTGGAGGCATCCATGAAGCTCTTCTTAGCTTCCATGAATGTCTCCTTAGTGCATTCTACATCAAATTCTGGTTCCTTTGTTAGAGCCTTACACACCTAGGCACTCTCTTCAGGATGATTGCCTTTGTCATCTCCTGTTGTGATACCACTTCAGAGCACGATATTTACACTCGGGTCTTCCTCGCGTGGCTCAGATCTCATCATTTGCATGTTCTAAGTCGGGGGAGGTTGGAGTGCTCCTTTATCACGCAACCTCGCTATCAGTGTGGGATAGTCCTTCATCTCATGATCGAACTGGGTACAATACAAGCATGATGGTCTCGTCGGATTTGTACAATTGCGGGCATAATGCCTCGGTCCTCTGCAATTGATGCATATCAGTTGTCTGTGACCCCTTCCTGGTCCCATTCCACCTCGACCTCGTCTGCACCCCTGAAATCTAGTGCGCACCATCCCTATATTTTGATCGAGGTCCCATGTTTCGTTCTGAACTCTATAGGTAGGAGTCCGATCCATCATCAGTTCATAACTTCTACAGGTGCGCTCATCATGGCCTACTGACCTGCAAAAATTACAGAACAACTTCTGGGAATTCTGTGTATACTTTTGTAGTAGATGGCAGTTATCTGTAGCATGCTTCCCTCCTATCTGACAAATCACGCACCACAATGCAGGCACCGCTCTCGGTCCTGCTTATGCCTCTGGTCTCAATGGCATTGTTCCTCCTCACACCAGGTAGTTCGCAAAGACTGGACAATGGTCTTTGTCATGTCCTTGGCCTTTGCACTTTACTCACCATACCCCCTCACGTGCTTCTGGGCGAGTTGTCCTGTCTTGTTTCAAACTCTGCATCTCAAGGCACAAGTTTTTCAACTACATGTGGATCTGTTGAACTCCTAGGTCAGGATATTGTATCGAGGTCTCGTGCAATCTCATTGTGATCTCCATGGCCTCGACCTGAGTGGTTAGCTTCTACTGTGACAACACATTCCTTAGATGCAACGTTAGTGATGCTACGAACCATGTGCGGTGTTGCCCATCTGTCAAGGTCATATTGGCTTCATGAATTGTACACTTCAGTCTCTGATTTAGCTCCCAAGGGGTCTCACCTAGAAGCATCACGATTTACTTAAATCCAATGATCGACTGTGTCTCTGATTTTGGCCTACTAAATTCCTTGTTTAGCACAGCTTCGATATCTGCGATCCCTGCGTTTGGATTTTCATTGGAATGCTTAATGTACCAAGTCAGTGCGCAATCCTACATAGCATTGACTAGCATTGCCTTCTTTATATTTTCATCTGTGACTCCCTGCGCTTCCCATACAACCCTTACCATGAACCAAAACTGGTCCGAATCTTCATTCCCTACTCCTTTGAACACTGACAATTTTATCGCACTTTCCATATTGAACTATGGTGGTGGCAGAGGTGGTGTGGGAAAAGATGGGGGTGAAGATGGTGAAACTGGCGGTGGTGTAGGTGGAAGTGGTATGCACGGAATTCGTTGCTTTATCAAACTGATCACACTTCTTGGTGAGACCTTTGCGAGCTCTTCCTTGCTTTCTCGAGGAGGTGAAATCAAGGGGCTAGTTTCTAGTTCTGCGCTACCTTCTTTTTTGTAGATCCTCCCACTTCGTGTGTCCCCAAACATTAATTTATTCGCATAACCCACTTTTCACACAGTAGCATTTTAATCCATGTGTTCAAATATTTAACGTACTTACCTCGCGGTTCTTTGAGGAAGCATCATTCTGCCTTGTTATAGCTGACTGAAGTTTCTATCGTGAACTCAGTGATAAATCCTCTGATAATTCAATCGAGCCAGTGATCCATAGTGCGCGCAATCTTATCTTCTGATGCTTCCAGTCTGTGCACCAACTCTGGAGTCCACACAATAGGTTTGTTGAGCCTACACCTTCCCTGACTATCTGCTAGCTCCGGGATCCACTCATACAACTCAAAGGGGAAGGATATAAAGAAAATTTTATGGATTTCCATATATAAGTAGCAATCTAACCACTTTTCCTTTGATAGTTGCGGATTCCTGTTTTCCTACGCCACGAACTCGTGAATCTTTCTATCCAACCACTCTTCAATTCCTTTCTTTGTCGGATTCCAGTGATACGACATCAGACATCTGTATGCAGATCCCAGTCCTAGCAACGAAACCATTTGTTGGCTTAGTGGGGCCTGACCCAGGTTCAGAGTTAAGTTAGCCAAAGAAATCCCAATACTACTGGCCCTTTCAGAAATAGTCTGCGGAGCCCGGACTAAGGTCTCACCCGAAGCAGTATGGGAGGGTGCTAGAACCAAGTTTCCACACCTTGGAGATGTCTGATGAGTTCAAGTGGTCCACGGGTTAGACCCTGCATGCTGGTTGCTTCGCGCACTTTCCCATACCTCGTAGTATGATATACTACCTTCGCGCAGCCCTACCTAGGGGCTGAACACTGCGCTTCTGCGTTGTTACCCAAGACCTTACTGGTATTCCAATGTTAGTTGATTATCTTAGCCTACTTGCGTGCTTTAAGTTATACTTAACAATATAAATCATTCATACAGGTGCCCACAGCAAATAAACAGTATATTTGCAAATCATAACAAACATGCATTAACCCAAGAACAGATACACAGAATTATGACAAAACTTCTCTTTATTAATTCCTTCCTTGCTTACAAACTCGACTTGCCCTATGCACTCAGCTGTAGGGATCCGCGCACTCAGCTGCAGACTACTAGGCCTCTGCGCACTTAGCTGTAGAGCCTTCTCCTACCCTAAGGCCCAAAGGCACACTTTACACTTTGACATAATCACTTAGACTTTCCTACCTCTCCTTTACTCTACTTAGAGCCTCGCTCTATTTATACAATCCCATGGTCCGCAAACCATGGGTAGGTCTATCGAGCTGACATTACATTACAAAACTAGGGCGGACAACCCTGTGACTCTATCATACTTTCGTGCCCCGTGCCCACAATTCATGGAGCTTTACAACAAGATTCGGTCAAAACTTGGGCTTTGAGCCCCAAAACATGCCTTGGGGGGATTCCATGCCCAACAACGGGCCGAAGTCTCACCCGAAGTAGTATGGGGGGATGCAGGAACCAAGTTTCTACACCCTGAGATGGTCGTGAAGTCGACTTTCTACCTTAAACCCTTCCTTCATGTAGATCGATAAGCCTTTAGGGCTTATCGATGTACTTTCTCTTTCATTTCTTAGAACCTTCACGAAGGTATACGATCGTCCTTCATGAAACTTTACACTATGATTCAGGCACTTACGTGCCTCAGTAAGTATGTTATTGTATAGGTTCCCAAATTATCTTAAGTGTTTGCCAAACTTACCATGCAGTTAAGATTATCTTCGCATAAACATATATCATTAATTGCTTTCATATAATAGATAGAAACATATAAATTCGTGCATCAATTTAGCATTATAACATAAACCCAGAACTTAACATAACATAATCACATGTGATCCATAGAGGAAAAATACATAGTAATTTCAGAATATTCCCTTTATTGATGATTCATATTTTCAATACACACTCGATCTGACCTGTGCACTCAGTTGCGGACTTCTACCCTAGGCCTCTGCGCACTTAGCTACGGACTTCTACCCTAGGCCTCTGCGCACTCATCTTCAGAGCCTCTTCCTACGCTAAGACTCTTGCTCCTAGCTCTTTACAGACTTGTCAAACACTTCTACTTCACCTCCTTCTCTCTTAGACTCCTCTAAGACCTCATTTTTATACAATCCCATGGTCCACGGACCAAGGGCGAATCTCTAAAGCCGACACAACCTATCTAGACTAAGGGTGGAAAACCCTTTTTGACTTTAGATATCTTTATGCTCTGTGACCACAAAATGTGGAGCCTTCACATTTCTTTATACAAACTCTGGGCCTTCTGCCCCAAAACTTGGGTTTTTAACCCCAAAATTGACTCCTAAGGGACCCGTTCCCAACAATCTGCATAATACTTCAAACTCAAAAAGAAATGTCTTTAGATACTTAGTTCTTAACCCATGGAAGTTAGGAAGGATGGATGGCAATATAATTTTCATTGTAGTAGTGGTTTCTATATCCAAGATGGGGAATCCAAAAGGATCCTCCTCATGAAAATATATATCATCTCCCCTTCCAGCTCTTCCACGTCTACCTCCTCTATCTCTTCCTCAACCAATCCTTGATTT
Source organism: Pinus tabuliformis (assembly GCA_031772625.1). Classification (NCBI taxonomy): domain Eukaryota; kingdom Viridiplantae; phylum Streptophyta; class Pinopsida; order Pinales; family Pinaceae; genus Pinus; species Pinus tabuliformis. The sequence goes on from CM062809.1 coordinate 1,252,311,645, forward strand.
TTCCTCTCCATTGTGTACTTCTCCTTCTGCCTCTCTTTCCATTATAGATTCCTCAGAGCTAATATGAGGTTCAACAATAGGGTTGTCTACTTCTTCCTTTGGTTCTTCTACTAATGGTATGTCAGAAAACAATTCCTCCTCTTCTTCACTAGGTACTTCTAACTCCTTCCCCAAGAGTTGTTCCCCTATTGAAGATATAAATATGACTCCTTCAGTAAGGTATGTAGGCTCTTCAACTACAACATATGTATATGAGGTTGATGAATCCCTAGGTTGAATTTCAAACCTATGCACTTCAGGGAGTCTATGCCTACTTTCTAAGGATGGAATGCAAGTGTTGGTGTATGGTGTGGCACTACTTGCTCTATTAGTGGTGGTTGGTGATGTTGGAATTGAACTATGTCCTCTACCTGTACTTACAAATCTACCTCAAGAATCTCATTCTTGATATATGCATCCTAGATTATTCTAATATGAATTTAATCATGCATCTAGAAAATGAATGCATCTAATATTATATCAAAATACAAAATAAAGTCTTATATACACTTCCCCGACAACGACACTAAAAATGTTAGGTAATTTAATTGATATTTAAATTACATCATTAAATTATCAAACTCGGGGATTGTATTCTTATGAAGTGTATGTGCTTTAAATGTGCTAGGAGGATTGCTTTTGATTCAGGGTTCTAAGTCTAAATAAAAACTTAAAATGCAACTATTAGAGATCCATTCTTGTTAAATTAACAGACATGTTCTTTCTTGAAGACTTTTGAAAACAACTATGCTAAGTGAAGAAACAAAATAATTATGCTAATAACTAAATTGAAATTCTATTCTAATGAATAAAGTTGAAATACTATACTTGTTAGTGTCAGTCTTTGAAGCCTTCCTCCAGTGATCAAACATGCTCTTACAAAGTAATTTTAAGGTGTCAAGGTCAAATTTTGTCATTTCAATGAGTCTTCAAGTAAAATTTGGTCACTAGGTATTAGGTCTAGGGTTTGTTTTCATTCCTATCAAAGTTGTCCAAATGTTGGTCCATGTCACCATTCAGCTGAGTGTGCCATCATTCAGAAGGTTGTCATCATCATGTCAAGTTCCACTAGGTCATTTTGCACCTTGTTCATGCTTCAGTTGTTCCTAGGTAAGGTTCATTTCCCTCTCCTAGGGTTTTGAAGGTAATTTCTCTTGGATGGTCAAATTATCAGCAAAAATTGTATCCTGATGTTCATACACCTTCCCCTATCCTTATTGTACCTTATTAAACACTTCCCATCACCGAGATCCCCCAAATTCCTCATTTTCGCACAAACACTAGTTTCTTGCTACAACTTGACAATTTTCTAGGCTAGGCCTGTGTTTTGCCCTTTTGGACCCCTTCCCCTCACTCAATATTTGAAATTCCACTTTCCCCTACTTTCTAACATCCCTCCCTACTTCCCAAAATTTTCTCAAGAATTTAGAAGCCCCTTATCCCCTTCATTTCACTTCATTTTGACAAATCCCCTATTCCACACATTGGGATAGGTTTTACTCCAATGATGTTTCTGAGCAAGAAAAGATGAATTTGGGAACTCTGTGAGAGGTTTTTGTCCACAATAGGCCAAGGAAGAAAAACCTCCTTAACCTTTTACATAGGTGTCATGGTTTTAGAGAAATGTCAAAAATACAATTTCCTCCGGAGAATTGATGCACCCCTGGAGTGACCTTGGGAAAATCAATACTTCTCCTAGCTTGGTTGGCAAAATACTTTCTTGATAAGTAAAATGATAACTAGACACAAATAGATTTCCAATGAGCTATTGTGAGCTCAATTTGGAGTTGAGGAAGACCTTCAAAATTTGACTGCAACAGCACTCTGCCTTTAGGCAGCCTAATTTTGCACATTTTGACTAGTCTTGGGAGATTTGATTTTTGACAGGGAAAATGAACTCCAAATTGAAAAACACTAGTTGGGTTGGAACTTAGACTCAATAATATTTACAACAAGCTATCATGTGCCCAATTTGGACACTAGGAAGGCCTCCAAAAGTCTCCTTCAAAAAGTGTGATGCATTGGATTTGGAGCGCGGTGCATTGAAAGGGCGCGGCGCATTGGGCAGTGCTCTGCAATGTAAATTTTGAACAGGTGCAACGCATTGAGAGGGCGTGGTGCATTGGGTTTGTGGCATAGTGCATAGGGCTTCAAGCCTGATTTCACCCACAAAATCTCCCCAAACCACCAAATTTTCTCAATCCTCATTGATTCAAGTAAGTCAAGCATTCTTCCACTGCCAATGAATGAGTTTCTCTAAAAGTTTATGGTGATTTAATGAGAAAAACTTGAAACCCTACCTCCTTGAAATTTTGGTCAAAAAAAATTGCTTAGGGTTTACAAATTGTGTTTTTTGCTGCCAATTTCACTCCTAGCCATTGCCCACTCCCTCACTCTTTCATTACCTCCCTTTCATTACATTTTCATCAAACCATTCCCCCAATCCCCATATCCCTAAGTTTCCTAACTCTAAATCCCTAACCCCACTATCCCGAACCCTAGTTACAAATTCCCAAACCCTAATTTCTGTCCCAAAAGCATAAATACTATTCACTAAACCTCCTATTCCCCAAAAACTTGTCAGCAACATTCCCAAAACCCCTCATACACATTCCCTCTATAGTCCCTCATACATTCAGCAGCAAAAACTTAAATACACCATAAATCTCTTCATACTCATCTAAGAAAACTCAAACATTGGCAAACATGGAGTCTGATCCTTCCGATGACCGAGATGAGGAGACACTCAGTGATTCTTTTAGAGAGATGCAAGCACCAAGGAGACCTCACAAGGGTGGTAAACATATACAAGAGGAGCCTACTCCACTTGCCGAGCTGCAGGCCTGTCCTCTTGCTGTCACATGCTTTCAACACCAATCTTGTTATCAGTTCTGTGAGATGTTAGAGAGAGTCCAGTACCATCATGAGTTGACCAGATTGTTTGTGCTCCATCTTCATAACGGCCAAGTCACACTAGCAGGTGTGACATTCACCTTGACACCAGAGAATTAGAAAACCAGCAAGCTACCAAGAGGAGGAAAGTGAAGCTCACACTACTTGAACAAGAAATCAATTTTGATCATGAGTCTTGGTTTGAGAGGGCAAATATCCACTTAGAAAAGGAACTTGAAGGCCAAGTTGAAGAAGGCATCGAGGAAGCGAAAAAAGCAAGATAGACTTCAGATCTTGGCTGAGGCTTCCTTGGCCCAACATAGTAATTAATGGAGGACACTCAACCCAAATTTCAAAAAATTTGGGACACTTTTTGCAATTTTGAAATTTTTGGCCTAAAAAACAGGTTTTTCTGCCCAATGCACCGTCCCACTTGGCACTTGCTTTTGATGGGGGACTCCTTTTGATGGAAAATTAGCATTTTTGGATTTTTCATGAAAAAATATGCATGCCTACCAATGGACAAGAAATTTTGACAGGTTTTGAGCCCCCAAAAAGGTCAAAAACACCAAAAAAATGACCTTTCTGCCCCTTTTTGGACAGACAGGAAGCAGTGTTGGGAGAACTCAGTTCTGGAGGGGCAAATGGAGGCCAAATTCAAAAATTCCTCTTGTTCTGGAATGTAGACGGGTAGAGATTTCCAACAAGCACACTTGGAGAAAATTTGGACATCGGAAAAGGCCTTCAAAAGCAGCTGCAAATAGGCGCTACGCATAGGGAAATCAGCGCTGCGCATTGGGGAAATTTTGCCCAGTTTGACCAAAAATACTCAGTTTTTCGCCTAGTTTCTTGACAGATTGACTTTTCTTCCTCTAAATGTCAAACTCATGATGTAATTTAATTTAATTTGATGGATCTTGATGTAATTATGTTAAATTTTCACTTATAGAGGTAGATTCATCCATAAAAAGGTAGTTTTTAACTGAATGAACCAGTTCACTAGTTTTGAGAGGCATGTTATTCCACTGCCTACTTTTTAGTTCTCAGTTTAGAATTTTTTGGAATAGCTCCTAAACTCATGAGCTCGATCCCTAGAGGATAGGATGTGTTGTTTTTTGCCTATATCTTGTGATTTTTCATTCATTAGCATAGGTTGGACTTTTGGGAAAGCTTGGAGCTTCATTGTTTCAGTAGTTTGGCTAAGGAATAGACCAGGGTTTGCAGGACTTTATGGGATCCATGTCGCATCTTGATTTGGTATTTTGTTTCCTTCTGTAATTGTAAGTTTACATGTGTTTTATGTATGCCATCATTTTTCTTTGCTTCATCTTAACTAAATCAAACAACGATAAAGGTAGAATCCATTGAAATTACAGTGCTCTACCTAGGGTTTTGTTTAGTTATTTATGTTTCCAACTATTTAAAGAGGATCCCCAAGACTTTCTTGCCCTCTTCAACTCCTCACCTATCTAAGGCCTTCCATTTCATTCAATTTGAATTACCAAACCATTTTCCTACCTTTCCCCATAGAGATCTCTACAAAACTGAGCCTCATTCCCCAGACCCAAATCTGCCTTTCACCTTTGAGCCAACAAAACACCATCAAATTTAATCAAACTCTTCTACACACATACCTAGCCTAAAATAAATCTTCACATCAGTCATCTCAAGCCTCTTTGATCGTATTTTGCTGAGATTGACAAGGAGAGAACCCTCTCCCAACCTGGTAGGGCTAGCTACTAGGTTAAGCATGGTTTGATGTTATCCTAGATCCTACCTTTCTCAGCTTGAGGTAGATTTAGGCATTAACATAGTGGCGACCATACTGCGGAAGAAGAAGTTTGTTTTCTTGTTATTGTTGTTTGCTTTATGAACTACAGACGAAGCCTAAAGTTAGCCAGGTAGCCTTCGAACTTCTCTTGCTTTACGAGTGCATAAGTAGATCAATGTTGCTTCAGTCAATCTTCGGTTTAGTTTATGAACTGAACAACTGACTTGCAAATTTTACGTTCCCCAGTAAAATGTATCAAGTTTAGATCTGATTGTTGATGGTGAACAAAAATCAGACACAACAGCTGAAATCATTCACCTGGTGACTCTACATCAGTTTCGAGATCAGATCCAAGGACTCCACTGGAGGATGAACCTGACCAACAGAAACATGAAAGGACAATATGGAAAGATCGAGTATTCAAGTTGGAATTTCATCCGACAAATTTTGTTTAGTGCTATAAATTATTTCTTCTCTTTTCCCGAGAATGTCAAAAAGGCTTTGCAAAGTATATTGTATTTGAGAAAAGATCCTCGGCATGCATTTGATTCCTTCCCTTTGAAGATTGTGAATACTAAAGATTTGCATGCCTTTGAGCTTGATCAAGACCCTTTTTCTAAATCTTGTGATGACTGTCTTCAAATTGATAAGCCTCAAGAGACCAAAATTGATTCTACAGCTTCTGTACATACCCCACTACCTTGTAAAATTCTAGATCGATACAAGCCTCTGATTTTACCTCCTATATCCCATGCTTTACCTAAAAATCATGACCTATATCTACCAAGATTTGACGGTGAACGCGACAACATCACTGCTGAGAGACATGTATTGAATTTTGAGTCTTTTCTTGATCTTTTTGAAGTTGATGAAGAGGATGTCAGAATTAGGCTTTTTGCTCTTTCTTTGCAAGGCAAAGTCAAGAGTTGGTTCAAAACCCTGCCTGATGCGAGCATCTCAGATTTCCAGCAGTTCATCAAAGTTTTCCTCGACAGGTGGGTGGTCAAACAAAACCCTTTTGTGATTATAGAAGAGTATAACCAGCTAAAAAACTGCCAGGGGAGATAGTACAATAGTTTTCTGCCAGATTTAACCAAGTTGATTATTCGATGCCTGTTAATATAAGACCTCCTCTTGGATCTGCTCTCTTGCACTACCTGGGTGCCTTTGATTTGGAAATGGAGTTTCAGCTGAGGGAAAGGAACCTTGCAACACTTGAAGAGATGCAGAACAATGCAGTAGATGTAGAGGCTCATTTGTTGATCCGAAGGGCAAAGTTGAAGGAAGAAGAGATGAAAAACATAGATCCGGAGGAATCGACATCTCTAAAGGTAAAGCTTGACATTTTGGCAAGTGCAGTGGAAGAGATGATGCAAAGGATCACCACAAGGAATGAGTATAGTGTTCAAGCCCATCGCTCACTAATTGAAGAAGAACAAATGGCTACTCCAAAACATTTTCTTTCTTATCCCAGTTGTCATAGATTTGATAATGATTGTTCTATAGATCATCTTGGAGAAGAGAGATGTGTTGATATGACATGTATGCTTGATGATGTCTTTTATACTAATGATTTACCTCAGTTTGATCAGTATGATGATGATTATGTTCTCCAAACAGAAGCTAATCTTGCAGACAAATCAGCGGCTAGTTTGTGGGAGGAAGAAGCTCACTTTTAGCAGCTCAAATACAATGTTCAACCATCACATATCAGCTATGGAAATGACGAGGAAAGTGCAGCAAATTTTGAAGTAGGTGAAGGATCTTTGCCTTTTTGTTTTGCTTCGTTTCAGTTCATTAGAGACAACATTCATGCAATTAGAAATCAAATGTCGATAAGTCTTGATTTGGACCATCTTGAGGGCAATGAAAACCTTGTTCAAGACTTCTCATATCCAAATTTGCAGCCCCCGAATGCCTTTAATTGTCAAGTTGCAGATGAATACTTGGAAGCTGGCACATACGATCAAATGATACAAGATGATTCTGTACCATTTTGTTTTGAATCATTTCAGTTTTTGAAGGATAATTGCATAATATATCTTCAAATGAACAGCCTGTAGAAAGTCATGCAATCTCATTGGAACCAATAAAAAATGAGTTGCAGCAGTCTTTTCAAGTTTTTCATGATCCAATAGTTGATGTTTTGGATGAGGTCTGCAGTCAAAATCCTTCTCCATTAGCTACCTGTGAGCTTGAAATGTGTACTGATACAAACTTGATATGGCAGCCGGTTTCTTTGTCATTTTCAGCAGGAGTCATCACAAAGCTTAGATCAAAGTTTGCATTCATGGTATGAGGAGAAGAGAATTAATCCATTGGATGAGCTAAGTCCCAGTGTGCATGAATTTCGAGATCCTTATGCAATGTTTTTGGAGGCGAATAGAGAATCCATAGTATTCAACGGATCTGTTCACAAGTTTTCATGGGAGTTGCCTTTTAGTAGTTCTCTCTTGTTGTTCATAAGCAAGCACTTGTGGAGAATTCAAACAGCAGCCGGAATACTTACTTGGTTACATTGGTTGTTTCATTTCACTTGATCAGGTGATGAATGAAACTGTTAGAGTAGGTTTTGATGAATAAGCTCTACGTTGAGCATCATTTCCAGTTTTTCGGTTGTGTTTAAGTATCGAGTCAAGTTTTAGTTGAGTGAGAGTCAGTTTGTGTCATCAAGTCGTCAGTTTTCAGTCATGCATTTCAGCTTGAGTTTTTGACTCCATTTCCCAATGGATAAGGCACTGGTCTGCTCTCCCAAAGATCTATCGTTCTTATCACCTCCAAGGAGCTACCATCCCCATTGGAGCTAATGTTAGTGTTAGTCTTTGAAGCCTTCCTCCAGTGATCAAACATGCACATACAAAGTGATTTTAAGGTGTCAAGGTCAAATTTTGTCATTTCAGTGAGTCTTCAAGTAAAATTTGGTCACTAGGTATTAGGTCTAGGGTTTGTTTTCATTCCTTTCAAAGCTATCCAAATGTCGGTCCATGTCACCATTCAGCTGAGTGTCCCATCATTCAGAAGGTTTTTATCATCATGTCAAGTTCCACTGGGTCATTTTACACCTTGTTCATGCTTCAGCTGTGCCTAGGTAAGGTTCATTTCCCTCTCCTAGGGTTTTGAAGGTAATTTCTCTTGGATGGTCAAATCATCAACAAAACTTGTATCCTGATGTTCATACACCTTCCCCTATCCTTAATGTACCTTATTAAACACTTCCCATCACTAAGATCCCCCAAATTCCTCATTTTCGCACAAACCCTAGTTTCTTGCTACAACTTGACAATTTTCTAGGCTAGGCCTATGTTTTGCCCTTTTGGACCCCTTCCCCTCACTCAATATTTGAAATTCCACTTTCCCCTTATTTCTAACATCCCTCCCTACTTCCCAAAATTTTCTCAAGAAATTAGAAGCCCCTTATCCCCTTCATTTCGACAAATCCCCTGTTCCACACTTCGGGATAGGTTTTACTCCAATGATGTTTCTAAGCAACAAAAGATGAATTTAGGAAAACTGAGAGAGGTTTTTGTCCAAAATAGGCCAAGGAAGAAAAACCTCCTTAACTTTTTACACAACTGTCATGGTTTTAGATAAATATCAAAAATACAGTTTCCTCAGGAGAATTGATGCACCTATGGAGTGACCTTGGTAAAATCAATATTTCTCCTAGCTTGGTTGGCCAAATGACTTTCTTGGTGAGTCAAATGATAACTAGACACAAAGATATTTCCAATGCGCTATCATGAGCTCAATTTGGATTTTAGGAAGACCTTCAAAAGTTGACTCCAACAGCACTCTGCTTTTAGGCAGCCTCATTTTGCACATTTTGACTAGTCTTGGGAGATTTTCCATTTGATAGGGCAAATGAACTCCAAATTGAAAAATTCTAGTTGGATTGGAAAGTAGAATCAATAACTTTCCAACGAGATATCCCGTGCCCAATTTTGACACCGGGAAGGCCTCCAAAAGTCTCTTGCAAAAAGCGCGATGCATTGGGTTTGGAGCACGACGCATTGAAAGGGTGCGGCGCATTGGGCAGCACTCTGCAGTGTAAACTTTGAACGGGCGTGACGCATTGAGAGGGCATAGCGCATTGGGTTTGTGGTGTGGTGCATAGGGCTTCAAGCCTGATTTCACCCACAAACTCTCCCCAAACCTCCAAATTTGCTCAATCCTCATTGATTCAAGTAAGTCAAGCCTTCTTCCACTGCCAATGAATGAGTTTCTCTAAAAGCTTATGGTGATTTAATGAGAAAAACTTGAAACCATACCTCCCTGAAATTTTTGTCAAAAAACAATAATTACTTAGGGTTTACAAATTGTGTTTTTTGCTGCCAATTTCACTCCTAGCCATTGCTCACTCCCTCACTCTTTCATTACCTCCCTTTCATTACATTTTCATCAAACCATTCCCCCAATCCCCATATCCCTAAGTTTACTAACTCTAAATCCCTAACCCCACTATCCCAAACCCTAGTTACAAATTCCCAAACCCTAATTGTTGTACCAAAAGCATAAATATCGTTCACTAAACCTCCTATTCCCAAAAAACTTGTCAGCAACATTCGCAAAACCCCTCATACACATTCCCTCCATAGTCCCTCATACATTTAGCAGCAAAACGTTAAAGACACCATAAATATCTTCATACTCATCTAAGAAAACTCAAACACTGGCAAGCATGGATTCTAATCCTTCCTATGACCGAGATGAGGAGACACTCAGTTATTCTTCTAGAGAGATGCATGCACCAAGGAGACCTCACAAGGGTGGTAAAAATATACGAGAGGAGCCTACTTCACTTGCCCAGCTGCAGGCCTTTCCTCTTGTTCTCACATGCTTTCAACACCAATCTTGTTATCAGTTTTGTGAGATGGTAGAGAAAGTCTAGTACCATCATGAGTTGGCCAGATTGTTTGTGCTCCATCTTCATAATGGCCAAGTCACTCTAGCAGGTGTGACATTCACCTTGACACCGGAGAATGAGCAAACTGGCAAGCTGCCAAGAGGAGGAAAGTGAAGCTCACACTACTTGAACAAGAAATCAATGCTGATCGTGAGTCTTGGTTTGAGAGGGCAAATATCCACTTAGAAAAGGAACTTGAAGGCCAAGTTGAAGAAGGCATCGGGGAACCGAAAAAAGAAAGATAGACTTCAGATCTTGGCTAAGGCTTCCTTGGCCCAACATAGTACTTAATGGAGGAAACTCAGCCCAAATTTCAAAAAATTTGGGACACTTTTTGCAATTTTGAAATTTTTGGCCTAAAAAATAAGTTTTTCTACCCAATGTGCCACGCCACCTGGCGCTCGCTTTTGATGGGGTAATCCTTTTGATGAAAACTTAGCTTTTTTAGATTTTTCATGAAAAAATATACATGCCTACCAATGGCCAAGAAATTTTTACAGGTTTTGAGCCCCCAAAATGGTCAAAAACACCCAAAAAATGACCTTTCTGCCCCTTTTTGGACACACAGGAAGCAGTGTTGGGAGAACTCCGTTTTGGAGGGGAAAATGGAGACCAAATTAAAATATTCTTCCTTTTCTGGAAAGTAGACAGGTATACCTTTCCAACAAGCACACTTGGAGCAAATTTGGACACCGGGAAGGCCTCCAAAAGAAGCTGCAAACAGTCGCTATGCATAGGGAAATCAGTGCGATGCATTGGGGAAATTTTGCCCAGTTTGACCAAAAATACTCTTTTTTTCGCCTAGTTTCTTGACAGTTTGAATTTTCTTCTTCTAAATGTCAAACTCATGATGTAATTTAATGTAATTTGATGGATCTTGATGTAATTATGTTAAATTTTCACTTATAGAGGTAGATTCATCCATGAAAATGTAGTTTGCAACTAAATGAATCAATTCCCTAGTTTTGAGAGGCATTCTGTTCCACTGCCTACTTTTTAGTTCTCAGTTTAGAATTTTTTGGAACAACTCCTAAACTCATGAGCTCGACCCCTAGAGGATAGTATGTGTTGTTGTTTGTCTATATCTTGTGATTTTTCAGTCATTAGCATGGTTGGACTTTTGGGAAAGCTTGGAGCTTCATTGTATACACATTTCAGCAGTTTGGCTAAGGAATAGACCAAGGTTTGCAGCACTTTATGGGATTCATGTGGCATCTTGATTTGGTATTGTGTTTCCTTCTGTAATTGTAAGTTTACATGTGTTTTATGTATGTCATCATCTTTCTTTGCTTCATCTTAACTAAATCAAACAAGGATAAAGGTAGAATCCATTGAAATTGCAGTGCTCTACCTAGGGTTTTGTTTAGTTATTTATGTTTTCAGCTGTTTAAAGAGGATCCCTGAGAATTTCTTGCCCTCTTCAACTCCTCACCTATCTAAGGCTCTCCGTTTCATTCAATTTGAAGTACCAAACCATTTGCCTACCTTGCCCCGTAGAGGTCTCTGCAAAACCGAGCCTCATTCCTCGGACCCAAATCTTCCTTTCACCTTTGAGCCAACAAAACACCATCAAATTCAATCAAACTCTTCTGCACACATATCTAGCCTAAAATCAGTCTTCACATCAGTCATCTCAAGCCTCTTTTATCATATTTTGCTGATATTGACAAGGAGATAGCCCTCTCCCGACCTGGTAGGGCTAGCTACCAAGTTAAGCATGGTTTGATGTTATCCTAGATCCTACCTTTCTCAGCCAGAGGTAGATTTAGGCACAATGAGTAGAATTGAAATTCCATGTTAATGGGAAGAATTGAAATTCTACACTAATTAGCAAAATTGAAACATTATGCTAATGAACAGAATGGAAATCTATGCCAATCATCGATTTGAAATCTAAAACTAAAATCAACTTGGAAAGGAAATGCAAGTCTTACTAAGATTATTAGTGTGCACCATTTCAACTAAAACCAATCCAAAGTAGCATTAAATCTGAGACTAAGTTATAAATTCAAGAAAACAACTAAGAAAGGAAATGTTTTTCATGTTGTTGTCTTTTAAATGAGTGCTCAACCTACTGTGGGACAAGGAAATAAACCAAGTATGAAACTAATGTTAACAGAGTGAGATAAAGAGGTAAAACTAATTCAAAAATCGAAGCAGAATGAAACTAATGCCGGGAAAAGGGAATGAAATATAAATAATATAACCTCACAAACTCTTTATGGGGGCCTCCTGTCGAGCTTGAGTGTGAACAAAGAGTCAGATAAACAAGTGACTCGTGAATGCATTCATAGTATGGTGAAAACAAAGTGATTATATTAAAAGAGAAAGTATTAAATATTAGCAACAATTACAAATTATAACCTACCTTATCGTTATCTTTACTTACAAATCAATTTATAATATCCTAATCTAACATCTTCGAAGACATTCGGGTTGAGAAAGTGTTCCTTAATTGACAATGTATTAAAGAAAATAGAAAAGGTTCTTCTTGTTATTTTCTATGATGAGAGAAAATCATTAGGAGATCTCAGATTAACACATCACTACCTTTGAATCCAAGCTTTACTCATTCAATTCCAGGATCGCTTGTCAAAGAAAATTCCAACATTTAAATTTTGTGTAAGGATAGACTGTCATAACTAGAGTTGACCTTTTAGTTTGACTGACAAAATTCTCAAGCCCTGTGATCTTCCAGGTGGATACGATAGGTGGACATCCATATGCTTGACATTTGGCATTCATCCACATATCTTGTTCTCCTCCAACCTCATGAAAACCTATCTAACCATGGGCGCAACTATATAATTTCTAATTAGTTACATACTTTGCATATTTCGGTCACCATAGACTTATTTTTAATTACATTTCATAAAGAAACAATAAATTATAAACTATAAATGAATGATATCTTTATTATGTCTGAGTGTGGTCTAGATGACCCTGTAGCTTGGAAACATAGAAAAAATACGTGAAAAAGGGGTGGAAGAGACGACAAATGATGTTAAATTGAAAGGAAATTTGAGGACTTAACAAGGGGTTCCTTTGGGATCTGAAGTATTTCTCCTTGATCTACCCTCTAGCGATCAAGTTTCACTCGAGGGAATTGACTATGATACAAATTGTTGGAAACCATATCACTATAGAGAGGGGTGGGTGAATCAATAGTGATGCCGTTTATATAATTTTACCAGATTTAACTTATTAAACCATTAATCACTACATGTAATAGCTACAACATGAAACAATGCAAAAACCTCATGAAAATAATCAAGACAATCATGCATAAGGGACAAAAGTGTTTCTAGTGGAAACTCTCAAGGGAAGAAAAAACACCCTGCTACTTTGCTTCTTTCTTCTTTTTGGATATTCAATCTCTTTTACATTCATATGCTAGCTGCAACTAGCTAGGAGCCACTAATCCTCTATATAAATTTTGTCGGCCACTAATAACAAGGAGCCACCACCCCTACAACAATTTGTTGGCCACTAGTAGCTAGGAATCCCTAACTCCCTGTACATCTGTTTGCTAACCACTACCAACTAGGAAGCCCCAAATCCCTATCTTAGAAAGCCACCACTTTTCGGAGGCCCCAACCTCCACAATCAATATGGGCCACCCTTTCATCCATTTCCATACTAGACCCAAATACAATTTGCTCAACATAAAACACCATTGCTATACCAACTCTCTCTAATACACAACTAGCTCAATAACCACTCTTCTCTTCAAACCCCAACATCATCATTAACCCAACACATCAACTCTCCTAGCAACATACAACAATATTGACAACAAAATATATCAATACCAAAACATTACAAGGATTTACAACAATAATACAACAACACATCAATCCCTCAGACTCTCAGACATACATCAATAACATCAAACCCTAATGCATTTCATCAACACTCTAACTTAGCTATACAAAAACATCACTGCAACATAGTGTAATTTAACCTCAAAATCCCCCATATTCAGTTATAACAATACTAGCAACAAGACAATGTTCATGATAAACTATTGTTAGCAATACAATGACAATGTGAGGCTCATGAAAAAAATAAATAGTGCCCAAAAATATGCTACTCAAGACCTCTGCAACAATCACTTAATCACCTCATAACCTCTGATAAGATTTCCCTTACTCAACACACTCTACACATTCTAACCCACGAGCCCAACATATGCACACAATATTAGAAATAACATGACAAGGAATTGCAAACTCTTTCTCTAAGAAATACTTGAACCCAATCAAACTCCTCCATGTTTAGCCATGTGTCCTAGCCAAATTACATCATATGTATTCCAAAGCACAAAAAATTATGCTACTTCAACCATGCACTCTGTTTCTTGTCTTATGCTTCTCATCTTGTGCAAGGATCACACATATGTTGCAACTCTATAAATGCCCTCTGCCATATATCACATTCTATAAGAGCTGCGTTTTGACTGTGCACTCCTAATCAATTCACTACAAGTGACACCTTAACACACATATACACATGTTAGTTTCTATTTTCTCTGTCAGTCACATTGTCTAAAAAAAGGGAACCGATTTGTAGATGTACCATTTAAACTAATTTACTCCATGCATCAATAACTCCATCTCATCAATGTATTCCATCACCATGGGGACCAGATCAAATGGAACCAAATCAAGAGAGCCAAATCCATTATAACACCTTCATTTTGGACCAAAATAATATTAACAATGTTCCATTCACTTTTGAGACGAAATCAAACCATGCCACTTCAACGACCAATAATTAATTGCATTCCATAACTCATTGCTTCGAAACCATGGGAAATTTGCTATATTTGCCTAAGGTATTTCCTTTCCACCACCCACAAGTAGTGCCATGGTCACATCTCAGCAAGCCAAAGGAAATTTCCGTGGTCAGGAAGAAGCAATATTGTTGCATTTTTGCAAGTGTCACAGGCATAAAGAAGCAAGCTAGAGACAATCTCTATAACTCACCCAATTCCGCCTACTTCCAATCAGCTCAAATTTAGGGCTTAAGTGTTTCCTCTAACCTCTATCAAGCACCTACAATCAACATATTAAAACCATGCATAAGAATATCATGAATACTAGGTTGACATCAATGCCAACATGCCATAATGCCAACAGTGAATACTAATATGACTTAGAATTGAAGTACCTCATTAATCCTTTATTTTAGTTACAGGATTATTACAAGTATACCTTCACCTATTTGATAAATATTTGCATAAGTATACATTCACCTATTGTATTTATATTATTGAAAGTGTAAGAAATACATGGGAATATTTTTTGGTTTAGTTGGAATTTCTACTTATTAAATTTAAAGTGAGATTCACATCTTAAACAAATTATTAAACATATAATATAAATGGTCATACGTGAATGACTTACTTAACGCAGTTGAATCCCAAAATGATATCTAATATAATGCACTGCGTAAACCCCCATACTTAAACATATAATATATTTAATTTTTCACCAAACAAATTTATTTTATTAATTTAATTACGAAAAGTATTTATATATTAAATGGTTTCAAATATACATGATTATAAATAACTTACTTTTGAATTTAATTATAGTAATATTCAGAAAAGTGTGTGTGTGCATATATATATGTATAGGTTTCAAGTATAGAAAATTGTAAAAAAAATACTTTTGAATTTAATTAAAGTAACATTGATGATAATTTTTATATAATATATCCTTGGATGGAGTGTTTGGAACGAGACAGATAGGGGGGCATGATGCCATCATCCCACAAACTACCAGAGGAGTGATACATGACACTGTTTCCCCACCATGGGTTATTAATTCACATCCCGTCACATTTTCACTTCAAGGAACTATAACTCCACCCCTACTTTGTTGGTCGTGTCGCTCAGGTTTAGTTTAAAGTATGACCTCTCTTGGAATTTGAAATTCTATATAACTATTATCTCCCCCTATACTTGGATTCCCGATGTTCTATGTGAGTTAGTTCTCAATCTACACATTTCTCATTCTGGGAGGTGTATAATTAAGATGGAACATAGAGTTATTTCTCTATGTGTAAGGGAAGTGGCTCAAAATTTGTTTGCAGTTGTTTCTTTTACACTCTAGTTCATGGAATTTGGAATATGTTCATCTCTAACATGTCCATAGGTATCTAGATGGGGCAAGGGAAGTTCATTGGTTAAAAAAAAAATTATGTGTCCCAATTCATCCATATTGGGAAAAAAATTGGTCTTTTTTGCAGGTCATGCAGTGCCAAATGCACCCTCTTAGTTTTTCAGGGCTCTATCCTTAAAGTTTTCCTTATTCTTGCATGACTTTCCACTAAGTACTTAATCACTTGATTTTTTCAATCATGGACCTTCTCCTCTCCCCTAGTGCATCATCTCATCTATTGACCTCATCTCTTACTCTTCTACTATCACTTCCCACTCCTAGAAAACATCTCTGTGCAACATCTGATATTAATTGCATTTTCTTTGTGGTTGCACTTAGACTCCCTCATTGGTGGCCCTCATGTCGAGGGAAAGAGCTTGTGCACATTGTGGAACTATTTATTATATAGACCTTAGAAGTCCTAGAACCCAACACTGGGCAAAGAGTTTGATTGCCCGTTATCATGAATTGACTCCCCCAAGCATTCATGAGGAGATAACTCAAACTGAGCATGACATAGTAGATGAACAACAATGCATACCTAGATTTGAGGGGTTGATAGATGTTGGTAGATATATTTTGGACACAGGCCACTCTTGGGGTCGTCTCAATCATTATATGCATACAATATATCTTTATTGACATATCAAAATGCTACTGGTGGATAGGAACATTACCAAGGAAGAGATTCTCCTCCAATTGGTTGAATCACATATCTTAGTTTGATCCATGGACAACTAAATTGGTAAAGTTGAATCCCACCTCATCCTTCCCCCGATAGGTTGTTATCTAGGAGGTAATAGGGATCATATCATTGTTGAAGCTTTAGATTCTATAAAATATTGAATGTTTATTATGTCATAATATGGTTATTTATTTCCTAGTCATAGTTATCTTATATTTTTGTTTAAGTATAGCCCTTGAGGCCATGTATTTCATACAAGGTTGCTAGATTTTTGGTACACTCTCAATAAAAAAATTGTTTGGTTCTTAAAGAAATTGAAATTATTTGTTTGATATGGTTTCCTCAATGGTAGGCCAAGACATATTTCAATCCATTCTAATATAAAACAATGATTTGAAGGAATGAAAATACTTTTCCTTAATTTTTTTAAAACAAGAATAAGAAATAAAAGTGGAGGATTATAATAAACTAAATTTATAAAAGATAATCCTTATACATGTAATTATATTTTTTTAATTGAATCAAATTATTACTTTTTTACTAAGTTTTGTGAGTCCTGAGATGATTGCACACTTAACCTTTGACTTGATAAACTGTGACCTAGGGGAATCTAAGCGGTCAAAATCACCTAGGGATCACACTCGCCCTAGGCCACACCAACCCTTAACATGACTATATTTGTGCCCACAAAGTTTTGAACTAGTGACCTTCACATTGAACATAGTGCCTTCACAATACAATTGATCGCCATTTATTCTATGCCCCATGGGAAATTTAATCAAATTATTAAAATTTAAGAAAAATTATAATTTAAATATAAAACTAAATTTTAAGTATGACATAGTTTAAGATAAAAATAAATAAATAATTAAAATAATTTAATTTTTCAATTTTAATAATATAAAACATCTCTAAATTTTTATTTTTTAAACTAGGATGAGAATTTTCTATTTATAGGCAAGTTTGTGCCTTGATCACAATAAATACATTAAGTAGTACATAGCTACATTTGCAAAAAAAAAGCGCGAGATCTCTTATTTGACAAGGCTATTGTTTTTCTAGAGAGACTCCAAACTAGACAACAAAAAATGAGGTTTTGTAGGTATATACCTTACAAAAAAAAAAAATGCATGTCATACTATAAGTCATTAATAATGTAATTCTTCATAACTATGTAATGTCATTCCATTTAGCTCTAAGGAATAAGAGAGGGTATCATTCAACCATTGACTTTTAAATCTACCAATCTTAAATTACACTCTTCATTAGCACATAAGTCTACATCTTTATTGAGATCACATAGAATATTGAAATATGCTATTGAAGAGAACCCTTATGCTACTTTCCAAATTCTTTTCATAATACTTTCTATTGTTTTTCCCCTTGAAGGGGAATCCTTCATGAAATGTTGAATAAAATGGAGGGAGGACCCCAAAACAATAAGAGAAGTTACCTGTCTTTTTTGTTGTGAATTGAATCCCCTAGTATAGGGCATAAGCTTTAGATTGGTTGTTTTTCTTGCATTCTAAACCCCATGAATATGCAAATTTAACTTCCTTAGAGCCATAAAACATCTTTTAAAATAAATACATAATTTTTTATTGATTTAAAAAATTATAATATTTAATAAAAGGTGTTGTCTAAACATGCTATGTTTTGGAGTTTTGGGCCAGAATTTGACGAATGCTTTTTTGGCCAAATTTTATTTTTTTTGTTCAAAATAAGTTTTTGACTACATATATGGATTCAACACCCTCGAAAACCCTTGGGGCACTCAAATTATGGAGAGTTTACAAATCAAACTTGTGATTCCAAGAAATATCCATTACATTGTCGACAAATTAGATCAGAAAATATGCCAAAAAACCCTCCAAAATGTTAAACAAATAGACTACAACTTTAATAATTTTTTATTTAAAAAAAAAAATCTCCTTATTATCCTTGCCGCAGATAGTGGATAACACATCCAATTCATCACTTAACCATGAATTAATTTTATATTTGACTAAAAAATAGATTATATTATGTAATTGATAGGTTTAGTTAATGCATGTACCTTTTCTCATGGCTAAGCACGTGACCATGCCACGTGGTCCCATCAACGCTATTTCACCTTGACACTATCATATGGGCGTTTGGTTTGAACGGAAGAGATCACCCGAGGTGATCCAACCATGTGAATGGAGTTAGGGAGGTTGTATTTGCTCTGGTTCTTTACAATTACCCTTTTAGGTTTCTTAATCATAGATAGGAGTTCGAACGCTACCCTAAGAAAGTTTAATAGGTGATTTACGAACTCAAAATGTTTTCTATTTTTGTTTCCTCTTCTTAATTCTAGAGGTTTTATCATGGCACTAACAATTTTGTTTTGGGCATGCAAGTTCTTCTACATTTCCCTCTCTATTCTTTTTGGGAATTTCAAAACCATAATTTGTTCACCCTTTGTTACCCTTGTTAAGGGGACAAGTTGGTTCCACAATGCATTACCTTGTTTTGATTTCAATATTCTTTGCCTAACATGGCTAAACTAGCTCAGGTGTTGGGCGTAAATGGAAGTTTAATTATTGTTTGGCGATGAAGCTCAGAGCTCTACTAGGTAAAGGTATGATTTTTGGTTCACATAACTTCTTGTCTTGTTCACCACAATTTATTTCCTTTCTGTAGAACTTAGGTTCTACTAACACCATTCTCTTGTGTGTTCCTTTCATTTAATTTCTGGACAGAGGATCCTGTTATCTAAGTAGGTGGGAGACTCCTTGCATGGTCTTGCAGATATCCTCCCTTCGTTGTTTTCCTTTCTACTTTGTTGATCTCACCCAGAGTTCTATCATTGTTAGGGTTAGTCTTTAAATATTATTGAATTTTTTAATTTGGTTAACGTGGGTACATTCTAGAGCCTTCTTCTCAGTTGACCACCCTAACCAGTTGATTTTGCAAGTTTATTTTGGAAGTGTAAAGTAATCCTTCTTATGCCATCTAAATTTGGCATCAAACAATGAGGCTTAAATTTGGTTCTTGTTTTATTGGCCTTCCAGATCATAAACTATTTACATCATCCAATTTTGTTTCATACCTTTTGTTGCCATAATTTGATCTAAAAATATCATTTTAGAGGATTATTTTATTGTGGAGAATCCTTGTTATCTTTAAATGTTACAACGATCTTGGTGCGTAAAGATCTACAATTTTTTCAGAGTTTATAAAGGCACGTATGTGTGTGAAGAATTGTTATTGATTGTCTTTAGAAGGCCTTTGGAATTTGCAATCAGACTCTAATTTTTGAGTCATGAGCTTCAGCACCGTGACGAGAAGAGTGCATTATGGGGAAAAAAGGAAGAAAGTTGGAGAGTTTTGATTCAATAGAATATGATGAGTTAAAAGAACCCCTTCTCAACCACAAAGTATATATCGACTTCCACAAGGACCTAGATGTAAGTGCATTAACATATTGATATCTCTTTGACAGAAGAAATAACGATTTTGGTTTTGAATTATATTTCTAAAGAACATCATTTTTGTGTTGTTCTAAAAAATCTCCTTTTATTTCCCATAAGCATACTAACCTATCTCAGGAGTTTTATGAAGAAAATCAATGCTTTTACCCAAAATGAAAAACACTGTGTAATGTGATGTAATATAACCATGTGAAAATGGGGTACAGCCAATAAGAATGTAGGATTGATCTAGTCTAAAACTATTTATTTCAACAATATGACTATTTTTTATGTGGATTCCAACAAACACAATATAACCTGTGACACTTAATCCTCCCTCATATGGGATGCATTACTAGCAGGACACCTGGTCAATCCCCTGTCCTTTTGTCTAGTTTTTTTTGGTGCTTAATTGGATTTTTGTAATCTGGATTATTGCATGCACATGTCCATAGAAAATGACTTTTAGTGTACATGAAAATCGTGGCTTGTTACGAATACAATGAACTAATATATATATATATATATATATATATATATATATATATATATATATATATATATATATATATATATATATATATATATATATATATATATATATATATATATATATATATATATATATATATATATATATATATATAGATATATAGATATATAGATATATCTATATATATATATATATATATATATATATATATGCTTATTCATTTTATTGCTCACTGTACATAGAATCAACTGTTTATAATACCTTATTAATAAGCTTATGTTTTGTATATGCTATATTAAAACATTATGCTTCTAAGTTTTATTTTCTACATGGTGTAAAGAAATGCATGCTTTATAGACCTTGTTTTGGATATGATATATTTGGTAATATAAGGGTGGGATATAAATCATTATGCTTGGTTGTTCTCACATGCCATTTGCTCAAGTTTCAGAGGCTGTGAGCAGATTTGGCAAGTTAGAGATGATACGTATCACCGTATGGACAAACAAGGTGACATGATTCAAATTTCCACAACAGAACGTTGAGATCGAAATAAAAGGTTACCATATATCGAACTCATGGCTTACTCTCAGCTTTTGAGAACATCACACTACTAAATTTGGTACACTGGCACTAAGGGAATTACTTTTGGGTACATATAAGCTCTCTTCAATTTCTTTTATCATTTTAACACATATATTTTGGATTTTTACATTTTAATGTTTTGAATTCATGAATGGTAGAAGCATTAACAATTTGTTATCCATTAAGGCCTTACTGCAAAACTATTATCTATTTCTCGGTTTTAAAAATAATTACACAAAAATTCTATGTTTATTCTTGGTTTTAAAAGATTTTGAAAAGCTTGTATATGTGGGTTTTGTGTCTAAAGGTCGATAATGTCAATTATCTGGTTAAGTTGACCTAGCTTCAATTTTTAGTTTCTACATGGTCTAAAGTGGTCATAAATGCATTCTTCATAAGGCCTGTTCTGGCTATATTATATCTGGTAATTTTATAAGTATGGACAAATAATGTAATATCTCACATGTAAATTTATGAGACTTGCTATACAAATAAAGAAGGAAAAAATGGATAAAGTTTTTAAGATTTTGTTTCTAGGAGTTAAACAAATTGGTCTTGAAATTTACTAGTTCATGGAGCCTACAAGAAAAAAAAGTTGCTTAAGCGTAAAATCTAAAATAAAGAAAATCCTACAATTGAAATTTTGAACATAAAAAATACATATTTCATTGATTCCAACCATGCAAAAATGTTAATACTTATGACACACTTCAAGGGACTCTTGATTTGTGGGCAAGCCATGCCATAAGCTATTTAAAGAAACAAAACATTAAAATATGAAAGAAATAAATGCCAACCTCATTCTGATTCACCAAAAGCTTCACAATCCTTGGCATCAACTACTTAAGAACACTCGACCTCAGGGCATCCACAGTGTTTCATGAGAGAAAATAAAAGTAAGACATAACATTACAAGATGAAATAAATAAATACCAAACTTCATTTTTATTCCTCAGAAGCTTCATAATCCTCAATATCAACTGCTCAAGAACCCTTGGCTATAAAAAATCCCTAGTGTTTCATGAGACAATAACAAAATGAGACAAAACATTAAAAGAGAAATAAATAAATACCAAACTTCATTATGATTCCTAGAAGCGTCACAATCCTTGGCATCAACCGCTCAAGAACCCTCGACTACAAGAGATATATAGTATTTCATGAAATACTACACATCCTCATAGTTTGAGATGAGATGATGGTAAGTCCCTTGCACTTCATCCACATCAACTTATTTTCATAGCAGTGTGTCCAAAAATGATCAACAAGTATTTCCCATCACTTGTCGTAGACACATTTTAACTCATGCTTGAGGAAATTTTAGTTTAAAAAGTTAACATTGAATTTTCATGTAATAATGTGTAAGTCAATCAAAATTCATTATAATTTAAAAGAGATACAGGTACGTAATATGATATGACAAATTTTAATTATTTAATTTGGGTATAGATGATTTTTTTAATAATATGATTTATCTACCTTAAACGTGAATGGTGCCCAAGTGACCAAAAATGATCGAGGTGGATATTGGTGGCCACCCCCCTATTCCACTTGGATCATCACCATTGTTTCTTTCAGTTTTTCAGTCTCCTTAATTGTAGCACAATTTACTATTTTTGGCAGTTTTTCGGGTCCTAAACTTTTGGAGCCTTTTTGAGGCCGTAAACGATGTTTTTTTTTGGAAAAATTCCTCTAGTGATTGCTTTAGCAATCGCATTGGTAGTTGAATTCCTCAGAAATATCTTTCCAATGAGGTATCGTACGCGTCAATCGGAGATAATATGACCAAGTTACGGCCCCGGGAAGTTGGATGCCCAACTAACCCCAACGGGGCCCATAAATGCTTGGTGTTACTTCTCTTTGGGTTAGGGTTCTGGTTTTTTATGGTTTTCTCTTATTGGTCAATCATAAAAAGGCCCTTGAGCCTCATTGTAACTCAGTTCAGAGGCATGTAGCTGCCACATCTCTTCTTAGAGATAAGCTACCATCACGTGAGATATCTTATTTCCATTATGTTTGTAAGCATAGTTCAATATTTTTCTATTAATGAAATGAAGAGTTTTGCTACCACATCTCTATGTTTATGATTATATATGTAATTTGTAGCATTCATGTTTAAGTTTAGATCAGTGGTATCCGAGCGGTTTGCTCTTTCTCTATTTTTCTTTGCATGTCCCCAACGAGGTTAGGGTATAAGGAGTTAGGGCTTGATCTGGTTGAACCATTGTAGGATCAGCCTCGCAAAACCTGACGACCTCCCATGGTGGAAGAAAATAAAGACAAGGGGGTAGGAGATCCTTTCAAAATGTTTCTCGAGGAAGTCCTCGAGAGACAGAGAGATGCGATGATGGATAACTTTGCCCAGATCCTTCGATGGCAACCCACAAGCGATGCATCTTCATCTAGCAGCCACTATGGAGGCACTACTCCTTTTAAGGTACAAGTTAACTTTGATATTCCCATATTTGAAGGCCTGATAGATGCAGACACTGTAGATAAATGGTTAAATATGTTGGAAGGATATTTTTCAGTTCATGACATTTCCAAACGGGAAAATATTATGTTTTCACTTCTCAAAGCCGCCCCAAGTGTAAAGGACTGGTGGGAAACCTACTATGAACAAAAGGACGAGAGTGAATGCTCAGTGTTTTTAGCCGCACCCAATTGGAAATATTTCGAAGACACCATCAAGGAATAGTATTACCCTGTTAGGAGCTATGAAGATGAATACATAAAGTGGACCACGCTACGACAGGGAAGGGACCAAGATGTGCCAGAGTTCACAAATACTTTCCATACCCTTCGCACGAAGCTAGGTATTAAGGATACTAAACAACATCTGGTGCTACAGTACTACGACTCTCTACACAAGTACATCCAGGACGAGATGGAGTTCTTGGACATCTCCTCACTCAGCACGATGTATCGGTACACTGTAAAGATTGAGCAGAAGTTTAAACAAAAGAAGCAGGACTTTGGATCTGTGAATCCAAAGCAAGGAAAAGGTGCCCCCAAACCACATAACAAAGGACCAAGCCAAGGTGAGGCTACCTAGGATAGCCCAACGAAGCCGCAAGAAAATAACAACACCACAAAGATGAAGGACACTGGAAAATGGTTTGAGTTCCATAAGAGCTCCACTCACAATACAAGTGAGTGTTGGGCCAAGCAGTCACTGGTGGCCGAGCTGAAGGCTTCTGAATCAGACACAGGTTTTGACTCTGAATCAAAACCCAATAAGGGAACTGACAAAGGGAAGCAGATCATTGATGCGGATCCCAGTGCCACTGTGGCCACCACAAAGATCCAGAAAATTGAGCCTGAAGATCTAGAGGAGGGGGAACACCTCTTCCACTCACAAATGTGGGTGAAGGGTTCTCTGTTGCAGTTCATTGTCGACAGCAGGAGCCAAAAGAACCTCATTTCAATAGAGGCTGTGAAGCGGCTAGGCCTAAAGACTACAACACATCCACAACCATACACCATTGAGTGGCTTCATCAAGGACGAGATCTTTGTGTCAGCCAATAGTGTCACCTTCCCTTCAACATCAAGCCCTTCGCGGATGAGGTACTGTGTGACATTGCTCCTCTTGAAGTTTCTGATGTATTTTTAGGAAAACAATACTTGTTATAGACATTTTTGGGCACTGCAACCACAAGCATAAAATGTCCATAAACCAAGGGCTCCTAAGTCCCTAAAAGTGTTGTTCCAACCCCTAAAGGAACAAGGTCAACTGATTACAACTTCTCCCAGAAGTTCTCCATGAAAAACTACTCAGAACTGGTCAAAACAGGATCATTTCACCTGCTCCATAGGCAAAGTGTGTTGCATCTCACCTAAGTACACTCAGTGGGTGTGTTGCATTTCAAAAATCCCTTCTATGGGGTGCGATGGGCGAGAAGAGACAAATGGTAGTGTCAATCCGCGGGGTGGAGAAGCATGGAATCTTCCAGAAACTTCTCCTGTGACACTTTCCTCTCTGAATTCGACCAAGGATGAGTAAGAGATCATCAATCTCCAAGTGGAAGCAAGAACTATCAGAGGGAAGACACTAATCGAATCAAAAGCTGACTCATCTCCCTTACAGATATCTATATATGGATCCCTCATCCCAGAGATCCAGAGGCTGGAATTTTGCATCTTGTAAGGAATTGTTGTTGGTTTCTTGAGGCAACATCATAGTGTTGGTTGATCTAAGCTTTGCATGAGGTGAAGAAGGGCTTACTTGCTGAGAGGATGATGCTGGGTCAGAACAACTGGTTGTAACTCTCTTGGCTCTTTCTTGATTATCAATAAAGCTATTCAAGTTTTCCTCCATACTCTTGTGTAATTTATGTTTCATGCATTTGTATGGTCAATTTACATCTTATCCTAGATTGTTTATGATAATAGATCCATGTTCTTGTATAGTGTTATGCTGCTTTGATTCTATAGGTACTATGTGACGCTGGGTATACGAGAAAACAAGTAGCAAAGGACTATCAGAAGAGAGAGGAATCGAACAAGGAACCAAGCGCAAGACAGAGGTTGGTGTCCTTTATTCTTCTCTCATCTATCTTTCATAAAGGAAAACGAAAGTAGTTTTACTTTGTTTGTTTCTAAGGTAGCTATCACCCTTAGTGGGATTAGCAGTTCTGCATAGACACTTTTCCCTGTAACAAAATGGCGACTCCGCTGGGGAGCGACTAGGTTGTTTGTCTATCTACATTTGTTTACTTTATAAACTTACAGACGGAGCCTGAAGTCGAGCCAGGTAGCTTTCGAACTGCATTTGCTATGCAAATTCAAAGTAGATAAATGCCGCTTCAGTCAATCTCTGGGTTTTGTTTATAAATTAAACAACTGATTTACAAACTCTCTAATTGCCCTTGTGGTGGCTCTAGTAACCTCCTTAGATCTACCCCTGTTGTTGATTTACTGATTACCACTTGCTCGGCCAAAATCCCTGAACTGAACTGTAAACTATGACCCGGAACCCAAGCAAAGTCTCGTCCCTGGCCCAGCGCACTCTCTGTTCTGTGAATCTCAAATTCAGTGCACTTCTCGAGTGTAGAAGGTGCGCTGCATTTCAAATTCACTGTGTTACAGGTGCGCTGATCAGACTAGGCATTGTTCCTAAATTTTGGTTTCTATGTTCACTCTTTTCAGATCTATTCAAGAATTTTGCTGCCTGTAGTCAGTACACCTCTATTTGAAACCCCTTTCCTTGCAGTTATTCTGCCTCCATTGTGCAAAGAACTATAAATGTTTTTGTGTATTTGTTGAGTCATTTTTAGTTCTCCTTTGCAAAAAAGTAACGTAATTGTACTGTCGTTTCTTGATTTGAAAGTGTCGCAAGTGTCATTTTCAGTCATAGAAGAGAGTCTGATTGCTCTTGATAGTCGACCACCCTGTTACTATTGTATTTGATCTGAATTAGTAGTTTTTCTAGTGTCGAAAGCAAGTTTTCATTTCCAAATCGCAAAGTGTCGTCATTGTCTTCATTTTGATTTTGAAAAGAAACTTGTTAGTAATTGTTGCTTTGAAAAGTAATTCAGATTTGCGCATTAGCTTTCTTTTTTATCATTCACATATTAAGAAGGCTGAAAACAAATACATGCATGTGCATTTGCATTTAGACTGTTTGATTGGTTTGATTTAGGACAATGCATATAGTGTGTGCTCTTTGCTCTTTGTTGAAAGAATATTGTCTCTCTTTCCTTAGTAGCTAGGATTTTCATTGCACAAAGAAGATAAAAAGATTGTTTATCATCTTAGATTGCATTTTAGGAATTGTACATCTACATCACGCGGTGAACCTGAAAGGCAAATTTCTTAAGCAAGATCAACTATAAAATAAATTTAATGAATCTAACAACGCTTTGGAACCTAACGCACAACATCTAGAAGTCTAGGCTAGAGACGTATTCCGGCGTCGTAAAGCCTGGTAACTGTTGTTCTCACTATTGGTTGGGTGATTCCTCCACTTTGAGATGATAAGTGCTAGTACGGACTTGTGCTCCCACGTACCATCGAGTATATTTTGGGAGACCACAATAGGCTTAATCCTTTATCCATAGGAAGTCGTGTCTGCCGCCCTATCGATCGCAATGCACTGAACACAACATTCGGGAAGATTGACTGTCATACTGTAAAAAGTATTCTACAGTTTTGCGATTGGTTTGGTAATCCCTCTGCCTAGATTTCCAGAGCAGTCCCTTTTGTTCCTTTCCAGACTCCTTAACAGAAAAGGTCCATCTGAGCACTTGTCACTTCAGGCTCATTAAAAATCGAAGGCGACTAGAGTCATCTTTTGTTTTTTCTCGACTCTTTAAAATTGAAAAACAAGTTGTGTCAAAGCGTCTAAAATTTATTTTAAACGGAATAATCATCACCTTTCCTACGTTGGTGGAAGGAGTTCCCCTTGGAGGAAATCCTAGTCCCTTCTCTTCTTGGGGAGATGTTGGTGCACCCCATACGGCCACATTGTCGCTTCCAGGATTGACAATCGGCTTGCCCGTATGGCTTTTCTCAACCTCCATCGTTCAGAACACCGCAATTCCTCAACAATCGAGTCAGCAACTAGACAATTTCAGAGTTACCTCCCAACCCTCTACTTCGTCCAATTCCTCCTCTCCTCCTTCCTCTTCACTTGATGAGGCTGGTAAAGCCAAAAATCAAGTACCTGAGAAGAAGAAGGAAAAGAAGAAGAAAGAGAAGAAGAAGAAGGAGCCAAAGGTGAAAAGGGGCAACCAAGTGTCGTCTAGCAAAAATCCACACACTGCACTGACCAGGCCTAAATCACCATGTGTCATTTGCAAAGGATACCACTATCATAGAGATTGTCGCTGCATCCCTCGGATCTTAAGGGACTGGTCTCCTCGTTTTCACAACCCGGTGTTGTCAACCTCTGATGATCCTGTTGAAAGCACACCGTTGACTAGTGAAAGTGAAGTCCCTGGACAAAAAGGAAAGTGCAAATTTCCTTGTAAACTATGTGAAGGTGATCACGTCGTCCACCGTTGTCCCTTCTTAGATGAGGCTAAAAGAGTTTTGGATGATCGTCCAGTTTCACTGTTACGACTTCCTCCTGGATATAAGAAACTCTTGCCGAGTCTGTCACTAGTTGAAAATCCGGCTGACCCGCCCAGGTGGTCAGCCGAAGCGTCTATCATTGAAGATAAACCATCTGAACCCATACCAGACGAACGTCAAAAGGTCGAGGCGGCAGTTGACCCGGTCTTTCCTTCAGAGGTTCCATCTTCAGATGATATAGTCACCGAAGAGAACAAGGATGACACCGTCCAAATTCTTTTCGTAAACACAGACTCCGATGAACATGGGGGCAATTTACCCATTCCTTTACCGCAGGAAGGAATTTCGTCAGAGTCATACCCGGCCGTCTATTCGGTCCCACCTCCAAGCAACCTAGTTGTTTCCTTTGACTGGACTCAGCTAGGCAGACCCCGTTTACCGACTAGTGTACCATTCCGAATCATTGCTCAAGTATATAGAATGGTTATGGCCGATACCATCATAGATGAAGGGGCTTCTGTGAGTATCCTTTCCTCAACTGCTTGGAAAGCGCTTGGTTCGCCATCGCTTTTGCCTGAGATGAGAAATCTAACAGGCTTTGACAAAGGAACCAGTCGACCGTTAGGGATCCGACCCAATGTGCCCATAACATTGAGAGGGAAAACCGTTCACATGAACGTAATGGTAGTCCAAGGACCCCTGGATTATAATCTACTCCTTGGACGAGACTATATTTATTTCATGGGAGCCATTGTCTCATCACTCTTTAGAGTAATGTGTTTTCTGCACGAAGGAAGAGTGGTCAAGCTCGTAGACCAGCTTTCAATCCCCGGTTCACGCATAGCAAGTAATCATATACCATCCCTGAATGGTCTTTTCACGCAAGGAATGTCTCATCAATCCCCAGTCCATCCACCTGATGAGCACGAGTGATTCGGGGGACATGACTGAAACCCAGGGGGCATGCACCCTGGTCTACTTCGGCAGGAAAGCTTCAGGTATAAGATAGGTTTCCGCGAGAGATATATGACTAGTCTGACACTCCCATCTATGATTGGAAAAGGGGGTTGGACTGGAATAAGATTCCCTTGTCAAAGTTATGTGGGTGGAGGCATCTGCGCCACTCACCTTTGTCTATTTTGGTAGACATCGCCGAAGAAGTGTTTTGTTTGCGGTGCAGATAGAACAATCTTTGGTAACCTGAAAGAGGTAAACCTTTCCCGATGAAACAAATGTTTTGTTGGTAGATTGAGAGGTGACCTTGAAACTCTATTTTATACCTGGGGGCATGCAAACCTTTTGGCGTGCAAGCGAAGAACGACCATTTATTTTTTAAATTTGTAGGTCCTCTAACCCTTTAAACTCGTAGGATTGGTCGTTTCCTAACTTGCATAAAGAAAGGATCAGGAGCAAGGTTTAAGCTTCTGAAAAATGGCATCTTAGATGAGACATCCCTATTATACGACTCGATCGAGCAGTTTTAACGCGGACTTCATGCTCGTTAAAAAATAAACATAAGCAATGAGCAAATGTTTCCCCCAGCATTTAAGCTCAATAAAAAATGAACCAATTCCCAGTAAATAACCATCGTGAATGTAGTACTTCAGCCTTTAAAGCCCTGGTCGTGTTCCCATCATCACCTCCACTCTGTATTGGCCGATCATTCACCTCCATTTGATTGTTTACCCCTTTTGAGGAACAGCTGCGAAGAGTGATCCTATTAGCCATCCTTGTAACACTGCCGTGATTGGAAAATTCCAAACCTTACCTAGAATCAGCTGCTACCCAATTTTATCACTCGTTCTCAAAGACGAGTCTCCTTTAAGCTCTTTTCAACTGACTCGTAAAATATGAAAAGATTGCCGAGCCATTGGCCTCTCCAGCTCGTTAAAGGGACCGGAAGTGCTATCCCTCCTTTAGATTTTAATCTTTTTGGACCTGAGGGATTATTACACAAAATGATCGAGCGCTTGTTTTGTTCGGCTCGTTAAAAGTATCGAAAATTCATCCCTTCTATATTGTTTTATACTTTTTCGGACTTAAGGGATTAGATTACGAAAAAGGATTTTTTGGAGTTTCCTTTACGTCCCTTTTCAGACTCTCTAAAATTGAAAAGGACCAAGTTATCTTTGTCATTAAACTCGTTAAAACCTAATAGCGACAAACTTGTCCATAGCAGACAAGAACGAGTTTCACTATCGCTAGGCTCGTTAAAACATAGCGATGGGTTTGCCCGAAGGGAAAATTATAGAACAAGCATATGTTATCCTCCTCAAGCTTGAAAAAAATAAAGAGGTACTGGTCAGCAATGACTGGGGAAAAATTGGGAAGAAAACTTGAAGAAATTTTGTTGGTAGCAAGTCGCTCTTGAACATGACACTTTCACTCCGCATCCAAGTCAGGTTGGGTTGTTTCATTCACCGGTCACATCACCATGGTCACATCACACCATCCACATTTGGGGGTTAATGCTACGAATCCATCATGTCAGTGTCGCCGATATGTTCAAGAGAAGTCACTCAAAGAATTCACCTGTGTCTCACCCGCTGCAATACATTTACGCTCCATTCTTTCATGACTGCCACCCTGAACCTTATATCACCAGATCGTTTTCACCTCCATTAAAATCATTTGCTCCATTCCGTGTCATTGATGTGGGATTCATTAAGGCCCTCCTATGACGGATCGCTTCTTGTCGACATCAGCTCATTATCCAAGAAGTCGATCTAGGAACACCCATTTTAGTACTTTGAAACTTGCATACCTCAATGGCAAGTTTCTCACTTCCGGCGACAGGTTTACATCAATGGCCTTCGACCGAAAGATTTTGCGTCGTGTTCGACGCCAAGTCCATTATTCACACCACGTGAATTGTACTGTAGTACCTTTAGGATCATTATCATTATCAGTGATTCCTCTCGCGCCTGTTAACAGCTTACATCATTGGCTGGTAATCAGGCGATGTCTTTCCATGTTCGACTCCAGAACATCTCCCACATGGATCGACTTGTACTTTGAGTGAAGATCGAACGAGATCGAAGACCCCGGATCTAGTTTCATCCATCCGAGCTGCGATATATATTCAGGAAAATAAAGACATCAAATGTACATCATTGTTGCATAGATAATCATCCAATCTATGGGATGATGGCTCCTCCAGAATCATCAGTCTACACTTAGACGATTGTCTGTCCTATGTACATGAAAATGAATTTATAAAGCTGAGCATGGGAATGCCTGCCTCATCTAGATCATGAAAATATTATGAAGATAATGTATTGTATTGTATCTTATTATAGGTCTCCTCCCAGCTTGAAAGAACTTCGGATCCTCATGATAAAGCATTTCACCCGACATCAAAAAAGATTAACGACCTCATGCTTTAGGGGGCAACTGTTATAAACATTTTTGGGCACTGCAACCCCAAGCATAAAATGTCCATAAACCAAGGGCTCCTAAGTCCCTAAAAGTGTCGTTCCAACCCCTAAAGGAACAAGGTCAACTGATTACAGCTTCTCCTAGAAGTTCTCCATGAAAAACTACTCAGAACTGGTCAAAACAGGATCATTTCACCTGCTCCATAGGCAAAGTGCGTTGCATCTCACCTAAGTACACTAAGTGGGTGCATTGCATTTTAAAAAGCCCTTCTATGGGGTGCGATGGGTGAGAAGAGACAAATGGCAGTGTCAATCCGCGAGGTGGAGAAGCATGGAATCTTCCAGAAACTTCTCCTGTGACACTTGCCTCTCTGAATTCGACCAAGGATGAGTAAGAGATCATCAATCTCCAAGTGGAAGCAAGAACTATCATAGGGAAGACACTAATCAAATCACAAGCTGACTCATCTCCCTTACAGATATCTATATATGGATCCCTCATCCCAGAGATCCAGAGGCTGGAATTTTGCATCTTGTAAGGAATTGTTGTTGGTTTCTTGAGGCAACGTCATAGTGTTGGGTGATCTAAGCTTTGCATGAGGTGAAGAAGGGCTTACTTGCTTAGAGGATGATGCTGGGTCAGAACAACTGGTTGTAACTCTCTTGGCTCTTTCTTGATTATCAATAAAGCTATTCAAGTTTTCCTCCATACTCTTGTTTAATTTATGTTTCATGCATTTGTATGGTCAATTTACATCTGATCCTAGATTGTTTATGATAATAGATCCATGTTCTTGTATAGTGTTATGCTGTTTTGATTCTACAGGTACTCTGTGACGCTGGGTATACGAGAAAACAAGTAGCAAAGGACTATCAGAAGAGAGAGGAATCGAACAAGGAACCAAGCACAAGATAGAGGTTGGTGTCCTTTATTCTTCTCTCATCTATCTTTCATAAAGGAAAACGAAAGTAGTTTTACTTTGTTTGTTTCTAAGGTAGCTATCACCCTTAGTGGGATTAGCAGTTCTGCATAGACACTTTTCCCTGTAACAATACTTGTGGAAGCGACATGTCATATATGATTCTAGACCTCGTTCTGTGATTATTACTTTGGCTAATAAGTTGTACAGGATACTAGAGGTAGCCCCACCTACTACCATCTCTTTTATCAATGCAAAGAAATGTAGTAAGATCATTTCCCAAACAAGGAAATTTGTTTTTCTTATGATTCACCCCAAGGAAAGAAGGTTGTATCCTTGGCTTCCGGGAAGGGCTCCTCTGCAAAGCAGCATTAGATGGACAAGGTCGTGAAGGAGTACAAGGATATTTTTACCTCACCCATAGGGGTACATCTACACTATCAGGTCAAGAACTCCATCGATCTAACCCTGGGCGCACCACTGCCCAATGGACTGATCTATCGACACTGTGTTTTGGAGAACGATGAGATAAAGAGGCACATTCAAGAACTACTGCAGAAAGGGCACATCAGGCCAAGTTCATCAACCTGTGCAAGCCTGATTGTATTGGTACAAAAGAAGGATTGGACCTGAGGCTCTGTATTGACTATCGAGTGTTGAACAAGATCACTGTCTAGAATAGGTACCCAATCTCACAAATTGATGACCTTCTGGACCAGCTCAAGGGGGGGAAATATTTCAACAAGATTGACTTGAAGTCAAGTTATCACCAGGTGCCTATCGGACCCTCCAATGTGTGGAAGACTGCCTTCAAATCCAAGTTCGGCCTTTTCGAATGGTTGGTCATGCTATTCGGATTGACAAATGCCCCTGCAACCTTCGTGATACTGATGGACGAAATATTGTGACCCTTCACCAATGCATTCGTACTGGTGTATTTAGATGACATCTTGATCTTTAGCCAGATTTGGGAAGAGCACCTCCACCATATTCGACAGGTCCTTCAAACCCTTCAACAACACAAGATGTGTGCTAACTTGGAGAAATGCACCTTTGGCCTGACCCAGGTTCAATATCTGGGGTACATCGTTGATGAGCAGGGTGTACATGTGGACCCATCCAAGATACAGGTCATTCGAGATTGACCAGCCCCAAGCACTCTAACAAAGCTCCGCGTCTTTTTGGGTCTTGCCAATTTCTGCCGTAGTGTTGGGGTTCTCTCATATCACTTGGCCTTTAAGTTGAGTCACCAAGGGCAGAGTGAAAGCAAAGTTATTTTGGTTGGAAACCCAACAACAAGCATTCTTTGAGTTGAATAATTTCCTCTGTTCTACACCAGTGCTCACATTACCAGACCTGCAACAACCATTTGAGATTGAGATAGATGCCTCCGACTATGCTATTGGTGCGGTTCTTACTCAACATGGGCATCCAGTGGCTTACCACAGTGAGACACTTTCAGACACAGTCTTAAAGTACCCCACTTACGACAAAGAAATGTATTCCATTATGTTGGCCTGCCATCAATGGAAGCATTACATTATGGGGAAGGAAACGGTCATCCACACAGACCACCAACCTCTACAGTTCATGCAAACACAAGGGAAGTTCCAGAACGATCGCCATCAGAAATAGTCTACCTATCTGCAACAATTCCATTTGAACATTAATTATAAAAAGGGAAACACCAATAATGTCACTGATTGACTCATCCGACCACCGGTCATGGCACTAATCACTGTGCTCGACTCCTGTGGGCATGAGACATCGGGGTAGACGCATCTTTACAAGAGCGATCTAGAATTCAGCAACATATACCAAACACTCCTTGAAGGGAAGCAAGTTCCAAATTTTCACCTTCAGGATGCACTATTATGCCACTTGGGACACATATGCATTCCTTCAAGGGAGTGTGCCAAGATGATTTGGGAGGCGCACTACAGTCAGGTCGCTAGTCATTTCAGAGTAGAGAAAAGATTGGCGGTATTGCAGAAGTATTTTTATTGGCCAAAACTTCATCAGGATGTTGGGAAGTACATTAGATCTTGCACCACCTACGTCATTTCCAAACCAACCATCAAGAAGAAAGGCCTGTATACTCCTCTACCTACTCCTAGTCGGCCTTGGGAATCTGTCTCCATGGATTATATGTCAAGCCTTCCTTCTACTAAGCACGACAACGATTGTGTTTTCATGGTCATCGATAGATTCTCTAAGATGGCCATCATGGCAGCCTGTAAGAAGAGTATCACAGTAGAGGCCACTACTACGACCTTCTTTGAGTGAGTGTGGGTACACTTTGGGATCCCATAGTCCATTATCTCAAATCGAGACAACAGATTCCTGAGTGCGTTTTTGTCAAGTCTCTAGTCGACGCTGGATACAAAACTTACTAAGTCTGTGACTTTCCATCCCCAAACTGATGGTCAAGCAGAGGTTATCAACAAGATGATCGTACACATTCTATGCATGTACAACTCAAAGAATCCACACACATGGGATGAAAGTCTCCCCTATGTCCAACACAGCTACAATAGAGCTCTCCACATCTCAACAGACCACAATCCATTTCAGGTAGGGTTGGGATTTCAGCCATTACGCCCCATTGATGTGGCCATACCATTTACAGCCATGTTACACTAAAAAATGTCACCTTGACTACTTACAGTTAGTATGGCTCAAATCAACAGTCATGCTACCCTCTTAGGCAAGTCTCATGCCTCTGTTATCCATCTCAAACTCAAAGAAGAGAGAAAGTCTTGTAAAAACTATGTTTATCTCTGGGGTCGCAGGTTCTCTCTAGCCTTACCTGCGGGGACGCTGACCATGTTCACAAAATCTGCGTCCATGGACGCTCTGTATGTTAAGGGACAGGTGCGTCCCTCTGTAAAAGGCAAAATGCGCGAGTTTTATCTTGAAAAAGTTACTTGTGGTTACTTCTAGAACATTCTAGAGGTCGGTTTGATGAAATGGATGCGCCTCCAGTTGGTTCATGTATCTCTATTAAGGGGGAACTTATCCCATCAATAAGGGAGCTATCCCACCCATAGAGGGGGATGATCCCATTGATAGTGGACCTGAATAACCTCTTTACAGCACTATAAATAAAGGCATTGAGCCAAAAGGAGAAGAGGTTGGAGCTATACATTTTCTTTGGGTAAATGCTGCAGGATTTAGGTCTTCCATTAGAGCCTTTGTGAGGAGAGATTGTCTTCACTTGATTCTACTTGGGAGAGGGTGAGCTTTGTCAAAGTAGAGGAAAACCCTTGATGGACCCTGGGAGGAACTTGCACAACACCAAGGCCAGGTTGTAAGAGTTTCTTTGTTTCGTTATTAATACAAACTGGTTTATTTTTCTCAATAGCTTGTGTTAATGAGTTATTTCATGTGTTCCTTGGTCTGCATGTTGAATATATGTTTTATTATATGAAATACAAGTGCTTGGTAATTGTTTGATTGTTTGTGGTTGCAGGAATTGACTTGAAGGAGGAGCTCATCCGGATCGTCAAGAACGGACTTCAACAACAGCGTTTTGGAATAAGGTAAGCCTAAACACTTGTAGTTTTCATGTTGTAAAAGGTGTATTTAGAGAAAGATCACTCCATTTTGTCTTGTTTGTCATTAGAATGTCTTAGACTTCTAGGAAGGTCAGTCGTGTCCGCACCCTTGACAGATTCCGTGTGACAAATTGGCGACTCCGCTGGGGAATCCATTAATGAGAGAGTCTTTTCCTTTATATGAACTTTGCTTTGAGAAAATCATTTTTATTTTCTGGTTTTTGACTGTGAGAATTAGTATTTGGGTGGCTTAGCTGTAGATTTAGTTGGCTTTAGTTTTTCTTCCTTTTTCCAGAAGGACGCAGTCTCTGTGTGCTGCACAGTGCGTCCTTGGACGCGCTGTTGTCGACTGCACAGTGCGGGGCCGCACCTGTGACAACGGGTGGCCTGCGTCTTCCTGTAAAAGTTAAGAAAATTCCATTTTTGCTTTAAATTACTTTTAGATTTTGTTTTTCCTTAGTGTTTTCTGCCCAGATCCTTTAGTACCCTGTCAAGAATTCTCACCTGAACTAGTTTTGTGAGCTTTGAGTGTTTTAGTGGTTTTCAACGAAGTTTAGACCTAGGGTTTGATTTTTGGAAAGGCTTTGTAGTGACTTTGATAGTAGAAAGTTGTCCAGCCTTAGATATCTCTGTTTGGTCAACCTTCTTCGAAGTTGAGCCTGTCGTAAAGTCTCCTTGTTTGAGCAACTTGTCATTTGAGTTGTCTTGGGTCAAATTTCGCATTGCTTGTTTTTAAAGTATTGATTTCCATTTTCAAAAAGGACAAAAAGATTAGAATTTTGTTTTGACTAGTTTTTGGTTCTGCAATAAGCTAGTCCTTGATTTGATTGTGATCAAGTAAAACACCTTAGAAATAATCATTGTTAGTTTTGGCCTCGTTAAGATTGCTTAGAGTAAATTTGCCTTTAGTTTGCTTATGAGTGCATTTTTATAGATTTTAAGAGTAGTTAAGATTGATTTTTGGTTATATTAGATTTACTTGCTTTATTAAAAGAAAAATACAAAAACATCTTCTTAAAAAGTCTTGTTTCAAGTAGCTTTTTGTTTTCAAAAGAAGAAAAGAGTTTTTTCGTGCATGTAAAGAGAAGTTATGTTTTTATGCTTGGAAAAGAAAAACGAATTGTTTCTTTGATTGTCTTCAATTAAGAAGTTGCTTTTATAAAGATTGCATTCTCTCAACTTTTTAGTTAAGCAATTCATCGAAAAAGTAAAGTAGTGGATAAATCATTTTAGGTGCATTTTGTAGTGGTTTCGAGTCGAGTCAACACACCACTAGTTTCACTTCCATCACCTTTTGACTTAAGAAACAACCTTAAAAGTAACGCTTAAATTAAAATCAATCTAGTAATCTTTATTTTTCTAGGGCTCTGAAGCACCAACATAGCTTAGGCTAGGGTCTTGGAGTAGGTGAGTACTTAACTCTCCAAGACTACAAAACCAAACAGATAGTCTATCTTGAGTAGAACAAATCCAATTGTTTCAGTTACATTCTGGGAAAGCTCCTCTTAAAGGAGAAACACGAGCTCGTGTCCGAACCAGTGAGGGGATCATTCCTCCCTCGTTGGGAACGACGCCAGGCAGTACGTATTACAAACGGTAAACCTCGGATTAACCATTGTCGAGGAGCCAGGGGTCACTTATCGGTAAACCTTGGATTGTTGTCAAGGAGCCGGTAAGGGGATTGGAGCTTGCTACTCTGCCCTTGCGTGCTGTCGGAGTTTAGACTGTTCCCCCAGGTGTAATTGTTGTGATTGGTAACCTTAGTGGCCATAATATCTAGGATTCTACCCAAGGTGACGGTGGAGGGAAGGTCCCACTGTACCTGGAGCAGACGTCGGTTATACTCACTTGGATTTTCTGGGGGGTTCGCTTCACTTCGAGACGGTTAAAGTGGAGGAACTTGGTCCAGTCTATTCATTAAGCAGGTTGCCGGGGTAACTGTTCCACCCACTATTTCTGTACTGAATCCTGCGAGGTTGGGCCTAATCACCAACTAGCGCTTTTGGTCCGGAAGACTACTGTTTGTGTGTGGTTTGACGCTCTAGATTATTTAGGCGTGTGCTTCAAATTTGATTGGTTCTTTAGAAGACTTTAGGTGGTTTGATTTGAAATTTTTTACTTTGATTTCGTGTGTTGTAGTTAAAATCTTTAATTGTGGCGGAATTACCGAGACAGTCCCGTAGACTTCGGGGCAAGTCTCCTGAGATTGTTACCGGAATAGATTTGTTAAGAAAACTCCGTAAATCGCGGGGTGAATCTCCTGAAGACATTCCGGGTCATTTAGAAGGGTTAAAGGTCCTTGTAACTCCTCCTAGTGGCAGTAGAGTAGGATCACCTGAAGAAGGAGAATCTTCCTTGGTAGTCCATCCAGATTACCAAAGATTAGAAACAGGTTACAATCCCGAAGCTGTTACAGTTTCCGAGCTTACTGGTAGTTTTTCATCTGCCAGTGAAACAGGCGAAGAACCTGAAATTTCCGAACCTGTTACTCCAACTCCTAGTGTTCCTGATTCACCAAGAATAGAAAGAATTATCACCGAAAATCTTCCTGTTGGATTAATTGCCATAGAAGAACTTGTTCCAGAGGAAGAAATAGGCGTTTCTGATTCTGAAGATCTAATTACCCTTGATCTAAGGGAGCGTGAATCCATCTTTTACAGTCCTCCTAGAAGTGAATCTTGGTACCTTGCATTAACCAATTTTTTAGACAACTCAGTAGGTTTTTCTACACCTCGTACTCCGGTTCCACCTAGAGGAATTCATTCTCCTGTAAATATGTCTGGTCAGTCATCTGTGTTTTCACCAAGTACTGAATCATTTTTACATGGCGGTCCTTCTGTTCCTACTGGGTATCAATCACTTTCTGGTACCTTTGCGGGAGCATCTCCTCAACCTGTTGATCATGGGTTATTAGTTGGAAACAGTGGTAATGTACCATTGAGTATAGGTGAAGTTTATATGATGTCAGGTTCAACTCCCATTAACCAACCTCAAGGTGGCCAATTACCGCCTGGGGGGCAACCTTCGTTAATGCCTGGGGGGCAACCTCAAGGTACTTCATTCGTGACTGGGGGGCAACCTCAAGGGTATCAACCCCAGCCTCAATATGTACCCCAAAGTCAACCTCAGTATCAGTATCAACCTCAAGGATGGCAACCTCAAGGATGGCAACCCCAAGGGTATCAACCCCAAGGGTATCAACCTCAAGGATACCAACCTCAAGGTCAAGGTCAACCCCAGTATTCGTATTTACCTCAAGGTTATCAACCTACGGGTCAATACCCTGGTCAAGGTTATCAACCACCTCAAGGGCAATCATATGGGACTACACCTTACAGTTATCAACCCTATCCTCAATACGGCTATGGATCTCAGTATCCTCAACCTGTTACGAGTCAATACCCTGGAATGTTAACATGGGATCCGTCACAGGGTCAACAGATGTCGCAACCAAGTATACAGTCGGTACCTCAAGCAGGACAACCTGCAGTTCCTGGTCCACCCCAGCAACCGCAACCTGTCCAGTCAAGTGTTCAGACCCCTGTAACTTCTGTAGTTACTCAGCCGCCAATTGCACCTAGTACTCCACCTCACACGGCTGCAGCAACTACCGCTTCATCTACCATGCTTACATCTGGAGTATCGGCAGCTCCGGTTTCTACTGTCCCTGTAACCGCTCCTCAGACATCTGTACCGTTGTCTGGACCCACGGTTCAAACCACAGTCCAGATGCCTGCAGGTCAACCTGGTACAAGTACGGTTGTTACTACTCAACCTCAATTTGTTCAACCTCCGTACCAGGGACAGTATCAACCTGGGCAAGCTGCCCAACAACCGGTTTACCAGTATCAACCGTATCCTGGGTACACTTATCAACCACCTCAGCAACCCCAGTACGGTCCGGTTAATCCTGGTTTTC
The DNA here is from genome assembly GCA_031772625.1 of Pinus tabuliformis. NCBI lineage: Eukaryota > Viridiplantae > Streptophyta > Pinopsida > Pinales > Pinaceae > Pinus > Pinus tabuliformis. Next base: position 1,252,351,402 of record CM062809.1, read on the forward strand.
CAGGAGGATATAATATCCCAAATGCGACTCTTGTTCCTAGTTATCCTGGATATCCTCCTCCTGGGGCTGGTATTGTGACTCAGAGTTTTAGAGATCCTAACCGGCAGTTACCGTTTATTGCGACTTTAGATTTACCCGACTTGACGCGCCTAACGAACGATCCAATTCAATATCTTCCGTTCTGGCCGCCAATGCCAAATAAGTTGCCCAGCGATATACCCAAGTTCGAAGGTAAGTCTGGAGAGGATCCGTCTAATCACGTGATGACTTACCACCTCTGGTGTGCATCAAATTCCATCTCAGATGATTCTATCCGCTTACGTCTTTTCCAGCGTACACTCATTGGTCTCGCAGCCAAGTGGTACATTGAGTTGCCACGGGCTTCTTTTTACAACTTTAGCCAGTTAGCTACTTCATTCTTAACTCATTTTCAGTTACCAGTCAGATACGATAATGGTACAGAATTATTAACTTCGCTAAAACAATCGACATCCACGTACATTTCTGATCACATCCATGAGTGGAGACGTCGAAGAAGATTAGTGAAAGTTTTTATCCCGGACCAAATTTTAGCTGAATGGTTTGTAAAATCATTATTACCAAGAATTACTGAAGATGTAGCTAAGGCCGGCGTAGTTACTGAGGAGCAAGTCATTGCTCAGGCACAATACCTTGACTTAGTTTACACTCAGTCGGGTACGTTACACGAGAAAATTCCGGATCTTCCAAAGTCAAACCAAATCGCTGCTGCTCCTTCGGGATCTCATGCCGCTGATGGTATGATCGGTATCGTGACTACGAAGAGTAAGAAGAAGTCTTCCAAGACCTCCAATACTCCAATTATCACTTTGCCTGATTCTCCGACAGGAGAGTCTTCTCCTCCTGAACTTACCGCCGACATTCACGCTGTAGAGTCATCTACGGCCAAATCCAAAAACGGTGGAAAGAAGAAAGGAAAGAAGAAGGCTAAAGCAGACAAGGCTCCAAAGGAGAAAACGGAAAAGTCGGAAACCAATGACGAAAAGCGCAAACCTCGTTATCCTTGTCTTATTTGTGAAGAAGATCATTTTACGAGAGACTGCCCTCATCGGGCCGAGGTAGTGAAAATAGTCAAAGGTTCTCCGACTCCTGCTGTGTTAAAAAATCCATTTCCCGAGCAGGAAAATAAGATGATAGGTTCTTCTTCGAATGCCAGTGAAGAACCCATTTTGATGATGTCTCATGTCAGGATTGCGACTCGATCGCAAGATTATGGTAGTAAGGCTCCTGTTGATGGTAAAGAAGCAGAATCTTCTCACTCTAACCCATCAACCTCAACTCCTGGTTCCGATCCACTACAGATCGAAAAACCTAACCCAGACTTAGTGATTAAGCCGCCCGCCAAGGGTGTACTTCGAAGGTCTGCTTTCAATCCACATGCGAGAGCAGCCCAGAATTACAACATTGTTGAAGACTTAGCTGTTTCACCTTCAGCAATGTCGGCACTCGAAGTGCTGCAATCATGTCCAGCGCAACGAAAATTGCTTTTGTCGGCTATTGGAGCTGTCGATGTTCAGGACCCGAACCTAATGATCTTTGATCTAGAAAGTAGTACACCGCGTCTCCCCCATCAAATGGCTTTCCAAATTCCAGTGATAGTCAAAAACAGGCCTATTCATCGGACTGTGATTGATGAGGGAGCTTCTACGTGTATTATGTCGATTCAATGTTGGAGATCGCTTGGTTCTCCTTCGTTGAACCAATCCCCCACCATCCTTAAGGCCTTTGATGGCCGTGGGTTCCGTCCGTTTGGTATTCTACAAGAATTGCCTATAGGGGTCGAAGGTAAAACCGTTAGTCTGGATGTGGAAGTGGTTGATGCCCCTCTAGACTACAACCTTCTTTTGGGTCGAAGTTGGTCATATGCTATGACAGCGGTTGTTTCATCGGTCTTCAGAGTCATTAAGTTTCCACATAACGGTAAGATCGTGACTATTGATCAGCTGACATACTTTTCATCCGACCCAACCTCTTTAGAAACTATCCAGCATGTTGGTAAAACGACAATCCCTTATAGGGACATTGGTGTAGGTTTAGTTAAGGATTCCGGTTTACTGGGAACTTTTCCTCTCCCTCCACTCAATGCAGACCCTTCGTTTGCAACAATTCATATGATCACGTCAGAAAACATTATTTATGATGATCCTTGGTATGTTCCCTCTGACTCTGAGCTAGACTCACTCGGTGATGTTATGCCGTTGAGTCCGTATGAGATTGCTTATGAAGCTCTTATGTCTTTTACCGACTTTCATTCAACCGACCAAATGAATGTGGTCAGTGAAGAGTCATTTTTCACCTCACCCTTAGAACGGATAACGTTTCCCGAAGAAGTGTCATCTGACGAACAACTTCGCGAAATCCTAAGTGTAGATGATCTACCATGGGAAGATCTCCATCACAGATCTTCGTTTTTACCTAAGGATGATGCATTTGAAAATGATTTTTCATCTATCTTTACCGCTGAATATGTCAAAGACGCTCAGGATCCAACGAAACATTCTGATTCAGAGCTGAATTTAGGGAATATTTCTCGTACTATTCCCATTGATATTTCAGTGAAGCCCGGAATTAAGGAGAACATTCATATAGGTGCCGCATGTACTGACGAAGAAATTGAAACTTACAAGGCCCTATTCCAAGAATTCCGCGACGTGTTTGCCTGGTCCTACGAAGAAATGCCAGGAATCGATCCTGCCATTGTTGTTCATGAAATCAAAACCTACCCGGATGCTAAACCCATTCGGCAACGGTTGCGTCAGATTCACCCTCGAAAAGCAGCTGCAATCAAAGCCGAAGTCGAAAAGCTGTTGAAAGCAGGTTTCATTTATCCGATCCCGTTAACGGATTGGGTATCGAATATTGTTCCCGTCAATAAAAAACAAGGAACAATAAGAATCTGTATCGACTATAGGGATATCAATCGAGCTTGTCCAAAAGACAACTATCCTACGCCTTATATCGATCAAATTATTGATGATTGTGCCGGAAGTGAGATGTTTTCCTTCATGGATGGTTTCTCAGGTTATAATCAAATCAATATTCTACCTGCCGATCAACCAAAAACGGCATTCATTTGTCCATGGGGGACATTTGCTTATTGCAAATTACCTTTTGGCCTTAAGAATGCCGGTGCTACTTTTCAACGGGCCATGTCTTATGCATTTCATGACATCAAGCACATTGTGCAACCCTATCTCGATGATTTGCCTGCTCATTCTTTACACCGAGCTGATCACCTTGTCCATTTACGAGCAATCTTTATGAGGTGTAGGCATTATCGAATTCGGTTGAATCCCCACAAGTGTGTTTTCTGTATAGAAACAGGTCGATTGCTGGGATTTGTTGTTTCCAAAACCGGCATTCGCGTCGATCCCTCGAAAGTCGAGGCTATCATCCAATTGCCTCCTCCTTCGAGTTTGCGCCAACTCCAAAGTTTGCAAGGGAAAGCGAACTTTTTACGCCGATTCATCCCTAACTACGCCGAGGTCACTAAAGGTTTTACACGGTTGTTGAAACAGAACGTACAATTCTTTTGGGACGAGATTGCTCAACAATCTTTTGATGCATTAAAACACGCGTTGACCCATGCACCGTTATTGCATCCTCCCAACTACAACCAGGACTACTTCTTATACCTCGCAGCTTCGCATTCCACCATTGGAATGGTGTTAGTTCAAGAAGATGAATTCAAGGCAGAGCATGTGATATATTACCTTAGCAGAACCTTAAATCCAACTGAGTTAAAATATTCACATGTGGAGAAATTGGCCCTGGCAGCCGTTCAAGCTGTCCAGCGTTTTCGTCACTACATTCTTCTCCGCAAAACTACTGTTATTTCGGATTGCAACCCTATGATTTATATCTTGACAAAACAACTGCTAGGGGGCAAGTACTCTAAATGGATCGTCATCCTGCAAGAGTTCGACTTGGAGTTTGAGAAGTCCAAGTCTAAGAAATCTTTAGTCTTCGCGGAATTAATGTGTGATTTCCCGAGTGCTGACACAGAGACTGTGGCAGAGGAGTCCATTGCGGACGAATCTTTGTTTCTTATTAGCACTGTAGATCCGTGGTATGGGGATATAATCATCTATCTCCAAACCCAAACCTTTCGGCCTGAAGCTTCCAAGGAAAACCGTCGAAAAATTCGGTTTCAATCCCAGCAATACAGAATTATTGGAGATACACTTTATCGCCTGGGGGCAGACTTAGTTTTTCGACGTTGTTTAACTCACGATGAGGCTGAGAGAGTTTTGAATGATTGTCACTCTGGAGCATGTGGCGGTCATATGTCTGGGTATGCCACAGCTCAGAAGGTGTTGCGCGCTGGCTATTTCTGGCCGTCTATGTTTAAAGATTGTATCCTTGCCGTCAGAAAATGCCACAACTGTCAAGTGTTTGATCGCAAGATGCGCGCTCCACCTGCTCCTCTCCACCCTATAATTGCCGCTGGTCCATTCGCCAAATGGGGCATTGACTTTATTACTTGTAACCCTCACTCGGCCGGGGGGCATGCGTATATCATCCTTGCGGTTGATTATTTTACTAAGTGGGCCGAGGCGATGCCTACATTCGACGCAAGCGGCAAGACAGCTGCACTTTTCGTATTCAATCATATCATAACTAGGTTTGGTGTCCCACAAGCAATCATTACGGACCATGGAAGCCATTTTCGAAATGTCATGATGACTGAGCTTACAAGCCAGCTTGGTTTGCGCCACGATAGCTCTACACCTTATTATCCGCAAGCCAACGGTTTGGTTGAGTCAATCAACAAAGTTCTAGTCGTCATGATTCGACGGATCATTGGTATCCATCGAACGAATTGGCATAACATGTTATTTTCGGCGCTATGGGCATATCGAACTTCAGTGAAAAATTCAACAGGTTTCACCCCTTTTCAGCTAGTTTATGGCTTAGAAGCTGTGTTACCTATTGAGTGCGAAATCCCATCACTTCAAATGGCTGTCGAATTACTTCCAGCTACTTCCGAAGAGGAGAAACGGTTGTTATACTTAGCTAAATTAGATGAGACTCGACGTGACGCTACTTTAGCTATCGAGACTCACGCGAAACGAATGAAAGCTCAGTACGATAAAAATGTAACCCCTCGAAGTTTTTCGGAAGGAGACCTAGTATTATTATATGATCAAGCTAACGATAAACTAGGTGCCGGAAAGTTCGTTCCCATGTGGCATGGGCCCTACATTGTAAAGCGAAAGCTAGCAAAAGGGGCTTATGAGTTAGTTGATTTTGATGGGGACTCTTTGGGCAAACCCAGAAATGGACTTTACCTAAAGAGGTATTATGCTTAAAATGATGGATGGAGAAATTTTTAGATAGGTTAGATTTCCTTTCTAGCTAGCAAGTGTGTTAGTTTAGTCAGTGTGCTTAGCTTAGCAAGTGTGGTTTTTCGTCATTATTTTGGCTCATCTTGGTTTTACTCTTGATATTGTAGATGTCGACGCCTCTCCAAACATACATTGGATTTGCTGATGGTGCTTGTCGTAGTACACGGAATATCTCTTCCGCAGCTTGGGTTATCTATTCACCCTCTGACGAGTTAGTTTCTATGCATGGGGTAAGCCTCGGTCAAACAACGAATAACATTGCAGAATACAGTGCAGTGGTTGAATTATTATCCGAATCTATTTCATTTGGAATTCGACGTTTGATAGTGAGGTTAGATTCTGAACTTGTTGTATTACAGCTTAATAGAGTTTATGCCATTAGAAATCCTGTGTTATTAAGGTTGTTTTTGAGAGTGCGTCTCTTGGAACGTGAATTTGATTACATTGAATATCAACATATTCCAAGGTCTTTGAATACATTAGCAGATGCAATTGCTTCTCGAGTGTTGGACAGACATTTATAATAATCATGCAAGTAAATTTAAAGACATTTCATCATACATGTTAAACAAGATAAGCCGGTAATAGTGATATATAGATATAGATAGAAGTGTGTCCAAAAATATATACATCGTCTTCGATCATAGGTTTAACACACCTTATGATCGGCAAAATGATAGTACAAAAAGTCAAAAATGTCACATGTGACTACAAAAGTGACTAGTCAATCACTGGTGGTGCTCTCTGTACGACACCACTGCGCGGGCTACCTTACGCAAAAATCTCCTAAACGGTCCAGGGACCGCGACTACGAAGCGCTGAAGCCTCATAGGAATATCGTCCATAGTAGTCTCAGGTATATCTGCCGTGAGACGCTCTAGATCATGCTCCAAATCAGCTAGTACTTCCGCAGCCGCGTCCTGTGGGGCCGGTGCCGGTGCAGCTGGATGTCGTCTGTCGTAAGGCCGGAGATTGGCTGGACGCTGTAGTCCAACATCTGCATTTTTAAAATTTTACTGTTACTTTGAGACGATATATATGAAAAATAAAAAATACATAATTAGAAAACTTGTGAAAATGAAAGTACCTCTGTCATCCCATTGTTCTCCCTGTGGAAGAACCATGTCCGGATCACCTCTGAAATCCATTCCGGCATATGGAAAGTCTTGTATCACAAAAAGCTGGCCCTCTAGCCAGTCGAAGTAACTGTCCGAGAATCGAACCACTGCAGCACCCTCGTCAGGATGCCGGGCCATCACCGCAACCCATCGAACAAGCTTTGGCTCCCGAGGACCCAAGTCATCAACAGTGAGTTGCTGAGGGATCAGCATAGGAACTCTCTCCAAGGCAAAGCTCACGACTATAGGCCCATATCCAAAAGTTTTTAGTCGTCCGTTCTTTGCCTTGGTTAGTTGGCTCTTCATATGAGCCGACACAGCTTCGCACCAGTTGAAGATGGTGCCTTGGTAACAGTCAACTGCCATCCGCATTTGGGATCCGGAGGCAATGTGCAAGGCGGCCGCGCCACAAATCCTGGTGACCGTAAATGCAATAACTCTAAGTTCCGCCAGAGCGATGTGCTTTATCTCCACGCCTTTTTTATGGCGAGTCCCTGGTCTGCACCACTCCTCGCGGAGATCATCAAGGGATTGGCCACCCGGCCTGGTCCCCGCAAGGTTGAGTTGCTCACCTCTGTTTGGCAAGCCAGTGAGAAAGTATACATCCGAGGGCTCTATCTCGAGCTGGTGCCCTCCAATGTAAAAACATTGATCTTGAACGTTCCATCGCTCAACCAGCCATTCCAAAAATATTACCTGGCCCCTCATGCCCGGTATGGTCCAATATTTGTACAATCCACATGTTCTTAAGGCATCCAGAGAGGGTTGGTGGTTAATCGCAGCTTCATCGTCCTCTACGTGCTCTCTCTCTCTCCAGTCTAACATGTTTTAGGTCCTGCACATCAAAAGAGTCAATTAGAAATTAATTTGAGCAATTTTGGTGGTTTTTTGAGAGAGTTGGGGTTTTGAAATGCGCCCTTTGCGGGAGACGCACCCCGGCTTTGTAGCACAGGGCGTCCGGACGCAGCTCGCCTGAAGGCGGACTGCGTCCCCCGACCTTTTTCCCGTGTGAGAAAAAGTCGGGGGACGCAGGTCACCCGAAGGGCACCTGCGTCCGCCGAGGGGCGCATTTTGAACCCAAAACCCCCCCAAAAAAATGAAGCAGAGACCAAACACAAAAAACTAAACGGATAAAAATGAAGAGTGGGATGTGTAAAATACCTCGGTGAAGCGGCGTTCGATTCCGACGGTCAGATTTTCCGCAGCAACCACGGGAAGTTTCTTGTCAAAAGCTCCTTTTTCAACCTCAACAGTGAAACGGTAAAAATGACATGGTAAAAGGTCTTTTTATAGGTTTTTTGGATGAATTAGTTCATTTTTTACCATGAAAAGATGTTTTCGAATGTATTTTTGCCTATTTTAAACAGGTATGAGTAATGTGTCGCTTTTGTGCAGGACGAAGGGATTTCGAGGGAAATTGTAATTTTTCACAAACAAAATTTCAGAGTCATCTTTTAAGCCCTTTTCTGACTCCTAAAACATGAAAAGATCGCCGAGTGTTTCTTTTTCACTCGTTAAAACGGAATTAAAAGACGGTCCCCTTTTAGCTCTTTTCTGACCGCAAAATCAGGAAAAGATTGCCGGGTTTTTGTCGTTTCAAACTCGATAAGGAACTAAAACGACGTGTCCTTGATCGCTTTTTACTTTTCAGATTAACGACACTATTATGAAAGTACTCCTTGGTCGCAAGATCAAGCGGTTCCCCCAGGTATTATTTTATACTTTTTCGGGCTTGAGGGACACAAACTTACGAAAAAGTTCAACGTGGAGTCTCCTTTAGTTTTTTCAGACTCTCTAAAAATTGAAAAACGCCGAGTTTCTCCTATACTGGGCTCGTTAAAATTTTACAGTAAAGGACCTGTTCAATTACAAACAGGAACGAACCACTCCTTCCTAGGGTTCGAATTTAAACTAGGTTGGACTCGTCCGAAGGATGAGCTTATAACCAAGCATATGTTATCCTCCTCAAGCTTGTTAAAAATAAAGAGGTACTTGCCAGAAATGGTGGGGGAAAAGAGAGAAGAATGAACCTATTTGTCACCTTTTGTCTCAGAAAAAACTTTATTACCACTCTTGAGCACGACACTTTTTCATTTCACCTGGGTTGGGAAATCTTTTACCTCACAGTTGACCAAGTCACTTTGAAAATCTTTAACCGGGTTCAGGGATCAACTTTGAGTTATTCGTCACCAAACCATCTGTTGTGTCGTTATGTGTTCAAGAGGTCTGCAAGCAAAACTTTCATCTGCAAAATACTTTTCATCCATTTGACCATCCCTGAGTCAGTCCTTACAGCAACATTTCTTCAACTTGAACAATGATTTCGTGTTGCGGGCTTGCCTGCAACGGGTCGCTTTCTATCGACATCGACACATTATCTAGAAAGATGACTTAGGAATCGACAGTACCTTGAAGTCTGCATGCATCAATGGCAGGTTTCTCGCCTTTGACGTCAGTTTACATCATTGACTTTCGATCAGAGGATTCCGTGAAGTGTTCGACATCAAAACATCTATTCACATTTCACGGGTTGTGCTTGGTACTTTGAGAACCATTGACATTACTGGTGGTTTCTCTCACACTTGTTAACAGTTTACATCATTGACTGGTAATCAAGTGGTTTCTACCATGTTCGACATCGAATCATTTAATCACATGGCTAGAATCGTACCAATTCGGGAAGTAGAAGTGAAGACCCTGGATCTAGTTTCTACCATCCAGGCTGCAAGGAGTTTTGTATTCATTGTCTATGTAGACTTATCATAAACAGATGGCTGCGTCCATACTGTATCTACAAAAGTCTATAAAAATAATGTACTGCAAGATCATTCCTGTATCAGAATAGTTAGTCCATTAGTTAAAGTTTTGAATCTGAGTATGGGAATGCCTACCTCAGTAATGGTATAATCTTATCCATGTATTTTGTGTTGAAAATTGCAGGTTCCAACCAGACCATCCACAAGGCAATCCTTGAAATGATAAAGCGCTTCACCCTTCCTAGAATTACAAAACCCTATTCTATTCCAGGCTTCGCACTTTAGGGGGCAATCTGTTACACTAAAAAATGTCACCTTGACTACTTACAGTTAGTATGGCTCAAATCAACAGTCATGCTACCCTCTTAGGCAAGTCTCATGCCTCTGTTATCCATCTCAAACTCAAAGAAGAGAGAAAGTCTTGTAAAAACTATGTTTATCTCTGGGGTCACAGGTTCTCTCTAGCCTTACCTGCGGGGACGCTGACCATGTTCACAAAATCTGCGTCCATGGACGCTCTGTATGTTAAGGGACAGGTGCGTCCCTCTGTAAAAGGCAAAATGCGCGAGTTGTATCTTGAAAAAGTTACTTGTGGTTACTTCTAGAACATTCTAGAGGTCGGTTTGATGAAATGGATGCGCCTCCAGTTGGTTCATGTATCTCTATTAAGGGGGAACTTATCCCATCAATAAGGGAGCTATCCCACCCATAGAGGGGGATGATCCCATTGATAGTGGACCTGAATAACCTCTTTACAGCACTATAAATAAAGGCATTGAGCCAAAAGGAGAAGAGGTTGGAGCTATACATTTTCTTTGGGTAAATGCTGCAGGATTTAGGTCTTCCATTAGAGCCTTTGTGAGGAGAGATTGTCTTCACTTGATTCTACTTGGGAGAGGGTGAGCTTTGTCAAAGTAGAGGAAAACCCTTGATGGACCCTGGGAGGAACTTGCACAACACCAAGGCCAGGTTGTAAGAGTTTCTTTGTTTCGTTATTAATACAAACTGGTTTATTTTTCTCAATAGCTTGTGTTAATGAGTTATTTCATGTGTTCCTTGGTCTGCATGTTGAATATATGTTTTATTATATGAAATACAAGTGCTTGGTAATTGTTTGATTGTTTGTGGTTGCAGGAATTGACTTGAAGGAGGAGCTCATCCGGATCGTCAAGAACGGACTTCAACAACAGCGTTTTGGAATAAGGTAAGCCTAAACACTTGTAGTTTTCATGTTGTAAAAGGTGTATTTAGAGAAAGATCACTCCATTTTGTCTTGTTTGTCATTAGAATGTCTTAGACTTCTAGGAAGGTCAGTCGTGTCCGCACCCTTGACAGATTCCGTGTGACAAGCCACTCAGGTAAATTCGGCTCACATGCAGTCAGAAGCTGAAAGGGCTAAAAACTTCATTAAGCACATTCAAAACATCCGCCAATAGATCCATGATATATTGGAAAGAGCTAATGCTAAGTACAACCAACGCCATGATCAGCATCGAGTGTCACACAAGTTCCAGGTGGGCGACAAAGTTTGGCTACATTTGCAGAAGGAGCGCCATACTGGACCCCACCGCAAGCTTCACCCATACCGATATCGGCCATACACCATCACCAAGGCCATCGGTCAGAATGCCTTCGAGCTCAACATCCCACCGTTCCTTAGTTTGCACCCAGTATTCAATGTAGATCGCCTTCGACCATACTTTCCACCATTGTTGGACACATTTGACATTGCAGAATAGCTCACACCAACAAAGCTCAACCTGGATTGCATCGAACAAGCCACAATTCATCAAATCATGGACACATATATCAAGAACACTCAGAAATAGAGGATATAGCTATGTTGAGTTTTCAAGTAGGCCAACTCTTCACCAAGGCAAATGGCTCACCGGGGACCAAGTTCAACAGAAGTTTCCTCATCTCATGGAGGAACTCAAGGCAATGGGGACCATTTCTTCCTAAGGGGGGAGGAATGATCTAGGTGGATATTGGTGTCCACCCGCCTATTCCACCTGGACCCTCACCATTGTTTCTTTTAGTTTTTCAGTTTCCTTGATTATAGCACAATTTATTATTTTTGGCAGTTTTTTGGGTCTTGAACTTCTGGAGTCGTTTTGAGGCCCTAAACGACATTGTTTTGGAAACATTTCTCTAGCTATTGATATAGAAATTGCATTGGCAGTTGTAGTCCTCGGAAAGATGTTTCCAACGAGGTATCATATGCGTCAAACAGAGATAATATGACCAAGTTACGACCCCGAGAAGTTGGTTGCCCAACTAACCCCAACGGGGCCCATAAACTCTTGGTGTTACATCTCCTTGGGTTAGGGTTTTGGTTGTTTATGGTTTTCTCTTATTGTTCAATAATAAAAAGGCCCTTGAGCTTCATTGTAACTGAGTTCAGATGCATGTAGCCATCACATCTCTTCTCAGAGATAAGCTATCATTGCCCGAGCTATCTTATTTCCATTATGTTTGTAAGCATAGTTCAATATTTTTCTATTAATGAAATGAAATGTTTTTCTGTTGCATCTCTGTGTTTATCATTATATCTATAAGTTGTAGCGTTCCTGTTTAAGTTCAGATAAAAATATATATTAAAGATTAAAAAGTGATGATGATGATGATGATGATGATTAACATCCACTGAGACTAATAAAGTCTATTAGACCTTAAGAAAGAAAGAGATTAAATGAAAATTTTTAATATTTTATTTCTATGATCAAAGAGAGGGGAAAGATTTGTTCCTAGATCACTATAGTTTTGCTAACTAGACAAGTCTATAAGGTTGGTACTATGGAAAATGTTTTGGAAATGGGAACAATTGTGAGTAATAGCCAAAAAATCCAAGCGAAAGTTTTTTTCATCTTCAACCATCTTAGAATCACAGAATTGATAGATTATTTCATCCCAAGTTGTTTTGGGGATAGACCAACGTCCAGATTCACTTCAAAGCTCATAGGAGTTAGTTCTTATATTAGAAATGTTCATCTTTTTCTTAGCACTGGTCAAGGCAGAGAGATAATTCTGGTTAGCGCTAGTAGGGTTGATCACTTACAATACCTTAGCTTCATTTTCCCCTCTAGCTCCTTATCATCCCACAATTTAGCCTTAAATTTGGAAGTAATGGTATCTTTAATATTATCTTTATTCTCCAAGATGATCTCCTCTTTTAACCCCAATAGAATATCAAATTTTTTTTTTATAAAGGGTAAATCATGGGTTGAGCATTATTGAGAAAATAAAATATAAAATTTCGAACCCATATAATAATTTAATAACATATTTTTCCATACACAAATATTTAGAAACATATTATCAAAAATTAGTAATATTTGTAAATTTTTAAATATCACATTTTCTTGTGTTAATAAAATCATATATATATATATATATATATATATATATATATATATATAATATAACTTTCTATGCACAAATATTTAGAAACATAATACAAAAAATTAATAATATTTTAAAAATTTTAAATATTACCTTTTTTCATAGTTGTTTTTAAATGTTTAAATGTTACCCCACACACACATATATATAGTTAATTAATTAATTTTTAACCAATATAATATTAATAACATATATTTCTATCTACGAAAACATAATATGCAAAAATTAGTAATATTTTTAAATTTTACCAATCTCATATTTATTTTTAATTTATATATATATATATAGAGAGAGAGAGAGAGAGAGAGAGAGAGAGAGAGAGAGAGAGGTGACATTTATTTGAGTAATTTTGATAAAATTAAAATAATAAAAATGATATATTAAAAAATTGTCTACATGACATTATTATTATTATTATTATTTCTTAGGTGAATGCTCTAATTTAATGTGGGACACATGCATTGCGATGAACACACTTGTTTTATGCCTGAATTTAAGATCAAAATAGAAATATTGCAATATATTTTATGTGTTTTTCCAATAATAACTATTATAATATTTTTTAAGTTTTTCAATAATGACCCAAAGCAAGGAGGTGTGTTTATGATTCTTTCATAATCTAAGAACTCACCAAGAGAAAGGTTTTTTAACAAACATTGAAAGCGAGTAAGCAGGTAGGAATTTTGAATTGAAATACCTGTCAAATTTTATGGTTTCTACAACTTTGATGCTTATTTAAATAATTTTATTGCAAAATATTGACGAGCTAAAAGACTTTTTGGATGTATTTGACATTTAAATCATCTAGTGACACACAATTTGTCTGTCAAATTCTATCCTTAGTGAGGAGTGTGAAGCAATTTATTTCAATCCCACTAACTAGCTGAAGTATATAATCTCAATAAATAACAAGACAAGGTATATAATCTCCATTCAATTCTGGAATGAATTTGACATTTTTTTACAGATTTTTATATTTATAATTTTGGATATTTTTCAATTTTACTTTAAACTTTTATAATTATTTTCTTTTAATTGTGACAGATATGCTGATTGCAAATTTATTGCCTTAATTACATGTCACATGTCACAATTCTCTATACCTTTTCTATGCTTAATAGTCCTTCACAGATTTTCTACCTCAATTTGTTAATCCTTATTTTATTTTTTTTTGTTGGAAGACAAATATTTGTAGCTTATGATTGGAACTTGGCTTCAAACCTGAGTGAAGTCATTTCAATGTTTATAATATATAGATGTCTAAAAACATATTGTATTCATGTTTGATTATTGTTATATTGATTTTAGTTGATTATGAGAGGATACTTACCCATCTTTATATGTTAATAATTTTTGTCTACTTAATACATATAGAAACCACACTCAACCAAATAGAAATGATATTTAAAAATGATACACAACCGTTTCCATATTTTTAAAACTCTACATCAGGTGTGTTTTTTCATATTCATATTATTTCATTACAATAGAAATGGTATTTAAAAATGATACACAACCGTTTCCATATTTTTAAAACTCTACATAATGTGTGTTTTTCATATTCATATTATTTGATTACTTACGAGTAAATAGGAAAAACTACTCATTTTTTTAAATCATGGAATTTATAAAAACTATTAAACAAAACTAGAAATGAAATAATATTTTTTAGCTTTCACCTTTTTAATTATTATCATGGCTTAAAGTGTAAAGTGTTGGAATAAGTTACTTTATTATTCTTGTGCCGTTGGGTTCAAATTTTAGTTTCATATATGCAAAACTAGCGAGGGAGTTATCCTTTATTTTCTCTTTTTAAGCTTTCAACTTTTTAATTATTATCATGGCTTAAAGTGTAAAGTGTTGGAATAAGTTACTTTATTATTCTTGTGCCGTTGGGTTCAAATTTTAGTTTCATATATGTAAAACTAGCAAGAGAGTTATTCTTTATTTTCTCTCTTAAAATTTTAATAAAGTTTAGTGTATAATAATTGCCTAAAATATGTATATAGAGCACCATTGTAAACATCTAAATTCAATTTATTTATAATTTATTTATAATTAGTTATGTTTGTAGTTTATGAACAAAATAATAAACTTGTTAAGTGAATCACAAACTTATTAAGTAGCTAAATATTTTTATCTTTAATGTTTTTTATTTTAATTTAACCATATTTAAACTAAGTGGCAAAGACTACCTACTATATAGCACTTGTTGATTTACAAATAAATTCACTTTTCTATATTGAAAATTTCAATGATCTATCACATATACTCATGTCCACATATACTCTAAAAAGTGTGTATTTAATAAGATGCCCGCC